>OX438964.1:6785000-8137500 GCA_949316185.1 Pyrausta nigrata | reverse complement strand
GGTAACTTTACAAACTCTACTTTATTTCAATTTTATATGTGCTGGTTTCTTATGTGTAATGTTCCAAATAAAATATTTTTCTTTCTTTTCTTTTCTTTCTTTCTTACCTACCTATTGCCGCGTTATAGCGCTAAAGCGCTGTGTAGTATAGCGTTGAGTTGTGTTGTACTGACATCATCATCAGACACAGTTCCGAAGTCAGGAAGATGGTGGTGATAACACCCCCGTGCCTTGGAAAGCACGTTAAGCCGTTGGTCTTGCGCCTGATCTCTCTACGGTCATATCGGACTGCCGTCTCACCGAATTATGAGAGTGAAGGAACAGAGGGTGCACCTGTGTATTGCACACACTTGTTCACTATAATATCTCCCGAGCATTTGGCTAATAAGCCGTTGTAGTCGAAATTCAGCTAGGAGGACATCATCATCATCATCACTGTCATCATCATCGTCATCCTAGCGTTGTCCGGTTGTGCACGCGCACGCGAGGGCCCAGGGTCCGCTTTAGACCATGACCTAGGATATGGCAGATCAGCTTATTACAGGGGAGCGACAGCTAACTGACCTGTACTGTATCGGTAGTAAAACATCATACAGAGCGCGAGCGTAAGATAACAGTAACAGTATGTGCGCTCTGGGGCACGATCCTCATGCAGTGGAAAAAAGTTCGCACTCGTAAAATTGCATACATTTTTACGAATGTGAACTTTTTTCGACTGCATGAGAATCGTGCTCCTAAAGCAGGCGCTAGGTTTGACGGTACACTTAACTACCATAAGGTGACAACACAACTCAACGCAGCACCTTATCGCTTTTACTGATTAGACGCAGAATGCCAAATTATCAAAACGTCAACTGATTCTCAAAAGACCAAATTCTTAAAAGGCCAAATTCTCAAATGGTCAAATAATGGCCAACTATTTTTTCTACGAAAATTATGATAACTACGAACATGTAATAGATATTTTTTTTATACATTTTTGTAGTCAAGCAATAAAAAAAATGTAATGTATAGCTTCTGTCACTATTTATTAAAAAACAGGCAAGCGCGAGTCGGACTCGTGGACACCGAGTAAACGACTTTGGCGGGCTATATCTCGCAAATGGTAAAGCTGATAAAAAATGAGTGTTGTATGAAAACCCTATCTTATTTTCATAGTCCTTTTCAACGATAGCCCACACAAGGGGGTGCACTCAAAAAAATAATTTACCCCCCCTTTACATGTATAGGGTAGTACCCTTAAAAAGGGGTAATTTTAATTTTTTGTATTTAAAAAAATGAGATCTATACGTGAAGTATCCTCGAACCAAGTAACATGCAAATCAGTCCATAAACGTAGACGATATTCTGCTGTGACAGACAAGGACGGACGGACGGACGGACTGAACGATCTTATAAGGGTTCCTTGTCGGACTACGGAACCCTAAAAAAGTCGCCAAAGAAGACCAATAATTTTACAAATTTGGTAAATCCTTCCAAAAACCCAAGGGAGATGAAATGATCCATGTTAAATAGTACCTTGGTAACTATTTCATGAAAGCATTCATAATGAATGTATAAATTATTAAGTAGGACTTAAATATTTACCTTCTCACAGCCGGCAGTGTTGAAACCGCAACACAAATAATATATCCGAATTGTTCGTCGAAAATTGTAGTAAATAATAAGTGATTAATTCGATTAAGGATAAGCGTTGCTGATGAATTTGATAATTGCAAAAATTACAAGTATTACGACAAAAATTTTTTTTCGCTTCCCTACGAATAGTGCCAATTTTTTGGAAAAATGAAGAATGTAATTTTAGAAGCGACCCAAAAATAACACACCGAATTGTTATAATCAATTAATGCTCTCTTAGTCGCTGATTAGGTAGGGTAAAACCTGGATAGAAGCCACACTTTTTGAAAATATGTTATATCTCCCTGTACAATCATTTCATTCTTTTATTTGTACAACTGGCAAGTACTCTGGTGTTTTATCTAAGAATTTATGAAAGGAAAAAAATATTACCTTTGACATTTCCAGAGAATTACCGATTATTGCGGACCTCTAAATTTTGAGACATCTATCCCATGTATGGGATAGTTGCCAAGTCCATATAAATAAGGTTAAGGATAGACGAACCGCTGAGAAATAGGCCATCTATCCCGAAAAACTTTGATCGCACCTAGCCGTCTCATGCAATGGCACAGGGACATGAGACACGATCCATTTTGTGGTAGTTGGAAAATCTCTCGATAGATAAATAAAATGACAAGCTATGTATTTGCGAAATTAGAGTAATAACAATCGGGGCATCTATACCACTGGGGCGTCAATCCCGGTTTTACTTTACTGCCTCTCAAAAATAGTGGACAACATCACATCACGATACATACCTTACATTGCTCTAGGATCCTTAAGTTGAGTAGCTGAAGCACAAGTGTTATGGAAATCAGAAACACGGTGGTAACACCACACCAAGACCCGAGATAATAAACAAAATATGGATTTCAATAATGACCCGACCGGGAATCGAACCCGAGAACTTATATATTGCGATACCTTGAAAACCGGCTTGCGAGCCACTCGACCACGGACGTTATCAATGTCAAAATCGAAAGGAAACTCCACAATTTAGCTTTAAGCTACAAGTACATGCGCGGATCGACCGGTCGGCGTTTGGTCGTAATGGATGTCACAAGCCGGCCGCATCGAATGTACGATCTACGACACCCGCGCGCGTTTGGCGTCGCGTCTGTCGACACTACGCTGTCAGGTGAGATGAGGTTACGAGAGAGAAGGAGAGGCAAATATGTAGGTTCTAAAAGCGGTAGGATATTTACATATATTAGAAATGATACGCTTTTATTAATTAATAAAGATATATTGCAAGTTCACAAGCTACAACATATCTTGGACCCCGGCCGGCCAGAGATAACCCGGATATCCCCCTCCCCACAGAGTATACATAAATTACGTTCCAATACATGACACTCTTCCCTGCACAAAGAAAACAAAGATAGGCATACTCTTTGCCACCCAAAAAAAACTTAAATATATTACTTAAATTAAGTAACAGTTCTTAATTATTATTTAATACTAACTAACAGTCTCATCTTCTAAAGTTTCACAACATTTTAATAATTGGTTAACATGCCTTTTCCATTTACTACCATTTACATCAAAATAGTAGGTCACACTAAGTATGGACTAATCTATTATAGTACCTATGATCCAAGGCTTAACCCCTTTTCTATAATCTTAAACCATAACCTTTTCGTCATGGTTAGAGATTATAGAAAAGTATAGAGAATTTATGTATACTCTGTGGGGCGGGGGATATCCGGGTTGTCTCTGGCCGGCCGGGGTCCAAGATATGTTGTAGCTTGTGAACTTGCAATATACCTTTATTAATTAATTAAAGCGTATCATTTCTAATATATGTCAGATATCACCGCGCCGCGTGGAATTTGCACGTATCTGTGTTGTAGCAAGAGTCGCTATTAACTTAAATAACTTAGCAGAGCGGTTCTTCTGGACTTGTAATATTATTTGACTGCCTTATTGGTCTAGTGGTCAGCACGCTGGGTACTATCCACGAGGTCCAGGGTTTGAATCCCGCGTCGGGCCGAAAGTGTTTTGTGTTAACCTGTCTTTTTCTGTCTTGAAATAACTCAGACACAGCTCCGGAGTCAGGAAGTTGGTGGTGTTAACACCCCCGTGCCTCGGAAAGCACGTGGTCCTGCGTCTGATCTCTCTACGGTCATGTCGGACTGCCGTCTCACCGAATTATGAGAGTGAAGGAACAGGAAGTGCACTTGTGTTGCGCACACACTTGTGCACTATAATATCTCGCAGTTGGCTTAATCTCTGTTGAGATTGGCCGCTGTAGTCGAAATTCGGCTAGGAGGTCATTATTTATCCTGTGACGAAACAAAGAAGATGACCACTGACCTTTATTGTTGTTGTTGTGCTGATGCTGATGATGATGTTGCGGCTGTTGGGGCAGTTGCTGCATCAGCGCCGGGTGGGGCAGCTGGAGGAGCTTAGCTGGCTCCAGCTTAGTCGCAGCCGCCACTGGTATGGGGCCAGCGTTGGTCATCGTCGTCATCGTTGCTGCGGGCATCATTAGGGCAGACATCGTGAGCATCTTGAATTTCCCACTCCCAATCAGACACTCACTGCGCCATCACTTCTAGCACTATATATTAAAACTATATATGTATATATTCTTATTTTATTTGTATATATTTGTATATGACACTACTGATTTGGTGTTTTATGATCACATGGTCTGATGATTCCCGTCGGATTACAATAATTGTTTTTTCTTTATATTCTAAACTATAGACGCGTCTGGAAAATAATTTTATTCGAATTAAGATATTGTCAAAGCTGTCAATTGATATTTTGGACTATCGATCAGTTTTGTCAATTCTCTTAGAGAACAGTCAAAAGGTGATCGTTTTTCTTTGTTCCAAAATATCTCTCGGCAGATAACATGTTGTAATTATATTATCTGTCAAATTGATTGATAAATAAACTTAAATGGATTTTTTTGCCCAGATTTGTTAACATTATTTTTAAAGTCGCCGCCCTTTTTAGAATTGTGGCCGTCGGATTGATTTTTAAATTTTATTCCTACTACATTTAAATACGTAAAAGCGTGTCACACAATTTTTGCCAACTGGCTAGATCTTTTTATGGTTAAACTCCAGTATAAAGAATTTAAAATTGTAAATTAGGTAGATAGGTAGGTATTACTATATGTTACGATGTTGAATAAGTGAACTCTAGCAGGCCTGTGTATCTCCCCGCGGAGGTAGCAAAAACAAACCTACGCGCGGCGCACCGACGTAGGTGCTAAATCAAGTTAAGTGTCGCTACCGGCCAGAGCCACGCTCGCGAGTTTTATTCACCGGCGGCCGCGCGGCTACGTGTTGCTGGCTGGACGAGAATGAATAAAGTACTAGAAAGAGGCGCTAGATGGCGTTAGAAGCTTCTCGTAGCAGTCAACCCTATCGCGTCGCGTGATATTACGTCACTGAATAGGTTTAGTGTATTATGAATCATATTCCAGAGCAATAAGTATGAAATTATCTTGCAATGGATTTTTGTAGGTGTCTACACGAAAATGTGCTTGACTCTGAGGCGAACTAAATTACGCCATATTGTTGACGACATTGAGTAGACATTTCTTTGAATACAATTGCTAAGTCATACTTCTGTACGAAGTACTAGTATTCTGTGACTCTAGTAAAATTACGACGACATCTTGGTGAAGTGGTTCGTGCTCCGGACTAAAAAACCAGAGGTTGCGGGTTCGAATCCCGCAAGGAGCAAATGTTTGTGAGATGAGCACGAGCATTTGTACCTAAGTCATGGACGTATATAAACATATAAGTATGTCTATCTGTTATCCTAGTCGCCATAGCACAAGATCACGCTTAGTTTGGGGCTAGGCAATTGGTGTGTTTGTTGAAACAGTTTATTTATTTTTTAGGTAAAGGCGTAGAGGCTTATCTCTATTTGCGGTCAGTTTTCCTAATTATTCTTCGTTTAAGTAAATAATGAATTCAATTTATACCCTCAAGTTTCTAATTCAGCCAAAACCGTGAATATAATCTAGAAAATCCTACTATCTTTATAAGGTAGTAAAATCTTAACGACAGCCATTTCGTTGCGTTGCCGCTGCAATAAAAACTGATGATAAATTATTGTACAGAATTGTCATTTGAACTTGGCTCCGACGCTACGCGCCTTATAGGGATAGCAAAACATTTTTTCTACTAATGAGGTGATAAACAAAGGAGTCAATTAACATACATTATGAACATAAATGGATATATATGATAAGCATTATTATGAATGTAAGAAAAGAATACTAATTTGGCTACAAACAAAAAATTATGAGCAAATAGAAGATCTATTACAATCTTAAGAGTCACGAAACTTTAATTCCTTATTGAAATGAAGCCATTTGATTATCGCCATTTTGGCGCTGACGGCTGTAGTAAGCGTGTAGTGACCGTCCACGGAACTAATGAGAGTTGACATAAACATTACAAGTTACTCTATTTTAGTTCCCTAGACACTCGGTGGGGGCGCTTTGTTTCGGCACAAAAATTATCTGTCGTTTCTTAAAGAATGTTTAGTCCAGCGTACTTGTACTATGGAGGTCAGTGCTACTGCACCAAACTCCCCCTTCCTGTGAATGAGTATGTTACTGTACATAAAGGTTGTCTGGAAGAGATCGCTTATAGTGAAAAGACCGCCCACATTGTACATATTTCTGTGTTCTGCTTATCTATCAATCTTGTGTTAGCGATTTTCAGCGGCTTCGTCTGTGTAAATGAATTTCTCATAAACTTTCTTTCGTCTCCCGAAATTAAGCTCGATTTCAAGGTTCTCTATGACAAAACTTTAATTAATGAATTTGTTTTATTTATCTTTGTTGGAGCAAATATCTGTGAATGTAACATTAAGCCTGGATAGTTAACAATGTTAACACTCACAGTGTTTTTTCTTATTTATTTTAATTTAAATAAGAAACCAAAATTTCGCATACGAGTAGGATTTAAATTTGAACCTACGACTTTTGACTAACCGAGCGACAGGGCAATTTGGCCCGGTTAGCCAAAGGTCGCAGGTTCAAATCCTTCTCGTATTTTTAGTTTCTTATTTAAACTTAGCCTGGAGTTTACCTACTTACTCACCTTTTAAAAAAAACATCACTTTAACGTTTCAAAATTATTCTAGTTTGTTTTCGTTTGTTAAAAACAAAGTTATTAAAAAAACACCCGACTGCAAAAAATATTATATTTTTGAAATGGTATTTTTACTGGCTTTCATTTGATACCTATATTGCTATGGTAAGGAAAAAATCAATCCCCCTCCCCCTTTTTTTCATTTGCGGGCGCCATATTTAAAATTTATATAGCCTATGTCACTTTCACAATAAATTTTTGACCAATCCAACGACACCGCATGTGTCAAAAACTGTCCAGCCGTTCGGGCTGTACGGCGTGCCAAACAATTATACATACATAAGTATACACAAACAGTGTATACTCTCGAAAAACATGACCCTCCTTGCGCAGTCGAGTAAAAAGATACAGTAGGTACCTCATACTTACACCTTCTAAAGTGAGTGAGTGATGATGTCCTCCTAGCCGATTTCGACTACGGCGGCCTATCTTAACAGAGATTAGTGCACAAGTGTGTGCGCAATACACAGGTGCACACTCTGTTCCTTCACTCTCATAATTCGGTGAGACGGCAGTCCGACATGACCGTAGAGAGATCAGGCGCAGGACCAACGGCTTTTAACGTGCTTTCCGAGGCACGGGTGTTAACACCACCAACTTCCTGACTCCGGAGCTGTGTCTGAGTGATTTCAAGACAGAAAAACCCAAACAATCTCGGTCCGACCCGGGATTTGAACCCGGGACCTCGTGGATAGTACCCAGCGTGCTGACCACTAGACCAACGAGGCAGTCTAAAGTAGAGAGAGACCTTTTAAACTAGTCTTAGATATCTTGAGCACGTTAAGTCTTTCTATTGGAACTTCAAGAAAAGCGTTTTATTGTAAGAAAATTTAATGAAATTTCGCGCAGAGATATCCTCAATCTTCTTAAGTTTGTATCGTCCTGGCTAAACGGGTTTTGTGGGATCAGAGATAAGGTCAATATGTGATAAGGCAAATGAAGGGCTTACCTTGAACAACTATTCGATGTAAGGAAGAACAAGATCGTATCTGTGCACGTGGAAGTGAATCAAATTATATTGCGTAGGTACTAACGAAAATGTTGTGCCAAAACATCCCTAGCTTCTACTTACACGTTTAACACATTCACGCGAGCTACGTCAAGTAACGTCCTAAAAATTTGTTGATAATGGAGAACAACGTATTACTACGTCGTTACAAAAAAAAAAACTATCACGAAGAACGTAGGATCATGGACCTTGACAATACAAAATCCTTAGAGAGACGTAAATGTGTCACATCATATCAAAATATTAATTCTGCAGTGTCACACTGTATCGAAAATTTACAATGTTAAGTAGGCATTGATCACTCCTAAACTACTCCTTATTGACAGGTGCACAACGTCATTATACGACTAACCGTGCATATAACGCTTTGAAGTCAGTCGGCCTGCGCGCTCGTGCGAGACGGCAGCGTGTGCGCAATTCCCACCAATCGGCGACTTTTGTTGAGAACCGTAAATTTCAAGTGATTATATGCCTGTGTGTAAACATATGATACATAATATTCTGTTACTGTATTTAGTTAAATAATCATAAAATAATCGTTTGATATAAACAAATAAGACCGAAATATGAAAAAGAAGCTTTTCAAAAAGGGTTCAAAGATGCAACCATCTCCGGAGCCTTGTTCGTCAAAACAACATACCGTAAGTACCATCTCTCAGAACCTACTACGTTTATTTCTCATAGGTACTATAAATAAAGTCTAACAAACAAAAATGTACAGATAACACACTAATTAACATGGTTTTAAACGAGTTACGACTTTAGTTATACGTACAATTTTTTAACGGGGACGTCTCCCATAAATGATTCAATACATATTATAACATATATAGACGTGTTTACACGTTGTTTATAGTTGAATGATAATTAATGTTGCTATAAGACGGAACGTCATTAATCGTTGACGTGTTAAGACGTTGTTAACAAATAATAAAATATTTTAGAATCATATGCATCAGAACGTTACCGTCTATTAACGTAAGTGTCATTATTTGACACATTTTTCGATCATAATTAAAGAGGGACGTCGATGAACGTTGGGACATTTGTATGGAAAAAATCTGTGTCATCTCGCAGAGTTGAAAAACAGAACGTCACTATACGTAGCTCGCGTGAATGTGTTAATCGCTACTAATGCCAATTAATTAAAAAAAATAGCTTTGTTACTCGACTGCGGATGAAGGGTTATGTTTTTAGAGAGTTTGTATGTATGTATGTATGTAGGTATGATTGTTTGGCACGCCCTACAGCCCAAATAGTTGGACAGTTTTTGACATAAGAGGCTTGTTGAATTTGTCAAAATTGTGATAGTGACATACTGTAGAGGTTTGGCGTAAAACCTCTATGTCTCGCTCGTTCGACTCTTCGATGTTTAAATAAAGCGAACATTTCTTTAAAGGTCAATTTTGAAGTAACGTCAGTTGAAAGAGATAAAAAGTTATGTCAAGCGGTTTACATATTGAAAAAGTGATACGTTTTTAATTACTCAAAAATACATTTGTAAAAGTGAAGTGAACAAATAAAAAAACAAGGAATTCCAAGATTAGTATTCTTATTTCCTTATAAACACAATTTTATAAGTAAATACAAATTTTTTAGGATAAAGAAGACTTCGCATCCAGCGAAAGTCCCCAGAATGCCTAGGCTATATACATTTAAAAAATGGCGCCCGCAAATGGAAATAAAGGGAGGAGGGGAGATTTTTTTACCAAAGCAATATGAGTAAAAATAAAAGCAAGTAAAAACATCATTTCAATAAAAGAATAATTTTTGCAGCCAGGTGTTTTGATTTTTCAATAATTATGTTTGCTTGTTTGTCTGTCTATCTTAACCTTATCACGCCTAAACCACTGAACCGATTTTGATGTTGGTATGGAGATAGTTTGAGAACCTGTAAAGGGCATCTTCAATCTTTGTACTCGGATACCACATGACTGAGGGTCGTGGTCATTATGTGGAATGAAACACACACAACGACTTTCTTGAAGGTTTTCGCGGAGAAGTTTACCATTGCCTTCTCTATTACACACACTAGCTAATATTATGCACTAGTATGCAGGTTTCCTTACAATGGTTTTCTCCACCGTAAGGCAGAGATATCTTCGAAAATGTTGTGACTACTTATGTTTTGTACAACCTCAGTGGTATGGCCAGGGATCGAACTCACGACCTCACAGATGAGCAGTGAAGCGGCTCAAGAATGCTAAGGAAACCCTTATCTTATTAACAAAACAAAAAAGGTTGGGCTACTGTAAATCAGCAAAGAATGAAACACCTATTTCTTTGCCACCCAAAAGGATTTGGAGCCGAGATATCATGACAATTCCGACGCAAATAATATAAAACCTAGATTTAATGGCGGTCCCAAATATTGTAAGGTCTGTTGTTATTCTTGTTGGCTCCTAAAACTCACTCGGCACAACATTTGTAAGCAAACACGATTAATTTTCTTTAAAAAAAACGATTTATTTCCCACAAATATATGATAGATAGATAGATAACTCTTTATTGCACACCATAACAGGAAATACAGTAAGTACAGCGATTTACACAGATAAATTTACAATGTAAGCGGTCTAATCGTTATAAGCGATCTCTTCCAGAACACCATTAGGTAAAGGAACATACTCATTCACAGGAAGGGGGAGTTTGATATTATATGATATTGAGAGGCAAAAAAATAATAAGAAGAAAACCCCTTAAATTAAGGGTCCAATTGTTCCTAAAAAACTAGCGGTGTTATTACAAAAAAAAATTGGACCAGGTTTTAAATGGGTCTAAATATTAGCCGACAACAGAGGAATGAATGACACATTCGTGACATAACCTAATAGAGAAGCGCTTTTCTAAGTGGCTAGCTAATAGCTTAGTCCTGTCTTAAACCCGGTACTGAGTTTTCGGAATAACGGGGTAGGTGTATAATTTGGTATTCAAATTTGATAAACTAATCGCCTTGACCGCATCATATTTGTTCCATAGATTTTGCATTAAGTAAAACAAAAATTTAATTTAAAGTATACCAAAAGATCTACGTCGTATAGTACGAAGATATAATTTATCATGTCAATTTTATAATCAGATGAGACAGTTAAAAGTTAAGTAAATAAGGGTAGTGTAGTTTAGTAAAAAAATAGTAACTCACATTGTTACCTTGAACCTTGTGACTAACCGCTTTTACAGATAGAGACGCAAAAGTTACTGAAATTAAATAAGTTTACCTTGAATTTACATTCAAATGAAGGTAAATATGGCGGTAAATATTCTGCTGGGGCTAGCCCAGTAGGGTGCAATCAAATTAGGTCAAAGCAGATTATGAAACATTAAGTTAATTTTTTGGTTATATTTACGAGGCTTATGCAAGGTATCGTTAATTTTTAATATTTGTATAATTTAAAGATTTTTTTGCAAGTTATTACGAAACTAGATTTGTTATGCACACAATTTATCGACCGTGTCATCCGTTGGGACTCGAACCCACGACCCTTCGTTATACGGGCGAAAGCTCCAGTCAGTTTGTTAGTCAGTTGTCAATTTTTTGTAAGTGCTTGCTGCGCTAGCGCGAGCCGACGTTCGTATCGTTAATTTTCTTTGTATTCTAGCTTGCTTCGTGAGTGATTTCAACACAAACAAACACTTTGAAATCAAGGACTTGCTCAGTTTTTTCGGAAAAATCACAAAATGTATTAGTTTCTATTAGGATTTGGAAATCTACAATTAACAAACGTGTTTTAAAAATAATGGATAAGTCAACTGCCAAAGAGTTTTTACGCTAGATTAAGCACACAGTAAGCAAATCAATTATTTAGTAAAACTTTTTGTCATTATATGTAAAAAAAATGCAGTATTAGAAACACGAATAGACGGCTACTCATTGTTAATAATAATTCATTTATTTCGGATCAATTATAACCCTGAGTACAGAAAAAGACAGAAGGCAAAAACTTAAACTGAACAGTAAAACTTTTTTTAAGCGCCATTTTTTTCAACACCAGACTGAATCCATACTAATATTATAAATGCGAAAGTGTGTCTGTGTGTCTGTCTGTCTGTTACCACTTGACGCTTAAACCACTGAACCGATTGAGATGAAATTTGGTATGGAGACAGTT
Source organism: Pyrausta nigrata (assembly GCA_949316185.1). Taxonomy (NCBI): domain Eukaryota; kingdom Metazoa; phylum Arthropoda; class Insecta; order Lepidoptera; family Crambidae; genus Pyrausta; species Pyrausta nigrata. Next base: position 8,125,633 of record OX438964.1, on the reverse strand, counting down.
CGAGACCCTGGAAAGGACATAGGCTACATTTTGTCGCGATATAAAAACATTAAGAGGGTGAAATGGAAATGAACGCGACTTCGCCCGCAAGAGTTGGATTTTCCCTATAAACTTTCATCCCCCATTTCGCCCTCTTAATTTTTTTATATCGCGACAAAATGTAGCCTATATCCAAGGTCTCGAACTGTCTCCATACCAAATTTCATCTCAATCGGTTCAGTGGTTTATGCGTCAAAAGGTAACAGACAGACCGATCTGTCGGTAGATAGACACACTTTCTCATTTATTGTGTGTGGGTGTGAGCACACCCTAAACTAAGATTCACCTGAATAGTGTACATCCAGAGATGAAGGGCGTTATGACATGATACAACTTGATACAGCTGTGGATTTTGTAATACAAATAAAATAAAATAAAATAAATAAATAAAATAATAATGTCCTCCTAGCCGAATTTCGACTACGGCGGCCTATCTCAACAGAGATTACGGGGGACATGTTATAGTGCATAAGTGTGTGTGTTATAGTGCATAAGTGTGTGTGTTATAGTGCATAAGTGTGTGTGTTATAGTGCATAATACACAGGTGCACTCTCTATTCCTTCACTCTCATAATTCGGTGAGACGGCAGTCCGACATGACCGTAGAGAGATCAGGCGCAGGACCAACGGTTTAACGTGCTTTCCGAGGAACGGGGGTGTTAACACCACCAACTTCCTGACTCCGGAGCTGTGTCCGAGTTATTTCAAGACAGAAAAACCCAACACTCACGGTCCCACCCGGGATTCAAGTCACTAGACCAACGAGGCAGTCAAATAATTAATAAATAAAACTTAGTGTTCATGATAACTGCATGGCGATTAGAGTATGAGTCTTGTTAGTTCTTTAAAACGACTCATTTTGTACTGTCGAGTCTATGCAAACGACATCGCGGGCGACAGCTAGTCAGAAATTAAATTCGGGAGTTGGAAATCTCACCCCCAACGCGGGAGACTAACGATAAACAAAGAGTATTTTATTTCTTATACACAATACTCTCCATTAGGCAAATGACAGCGATTAAGTGCGATAAGCACATTGTAATTTACAAAAGACAAAATTGTTACCGAATTAAATATGAGCTCTTTTTGCTGTCCATTGAAACCACAGACGTCATGTCCAATGAAAGGGTTGTTTGGGGAAAGAACAAAGGTTTTAATTTTACAAAAACCGTAATTTGAGCAACCTATTTTTGAGTTTTTAGATAAATAATGACAAATCAACGGTTTAACGTTTTTCCTGTTCAGCCTTAAAAAATACAATACGTTGTAAATACCTTTTTTTTAGCCAAGTGAAAAAAAACATGGTAGGGAATTCTGTGGCAGGCAGCATAGACGTACACGTACTATAGGCACGGAATATAAAATAGTACAAGTCTATAGGTCACACGTATGAATATACTCTGCTGAATTGACACCGAATACCTTTCACGATTCACTTGGCAATGAAAAAATGTATTTACAACTTTTTAGTGCGTATTTTTTCTTCATGCGGATTTTTTCAATTTTCAGTAATACTTATGTAGACTTGGGACTTGGAAGACTTGACCAGGTGGGGAAGTTGGCTCATTGAAACTCAAAAAAATAAAAATTAAACTGCTGTGGTAATCTCATTGTCAATATCTATAATCGAAAAAGCAATTTACAAACACCACGCAGGCAATTTGTACCTACTACCCATTGACATAACATTACCTCTTTTTCGAATTGAATTTGAAAGGATGGGTCAAGTGTCCAGCCTGTTTAAGTCTTCCGTACTGCCCCTACACTTATTTCAAGTGAAAAGAATCGTACACCCGTAACCGTCCAGTCATCATGACCTGGGGTCAACCTGTATCGTATATCTTGATGTACTACGTATACTATCGAGATAAAACATACCCTAGATTACAACCATGAATATACATAATTTCAACTGTGGTTAGTACATCAAGATTAGTTCGGCTTTCGAGTCTATAACGTTCAAGACATGAATAGTATTTACTTAAAAGTCAGCCTATATAGATCCCACTGCTGGGAAAAGGCCTCACCTCAACTATGAGGAGGTACGAGCCATACGCCACCACGCGGGCTCAGTGCGGATTGGTGAAGGGGTATGTAAGGCAAGTGACAAACCTTACTGTCAGAAGTTATCAAGCCGCCCTAGGGCCTCTGACTAGGCTTAACGACTAATACCAGCAGATATTAGTATTCACTTATAGACAAACATTTCAATTTTTTTTAAAAACAATATACAGAATTCGACCTTCTACAGTTTTATTATATGTGAGATAGATGTATAGATTGCACTCGTAGGAAGCGTAGGCGAGTTGCTAGATATTATTATGGGTTCAAGGTCGATTTCTGAGTAGACATATAAGAAATAGTGCCATTAAGTAAACAAGGCGTTGATTGCGACGAGAAAAGGCTTTTAGGGGTCCGCAGGAAGTAATGAAAACACTGTTTAGTCACTTAGATTGAGTATGAGAACTTAATGACATTATATTCGAGCTTTGAGCTCGTTTGCAGCATTCCAACTTATTTTTAACAGACTTCAAACAAGGAGGGGGTTGTATATTCGACGGTATGTATGTTTATGATGACAGTATGTATCCATACTTATATTATAAATGCGAAAGTGTGTCTGTCTGTCTGTTAGCTCTTGGCGCCTAAACCACTGAACCGATTGAGATGAAATTTAGTATGGAGACAGTTCGAGATCGTAAAAAGGACATAGGCAACATTTTATCGCGATATAAAAATATTAGAGGGTGAAATGGGGGATGAAAGTTTATATGGAAAATCCAACTCTTGCGGGCGGGAACCACTAGTATTATAATAATAAATAATTATTTCGACCAAACCAGTAATCATAGTGTTACAGTAGAAATAGCTAGCTAGTTAGTCCACGAATTTTGATGATAATACTTTCGATTTTTGACCTCAGATTTTTTCTGATCAGAATTCAAGATGGCGGACATATTTTTACAAATTGCGATATTTTCGCTCCCCAGGGCGATTTTTTTTGCAGTTTTCAGAGTTTTTTAGTAGAATGCAAAAATGATTGTTAAATATAGAATAGAGTTGATAGAAAATGCATTTACAATGACTCCGGATATGCCCTCATTTTATAATATAGTGAGATTTGGCTAGGGTTTCGGATACATGACATACCTACATTTGGTAGGTATCTCAATCCACCCTATTACTGACTTCATGTCAAGTAAACAACAGTTGAACAATCAAAACGCGCATTTCATCAAGTAATCGTTTATCTTACCCCAAGCAGGTCATAAAATAAAACGTTTTTTTGCGAAGGTAACCAAATCAAACTGGTGGATGAAGGAAAACACAAGGAAAGATAACATTTACATAGGTGTACGTAGGGTGACCACCCGTGTACTCTTTTTAGTACAAGTGTCTTCTGCAGGATTTTAGGAAACAATTTGGGATAACGCGGTGTTTTAAACTTGCTTAAAAATAGACCAAGTGCGTGTCGGACTTGCACCCATTGTGTTCTTTACAAACTTGTGTAATGGCAACAATTTTTCAACGCGTTCCTAAGAAAAAGAAGATTGAGACACTCAAAGACTGACCAACAAACAGACAGACAGACGGACGGACGGACACAACGAAGTGACCCTATAAGGGTTAGTTTTTCTTTTGCGGTACGTAACCCTAAAACCAACATTCAAATTGAGTCTCCCCCTTTCTGACTCTAAAAACAGGATGGGATGTCCTGTCAAACTCAGGACAGATGGTCACCCTAGGTGTAGCGCATACAAGCGGTTACTCATAATGAAAAGCAAATATATGTCTGAGTATGCGTAATACATATTAGATGTAGGTATGTTTGGTACAGAGAATTTTATTTTAGACAGTGGGCTCAATTCTAATGAGCCCTGTCAGAAATTAGATTAAAATTGACAGTTTCTCTCTTTTTTTGCTAAACAAACAAAAAGAGACAGACTATAATAATTGAGAAACGCCCTACTATTAACAGCTGTCAGTTGCTAAGGAAATAAGAGAATCCATAGACAATTTAGTAGGGATGTCATGCGATGAATACTAAAGTCAGACGAAAACACGCCAATTTTAAAAATACTTAAGAAATCACACATCTTAATTTATCGTTTCCAAAATATTATAGTCTGTCTCATTTCCTTTATTTTGCAGAGACAGAGAGAGACTGAACTTAATAATCTTAGGCCCTGTCCATTGCAATCGAGCCCAATATGTACTTAGCTGTTTTCAGCGACTTTGTCTGAGTAGATTCGATGATAAAAAACTGGCCAAGTGCGAGTCGGACTCGCGCGCGAAGGGTTCCGTACCACTATCTTAAAACATTACACAGTATAGGCAAAAAAAGTATATATTTTTATTTTATTTCTAATTTCAAAAGTATTCATCACAGGATACCCGAAACCATTTTAAATAAAAGTTTCCGCGCCTGTTTCTTTACGTGAGTGATTTGAAGTTTATAGGTCAACACTTTAGAAATTACAGTTACACCGCTCAAACGACTTTGGCGGGCTATATTTCGCAAATGGTTAACCTGATAAAAAAGTGTTGTATGGAAGCCCTACCTTATTTTCATAGTCCTTTTCAACGATACCCCACACAAGGGGGTGCACTCAAAAAAATAATTAACCCCCCCTTTACATGTATGGGGAGGTACCCTTAAAAAGGTTAATTTAAATTTTTTGTATTTTTAAAAATGAGATCTATATGTGAAGTATTCTCGAACCAAGTTGCATGCAAATCAGTCCATAAACGTAGAAGATATTCTGCTGTGACAGACTAGGACGGACGGACTGAACGATCTTATAAGGGTTCCTTTTCGGACTACGGAACCCTAAAAATAACTCATTCTCTTGTGGTGGTTATAAAGATCTGAATGTATTCATTTTATTGAGATAAAACATAGCCGATATTGTGCAGTGGACTTCATATGTTCAAAGTATGGTATGCGCATCAAAATTAATCATTAGATTTCCAGTCTGTCTGTCCGACTGTCTATCAAAAGCATTTTCCTCAGGAACGCGTAGAGGTATGAAGTTGATGTTAACATGAATTAAGGACTTAAGTCTGCGGTCCCATATAGCTATCAGAAAATCAAGCTTCTAAGCCAATGTGATCCAAAGATAGGGCCTTTTATGGTTTTTTTGGTAAAGTACTTTCCATAGACCTAGAATCTTGAGAAAGTCCGAAATCCGTGATGTTTTGCAGTAACATAACTGTGTATCGAACTCTCAGTTCTCGTTGACTGCCTCGTTAGTCTAGTGGTCAGCACGCTGGGTACTTCATCTACGAGGTCCCGGGTTCGAATCCCGAGTTGGTCCGAAAGTGTCGGGTTTTTCTGTCTTGAAATAACTCAGACACAGCTCCGGAGTCAGGAAGTTGGTGGTGTTAACACCCCCGTACCTCGGTGCGCACGTTAAGCCGTTGGTCCTGCGCCTGATCTCTCTACGGTCATGTGCGACTGCCGTCTCACCGAATTATGAAAGCGAAGAAACAGAGAGTGCACCTGTGTATTGCGCACACACTTGTCACTTATCTCCTGCGGATTTGGCTAATCTCTGTTAAGATTGGCCACTGTGGTCGAAATTCGGCTAGGAGATTATATTGGTTCCGTAAAAAACATTGTTGGCTTCAGCAGAAGAACAAATGTTATAGAATATCAAAAGGAACGTTCTTTAAGTTCTTTTGTACCTGTTCAACAGTTCATTCATTCTGAGCTAACCTAATTCGCAGCCTACAGGCAGCTCAAGCAGAACCGGGGGCCTAGACTTGTTAGGAGTTGTTTGCAGTTTTAACAAGTTCGAATCCGGAGGGGCATTCAGTGCCACAATACAAATATGGATGGTAGGGTCCTAAGGTTGTTATGTCACTGCCGACGAGTAAATATCGGCGATTTTCATGCCCAAGAATCGTAAATTAGATATATAAATAAATTGTTTCAACAACCACACCAATTACCCAGCCCCAAACTAAGCGTGAGCTTGTGCTATGGCGACTAGGATAACGGATAGACATACTTATATACATTTATAAACATCCATGACTTAGGTACAAATGCTCGTGCTCATCACACAAACACTTGCCCCTTGCGGGATTCGGACTCGCAACCGCCTGGTTTAGAAGTCCGATGCGCGAACCACTACACCAAGACGTGCGTCAATACAGTGTTGAATATATTAATCAACACTGTCTAGGGTTATTTTGGATATATAATAATACTATGTTTTGTATATCCCTAGACAGTGTTGATGTGTACATTACGTGTAAACAAAATAGATGCATACATTAAAAATTAATCGCTGACTGTTTACACTGTTAGCGAGAACTCGCTTTACTAGTTTGTCGCTGAGCGACAAAGCTATCAAAGATTATACTCGCTCGGCAATGCTCGCTTGGTGATCATTAGCGGTCAAATTCTATTCCAAATTCAAATCACTGGTGGCGACCAGTGATTTGAATTTGGAAGAACCCTCGCTTATAGAATAGCGTCAACTCGCCAACTCGTTTCTGGTTTCCTGCTCTACCTACTCGCTTCTCGCTCATCGTTGCCGGTTAAGAAAAATACCTGCAGATACCAAAGTAACTGCCTCGCTGGCCTAGTGATCGGCACGCTGGATTCTGTCCATAAGGCCCTGGGTTCAAATCGTGAATGTTGCACAATCATGGAATTGGGTTTTATTTTGCAAGTGGTAGTGTATTTTATTTTCTGAATTTACGTTCTCTCTTGCATCCTACATAACGGCTAGAACAGAGTGGATTCGTTGCCGCCTAAAGTAATCCCTAAAATTATGATCTGGAATCCAGACCATAGTTTTTGGATTCCATACTTTTAAGAAAAGACTGAATAGGCTGTTACGAGTCAGACATGACCCATCTTCGGCCGCATCGTCGCTTACCATCAAATGAGATTGAGGTCAAATGTCTGCCTATTAATCATAAAGAAAAAATATTTATAAATGTAGGCTTACTGAAAGTATCTTATTTATATTAGGGTTGAGTCTTGTAAGGATAGCCAATTGGGCCTTAGTTCGGGGCACAATGTAATGTCGTGTTTATGAATACGGGCGTCGGCTATGAGTTCCTAATCCTGAGTGATGATGTAAAATTACGTGTTGTCACTGTGTCATGCCATAATGTCTTAGATCAACCATAAATGTAGATATTGCTTAAAACTGCCAGACGCAGGACTTTCTTAAGTCCCCCTTTGACATTTAAAACAAGTAAACATATTTTTTTTTAAATCTTATATTTTTGAAATGGTATTTTACTGGCTTTCATTTGATACCCATATTGCTATGGAAGGAAAAAACAATCTCCCCTTCCCCCTTTATTTCTATTTGCGGGCGCCATGTTAAAAATAAATATAGCCTATGTCACTCTCACAATTCTGACATATTTAACGACACCTCATATGTCAAAAACTGTCCAGACGTTTGGGCTGTAGGGCGTGCCAAACAATTATACATCTTACATACAAACTCTCGAAAAACATAACCTTCCTATCCTTCCGCAGCCGGGTAAAAAAATTATATATATTGTTGCTAAAACATCATGGTTATCAGAATCAGAATCAGAATATATTTATTTGCTCATAAATAGGGTTACACTAAAGATCTTACTTTTATTATAACGTTCATCCTATTTAACTATTAACAATAGCATGCAAACATTTAATATTTTATTACATATCTCAATCTACAATAACTATGTTTTTATAATAATGTCAATTATCTATTTTATTAATTATTATTAACAAACAATTCAAACGTACACATTCACATCTTATTATTCATTCACATTGATATTATTATTAAATCCAGAAATGTCAAGTTAACTAATTTATTGTTCAAAAATATTTCCTAGCTATTCAAAAACTCTTGAATCGAATAAAATCCACGTTCTACCAGCCATTCATGTAGTATTTTCTTAAATTGACTAATAGGTTTGTCTTTAATATAATCAGGAATCTTATTAAATATTACTACACACATACAAAAGCAGTTTTTTTGTATCTGTGCACTTTTTGGTATAAAATTAAGAACGAGCCGGTTACAATTTCTAGTTAAGTCAGCCTATTAGATCCCACTGCTGGGAAAAGGCCTCACCTCAACTATGAGGAGGAACGAGCCATACTTCACCACGCGGGCTCAGTGCGGATTGGTGGAGGGGTGTATGTAAGGCAAGTGACAAACCTTACTGTCAGAAGTTATCAAGCCGCCCTAGGGCCTCTGACTAGGCTTAACGACTAATACCACAGATATTAGCCGGGACCAACTGCTTAACGTGCCTTCCGAAGCACGGAGATGCTTGTCATGGACGTCACTTAAATGGTCGGAATGGTCACCCATCCAATCACGACCGCGCCGTGGGTTGCTTAACTTTTGGTATCACTACCAAAGCGCTGCCGCCACTGCGCCACAAGCACAATTTCTAGTACAGCGTGAATATAGTATCTTTAGCCTGTGTAAAAATTTTGGGGTTTTGTTTGACTTGAACTTTGCAGCCTCTAATATGTACAGGCACGGCAAGGATAGTATACGTAAGAATTTAAAAAGTGGCTTGCATGATTCATCTGGTGCTAAACCGCATATGGCCCTTATACACTTTTTTTGCGCAATGAATGCCTTACGCATGTCAGTGCTGTTGCCCCAAATAATCAACCCGTAACGTAGCACCGATTCTACATACATTTTCTATTTTCATAATAGGCAGTGAGTGCCGTTGCTCTTGTAGCTGCTTTTGCCAATTTGTACAAAGCAAATGAAAATCTATTAATTCTATTACATACATTTTCTATATGTTCCTTCCAGTCCAATTTACTATCAATTTGTATACCTAGAAATCTAGTACTATTTGCATGTTTAATCACTTGTCCTTGATGATGGATGTTTAAATTTTATACACTATTATTAAAATTAATGAAACATGTTTTGTCGATATTTGTAATTAAGTTATTTGATCTAAGCCAAGTGACAACTAGCATTAGTGTTCTATTAACTTCATTTTCATGTTCAAATATACCTTTCTTATTGTTTGTTGTCACAATCACTGATATATCGTCTGCAAAAAGTATGCTTTTATGCTCAATACAGTTTGGGAAATCATTGATATAAATGAGGAATAACAGGGGACCCAATATACTGCCTTGTGGGACTCCAGTCTTAATGAATCTATATTCTGATTGATATGCTTGAATAATTTTATTATTTTCATCAAGTTGCGTAATTTCCACTAATTGCATTCGATTATGTAAATATGTCATGATCCAGCTCAAGGCTTCACCTCTGATACCACAATTTTCCAATTTTAATAAAAGCTGTTTATGTGACACAAAGTCAAATGCCTTGGACATGTCAAAGAAAAGAACGGTTACATAATTATCGTTATTCAAAAGCTGCTAGAGCTGTTGATTTATTTTTTTGAAACCCATACTGACTGTTATTTAAAACGTTATACTTTTCAAAAAATACTACAAATTTATTATATATAACCTTTTCATACACTTTAGACAAAATAGGTATGAGTGTGATCGGTCGATAGTTGCTTAAATCCGACATTGAACCTTTCCTCTTATACAAAGGCTTCACTATCGAACGCTTAAGGCTGTCAGGGAAAGTACCAGATATCAGTGATAAATTTATCAGATAAGCTAATATCACGCTTAGCTGTTCTTTGCATGCTTTTATCACTTTTGTGCATACTTGGTCATATCCTACGGAATTCGTATTATTTAGTGTCATTATTATCTTTTGTACCTAATCTTTGTCAATAGGAGTGAGATAGATTGAATTATTTAATATCTTCATATTTTTATTACAAAAAGTGTTAATATTATTATTTAAATATGTCAAGTTAGTAAAAAAGTCATTAAATTTTGTCGCTATTTCTAAAGGGTTCGTAATTATATTACCATTAATTTCAATTTTATCAATGTGGTTATGCACATTAGATGTACCACCCGATTCATTTTTTATTACGGTCCACGATGCTTTACAGATAGTTTTACTATTAAGAAAAAATTTCTTATTAGTATTTTGTTTTGCTTTAAAAATACACTTTTTCAACAGTTTAGAGTAGCTCTGATATTTTTGTTTATTCTCGAACTTCTTCTTGGAGTAATATTTAAGGCGTAGATTTCTGTTCGTTGCACAGCTTTTTTTAATGCCCTTTGTCAACCATGATAGGTGGGGTTTTGTATTTATTTTCGTTTTAACATTAGGGAAGCAGAGTTTGTATAATAAGCAAAACCATTCATAAAACCTATTGAAAGCAATATTTGCGTCGGATTCGTTTAATATGTTAAGGAAGTGTAAACTGTGTAAATAATTTTGAAACTTTTTTATGTTTTCAGGAGAGTAACATTTCCTTAAGGAGAATATAGTCTTAGGTAGGGTTGTCACCGGCTTAACATTAAAGCACAGTAGCTGGGGTGTGTTATGGTCGGACAAACCCAGAGACAGCAACGATCCAATGGCACCCTTTATATTACTTATGACATGATCCAAACAAAATGCATTTCTGGTAGCTTCCGTTATGTGTTGCTTCATGTTATAGTTCATCAAAACATCAGTCAAGTGTCTAGTATAGTTATTATCTTTCAAAGTGTTAATATTAATATCCCCAACGACTAGTAATCTTAGCTTGCTATATCTTTGCAGATATAGGTTTAATAAACGTTCCAAATTATCGATAAACAGATCGATGTGTCGCTTTTTTGTGGCCGAGGAAGATCGATATACACAAACAATCAACAAATTGTGTATAGGAATAGTTATTGAGCAGCACTCAAAATGAAAGTTGACTGACAATTTTTCAAAAAACTTTTTTTTTGTAAGCAATTCCTCTTTTAACCAAAATGCATGTCCCTCCCCTTTTTTTATTTCGTGAATAATGTGCAGCTAGTTCGTAGTCATTTATTTGTATATTTTTTTCTTCGCCATTTTTCACAAAGGTCTCAGAGAAACAAAGAACATCTGGGCAAAATTGAAGTTCGGACAGAGTAACTTCAATTATTTCTGTTTTTGAAAGTAGACCTTGGATATTCTGATGAAGTACATAGAAATTATTTAATTGTTTAGGAACGAAAAAAGTTATGATTTAAGTTATGATTTTCTGTTGTTTGAATTGACTTTACAACTAAATTTGTTTTCTGGAAATAATATGGAATTGTCCCTTTTTTGTACTGTTGTTGTTTAGTTACTTGTTTGGAATATTTTTCATCGGTTTTAGGAATATCTGTTGAATTATTGTTACCTTTATACTTTGAAAAGGTGGATTTTAATTGTTTTAAGTTGGTCAGATAGTTCGTTTTGTATTTGTCATAGTCTATTATTGCATTAATTTTGAAGATAATCAATTGTTTTAATGTCATGTTACTTGAGGGGTACTCATCTAATAGCAAATCAGAATTTATGAATGAACAGTTTTTGTAATTTCTAGTTATTGCATGGATTTCAAAATTTAGTTTTTTTACATTTAGGTAATCATTTTTGTTTACACTTAATATAAGTATTTTACATTTTAAATTACACAGTACATTACACAGATTAGACATTAATAAATAGGGATTTTTATCATTACTGCCTACAGATAAAATTAAAATGTCATCAATAGTCAATGAGTCATACAATGTTAGGCAACTATTCAATACTTGCGAACTTAATGCGAACGGTTTAACTATACCAGAAATGTTGTAACAATTATTCCAGCCTTTTGAACGAGATTTTAAAAGTTGCTTTGTTAAGCCTCTAACTTGTTGGTCACCGATGATGTAAATGTTAGACTTCGTCCTAGGAGCTGATTTTTCACTAGTGACATCTTGCGGCTGTGCTCCTTGTGAATTTTCCTCCATACAACTTGCGCTGGAGTTGTTGATATTCTGCAAGTGGTTCGCTTCTAAGTCTCCAGTTGGCGCTGGTGTAGAATTTTCATAGTTGCGATCTGAAATATCAACTTTGTAGTCTGCGTCAATTGAAAAGTCCAGTTGTGTACTTTGTAAACTTTTCCTTTTATTCCTCTTTGTAATATTTTTTTTGGAACTAGAGTGATTTATGATATTGGCTAGATATTTCGCTTTATTTTCATGCTTTGATAGTATTTTGTTTAGTTCCGAATTTTTCAAGATTAAGTTATCTATTTCACTCTCTGCTATTTCCAATTTCTCTTGTAAGTATTTGTTCCTTATTTCCAATTCTTCAATTTTCTCTTTTAAGTTTATTTGACTGACGTCTGGACAGCTACTATTTAGTCGGCTATTAAGTGACGGTGGTGTTTGATCAAGAGCTTCTTCATCGGACAGAGAAAGGAAGGAATTATTTGTCGGTATATTTACTTGATATTCACACTTGTTGCCCGCTTCCTGCCTTTGATCATCGACTGTGATTTTACTCTCTACAGGTAAGTCTGTTTTTTTACTTGTGGATGCGACAGGAGAAGACTCAATACGGGGTGCCAAGCTTACTATAGTTTTTTTTACGCAAATCTTACACTGCCAGTTTTTTCTTGCAGCGGGATCTTTTAATCTGTTAAGTTTTTCTGAATATCCAATGCAGTCGTATTCAAAATTATTTTTGCATAATGTACATAATATTGTGTTTGTTGGGTCAACTTTGTTTTTACACTTATTACATGTGACTAGAGGCTCCCTCTGTCGTGCGTCACGTGTCCTTTTTGTTTGCGATTTTGACATCTTGTTCAGTTAATTAGAATTGAAAGCGCTCTTATCGGTTTCAGTTAGATACCGCTAGGTGACAGTGTAAACAGACACCACCATTGACCCTTATTGGTCGAATCCACATTTGACTGCTGTGGCGGTGAGTAGCGGAACTACGTGGTCTTTGGTTTGCTTGATAATGTTTTTATTATTGTATACAAAGTAACGACCTCTAGTAGTAACTTATTGGCTCATTGATCTGTAACTTAAACACTTTTTATTAGTTCATAAAAAGAGTTCATAGCGGGCAGCGACATCTATCATCGAGTAGAAGCAATCGTGTACTAGTACCGATTAGGCTTTAAGATGATTCATCAGCTGATCTTTGTTTACATTCATATTTGAAATTCATAACGTTCACCCAAATTAATATTTCACTATTTTCACTGTTTTTGCCATTATGTTTGGATTATAAACATGTCATTAGTGAACTGATTTTGAAGCATTGCTTAACACTTGTATGGAAAATCTTATAGACACTTTTTGAAGTCACACAATGTTTGAAGAAAGAATACCAGTTTAATGATTTAGTTTGTACATATTTCACTTGGATAATGTTTTTGACACATGATTTGGCACTTCACTATTGATTACAATCAATTTTTACGGTAAAAACGGTCTGGACTATTTTTAATACAAAAATCTTCACGGAGCCAATCTAATTCGTGCGCCAGTAGCGACATCATGAATATACAGAATGATATGTCTATATATATATATATATATATATATATATATATACAGAATGATATGTCGCTAAGCAGTGATGGATAACTGAATGTCACTTGAAATGTCATTTAAAAGTTTGGATTTTCTATGATTCATCAAAATGCGACATAAGTTGAGGAACATGTTCCCATAGAAAAGCAAGTATTTGACCGTATTCACACTTATCACACATGAATATCATTCTAGTGATACAATGTCGATAAAACTATCGAAAAAAATATGTGTTTACGTCAACGCAATAAGATTCAATATCGAACAGATATATCATCGCTACTGTACTCTCTACGTCCTGATTAAATTACTGAATATCGGAATCTCATAGAAAAATACCGAACTCATATATCTATCTCTATTCTTTATGGAGACACACATGAATAAAAACACACTTCGGATTTATTCAAAGCGGTTCCACTGATCGGGTATTCAAAAAGCGAGCGACGTGCATACGGAATAAGGTTTCAAATGGAATGGCAGGGCGGGGCTTAAATATATGGAGGAGTGTTTTTGTAGGCATTTTCTGTTGTCTGCGTTTTGAAGTAGTCTTTTGGTGAATGACAAAAGGAAAAGTATGAGTTTTACATGACAAGTTACGATGTAACCAAGGTGGTTTTGCTATTCTATATCCCCAAATATACTTAATACACGGAATTCGTACCTATGTGAAATACAACAAACAGTACCTACATATTTAGAGAAACGTAAAAGATCATTCAAATAAATAAAAAGATTTTCTGTTGATAATAAAATAAATTTCAAAGAAATCGATACCGTCAACGGATTTTGCAAAATTTTTAAAGTCACGATGTTAGATACTACACGATTTCGTGTAGTTCCTGAGGGCACTTCATAGACGTGCTGGTCTCTTAAATTAATCTTAGGTCTCTAACCTAAGATTAATTTGAGAGAAAGATGGACAGCTCTTTGTTGTGCACCATAAATGAAATAACATTTTATTTTTAATCTAATAAGTATATACACTATGATCTGGATTCCTTTAGAAAAAGAGTGAATAGGCAACAGCCTGTACATAGGATGGGTCCTCGGCCGCATCTTCGCTTACCCTCAAGTGAAATTGAGGTCAAATGTCTGCCTATTATTTAAAAAATACAAGTTAGGCGTCATGTCGTATGATCAAGAGAACAAGAAAATGGCGGAGCATAGGGAGAGTTGGAAAGAACTCCACCGGCAAGAGACTCAACTCTTAAATGTAATAATGATGATGTAACTCAGTCATAAACCTTCTTACTGACATTAGTGAACCATTGTGTTGTTTTAAATCATCATCATCCTAGCGGTATCCCGGTTGTGCACTCGCACGCGAGGGCCTAGGGTCCGCTTTGGGCCAGAATCCAGTATATGGCAGATCAGGTTTATTTGTGTTGTATCTACACTAATATTATATAGAGAGGAATGGAGAAGACTCCACCGACAAGAGCGTAACTCTTAAATTATAGATAGATAGACACTTATAATATTAAGAGCAAAGATCTGATATGTTTGTATTGAATAGGCTCTAAAACTACTAGACCGATTCAAATGAAATTTGGTACAGAGATAGTTTGCGACCTTGGAAAGGACATAGGCTTCTCTTTGTCGCGATAAAAAATCATTAGGGGGGTGAAATGGGGGAAGAAAGTTTGTATGGAAAATTCGACGAGCGCGGGCGAAGTCGCGGGGAACTGCTAGTTAAATATAAAAATATTGTTATTTAGAACAAATACCCTGATTTCCCCGCGTGGAATCAAACTTCTATTAATAGAGTCTGTCTCCATAGCTGAACTACTATAGGATTCTGTTTAAGCCGTCACACTGGGGACTTGTGTTGTGACACATGCGCGGCGCCACCTTCGTTGTCATTAGCTAGAAATAAAACAGCTGCGTTATTTTTAGGGTTCCGCAGTAAACAAAGAACCCATATAGTTTTAAAGTTTTGCTATGTCCGTTTGTCTGCCTGTTCGCGGCCTAGTGTGGAAACCCGCAGTATTTACTAAGAAGATATATTCGATAGCGCCAAAAACAGTGGAATGAAAAGAAAAGTACTTTTTAGAGTTGAAGCGAGGATGGATATTTTTTTTGTTTACCCAATTCGTGTGCATCCTTGAATAGGTATTTTATAAACAAAGGGCTGTGATGATCTTTTATTAGATCAAGTATCCCCAACCCAACTTCCAGACAAGTGCGTGCTACACTCTGCAAGAAAAATATCCTAAAGCACACATAATGAATTTGAAAGGAAAATTATCACGGCTTTGCGAGTTTATGAGTTAACAGTTGAGTCTTTCGTAAAATAGTTCCGTAACGAACTAACTACAACATGTAATTTTACTATAGCTCATAAGAGAAGGCCATCTTTTAATCCCTACGCTTGGTCGTGACCCGATACACACTTGGGAAAATTTTATTTCATGGTACCCTTCAAAAATTTTTAGAACTCAATAACCTTAACAAGAAGGTACAAGTCTGAAATATTTCATCTTTTTCGTGACTCTAAAGAAGGTACAAGTCTAAAAACATTATTTCATGTTTTTCGTGACTCTATCCGTCTGTTGCCAATTCGCCACCGCTCACGCCCAATACCAGTTAAACAAAATTTAATCAACAGCTTAGTGTATTGTAAAACGAAATACTAATAAAAGCCAGTTTGTCCATACTTCACGGGACAAAGCGTCTGTTACGGACCGTAGTGATGTGACGAGGGTAGAAATATCGATGTCGATGCTATATAGAAACTGAAACCAAAGAATTTTCATCAGACAAGGAGTTTTGTACGGGATTAGAGGGTGTTAAAAACCAAAATTCTCAAGGGTATTGTAGAAATTGATCATAGAAAAATAAGATGAAAAACAAGATTTTTTGAAAAAAAAAAAACGCAGACTTTAGTTAATACTATAGGAGGAGCCAAAATATTTGAAAAATACGCCTTACAACAATATGTGGCCTCTGCTGTTGTAAGCAGGTAGTAGGTAGTTATTTGCAGTGCCGTTCCTTCCACTTTTACCTGTATTGCAAAACAACAGCCTACAAAATTAAACTGCACACCACAATTAGGTATTCTACTTCCATCCGAGTACCAATCTGATTAGCCATTAATGGACCCGAGTAATTAATTCCAATTAACGAAATTCAACTATCTAAATGGAATACTTAATAGTGCAATTACCTACATATAAGAATCACTGCAGAGTCATTTGAATTAATAGCGACTCTGATTACGACACAATAAAGTGCATTTCAGATCGCGTAGCAAATGCCTACCGTTGCCTCGTTAGTTGCCTATTGTTCTATCGCATAACCTGTCTTCTTTTTACTGCATAGAGTTGAAAAACGAGAAGCTAACACATGGCTCGCAGGCCTACCGGCTACCTTGATTACTTTACAGTGGCAATATTTATAGCCTTAAGGAAAGCATCAACAGGTTTCAAACTAACGTCAGCATAACAATGATAGCTTTCAAAATTGACATTTTGTATGTAATTTCGGAATTGTTGTTGTAATCATAATAGCTTCGAAGTTAGGTGGTTTATGCCAGCCGGAGAGTGACAGCCTCACTGAATTTGACCGACCGTCGAATTCGCCACATAGTGGCGTGCGTGACAACTTAACTGCGCAGTGGGTCATCTTTTTTTCAATCTTTATTTATTTTGGATTCCTTACATGCAAGCCAACGTACCTTAATCTATTGTATACATTCAGTAAATACGGACAGTTGAAAAGGTGGCAAAAATTCAAGGCTTCGAAATTGCATCTGCTAAACATTTCGCATTCTCGGATGACAGAGTCAGTTAAAATTTTAATAAATAAACCATTCACATTGTATATGGTTATGTTGAACTTCTGAGTCATTGAATTCGTCCCCCTCCGATATTTCTCACACTCGATAAGTACTTATATGTTGGGTGTCGTCAATAGTGCCACAAATGTCACAATTTGGGGACGGGACCTTCCTTTGCAAATTCTTTTAAGGCATGCAAATTCATTAAGCCCGGGCCCTTAGACAAGATGCAATCTTTATACTTCACTATCACCAACGGAATGTCAAAATATGTATGCAAAAGTCATGTGATGTTTCGATCGCTTATGTTAGTTTTATACACCTGCCAAATCCTGGATCATGGTCAGCGGACCCTGAGCCCTCGCGGGCGAGTGCACAACCGGGATAGCGCTAAGATGATGATGTTGTTAGTTTTATACACTTTATTAGCGATAGTGAACTTCGCTTTAGAATTAATAGCATCTTGTCTCAGTGCCCAGACTGATATCGATAAATTCGATAGTCGCCCAACACTACCGTGAAGAATGTTAATTAGGCTCCGTAGTTAAAGAAAAACATCCCGTCATTTAGTGAGGGGGTGTGCTAAGTGGGAATGAATTTGATTTAGTTAACGAGTTTTTAATCACGCCAGCATAAGGGCAAGAATATACAGAGCGGTTTAATAGTAACAAAAAATGTATGACGATATTAAATAATAAATAAATAAATAAATTGTTTCAACAAACACACCAATTACCTAGCCCCAAACTAAGCGTGAGCTAGTGCTTTAGTGACTAGGATAACGGATAGAAATACTTAAATACATCCATGAGTTAGGTACAAATGCTCGTGCTCATCACACAAACATTTGCCCCTTGCGGGATTCGAACCCGCAACTGCCTGGTTTAGAAGTCCGGTGCGCGAACGACTACACCAAGACGGTCGTAGTGAATCATAACAACGCCCACAGGGGGTATTTAAAAAGGAAGGTGCTATTGCTCGTCACGTGTCAAGATAGTGATGGCACCATCATAGATCTATTATAGACTACAGGCCCATGTTCAAAATGGATGGCTCATATGAACCACCAGGTGTCGTATATTGGACGATAGAAGAGCATAAAATAATAAGACTCAGCACTCACTTGTAAGCCGTCACTTGTAAGTTGTCCAACTAAGTGCTGGTGAGAATTCAATAATGCAGGAGAAGAGTGAATACATTTTGGTCATATATTTTTGTACGGCGTTTTTAACATCGATAGATCCAAGAAAAATTATAAGAAAGCGCATAGTGCCGTAAGAAAATGGTGCGCCACAAAGTCGGTAAATTTTGATTTCCTCAAAAAAAAATACCGATTTTGTGGCGCATCATTTTTTTACGGCATTGGGCGCTCTTTTATCATCCTATATACGTCACCTGGTGGTTCATATGACCCATCAATTTTGGACATGGGCCTGTAGTCTATTAAGGCCCAACCGTCAAAATAGGTATGCCGCTGCGCAAATTTCGCCAATGAAAAAGGGTTTTAAGAAAAAATTTGCAATAAAAATTAAAAAAAACAATGTACTCTCATAGGTTTTGTCTTTATGAACTCAGTTCAATTTTAAACAGAATGAAAGAGCAGGAAAAGAGTGGACGATTCAGTGACGAATAATAGGATAGTATGGAAGTGAAAAACATGCTGCGCCAACCCCAAATATACTGGGAACAGAACAAAAAAGGAGCAGGCTCCGAAATTTTTGCACCAGCAAACACATGCAAAGAGGGCAAAGTTAGACTTTTCAGGAGAATTATCTATCGAACAATTAATCAGTTGAATGTAATTTAATTTAATTAATTGTTAAACCTAAATATTTTAAGTTTGCATGCCACCTGTGGCAAATCATAAGGTCTAAAATGAAATTCTGTCAATCACAAATGTACCATGTTTTACGCAAATAAACGATTCTATTCTATTCTATTCTAACCAAATTCTTCTAATCGTTTTACGAGATGCATATATTATCTTAACGATGTCTTGAAGTTTTTTGTAATATAGATTTGAAACTCTAACGACCGAATTCTTATCATAAAACCGGGCAAAAAAGGAGTAACTGAGTATTTAGTTGCATTTAACGGATCGGCACATATCTTTTTTGACGACCGTTTTGGTGTAGTCGTTCGCGCACCGGAATTCTAAACCAGGCGGTTGCGGGTTCGAATCCCGCAAGGGGCAAATGTTTATGTGATGAGCACGAGCATTTGTACCTAAGCATGGATGTTTATATGTATTTAAGTACTAGCAGTTCCCCGCGACTGCGCCCGCGCCAAAAGTCGGATTTTCCATACAAATTTTCATCCTCCATTTCACACCCCTGATGATTTTATATCGCGACAAAAAGTAGCCTATGTCCTTCCCAGTGTCTCAAACTATCTCTCTGCGAAATTTCATTTGATTCGGTTCAGTAGTTTCGGAGCCTATTCGGTACAAACAAACAAACAAACAAACAAATTTATAATATTAGTATAGATTTACTATCCGTTATCCTAGTCACCATAGCACAAGCTCTAAAAGTAAATACGGCCAAAAAACTTTTCGAATAAGCTTGATTAATAAATTAATTTCGTGTTTGTGAATGGGATAATCGTAAAAGCGGTGTAAACATGGCACTTAACTTCAGAAAATAGGTTTTGTTTATCAATGTTTTACGAGTTTGGTTAGGAGATCCCAAAAACTACCCTTGTAAATAGGCTACGTTCGTTGCTCAACAAAATCTCTGAAACCTAAAATAAGACCAAGTTCTTTTTTTGACGTAATTTCTTATTAGGATTAACATTCATTTTCTCCGACTGCGTCTGATGGAGGGTAGTTTTTCGAGGGTATGTATGTATGCCCGTTGCTTTGGCACGCCCTACATCCCATGCTACAGCCCTAACGGCTGGACGGATTTTGACATATGAGGTGTTGTTGAACTTGTCAGAATTGTGGTAGTGACATAAATAAAATGTTTTTTTTTTACCAAAGCAATATGGTATCAAATGAAAGCTAGTATAAAATCAGTTTTAAAACTATTATAATTTGTGGTGCCAAATTTTCCGGCGTGACTGAAAATCCGTTAATCAAACTTTATAAAAAAACAAAAAATATTTATTCATAAAAAAAATGTTCGCGTGGATAATTAAAAAAAACATATGAAAATGTGAACGCACGATATCTGCGTGACGATCAACTGAAAAGTACAATTATAGTGCGCGAAAGTTGCGTTATCTCCCTATTCTATAGTAAGGAATTCTATAGTGATCAGAACACTTAGTTCATATAATAAAACCTTCTCATCAGTTGACATGCTTCATCTGTCTAAAGAAGCTTTCAAAAAGGGTATTTTAAGCGTGCTTGAGCTATTGTCTGGACTTCAAAATGACTCATAGTCTTGGTGTTTGTGATGCGCTGACTTTGTTTCTTTTTCTTATTTTATTTATTGTTTTAGTTAAGTAGTAAAAACTGTTTAGAGTAGTTTAGATTTCGCGCACACACGCACATACAAATTTTTCGTACCCTAAGTGTCACTATTACATCCAATTTTATAAAATGTAAATTCATTTTTGGCTGTAAGTTTAGCAAGTTAGTTTAGTTTAATATTAAGAAAGAGCTGTGAATTTTATTAATAATGAAAAAAAATAGGTACTTTATTTACAGATATTTTAAAGAAGATGTTATTCGAAAAATACTAATTAAAAATGTTAAAATAAAGACGTTTCTTTATATGGTTCCCTATCTTATTTGTAGGCACCCATTTTGCAATGTAACCTTGTACCTATAGATAGAAGTAAAGAAGGTCGTGAAGAAGAAAATTTTAACAGGTTAGGCTAATTAACAAAATGCGAACTTTGTCAGTAAAATCTACGTTCATCTGTTAGTTTAACCGAAGCCAATCTACTAAACCACAATGTCTCCGAGTCTTCATCGTATGCAATCTTAACTTTTCATTTCAAAAAGTTTTTGTGTTCTCTCCCAAACTTGCTACATCAAAAGACTTCGCTATTTTAGTCGTAATAATATTTTCAATTGTGAAACGTAGTAGTGTTTTTGCCCTGACTAATATTATGAGTCTGGCTCGTAGATTTTTTAAATTAGCAAGACGTTGGTCATTATTGTAATCACAAGAAATACTAGCGACAGCCCCGGCTTTGCGAGGGTGCAATTTATAGTCAACTAGTGGTTCCCCGCGACTTCGCCCGCAAGAGTTGGATTTTCCATATAAACTTACAGTCCCAATTTCACCCATTCATTTATTATTTTTATATCGCGACAAAATGTAGCCTATGTTCTTTCTAGGGTCTCAAACTGTCTCTATCCCGAATTTCATCTCAATCGGTTCAGTAGTTTAAGCGTCAAGAGGTAACAGACAGACAGACACACTTTCGCATTTATAATATTAGTATGGATGCCACTCAGAAATAACGTACTCGTAGCATTCTACTAATGAAAGAATTTTTAAAATCGGTCTAATAGTTCCAGATTACTTTTGTGTGGAGACTCGAGAATGGACAGGGTTAGAAATGAGTGTATAAGAGGAGGTTTGCAAGTGGCAACGGTGACGAAAGAGATGATGCGACACCGTTTCTCTGGTACGGACATGTAATGAGGAGGGAGGAGGATCATGTGACGTAAAGAGTGATAAGTATGCATGTTGATGGATGGAGAGGAAGGGGCAGACCTAGGAAGAAATGGATGGATTGAATAAAGCAAGATATGATAGTGAAAGGAATGGATGATTCAGTGACGAATGATTGGATAGTATAAAAGAGAAAAACATGCTGCCTTGCCGACCTTAGATAAACTGGGAACAAGGCAAGAAAATGATACCTGGGCCCTATTTCACCAAACCGGCATATGTCAGTGACATATGTCGGCTAAAATTGTCAAGCGACATATGTCAAGCGACAATTCTGAAAATATTTTCTATGGAAATTGTAAACATTCCTAGCATTATGTGACAATTGTCATTATCATAATAATAATGACAATTGTGTTGTGAAACAGGAATATTTTTACAACTTGACATATTTGTAGAATTATCGGGAATTCTTGACATGAGATCGGATCTGTGTCTGTATTGTATGACAATTGTAGTGTTTTCGCTGTGCAAACAAAAGGTACGGCTGTTATAGTGATTTAGTCGGGTTCTCATACAGAAGAATTAATAGAGAAGGATAAATATTTTAATTGAAATCAGTAACTTAGTATTTAAAGCAAAATAAATAATAAGAAAAACCAGTGTATAATATATAATAAATAAAATAACTTAAAAAATGATTTGTGACAATTGTCGCGCCTGTCGCATTTGGTAAAATAGGGCCCAGATGATGATGATCCAGGGATTATTTTCCACAAACAAACGCACAAACTTACAAGCGTTACATCTTTTAAAAAAATAAGAGAACATACAACCGCCTTCAAAAAAAGCGCATTAAAAGTTTAATATTTTTTTATTGCTAAGTCAAAGATTCGTGGAAGCAAGTCCCGATCCTAACAATTTTGTTACAATTTTTCTACGGAATTTAGCAAACTTGGGCCCCCGGTCATTGTTGGTCCTACAGCATACAGAGGAGATTGCTTAAAATTAAATTATTTTTTCTGCAATGCGAGATTAAAAAGGTATTAGGGAAATAACCTGATTCTTTGTTGCCTTTAGTTAACGCTGCGCAGCTATCTGTAACAAAGAAAACATTTTGTTAATTTAGGAAATTTAATTGAAAACTTTGATAAATACCACTAGGATAATATTTTCTACGCCTTAGGGTAGAGTTCACCAAAACATGTTTAATTTTTACAGCCAATAGTATTATTTAACATATTATTTTGTGTAGGAAAGGAACGTCGGTGACGAAGTGCCTAACGGGTTGCCATTCATGCTGGAGGTACCGGTTTGATCCCACGAGCTGCCGACGTACTAATGTCTTTTTCAACATTATGTACATTACACACAGAGACACACACACACACATATTTATCTAGAATAATAGAATGTGCCACACACCTTAGCCAAGTAATTGTAACTGGTCTCTCAAGATACAGGCAGAGCCTAGTTTGGGAGCCTCTGGCAATTGCGTGAGATATATAGCACTTTCATGTTGTATTTAATTGATTATTATTGATGTAATTCTGGTTATCAATTAGTTGTTTCACTAACCGATGCTCTTAAGTCGAGGGAAAACATCGTGAAACCTGCACATTCAGATGACTGAATGTGTAACTGTGATCCAATCTGGTCAGGTTCCCCTGCTAACAGGGTCACGGAGGTCAGACGGCTGTCGTTCCACTATAATTAAATAGTCCAAAGTGGGCCCTGGGCACTCTCGCGCGAGTGCACAACAGGATAACGCTAAAATGAAGAAGATATTTGTGTGGGGAATGACTCAAATAAACCGTCGATTTTGGATTACCGGCTGTTATGGGGTTTATGCAATATCTTAAGGTAGGTATGGTTTTTCTGAGTTTAAAATAATGACAAATGCGAGTCGGACACGCGCGCAAAGGGTTCCGTTTATAATATTTGTATCTTTAATACAACAATAGACTTATGACTTTTTTTAGTTTAAATTACTCTTACTGATTAACTCGTATGATTATCTATCCTATCGTCTCGTATCCCCTCGTATCCTAAAACTATACAAAATCATCAGTCTCCTAGCGTTATCCCGATTGTGCACTCGCACGCGAGGTCCCGTTGAACAAGTTTCAGGATGTGGGGCAGTTCAAGGGCCCAACTCTCGCGCCTTCGATATTATATTATATCACATACGATATTTATCGACAAAACATGGCGGATATCACAAAATTTAGATGTAACGTATTCTCGAAGTATGAAAATGTCAAATATTAATCATATTTTGTGTATTTATAACACTTAATAATGTTTATCACATTTTGTGATATCTGCCATGTTTTTTCGATAAATATCGTATGCGATATAACATCGAAGGCGCGAGAATTGGGCCCCAGGTAAGGAAGGAAGCGACTGCCATCTGACCTCCGTGGCCCTGTTTACAGGGGAACCTGACCAGTTCGGATCAGGGTTACACATGCAGTCGCCTGAATGTGCAGGTTTCCTTACGATGTTTTCCCTCACCGTAAGAGCATCGGTTAGTGAAACAACTAATGAACATACCTAACTCAGAAAAAGTCATTGGTATATGGCGGCATGTGGGATCGAACCGGCACCTCTCGCAATAGAGGCAACTCGCTAGCCACTGCGCCACCGACGTCATAAAAAATCAGTAAGAATTATAAATCTTCGTATTTATATTACATGTAGATGCGTTGACACAGTGAAATAGCTGCTTCCTTTTTCCAATCTAACACTTTGCTAGTGCTGTATCGTTAATCGATATATTTTCTATATCGATCGATATAATTGAGTCTTCTATGACGGATCAAGTGGGATCCATTAATGCAAATCAGTGTCACGATAATCAGTTGCAGCCAAAACGGACTAGAGATTATGTATCACTAACACACCAAAACAACGTAATTCATTTAGTTGACAGTTGATTGTTTAGTTTTTCTGTAGGTATCAAGGAGTTTTACTAAAATAAGGTAAGTGTTCAGCATTAGCCACCAACCAACAATGCGCAGGTTTCTTAAGATTTCACATTCACTAAACAGCGGTGTCTCCAAAAAGACTGTGCGGCTAAGAGTTATATATAGGCACAGAAAGGTCTCAAATCTAATGTGCCTCACACAAAGCATGATTTTTACTTTAGTGGTACCACAACATCGAGCACGTAACCTATAGAGGCGAAGTAAGTGCGATTATTTCTCTAAAACTTATCAGTGCTTGGTACTGATACGAAAAGTGTCAATTTAAGAATATATTTTCAAATCATTATTATAAATTATGAGATATTTCTGTTGTGATCGTATATAACAATCTTTTAACCCTTATTTTAATATATATAAAAAATAAGTAAATTTCTTTAACAAAATGCGTTGAAGAAAAAAACAGAGGCATTAACTTTCAAGATATTTTGACGGAATTTTTCTAAAACACAATTAATGACATTTCGCTATTATAGGTTATGTGGTCAGTGTACCACAGCATTAAAAGAAAGAAAGAAAAGACATCCACACACGCATATACACACAAACACACAAAACAGTTTACAAGAAAGACACAAGACAACTACAAACAAGTATTATTCGCGGCAACCGAGCATACGGCGCGCCACGCAACTGACTTTCAGCGGATGCCTTGGGCAACGAATTAAATACAAACACAGCAAGATAAATAACAATTTTGCTATTCTAAAAGATGAAAAAATAAGACATTAATGCTAATTTATTTATTTGTAAAAGTACACTAACAGAATGCTGTCTTAACATGCTAATACTTAGATATCTAAATTCAAAACTAAACGGCAATCCAATATTAGTGTACATAACGTGCTTACATTTTCGAAGCGTAGTGCAACTTAATAAAATTTAAGTAACTATTTAATATAACTTAAAAAAGTAGAAATGGAAACGATAATAAAATAAGAAAAAGTGAAACCAACTTAGCATGTAAGTTTAGCCACCATTTTCGAGTGAGCTACCTTAAGCATCGCTTCTGAACCCTCTCGATACTCTCCACGTGATTCTTATAGAAAGGAGACCATACAGGACAGCAATACTCTAAAATGCTTCTCCCCAAGCTGAAAAATAACGAGAGAACACTGTTCGGCTTTTTGAAATCCCTAGTAGACCTAATTATAAAACCTAATAGGCTCCTCTTTATGATGTTCTCATAATGAGGCTGAAAGGACAATTGTTCGTCAAACAAGACACCCAGGTCTCTAACAGTTTCTTTTCTACATAGAGGTTTATCTTGCACAAAATATGATCGATAGAGTTTATTTTTCTTACGAGTAAAAGATCAGCATTTATCGACATAATACAATAAAGAAGGCATCGATATCGAAGTACTTAACGTCTAACCTTGATCTGTCGATAGTCTTGACAACACTAGCGAAGGGACAGGGACGCGGCAATCCGTAAATAGGGTATTTTTGAACCAAATGGATAAGTAACCCCCGGCCAGCATATTGTGTGACGTTGTCCAATTTTTACTCTGTCCCTTTTTTCGGCCGCCATTTATCCGAGGCAAGTTTATGTGCCGGATTAAGGAATTGTGTGAAATACTAAGCTTTCTCTTTGTAAAATGATATATGCTTAAGACTAAGGTTTTTTACCTACACCACAGAATAAGTACTAGTACTTCGTACAGAAGTATGACTTAGCAATTGTATTCAAAGAAATGTCTACTCAATGTGGTCAATAATATGGCGTAATTTAGTTCGCCTCAGAGTCAAGCACATTTTCGTGTAGACACCTACAAAAATCCATTGCAAGATAATTTCATACTTATTGCTCTGGAATATGATTCATAATACACTAAACCTATTCAGTGACGTAATATCACGCGACGCGATAGGGTTGACTGCTACCAGAAGCTTCTAACGCCATCTAGCGCCTCTTTCTAGTACTTTATTCATTCTCGTCCAGCCAGCAACGTAGCCGCGCGGCCGCCGGTGAATAAAACGCGCGAGCGTGTCGCTGGCCGGTAGCGACACGCAACTTGTTTTAGCCCCTATGTAAGGGTCGCCGCGCGTAGGTACGTTTTTGCTAACTACGCGGGGAGATACACAGGCCTGGTTAAGACAAAGGTTTTTTACCTACACCTTAAAAAATCTAAGCTTAATAAATAAGACACCACTTTCCACTGGCATTTTAAGAGACAGTAAAGTGATCCGTTAGTACTGGCTAACAACATTTGGGGATTGAAACTTTCTGGCATATTGACCCCGCCGCCATTTTTAGGGTTCCGTAATTCAAAAGGAAAAAATAAACCCTTGTAGGATCACTTTGTTGTCCATCTGTCTGTCAAGAACCTTTTTCTCAGGAACGCGTGGAGGTATAAAGTTGAAATTAACATCAAATACTTTTGTCTATGGTCTCTTGAAGCTGTACAAAAATCAAGCTTTTAAATCAACGCAATCAAAAGATACGGTCATTTTTGCCTTATTTTCTAACATTTTAAGGGGAATCAAAACCCATGGGGTATTTCTTATGTACTGTCAGATGGAATAATGAAAATAAGGCACATCCCTAGTTTGACCTGAGTTCATGGCAGCACTAACTGTTAAAAGGAAGAAAGGGGGAAGGAACGACGGTTACACTCGGTGTTTGGATGTGGATAATTGTAATTGAGAATAAATAAAGTTAATTGCTATTGAATCACATTATTTCGTTTATTAGTACCTAGAACCATTAAATTTGTCAAGAAGGAGGGTTTAAAGGTACAAGTTAAATGAAAAAGTCCGAAAACCGCGAACTTGTGATTACGTGGATGGATGGAACTGTCAGTGCGCTAGTCCAACTCGCACTTGTCCGGTTTTTTGTCGCAATCGCGGCACACAATTTAAGTGATATATATGGATGATGATGATGTCCTCCTAGCCGATTTCGACTACGGTGGCCTATCTCAATAGAGATCAGCCAACTGCGCAGGACATATTATAGTTCACAAGTGTGTGCGCAATACACAGGTGCACTATCTGTTCCTTCACTCTCATAATTCGGTGAGACGGCAGTCCGACATGACCGTAGAGAGATCAGACGTAGGACTAACGGCTTAACGTGCTTTCCGAGGCACGGGTGTTAACACCACCAACTTCCTGACTCTGGAGCTGTGTCTGAGTAATTTCAAGACAGAAAAACCCAAACACTCTCGGCCCGACCCGGGATTCGAACATGGGACCTCGTGGATAGTACCCAGCGTGCTGACCACTAGACCAACGAGGCAGTCGAGTAGAGAGCAGTATATATGGATAGAGGACATATAAAGGAACAAAAATTATCAGGTAACATGGAACCCTAAAGTGTCACTATACCGAGATATTTGAAGGTACAGATCACTGACCTCCATAATACAAGTACGCTGGACTAAACATTCTCTAAGAAATGACAGATATTTATTGTGCTGAATCAAAGCGCCCCCACCGAGTATCCAGGAAACTTAAATAAAGTAACTTACATAAGTTTATGTCAACTCTCATTAGTTCCGTGGACGCTCACCACACGCTCACTACAGCCGTCAGCGCCAAAATGGCGATAATCAAATTGCTTCATTTATAGGTTGACAGTATGCAGTCCAGCGTACTTGTATTATAGAGGTCAGTGGTACAGATCGACAAAAGAGTATATCGCCAATCATTGTACCTACTGATATGTCTATTTTTGCCATCAAATATCTAGGTATAGTGACACATTACGGTGCCATATTACTTGACTTTTTTGTTCTTTTATGTGTCCTCTATCCATATAATATATGACTTTAATTGTAAGCTCCGATTTAAAAAAGAATCAAATTGTCGGCCGTGCTCACACTCAGCTTTCATACAAAAAGTTTCAAACCCTTTTCGCTCACAAAAAATCATCGATCACCTTCAGATGGGACTCGAACCCACGACCCCTTGTTTTCCGGGCGATTGCTATTCCTACTGGGCTACAGACAGAGGTCGTTAATGACTCCACGAATTTTTTAAAGTACTTTATACGCCATTGAGACGGGTTTGATTGCATCAATACTTTTTTTAACACACCAATTACCTAACCCCAAACTAAGCGTGATCTTGTGCTTTGATGACTCAGATAACGGATAGACATACTTATATATATTTATAAACATACATGACTTAGGTACAAATGCATGTGCTCGTAACACAAAAATTTGCCATTTGCGGGATTCAAATCCGCTACCGCATGGTTTCGTAGTCCGAGGCGTGCAACACTACACCAAGACGGTCGCACTTTGGGAATGTTATTCGCAAAGTTTTGCAAATATTTAACCATTAGATAAGAATGAAATCAGGTTAACTTGTAAATTGTTTAACACAAGCAATTTCTTTGCAAGTTTTTTCACTCACAAAAATTCATGAACCATCTTCAGATCGGACTCGAACCCACGACCCCTTGTTTTCCGGGCGATTGCTCTTCCAACACCCTTTGGGTACGGAACCCTAAAATCTCGCAACTGAACCCAAAGGATCAAAGTTCTTTCCAAGCACGGCAAAACTTTTAAAACATAAGTTCTCATCGGCAATTTGCAAATACTATGTAGAGAGCAGCTTTCAACATGTTCTGATCGATTCGATAAGTTATGGAGTACCAAACTAGTATAGAGGTTACCCGCGACTTCGCGCGCAAATAATTGTTGACTAGGATAAACTACAAATCAATACATAAACATTATCAAAAGCTAGACTTTCAAATGAGATTGATACTTCACGTGACAGATATTTAGCTATCCACTATCCATACTAATATTATAAATGCGAATGTGTGTCTGTCTGTCTGTTACCTCTTGACGCTTAAACCACTGGACCGATTGAGATAAAATTTGGTATGGAGACAGTTCGAGACCCTGGAAAGGACAAAGGCTACATTTCGTCGCGATATAAAAACATTGAGGGGGTGAAACGGGGGATGAAAGTTTACTATGGAAAATCCAACTCTTGCGGGCGAAGTCGTCGGGAACCACTAGTAGTCTAAATAATTTAATGGGTTCACTTTGACAGTTGGCATATAGGATCGGGTGTTTACGAATCGGTTGGTAGAATAATCGATTCAGACATCAAATCGACTCAAGATCGATTTAAAACGTTGCTAATCAGTACGAAATAATTTACGTTTTAGTGGCAATTTATTCTATGAGTATGTTTCAGAATTACGTTCTATGAACCACAAATAAAATTAAAATTTAAAATTGTGTATTGAAAATGTTATTTTTTAAATGACGACCGTCTTGGTGTAGTCGTTCGCGTACCGGACTTCTAAACCAGGCGGTTGCGGGTCGAATCCCGCAAGGGGCAAATGTTAGTGTGATAAGCACGAGCATTTGTACGTAAGTCATGGATGTTTATATGTATTTAAGTATTTATATCCGTTATCCTAGTCACCATAGCACAAGCTCACGCTTAGTTTGTGGCTAGGTAATTGGTGTTCGTTGAAACAATTTATTTATTATTTTATTGAATACCAACCGATGAATCGATAAATTAATATGTACCTCCGCAACGAGTTAAAATACGAAGTCAAGAAGTTGGTGGTGTTAAACCCCTGTGTCATGTAGGATGCCATTCCACTAAACTACGAGGGTGAAGGAACAGAAAGTGCACGTGTGAATTGCGCACAAACCTACTTGTGCACTACAGCATTTGACTGCTTCGTTGGTCTAGTAGTCAGCACGCTGGGTACTATCCACAAGGTTCCGGGTTCGAATCCGGGCAGGCCGAGCGTTGGGTTTTTCTGTTTTGAAATAACTCAGAAACAGCTCCGGAGTCAGGAAGTTGGTGGTGTTAACTCCCCCGTGCCTCGGAAAGCACGTTGAGCCGTTGGTCCTGCGTCTGATCAGGTACGGTCATGTCGGACTGCCGTCTCACCGAATTATGAGAGTGACGAAACAGAGAGTGCACTTGTGTATTGCGCACACACTTGTGCACTATAATATCTCCCGCGCAGTCGGCTCATCTTTGTTGAGATTGGTCACTGTAGTCGAAATTCGGCTAGAAGGACATTTTAATATCCTGCTTGGTTGATCTCTGTTAGAATTTGCCACCGTAGTATTACGGTAGGGGAATATTATGATGTCCGTTTGAAGCAGTACTTATAAGCACAATCCTCGAATTCAAGATCTAAGCATTTAACTTTTGTTTACAAAATAAACAGAAAATCCTTATTTCAGTCTTCAGGATTTGGCGCAAGGTTCTTTGTATTTTCACTGAAGATTTCAGTTGCACTGCTATACGGGCGATATTTCATCTACACTAAAATTACAAAGAGGAAAGATTTGATTGTTTTTTTGTTCAAATTAAATAGGCTACGAAACCATTGGACCGATTCAAATGAAATTTGGTACAGAGATAGTTTGAAACCTTGGGAAGGACGAAGAAGCTACTTTTTGTCGCAATATGAAATTATCAGGGGGGTGAAATGGGGGATGACAGTTTGTATGGAAAATCCGACTTGGCGAAGTCGTGGGGATCTGCTAGTACAAAATAAACAAGGCCTGTACTATCAGCAAAATACCCTAGCATTTGAATTGACAGCAATCGGAAAACTGCTCAACTTTAGGATAACTAAAACTCGTACTAAGAGTGTTCAAAAGGTGACAGGTTTACAAGATGTAAGTGCGAGATGGGGCTATACATTCACAGTATGTCTTTTTCGTATGGTATGGTGGTGTCGTGACAGGTTAACACAATCTGCCCTGCTGCGGGTCTGCTAATTTTCGGGATTATAATACGAATTTAGGGAACTTTCCTGGTTTAGAAATTACATTGTTTGTGATGGTTAGGGCCCAGATGTAAACCATCGGACATAGAAGTGATAATTATAAGCTTTCAATTATTTTTTTATAAAGGAAACATTTTTCTGACAGATTGGCTAGGTATCTTGTTTTTGGGGCTAGATGATTTTGCCACCTCCGTAAACAGCGTTTCATTCATCGAAAAATATTTAATACTTCAACTACGTGAATTTCAACTTGATAATTCCACGTGTTCCTAAAAATGAGTGTCTTTACACACAGATGGACAGACGTACAAGAAAGTGATAATAGTATCACTTTCTTGATAATTATGATATTTTCAATGATAATAGTATCCTTAAAGAAGGATTCCTTTTGAGGTACGAAAGTATGGGACCCTAAAAATGTACCCAACTAACTCAAATTTACCAATTTGTGTTTCCATTTTTAACCTGTTGAATAAAAAGTAAGTCGTCGAATAACTATACGACCTATTTCAAATGTCTCAGTTGATGTGATGACGTTTTAAAATCAGTCGTATTGTATTTTATTTGAAGAACCATTCCTAAGTATTGAAAAATAATCTATGAATGGAATAGCGAAATTTAGTAGCAAACTTTAAGACCACGTAGAGTTTTAACCAGTTCTCAAACTGATCTGACAAATACTTTCCTTAACTTTACTTCACTGCATTCGCCACACAAAAATGTATATGTTGGTAGCGAACAAAGAGGCGGGTAGTACGCATGCGTGAGGACGACAGAGACGGACGATCGGTCGAAGTCTATACGTTCGCTCGCGGGCGAAAAGGATGGCGATACTCATAAATTTCTACGACCACTGCTAGGGTACGTATACTGTTGTATGTATATCGTGTTTGTGTTAATAATAATTGTGAATACTTTGAGTCGGTAAGCAGGCTTCGTGCTGCAATTGGGGAGGTATAAGCGAGATGAATCAATGAAAAAGTTTTGTATCGGGATCTTCATGGCATCTTTATTCACGATTAAACTTACATACGATATTAGAAGGAAGAATAGAAGGAAAAAGGAAGCGAGGAAGACCAAGAATAAGTAACATGCAGCAAATAAAAGAAAAGATAAATGTCGGGTCACATCAGGAGGTCAAGAGAAGGGCGGAAAGCAAAGAGGAATGGAAAAAACTCCACCGACAAGACCCTAGCTCTTAAATTGGATGATGATGATGAAACTCACATACAGACTTTTACGAAGATATCGCCTTACGGTGAAGGAAAACATCGTCAGATAACTTCCACACTAGTGGCTGGATGTTGGCTAGTCTGTGAAATGGAGAAAGTAATGGCGAACCACTCCACTAAAATTGCCAAGTGTGTTTCTTTTAGCATAATGATCTCGATCCTCAGTCGTGTCATGAGGTATACGACTATGAAGAACTCATTATTACTTACAAAAAAAGGTAATTTATCAAATTAATAAACCCGACGCGTTTCTGTGTAATTGGAAATTAAAAAACCCTAAAACAAAAAAGAGGTCATACCCGGGTTAAATTGGCACCCATATTAAAAATTGTATAGCAGTCGCTCGGGACCCATTCTAGAAATGGAGGCTTAGTGAATTTAGAGCGCATACCTACCTCTTACATTGCAGATAGCAGATAGCGGCTGACTTTCTAACATGGGTCCCGCCCGACTGCTACAATTTTTTAGTTTTATTATTCAAAACAAAACACCAGACTGCAAAAAATATTATATTTTTGAAATGGTCTCTTTAATGGCTTTCATTTGATACCCATATTGCTATGCTAAGGAAAAAATCAATCCCCCCGCCCCCCATTTAATTCCATATTTCAAAAACTGTCCAGCCGTTTGGGCTGTAGGGCGTGCCAAACAATGATACATACATATATACTCTCTAAAAACATAACCCGCGTTCCGCAGTCGGGTAAAATACTTTAATTTGAAAAACTCACAAAATCAATTTATCTAAAAACTACCAACCTATCGGTTGCTACGGCGTAGCTTACTAGCTACGGCGTAGCGTTTCGTAGCTAAGCGCGAGGGCACGAGTGTCTCTTCGTTGTGAAAAAAGTTAGACATGTTGCAAAGAGGTTTTTTTTACAAACTTAAATAATATTTGGAAAAAATATTTTTTTTTGAATTAATATAACTCATACCACCATCCCTGAGTCGAGGAGCGCTGAACGAAACAACTCCCTGTATATACAAAAATAAAAACTGACTTAATTACTGACTGACTGACATATCAACGCACAGCCCAAGCTACTGGGATTAGAAGCTTAAAATTTTGCACCATGCTTGCTTTTATAGTGTAAGTGAGCTAAGTGAGCACTAAGGAACGATTTTTGGTAGGGGTAAAAGGGGTGGGGGGAGGGGCAGTTATGAATACAGTCCCGTATTTTATATGAATCCAAAGGGATTTATGCCATACAATAACAAAGCTCAAACATATTGCTCGAAACTGTCACATTCAAGTGACAGTTACCCACTTCTGCAGTTACCCACTACTGAACTAGATCATTTATAGCATTATTAAAATGATTTAAAGTTTTTAAATGTTGTCAAACACATCGAGCACATAACCTATAGAGACAATGTCATAAATTTGGTTTCAGAAAATCTCAGGTTTTTCGATATGTATAACAAATTTACTATTTTTTTTACATATAATATTTTAAAATAAAGGTGCTGTTTAGAAGATTGTTATTTACGACCGAAACCAAAATACGTTATATTTCTTAATATCGACTGTGAAATATATGTTTATTTAAAACTTTTTGTATCAATACCAAGCACTGATAAGTTTCGGAGAAAATTCGCCCTTACTTTGCCTCTATAGGTTACGTGCTCGATGGTCAAAAAGGACTTGAAAATACCCCGCGATTGTCAGATTCCTACAACTATTAGAATATTTTATTTCTATACTATATCTATCTATTCCTACTTATATCTACAAGTATGGGATCCAAGAATCTATAAGTACAGATTTAACCGAAGATTGAACTCCAATAGGCCCAATGGCCGGTCGAAGCTAATTGCCCGAAAAGTCCGGGGTTCGATATGTTAATGCTGGATGCCTGTGGGTTTCAATCAGAATTACCCGACCGGAATGTTAATGAAGGTTAAATAATGCGTTTAAAGTAAATGAGGGATGAATTTGACTTCATTTGGTAAAATTAAATTAGTTAAGAATTGTATGGAAAACAACACGTCAAGGCAAACACTATGGCATCTTAGGCAGTGATAATAGAAGTGATTTTGCAAAGAAAATGGATAGTCTGATGTGCTGACTACTGTGCCATACGTAAATAAAATATGTGCGATACAAAAATAATAACGCCCTAGCCGAATTTCGGATACAGCGGCCAATCTCAAGAGAGATATTCCAACTACGCAGGAGCTAGAAGTCACAGATATTGTATTATACTATATTGCGCTACACACAAGGCTCTGTTTCTTTGCTCTCACAGTTCGGTGAGACAGCAACACACGACTGGAGAGAGATCAGGCACAGGACTAACGGCTTAATGTGCTTTCCGCGGCACGGGGGTGTCAACACCACCAACTTTCTGACTCCGGAGCAGTTTCTGAGTTTCGGTTCAAGACAGATATATTACGGCCCAAACCGGGATCCTGAGTTATTTCAAGACAAAAATACCTAGAAACTTACGGACCGACTCTGGATTTAAACCAGGGACCTTTAACATAGAAGCTAGCGAGCTGGCTACTGGAACAACGAGGCAGTCAAAAAGAAATGATTCTGGTCTCAAATACAACAAATCTTTGTATAGAATCAATATCAATATCTCAAAAAAAACCTCATGACTATACATATACTATACATATATATATCCATACTAATATTATAAATGCGAAAGTGTGTCTGTCTGTCTGTCTGTTACCTTTTGACGCTTAAACCACTGAACCGATTGAGATGAAATTTGGTATAAAGACAGTTCGAGACCCTGGAAAGGAGATAGGCTACATTTTATCGCGATATAAAAACATTAAGAGGGTGAAATGGGGGATGAAAGCTTATATGAAAAATGCAACTCTTGCGGGCGAGGTCGCGGGGAAGCACTAGTACTATATATGCATTTGGTGTTGTTGTCATTGAATGATGTAACTTCGTATTGAACAACATTTTATTTTATTAAGTTTTTGTACCTGAAAAGGAAATAACGAACCCCTGGAATCACTTTGTTGTCCGTCTGTCTGTCTGTCAAAACTCTTTTTCTCAGTAACTCATGAAACAGCGTCCTGCAACTATGTATGATGTTAGCCCTGGCCACCCATCCATCCACAACCACTAGCGATGTTGCATACTTTAATTATTTTATCACCTCCAAACATATTG
Organism: Pyrausta nigrata; assembly: GCA_949316185.1. NCBI lineage: Eukaryota > Metazoa > Arthropoda > Insecta > Lepidoptera > Crambidae > Pyrausta > Pyrausta nigrata. The sequence continues at coordinate 8,089,720 of OX438964.1, read as the reverse complement.
GGAATCAATTTTGCCTATACAATATTAAGAAATGGACGTCATGCAGCTTTTTTCGTTTATTAGGCAGACATTTGACTCTACTACCCGACCAAGCCATCTAGACAACTGTCATCCGACTTTTGACGACGAATTCCTACAACGAAAATACTTATGGAAATAAAAAAGCAATAGTGTTAAAATAAACTTAGACAATTCATCTCAACTGTAACAGTATTGTTTTTAAGTGATAAGCATTCACTTTGCAATCTAAATATATTATTGCACTTGAAAAAATGACCGCCAGAGGCGGGAATCGAACCCGCGTTCCTCGCATGCCGGGCGATTGCCTAACCTCTCGGCCACCCTGGCGTTGGCAGAGCCTGTCGATATTTTCAAGTGCTTCTTAACGCTGTAATGCCGCGTGGCTTTCATCAATGTTATTGGGATTACACCCTCAACACTCGAAAGAAATACTATTGCAAGTATTTAACAATCGAAAGATGAAGCTTGCAAATACGATAAATTATTGTTTTTAAGTGATAAGCATTCACTTTGCAATCTAAATATATTATTTCACTTGAAAAAATGACCGCCAAGTTTTTTTCAAGTGCAGTAATAGTATTGTTTTTTAATTACCTTTGGTAATTTCGTTGTATTCGTCGTAAATCATTTGACAGTTGTCTGTTTGGCTTGGTCGATTAATAATGTCAACCGAAGATGGCTTATGTCTCTAATTACTTTTTAAAGAAGCCTATTCGCTTTTTCTTTGAAAGTATCCAAGCTTATTCTCTATGGTGCTGATCCCGGTCACCCATCCATTCCCAGCCTATGGCAAGGTTGCTTCACTTTTAATTTCCAGCCCCAACGCCCTTAAAAGTATTTTACGTCGCAACCCTTTCATTAAGCGTCCAACCCGAATGTAGGGTACCGCAATGAAACTCGTCATTAAGCCAAACTTTGGCAAATATTCCTCAGTTTGACATTTTCGGGATTATATGAGACCATATTCTCGGGAGGTTTATTTAGGTTTAGGGCTGGCATGTCAGGGAATTGCTGACAAAAAATATTTTGAGTACACGTGCTTGAGTCTTGGGTAAGATGACACCTATTGGCTTCTGGAGTATGTACGGATAAAAGCCACTTTCGTGACCAATGTTGGGCAATTTTACGGATTTAAATACTCAAAAAAAACCGTCTTCTGACTACCTAGTGTTAATTATTTTTGTAGGAAATGTAACATTGAGAATTGATTTTTAAAAAATTAAATAGACTTATTAACCAAAAGTTGTTGAATCTTCATTGTAAAATAATTATCTCAATATAAGTTCTACTATATTTAAACTGATTTTTTTAAATTAATTAATCTAAAACGTAATATATTTTTTGTCAGCCCTAACCATCTGCATGTTTGTGTTGTGGTATTTGTCTAAAGTGGCATTTGAATTTGATTCCGAAAGTCTTGCTGTTTTACGCCTGACAATAATACTGGGCTTTATTCTCGATACCACTCTCTGTGACAAATTTTAAGCTCATGCCGTCTCTTTCTCTGGCGAAGACACGGAAGGAGACAGACTACAATAATTTAGATACGGTAAACTAAACAGTTGTCAGTTGTTATGGGGATTACAGAATCCATTGATAATTAAGCAATAGCAATTAAAATTAGACGGAAACACGAAATATTGAAAATAGAAAGAAAGAAGAAAATACATTTATTAATGAATGGACATCACATAACACACGAAAAAAGACAACGTAAAGGGCACGGGTATAAAACAAAAAACTCACTAAAATTACAATTTATAGAGGTAAACCAGTCGGACTGTGCAGTTGTGCGCCTGCGATGTCCATATTAAAAGGGCCCCACTCAGCTTAATTCGTGACCCGCTAGGGGCCCCGACACTGGTTTTCACTTATTGAGTCTCTTTTCATTTGGTTAGCAGATAAACAGGGTGTCCGGGTTTCGACTAGCGATAATTTAAGGGCCTTTTATTTATAAAATTTTAAAGACATTTTTCAAACGAATTCTTTTGCCATTTCTTTTTTAATTTTTTTGCGAAAAAAAACGTTTTTGGGTTTAGTTTCGTAATAGGTTTAAAAAACTATTATTTTTTTTTAGCAATATTTATTTAAAAAAATGTTTTCCTCTCTGACGGTTAATTATTTTGAATTGATCTTATGTCAATTGATAGGATAGATTTACTTACCGAAAAAAACATTTTCATAACTTTAAGGACCTCCAGATCCATAAAAATAGCATTTAAAAAAATAATTAAAATGGCAGCCATTTCAAGAGGGACCCCCCGAGTTGGACCCCATCGGGGTTTTTTGTCGATAAAATTTGATGATCTAATAGCCCATAAATTTACGCCAGTCGAAACCTGGACACACTGTAGAGACAGAATGAAATTAGTCTCAGGGAGTGGTGTCGGGAATTGGACCAACGGTCGTTAGAAGGCAGTCACACGATACATGGAGCTTTAAGCTCTGAAATAAAGACAAACCTAAGTAGTAGGACTTATTTAATGACTCTTACACCATACTAGCGATTCTACGTGGCTTTGCGCAATTTTCGGATTTCCTTTGAAAACTGTCATCCCCTTTTCCACGTTTTTAGGAGATGATAATATCCAGGATAAAACCCCATATCCTTCCCTTCTTTCGCAAACTATTTTAGAAATAATTCAATAACTAAAATTAAAATTAAAATCATTTTAACTCAGACCACATAAATCCTTAATAACATTCTTCTTTGCCTAGTTAGGAACAGAATATAATAAAATAAAATATTTTTTTATGAAGCCTTTCATTAAAAAAATAAAATTGATTTTCAAGACATTTAATGATATTGTCTCGGGACTGCGTGTTACGCTACCACCGTTGTTTCTGATTTCTAAACCTGATAGACCGGATAGACTGAACGATAGCTCAGTTGGTAAGAGCTTTAGCCTGGTAGGCAAAGGTCGTGGGTTCGAATCCTGTGTGTGTGAATTTCGGTCTCTTATTTAAAACTTATAAAAATAAAATGACACTGTGAATGTTAGAAAATCTTAAACCACAAGTGCTTTAGCTACGTAATCCAATATTTTATTTATTTATTTTAGAATAAGGTCCCAGTTTCTAGTGCATTGACTTGTGCAATTTCGACTCTAACTACTTAAATACAATATAATATTTATAAATATATATAATATTATAATAAAATATAATATATATAATATTATATTTTCTTTGTAAATATTAGAGTAAAACCGGGACTGACGCCCCAGTTGTATAGATGCCCCGATTGTAATTACTCTAATTTAGCAAATACATAGCTTGTTATTTTATTTATCTATTAAGAGACTTCCCAACTACCACCAAATGGATCGTGTCTCATGTCTGTCTCTGTGCCATTGCATGGGACGGCTATGTGCGATCAAAGTTTTTTCGGGATAGATGGCCTATTTCTCAGCGAGTTGTCTATCCTTAACGTTATTTATATGGACTTAGCAACTATTTCATATATAGAAACTGAGCCCACTTTGCGTCAGCATGCGTCTTAACAATGATCCGCAATAATCAGTAATACTCTGTAAATATCAAAGGTAATATTTTTGCCTTTTCTAAATTCTTAGATAAAATACCAAAGTACTTGCCAGTTGTACAAACAAAAAAATGAAATAATTGTACAGAGAGATATAACATATTTTCAAAAAGTGTGGCATCTATCCCGGTTTTACCCTACTGATCTTACACGAGTACCCTGTATTTTAATAGCACTGGCAATGTGGACTGTGGGTCTAACCCTAAAATAATAGTGGCACCCGCGTGCCAGCGCGTCTTTATGACGTCGTTGTACACCCTGTATATAGGTTAAGGGCCGGTTTCACTACCTTTGAGTGCGTCGCTAATAGCACAATTTAATCGTTACATTTTTACGAAATTAAATTAAATTCCTCTCACAAAAAGTTATTAACTGTGTCATCCGGTGGGAAATTTACATCTAATAAAACTGACTGACATATCAACGCTCAGCCTAAACCGCTGGGTCTAGTGACTCCAAATTTGGGACATAGGTTCCTTATTTTTAATAAATAAATAAATAAATTGTTTTAACAAACACACCAACTACCTAGCCCCAAACTAAGCGTGAACTTGTGCTATGGTGACTAGTATAACGGATAGACATACTTATATAGATTTTTATAAACATCCATGACTTAGCCCCACTTGCCCCTTGCGGGACTTGAACCCCAAAACCGCCTGATTTAGAAGTCCGGGGTGCGAACGACTACACCAAGACGGTCGTCATTATGAGTTCTAGGTGTGCACAATTCCCTAAGATTACTATAAAAGGCAGGTTACTATAAAAACTCCGACATCCTCCATTGACAACATTTGGGGGACTTTAAATCTAATTATGCATTTACATTGTCGCTAAAGCTTCAATGTTACAAATTATCGTCAATTGCTAACCAGTAATGGATGTATAAGCTATCTCTTAGTTAATGGAAACTGATACTCCCCAATGACTGTAATGTAAATGTAACAGCATTCTGCCGGAACCTATAGGAACCTATACAGGGTGTTCCAGGAAACCTGTACCAGCGAAGGTCTACGGTTGGGGGACACTTGAACCTATCCATTGAACCCCCATGTATGTTCAGCGATTCTTGGTAGTTTTCGAGATATTTGCGAACAAAATTTCCTTGGTACGGGAAATGTTCAAAATTTTAACAAGAGTGAGCATTTTATTTTTTGTACATAAAACGCTAGATTTCACCTCAAACTGAATAGTATGTAGAGTCAAAATAAATCAACCGATTTTTATTAGCACTTTGATTATTATTTTTTTACACATTTTTTTATTGCAAATATCTCGATAACTATAAAAAATCGCGGAACATACATGGGGGTCCAATGGATAGGTTCAAGTGTCCTCCGACCATAGACCTTCGCTGGTACAGGTTTCCTGGGACACCCTGTATAAACTAGCTAGAATGTGCTTTAATAGGTCATAGATTATAAACTATAGTCACTATGAGGGTGCCCTTATCACTTTGTGATTAAACCCTCTCTAAATATTTAAGATTTAAAAAAAACTCATAGTTAAAGTGTCAGTTTTAAAAAAGAAAGAAATGAATATATAAGGGGAAGTTTGCAAGTGGCGCCTGTGACAGAAAAGATGACGGGAAACCGTTTATCTTGGTATGGACACGTGATGAGAAGAGAGGAGAATCATGTGACAAAAAGAGTGATGAGTATGAATGTTAGTGGATGGAAGGGAAGAGGCCGACCTAGAAAGAGATGGATGGACTGTATAAAGCATGATATGATTGTGAAAGGAGTGGATGAGTCAATGACGAGTGATAGGATTGTATGGAAGAGAAAAACATACTGCGCCGACCCCAAATATAATGGGAACAGGGCAAGCGAATGATGATGATGATGAGTTAAAGTGTCAGTTTTAAGTACCATGTTTTGGTTTTGTAAGACAAGGTATATCCTAATTTATCTAATCGTGAATAGACAAAATGAGGCATATATTTTTGTACCACACAAAAATCCTTTTAAAGATCGGTCCAATCTATTAACCAGTATGTCCTAGAAATAAATAAGACTGAGAAATAACTATAAAACAGTTATTAGGGCAGTGTGCCAGATATTCCGACTGCGTTATATCACTAAATGTTTGATATAGTTTAAGGGAACGCAATAAGACCGCAGTTTATTTAAATGCTAGTAAAATAATAATGTCCTCTTAGCCGATTTCGACTACGGCGGCCTATCTCAACAGAGATTAGCCAACTGCGCGGGACATTTTATAGTGCACAAGTGCGACATGACACCAGTCCGACATGGCCGTAGAGAGATCAGGCGCAGGACCAACGGCTTAACGTGCTTTCCGAGGCACGGGGGTGTTAACACAACCATCTCCCTGACTCCGGAGCTGTGTCTGAGTAATATCAAGACAGAAAAACCCAAACACTCTCAGCCTGACTCGGTATTCGAACCCGGGACCTCGTGGATAGGACCCAGCGTGCTGACCACTAGACCAACGAGGCAACGAGGTAGTGAAATATAGCCGTACTAAACTAGGTAGGTATACATTCGAACCCTAAAACCTCAAAGGGAAAAGTGGAACCTGTTTAAGATAACTTTGTTGTTTGTCTGTCCGTCCGCCCGTCTATCCCTCAAAACCATTTTTTCAGGAACACGCGGAAATATCAAGTTGAAATCAGCATCAAGTATGTACCAGGCTTTATTTTAGGTCAATGAATTGCAAAAAATATTTTGAAATGTTAATCTTTACGAACATGTAGGTACAGTACTATTTTTGTATTTGTGTCTTATGAACTCAAAATCTGCTGAATCAATTTTGATACTTAGACCACGATTTGATCATCTGTCTGGACTCTGGAGTACAATCAAAAAAGATATGTTTCATCCAATATAATAAGTACATCCAGGCATACAGGCTGACCTATCTTCACCATACGATATGGTACAGCTAATGGGTCGTGATTTCTATCTATCTATAATTTAAGAACTACGCTCTTATCGGTGGAGTCTCCTCCATTCCTCTCTATTCAGTGCCATTTCGTTGGCTTCTTGGTACGATATCTCAGAACTTTTCCTTTATTTGGTCCATGTAGGATCATCTTGGCCTTTCTCTTTCCCCTTTTACTTTTCCCCCTATAATCACTCTGATAATGTCATTGTGTCGCCCTAAGTGTCCCAGCATCTTTCTCCTCCTATTCTAGATGGTTTGCAGTATCTATCTTTTCTCGTCAACAATGTTCAAAACCTCCTCAATGGTCTTCTTTTCCACCCATCTAATCCCCTCCATCCTGCGCCAACACTACATCTCAAAGGCCTCTATTCTCTCCCGTCGTGATTGGAATTGGAATGGAAGTATGAGTCATTTTGTATCATCTAAGCTGCAAAGCCTCGAACATAGGCATAAGGTGGCGTGCCTTTCAGTCTTCTACAGGCTACATTTCAGCGAGTGTGCGAAGGAATCGCACGAATTGATTACACCGACCCCATTTTTACTATCGGGACATAAGACGCAGGTTTCCACCCTTATGTCGTTGACATACCACTAATACGCACCAAACGTTTTAAATCTTCGTTCCTCTTGCGTACAGCTAGCGAGTAGAATTCGTTGCCAGCTGAAGTGTTCCCTAAACACTACGATTTGGATTCCTTTAAGAAAAGAGTGAATAGGCTGCTTCTAGACACACATGCCCCATCATCGGCCGCATCGTCGCTTACCATCAGGTGAGATCGCGGTCAAATGTCTGCCTATTAAATTTAAAAAAAAATATGATCGAGTAATTTTGTAACCTCTAGACACAATACTAGGGGCCTTCGTATTTCCCTTACACTGTGCAAGAAAAAGCCTTGAACCTAAATATCTGTCTTCCCCCATCGCTGACAATTTATTTGAGCACTCGCAGCAAGACAGCGGAATGGTAGTAATGGCTGCCGGCCAAGGAAAGGGCACGCCTTAGTTTAGCCTACTGTAGAAAAGAAGGGCATATCTTTTGATAGACGAATCTATTTAGATAATAAATATAAATTACGAATTTAATAAACCTGTGTAACTGTAGTATTCTTCAAGTCAATCCTATTCATTTGATACCCATATTGATGGAGTTGTGAAAAAATATGTAAGCCGCCATTTTGTGGTGGCGGCCATCATGGATCGATTTTCATGAAACATGGCTAAGAACACTCGGGATTAAATTATATATGACACAAAAAACTAAACGGAATCAATTCATCCATTTGGAAGCTACGATACCACAGACAGACACGTTAAACTTATAACACCAGTTTTTTTGTGTAGGAGGTTAAAAAATCTGACTTAGACAGCCAGTAAACCACGATTGACGGCTGATTTGACAGAATTCTCATCCATACTAATATTATAAATGCGAAAGTGTGTCTGTCTGTCACCTTTTGACGCTTAAACCACTGAACTGATTGAGATGAAATTTAGTATGAAGACAGTTCGAGACCCTAGAAAGGACATAGGCTACATTTCGATGCGATATAAAAACATTAAGGGGGTAAAATGGGGGATGAAAGTTTACATGGAAAATCCATCTCTTGCGGGCGAAGTCGCGGGGAACACTAGTACAAAATATGTCAAATACTGCTAAACTGGTTGATTAAAAATGAAACATGTGTTGGTGAACTCCAAGCAGTACCGTTACCATGAGTTTACGGCGGTTTTACTCGCTAGCGACGACGTAAAAAAGTGTATGGAAAATTGCACAGCGCCTCTAGCGGTTACTTGGAAAACTAAAATTTTCCATACACTTTTTTTACGTCGTCGCTAGCGAGTAAAACCACCGTAAACTCATGGTAACGGTACAGGCTTAATGAATGACTGACAGACGTTGTTATGTCACTAAAATTAATAGCTAAATACCAATTTTTATTCATTGTGCTTCAAAACTTACGAACCGTTATACAAACTATCATCCCCCATTTTTTTACCTCCTTAAGGAACGAATTTCCAAAAATACTTTCTTATTGTTTACCAACTCTATAAAAAGAAGCATGGTGCTTATATTGCATTTCACCATGCTCGTTTTTCAGTATATCTATACTAATATTATAAAGAGGAATGATTTGTTTGTTTATTTGCATCGAATAGGCTCCGAAACTACTAGACCGAATCAAATGAAATTTGGCACAGAGATAGTTTGAGACACTGGGAAGGACATAGGCTACTTTTTGTCGCGATATAAAATCATTAGGGGGGTGAAATGGAGGATGAAAATTTGTATGGAAAATCCGACTTTTGGCGCGTGCGAAGTCGCGGGGAACTGCTATCCTTGATAAACGGCGTGTCCTCATCATAAATAATTTAATAAGTATTCAGATAAGTTACTTAATAAGTTTCAAATGTATCGCTCTTGTTTGTAATAAATGTAAAGAAATGCTTTTTGTCAATGGTGCAAGTTTGAAGTTCCTAATCCTAGTAGTTTGAGCTGCGTTAATATGCCAGTCAGTCATAAAGTCAGTTTTCTTTTTATATATGTTACGGTAAATCTGATTAATTGAAAATTATTAATAATTTTCAGAATTATTAATAATTTTCAGAATTATTAATAATTTTCAGAATTATTAATAATAACCACATGTTTTGGTAAATGTGAATAAACGATCGAAATTTATTACTTTTAGTAGTAATTATTAATAATTCACGACACATATTGGTAAAAGTTATAAAATAAATAAAAACCCAAGGTTTTCGACCAGCAGGTATTTATTTATAATATTAAACACAGTCTTACAATTATATCAATTAAAGATCACACAAACAAGGTTACTTGTACCTGCTTTAAAACGAAAGGACAACAAATTCACATATTCTGAACTAGAATTTTAAATAAACCAAACTATAAGGGCACATTTATCACAAAATTAACAATAAAATTCTTATAAAAATCAAATCTACCATCAAACTTATGGAAGAAAGTATTTCGTGGTACATAAAATTGTAAAAAAAATAAAATTAAACAATTATTGTTTCATTAACAAAATCAACACGAATCCTAAAAGCAATCATTAACAATCATATTTGGTTTGCCTGTAAATCTTCTGTAGCACCTATAAATGCAAGAAATTAAATTTATAAAAGTATTTTCATAGAATTCAACAAATATTTGTCGTGCAAGTAAAATATATTGCCATTTAAATTACAATATAAAAACCGGCCAAGTGCGAGTTGGACTCGAGCACGAAGGGTTCCGTACCATTAACTTACAACATTAGACAGTACTAGTTGTTTCCCGCGACTTCGTCCGCGTGGAATTGATAATACAAAATATTTTATACTCCCGTCGCCATCCAGCTATCAAGATTTCTTAGTCTATTATGTCGTAAGGAGAAGAGAGGAATAATCAGTCTAAAGTAATTTAGCTGACATGCTATTGTTCCATATCAGTTGCTTCAGACCTTCAATTTGTGTAAGTCAGTAAAAAATGCTCATTACGCTGAACAATGCTTCCTAGGGTGCTCTATTCATATCTCTTATAGTTGAGCTGAGCTGCTAGGGTTTTATATCAGTTGCTCAATTTGTGTACGTTAATAGAAAATGCTCATCAAGCTGAATAACCTTTCTTAAAGAGTTATTTTGATATCTCTCCTAGTTCAAGTGTACTGCTAAGGTTCCACGTCAGGTACTTCGATCTTCAAAATAAATTATAGCCTAGTATTCGGCCAGACTCAATAGCTACACAATAAAAAAAAATCATTCAAATCCGTTCAGTAGTTCCGGAGATTAGCGTGTACAAACAGACAAACAGATAAACAGACAAATTTTTTTAAAGTTGTAGATTCCTATTCTGTTACTATTTTAACATCACCTTCAATTCGTTTTTCGTAAAAATACTCAATTTACAGACACATTGGTTTTACAGTTTTATAATAGGTATAGATAGGCAAAAAAATTCTATTGTTCTTTTGGAAAAAAGTATATATTTTTATTTTATTTATAATTTCAATTTTAAATAAGAGTTTCCGCGCCTGTTTCTTTACGTAAGTGTTTTGAAGTTTATAGGTCCAAGACTAGAAATTACAGGAGGGGGGGGGACACCGTGTTAACGACTTTGGGGGGCTATATCTAGCAAATGGTAATGCTGATAAAAAAGAGTTGTATGGAAACGGAAACCCTACCTTATTTTCATAGTCCTTTTCAACGATACCCCACACAAGGGGATGCACTCAAAAAAATTATTCACCCCCCCCCTTTACGTGTATGGAAAGGTACCCTTAAAAAGGGGTAATTTAAATTTTTCGTATTTTTTAAAACGAGATCTATATGTGAAGTATCCTCGAACCAAGTTACATGCAAATCAGTCCATAAACGTAGAAGATATTCTGCTGTGACAGACTAGGACGGACGGAACGGACGCGGACGGGCTGAACGATCTTATAAGGATCCTTGTCGGACTACGGAACCCTTATAACATCCAAATAAAACAATTAAAGACTCATAAAAAAAAGAAACTACACAAACTTTTCCTTGCAAACTGTAAACTTACGAGGGTCAAACTGAAAGTTCTTAGAACTGGCCACTTATAAACAATATAATAAAAAAAATATTCTAAAATTTGAAAATAGAACTCTTTGCCAATATTACTGAGTATATATTTCATTCATTTGTCATTTGTTTTACGACTTGGCGGCAAATTGAAAATTGTCTGTGTCACGTCAAAATGAATTTAACACGAGAAAATTTTCGTGCAATGATTTTTTATGACTTTCGATGTCATTTAAGTCAACAAGAAAGTTATGATAGACTACGATTGGCCTTTCACGATGAAGCCCCATCTCGTGCGACTGTTTACAACTGGTTTAATGAGTTTAAACGTGGTCGCACTAATCTCACTGATGATGTACGTGAGGGACGGCCTTCTACGGCGACGACTGAAAATAACATCTGTGTTGTGCGGCGTATGATAGAGACTGACAAAAGAGTGACCTATCAGCAGATTCGGACAAGCTTAGGCATCGGTATGAGTCAAGTGCACAAAATCCTCCACGAACATTTAGCGGTCAGGAAGCTTTGCGCCCGGTGGATACCTCATAATTTGACTAAGGCTCAAAAACTCCATCGTGTGGATTGGTGCCGTAAAATGATTGAAAGATTTAACGGAGGTGACTCAAATGCTGTGTTCGACATACTAACAGGTGACGAAAGCTGGATTTACTGTTATGATCCTGAAACCAAAAGACAATCTGCTCAGTGGGTGTTTCCTTTCGAGGAGTTGCCAACTAAAGTGAAGAGAGATCGAAGTGCGGGAAAAAAAATGGTGGCCTCGTTCTTTGGAAGGATAGGTCATTTCGCAACAATTGTGTTAGAGGATCAAAAAACAGTTTCTGCAGAATGGTACACTACCAATTGTTTGCCACTTGTCTTGGAAAAAGTTCGAGAGAAACGACCTCGCAGTAGGATCCTCCTTCACCACGACAACGCCTCGTCGCACACCGCCAAGCGAACGATCGACTATTTGGCGACATCAAACGTTGAATTACTGGGTCACCCGCCGTATAGCCCCGACCTCGCGCCTTGTGATTTTTATTTATTTCCAAAAATTAAAGAAAAACTTAAAGGAAAGCGGTTTATGAATGCTGAAGAAGCGGTGGCTGCGTATCGCGATGCCATTGAAGAGACCCCTAAGGACGAGTGGGCAAAGTGCTTTTCCCAGTGGTTCCATCGCATGCAGCGGTGTATTGACGTCAATGGACAATATTTTGAAAAGATATAATAAAACTAATAACTGGCTAATGTAATCAGTTTTTGATTTTTTAAGAACTTTCAGTTTGACCCTCGTATTACATTTATCACTACTAGGGTTAAATTATTAATAAAAACCGACAAATGTGATTAATTTATCACTTCAACCTCGACTTTCGGTAATTATTAATAATAATAGATAATTATTAATAATCTTCAATTATTCACTCTTACCGTAACATATATATTGAAATGTGCTAACTACACATAAGTACGGATTTACTGTGTCAACTTCCAAACAGCCGAAAGAAACGCATAAAAACATTTAATAGCTGAAAGTATGGCGCTAATACAAATAAATAATTGGACATAACACGTTTTAAACAAAAAGTATCGAATAAACTGTGGCCAGCTCGTGACTTGCTTGCGTGCGACGAAACGCGAATGGTTAGGGTTGGTTGTCCACCTAATGGTAAGCTATACAGAGCTAGTGGTAATTCGAGCCATTTTTAAGAAGTTACGGATTATTTGCAAAAGGACTGGGAGTGCCAGAACCTTCAGGGTGAGCTCGCTTTACCGTCGACTCTGTCTAAGCCACGTCTGGCTTAGTATAGAGTCAAGAGCGAACACATTTCAAATAAATAAATAACTTTTGCCACCTAATTCCTGCGTCAAAATCTCTTCATCTTATGTCAACGCGGGGAAGTTCGTCAGTGGCGTAACTGTGTCCTGTCCACACTTGCGTTTTGGCCTCTTGTTGAACAGCTATATTTATAAAAGTTAAGCACTTGAACAAATTACTCGTACTGTTTAATCTACCGAACTTTCATAAACGTAATTGTTCAGAGGCCAAAACGCAAAGGTAGTCGAAGTTACCCAAATGACGGACTTCCCCGCATTGACATACTCGTATCTACACTAATATTATAAAGAGGAAAGATTTGATTGTTTGTATTAAATTAGTAGACCGATTTCAAATGAAGATTACAGAGATAGTTTGAGACCTCGAAAAGAACATAGGCTACTTTTTGTTGCGATATAAAATCATCGGGGGGTAAAATGGGGGATCAAAGTTTATATGGAAAATCCTAATTTTAGCGCAGGCGAAGTAGCGGGGAACTGTTAGTATCTTTATAAGAAACTATAATGCAAGGGTGGATGAATTCACTCCACTGACGGACTTCCTCGCATTGACATATTATACCTTTAACTAGATCGCAAGCCTAACGAATCGTTAGTGATTGCGTGTGCACTTATCGCACAAACACAACTATGGAAATATGGAATTAGGCGCGTTTACCGACGGATATGTCTCTTTCGACGATTTTATATGTATGTATACAGGGCGTGACTTCCACGCAATCGTTGGATATGCCACAACTTCATTCACTCCCTTCATGTTCTATTTTCGCGACAAAAAAAACCTACAAACGAATGCCTAATCCTATCTTTTAAAAGGGACACTGCGTAAGAGAGGTAAGTAAACATACTTAGGTACCTACATTACAAAACATTCCATACTAACCCATACTAGATAATAATAGGTAACCCATATTAATCCATACTTTCTCAAATTACAAATGCGAAAGTGTTTCCATTTGTTACCTCTCGATCACTGAACCGATTTAAATGAAATTTAATATAAAGATAGAATATAGATAGGAGAATATCCGGCTGGCGCGGGCAATCCGCTAGTACTGATTACTATATAAGAGCCTTTTTAGAGTCGTGCGGATTTGGCCACGCATACAGGATATAGATACATAATCTGTGATGCGTAGTTACCGCGACAGCGCAGTGACATTTTGAAGTTCTTTGGCATCACAGATAATGTATCTCAATCCCGCGTGCGTGAGCGAGTCCGCACGACTTTAAAAACACCCTTAATGCCTAGGTATGAAATGAAATGAAATTTATTTGCGTAAGAAAAAGGTTACATTTTAGATGGAATTACAGGTTCAGTTAAGTTCATCTTTTTCACACTATATATAAATAGCATGCAAATAGTTTATGGTAGGTATTAAATTACGTAATTCGGACACATAAGATCAAAAATAACAAAATAAATTTCTTCGTTAGAATAGTGTACCTAGGCACAATATCATTAATTCAGTAATTTACCATGATCAGTATATTAATATTATCATTATTATTCATACATTAACATTACTAAAACATGTCGTGAAAATTAAAATCCTTATCAGGTAATATTAAAATAACATGTCAAGTAAACTAAATTCAAATTACAATGTCGAACCAAATTAAAATAAAAAATATTAAATTCATACAATAGACATCAAATAAAATTTAAAAACTCATTTACTGAATAGAAACAATGTCCAATTAACCAATTGAAAAGTTCACGTTTAAATCCACTGATAGACAAGTCCTTAATTTATATATGTATATTGTTTGTCTATCTGTTACCAAATCACACAATATAGTTGAACCGATTTAAATAAAATTTGATAGGTATAGAAATAGTTAGAGTCTCTAAGACATATTAGGTTTTATCCCAACAATAATCGTTTAAGATGGTAAAAAGGGAAGTAGAAGTTTGTATGGAAAATTTGTCATTTTCATAGAAGATCTACACATTTATTTACAAAAAAAATATCTAACGACCGAGGTCGTTACGCAGAAATATAAAAAAACACTGATTTTTAAAAAATCTTACCAGCGAGTTATTTGTTATTTGTTTTTTTTTTTAAAAAAAAACAGGCGAAATAATTATCCCTTCTCAAAATTTGTCTTGTTTGAGGAAATGTTTTTTATTCTGAAACATCGTCATTAGCAAAAATAAAGGTGTTCTGGCTACGATTTCTAAGAAAAAGGCTTCAGTGTGCCTCAGAGAATAACTACCCAAGCGATATTCTTTAAGTTGTAACATTGGTGACAAAGGTTGTAACAAATTCTTTAAGGTGTAAATCAATGAAACGTAGGTACCTACCGTAATACCTACTCTCACTCAATTAAATTGTCTTTTGTTTGCACTATTGTTACTCACATAGTATGGACTACGTTGTCTGAAGATAAATGATTTTTATTTATTTATTTCAAGGTACTTTTCTTCCTTCTAGAACCTTCTGTTGCCCACTACTTCGTCTGCCTAAACTCGATGATACAAAGAAGCTCCTCTTTTACTCGCCTCACCGGCCATTAATCTTGATCTCTTATGTGAACTAAGTCGTATGGTGAAGATAAGTCAGCCTGTAATGTCTAGATATGCTTATTTCACTAAATGAAAAATTATTCATGTGTTGTACTGGACTACATGTTCAAACTCTGGTAAACGCGTCAAAATTGATTCCAGTCCAGCTTTCGAGTCTATATAGAAAGGTACTAACCATAAAAACAAAAATTTCAAAACTAAATTTTTGTCATCCACAGACCTGCGGTTTTTTTATTCAAATTTTACAGTTTAATTATAGCGAGTAATTCCCTAAAAAAACGCAAGATAGCCTACGATTATAACAATGGATTAAGTGGTATCAATTGTTTTGAGACCCTCGAATAACGATGTCAAATTATTGAAAGATAATTCAAATCGTACTTTTGATATCAGAATAGGGGTGCCAATCCCCCACTGCGAACAAAATTTCATACTGAATCATTAAAGCCAACCTGTTGAACACAAAATGGCCGCCTGTCCATTTGACGTCTGACAAATGTATCTCCGCGACCTCCTCGTTACGAGGGTCGAGTTCAAATATAAGATTGTTTTTTAAAATTAATTTCAAATCGAGAGGCCAAGGAAATTGATACGTCTCAATTATTATCTATTTAGAATATCTTCTTTTGAAGAGGGTAATATTTTTAGAGGAAATATTAATGAGCTGTGATGGCAGCCAACCTATAACTTCAATAAAGTAAAATTAAGAGACTGCCGTACTCACAGACGTCAATTTAAGTTAATCCTGCATTAAGTATCAATACGTCCTTTTCTATTTCATTGATAGAGAAAGTGACAAAACGAGACTTAATTAGAGATTAATTTTAATTGACGGTCTCTGAGTGCGGCAGCTTGTATAGCTATATATTACTATATCAATGTTTTTTTTCTTAACGTATGGGTTAACAACTCTAGTTTGATCGAAAGGCTATCACATAATTTTGTAAGAAAAAAAACAACAAATTTTTAACAATCTTAGTTACCTTAGCTCTAAGTCATTATGTTTCTAATCCATACTTAATATTATAAATGTGAGTGTGTCTGTCGATCTGTCTTTACCTCTTGACGCTTGAACCACTGAACCGATTGAGATAAAATTTGGTATGGAGACAGTTCGAAACCCTGGAAAGAACATAGGCTACATTTTGTCGCGATATAAAAATATTAAAAGGGGTGAAATGAGGCGTGAAAGTTTATATGGCAAATCCAACTCTTGCGGGCGAAGTCGCGGGGAACCACTAGTTAAGTATATAAGTATGTCGACATAGTCCAAGCCATGGTAAGCTTACGCTTAATTTATATAATTATATAATATTTTTACCGAAATTGAATTAAATTTCGCTCACAAAAATTAATCAACTGTGTCATCCGGTGGGACTTGAACCCAGGTCCCTTCGCTATCTGCTATTAAATTCAATATCGTAAAAAACTTGCAAAATAATTGCTTTAGTTGTAATTGTACTACTAGTATAAATAAATAATAAATTGTTTCAACAAACACACCAATTGCCTAGCCCCAAACTAAGCGTGAGCTTGTGCTATGATGACTAGGATAACGGATAGACATACTTATATACATTAAACATCCATGACTTAGGTACAAATGCTCGTGCTCATCACACAAAGATTTGCCCCTTGCGGGATTCGAACCCGCAACCGCCTGGTTTAGAAGTCCGTGGCGCGAACCACTACACCAAGACGGTCGTCAAAACAAGTATACTACTGAGTCGTATCATATTCAATATTCACCCTAGCTACTGCAGATTTCCCACTTCATTTCCCAAAGACGAAGTTTGACAAATCACGTGCTCAAATTCTCGATATTTCACCATCAAAAATTCGATATTACCATCCATAGACAGCGGAGTAGCGAAATGTCCGCCATTTTTCTATATTAGCGCGAAATTCGCCGCTCAGAGTGATATTTTTAATTTAGCAACGTTTGACAGCGTTCCGTTTTACGCAAGTTTTAGGCGGGAAATAATTACTCAGTGGCTGTTCAGTGTTTGACTGCTAGTGAAATATTCGTTCCTATTTGGAGCGACGTCCTGAAAAAAGTAGGGCTTATTCCGTTGGAAGCCATTTAGTTTTATTTTTGACTGCAATAGCTGTTGATGGGAAAGGATATAATGATCTGTCATCGAAATCGATTCGTTTTTGAGACACATAAAACAAAACAATGTTATATGTACGAGGGTGGATATTATTCCCTTAGATAGGTCTCAAAAAAGACCGTGATGGCATATCTAAATATTAAGCACATATTTACACTTTACCATACATCTACAGTACCTACAGTGCAACAAAAAAGAAAATAAGTAGAGGCCCCACTGTCAATAACTAGTATCAAAAGCGATTATTGTTTGGTAGGTATTTATGCTACGAGTATGTGAACGACAGTGGCGCCTCCATTTATTTTCGACTGTTTTTTGTAGCAATGTATCGTGTGTATGCAGAAAAGAGTTCTAATCTTATTCACTCTGTGTAGTATGCAATGAAAAGTATACAATGTATAAAGTGTCCGGGTTTTGACCGGCAACAATTTAAAAGCCTTTTTATTCGTCAAATGTTATTGATTACGTCATTACTTTAAAAAAAAATTTTAGGAGGCCCTTATATTGGGAGATTTATTCGAAAACATTTGATGAATTAGAGGCCATTAAATTATCGCCGGTCAAAACCCGGACACAATGGGCTCAATTCCAATGCGCCCTGTCTAAGATTAAATTTAGGTTCAGTCTCTCTCCTTCTCTATCAAAAACGAAAAGAGACAGATAGTTCAGAAACAGTCAAAATAAGTGATGCGATTTCTAACGTATTTGTACAAGTTTTTGCGTGTTTTTGTCTAACTTTAGTCGTCATCGAATGACATCCTTACTAAATTGTCTATGGGTTGTCTTATTTCCCTAGCAATGGACAGCTGTTTAATCTGACGTTTTTAAATCAATATAGTCTGTTTCTTTTCGTTTGTTTGGCGGAGAAAGAGAGAGACTGAACCTTAATTTAGTCTTAGACAGGGCGCTTTGGAATTGAGCCCATTGTTTACGTAATATTAATTTTATTGCCAGCCGAAAGCACAAGCTCACATAACTTATTAAGCTCCAATATCACTTTAAAAGTTTTTAAGCAAAACGTGCGATACCCTCCTAATATCTGGTACAAAACTCCCCAAAAACAAGATTATTAACCCTACAAAAGGGAAATGACACGACTAAATACGGGACGTTGTGGCCCAAATCATCCTTGTCATCGCTCAGAGTAATCCTTGCAAAATTGGCACGGAAGAGAGATAGCCAAGTTGGTTTTTTTAAAAACATAACCCTCCTTCCGGAGACAGGTAAAAAAGAAAATAAACAAAAACTTAATGTATCCTGGCATTTGAAAACAAAAACCAGATATTTTTTCATTTTCAATGATTGTCTTAGATCTATTGACTGTTTGCCATGTTAACCAGAAAGTAAACATGACCTCTAAATAAGCGAGCACGCAGTATAAGTAAATAAAGTCATCTGCACAATTTTAATAATGTTAGTTACGCTAACGCTTAGAGATTATTCGACATCCATTTGCAATATTTTTTTTGCATACAATAGGCAAATAAAGCAACTGCGGCACAAAGTTGTGGCTCCCTTTGTGGTCAGTTGATTTACTATCGATTGTCTAGATAGAATACCGGGTAATACATTCCATTGATAGTATTTACTTTGATATCAGAATTCTAGCGTAGGTGTGCATTATGGTAGTCATTTCGAAATCCTAAACCCAAAAATAAAAAAATAAGAAAAAAAATGTAAATACTTATTAACATTTTTATCCCTTTCACTCACAAGATAATTTAGCCTTAATCGTGACAATGACTTAATTTAGGCCTCAACTTCTAACTATAGTCGAAAGTCGTTAGGCTAGAGGTGGGACAAGCGGTCAAACAATCTGACATCGCGGTCTGAACTCTATCGAAACATGTGCTTGGCTCCTATTCTACCGTGCGCCTGAATTTAATGGCAGACAAGCCCGCATGAGAAGGGTTACTGTTAAATGACATATTTACTTTAAACTTTGGCCCCCTTTATTATTAAAACATGGACATACAAAAAATATTCAATTCCTCTTTGATTTCAAAAGGAAATGGTTCAAAAGCGTTTAAAGTAAAAAGCTTGTGTATATGATTGGTGTCACAGACACAAAAATACAAAAAGGTTTTTTCTTTTTTCGGCTTTCGCGTAATAAATCCTATATATTTCAAACCAACTTTTAAAGGCCTGATCATGCAGGGTGTTGAAAAAAATATTTTTTTAAATTCTCCGATAAAAATAGTAAAAATAAACCATTTTAGTCGACTTTCTTCTTTTTGTTTTTTCTGCATTATAAAGACACTACCTTTAATATCAGTCGTTATTATTTTTACAGCCTGTATAATATATCAGTTACCTAAAACACATCTGACAGTAAGGCCGAGTGCTGAGCTTAGTATGATTTTAATTGGTAGCGAAACAAGGCATGTGGCTGGCAAATCGATACAAGGCTAACCGCCATTAATACAGACTGACCGAGCATTTTAAAGGCAGAAAAATATAATTATAATATTTTATGCAAAAGCTTGAAGCTTTTCATAATCCTTCTAGCCGAATAACTATAGCAGCCAATCTCAACAGAGATTCCAACTACGCGGGAAATTTTGTATAGCACAAGTGTGTGCGCATTACACAGGTGCACTCTCTGTTTCTTTACTCCCATAGTTCGGCGAGACGGCAGTCCGACATGACCGGAGAGAGATCCGGTGCAGGTACAACTGCTTAACGTACTTTGCTGGCATGGAGGTGTCTCAAAAAAATATGAACAACCCCTGATGAGTGAAAAGGGGGGGAAGGGAGTGGGAAAGGGCTTGACACCGGGCAGAAATGTGCTCAGCAGGGTCGAATTAGTCTAAAAAGAAAGATAGATATTCTTTATTTGTACAATAAAAGAAAATAAAGGTACAATTAAATTTAAAAAGAAATTAACTGAAAGTACAATTTAGGCGGTCTTATCGCTTGAAGCGATTTCTTCCAGACAACCTTTGGGTAAGGGAAAACAATTATAATTTTAAAAAGGGTAGCACGGTTCAAGAAAGAGCTTTTAATTATAATAAGTTAAACACACATGAAACACATTAATAAAAAAGTCATGGTGGCAAAAAGTTTCACTAAATGCCATCAGACGTGGTTCTGACGAAGGTCGAAACAAACCACTAGTCTATTCCCACAATTTGTACATCATAATTGGTTATTTAACTACTAGAATTTCGGTGGTTCCGATATCTAAAAGCGGCAGATCAAAGGTCGCAACACAAAGACGGCGACTTCAAAGGATGTTTATATAGGGTGAGCGTTTTAAGTGGCTTATTTCAAGTTGCCTTGTTAATGTTTAAGTTAAAAACTAGTGTGGTGATAAGTAATTGGTTCTTGATTAAGTGGTAATAGGCAATTATAGCGTTGTGACGTTTTGTTGTTTATAGTTACGTGTGAGCGACTTTATGAACCGCCATAGTATGTCAATCAGACTGACACTCACACCTCGTTTTTAGCCGTAGTTACGCGATAGCCGAGCGGAGAAAACTTCACTTCTCATCCGAGATCGTGAGTTCGATCCCCGCCTGTACACAGTTTGTATATAAAAAAAAACTTAAGTACAGTCTTTCCCAAAGATATCGCTGCCTAACGAAGGAAAACATCGTGAGGAAACGTGCACCCTAGACGGCTAGTGTGTGAAAGTCGTTGTGTGTTTTATTCTACATACGATCACGACCCTCAGTCATTGAGAAGAAGTTCAAAAGGAACCATATTCTTATGCCATGTCCGTCTGAATGTCTCAATCTATATCTATACCCGTATTCCAAGTTGTTTCTTCGAGATTTCCTCCACTCCACTCAACTTCGGACAGGCCTGTGTACTCCCCGCGTAGGTAGCAAAAACGTACCGACGCGCGGCGACCCCTTGAAAGGTGCAAAATCAAGTTGGGTGTCGCGAGCGAGCAACGAGACGCCCGCGCGTTTTATTCACCAGCGGCGCACGGCACTTAAGTGTGATTACGTTGCTGGCTGGACGAGCATGAATAAAGTGCTAGAAAGGTGCGGTAGATGGCGTAAATAGCTTCTTGTAGCAGTCAACTCTACGGCGTTGCGTGATAGTACGTCACTGAATAGGTTTAGTGTATTATGAATCATATTCCAGAGTTGTAAGAATGAAATTATCTTGAAATGTACTTCTGTAGGTGTCTACACGAAAATGTGCTTGAGTCTGAGGCGAACTGCATTACACCATATCGTTGACAACATTAAGTAGATATTTCTTTGAATTTCATTGCAAAGTCATACTTCTGTACGGAGTACTAGTACTTATTCTGTGCCTCGGATAAGGATTTTAGTATTTTAAGTTGACATATCCAAGTAAAAGTGGGAGTGGGCCGTCCACGTATGCAGAATGCATCCAGAAAGGTGGACTCGAATCGTCACCCAGTGGACGTCTTCGGACAGGTATCGCCAAAGAGGGAGTCCAAGAAAAAATGGTGTGACGATTTCGATATTTACCGCACAGGATGGCAGACTCTGGCACTGGACAGGGATCGGTGAACATGTTTGGGGAAGGCCATTGCCCAGCAGTGGGATGATTCGGGCTAACCAAAAAAAAAGTTGACATATCCGGCCTCGATTTGACGCATTCCTTACTGGAGTTGAGGATGATGCGAGGAATCAACTGTCAAAATTAAGGTACGATGAGTCGCGATTTACCTTAAGATCTTTCTCAACGCCATAAATCGATAATAATTATGCGCTATTTTTACACAAATTATAATTTCGAAGCACCATTCCTTTCGGCACTGCTAAAGCTGATGCTTTTTATACATTTATTTATTTATTCAAGAAAACACATACAGAGTACAATCATATAAAGAAGCATTCAGACAATTTTAAAATTCTAATAATTCTAGATTGCAATCCAAAAATTGTAAATATATTTTATTAAATTTTTTAACATTACCAAATGTAACTTTAGTTTAGTGTGTATTATTTAGTTTAAGTTTTATGTTTGTGTTTATAACGTTAATAAAGATAAATATTATACAATTTTGAAGAAATTTTTTTTGGCCATCCGTACAATTTTCCCGCCCGGAGGTATTTGAGCGACGCTGAAAATAACTTGTCATCTTGAGTTGAGGAAGAAGTAACCACTGTGAATACCAATCTTGAAATGGTTTCGAGGACTTCCTTGAGGTTACCTTAGTTGAGACCGAGTGGAGGAAATCTCGAGTTAAGATGTTTATCTTAGAATACGGGTGTTAGTGATGATGCTGATGCTACTCCTAAGCCGATTTTGATTACGGCAATTCGGTATGTAAAATATAAAACAACCTATGGTTATTGCAAAATAATTTAGAGATTGTATGCCCACAATCACTATACAGTTACTTATACCACCTAAAATTGAAAGATGGGGATATTATACCACCTAAAATTGAAAGATGGGGATATTATACCACCTAAAATTGAAAGATGGGGATACTTATACCACCTAAAATTGAAAGATGGGGATACTTATACCACCTAAAATTGGAGATTATTTGTACGAAAATACGTAGCATAATTTATTCTTCATATGCCTTCTAAACGCACCGTAAACCGAAATATGGCATTACTATTTGCATGTATGAAAGTTTCCAATCAAGAAAAAAGTTTGCTTCCAAAGACAATCCTGTAAATATAAGAGAAAGTCGCCATAGGCATGTTTATGACGTCACGAGTTTAGATTTTCAATAATTAATTACAAAATAACTACTGAATAAAAAGTCAAAATACGCAAATTACTTTCTGAATTTAGTCTTTACTGCAAGAAAAAAATATAAAACATTATTACCACCTTAAAATTTATTTTACATACCGAATTGTCGATGTCGCTGTTGTTGGCGCTTATGTGCGCTAATGTGGCTTATATAACCTTTTTCCTTGAGAAAGTACGCGCACAATGAGTGCACGTCAAGGGCCAATTCTCATAATTATACTGCTGATGACCGCTGGTGGTTGGGCCTTCAATTCATCGCTTAGCATCAAGCTCAGAACGCTGAAGTGCCTCGAAGTCGAGTCAAGTTCTTCTCTCTGACATGGGATTTTCACTCTCGACATTGGGATGCAAGCTTTGGCTTTACTGTAAATTTATCTTAATCAATCACAGCAATTGATGAACAGGATTTTTAGGGTTCCGGAGTCCGACAAGGAACCCTTAAGATTGTTCAGTCCGTCCGTCCTAGTCTGTCACAGCAGAATATCTTCTACGTTTATGGACTGATTTGCATGTAACTTGGTTCGAGGATATGTAGCGGTGATCCATATTTAGTATGGAATATAGATCAATCCGGGAGTTGAAGATTGCCACCACTACGCGGCGCTAGGTGCGGCAATCGACAAGCTTCGTGTATCCTCGGGCGTCGTGCACCATCGGCGCGCCTTCGGCTGTCATCGATTTTCCCCATTCGCCAGACCGATTCCGTGTTCAACGCAGAGAGGCCGCGCGCGCGCTCCCCGATATTTAGCTCGTATTTTAGATTTTCTAGTGCTCAAGTCTTATTTCTCTATTTCTTACCTTGTATCTTTACTTAATCTTTTCCTCTCTGCTCTAAACCTATTTTCATGTGCTTTCTATTTCTGTATCTCCATTCTTTCTCTGTAAATTCTACTTCTGAATAGTATAACAAATTTTATTTCTAACGGACGTTTAATTTCAAGCTCCTGTCGACCGTTAGGCTTTAGTTAGGTTAGGTACACACGGTCTCACCTACACCTACAGATACTTCACTTAAAGATCTCATTTTAAAAAATACAAAAAATTCAAATTACCCCTCTTTAAGGGTACCTCCCCATACATGTAAAGGGGGGGGGGTGAATTATTTTTTTGAGTGCACCCCCTTGTGTGGGGTATCGTTAAAAAGGACTATGAAAATAAGGTAGGGTTTACATACAACACTTTTTTATCAGGTTTACCATTTTCGAGATATAGCCCGCCAAAGGCGTTTACATGGTGTGTGTACCCTGTGATTTCTAAAGTCTTCGACCTATAAACTTCAAATCACTTACGTAAAGAAACAGGCGTAGAAACTCTTATTCAAAATCGTTTCGGGTATCCTGTGATAAATACTTTTGAAATTAAAATAAAAATATATACTTTTTTGCCTATACTGTCTAATGTTTTAAGTTAATGGTAAGGAACCCTTCGCGCGCGAGTCCGACTCGCACTTGGCCGGTTTTATAAATTTTGTAAAGGATCGATTAAAAGGATCAGTTATCCAAATTATTGGTTTCTTGGGTTGTCTTACTTATTACTGGTTATTATTATTTTAATCTTTCCATCCCTACTACTATTATCTACAGGAAAAAAAATCCACACGTTTTTCTGTTCTGTCTAAATACCTTTTCATATCTGAACCACTGAATCGATTTATATGAAATGTGTTATATATTATTAATATATAGATAGTTTATGACTCTAGAAATGGCATAGACCAGGTAGATCTCAAAATCCCTTAGCAGGCCTAGAAGGGTGAAAAAGAGGACGAAAAATTGTGCGGAAAACCCGTGGGAGAAGCCGCGGGTGATTGCTAGTTATAAAAACACAAAACAATGGAGTGAAACCGAAACAGCCCAGAATACATATATTTCAAATGAGGAATTTATTGTGACAGATATGTAAATATCTTGGGAAATGAATCCGAGGCTCATGAATAGGCATTGCGTATTTTGCTACAATACAAACGTAGCTTTGGAAGCTTGAGCCTGATATTTAATGATACTGACAATTTATCGCGACTTTGTGCGCGCTTTTGCTTACAATCTTTCGCCCTCCTTAAGGACAAATTGTCGGATAAAACTATCCTAAGAGTGAACAGGCTTCTTCTAGGTGCGCTCGCTCTATCATCGACTCTGTCTGCGCCACGTCTGGCTTAGTCTAGAGTCAAGAGCAAACCCATTTCGAATTAAAAAAAAAGAGACGAAAGGTAAAGAGGTCTTTTACCTTTCGTCTAAATCAGTACGGAGAAGACGTAACGTGACGTACAGCGGCCGATCTTAACAGAGATTAACTAACCACGCGGGAGATATTATAGTGCACAAGCGTGTGCGCAATACACAGGTGCATGCTCTGTCCCTTCACTCTCATAATTCCGTAAGATGGCAGTGTGACATGACTGTAGAGTCATTCCCGGGTACGGGGGTGCTAACACTACCAACTTCCTGACTCCGGAGATGTGTTTGAGTTATTTCAAACCTGAACCTCTCGGTCTGACCGGGGATTCGATCTAGGACCTAGTACCTAACGTGTTGACCACTAGACCATACATAGGATGAAACCTACGAGTAGAAACAACGACCTTTGGTAAAGATTTCCGTTTCAAAAAACGACGTTCTAGTTGGTATTTTGAGGAAACCGAACGCCGGCTCACTGGCGCAGCAAGCACTTACAAAAATTTGTCGACTGACTAGCTCCTTCGTAGCTCAGTTGGAAGAGCATTCGCCCGGATAGCGAAGGGTCGTGAGTCCAAGTCCCACCGGATAACACGGTCAATCAATTTTTGAGTGCAAGCAAAATTTACTTTAGTAAAAAGTTGAAAAAACTTGCTTAAATTAGAAAAATAATTATAAATCTTACTGTCACTTGAAAGTTATGCCATATAACTTTTCATCTCAAGCGTGTTGGTGTAATTAATCTAAGTACGGACGACAGCACATTGAGCTACACACTGCGGCATCTGCAGTTAAAATAGAGGTGATTTTTCGACGAAATTAGGTAGACTGATGTCCTACCCTCTGTACATACGGCCGCAAATCAGACTACCCCACTTTGACATTGAGACCACTATTCGCTACGTAATAAAGGCTGAAATAATTTACATTTACATGAGTAACCAGACGTGCTGCCGTCTGTACATAAATAGATAAAAATATCACCCATCTAAGCTTGAGCAGGACAATCGGCGACCCAATTCCTGGCGGCCACTTCAAAGGACGCCGCCCTTTGATGTCGCCGCCGCAAGTGTTTACGGTCAGGTTACGAATGTGATCCTTATTTACGGGGTTTTTTGTATGGTTAAATAGATTTTGAGTTGTTACATAGTTTGTGCATTGTGTGTAATATAATTCCTCTGGGTAAACAATGGGGCATACATTCTGGAAGAATTTTTAACATTATCGTGAAATCTTAATTAGGTCAGAATCATTTTTTTTTCATTCAATTCACCCATTCTGGGTAGGCAAAGGATCAAGTCCATACAGCCACGTCTTCAGTATCATTTCATTGTTTATTCTTTTCTTCAGAATCTTCTTCTTATGTCTTATGTACTTACACAACTACACTAACACTAAATTACAAACTAACCTAACTCATTGAAATGTGAGGATGGTTCACATTTCAATGCTCTCAAGGACATTTTGAGCGGGAAATCGAACTGGATCAGATAGGAGCGCCTTACTTTGTTTCTTACTTTCACTTTATTAGTTCTCCACTGCAGCACATTATTAAGATTATTCCACCACACAATCACAACAATGACCACGAATAACTAATTTAAAAAATTAAGAAACGAAGCCCAGCCGTCACGGTTCGTTTCCCGCCCAAATTCCTAAATATCTATCATATTTATCTGCAAACGTCATAGTTCCATTATTTATTGCTCTGACTTCTGATCTGCTATACCGAACTATAGTCTAAGGACATAAACAGTTTTTTAATCTTGCAATTATCTAGAAAGCTCTGAAATGATTTCAAAAAGTGCGGCATCTATCCGGGACTTACTCTAGATCTTGCTATAATGTAGCTTGAGAGAAAATCTGTCCTCGATCGTGAATGGATATAATCTCTATCTAAATCAGAGGGCCCACTCTCAGTAACTAACAAGCAAAATTAACTAAATTAACAAGCATAGTTATTGAAAAAAACAAAACACCCGATTGAAAAATTATTATATTTTTGAAATAGTCTCTTTATTATCTTTCATTTGATACCCATATTGCTAAATCAATCCCGTCCCCCCTTTATTGCCATTTGCGGGCGCCATTTTTAAAATGTATATAGCCTATGTCACTCTCACAATTTTGACCAATTCAACGACACCTCATATGTAAAAAACTGTCCAGCCGTTTGGGCTGTAGGGCGTGCCAAACATTTATACATACATACTCTCGAAAAACATAACCCTCCTTCCGCAGTTGGGTAAAAACACATCCCAATTGAAGATTCATTTTGTATATTGTTACATGGAATTCCTACTTTACTCTCCCGTTAGCTAATAACATGACCAAATTAAATGTCAAAAACAAACATACACACGACCGAACGAGATTACCCCACTTGGAGTTGAGACTGCCTCTATTCCCTACGTAATAAAAGCTTTTTTCGTAGTTCACATGGGGAACCTGACGTGCTGCCGCCGCTGTACGTCGAAAATTGAGTTAAAAAGGGACTATTCATATGATTTAATATAGGTATCATTACTGTTTTCTTCGTACTGTCTCTGTTCAGTACGCCAACGAGATAGAATCAAAATAAAAATCGTTTTTGACAAATTACAAATGTCAAAATTTCTTTCGATTGTTTGGGCAGATCTGTTTATAGACATTTATTCCCATTTAGAATTTACATAATTCACTAACCATGAGAACACAAGTGTTTATGATACCAATTTTGTATCTTAAAAATATATGCGTCGAAGCGGGTAATCGCCAAAACTAAGTCACTGCGTTCGGGCACAGATGTACAATAAAGAAGTCACGTAAGGTAAGATGCAGAAGATGTAAGAGCGAACTATCGTTCTTATGCCGTAGCAATAAGGTTCGAGTTTGTTATTTCTTTTGTGAACCGAGGCAAGGGAGGAACTAGTCGTCACAGATAATATGGTTACCCCCATGTAAACCTAGAATCCTGGGTTTTTGACAAAAGCTTCTTTAAATAGCGTGAATTAGGAAAATCCACTCCTAATAAAGCAACGACGAGACTAAAAGTTTATTTATAAAAAAAATAATTTCAATTGCTTTAAAACGGTATACCAATTTAAGGGTAGAAAGTTTGTATGGAAATTTCTGATTGAAAAAAATTTGGTAAATTAGGAAAAAGCGAGGTTCACATGAAACAAAAGGATTATTTCTATCTAATCCCCCAAAACCGATAGCCCTCTAGTGGATCCGTTTTATTTTGTATTATTTTTATTCCCGGATGAATCAAAATGAGTGGATCAGATGGATATTTAATTAACGGGGATCGTATGGGAATAACCCAATAAAAGATACGTTATAATATAATTATTGTTTTTTAAGTGATAAGCATTCACTATGAAATTTAAATATATTATTGCACTTGAAAAAAACGACCACCAGAGGCGGGAATCGAACCCGCGTTCCTCGCATACCGGGCGATTGCCTAACCTCTCGGCCACCCTGGCGTTGGCAGAGCCTGTCGAAATTTTCAAGTGCTTCTTAACGCTGTAATGCCGCGTTGCTTTCATCAATGTTATTGGGATTATACCCTCAACACTCGAAAGAAATACTATTGCAAGTATTTAACAATCGAAAGATGAAGCTTGCAAATAAGATAATTATTGTTTTTTAAGTGATAAGCATTCACTATGCAATCTAAATATATTATTGCACTTGAAGTTTGCAATTGTTTTGATAATTCAAGCGATTTCTTTGCAATTTTTATTAATATCCCTACATTTTAAAATGAATGCACATTCAAGGGTTATGTGCCTGTTTCTAAGCTTTTATCTTTAAAAAATTACAGAATATAAACTATTGAAATTATTCACGCTAGAAAGAAAGAGACTGGTAATCAGAAACTTCAACCCTCTCCCTCTGATAGTTTCAAAAGCCAAGCCACCCTTTGATCTTGCTTTGTCCTTCGCTGAAGTTCTTGCCAAAGTTATCTTACTCGTAGTTGGCGTGTTTGTTTTGTATAGCCTTGTTAAAGCGTTGATCGTATTACTTGTACAAGGCACAGGGCAGTTTATGCATGTGTCAGAGAAGTATCGTTGTATTCGGGCGAACATTTTAATTAGTATAATAATTTTAAAATACGCTAAAATGTAATTGTTTGTTGTCCCAAATAAAGAGAGAAAAAACCGGCCAAGTGCGAGTCGGACTCGCGCGCGAAGGGTTCCGTACCATTAACTTAAAACATTAGACAGTATAGGCAAAAAAGTAAATATTTTTATTTTATTTATAATTTTAAAAGAATTCATCACAGGATGCCCGAAACAATTTTAAATAAGAGTTTCCGCGACTCTTTTTTTACGTGAGTGATTTGAAGTTTATAGGTCCAAGACTTTAGAAATAACAGGGGTGGGGGTGGCACCGTGTAAACGATTTTGGCGGGCTATATCTCGCAAATCGTAAAGCTGATAAAAAAGTGTTTTATGGAAACCCTATCTTATTTTCATAGTCCTTTTCAACGATACTTAACACAAGGGGGTGCACTCAAAAAAATAATTCACCCCCCCCCCCCTTTACATGTATGGGGTATGTACCCTTAAACCGGGGTAGTTTTAATATTTTGTATTTTTAAAAATGACATCTATATGTGAAGTATCCTCAAACCAAGTTACATGCAAATCAGTCCATAAACGTAGAAGATATTCTGCTGTGACAGACTAGGACGAACGGAACGGACGGACTGAACGATCTTATAAGGGTTCCTTGTCGGACTATGGAACCCTAAAAACAATTATAGTGCATTTAAAAAGAGGTAGTCATTTACGCGCGGAAATTGATTGCCTCAAATTGTGTAATTTGCTCAATTTTGCATTCAAATATGACGTTAATTGACATGTAAAAGAACGTGTGCTTGAAGCATCAAATTCGAAGCACTGTGCAGTACGAGATGACAGGTTTTTCTCTTTTTACCCGACTGCGGAAGGAGGGTTATGTTTTTCGAGAGTATGTATGTATGTATGTATAATTGTTTGGCACGCCCTACAGCCCAAACGGCTAGACAGTTTTTAACATAAGAGGTGTCATTGAATTAGTCAAAATTGTGAGAGTGGCATAGACTATATATATTTTAAAAATGGCGCCCGCAAATGGAAATAAAGGGGAGAGGGGGGATATATTTTTTCCTTACCATAGCAATATGGGTATCAAATGAAAGCCAGTAAAAAGACCATTTCAAAAATATTAAAACTTTTGCAGTCGGGTGTTTTGTTTTTTCGAAAATTATGTTTTTTAAATAAATACACTGTCAGTGGGGCCGAAAAAAGCGGGATAGCCAAGCGGAGAAACTTTCACTTTTCATCCGTGAGGTCGTGAGTTCGATCCCCGCCTGTGCCACTAAGTTAGTAAAAAAAACTTAAGTACAGTATTTTTCAGAAATGTCGCTATTTAACAATTTAATTAAAGAATACATCTTGAGGAAACCTGCACACTAATCAGCTAGTGTGTTATAGCAAACCACTCTATTAGACATTGCCCAGAAAGTGGCTGTGTGTGTTTTACTCCACATAACGATCACGACCCTTAGTTATGAGGTATAAGAGTATGAAGAAGAAGGGGCTGGGGCGATTGAGGCAGTTTCGCACCGGCGAGAAAGCACCTATCGGCTCTTTTCTCGCTCAAGAAACGTGCATTAAATACACATTTCGTGTAAACTAAAAATATGCATTTTGATCGCTGGCTTTTTACACTGGCCGGCGAGAACTCGCTCTACTATTTTGTCGTTGAGCGACAAAAGCTGTCCGAGATGATGCTCGCTGGACGGCCGTCGCATTAACACACTCGCTTTCCGTACCACTTAACAGATACACCATTTTTTAGGGTACACGTAAAGGAACGTAAACATAATATTGTTGCCTAATTACAGCTCTCTAACAGTAGTCAAGGAACTAAATAAAGGAGAATGGAGAAGACTCCACCGACAAAAGCGAAGCTGAGAGAGCTTTTTACATACTTTTTAAATAAATAAATTGTTTCAACAAACACACCAATTACCTAGCCCCAAACTAAGAGTGAGCTTGTGCTATGGTGACTAGAATAACGAATAGACATACTTATATACATTTTATAAACATTCATGAGGTACAAATGCTCGTGCTTATCACACAAACACTTGCCCCTTGCGGGACTCGAACTCGCAACCGCCTGGTTTAGAAGTCCGGGGTGCGAACGATTACACCAAGACGGTCGTCTAACTTATTACTACTTACCAACGGCCTATATGCTACCGCGGAAAGACAGGCAGATAAACATATCGAAACTATAAGGGTCCATATTGACTACGTGACCCTACACAGTGGAACAATATAATGAAGCTAATTCAACCTATGATATAAAGAAAGAAAGAAAGAAAATACATTTATTAATGAATGGACATCACATAACACACAAAAATAGACAACGTGAAGGGCACGGGTATAAAATAAAAAACTAAGTAAAATTAAAATTATAGAGGTAAACCAGTCGGACTGTGCAGTTGTGCGCGTCATATAACGTCACTAGATTCGAAATACAACCGAAGAACAGCTAGTTTCAAACCAAAAAGCTACTATCTGTGTAGCTAAGTAAATAGTAGCAACAAAGAGCTTGCCCTTTGATCGCGCCGCCCGCTTTGATCTTGCCGCGAGTCGGCGTTTCTTTGACGAATTCAGCGATGGGTTTAATCTTAAGGATGTTTAATGATTTATCAAAAGGGGTAAGTTTGTAAGGCGTTGTTAAATACCTAAACACTTGTCATGAAAATGGCCAATTTTCATGATTGTGTCGAATGGTAAAGGTTATTTTATTTTACATTTGTTAGGAATTATTTACATAGAAACTATAAAATATGTTTGACTAGTTGTTGCCCGCGACTGTTAACTTACACTCCCATCCCATTGCCACCATCCAGTAATCATGACCTCTTAATTTTACTATGTCGTATGGTGAAGAAAGGTCGGTCAACCTATATCTCTGAATGTTAACTATCCTATTATTTTGATTAAGTAGGTTTTAAGTTTATTTATTTTTATATCATACTATCCTATTAAGACTGCTTCGTTGGTCTAGTGGTCAGCACGCTAAGTACTATCCACGAGGTCCCGGGTTCGAATTCCGGGTCGGGCCGAGAGTGTTTGCGTTTCTCTGTCTTGAAATTACTCAGTCAGGAATTTGGTGGTGCTAACACCCCCGTGCCTTGGAAAGCACGTAAAGCCGTTGCGCCTGATCTTTCTACGGTCATGTCGGACTGCCGCCTCACCGAATTATGAGAGTGAAGGTACAGTGAGTGCACCTGTGTATTGCGCACACACTCGTGCACTATAATATGTCCCGCGCAGTTGGCTAATCTCTGTTGAGATAGGCCGCCGTAGTCGAAATCGGCTAGGAGGACATTATTATTATTATTATTAAGATAGCCTAGGTTATGCACTGGGTATATGTATGTTCTATCGAGGACAAGTGCTCCCATACAACAAACGTGATTTTTTGGGCGGTTTTTGCTTGATATTAATAAACGGCAACATGCAGACGCTTGAAATATTTACAGAATATTAAGTTGTATATAAACATTAAAATAAACTATAAAAAAAAATATAAATTTTTAAGGGGGGCTCCCATACAAACGTGATATTTTTATTGTTTTAAAACTAAAAAAGATCATAATATGGTGTCTAATCTTAATAAGTACGGAACCCTTCGTGCGCGAGTCCGACTCGCACTTGACCGGTTTTGTTTTCTTTAAGTAAACATAACTTGATATCACAACACATTGTATGACAATTGGTGTAGTCGTTCGCGCACCGGACTTCTAAACCAGGCGGTTGCAGGTTCGAATTCCGCAAGGGGCAAATGTTTGTGTGATGAGCACGAGCATTTGTACCTAAGTCATGGATGTTTATATGTATTTAAGTATTTCTATCCGTTATCCTAGTCACCATAGCACAAGCTCACGCTTAGTTTGGGGCTAGGTAATTGGTGTGTTTAAAAAAAAATTGAACTCTTAACACTGTACATAATTTGACCGGTGATTCGAATTAAGGCCTACCAAGCGAATCGTTTAGCAAAATGGGAAGGCGCAACTGACCCCAACAGTACCTATGAACATGCTCACACTAGATATCTTCCTTCTAGGAAGGAGATATATTTTTCTTTAGATAGATTGGCGTTCGTGTATACGTACTTATTTGTGGCTTACAGCCTTTTAGTAGGTACTACGGGTCTCTGCGCTATAAGCCATAAAATAGACAGATTGATATGGCGAAACAACATGGTTTCCTTGATAACTTAAGAACCCAAAAAGCTTAGTACCTGAACATGATTGCCAACAGACTGGACTGCCGATACGTCGGTCGATCACGTACCATTTCGGGGGGAGTGCTGCAGAATTGGCCGCTCTAACTATTTATTTAATATTTATTCATTTTTGCTGTGTTTTAAAATAATTTAATCTATGTATTTTATTGAATTGAACTAACATAGTTAATAAGTTCTACTAACAACGATGAGTCATTGTTACTTGCAAATAAAAATTTCATTCACTCATTCATTCAATAAATAATTTTATAGAAACTATTTTTATAATTTAAGCAATTTCTCTGCAAGTTTTGTTTAGCTCCCAAAAATGTGTGGTCGTGGGTTCAAGTTCCACTGGATGACACAGTCGATCAATTTTTTTGTGCAAAACAAAACTTTAACTTTATTATTTTTATTAAAAATCCTAAAAAACACTTTTTTCGATCCCCGCAAAATACCATTGGATAATTATTATCGGTTACCGTATCTTTGATTTATCATGTCCGATTGTAACCAAAGCCGGGACAAAGTCCTACTCAGGAAAAACGTATCCGTGTTTTCCACTATAGCCGACCCTTTCACACGTGCCAGCACGACTGTGCGAGTAACTAAGATAGCAACAACCGAAAATTTGAACGACGACTTACACACTTAGTAGGATATCGGAACCCGAATCTAATATATGGTTGGGTTTTGTCAGAAAATGGCGATCTGTGACTCTTTATTTCAATTTGGCTCATATTCATGGCTTTGAATTATCGGTGGTGATTTATTGTACTTTTGTTTGTGGCTAAAACAGGGTCATGTGACTGGATAGCTCAGTGAAGTTCGAATCCTGGCCTTTAGGATTGAGATATTACAAAAAAAGTTTTAGAATTCATCATCGCTGCCTAACAGACAAAAATGACGCAGACACAGTATGAGAAAAATATTCGATGTGAAATAGGTATCTTAAATGAAATATCCCTGACTCATCTAATAGAGTACGTCTGGAGCTGAGATATTATGTACATTTTTTGCATACGACATCACCGTTCAGCTGTTATAATTTTGTAAGGGAAATTATTTTTTGATATTTAGATGTTGTTATAAAAAAATATGATTACATTTGAGCACCAGGGCCTTTAAAAAAAGACGCAATCTATACTAGTCAAAACTAAATAAGGGCCACTTATTTATTTCGACATCTGGAGCGATTTTAATAATTTCTAACTGATGTTAAGTACCTACCTTTTTTGTGGTGTTACCCTAAGTGTTAACGAACATCGTGAGAGTTTACAGCTTGCACATTTTTTGAAGTGGGTGACAGTTTGTAATTTTTTTTTGTAACCACTTGAATTTACCCAACTTTTTAAACGAAGTTTTAGGTCATTCCAACTGTGAATTCGTGCGCGAGCAGTTTAATTTTGCTAAGTTTGAGTGTTAATAAACATCTTCAAAGAGCAATGCCGAGAAATCGTAGACATATGGACGTGGAAACCGCAACTAGAGCCATAACATTGATACAAGAAGGGCATTCGCAGCGTTCTGTAGCTCTGCAGCTGGGATTTTCACGAAGAGCCATCCAGAATGCTTGGAATCGATTCCAAGAGACTGGAAATGTAACCAGAAGACGGGGATCTGGAAGAATTCGAGCAACCACAACACAAGAAGATCGCTACATACGCTTAACTGCGCGCAGAGAGCGATTCGTCACCGCTCGCTCCATACAAAACCGCTTGCGCCAGGCGACGTGTACTGGGCCCGTAGCCAAGTGGCAACTTATTCTCAAGCGAAGTTCGTTATCGCTAACAAAATGTATGAAACTGACATAAACCATCGAAACATCACGTGACTTTTGCGTACATATTTTGACATTTCGTTGGCGATAGCGAAGTTCGCTCCAGAACGATTGCCATTTGGCTACGGGCTCTGGTGTTAACGACCAAACGATTAGGAATCGGTTACACGAGGACCAACAATTCTCTAGGAGAGGTGTAGTGCGAATTCCGTTGACAAGTGCGCATCGTGCGAACCGTTTATCTTTCGCAAGACAACACCAGGACTGGGTCACAAATGATTGGAGCACAGTATTGTTCACTGATGAGTGCAAAGTAAAATTTTTAGTGACCATCGTCGCATTAAAGTTTGGACACGAGAGGGTGAGCGATTTTCGGATGCCTGCATCCATGAAAGTGACAGATTTGGGGGTCCCAATGTAATGGTGTGGGGCGGAACCTCGATGTCCGGTCGAACCGAGCTCGCAGTTCTCAATAAAAGTACGGTAAGGGCTCAACGATACATTGAACAGGTCATAAGACCCCAGGTGGTGCCATTTGCACAAAGAATAGGTGCAGGATTTAAATTAATGCACGACAATGCTCGCGCTCATACAGCAAGAGCCACCCGAGAAGCCCCAGAGGAAGGTTGTATACAGGTTTTACCGTGACCCGCTAACAGTCCGGACCTTAACCCAATCGAGCACATGTGGGATTTATTAAAACGAAGTATCCGGAACACAAACCAACCTGTGCTTAACGAAAGACAGCTTATTAATGTGCTGAAAACAAATCGAGAACAAATTGCACAAGAAACAGTTCGCCACTTGGTAGAGAGTATGCCCTCTAGGCTTTGAGAATGCATTCACAAAATACACGGTACTAAAAAAGTGAAAAAATGAGAAAAAAATAAGATTGTTTCAAATTTTAAATTATTTTTTCATGTAGTGTATTTTTAGCCAAAATTCCTGTTTTTCACAAAAATCTAACATTTGAAAATTTTTAAATTTATCTTTGGTAATTTTAATGTTAAAACATAAAAAATAATCAATAAATTAAGTCGAATAATTTATCAACCCCTAAATATAATACATTTATTGGAAAACGAAAAAAACGTGGTGGCCCCTATTTTGTTTTGACTAGTATATTTTATAGCGAACTTCGCTATCACGAACTAAATGTCAAAATATGTATGCAAGTTGCGTGATGTTTCGATGGCTTATGTCAGCTTCATACATTTTGTTGGCGATAGGGAACTTCGCTTTAGAATAGAATGCATCTTGTCTACAAGCTGAACAATTGCTTTCTAGATCGAAAAGGTTTTTTGCACACTGTGTTACGTATGGACATTGGACAGTGCGTAAAAATTAATCACATAAAATGATCACAAAGTTTCTTTCTAGAAAGTGCCGCTACGAATTCACAGTATTTGGCGAAAATATCAGACTACATTTTCATTGGAAAATCGCCTCTATGACTATAGCATACGATACGATAGTGTTTATCTTGTTGTGCTATCGCCCGTACACAGCCAGTTTGTAATACGTTAACCTTTTTACCGCCCAACTTCACAACTACCTTCTCACAGGTTTATTTCAAAGACGGATCATTCCTACGTATTTCCAATTTAAGCCGGGCTTGTGGGGAATATTTAAGAAAATATATCGAGTTCGCCTTTCATGTAGGCACTGGCAAAGGTGTATTCGACCGAACAAGGGTCGGTTACTCGTTATAGATAAATTTATCGACATTTAACAGGTTGACGTGCAATACGAAGTAGTTTTTAGGGTCTGGTACTAAGATCAATTATACCTACCAACCTACCTAGATATTGTATGAAACTGACATCCATACTACTATTATAAATGCGAAAGTGTGTCTGTGTCTGTCTGTTACCTCTTGACGCTTAAACCACTAAACCGATTGCGATGAAATTTGGTATGGAGTAAGTTCGAGACCCTGGAACGGACATAGGCTACATTTTGTCGCGATATAAAAACATTAAGGGGGTGAAATGCGGGATGAAAGTTTATATGAAAAATCCAACTCTTGCGGGCGAAGTCGCGGGGAACCACTAGTTGTGGAATAAATATATGTTAGGAATTATTATTATAAATTTGTTATTAACTAGTAATGAACAAGTGCTTTACCTATGTTTTTTTTTTAAATTATTAGTCGGACATTTAAATTTTCCCGCAATCTCATCTGGGCCTTACTTCACCAAACCGACATATAATGACAATTGTGTTGTGAAGCAGAATTTTTTTTACAAGTAGACACATTTGTAGAATTGTCGGGAATTCTTGGCATGAGATCGAAGCTGTGTCTGTCTTGCGTGACAATTGTAGTGTTTTCGTCATAGTGCGACTGTGATAGCGATTTAGCAGAGTATTCATACTGAAGAATAAATATAAATATCTTAATTGAAATAAGTAAGTTTGCGTTTAACGAAAAATATAGAATAAGTAAAACCATTGTAGTGTATATAATAATTAAAATAACTTGAAAAAATGATTTGTGACAATTGTCGCGCCTGTCGCGTTTGGTCAAATAGGGCCCTGACTTAGGCGACGATGCGGCCGCGTATGGGTCATGTCTGACTTACCAGTCAGACATGAGCCTAAAGTAACCAGATCATAGTGTTTACGGAAAACTTCAGAGGGCAATGATTCTACTCTCTAGCCGTTCAGTAACGTAGAATTAAAATGATTAGCGTATTGGAAGACTGGAGTACCCCGTCTACATCTAGCTTATAAGAACTATTATTTATTCTTTGGTCTAAGTTGAAATTAATATCAAATAGGTAAGAATGTACTCTTAAAATTAAGTAAAAGAAAATAAACACAAAGACTTGCATGAAATAAATAATAAATAATGAAATAAATAATACTCAAGTTTGAAGTCTCTTAAATGAAATTCTATTTCAAAACCATCTACGCTGAAAAATATATTGTATATAACACATAAAATTTGCCAGAAGTAAGAAATAACTTTCGTGTGTTAACATTAATATTCTATTCCTTTGATGTAATGATTCTGGCGCTTTTCAAATATTGTTTCTTCCGAGAGCAATTTTAGGTGTAAATATGGAGATTGAACAAAGATGGCTGGCTAAATAATGCGTAGGTAGGTATGTTTCAAGTATTTTTAGACAGAGAAACAGTAAAAAGTATCTTGTAGGTCCCTACCTAACTTAAGCTGTGTGCGCATAGGAGGCTAAAGAGGTAAGATTAATGTTTTGCCGCATCTCAGGTGGTTTGCATCGAGGTTAGCTTAGAGGCACGCTTGGAGGTTAGGTACGTTAAGCGTCACTCTCGATACATTGGCATTCAGTTGTATTCAGCTTGCCTCTAAGCAGCTTAAAGGCAAGCTTAAGGCTGCCTTTCTACCAAAGAAAGCCGAGGATGCGTAGCGCGAGATGTGACTGTTAAGAATAGTGATGTACAAGCCTTGAGGCGTCCAGTTCATTTTTGAAGCCTCGAGGCGGAATGACAAGACTCAGTGAGCTCAAGAGGCTCGAAGTCCCGAGCCTAGCCGAGCCGCGAACTCTTTGAGCCATGCTTTGAGCCTTCTAAAGAGCTTAAACCTATCAAAAGAGCTCGAGCCTTCAAAAGAACTCGAACCTTCAAAAGAGCTCGAACCTTTAAAAGAACTCGAGCCTTCAAAAGAGCCGAGTCTTTTGAAGTCAGAGCAGTCGCCCGGATTGCGAAACGTCGAGGGTTCGATTCCCACCTAAAACACAAAAGGTGCCGAGTTGATTTTTGTCTACTGATTGTTCAAAAAATCCATTTTTCAAATTTATCCTGTATAATATTATTATTTATTGCAAGAAATCACATTAAAGTTGCGCTTAATTTAAAAATTGATGGCAAACTAAATAGTACATTGAATGAGGTGCTGCATGAACTCGAGCCTTCATAAGGTCTTGAGCCTTCAAAAGAGCTCGAGCCTTCAAAAGAGATCGAGCCTTCAAAAAAGGCTCGAGCCTTTAAAAAGCTCGAGCTCTGAAAAAGGCTCCCGAGTCGTCGGGTGCCATACAAACGAGGCGAGCCCTGTAAACGAAACCGAGCTCTAAGCAAAAGGATTCGAACGCCTCGAGGCTTGTACATCACTAGTTAAGAACCAATGGATTTAATATACGTAGCCTCGCTTAACGCAGCTCCAGTTTAAACGGCTTAACAGAGCGAAGTTCTTGTACACAAGACCGCACGTCAGACTATGCCACTTTAACCTTGAGACCGCCTCTATTCCCTGCATAATAAAAGCTGTTTTCGCAGTTCAAATGGAACAAGCGAACGAGAGCTGTGTACCAAGGATATGCAATGGATGAGCGCGAGGCATGTGTGATGGTTGTAAGCAAAAATCTGCTATATTATAATGACTTATGTCATCGTATGACAGTACTGTGACGTCTGAAAAAAACCCGCTACACATCATCGCACCGCTTGTGTTTGCGCTAAAAACCGACAGCCGATGGATCAGTGACGAGCGTTACATGTAATACTCGTCCTGACATAAAATTCGCGTTATCTTGATTGTTATATTACATTACGTGTTACACTCGTCTGGACCCAATAATGACGTATGTCAGTACTGTAACGTCTGAAAAAACCCGCTACACATCCTCGCACCGCTTAGCTATCTCGTAGATCTATGGTGGAAATGCAGCCTTATGGTTGATACAACTGGTCACATCGCAGGTAGGTTTCTTCTGTGGTATGCTATCTGAAAGGCGGGCTGTATAAGATACTCCTCTCTTATCTGTTTGTTCTGTAAATACACTAAACTAAATTGGTGCTTGGACAAAGAAAAAACAATATGTAATACCACTGCCAATTTGAAATTAAAGGTACATTGACATTACGTAATCTAGCACTATTTTCAATTTGTTGGTCTTCTATTTATAATGTCCTCCTAGCCGATTCCGACTACAGCGGCCTATCTCAACTGAGATTAGCCAACTGCGCAGGACATATTATAGTGCACAAGTTTGTGCACAGTACACAGGTGCACTCTCTGTTCCTTCACTCTCATAATTCGGTGAGACGGCAGTCCGACATGACCGTAGAGAGATCAGGCGCAGGACCAACGGCTTAACGTGCTTTCCGTGGCACAGGGGTGTTAACACCACCAACTTCCGGACTCCGGAGCTGTGTCTGAGTAATTTCAAGACAGAAAAACCCAAACACTCTCGGTGCGACCCGGGATTTGAACCCGGGACCTCGTGGATAGTACCCAGCGTGCTGACCACTAGACCAACGAGGCAGTCTTCTATTTAGACACGGCTCGAACATTAATTTTATTTATTAGATTCATAGGGGTTCTGATGGTGTGTGAATGTAAAATAATGAAACCCCACACCCAATTTAATCGTTCTACCTGCACTATCCAAACAAACAAACGATAGAACCAACCAACATCCATTTCACTAACATTATCATTTGTTATATTCATAGCTATCCGACTGAGACTTTACTCTGAACGCCGGTGAACATATTTTCAGTTCAAGACATCCTTGTCACTCATTAAGACAGGAAAGTACAGGTAAAAGAGATAGAATTATTTGATAAGACGCATGTCGTTTTAAAGAGTGGGTTAGGATGAATATGAGGCAAAGTGCTTCGCGATAAAATACACTCACAATATATCCCAGGAGGTATATTTTGTATCATTGCAACTTCCTATTTTTATTTCGTTGAGTGAAAGGTATGTCAGGCAGCACTAGGCTGTCACATTAAAGTAAAACTAACTGTTGCCAGTGACTTCGTCTGCGTAGACTCGATAATTCAAAGAGTCATATCTATTTTTTTGTGTACTCAACTTACTATTTGCAAGTCTAGCTTAATGAGCCTAGTCTAGCTAAATTTTCCCATTGTCAAAATTCTGTACCTAAAAATCCGCTAGATGGCGTCGATCAAGATGAGTCAAGCAGTTTTTTTTTATTTAGGTAAGAGGCTAGTTTTAGCGATGATCATGTTGTAATGTTCACGTTTACCATGTTATGTCTGTCTGTCTGTGTTGTATTGATCCGTTGTTCACAAGGCATCCGCTGAAAATCAGTTTTTGTGGCATGCGATTGCACGGTTGCCACGAATAATGCTGAGCGGATGTCTTTTCGGCACTCACTATTTTAGTAATTGTGTTCTGTCTTTGTTAACCTCGTGTGTGTGTTAATGTCAAATAAATATTTTTTCTTTCTTTCTTTTCCTCTTTCTACTTTTTACGACCGTCTTGGTGTAGTCGTTCGCGCACCGGACTTCTAAACCAGGCGGTTGCGGGTTCGAATCCCGCAAGGGGCAAATATTTGTGTGATAAGCACGAGCATTTGTACCTAAGTCATGGATATTTATATGTATTTAAGTATTTTTATCCGTTATCCTAGTCACCATAGCACAAGCTCACGCTTAGTTTGGGGCTAGGTAATTGGTGTGTTTGTTTAAACAGTTAATTTATTTATTTATTTCTATACAAAATCTTTTTATTTCGGACAACTACGTTCCAGGTGTTAGTATTACAAAAACTTCTTAAGGAAAATAGAGGTTATTTATTTATATTTTTTTTATTAATCCAGTATTACAGTTTCTATCGCTATTCAGTAGACGTTATTTATATTTTTTCGTATAGTGAAGAGAGGTCACCTTCTATTCTTGGATTTCCCTACTTAACTTATCTTATTGAAATGGAACAAATCAACTGTCGTATAATTCTCTTCGTCAAGACAAACTGACTGAAAGTCATGTAGACTCAAGAATCTTCGACAAAAAACCCCCATGTTGGGTTCTAACTCGGCGGAGCCTCTTGAAATGGCATCCATTTTAATTATTAAAAAAAATACAATTTCTATGAGGTCCTAAAAGGTTTCTGGAGGTCCTAAAAACTATGAAAATGATTCATTTGAAAGGTAACGCTATCGCCTATCAAGTGAAATAAAGGTCAATTCAAAATTATTAACCATCATAGTGGAATTGCTAAAAATTTAAAAAAGTGTAATACTTTTTCAACCCATTACAAAACTAGATACAAAAATGCATTTTTTCTTAATTTTTATTGGATTATATCTCTAAAATTGGATAAATAAAAGGCCCGGACACCCTGTATATTTACTATCCTGTGTGTTGTGGTACCAATATTGTTTCAGATTTCTACAACACAGTGCTTTAACTAATAACTTTGGGTTCAGAGCAATGTATGTGATATTTTCTAATACTATCTATGCGGAAAAAGGGTCCCTTGTTAACAACGGAATCCTAAAAACGTACGCTAGCATAATCTACCAATAATACGTTCAATTTGACCAAAAATACTATATGTATCCGGCCAGGTGCAACGCTTGGCCTGCTTCCAGACGCCAGGTGTTCTGGAATTACAATTTGTAATTCAGAATAGGCAATATCGAGTTGGGAAGTTGTGCATTAAAATTAAAAGTTTTAGGAGACGGAATTGTGTTTGAAAGTATGTCAAGGTTTTTAGATTTTGTGATAGGCATTAAAAGTGGACCGGAGTTTTACGTTACGACTTTAAAAGTACTAAAATTTTTCGCGGGACTAGTTTCCAAGCCAGGGCCTTTAGACAAGATGCAATTTATTCTATCGCTTTCGTACGTAAGTCATCGAAAAATCACTCGGCTTTTTCCTACATAGGTTGACATTTCATTGGCGATAGCGAAAATT
This sequence comes from Pyrausta nigrata, assembly GCA_949316185.1. NCBI lineage: Eukaryota > Metazoa > Arthropoda > Insecta > Lepidoptera > Crambidae > Pyrausta > Pyrausta nigrata. The sequence goes on along the minus strand of OX438964.1, from coordinate 8,046,627 downwards.
GCTATAAAAGTTGCATCTTGTCTAAGGGCCCAGGATAGCAATCTAGTGCTAGGCTAACTAGCTGGTGCCTCTATCTTCATGTAAGTACACAGAACTATCTTTTTTTTTAAAGAAGATTAAGGCACTTACTTACTGGCACTCGCTTACTATTCTGACTTAGAACCTAGCCTAATATATTACGGGCTAAGGTCCTTAATAATTAGTTAGTTTATAAAGTCGTATTGCGAGCTATGATTATACAGGGTCGATTTATGGTTGCTATACACATGAGCCACTGCCTTGTTGGTCTAGTGGTCGGCTTGCTGGCCCGGGTTTAAATCCTGGGATGGGCCGACACATGTTTTTTGTTTTTTTCTGAGTTGAAACAACTTAGAACACAGCTCGGAGTCAGAAATATGGTGGTGTTAACACCCCCATGCCTCGGAAAGTACATTCTATTACTCCCAAATACAAAATCAGCGAAAAAATACTTTCATCCTAGAACACAGATGCCTATTTACTTTTTTTTCATTTTAATAATTGCCCGATAAAAAGCTTTAAAAATCTATACGATAGCAGAAATATAAAAAGATATTACAAAACTAATTCTTATTCCATTTCGAATCCAACTTTAGAATATTAACAATCACGGAACTGTGTCAGCCATCTTGCTTTCTGATATTCCGTATAGATCAAGTGATGTTGATAGTCTCTACCGATAAAGTATCGATAAGTTAGCTGGCAGCAGTGGAACTATCTATTGAGTATCGATAGTCCGGTAACAGTGGAAAAGAGATCGATGAACTATCAATAATTTGGCAGAAATAGTAATATTATCGATACTATGACATCTTATCGATAGCGACTTTAGTAAAAACTTGCAAATAAATTACCTAAAATAAAATATCTTAATATTCTCACAGGTTCCATACCTGTTTTTTTCTCTTTTAATCTGAACACATCAATTCAGTTCAAACGTTTGTTTTAGACAAACATAGTTCATACAGTAAAGTTTTGTAAAATAAAAATAAAAGATAGGATGTATCTTTTATTTTACAAAATTTTACTGTTATCTTTGTGTGCAAAGAAAAAACAGAACACAACCATTAAAAGTACTGAGCCAAAAATAACTAACTGTAAGATAGTTTATCGATATTTCTATTGTATCTTTACGTGTCACAACCCTACACGGAACCTTTCAATCCGGACGCGAGCTGAGGAGCTTTACTATTAGTTACCGTTGAAAAGAATAAGCCTGAGTTTCTCAACATATCGCGATATCTAAATAAATAATAAAAAATCTCCACACCACATGATACTTGAGCTTTGTTCGAAGCTTGACCAAAGCCTGAAAGCCTTAAGATTGGTTCCGCACTACGTCCGGTCTGTATCAGAACCGAATCCGTCCAAATACGAGTTTAGATTTTAAATATGGAAAACCGTGAATGACAGACGTAGTCAATAATAGTGCATTAAACACGCAAACATACATGGACATCGCAGGCGCACAACCGCACAGTCCGACTGGTTTACCTCTATAAATTGTAATTTTACTGAGTTTTTTGTTTTATACCCGTGCCCTTTACGTTGTCTATTTTCGTGTGTTATGTGATGTCTATTCTTTAATAAATGTATTTTCTTTCTTTCTTTACATAATTATTACTAAAAAAACAAAACATTCGACTGCAAAAATTATTATATTTTTGAAATGGTCTTTTTACTGGCTTTCATTTGATACCCATATTGGTACCCATATTACCCTATGGTAAGGAAAAATCAATCTCCTCTCCCCCTTTATTTCCATTTGCGGGCGCCATTTTTAAAATGTATATAGCCTATGTCACTCTCACAATTTTGACAAAGTCAACGACACCTTATATGTCAAAAACAGTCCAGCCGTATGGGCGTGCCAAACAATTATACATACATACATATACTCTCGAAAAACATAACCCTCCTTCCGCAGTCGGGTAAAAATAAGATATGTCATCTCCTACTGCACGGCTATTCGAATTTGATGCGCCAAGCACACGGTCGTATACGTGTCATTTTTTAAATGAAATTAATAACGCTTGTGTTAACTTCAATGAAAGCTACGAGTTGGCGTAGCGCGGGCAAACCGTAGCTTCGTAGTATGTAGGAACAGCAGGGAGCTACGACGCGTAGCAGACTACGAATCTCGTAGCAGTGCATTCGTAGCTTACTACAAATTGCTACGAAATAAAGTCCGTATTTTAGCCATATACAAATAATGTAGTCTTACTGTGTCATGAAAGTTCAACTTTCCGAACAGGAGAGATGAAACATTTGTTTTCGTAGTTCACATGGGTAACCTGACGTGCTGCCGACTGTAAAAGCGTGGATCGTGACCGGTCAGCGTTTGGTCGTAATGGCTGTCACAAGCATCGCATGTAAGATCTACGACACACGCTCGCGTTTGTCGTCACGTCGGTCGACCCTACGCTGTCAGGTGAGGAGATGAGGTTACGCGAGAGAAAGAGAGGCAAATATGTAGGTGCTTATAAGTTTTACTCGATCGAAATAGTTTACTTGAAAATGTGACAAAGCTACCAGTTTAATGTAATTACATTAAATTTGAAATTGCTATTCAAGAAAAAAATATTTTTTTTTTTACGCCGAAGCTTCTCAGTAAGTAAAATCAAAGATGCTTGTAATATTGTAATAAAGTATAACTTCTTGGCCCACTGCTGTTGCAATGCAGCTCGGGTAGATGTCGCTGCCGTCACGCAATGACGTAAGACAAAAGAGAGATTTTCACACGGTTGGATGAACTGCACAGTAGCTCAGTTGGTAAAAACGTTGGCCCGGTTAGCCAAAGGTCGTAGGTTCAAATCCTGCCTGTGTGCGAATTTTTGGTTTCTTATTTAAAGTTATATCAAAGGATATTTGCTTAGACCAATCGTTCTTGTAGATAATGCATAAAAGTTTCGACTTGAAAAGATTTGAGTGACAAGATGCGTCTACTTATATGTGACTAAAACTTCAACGATATTAAAAATATTCAACAGTTACTTGCTTAATTATATTCTCAAGATTTTCATATTAGTAAATCACAAAAAAAAAATTATAAGCTTTGTTGCAGTAACAGTAATGCTGTCATATAGTATATCTTAGTGCTTAACATCTAAGGCCCGAGTTAACCAATTATTGAACAGCCGGTGAAACTCGATTTACGGTTAATTTCACTTATTCATACAATCACCACGCGTATTTAACCACTCACCATACACTCATACACTCACACTCCCACACACCCCACATCAGACCCACAGCTCATTTGCTCGTACGCAACATAAGCTGAACACATGCATTTACATGTACACATTTATATTTTATGTTTTACTTAAGTCTATTATTATTATTTTTTCTGTTAACTTAAACTTATTAACTTACACTACTTTCGTCTCCTTGGAGGAATCACTGTTTTCTAAGACACAGCTAAACTAGGATTAAACTAGTTTAGTTGGCAGGGACATTATAAGATTAGCACGATAATCAATTATAGTTCTAAGATTGAAAATTGTAATTGTTAAAGAAATTAAGCCAAATTATTATCAATTAAAATTAATTTAATTAATAACCATACAAAATATGTTAAATAAGGCATATCCGGCTGATTGAAAACTAAACATGTGTCGGTGAACTCAAAACTAAGGCTGGGTTGCATCATCTTGCTTTTACTAATACAAACGTCATAAATCTGTCAAACCCCATACGAAAACTACTGGTTTATGTTTAAATGCGGCTAAATTAATGTAGTGTCACTCAGTCTAATGGTATTTCAATCGAGAAACTGTACTAAGATGCTGACTTGAATATTTACTTTGAGAAAATGAAACTTTTCTGGTACTCACTTTTAAGTTTATTATTTATTATTTGTCATACATCATCCTCCTAGCGTTATCCCGGTTGTGAACTCGCACGCGAGGGACCAGGGTCCGCTGACCATGATCCAGGACGTGGCAGATCTGGTAATTACAGTGGAGCGACTGCCACCTGACCTTCATGACCCTGTTAACAGGGAAACCTGACCAGTTTGGATCATGGTTACACATGCAGTCGCCTGAGTGCAGGTTTCCTCCCGATGTTTTTCCTCACCATAAAAATTATAATCTTAAAATAATAAGAATTCTAGTACTCAAATATAAAAACATTAAAATGGCGCAAAAATTATTGCTTCTCAACACTCAACAAAATTGCTAGTGTCTTTTTGTTTGTTGTGTGATATTTTCTTTAGATATACAATATCTATACTCTATACTAATATTATAAAGCGGAAAGATTTGTTTGTTTATTTGCATCGAATAGGCTCCGAAACTACAGCACCGAATCAAATGAAATTTGGCACAGAGATAGTTTGAGACACTGGGAAGGACATAGGCTACTTTTTCGCGATATAAAATAATAAGGGGGGTGAAATGGGGGATGAAAATTTGTATGGAGAATCCGACTTTTGGCGCGGGAGAAGTCGCGGGGAACTGCTAGTAGTGTGTATATACCAGATGGTCATCAGGTCAGGATCAGATGATAGGATCTTAAAGATATTGAGGAAGCTCTTCGAATTTATAGCCAAATCCATACCGATTTCAGTGGTTTTCATGTAAACTTGTGTATTTGCCCTCGGAAAGCACTATTGTGATCCAAAGCTGGTCAGGTTCCCCTGATAACAGGGTCACAGATCGCTCCACTGTAATTACCTGATCCGTCATATCCTGGATCATGGTCAGCGGACCCTGGGTTTTCGCGTGCGAGTGCACAACCGGGATAACGCTAGGATGATGATAAAACCACTATTCTCATGTGTAACTGATGATGAAGACCACAGTTGGCCATCAAAATAGCTTAAGTATACGTTTTGAAGCATTGTGATTCGATTACTTTGATAATGGTTCGTAAGCATTACCTAAATACTGGGTAAAATGCATAATCAGTGCGTCCCACGGCTATGCCACATGGAGGGAAAGTATCTTGAATATTGCGAATAGACAATTATACTAAAAGGAGATTTTATTTTGATTTGAAAAATAACTTGAATTGAGTTATAAGATTAAAAAGTCGCCTGCCTGCACCGGGAATTAAATCCGTTAAGTGGTTAAAAACAACCCTCTAACAATAAAATTGTGCTTCAAATCAAATGGAAGTCTTAAGCGCAAAGATTTGTTTGTTTATTGGCATCGAATAGGCTCCGAAACTACTGCACCGAATCAAATGAAATTTGGCACAGAGATAGTTTGAGACACTGGAAAGGACATAGGCTACTTTTTGTCGCGATATAAAATCATAATGGGGGTAAAATGGGGGATGAAAATTTGTATGGAAAATCCGACTTTTGGCGCGGGCGAAGTCGCGGGGAACTCGAAGTTGTTGTATTTATTAAGCGTCAGAATTAGCCCGAAGTTATCAGTGTTTAAAAACAAACCCTGAATGTATAACATTTTATCACAACCGTATGTTATCTAACAGAGTAAAATAAATATTGTTTTGTACCCTTTATGTAGTAATGATCCTTTCAAAATATTTTTCTCACAGAGTAATTTTAGAACTTTTAGCACAAAAATTAATAGGTAGGTTATGTTTTTGTTAATTGCTAAATGTGTTGCTAAGCGTTCAACTCGAAAACTGCTAGACCGGTTCAGTATTATTTTTAGGGTTCCATAGACGAATGGCAAAAAACGGAACCCTTGTAGTTTCGTCAAGTCTGTCTGTCTGGCCGTCCGTCCGTCCGTATGTCACAGCTACTTTATTCTGAAACTTTTATCATTACACAGTTGACACTTAGTAGGTAGATGTATCCTGTTAACCACTTTACGATTCTTATACAAAGAATAATGATATTTAAGGGGGGGGGGGGGGGGTTCCCATACATGAAACTAAAACAAAAAAAAAACTAGTCAAAAAAAAAACTAGTGAAACTATGCAAATGTAAATTAAAAAAAAAATACATGATGTAGATGGTAACAAATTCTTTCAACAAAAATTGGTTGGAACGAGATCGAACTAGTAGTTTTTGAGATATAGCACATTTTGAACAACCCCAAACTTGGTTCTTCATACACTATAAAAAACAAAGTTATATTTGCTGTCAACAAAATATTGTGGTATTTTGGCTAAGTGAAAGTAAGTGGATCCTAATTCAGTTAAAGTTGGCACGGAACCCTTAGTGAGCGAGTCCGACTCGCACTTGGCCGGTTTTTCAAATTAGTGGAAGATTTCTATGGAAAGAAGTGATAATAAAACTTCGAGAAAACCAAACATGTCTTTTTGACTTTTGCACCACCAATTTTTAAAAAGCCTAAATAATGTATCTTTTTATACCTAAGCAGTGAACGAATTGTCTTACCAATACCAAAGAATCATAATTCAAAGATTAGAATTCACAGTGCATCTACATAATTGAATAAAAATAAAATCCATGTCACATTCAATAAAATACAACGCAAACTACGCGTCCCAATAACGGAAAACAGGCTACAAATTGAAATTGTCTGTCAGCAATTTGACAGCCCGTCCGGCAGCCATCTTGGCCCGTTTCGCGCGCGAATTCACGTCACGTAGGCAAAGGAATGCTCGGCGTGCGTCCCACAAATGCTTATTAGTTTGCTGTATTTTATTTGTATTTTTGAATTTGTTTTTTTTACGGCGGGAAACGTATTGTCGTAAAAATATGGGAATAAATTTCTTTTTACGGTTGATGATGAACGCAATCTCTGGGTGTAATGGAAGATGAATTAGTATTAAGTTAAGTGGTTTTTTTAATCAAATCTTTGGCAGACGAAACTCTTTTTGTCTGTCGAGATAATTGAATGTTATTTTAGGGATTCCATTTTCTTTGTTGCTACCGAGGTATGAAGCGTGCCTTCAAGTCACTGACCTCTATATTACAAGTACGCCGGACTGCATACTGTCAACCTAAAAATAAAGCCATTTGATTATCGCCATTTTGGCGCTGAAGGTGGTAGTGAGCGTGTGGCGACCGTCTACGGAACTAATGAGAGTTGACATAAACCTATGCAAGTTACTCTATTTTAGTTCCCTGTACACTCGGTGAGGGCGCTTTGATTCGGCACAAAAATTATCTGTCATTTCTTAGAGAAAGTTTAGTCCAGCGTACTTGTATTATAGAGGTCAGTGCTTCAAGTCCTACTCATAAGGTGGTGGGTGGTGTGTCCGTTCGGAAAAGATTTGTTTCACTTGGAATAATCATCCAAGCATCAAACTATCTTCTAGCCTATAAGCGTGCCATTTCTAAGAGACACGATGGCACATAAAACATTTAAATTAATACATAAATACTTCTCTTCACTCTGAGCTAATAGTGCTTATGGGTATGACATTGGAGTTTTAGCGACAAAGGGGGACTTTAATATAACCCCCGGCCGTCTGTTTACAGGAAATATATAGATGAGTTTTTCGGGAATAACCTCCACTCTCCCTTTTTTGTTTGGTTCACTATTTAGGAGCACCGTGTATAACAAATGTCTCCTACCGTTTCCTAAAAAAATTAAGTGACACAATAACTTAAATATGTATCCCAGTTAGAATGAAAGCACGTCATCATACCTAATTAAAGCTACAAATTCTGTTTTAAAACCCTTTATTTTATTCGTTAATTCTTGCAATCAAAATAATAAATGGCGTATAGAATTTGATGAATGAAATTAATTTTTCAAATTATACAATGTATATTTACCCACCGAACCTTAGTCTATCACATGAATTTTAATTGCTGTTCGTTTCAAACAAACTCGGCCTTTATGTCAATTGGAAAAGGACTATATTTGAGTAATATTTAACATCGAAGTTAATACATTTGGAAACTTAATCCTCAAACGGTCGGAACCCGTATTTTTCATTTGAAATTCAAACAAGAACAGGTTTTGGGTACTTCTGGATAAAGTTAGTTCAAAAGTGAGGTTTTAAGAGTTTGGATCGGGTGATGTTCTTTGCCTTTTTGCTTTCGGAACAGCTGATTGATGCTGAATAAAACCTTTTAAAGAAATAAAGCAAGTAAGTTAGTAAGAAGCTGAAGCTTAGATACACGAGATTAGTTTTATAAGCCCAAGGTCTTTCATTCGAAAGGTCTTTGAAAATACAAATACGTTTGACATGGACTCAAAATGTACTGAATTAACGTTGATGCGCATTCTACATTTTTAAATTATTTACATATTTCCCTTTATCTGAAGGTTGTCTGGAAGAAATTCCTCTACCCGAAGGTTGTCTGGAAGAAATTGCTTTCACCAATAAGACCGCCTAAATTGTATTATTCTCTATAAGCATTCATGTAAATTTATACTGTGTGTGGTGTGCAATGAAGAGTATCTATCTATCTATCTACTGTTTGAGTATGTAAATATAGATAGTCCAATGCACAACCTTAGGCTATGTTTTATCTTTATCTTTTGACCATAAAAATTTGGTTCAAAACGTGTATGTACACGAAAATATTTCATTTAAAAAGGTTTACATAAGCACGATCACTCACTACGTTGCTTTTAGAACCTTCGGTAAACGAATAGGCACTAGATGCACACGGACTATGGATGCTAATGATTTTGTATCGATACTCCTATCGATTCTATAACTTATGCAAGTAACATCAGCGCTGCCTTAAAAAAAATGCACCTGACTATGTCTGTTCACTCAAATCATCAATCACCCCCTTCCTATGATTAAGTATTTTCTATACACAAAGATTGTCTGGAAGAGATCACTCTTAGCGATAAGACAGCCTAATTTGTAAATCTTTCTGTGTAAATTGTATTGTTGTTACTTTTATGGTGTGCAATAAAGAGTTATCTATCTATCTATAACGAACAAAGCAACAGCATTCTTCTCTAAGATGCACGACCTAGCACTAATTTCCAACCAATCCTGATTCTTCTTTTTTGTGTAACCATATTCTGTAAAATAAATAAATGAAAAAGTTAAAGTAAAGTCAGCCTATAAAGATCCCACTGCTGGGAAAAGGCCTCACCTCAACTATGAGAAGGTACGTGCCATACTCCGCGCGGGCTCAGTGCGGATTGGTGGAGGGGTGTCTGTATGGCCAGTGACAAGCCTTACTGTCAAATGTTATCAAGCCGCCCTAAGGCCTCTGACTTATTGGACATCACAGAATGCTGGGATCTCAAAGACCCATGTAATGGAAATCAGAAACATACCTGCTAAAAGCACTAAAATTTATCGACATCAAATCGATATCATCAGTTTCCTATCCCTACGTCGTCGCAGCGTGTGAGCTCAAATCAACTCTTAATGGATGTACCGGTTTGACCCAATTACTTAATGTGGGGGGAGAGGGGATGCGATCAAAAACGCAAATGTGGGGGCTCTCGCGGTTTCGACGCGCAATCGCTTTCGAGTTCAAAGAAATGCACTTGGCCGTAATTTGTGCATTTCGCCTTCGAAGTAAGTTTTTTTGTTGATTTTTTCGTTTATTTTGCCACGAAATACTTAACTAGCGGGACCCCGCGACTCCGTCTGCGCAAATTATATGATTTCACATACAAACTGTTTTCCCTTATTTAACCCCCTCAATGAAATATTTCTCGATGTTTTCGTTGTTATTCTGCTATTCTAGGAGAAGAAAATCTAACAAACTATAGTTCATCAAAGCCGTTCTCGAGTTACAAGTGTTCGAACAAAACCGACTTTGTTTTTTTTTTATATTTTTACGATTTAAACAATGTCTTGTTAAACAGTTTGATTTAAAAAATATATAATTCAAGGCTTAGTAAAAACATTATTTATTTTATAATAATATTCTTTTATTTACCACCTTAGCCAACCTTCCCCTGAACGTTGGCAAACCTACCTCTTGACCAAAACTCAGGTTCTTACAAAAACGTTCTTATAACCATTAAAACGATAAATAGATAGATTCAAAGTAAGTATTTTTGTTAGCTGAATAGTTCCTCTGTCTATTACGGTGGTTCTTTTCTTTGTATCAATTGAAACACCAGTTAGTCAACCATCCCCGGTCTTCCTTACTCTGTGCACCGTAAAAAAACATTTTTTTTTCTACTTAACACCAAAGAAACGGAGCCACAATAACCAGACAAAGCCAAATAAACAAAGGACCAATTTACCACGACAACAAAAAATAATCTTGGCCGTTTGACCGGATGACCGATTCGACACACGCACTACGGCTTGATTGATTAACGGCCGTCTACGATTGATGAGAAGATATTGACCCTGCTGTGTACTTAAGAGATATAATCAGAATATAAACACATACACATACATAACTGGTCTAAGCCTGTATATCGACACATCACACAACAGGGCCCGTGGCAAGTGGCAATTTATTCTCAAACGAAGTTTGTTATCGCCTATTATATTTTTATAACTTAAGCAATTATTTTGCAAGTTTTTACGAAATTAAATCAAATTTCACTTACAAAAATTAATCGACTGTGTCATCCGGTGGGACTCGAACCCACGTCCCTTCGCTATCCGGGCGAGTGCTCTTACCAACAAAGCTACGGAGGACTCACTGGCGTAGCAAGCACTTGCAAAAATTCGTCGACTGACTAACGTCCTCCGTAGCTTAGTTGGTGAGAGCACTCACCCAGATAGCGAAGGGACGTGGGTTCGAGTCCCACCGGATGACGCAGTCGATAAACCTCATTTGACCATAAAAAACTCCTTTCAAAGGAGATGGTACAATTTCGGCCATCTCCTGTACAGGCAATCAAAAAATAACGAAAAATCGCTTAAACTCCCCGAAATATATATTAAGAATATATCTTGCCGTTTTTTGATGGACCAAAATATTTTCATTGTTACCCATTAAATAATGTTGGCAATTTCTATCGCCATATTTGAGAGCGTCCAGAAATAAAAATGAAGTGTAATCTATCAATGATTCAAAAAATAACCAATTTTTACTATTTTACTATATCTGTTAGAAAACTATGTTATCCATATTCATTTCACTAAGACAGAAATACAAATCTAACGATGAAACTGTTATTTTATATGAAATCACATGCAAATTCAAATAAGTTTTTTGAACGATCAGCGGCTAAATCATTTGGTTCCAACTGTCACCTGTCATTTGTGGCAGTTCCTTCCGCTGTTCATCATTAAGAGATCATTATTGCCGCAAAATGTAAAAAAATATATATTTGTGCACGAAAAGAACGTAGAAATTGTACAAATAAATATGTGAATAGGGTTTCATAATCTTTTTCCTATTTTTTGGTGTTATGTACAAGATATGGCCGAAGCTTAATAGAAACCTGGACCATCTCCTTCACTTATGATTTCCAAAACATTTGTTCCAATCGTCCTTTCATTTTAATTTTGTCAAACTTTTTGACAAATAAGTTACAGACATGACCTTCTGACCACCGCTGAAATAACCAAGTTATATCCTAACGAACTCGGTCATTCTCGTTTATGATTTGCTAAACTAACAGAATAAACTGGGTCGTAGTGTTGGCCGACTATCGATATTAGAACTATCGATATGGACTGCCTCGTTGGTCTAGTGGTCAACACGCTGGGTACTATCTACGACGTCTCGGGTTCGAATCCCGGGTCGGGCCAAGAGTTTTGGATTTTTCTGTCTTGAAATAACTTAGACACAGCTCCGGAGTCAGGAAGTTTGTGGTGTTAACACCCCCTGCCTAAAATATCGACTTTTATAGCAACAGATAGGTTTTTCCTTACCAAGTGACAAAGTTCTTACTTCTGACAGGATTATTTGTAAGAAAACACTAATAACCTCTCTTCCTTAAGTCTAACTGCTGCATGATCAGCTTTCCCCATGACCAACATCAAAATAATAAAGTCATGTAATATAGAGGAGCAACATGAGACGAGTGATGGATGAGTATTAATGTTAGTGGAGGGAAGAGAATAGTCGGACCGAGAGAGAGAGATGAATGGACTTTGAGAGAAAGAGAGAGAGAGAGAGGGATGATTGGATATACAGTCCAATCACAATATAGTTGTGAAAGGCGTAGATTATACACAGAAGAGTAACTTGTTGAAGAGAAAAATATTCTGCACCGAGACCAAACGCAATAGCAGCAGGATCTGGAAATTATTGATTCATAAATTAAGAGCTGCGCTCTTGTCGGTGGAGCAATTTTCACATCTCTCGGAACGCTGCCAGCACCTTCAACTCCCTATACGTCATGACATCAGCTTTTACCTGCAACTGCTGTGAATGTGCTCTTCTTTCTTGGCATTCCTCTTCTTCTGAAAGGAGTGATAATGATAATAATGTTATCGATATCACAAGTCATTAAGCAACACTACTGTGTCGTGTTATACGCGATTTTCAGAGACAATGTTGCGGGCTTTTGCTAAATCTGACAAAAGGAGAAACGTCCTCGAGTGTGAAGCGTGTTTTGCTCATTATTCCTTTTTACTTCGTGTTAGGAATAAGTTGGACTGTGTCTAAGCTGTCGGTTTAATCGGGCGTTTTATTTGACTGAGTAAATAACCGTTAATTCAACAAGGTTCATCACAAACAACGTTTTTTAATAGTAAAAATACTACCGCTAGTAGGTTACCGATTTTTTTACGAATATGTAAAAAAAGCATTGAGGCAAAAATGTAAAAATATTTGTTTGGCACGAATATTAGATAAAAGACAAGAGCGTAGCTCTTAAATTATAGATAGATAGATTAGATAAAATACCATTTTAAAAATAAATTAATAACATTCGTGTGCCATTAAGGTCCCTGTTCAGCATAAATTGCGACAGCTCATAGCATGTCACGATACTGGTTTTTAGCAGCACACTTTTTACACAAGTTCCCTTACCCTAAATAAGGAAATAACCTGAAAAGCAAATTTCCAATAAGCCCAAACTTCCGGAACTCCATATTACAGACATGAAAAGTAAATCAATAAACTAATATCGTCAGACATGTCACTAATCCTCTTGAAGTTGAACGATTTGGCTCCCAACCTGACCGCGACACAAGATGGCGGATTGATCGAGTGCTCGGAGGAGCGTAGGTAATGAATTGTACGAAAATTTGCGTTCTAAATTATGCTCTAACCAAATGGATACACCGGCCAATCTCAACAGTGATATACAACGGAGATATTTCCAGCACACAAGGAACGCTTATAGTTTTGTCATGTCCATCTGTCGACGAGAGAAGTACCTAGGGCTCGTACCCGGGCAACGAAAAGCCGCCATCACAAGCTGAAGATTGTAATGGCGGCTGAAAGATCCTCTCAACAGTGGTAGATTCCGTTACGTGCCGCCTGGTAGCAACCACCCTGCCACCGGAGCCCGGGGCCAAGCAGCTTGCTTTGTTCCGTCGGAGAGTAGGAGTGCTAGAGCTTTCTGGATGAGCTCGCTCCACCGTCGACTCTGTCTACGTCACGTCTGGCTTAGTCTTTTTATCCAGTGCTAAACCCACGTCAAATATAAAAACTACGGAACCCTACATTTGGGTGTGGCCCGACATTTGTCTATTTTCTACACCACACCACTCGACCTAGACAACTGTCAAACGACTTCCGACGACGAATACAACGAAATTACCAAAAGAAATTATGAAGCAATATTGTTACAATTTAGATAAATTGCCTTAGTTTTAACACCATTGCTTTTTAATTCCTATCGTATTTCCGTTGTATTCGTCGTCGGTAGTCGTATGACAGTTGTCTAGTTGGCTTGTCGTGTAGGACAATCATGTAGTACTACTAATAATTTTACTATTTTGATAATTCAGAGAATATAAAACAAAAGTTATCATGGGAATTTTGGTAGTTGCATGTAAATGCATCACCAAATATTACAAAGTACAAAATAGTTGTAAATCAATTTTCGACAACATCACAAACATTGCCCCGATCCCAAACTAACAACCTACCAAAACTAGTGTAAGAGTTCGGTCACACGAGGACGATTCATAATTTTTGACGACTCATCTTTTTTGACGATTCGTTCTTTTTTTGACGTTGGCAATGCTTTTTGAATGCCGATGTTCACATCATCACGAATCGTGAAAAATGACGATACGTCTTAAATCTAGTATCGTGTTTTTTAAAAATCACGCTTTGTCAAAATACACGAATCGTGAATTTATTGTGACGGATCCGCCGATGCCACCAATTCGGATATTTTGACGAATCGTGAAAAACACGATTCCGTATGCAATGTGAAAGTCTATCCGTCATTACGTATCCTGTATTTTGACGGATCGTCAATGACGGATCCCGTGTGAATAAGCCCTAATGGAAATCAGAATCAAGCGCCATATATTTTTATCATATTTTTTTTAAAATAGGTAACACACAAGTGCTGGACCAATTTTAAAAATAAATCCAATATTCGATTAAATATATTAGTTCGGCAAAACCAAAGGGCGAGTTGACACTACGAGAGATACTTTATCTCTGTCTACTCATCTTTTGCAAGCTTTGAGACCAGTCTTGAGAACCCTTGAGTTTGCTGGGGCTAGTCTGAGGCACTAATGTGATACGATTTTAAGTAATAACCTTTCCTGTCACTCATGCCAATAGAGTAAGCAAAATTCTCCAACCAATTTTTTGGCAACGGCGACCAATCTTAACAGAGATCAACCAAGTTTCGCAGGAGAAATTATAATGCACGAATGTGTGCGCAATACACAGGTGCACTCTCTGTTCCTTCCCTGTCATAGTAAACAGCAATTTGACAATCCTGGAGAGAGATTAAGCGCACGATTCTGCGGCAAGGGGTGATAACACTATCCTTCCTGACTTCCGTTTTTCCGGGAGCCGTTTCTGAGTTGATTTAAGACAGAAAAACTTAAAAACAGCGACCTTATCGGAGATTTGAACCTAAGACCTCTTCAATAGAAGTCACCTTACTGTTATACGGTTTCAAGAGAAGATAGGGATACCAGTCATGACATGCGCAGTAGCTATAATTTTGAGGGTTTGCTCGTAAATGAAGATTGGGAATACCAGTGTTTGCATGAGCCTGGCTTTCAACTGTCACGTGAAAGAAAATGACACATTTATTGATGCTATGTTTAGACTGTAGACCAGGCTTAATGAGAATGCATTGATGTTACATTCTGTACCATTAGGGACAAAACTTGGTGACGAAACTGAAATATCACTCATTAAATCACAATTTATGGATTACTTCGCGATTTATTTACATTTTATTTAAAACCTGACGTTTTGAACACTTTTCAGTTCGTGGTCACAGGGAGACTAAGGTATTATTTGTCATTACATAGTTTTGAAAAATTGAACTACCGTCACTCATAAATATTAATTTACGTTCCTGTTGACGCAGAAAGAGCTAACCGTGTCTTGAGATCTTGCAGTGCGAGGTGTTGCTTGGGTTTTTGCTAAAATAGGATCCCATGCCGGTGGAACTTTTGAACCATCTTCTCTATTGAAATTTAGATGTTTTCTAATTTCAATGGCTTCACGTAGCATTCGTGGAATAAAACGCCGTTGATCGAAACGAATGAAGTGGATGGGTTTGTCTAAGGTATGTTCTGCAGTGTGTATTCTAGTAAAAACCCAAGCATCACCGTGCACTGCAAGATCTCAAGACACGGTTAGCTCTATCTGCGTGAGCAGGGACGTAAATTAATATTTATGAGTGCCGGTAGTTCAATTTTTCAAAACTATGTTATGACAAACAAACGCTCTAAAGTGTTCAAAACGTCAGGTTTTATATAAAATGTAAATAAATCACGAGGTAATCCTTAATATTGTGTTTTAATGAGTTCTACTATTCGCGTAAACGTAAGAAACAAATATGGAATTTCACTGTCTGCAGTTACGTGATTATCCCCCTGAGTCAACTGAATTATTATTTATTAGCCAAAATGGTACCCTGTAATGGGATCGTCTGAAATTTCCTCAAACAGATAAAAACCCGGATCCGAGGAAGCTTGAAAAGAAATAAATATCAAAGAGGACAATGGATTTTTAAGGGGAGATACAGTGGCTTGCGAATTCACTTTTAAATAATAAATTACTTGTAGCTTTGGGCCAAACGAAATTCTATTTGAAATGCCATCAGTTATGAAGCTGTTAAATAAATGTAAGTGATAACGGCCAACTGGCAAACATAGTTAATTATAAAAAAAAATAGAATAACCCAACTGCATTAATTATTAATATTTTTGAAATGGTCTTTTCACTAGCTTTTATTTGATACCCACACTTTTATGGTAACAAAATGAAACTTTGTAAGTGCTCGTCTATACTAATATTATAGAGAGGAAAGGTTTGTTTATATTTAACTAGTGGTTCCCCGTGACTTCTCCCGCAAGAGTTGGATTTTCCATATTTATATCCAACTTTCATCCCCCAGTTCACGCCCTTAATGTTTTTATATCACGACAAAATGTAGCCTATGTCCTTTCCAGGGTCTCAAACTGTCTCCATACCAAATTTCATCTCAGCCGGTTCAGTAGTTCAAGCTTCAAGAGCTAACAGACAGACAGACAGACAGACACACTTTCGCATTTATAATATTAGTATGGATAGGCTCCGAAACGACTACACCGATTTAAATGATATTTGGTACCGAGATAGTTTAAGACCCCGGGAAGGACAAAGGCTACGTTTTGTCGCGATATAAAATAATCGGGGGGGATGAAATGGGGGATGAACATTTGTACGGAAAATTCGACTTTAGGCGCGGGCGGATTCGCGGGGAACTGCTTGTAATACATAAATATAAAACGGACAAATAGGTATACACTTATTACTTAAATGGAAGGGCGAGTCTAGAATGCAATAGGTACGCAGTATTAAATAATGTCCGCCTAGCCGAATTTCGACCACGGCGGCCTATCTCAACAGAGATTAGCCAACTGCGCGGAACATATTATAGTGCACAAGTGTGTGCGCAATACACAGGTGCACTCTCTGTTCCTTTACTCCCATAATTCGGTGAGACGGCAGTCCGATATGGCCGTAGAGAGATCAGGCGCAGGACTAACTGCTTAACGTGCTTTCCGAGGCACGGGGGTGATAACACCACTGACTTCCTGACTCCGGAGCTGTGTCTGAGTAATTTCAAGACAGAAAAACCCAAACACTCTCGGCCCGACCCGGGATTCGAACCCGGGACCTCGTGGATAGTACCCAGCGTGCTGACCACTAGACCAACGAGGCAGTTAAGGTATTCACTTATTACTTAAATGGAAGGGCGAGTCTAGAATGCAATATGTACGCAGTATTATTACCAAGCTAGGCTTTCACGTAATGACGCAGGTAGGTACAGCCACTACGCAGTTGAAATTTAATAAAAGCTCGTCAAGTTAAATAAATGAATAAGGTCCTTCAAGGTGATTTAAAGTACTGCACTAACTGCGAAGTATTTTTGAAAAACCGGCCAAGTGCGAGGCGGAATCGCGCACGTTATACAACATTACATACTATATTATGATATTTTCTTAGTTTTGAAACGGTAAAATATTACGTTTGTATTGGATACACCCTTAAACATTTTTATTTTTATTTTAAAATAATAATTTATTTTTAAAGTTTTTTTCAAAGAGATTTCCAATAGGCTAGTTGACATCAGTGGTGACCTAAGAGCTGGCAGCTACCTTGCTCAGCGTATAAGCATCGCTATCCAGCGCGGTAATGCTGCCAGCATCCTGGGAACCTTACCACAAGGACCCTTTTTATAATTTTTGTTTTTGTGTTGTAATAAGTAATGTATCTTAATTTTTATTAATAAGTTGTATATATATTACTAATATACCACTTAATATTATGTGAATTTTACAAACATCTGCCTGTTGTCCTTATTAATGTCGAGCAAAAAACGACGAAAAAAAACACGTTTGTTGTATGGGAGCCCCCATTCAAATAGTTTAATTTTTTCAATTTAATTATTTATATTTAAAGTTTATATACATATTGTAATTCTATAAAAATTTTAAGCGTCGACCTGTTGACGTTATTACTATAGAGCAAAAATGCCAAAAAAAACACGTTTGTTGTATGGGAGCCCCCCTTAAATATATATTTTTAATCTGTTTTTTATATTTTTTGTTATAGCAGCAACAGAAATACATCATCTGCGAAAATTTCAACTGTCTAGCTATTACGGTTCATGAAATATAGCGTGGTGACAGACAGAGCGCGGAGGCTTCGTAATAGTAGTCCTGTTCTTACCCTTTGGGTACGGAACCCTAACTAGCGACTCGCTTCAATTTCGTACTGGTAGGTCTTAAAATATAAGAATAGCAAGCTATCCTTAAAAGATCGACATAAGACATCTTTGACTTTTCAGTAGACTGATAAAAGAGAAACAATCTCACTATACATTGCTTTGTTATATCTCAAACGGATCTGATAGCGTTTGCCATTGAAGCTCCCAGACAGATTCAATTATTTAACATCTTTAACATTCATCGGTATATTTCAACCAAGAGCACTGTGTGGGTAGGTACAAAACGCATGATTTTTAAGGTTCCGTAGTCGTGACAAGGAACCCTCGTAGCTTCGCCCTGACTGTCTGTCTGTCTGTCCAAGGTTTTGCTTAGAGACCGTTAGTACTAGAATCCTGAATTTTGTAGGTGTATGTATACCAATTACGCCGACAAAGTGGTAGAATAATATTTTTTAGCGTAGCTCCCCTACATATGAAGTGGGGTTGATATTTTTTTCGCCGTTTAACCCATCGTGTTGCGTATTGTTGAGTAGATCTTTCAAATAAGTTCCTAAAAAAATCGATTAATTGCTCCATTTACGAAATATTAAACTGTAAAGTGCAATTTTTTGGTCCATTAGCGTCCCACCCCCTCTAAAAGCTTAACTGCTGGCCGCAAAAATCAGAAAAAAAACTTGACGATAGTGCATTTTATAAACTTTAAAGAAAACTATAGCAGAGAAGAGAACTTAATAGCAGTAATATTCGTAAAACTTGGGTGTAGGATAATTTTGTATCAAATACAAAATCCTAAGAATCAGTCTTAGAATAAATTCTCTAAAGTGACTAGCATGAAGTAGATAATGGTACGAAACCCTTCGTGCGCGTGTTTGTTAATGTTATAAGGAGGCTTTTATGTAACGAATAAATTTAAAAACAACAGGACCAAATTCAAAAATTCTTTCATCATTAGAATTCTACAATTAGTATACCTAAGTGGCAGTAAAATGCTAAAATAGTTAACCTAACTTGGGACACTTTGACGTAAGAATGCTACAATAAGTATACCTACCTAATTGGCACTTTGACAATTGATGTACGAGCCGCTCGGCGCCTTCATAAACACAATACTGGATTATAGTTATAGGAAAGCTTTTTTGACAGATCCTGAAGAGCTGTCATACAACGAGTTATTCTACGCCAATGTCATGTAAAAAACCGTTTTCCATATTTTTATTTACATCAATGTACATTAGTAATATATATATACAACTTATTAATAAAAATTAAGATAAATTACTTAATACAACATAAAAACAAAAAGTATTATGTTATTTTCCCTTATTTTTAAACACTTAAGTTGACAGCTGTCAGACTGTGCGCTGTCAAGCATTATCAAGTACTTGCTTGCTGCCATCCAATGATAGTGGATTTTAAAAAGAGGTAGGTGGGTAATTGATTGCCTCAAATTGTGTAATTTGCTCAATTTTGCATTCAAATATGACATTTGACATGTAAAAGAACGTTTGCTGAGAGCATCAAATTCGAATCGCCGCGCAGTACGAGATGACAGGTTTACCTCTTTTTTAAATAAATACACTGGCACTGCTGCCAACAGTTCAATGTTTTAGTTCAAAAAAAAGTTATTTGACAGTTCTTTCGTCGTGTACGTCACAGTCAGTGTGGATGATTTATTTCTATTTCTTAATGCAGTACCTACCTATATTCAGCACTGACAGTTGTATGTCAATTCGATAGCCAAACAACATTTGTATTTGATAAACCGTAGGAACCGGCCATATGGGCGCCTTTTTTCTCTTAAAGGTAGGTAAATTAATAGCTGATTAATTAATTTATGCGGTGTCACAATAATTATTAAGAAATATTTCATAGTTGTACTTGAGGAGAGGCTTTTAAAAAAATAAAAATAAAATGCATAAAAGACGTGTTTCGGAAATAAGCACAAAATTGAAAGAACGAAAATACATTTATTAATAAATGGACATCACATAACACACGAAAATAAACAAAACACAAACAAAAAAAATCATAAATCTACAAACTAGTTAAACCAGTCAGACTGTGAAATTAAGACACAAATAAAATATTAAAGAACATCCTTTCATATTTTCTATCACACCTGAAATAAAAATTTACACCGTTTTAAATCTCGACACAACACCTGTGACAAAAAACGTTTAAAATAAAAATAATTTTATAAAGTCAATAAAAAACAGGCCAGCGCTAAATAAACAAAGCCATGAAAGTCTGCCCCCACACTATTCCTTTGCTACGCAACCAAAAAAAAGCACAGCAAAAGAAAATGGCTGAATAACGGTCAACAGTGAAAACGGACTTACTGCCTTTCGGAGCTGCGCACCGCCTCCATGATACAAGCAATGCAGCTGAGAACAAAGGATATCAAAGTGCACCCCCCACCCTCGCACAGAAAAAACGGCAACGCATTAAAACCTGAATTAATTCACTTTCCAAGAAAATAACCTCCAAAACAACACAGGTTATTTCCGACTAGGAATTGTGCGACACGCTTTTTTTCGCAATTTGAAAACGGCCACAATTCTGCGCGGTCTTTTGTTAAGGACGCGGCGAAAGGACGTTCGATTTTCAAAATCGAATTCGAAATTCGTGCGTTTGGACGTGCGAGCTATGCGTTCTTCTTTTCAGTCGGTAACTGGGCATTTTTATTTTGTGCCAGCGGCATTTTTTATTTTTAAATATTATTTTTAAAAGAGAACACACTCCACCTTCGACAAGGGAACGCGACATACTGAAGTGTCTGCAGGTTTCACGAAGGCTGTATGCATTGATTAGGCGTAGCTCGGTCTCACTGTACGTCCTTGTCGCTCGCGATGTGTCTGCCTCGCTCGCTCGTCCGTCGTTAGCACGACGAATTTTGGCTTGGCGAAGCGCTACGGTTCTCAAACGTAGGGCGAATTTAATTATGTTTTTTTTTTCGTGATCGATCTGTAAGCAAAGCTAGCAGCTGTTCTACATATAAATAAAAGTTTTGGAACGATTGTGAGGTTCAGTTTTTGTTTGGCGATGCAGTTTGTACATATACCTAAATAGTTAGGAAATGTTTTAAATGTTATCGGTCAAACAAAACATAACGTGGAAAAGTGTGTTGTTATTTTAAAATAAATTACTTTGGAAGAATAAAAAGAATTTTCTTAACCATTGAAAACTATAAGAGCAACACGTTGGGTGCCAATGTTTACTTCATATTGAACAATTACTATTCCACTGATTTAACCGACTTAAAATAAAAGGAGGTCCTATGTTTGACTGTATTTATGTTTTTGTGTACATATTATGTAAATGGTGAACCGACTTTCATTTTTATTCATTGGTTATTTGACACCACCAATCGTTGATGTACTTTTAATGAACTGTCAAAACGCTTTCATATATTTTGTATGGAAGTATTTAACTACGACGTCACATTTTGCTGTACTCAAATAACTTACTTTTAATCGAGTTTAGGTTAATTAACAATCAAATACTACAAAATAAGAACGTGTCTTTAAAATATGCTGTTATTTTCAAGAAATACGGTTTCGAAATTATTTGTGACAATTAAAAGAATATATTCCTGAGGTGGAAAAGTGGTTGCAATTGAGATTATTCATACGTGTGACCATGTACGTGTCCGTCTATGCCTGCCTCGTTGGTCTAGTGGTCAGCACGCTGGGTACTATCCACGAGGTCCCGGGTTCTAATCCCAGGTCGGGCCGAGAGTGTTTGGGTTTTTCTGTCTTGAAATAACTCAGACACAGCTCCGGAATCAGGAAGTTGGTGGTGTTAACACCCCCGTGCCTCGGAAAGCACGTTAAACCGTTGGTCCTGCGCCTGATCTCTCTACGGTTAAGTCGGACTGCCGTCTCACCGAATTATGAGAGCGAAGGAACAGAGAGTGCACCTGTGTATTGCACACACACTTGTGCACTATAATATCTCCTGCGCAGTTGGATAATCTCTGTTGAGACAGGCCGCTGTAGCCGAAATTCGGCTAGGAGGACATTATTATTATAACGTCTATACACCGAATTTCTTCTACGTTTCTTTAACTTGGCGATAAAAAAAACAACTATTTAGTCAGTGTTTTGTGAAGGCGGTTATTTATCACTGTAGGATAATAAGTTACTATTCAAATTATTATACAGCATACTCGTACTCATTCAAAATGATTTCGAAAATGAAATGTTGGTGCTCAAATATACAACTTTTTTATAGGATTATTTCTCATACAAAATGGCCGATTAAACTGTGTTTTTTGTGATGGCCGGAATAATACTAATGGGAAAGTTTTACCGATAGTTTGAGAAACATAGGGTATGCTGCACCCCAACGGAACTGAGCAAACAATACATCTAGTATTTTCATTTAAAATAATGAACGACCTAAATCAATTAGATAAATAGAAACGCATCGATCCTAAAAATCGAAGTGGGGAATTCCTAAAAATTGCGTTTTTGACTTGTGTGGTTTTACAATGATGTCTTTATTATTTATAAAACGAAATCCCCTGTCATGGATGTATTTTCGCGATGATCTTCAAAGCTTCTCATCCGATTTTCATGCGGTTTTCATTTGTCAAAAGAATAATTACTAATGTGGGATTCAATTTCAATGTTATTTTCTTTGAAAATTGGTTGAGGTTTGATTATAAATTATTCGACGCGTCGGAAAAATCGAGACTTCTAATCGGTTTAAGAAAAAATATCCCTCCTTCTGACGCAGTCGGGTAAAAGGTAAGGGATCGTTTTTTATATCCGATTGCGTCAGAAGTAGGGTAATGTTTTTCGAGCGTAAGTATGTCCATTTCTCTGGCACGCCCTACAGCCCAAACGGCTGGACGGTTTCTGACATGTGAGGTGTCGTTGAATTTGTCAGAATTCTGGTAGTGATCTAGGCTAAATAATATTTTTTTAAAGTGGTGCCCGAAAATAAAAATAAGGGAAAAAGGTTGTAAAA
This sequence comes from Pyrausta nigrata, assembly GCA_949316185.1. Taxonomy (NCBI): domain Eukaryota; kingdom Metazoa; phylum Arthropoda; class Insecta; order Lepidoptera; family Crambidae; genus Pyrausta; species Pyrausta nigrata. The sequence continues at coordinate 8,023,528 of OX438964.1, read as the reverse complement.
TAAATTATTGTTTTTAAGTGATAAGCATTCACTTTGCAATCTAAATATATTATTGCACTTGAAAAAATGACCGCCCGCAGTAGGAATCGAACCCGCGTTCCTCGCATGCCGGGCGATTGCCTAACCTCTCGGCCACCCTGGCGTTAGCAGAGCCTGTCGAAATTTTCAAGTACTCCTTAACGCTGTAATGCCGCGTTGTAATTTCAAAAGTATTCATCACAAGATACCCAAAACAATTTTAAATAAGAGTTTCCGCGCCTGTTTCTTTACGTGAGTGATTTGAAGTTTATAGGTCCAAGACTTTAGAAATTACAGGGGGGGGGAACACCGTGTAAACGATTTTAGCGGGCTATATCTCGCAAATGGTAAAGCTGTTCAAAAAGTGTTGTATGGAAACCCTACCTTATTTTCATAGTCCTTTTCAACGATGCCCCACACAAGGGGGTGCACTCAAAAAAATAATTCCCCCCCCTCTTTACATGTATGGAGAGATACCCTTAAAAAGGGATAATTTTAATTTTTCGTATTTTTAAAAATGAGATCTATATGTGAAGTATCCACGAAACAAGTTACATGCAAATCAGTCCATAAACGTAGAAAATATTCTGCTGTGACAGACTAGGATGGACGGAACGATCTTATAAGGGTTCCTTGTCGGACTACGGAACCCCAACAACGAGCGACTCGACGAGTTAGAATGGGTATTGTAAACTATATCGTTATAATATAGAAACGTGCTATCCCGGATGTTTTTGTAGGTTTAAACAAGTTTTTTTTTAAATTATTAGGCAGACATTTGACCACGATCTCACCTGTGGTAATTGACTATTATGCGGCCGAGGATGAGTCATGTCTGAATATATTATGAATGTATATATTAGTTTTTTACACTATTGAATTAGGTAAAGTCTACCTGTAATGATAGTGTAATGAAAGGTAATAAATAAATAAAAATTTCCATCCTAAATAATATTATATTATTGAAATAGTTTTTTCATTTGCTTTCATTTGATACCCTTGATGAGAGTGTCATTACTCTAATAAGCAAAATAAGTTATAATAATTTTTATAACTTAAGCAATTATTTTGCAAGTTTTTACGAAATGAAATCAAAATTCGCTTACAAAAATTAATCGACTTTGTCATCCGATGGGACTCGAACCCACGTCCCTTCGCTATCCGGGCGAGTGCTGTTACCAACTGAGCTACGGAGGACATTAGTCAGTCGACGAATTTTTGTAAGTGCTTGCTACGCCAGTGAGCCGGAGTTCGATTTCATCAATACTTGGGGAATGTACCCGCATGTATCCAATGGAAATACTTTTACAAATATTTAACAATCAGTTAAGATGAAATCAGCTTAACCTATAATTATTTTTATTACGTAGTCCGACAAGGAACCCTTATAAGATCGTTCCGTCCATCCTAGTCTGTCACAGCTGAATATTTTCTACGTTTATGGACTGATTTGCATGTAACTTGGCTCGAGGATACTTCACATATAGATCTCATTTTTAAAAATACGAAAAATATTGTAGGTAGTGATCATTTAATTCTAACGCCTCGTATAGTAAAATATTAAATAAATAATTAAAATTATGTTTGGATTATACAAATGAATATTAAATAATATACAAATATTAAAACTAATACAATAACCTAAAACTTAACTAAAAGTAATGTAAAAATATATATATATATATATTTACAAAATATAAAAAGCATCAGCCCCAGCAGTGCCGAAAGGAATGGTGCCCAAAAGGGTGGCAGCATTGCCCCTCTGGATAGCAATACTGATTCTTTGCCCAAGGTAGCTGCCAGCCTTTTGATCACCAGTAGAATCAGTTAGCCTTTTGCAGAGATCTTTGTAAAAACTAAGGGCATAGGGACCCCAAGAGCCCATGGTCTCTACGCCAAAAGGCACAAATATGTAGCTATCATTGAGGGCTGCATATTTGCGCCTTTTTAAGCATTCTGCAGAGCCTGCCGCCGCGCCAGCAGCGGAAGAAGTACCACTTACATGGGACGGCGCGAGCGTATCCACGCATGTGGCATCCCATACAAGGGAAAGTCCCCGCTTCCAGGGAATGGGCGTCATGCCGTCAGGTCTCTTGCCGTCATCACGAAAAATTAAAATTACCCCTTTTTAAGGGTATCTCTACATACATGTAAAGGGGGGGGGGGTGAATTATTTTTTTGAGTGCACCCCCTTGTGTGGGGTATCGTTGAAAAGGACTATGAAAATAAGGTAGGGTTTCCATACAACACTTTTTGAACAGCTTTACCATTTGCGAGATATAGCCCGCCAAAGTCGTTTACACGGTGTCCCCCCCCTCCCCTGTAATTTCTAAAGTCTTGGACCTATAAACTTCAAATCACTTACGTAAAGAAACAGGCGCGGAAACTCTTATTTAAAATTGTTTTGGGTATCCTGTGATGAATACTTTTGAAATTATAAATAAAATAAATATATATACTTTTTTCCAAAAGAACAGTATAAACTTAAAAAGATTTTTTGCCTATACTGTCTAATGTTGTAAGTTAATGGTACGGACCCCTTCGTGCTCGAGTCCGACTCGCACTTGGCCGGTTTTTTAATGATAACTAACCTCCCCGCGACTGCGTTATGATTGCAGAGATTAATTAACGTTCATTATAAATGTGTGCTTAAACTAACCTCATGGAGAAAAGATAGATAAATAGCCTGTTATCACCCTGTATATACTAGCTTTAGTACAATAGAATTAATAGATTGCTAAAAGCTTTTCATGGTTGTATAGAAATTTTCTTTAGTATTTTTGGCACAATTTATGAACAGTGCGGTCGCTTTTATGGCAGCCTATCGATAATACATAATTAATATTATAAGTAGTTTAAGTCGTATCGATATTCATGATTAAACTATTATTATAACTCAGTCTCCCTGTGACCACGATCGCTGTAAAGTGTTCGAAACGTCAGGTTTAAAATAAAATGTAAATAAATCGCGAAGTAATCCGTAAAATTGTGTTTTAATGAGTTTAACAATTCGCGTAAACGTAAGAAACAAATATATTATTATAACTATCGATAATGACCCATGGATTGTTTGAGTACAGATTTTAGGCAGGTATATCTCTGTAGTTATTCATTATCGTTTTTTTCGTTTTTCGACCCAAGTTTCTAGGAGCAAGTTATTAAGTTACTGGTACCTAGTTTTGTAACACCTTGTATTAAACTGTAGAAATGCGAATTCTGTGCACTGTTTAAAAAATAATGTCTAAGTCAGTGCATTACATAATGCACTTCATGTCTGTATGTTATGCATGGACTCGAAATCTGCTGAATTTATTTTTGAATAGTTTTACAGTTTGAACATGTCACCTATCCTTAAACAAAGTATGCACTAGTTATTAACCATCGGTATACCTTATCGATAACATATCAAATCTCGTCAGTACTATCGATTTGAGATGCTTGTGGCGCAGTGGCGGCAGCGCTTTGATGGTGATACCAAAGTTAAGCAACCCACGGTGCGGTAATGATTGGATGGGTGACCTTTTCGACCATTTAAGTGACGCCCCTGATAAGCACCTTCGTGCTTCGGAAGGCACGTTAAGCAGTTGGTCCCGGCTAATATCTGTTGGTAGGTATTATTCGTTAAGCCCAGTCACAGGCCCTACGGCGGCTTGATAACATCTGACAGTAAGGTTTGTCACTTGCCTGTGTCTGTAACAACCCTCCACCAATCCGCACTGAGCCCGAGTGGTGGAGTATAGCTCGTAGCTCCTCATAGTTGAGGTGAGGCCTTTTCCCAGCAAGTGGGATCTATAGGCTGACTTTACTATCCATATCGATTTCTTACACTATTGACACAGTCACATCACTACAGAATGTGCGTTGTGATTGTGGACCGAGATATTTACAACCATCTGAGGCGGACAGATTTGACCTCAATGGATTTGTTTTATCGACTTCTGGCTCCGGAGCGCGACCGGATTCAAAATCTAAATCACATTTTTGCATACGGACAAACATGTTTATTCCTTTGGAATTGAATTGTGTGTTTACTAATTTTTGCAAATACAATCATTTTGCAATAAATCTCGTTGGAAGTATAATTGTTTTAATTTTTTAAGCAATCTTAATAATAAAAAAACAAAGCTTAATAAAATTCATCGACTATAACAAGCAAACATGATTATTGAAAAACAAACACCCGATTGCATATTTTTTTTTTTATATTTTTGAAATGGTCATTTGATGCCCATATATATATTTTTAAATAAATAAACAATAAATAAGTCAATATATTTTTGCACTTGAAAAAATGACCACCAGAGGCGGGAATAAATAAGTATTGAAAACCTCACATTCATTGCCGACGATTTGACGACCGTCTTGGTGTAGTTGTGCGCGCCCCGGAAGCAGGCGGTTGCGGGCTCGAATCCCGCAAGGGGCAAATGTTTGTGTGATGAGCACGAGCATTTGTACCTAAGTCATGGATGCTTATGAATGTATATACGTATGTCTATCCGTTATCCTAGTCACTATAGCACAAGCTCACGCTTAGTTTGGAGCTAGGTAATTAGTGTGTTTGTTGAAACAATTTATTTATATTGCGCTGATCCCAAAGTAAGTGACTAAAGCACTTGTGTTATGATACACAAACAACGATGGAACCACAACACCCAGACCCGAGACAATATAAAAAATATGGATTTCTATATTGACCCGACCGGGGATCGAACCCTGGACCTCAGAGATGGCGACGCATCGCCTTGAAATCCGGTGTGTGAGCCACTAAGCCACGGAGGACGTCTATATTGCTATGGTAAGGAAAAAATCAAATCCCCCTTCCCCCCTTTTTTGTGGGCGCCATTTTATAAATGGATGTAACCCATGTCACTATCACAATTTTGACAAATTCAACGATACCTCATATGTCAAAAACTGTCTAGCCGTTTGGGCTGCAGGGCGTGCCAAACAATTATACATACATACATACTCTCGAAAAACATAACCCTCCTTCCGCAGTCGGGTAAAAACAAACTGATTTCATTCGCAACTTAATATGGGTATTTACCCAATAAACAACAATTACATTGGATACTTTGCGGATCCATTCCCAAAGTATTGGTTAAATCAAACGCCGACTTAATGGGCGTAGCAAGCACTACACACAACACACACACAAAAGTTTGTCGACTGCCTAACGTCTGCAGCTCAGTTGGAAGAGCATTCGCCCGGATAGCGAAGGGTCATGGGTTCGTGTCAAACGAGAAGGCTGTCGATGAATATTTGTGAGCGAGATTTATTCAGCTGTAAAAAATATGGAAGTGTACTAGTGTTTTCCCGCTTATAAACTTTCATCCCCTATTTCACCCCTTAATGTTTTTTATCGCGACAAAATGTAGCCTATGTCCTTTCCAGGGTCTCGAACTATCTCCATACCAAATTTCAACTCAATCGGTTTAGTGGTTTAAGCGTCAAGAGGTAACAGACAGACAGACACCCTTTCGCATTTATAATACTCGTATAGATTTTATGACATACATCGAAGGTCGTGTGGCAGAGAAAGACTTTGTAGGTAACTCATTATTTTTTATATCACATAAAGGATTTCCAGTAAATAAAGTCTAACTACAGCTTACATTTATCAGGCCTCGTTCACTCTACAAGTACACACAGCCGCGCGTTAGGCTACCCCACACTTTGACTTTGAGACCGCCTCTATTCCCTACGCAATAATAGTAGATTGTTATACAAGGGGAGAAAGCGACCCATTTCACTCGAGAAGTTTCTCCAATAGCTCAAGAGTGAAATGGGTGCTTTCACCCGAGTTAAACATACTATTTTTCATATAACTATTTTTATAACTTAAGCAATTATTTTGCAAGTTTTTACGAAATCAAATTAAATTTCGCTCACAAAAATTAATCGACTGTGTCATCCGGTGGGACTCGAACCCACGTCCCCTCGCTATCCGGGCGAGTGCTCTTACCAACTAAGCTGCGGAGGACGTTAGTCAGCCGACGAATTTTTGTGCGGCGTGCGGTCGTCGCTGACGGCAAGTGCAACGCACCCCGGCAACTTTTTTGAAGTGTTGTTTCACGCCTTTGGGCAATAGTGGGTCCACACTTCTGTGCCAGGGAGGGAAAAGCTAATTTCCACCCGGCTATCTACACATGAAAGTTCAACTTTCCGAACTGGAGAGAAGAAAAATCTGTTTTCGTAGTTCACATGGGTAACCTGACGTGCTGCCGACTGCAAAAGCGTGGATCGCGACCGGTCAGCGTTTGGTCGTAATGAAATTGAAAATCTTTATGAAAAATCAGTAATAGAGCAGTAATGTAATGGCTGTCACAAGCCGTGTTTATTGTGTCGTAGCAAGAGTCGCTATTTACTTATAAATAACTTTTCGGAGTGGTCCTTCTGTACTTGTACTATTTTTTTTTTATTTACCTACATCCTCCCACTGCTGGGCAAAGGTCTCCCCCAACACCTTCCATTGATCCCTATCAGCTGCCAATGGACACCCAATCAGTCGCAAAGCTGTCCAAGTCGTCACACCACCTCTTTTTGGATCTACCTCTTCGTCGGAATCCATATGCTGGTATCCAACGCATGACGACTTGGGCCCATCTGTATGGGTGCATCCTGTAAACATGCCCCGCCCTATTAACAAACACAACTTTTATTTTTTAATAATTTTATTTGCGTATTTAATAATAATTTTGTAACTACAGCTTAGTTACATCATGCCAAAAAAAATCAAGTAAAAATCTAACTATTTTCGAGGTTTTGATTTTTTGTTGTTAATTTTTTTGGAGGCTTAATTATTTTAAGTAAATTATTTGTAGTAAAAGACATTCAACATTTTTATATTTACGTCTTAAGAATGGTATGACATTTACTTTAAATAATATATGCTGGGATATACCTAATAGCGCATGATTTGACGAATCTCTAGGTAAAGGAATTATCCTTTATTACTGGACACACAGTATTTTTTGGCTATGCTTTGTACCCACATTATCAAAAGTCTATTTATGAGAATAACCCGCTTCACAGAACCAACATGTTGTTATTGGGCCCCAAAAATTTTGCCGAAGTTCGGAGACCAAAACACAAGAAAGTTGTCTTGTTTTAGTGATGTGCGTAATCTATTAGATATAATCGATTGACTCGATTATAGTAGTTTCTTGACCTCCGTGTTTGAGTGCACATGCACAACCTAGGCTGTTTCATCTCAATAGAATAATTACACTTGGCCGCACATCCGACTATCCTACTTTGACCATAAGACCGCCTCTTTTCCCTTCATAATACGAGTAAAAGCCGTTTTCGAAATTCATATGGGTAACCCGACATGCTGCCGCTGTACATCTATGTACAAAGTGAGGTCACTTTATGCTTTCTTTATGCTTTATTTCCTCACTATACGCTGTGGTACAACTAAGGTTTTTTGTATGGGAGCCCCCTTAATTTTTTTATTATTTTATTTTATTATTTATTTTTACCTGTTGCCGTTAATAATATCGAGCAAAAAACGCAAAAAAAAGACGTTTGTTGGAGCCCTCTCAAATATTTAATTTATTTTATTTATAGTATTTGTTGTTACAATGGCAACAGAAATACATCATCTGTGAAAATGTCAACTGTCTAGTTATCACGGTCCATGAGATACAGCCTGGTGACAGATAGACAGCGGAGGCTCAGTAAAAGTGTCCCGTTTTTACCCTTTGGGTACGGAACCCTAACAATTTTTAGACTTGGATCCTCTTAACAACTTCACATTTCAATTCGTTCACGTAAATCGATTAAGAAATTAATCGGACGCGCACATCACTATCGTGATGTAAAACACCTGCTTCCGTACGGTGTACTTACCGAGCTCATATTTAATTTAGCGAACTCAGGAAATTCCCTTAACAAGGTTCCACATAAGTATTTATACGTGTCGCAGGCAAACTGGTGAATTCGACATATCGTGATCTGCCTGTGCATATTAAACAATCACAACAATTAGCTAGACTGAAATTAAGAGTAAGCTTGTGCTATGGTGAGTGTATACTTTGATTAATATCCATGACTTAGGTACAAATGCTCGTGTTCATCACACAAACATTTGCCTGTATTTAAGTATTTCTATCCGTTATCCTAGTCACCGTAGCACAAGCTCACGCTTAGTTTGGGGTTAGGTAATTGGTGTGTTTGTTGAAAAAATGTATTTATTTATTTCAATACTTCGTGTTTGATGATTCTGTAGAGTGCGTATCAATTTGGTTGATTAATAACGTGGCGCACGAATAAAAAATAATCAGCTGACGCTTTTAGTACACTTCAACCCCGTTATTACAAAAACTTAGTACCGGGTTTAAGCCAGGACTAAGCTATTAGCTAGCCAATTAGAAAAGCGTTTCTCTATTACGTTATGTCACGAATGTGTCATTCATTCCTCTGTTGTCGGCTTATATTTAAACCAAGCTTAAACCTGATCTATTTTTTTGTAATAAGGCCACAAAACTTTTTATTGAGACTTTTTGGGTAGAAAGGAAGAAGAACAAAAAATAGGCTTACAATAAATGTTATCACACACAATAACATATTTTTTTATCAACAAATGCCAGCGTTTCGTGATATGCACAGGCAGGTCTCAATCAGGCCGATTTAACGATTTTACTTCAACGAGTATTGAGATGAGGAGAGATGATGTCTTCTATAAATCTATACATATGATAAAATTGTAGAAGGTACATGGATTAAAAAATCTAAAATGCGTTTAGTAGAGTACAAAAATGTCGTTTTTGAAATTTTTGTCGGTATGTTAGTATTTATGTAAGTATGCATGGATCTTGAACATTATAGACTCGAAGTCTGCTGAACTAATCTTAAAGTACCTACCACATTTTAAATATGTATATTCCTGGTGGTAATACACAGTCACCTGTATCACTAAGATACAGGTGACCTCCCTTACCATACAACAGAGTACAAATGAAAGACCATGATTACTGGACGGCGATAGGAGTATGCATTTAATTTATAATATCCAGTCCACGCAGACGAAGTCACAGGCAACCACTTGACTATAAATATGATTGATCTAAGCGACATATTATACTTAACTTACTTAAAAATTGGGTCTCGATACCTTCTTATAACTTTAAGTAACATAATAAACGCGAAATACTCCCGCGAGACACATTTCTTCATACAAAAACTAAATTGAGACAACCCACTTCTGTATCTCGGGGGTGCTGTGGAGAACTATTAGGGAGTGTTAAATGAAAGATAATATTTTTCTCATGAAAAAAATACAGCTAAGTCGTGACAGCCAATCATTTCAGGGTTCCGTATTTATATAAGGTCACCTCCAAAAGACAGACGAGATTTAAGGGACAAATACAACATCTTAAATTAATTCGTTTCAGATAATACAACCATATTTTTAGAATGCTAGTTTTCGAGATAGTCGCCAAAAACGACTTTGATTAAAAAGTAAAATAAAACACCCCGTGAATGAGGAATAATCGCTTGCGTAAATGCAATACAAACGTTCGATGTATCAATGAATCCAATAAGGACGCCACTATGAGAGACTAAGTTCTCTCTCTTTCACACCTTACACGTGCCGGGGGCCGGGGCGGGCACTCCGCGGTCTGTCGGAACGCATCAAACGAACCGACAAAGAAACCGCAATGCCGCCAAAAGCATCCATACACGTGCCGCCATAGGAATGAAATGTGGTAAGAGTGGGGACCGAGTGAAATGACAGGGAGGGCCGATAAACCAAATTAAGTACAGGATGCTCTTAAAAATATTACCTTTAGTTTGTTGGGAAAAGTAAAAACAGAAACTAGCCTATTTTTTTTAATGCTAGGGTCCAATTTTTCTAATATAATTAGATGCCCTATTAAAATTTCGTCTGTCTTTTGGAGGTGACCTTATATAGTGATGTTCAATAGGAGCCTTTTTTTATGAGTAAGATCAGGTTTATTTAATAAAAGAAAAGAAAAACAAAGACATGCATGAAATAAAAATAAATAAACTTAAAACCTACTTAATCAAAATTAAACCCGTGTCCTTTAGGCAAGGAGGCGAGGATGCTGGCCGCGTTACCGCGTTGGATGGCTATACTTATCCTTTGAGCGAGGAACGAGCCAGCTTTACTATTTGCCAAAACAGAATTTAATTTAGGTGCAATTTTTCCAAAAAGTAATTCAGCGGATGGTCCCCACGGTCCAAAAGTTTCGACGCCAAACGGCGCAAACACATAATCACTTGCAAGTGATGCATACTTGCGACGTTTGGCGTTTTCAGCTAACTCCGCCGCCGCTCCAGCTTTTAAGGCTGACTCCCTGAGATGACATGGGGCCAAAGTATCAACGCAAGTTGCGTCCCAAACTAAGGCCCGACCCCGCTCCCAGGGAATGAGCGTAAGGCCATCGGGTCTCTTGCCATCATCACGGACCAAACCACGTGGTTCCAACGTGGAAGGAACATTGATGCTGGCAAGAGCTCTCCTGATGGCGTCATTAAGAGTAGCGTGGCGGGCGAGACGCCCAGCACTTTGCTGGCAACAAAGACAGTGGAGACCATATTTGTCGACCTCCTTGCCACAAGGACACGTCAAAACTTCACAAATAGGGGTACCAAGGCGTAGACCCACACACACCCGGAATGACTCACTATCAAAAAGGGTGCCCAGATTTTTTGATGGTAAAGCATGAAGCCAGTGGCCTGAATCTTTGCAGGAAACTGCCAAGAGCCTAGCACGATAACAATCACTGACAGAATTTTGAATAGGAGCCGGGTTTATTCGAATTTAAATATAAACACATTGACGATATAGCTACTCATTGATAAATGCCTAAAATTCAAATACACGTCTATCAAAAATTTGCGCCAAAAGACAATGTAAGTTTGCCGCCATCGGCTGTCAAAGACAACTTGTGCCTTTTGGAGAACCCTATATTTCAAGTTGTGTTTACATCACAGAAAGAAAAACCTTTTGTTTCAATTACAGAAGTACAGAACCCTCAGTGCGCGAATCCGTCACGCACTAGGTTGGTTTTTTATTTAATTTCAATTCATCTATACTAATATTACAAGAAGCAAATTTTGTGAGTATGTTATCGTAAGAAGTATCTACTTTTTGAAACTACTGAAATTTTGACAATGCTATCACCCGTATAAAGCTGATAAAATTCCACGACTGCCCAGTAAAAGGAGTGTAGTGTTTTCATGGTTCATGTCTGTATGAACTATTCTTTATATTCCACCATAACTACTAAACACCTGAGCCTGATGTGGTATCGTAAGAAACCTTTCACCATCCCGAGTGACGTAGGGTATCTAATCTGTTAACACTGAATTAACAACAAAGGCAAAATGTAAATTTTTTATGTCAAAAAAAGGTCTCATTATTACATTATAGGTATCATTTGAAAGATCTTAATGTGACGATCTCAAATATATTTAGAAAACAAGCCAAGTGCGAGTAGGACTCGCGCACGAAGGGTTCCGTACCATTATCAATACAAGAATAGACATTAAATAAAAGACCTAAATAAATACTAGCGGGTCCCCGTGACTTCGTCTTCGCAAATGCTAGATTTACTATACGAAACGTTAAGTACCATTTCACCTCTTTAACGTAAAATTCCTCGATGTTTTTGTTGTTATTCTGCTATTTTAGGAGGAGACGCATCCAACAAATTAGAGATCATCAAAATCGGTCCAGCCGTTCTCGACTTATTAGTGTTCGAACAAAGTGAGAACAAACCCGACTTTTTTTACCTGTAAAACGTGATAATTTACTTTTTACACATTTTTTTTACTATGTTTTAGATTTAATTGCACTTGTTAAAATTTTACCCGTGCGAAGTCGGGTTTTATCGCTAGTAATGAATAAACAGATACGGCAGTCTAAAAAAAGCACTACGTGTCAACATTCAGCAAAATAATTGTGCTCACTCGGCATACAGGATCCAAAATGGCTGACATTCGCGCCATATGGTATACTATTACTTAAATTCATACCTCTCTGTCTATCGCCCTACGAGTGAAAGGGACAGAACGAGTGAGTTATTGTATCACATCGTCACTTTTCATAATATGGAGGGAAAACATATCTTTATTAGAGAAAAAATAGGGCCTTTAGCTTATAGTGGAATGTTGGGTTGAGGCTTTATGAGAAATGCAGTCCTAGATTCGTTTATTGTTTGTTATTTTCTTGATTTGAAAGATCTCCACAGAAAATTGTTGTTGAATTAATTACACGATGATATTGAGAGTTCTGTACCTCAAAACGAAATAATAAAGTTGTCCGTCTGTCTGTCAAGACCCTTTCGTAGGAACGCATGGAGATATCAAATTGAAATTACCATGAAATACTAATAACTGCGATCCCTTGAAGCTGTGAATAAAATCGTGCATAAAGGAGGGGTTAGAGTTTCGTTAAGTTTTTTTACAAAAACAATATAACTATCAAATGAAAGTTATGTTATATTGTTAAATGTTTGCCATAACAAATTGTATTAGTAGTTACTTGTACTTCATTAAAACACAATTTTACGGATTACTTCGCGATTTATTTACATTTTATTTAAAACCTGACGTTTCGAATACTTAACAGCGATTATATTTGTCATTACAAAGTTTTGAAAAATTAATATTAATTTACGTTCCTATTTACGCAGAAAGAGCTAACCGTGTCTTGAGATCTTGCAGTGCGAGGTGTTGCTTGGGTTTTTGCTAGAATGGGATCCCATGCCGGTGGAACTTTCCAACCATCTTCCCTATTGAAATTTGGATGTTTTCTAATTTCAATGGCTTCAAGTAGCATTCGAGGAATAAAACGCCGTTCTTTTTCAAGTATTTTAGGTTGGTCAAAACGAATGAAGTGGTTAGATTTGTCTAAGGCATGTTCACACACTGCAGATTTCATGTTCCGTCTATGTTTTACGTCAGCTATGTGTTCTTTTATCCTCACGCCTATACTTCGCTTTCTTTGCCCGATATAGGAGAGGCCACAGTCACACTCCAGCTGGTACACCCCTGCATGCAACTTGCATTTATTTACAAAGAAAAGTGATACGCATAATTTTAACACTAGAAATAAAAATAAACTTGCTATTCCACAATTCAGGCTTCAAAAATTTGGTCATTCTTTCATGGCAAAATGTGTCAATTTCTTTAACAAATTACCGAAAAATATTGTAGAATCACCAATTAACAAATTTAAATAATTTATTAAGGATACCCTAATGACAAAAGGTTATTATAAATTAGACGATAATTTGAATGATGTAAACGTGTACAATTTCTGTATTTAAACATTATTTTTAAAAGAGGCTTTGACAATAGTGACTAAGTTTCTTGCGCTGCTTCTTCTCAGCACTAGCCCACAATTTGTCCCGAAGCAGTGGTAGGTCTTAAAAAATTATATGTTGGGACGTGTATAAGTGCCTTCTGTGGGCCTACATACATAATTAAATAACTTTTATGACTTTTCATCTTGAAGAAGTTTTAATGTGTTTTAATAAGTTCAACAATTCGCGAAAACGTAACGTACTTGTTAAAAATATCTTATTCTTTTGTAAGACTCAGTACAATGTAGTGATATTAAAACTCAATCATTCCACACTACAAACTAATAGATTACGGCGGTCAAAAGGACCTTGCAAATAGATCCACTTTTAAATTTACATTGTTAACGTGTAGCACAAAGCGTCTTGGCCCATCCGACCCTCGGTAGTTCAGTAATTCGTAAGTCATGAATTTTGCACGGCGACCGCGGGTTGAGTTGTGTGTGTTTAGAGGATGGGCCGAAACATTGGCGGGAGCGGTTGAAACATGAGCGAGGGTGGGTTGAAACATGGTCGGGGAGCGTTTGAACAACCATTTTTCAACCCAACCTGGTTTGAGACATGGATAGGAAGCGGTTGAAAAATTGGCGGGGCAGGTCGAAACATGACCGGGGAGCAGTTGAAACATTGACGGGGGTGGTTTGATACAGAGGCTAGGGCGGGTTGATCATGGACCCTCGTCCCGCCCTAGCCTCTGTAGTGGAGGAAACATGGCCGAGGAGTGAGGAAACATGGATGAGGGCGGGTTGAAACAATGGATATGATGCTTTTGACGCTGTAAATAATATCTACTCTTTCACAAATGTTAAATTGGTTCACCGCTAACAACAAAAACCTTTTACTTAACGGAAATAAATCTAAGTGTGTTAAATTAACAATGCCCAATGTCTGACAGGCCTCAACAGACATTATTGGTTCAACAACAATCTTAGGAGTCACCTTAGATTCGAAACTACAATGGGGTCCTTATAACGAGGCCTTATCAGGGAGACTTAGTTCAGCTGCTTTTGCTATAAGCTTTCATACAGCATAAGACGCTTGACTGATAATTAAACGGCCAGCCTAGTCTATTTTAATTATTAAGTGGGGCTCCCATGGGGAGAGAAACGTGCGGTGGTAAGACCCCAAATGCAATGGAGTGATGACATAAAGAGAGAAGCCGGATCGATGTAGATACAGGTGGCTCTGGATATAAGAGACTGGCATGAAAGAAAGGAGGCCTACACCAAGAAAATGTAAAAGAAGACTTAGAAGAAGAAGAAGAGGAGAGGGGCTCCCGTGCAACAAACGTGGTACGGAACCCTGCGTGCGCGAGCCCGACTCGCACTTGTCCGAGTTTTTTTTATATGATTCGTTGCATCTTATCCCTTACACCACACGCTAAAGGGCACGTACCACGGGTGGTATATGTAAGCAGTGATTTCCCTACTGAGTTGCCCGCCCTGCCTTTCACACTTACACATTTTAATTTGAAATCACAACAAATTCTGGTCTAGGTCCCTTTAACGGTGCAACTTGGTATTTCTTAAGTTTTGTGTGTTAGAGTCATTTTACGAGTAATTAGGCAAAGGTGACGTGTGGTTAATATCTGAATTAATCTTACCGAAAAATCATTATTAAGTATCTTACCGAATTCAACCTAATGCCTGACCCGATGATTGAGATTGGGATTGAGACACTGATCTATCTTATCCCAAATAAGGTTTCGATCAGAAGACTTATAACGTGCTTTCCGAGGTACGGGGGTGTAACACCACCAACTTTCTGAGTCCAAATTGTTTCTGAGTTATTTCGAGACAGAAAAACCTTGAAACAAATTTGGGTCTGAACCTTGATTCGAACCCGGAACGCCGTGGATGACTACCACTACCTGTAGTACTGGTACATTAGTGCCCAACAGAGAGCACTCGCCTGATTACCGAAAAGTCGTGGATTCGAGTCCCATCTGAAGACAGGATGAATTTTTGAATCCAATATTAAAATTTGTCAAAAAAGTTTTTACCAGTGTTTTTACCGATTAGCGGTAATTTAACCTTAGTTTATTACTAACAGTTCCCCGCGACGTCGCCCGCGCCAAAAGTTAGATCCAAACAAACTTTCATCCCCCATTTAACCCCCCTAATGACTTTATATTGCGACAAAAAGTAGCCTATGTCCTTCCCAGGGTTTCAAATTATCTCTGTACTAAATTTCATTTGAATTGTTCTAGTAGTTTCGGAGCCTATTCAATACAAACAAACGATCAAATCTTTCCTCTTTATAATATTAGTATAGATCAATAACTCTACTACTTTGACTGTAAGTATCTTCATGTTACCGAAGCACGAATTATACGCTCTATAAGACCCAGTCAGGACTAATTGTATGATGAAATATTCAGGCGGACTCGGGGCACTATCATCCTAATTAATAGTAGATGGGGGCCCGTTGCACCGCGTTAACCGCGGTTAGGATTGTAATTGTAATCTGCGAAATAACTGTTTACAAGAGGCTGGTTTACATCGGTGCCCCAAGAGCTGGCTCGGAGCTACCTTGTCCAGCATCGCTATCCGGAGCGGTAATGCTGCCAGCATCCTGGGAACCTTACCACTAGGATCCTTTATAAAAAAGTTGTTTTTCTATTGTATTAAAATAATTTATCTTAATTTTTATTGTACAGTTTTATATATATTACTACATACTATAATATAGTTTACTGTTTTATACTTTGCAATGATGTTTACATTACTGCGCTGTTACGTCCAATTATCTTCTACTTCTAGACTCTTCTTTATCAAAAGGGTGTCAGATAATACTTTAAGCTGTAAGAAAGCTTTTTACAACTGCTAAAAATTAATAACAATGGGTATCCAAAACATCATACAAACCTAGTCTAATTGTACACTTCCAACAATTTACTACATAGCATGCAATGAATGATAATGTAAGTACTCGTACATATTCGAATTTCATAGCACAAACCTAGTCTATCTAAATATAAATGTTAAACAAATCGATGTTTATTTTTTTGTTCAAGCCGCTTATCTATATAAAATAATGTCCTCCTAGCCGATTTCAACTAGCCTATCTCAACAGAGATTAGCTAACTGCGCAGGACATATTATAGTGCACAAGTGTATGCGCAGTACACAGGTGTACTCTCTTTTCCTTCACTCTCATAATTCGGTGAGACGGCAGTCCGACATGACCGTAGAGAGATCAGGCGCAGGACCAAAGGCTTAACGTGCTTTCCGAGGCACGGGGGTGTTAACACCACCAACTTCCTGACTCCGGAGCTGTGTCTGAGTAATTTCAAGACAGAAAAACCCAAACACTCTCGGCCCGAACCCTAGAGCCCGAAATATACAGATTACTGATTAGCGTAACATAAACAAGTCCGAGCTAATCGCCGATTTAGTTAACTCCAGTTAAACTGCGCTCGGTGTGATCCGCTGCGTAATCCCACGAGTTATTTAACTCTATATAAATAGCACGATATAATACGCTTTGGTTAGCAACATTTTGCTTTAAGTTATGTTATAGCTGTATTCCTATCTACATCTACACTAATATTATAAAGAGAAAGATTTGATTGTTTGTTTGTATTGAATAGGCTCCGAAACTACTAGACCGATTCGAATGAAATTTGGCGCAGAGATAGTTTGAGACCCTGGGAAGGACATAGGCTACTTTTTGTCGCGATATAAAATCATCAGGTGGGTGAAATGGGGGATAAAAGTTTGTATGGAAAATCCGACTTTAAGCGCATGCGAAGTCGCAGGGAACTGCTAGTATTAAATAACGAGGAAATTATTTTACAAGTGAAAAGCTACATTAATTAAAAGTATAGTCCCCAGCACGTCAAGTTACCCATTTGAACTACAAAAACAGCTTTTATTACGTAGAAAATAAAGGCGATCACATGGACAACCCCACCCATTGTCCATGTGATCGCCTTTATTCTCTACCGCTACCTAAAATGGCTATGTATATTTTTATTTGCTGTCGCTTTTTACCAAAAAATACTTTACTAACGTTTGTATAGAATTCTATTAAAATCACAGTTAAGCTATTTGTTAAAACACAATTTTACGGATTACTTCGCGATTTATTTACATTTTATTTAAAACCTCTCTTTTTTAAAGAGATTTCCAAGAGGCTAGTTGACATCAGTGGTGACCTAAGAGCTGGCAGCTACCTTGCTCAGCGTATAAGCATCGCTATCCAGCGCGGTAATGCTGCCAGCATCCTATTAACCTTACCACAAGGACCCTTTTTATAATTTTTGTTTTTGTGTTGTATTAAGTAATTTATCTTAATTTTTAATTACATTGTTGCATTTAAAACCTGACGTTTCGAACACTTTACATTAAATCGCGAAGTAATCCGTAAAATGGTGTTTTAATGAGTTCAACAATTCGCGTAAACGTAAGAAACAAATATAAGCTATTTGTATTAGGGTAAATATAGCAATTTGACACATGACAATACAGAGGTACTTCCCATTTCTGCCACATCGCGCTGCGATCGTTTTCACGGTCCCCACTACCCACTTTGCACATAAACTACTTACCCATGGAAAGCCGGGGCGGGTTGTGATCATCAGTATACTATTACAAAGAGCTAAATACTAAAAATTTTAAAGATTATATTACTACCCCGTACTTATCACCCCCACCCACCACTATCCTATGTCCTTCGTCGGGACTCAAACTATCACTTTACGGTTTACCTAAATCGGTTCAGCGTTAAGGGGTTTTAAAGACAGTCACCGTATATACAGTGTTAATTTAAATTAGCTGGACACCTCTTGCAGGCAGCTTCTCCACAACAATCTTAACAACATTAGTTCTACGACTTTTCAAAATTAATAGTTCTTAAAATTTAAGTTTTCCCATACAAAAATTATTTATTGACTCTAAACTTGCGTGTTAGTACCGAAACGGTGAATGAATGCAGGAGGGGCGAGGTAGGGGCGCCTCGGCGTTGTTATTTTAGGTATATCATACAGAGTAGTAAATAACAGAGGGAACATATTTTTTTGTTATTTATTAAGATTTGTAAAAAGTCGTAGAACAAATGTTGTTGGGATTGATGTTGAGAGGCTGCCTGCAAGAGGTGTGTATATAGATATCCCACCACCATTCAAGAAGCCTACAACATTGCGTTCCTTAAATGTTATTACAGACAGAGACAGACAGACTGAAATTGCGGTCAAATGTCTGTTTATTAATAAAAAAAAGTTTTTGTAGGCGTAATTAATCCTTGAAAAAATCATAAATTGCTCGTATTGCTGGGTTAAATAAAAACATTTCCAAAATAGTTAGTTACATTGATAGTTACAGTTCGAAACAATGGATTCAAAATATTTATAGATTAAAAGTTTGGGCCTCCAAATTCAATCTTTTGTCGCTCCACTATGGAGAGAGCTGTGTTATTTCAGGTGCTGCCCGGATCCCACAGGGTATAGAGATGCAGTAGAATCAGTGTCGACGTTTGGGCTACTGGACGCCCCGGTCAAGAATTAAATGTCGCTGTATCGATGCAAGCTCTGGCAGCCGCTCAAGCAAGAAAGGGACAAACGCAGCTCATGCCGATAGTCCCGTTTCCTTGTCTATAACTTCTTTACAGTTTATTCTACCAATTGACTAGTTGTACTGAAATTCACTACAAAAATATTTATAATTAGAAATCAGAGGGTATATTCAATTTAGGACACATATCTCATTTACATAAAAATAACCAATTAATTAAATATGTACACTTAACAAAACTTAAAAATCTACTTATTCGAAAATGTAACCGTGTCCATGAGGCAAGGAAGCGAGAATGCTAGCTGCGTTTCCGCGTTGGATAGCCAAACTTAGCCTCTGAGCGAGAAATGAGCCAGCTTTTTTGTTTTCCAGAATTGTATTTAATTTAGGGGCTATTTTTCTAAAAAGTAATTTGGCGTTAGGTCCCCATGGTCCAAAAGTTTCAACGCCAAACGGTGCAAACACATAATCACCTGCAAGAGACACGTATTTGCGCCGCTTTTATCTCCATAACTTAAACAAGGATTTTTTAAATAGTCTTTTGAAAGTGTCTTGTCTGTCCTATGTTTTAGTCTCAGTGTAAATATTCGTAAATTCTGTTTTGAGGAGGGAAAAATCGATACATTAGAAGCATAGCTTAGGTCTTAGGAAAATCATTATCAAGTGTTTAATTTTAGGTATACCAATGCGAACGTGTTAAGAACTTCATCTCTCCTTTAGCGTTATCCAGAACTAACGACGTGGATGTAGAATGTTTTGTACTTCCTCTTTGTTAAATTTTTACCCAGATTTTCCCCCAATTTAGAGACTCCATTACTAAGTCGCTGACTTATTGTTACTAAATTAAATTTCGCTTACAAAAATTTATCGACCGTGTCGTCCGGTGAAACTCGAACGCACGACCCTTCGCTGTCCAGGCGAATGCTCTTACCAACCGAGCTATGGACTACTTTAGTCAGTCGACGAATTTTTGAAAGTGCTTGCTACGCCAGTGAGCCGGCGTTCGATTTCATCAATACTTGTTAGTATCATTCAAGATATTTTTGTATCGGTTGAGCGTACAGACTAGCGATGGGCGATTATTCAAAAAAAAATAATCGAATGAATCGATAATAGACCATTCGAGCTATCGAATGTCGATTTAGTAATTAGTAAAAAAAATAATCGAATAACAATCGACAATCGAATGATAATCTATACTGGGCCCTTCGATGCATTCGATCGAATTGCCGCGACTGTGCGCACTGGACAGGCAGTGACCGAATGATTAATCAACGCGACGAATGACGATTCATTCGTTAGTAGTTAGTAGTACGGCCTGCATAATCGAAGAATAATCGAATGACTGCGGTTGCTTATCGAATACATTCGATTACAGAGACCATTCGAATTATTCGATTAATTTAGTAATAATCGCCCATCGCTAGTACAGACCGAGTCTACTGCATTTTCTTACAGTATGTCCCTTCTGTTTATATTTAATCAACTGCCCGGTCCAATTAGCATGATTTGTTCTTTTCGTTCACGTTTACGATAATAGTTGTTATTCTATAGTTAACTGCTTACGAAGGTCCTGCCCAAAAGCGTATTTAGATGAGAGATTCGGCTTGAAACAGCTGTGATTATTATATTCCATCAGATTTCTTTTGTTTGGTTTTGTGGTTATAAAAACTATAATAAGTAAATGCACTTAATAATGTATCGTCTTCGGGTGGGAATCGAACCCACGCGATGGACGATTATTACTAAATTAATCAAATTATTCGAATGGTCCTTGTAATCGAATGTATTCGATAAGTAACCGCAGTCATTCTATTATTATTCGATCATGCGGCGAGCAATACCGGAGGCCGTACTATAAATACTAACGAATGAATCGTCATTCGTCGCGTCGATTAATCATTTGTTAGCTGCCTGTCCTGTCGCGGCAATTCAATCGAATGCATCGAAGGGCCGAGTAAAGATTATCATTCGATTGTCGATTATTATTCGATTTTTTTTTCCGAATAACTAAATCGACATTCGATAGTTCAAATGGCCGATTGTCGATTCATTCGATTATTTTTTTTCGAACAATCGCCCATCGCTACATCAGGGGGGTGAAATGGGGAATAAAAATTTGTATTGAAAATCGGTCTTTTTGTGCGGGCGAAGTCGCGGAAAATTGCTAGTATAGATATAAATCTATGGTAACTGGACAGGATGTTATTCACAGCAACTCCGCTCGCTCGTTCAGCTCGTCTCAAACAGCTCAAAACAAGCCGAGCTGTAATTGCTTGTAATTTTAGCGAAATTTCAATGAGCACAACATAAACAACGGCTTTGTAGGTCCGCTGCCGTTTGCGCGCTTCCTGCTGCTAGTGATGGGGCGGTGTCGACAAATTATATCGATGTTTCCCTTGCCTACAGCCAGGCCTGTGTATCTCCCCGCGGAGGTAGCAAAAACGTACCTACGCGCGGCGCACCTACGTAGGTGCTAAAACAAGTTGCGTGTCGCTACCGGCCAGAGCCACGCTCGCGCGTTTTATTCACCGGCGGCCATGCGGCTACGTTGCTGGCTGGACGAGAATGAATAAAGTACTAGAAAGAGGCGCTAGATGGCGTTAGAAGCTTCTCGTAGCAGTCAACCCTATCGCGTCGCGTGATATTACGTCACTGAATAGGTTTAGTGTATTATGAATCATATTCTAGAGCAATAAGTATGAAATTATCTTGCAATGGATTTTTGTAGATGTCTACACGAAAATGTGCTTGACTCTGAGGCGAACTAAATTACGCCATATTGTTGACGACATTGAGCAGACATTTCTTTGAATACAATTGCTAAGTCATACTTCTGTACGAAGTACTAGTATTCTGTGGTACAGCTATCTAGAGAGTGGTATTCGTTGCAGGCTGAAGTGTTTCCTAAACACTATGATTTCGTTTCCTAAAAAAAGAGTGAATAGGCTGAATCGTTGCCGGCTGACAGCAGTTTCCTAAACACTATGATTTATTTTCTTAAGAAAAGAGTAAATAGGCTGTTACTAGTCAGGCATGAACCATGCTTGGACGCATCGTGTCGCCAACCATCGAATGAAATTGAAGCCAAATGTCTGTCTGTTAAATATAAAAAAATGCTCGGTTATCGAACTCAGGGCCCTAGAGTAAGCTCAAATCCGACTAGGGGCAAATGTTTGTTCGATGAGCACGAGCATTTGTACATAAGTTATGAATATTTATAAACATATACATTCGTTATCCGTTCGATCGTCAATGGCGTAATGGGCAGCAGGTTGCCTCTCATGCAGGAGGTACCGGGTTCGAACTCACGTGCCGCCATGTATGTGCATTAGTTGTTTCACAAACCGATGCTCTTACGGTGAGGGAAAACATTGTATGGAAATCTGCACATTCAGGCGACTGAATGTGTAACCATGGTCCAAACTGGTCAGGTTGCCCTGTTAATAGTCACCAGGGTCAGATGGCAGGCCTGATCTTCCGTTAAACTTTTCCCTAGTTCTTCTTTATTGATATAACTTTATCATGATAATATAGTCTGTTCATAAAAATACTATATAAAAAACTTTATTCATTCGAGTCATACACCTGTTTTTTAGAATTAGGTTTAAAACAAGCTGAAACAAACATGACTGGAATGAAAATTTCAGCCAGTTACCGTTACTTACGTTTATTAAAACTTAAATTTTATTTGAATTTTTATTATACTAAAAGTTTACAACCGGTATTTTCATCCCCGTATTTAACGAGTTCAATATTAATGTATTTATTTTACGTCCAACTCTATGAATGGTGATGAACCATAAATAACAGCTTTGTGACCACTAGCTGCTATTTCCAGGTTTCCTGCTAACAGTGATGTGAAATTATCGATATATTGCAAGTATTAGTATCGACGTTGTGCCTTGACTAAATTTAAGTTCATTCTCTCTTTTTCTCAGTAAGAGAAACGAAAAGAGAAATATACTTTCATTTAGAAACGTCAGAATTTAGTTATCAACTGGCAGCTGTTTAAAGCTGCCAGTTGATAACTAAAATATGGTATAATTTATTCTGTGTCCAATGTCCATAGACAATTCAGTAATGATGTCATTTGACGACGATTAAAGTTTGTCGAAAAAACGCAAAAAGTTGTAAAAAAAGTAAGGAATTGCGTCACTTTATTTAACGTTTTTAAATTATTTTAGTCTGTCTCTTTTCTTTTCTTCACTAGAGAACGAAAGAGAATGCACTTGAATTTAGTCTTAGACAGGGCACCTCGGAATCGTAGCTCACTGAGTAGGTAAGTACTAATTGCCGCACTCATTGACGTCTCGACAGACGTCAATTAAATTTATTCTATAATTAAGTCTCCTTCTGTCACTTTCTTTGTCAATGAAATAGAAAAGGACGGCGTGTGACTTAATGAAGGATTAACTATACTTGACGTCTCTGAATACGGCAGTAAGTGCCTATTTTTCATTACGAGTGAAACGTCCTTAAGATCGTAGAAACTATATTAATTTTATCGACATCAACGACATGATTTACCTCAACCCTAGTTTTCAGTGCAGGTGAACTTTGCGTTAACTATCTCTTCAGTACATCACTTAACTGTGACAGCTTTCTAATAAGCACACGCGAAAATCAACCTTATTCTACTTAGATAAGGCTTAAAATATATTGCAGACAAAAGCGACATCTCACCTTTGCATTTGCATAGCATTTATCTTTTATGGAAGTTCTTTATCACGGGATTTTGAACTTTATCGTGTTAGAAATAAGGTAGATTACAGTATGAGGATGTAAATCAGATAGTATATTGTATATTTAAGAAAATTAACATCTACTATACATAGCATGTATGTAGGTATCACTACACGGTATAAAACAAAGTCCCCAAAGTCTGTCTTAATGTATGTATTCATGACGATCTCAAAAAGTACTGAACGGATTATATTATTGGACTTAAATAATGACCACCAGAGGCGGGAATTGAACCCGAGTTTCTCGCATACCGGGCGATTGCCTAAACACTCGCTTTTAACAGAGTGATTCCTGAAAAAGGTTTAAGTGTTAAATTTGTAATTATAATATGACGATGACAGTTATAGATATCGGGAAGAAATATGCCGTCTCGAGCTTAATTAAAAAACGCTGAATAAGTGCCTAATCCGTATGAGATATCTTTAACTAAACGATATTTATGAAAGAACTAGTGGTTGCCCGCGACTTCGTCTGCATGGCCGCGATGATACAAAATGACTCATACTCCTATCGCCATCCAGTATTTGTGGTCTCTCAGTCAGTAGTACCCTGTGGTACGGTGTAGGGAGTTCACCCAGTACCACTAAACACCACCATACCCACACCTGGTAGATCACTGATAGAAAATAATAAACGAATCACTTGCCATTTATTTCGAGTGAAAAGAATTGTACACCTGTACCGTCCAGTCATCATGACCTGTTGTCCTGTGAAGTATGGCGCAGGGGGGTCAACCTGTACCTATCTCTTGATGTACCTATGTGTAAAAAGTATATATTTTTATTTTATTTATTATTTCAAAAGTATTCATCACAGGATACCCGAAACAATTTTAAGTAAGAGTTTCTGCGCCTGTTTCTTTACGTGAGTAATTTGAAGTTTATAGGTCCAAGACTTTAGAAATTAGAGGGGGGGGGACCGTGTAAACGACTTTGGCGGGCTATATCTCTCAAATGGTAAAGCTGATAAAAAAGTGTTGTATGGAAACCCTATCTTATTTTCATAGTCCTTTTCAACGATACCCCACACAAGGGGGTCCTTTTCAACGATACCCCACTCAAAAAATAATTCAACCCCTCCCCCTTTACATGTATCCCAGGTACCCTTAAAAAGGGGTAATTTAAATTTTACGTATTTTTAACCCCCGACGCAAAAACGACGGGGTGTTATAAGTTTGACGTGTCTCTGTGTGTGTGTGTGTGTCTGTCTGTGGCATCGTAGCTCCCGAACGGATGAACCGATTTTGATTTAGTTTTTTTTGTTTGAATGATCAATTAGTCGGGAGTGTTCTTAGCTATGTTTGATAAAAATCAGTCCAAGATGGCTGCCGTAACAAAATGGCGGAATACATATATTTTTCAAACTCCCTCAATATGGGTATCAAATGAAAGGACTTGACTAGTAGAATACTATACACTATGACAAATTTCAAATCCAAGATGGCCGCCGTAATAAAATGCAAATTACATATTTTTTTGAACTCCCTCAATATGGGTATCCAATGAAAGGGCTGACTAGTAGAATACTATAAAACATTATGCTAAATTTCAAATCCATAACGGTCGTTATCACAAAATTGCGAATTGCATTTTATTTCAGAACTCCTTTAATATGTGTTTCAAATGAAAGAGCTTGACTATTGGAATAAAAGTACGTACCTTATTTTATAATAATTATTTTTAATATTGATAAAAAAACCTGATGAAACATCAAATTACTTAGAATCTTAAAACGCAAGAAAATAATTGAAATGAAAGAAAAAAAGACAATAATTCCCCTACAAAAAGCATGAAATAGAAAATGAATTTAAAATTTAAAAACCCCCGACACAAAATAATAGATGCACATAAGTTTAAATGGAAACCCAATAAAAAACCAAAAAATAAAACTGAAATTTTGACCCTACGTAAGTACGTAGGTATACAATTTTTAATACTAATGTTGTCGCGTCGGGGGACCGCTCTTTACCTAAAAATTAAAATAACGAACAAATTAAAGTAACTATGTATTTAGAATTACAAGTTTACCTACTTAGTGCAGTACCTAATATTAGTGCGGTCCCCCGACGCGACAACAGTAGTATTAAAAATTGTAAACCTACGTACTTACGTAGGGTCAAAATTTCAGTTTTATTTTTTGGTTTTTTATTGGGTTTCCATTTAAACTTATGTGCATCTATTATTTTGTGTCGGGGGTTTTTAAATTTTAAATTTATTAAAAATGAGATCTATATGTGAAGTATCCTTAAACCGGTAACCGAACGTTACATGCAAATCAGTAATAATAATAATACAGGGCCACCTCTCCACCCTTAGCTGGCAACGCCAATGTTGCCCCTTAGTCCGGTCTATACGACCCACGGCGCCAGGGGGGGCCCATTCAGTTGCTGGCGAGTCACCGCCTGCCAATTTATTCAGCATGAGGCTATGATCTAGGCAGGTGTCCCGTAGTCTCTCCCTCCATAGTCTTAATTACTCGGTCCACCTAGCACCTAAACCCATAATCCAGAATTGTTTCCATCCATATTCTGCAATAGTCCTACACGAGCCGGGGATTGTCATACATTGTGACATACAGGGATAGTCGCCGGCTGGTGTCACAAAGCTTTTAGATTAATGTTGTCAAACGGGCCTCTGCGTGTTGACTTCGGCCCTATGTACGCCTTCCAAAGGTCCGGGACCCCATGGTCCCGAGATAGGAAACGACACAACATAATAATAATAATCTTTATTTTTCTCAACACATAAAAAGACAATTGAATGAACATAGAGCTTAATACTAAGGGCCAGTGTATGTGTGAGACTGGTGCCTATGCAAGGTAAAATACCTGTGTTACAGGTCACCAGGCTCCCACTACTTCGAACAGCCGTAGGTTATTCAAAAGTAACTAAGTTTGAATGTTTGAATTAAGGTACAAAAGATTATAGTTGTTAGTGATGTAGTTGATGATAGACAATTAGACAATGCGTCAATCAGTCCATAAACGTAGAAGATATTCTGCTGTGACAGACTAGGACGGACGGAACGGACGGACTGAACGATCTTATAAGGGTTCCTTGCCGGACTACGGAACCCTAAAAAGTTACAGAAAATTTTAGTTCTCCAAGTAACCGCTAGAGGCGCTGTGCAATTTGCCAAAAACTGTAACGGTACTGGTGGGTATTTTCGTTGTTTTTGAAACAATGTATAGAATACTACCTTCTTCAATTTCTAATATAGGTACACGCTGTTACTTTGCATCCTTGCCATATTTACAGAGGTAACTATATTACGGACACTGAACTCAAATCATTAAAAAATAGTGACCTAAAATTTTGATTTTTAATCTTGATTATTTAATTTTATCGACAATCTGTTACGCACACCAATAACGATCGTAGCACATACACTTCACTGTTGGCTGTTCATCGGCACAAAAGAGCCGCGGCGATTGCGCTCTCTTTCTAACATCATAAACGCCGCCCCTTCTTCTTCTTCTTTTTTTTTCTTCTTTTTTTTCCCCTTCTTTTATCTCTGTGAATATGGCAAGGATGCAAAGTAACACCGTGTATATAGATTGTTGGTAATTTTACTGTGCAATGTTCAACTACTCTAGATATACCAATGTAAAAGTATTGTTTTTTAAATAGTAATATCTTAAGTTTCTTACCTTTCGACAAAGAGTTGTTAGTCGGTCCACTCGACAACCCCATAGGCACCAGTTGAGCAGGTATCTGGAACAAAGAAACATACTTTAATAAATATTCCTAAGGTTGTCTGGACGAGATCTCTTTCAGCGATAACACCGCCTTGATGATAAATTGTACAAAAGTGTGCCGAAGGGTCGGTCAAGTGTGAAGACACTTTTTTTAAGGACTTTTAGGGTCCCGTACCCAAAAGGTAAAAACGGGACTCTATTACTAAGCCTCCGCTGCTTGTCTGTCACCAAGCTGTATCTTATGAACCGTGATAGCTAGACAGTTGAAATTTTCACAGATGTTGGATTTATGTTGCCGCTATAACAAAAAGTACATAATAAAATTAATATTTAATAAAGGGGGCTCCCATACAATAAACGTGTTTTTAACGTTTTTTGCTCGCAATTAATAACAGCAAGAGGTAGACGCTTGAAATATTCACAAAATATTAAGTTGTATATTCACTTCGAAAATAAATAGTTAAATAAAAAATAATATATAAGAGGGCTCCCATACAACAAACATGAATGTTTGCCATTTTTTGCTCGATATTTATAATGGCAACAGGCAGACGCTTACAGTATTTACATGATATTATGTAGTTTTTCACTTTAAAATCATTAATTAAATTAAAATTAAAAAATAATAATTTAAGGGTTGTTTTTTTGCCTATACTGTATAATGGCAACAGGCAGACGCTTACAATATTTACATAATATTATGTTATTTCACTTTAAAAATTATTAAATAAGTTAAAATTAAAAAATAATAATTTAAGGGTTGTTTTTTTGCCTATACTGTCTAATGTTGTAAGTTAATGGTACGAAACCCTTCATGCGCGAGTCCTACTCGCACTTGGTCGGCATTTTATGAACTTTTCATGTACCTACATTTTTATTTCGTTTTGAAGTAGGCACGGTACCCTAACAAAGCAGATCATCTTCAAATACATAATTTATGTGACGACGCACACAAATGTAACGTAGCAATATATTTCCACAAGCGGTGTTTGTATAGAAAACTCTTGGGATGTTTTTCTAATATAATACACTCGTTCTGAAATAATAATTGTTATTTGACTTTATTTTTCCATTATTCGACTCGAACGAATGTAAAGATTCAGAATGAATAAAACAACATTAACTGGTTTTTGGGGTCGACGGTGAAATATTTAAGACGCTACTTGTATTTGAGATTCCGTACAATGTTAGACCAAGCTAGAGTAAGTTTTTAGTCCAGTGTAAGCTACAAGTCACTTCGTAATAACCTAATTTTGCATTCTAATAACATTTCGTTTCGGATTAAGGCAATTTAACGCAATCAAACTCAAACTTAAAGTTTTTTTTAGCTTGGCAAACATTGTAAACAATCTTGACATTCCTTTTATACGAAATCATTCATAACTGGCAGTTCCCCGCGACTTCGCCCGAGCCAAAAGTTTGATTTTCCATACAAACCCCCCCCCCCCCCCCCCCATTTCTCCCCCTGATGATTTTATATCGCGACAAAAAGTAGCCTTGTATGTCTTTTCCTAGGTCTCAAACTATCATTGTACCAAATTTCATTTGAATCAGTTGGGTGTTTCGAAGCCTATTCAAAACAAACAAAAAATGAAATCTTTTCTATTTATAATAATAAGTGTAGATAAGATAGACACAAAAATAACAACCTACTATGGGAATTCATCATTTTAATACACAGGTACAACTTTTTATATAAGCTTTAATAGTTGATTATTCACCAAGGGGGTAAAGTGACACGAAGACATCTTTATCCCCGAGGAGAATACTCTGCTTTTCACACTTCCTACGAGGCAATAAAAAAAATGTGCTACAAATACCTTCTTGTATCTATATACTTTGACTTTTCTGGCAGTAAATTATTATTATTAACAATACCAGCAGCTTTACATCTAATAAACACCGGTGTCATAAACTTCGTCACTCGAAAGTTTTACGAAAACATTGTTTGTAATTTCTTAAAATACAGAGGTATTTTTTCTTTATTTATTTATTTTTTTAGAAGCGCGCGCTTTTTTTTTCATTCTGTGCTGAAATTCGTGGCTGCTAGGTTTAAATTTCAAATAAGTTTGGTGCGGGACGGGCAAGTGTGATCATGCCTACGAACTTTTATTCGAAATTCACTTTGCCTTCCTAAGGGCGTAATAAAATTTCATACGTCCCTAGGGATGCAATGACTCATTTGAGTCAGGTTTACTTGATGTGTAATTAAACATTGCCGAGTAGGTAGTGTGAAATAGTATTTTATTTCACTAGTTTTATTTTTAAAAGTCATGAAAATGTTGTTTGCCATGCATAGAGCAAGAGACTTTATACCAGTGTAGGTATCTGGAGGATACATTGCTCCTTGTGAAATACTCGTTTTAACTTCGTCTACGTTTTCCCAACTAAAGGTCATGGCACACTTTACCGGCACCGCAACGGCACCGCCTGAACCCAGCAATAACTTGCCATTCAAATTAGAGCATTAAGTTGTGAGTCGTACACTTTATTTTGTAAATTCGAGGCGACGCCGTGCTGCAGCCGTGCTGTTGCGGTGCCGGTATAGTGTACCTTGACCTGTACTCGAAGAGTAAAATAATGTCGGTATAATTTAGAGTGAGTGAATGAACGAATGTATAAAACTATAAACCAACAAAAATATGTACAACATTTGATTTTTAAAACTCTATTCCAAATGCGGAAACAACTTAACTTTGCAGTTTATTATTGAAATGTCACTTGTTTGTTGCAGCTTGTTGTAGGTTTGTTATTTGTTTTGGTTGTTTGACATTAGGCTATTATATTAATATTTACACCATCAAAATATTTACTCGCGTGTAATTACCTTATTCCTAGATGTAATGTTTGTAGAATGCAAAATTAGGTGACTCTTCGAACTACTTTACATTGGTCGAATCTGCCTCAAATGTAATATCAGTTATCCGAGAGTAAATGTAGAGAGTTTTTTATCTTTGGCGTTTTTATTCTAGGATAACGATGACTTGTTAGTCAAATTGACCCTTAAATAAGTTATAATCATAGAGGTACGAGTAGTAACACTTCGTTGTTCGTCTGTCTGTCATCAAGGTGCGCATAGGTACCTGGAAACATAAATTTCAATAGTTTTTTAGCTTTCAGAAAAGCAAAAATAATTACTAGACGCCATGTACCAATGACTTTTTCTGAGTTATGTACATTAGTTGTTTCACTAACCGACGCTCTTACGGTGAGGGAAAACATCGTGAGGAAACCAGCACATTCAGGCGACTGCATGTGTAACCATGTTCCAAAACTGGTCAGGTTTCCTTGGTAACAGTGTCACGGAGGTCAGATGGTAGTCGCTCCACTGTAATTACCTGATCTGCCAAATCCTGGATCATGGTCAGCGGACCCAGGGCACTCGTGTGCGAGTGCACAAACCGGGATAACGCTAGGAGGATTATGATGAATTACCAGACGGCAATGGGAGTGTGAGTCATTTTGTATCATCGAGTATCACGATCCGATCATGTGACATTCTGACTTGACCGACAATGAGATCAGACTTGTCGACTCGATTACTAATTTTGTGAATTAACAATAAGTTGCACATTCTTGACCCAGTTTTACATAACGCACGTAAAATCTGTGACACTTTGTACTGTGTGGTGTGATGAAAAATGGCTGAGAGTCCCTTCAACCGAAGTGCGCTAACGCCTCGAAGCCCGCCGCCCACGCCCACGCATCCGCCGCCCGCCCAACATGACCAGCTAGGAGTTGTACCTACGTCGGAGATCCAGAAATGGATGATCAGTATAGAGCAGTGTCTGAGTAAGGTTTGCACCATCGCAACAGAGGGAAAATTGAATACGGACCAGAAAGTGAGGATTCATAATCTATGCAGAAAAGTAAGCCATGGAACTTCACAACTAGCCGTACAGTACCAATCTGTTAAACACAAAACGATTCAAGCCCATGTTAACATAAAAGCCCTTCAAGAAAATCATGACCTTTCTCAGCGAATCCAAGACCTTAAACAGAGCGTTGAAGGATGTTCAAAATCTGATCCAGTACCTGCTTCCTTCGCCGATATGGTCAAAAAAAGTGCCAATAACTTTGTTCAACCTGGTAACATAAGGTCAGTTGCAATATATCCTACCGATAAAGTGAAGTCTAGTGAGGACACCAAAACTCTCGTCCAGAAAATAATTCAACCAGAGCAAATGAAACTGCACGTAAGAGGACTACGCAAGACAAAGAACGGTGGCGTGATCATCATCACAGAGACGAAGGACGACATCGAGAAGCTGAAGCAATCGCCGCAGTTGACGAACTCGGGGCTTACTGTGGATGAGCCGCATAAACGCCAGCCCAGAATAGTATTCATCGGGGTGCCCACTTTTTTGCAGGAGACGGAAGTTTTCAACTGCATTTACCAACAAAACTTAGCTGACAAGCTTCAAGGCCTTACTCTGGAGTCGTTTTTGTCTACCGTTAAATTGAGCGACAAATCGGGAAAGAAAGATGCTGAAACCTGTAATTACGTGATACAAGTCTCCGCTCAAATACGTAAAGCCCTAATAACAAATGACAGAGTATATGTGAACTGGTCTTCGTGCCATGTACGAGACTTCACGTTGGTCACGAGGTGCTACAAGTGTCAACAGTACGGTCACGCCGCCAAGACCTGTCGAGAGGAGGCCAGCACGTGCGGGCACTGCGGCGAAGTAGGCCACATACTGAAGGACTGCACGAAGAAGGCTGAACCCTCAAAATGCGCAACATGTTTGCGTTTTAATAAGCCAAACGCGCACAAGACAGGTGATTCCGAATGTCCGGCCAAAAAAGCAGCCGAAAACAGGTACATCAACTCTGTCGATTATGTAGGCTCGCAGTAATGATCTTTTGTTTTTCAGTATTTAAACTAGTATTTTAGCAGTACTACATATTTTGTATAGTAATAATTTATTTGATGTAAAATTTAAACCTACTAACCCACGATCTATCGCTGACCTAAACAAATTATAGGAACGCATTGATGTTGCCCCAGTTATTAATTATGCTGAGGCTACCAACGCGCGATATGTTTTGTGTCATAGTGCTGACTTAGATATAATACTTTTACTTTAACCTTGTTAATCATTTTAGACAACCCACTTATAATGTGTTATGTAATGTCAATTTATTGTTAAGTTATAAAAGCCTAAAAATTCAATATGTAAGCTCCTTTTAGCCTGAGATACAGGTTTATCCTAGTTCAGGTAAAAGAGAACGCACCTTGTGTTATTTTAAGCATTGTAATTATTATCTGTAACAATGAAATTAATAAACGATTTATTATTATATTATATTATTATGTATGAAACACCTTACAGACACAGCTTTGCCGCAGTCGGGTAAAACACCAAAAACCGTCTACTCCTATAAGCTATCTGCCGAAACAACTAACATTACGAACGCCGCATTCTGACCTTTCCACCACATCACCACGTTTACCTTAATCTTGTAAGGGGGGCGAAAGGGGGAGGTACACGTACCTCTGTTAACAGCCCGCCGGAGGGAAACAACCTGGCTAATTAGGGGCTGCGTAATGCTACAGTGCGCGTGTCCTATGCCGGTGACGGCACGAGAAAATGACGGACGATGTCGATCTTTGGACGTCAATCCGATTATGGATCACACACTCAGGAACGTCATGATGGATGGACGGTCACATTGCAACCGAATTAATTTATAAAAAAAATATGGATTAATTCGCGATTTATATACATATTTTATTTCAAACCTGACGTTTCGAACATATTACAGCGTCCATGATCACAGGGAGACTAAGGTGTTTATTTGTCATCACAAAGTTTTGAAAACTTAAAGTATTCCGTCAAATTATGTTTAAATGAGTTCGACTATTCGCGTAAACGTAAATTATCCAAATTTATGTTCACTCACATTCGTTTCGTATTTCAGAGTTCAGTCTTGGATGAACTTCTGAAAACAAGCAAGCCGTCCGTCATCAAAATTTCACTATTTGTGTTTTAACGAATATTATTTTAAGACGATACGTGTTTTGAGACGATTACTTAATTTTTACGATGCATTGTAGGTGTGAACACGGGCATTTAAAAATAAAATAAAAGACTATATGTCAAGAAATCATCCTCATGTGAACGAGCGTGTCTGTCTGACAGGAAAAAATATGGTGTTAAATCTCCGTAGCGACTGGTTTTGGAGTTGGAAACTCTTAAGTTACATGAGTGGTCGGAAGTTCGATTCCATATGGATCTTAAGATAAAATGCTAGATATAATAAGCGGTGGTGGGTGAAGTAGCTCAATCGAAATCGTATTTCTGTTGCCGCTATAACAACAAATATTATAACCGGAATAAAATTAATATTTGAGGGGGCCTTATTAGAGTGATAACAGAGAGAAAAATAAAAGAGGAAATTATAAATACTTCAAAAAATATATATTCATCATTCATATCATTTCCCATACAGAAAACGTATTTTTTTGGCGATTTTCGATCGATATTAATAACGGCAACAGGTAGACGCTTAAAATATTCAGGGAATATTAAATTGTATATTCTATTAAAAATAGAGAATTGAATTAAATTAAAAATATATTTTAAAGGGGTGCCGCATACAACAAACGTGATTTTTTGCTAACATAAAGAAAGGTTATAATATAGTATCTAATTGTTGTCTAGATAATGGTACGGAACCCTTCGTGCGCGAGCCCGACTCGCTCTTGGCTGGTTTTTTTTACAAACTCGTGCGTCAATGGAAACAGACTCACCCGTAGGGCAACAGGGCTCACAGCATTAGTTGTTATTGTAAGACTTAATAGGAAAATCTTTGCAGATATTACAAAGAAATTATGAAGACGTTATTATTACAGCGGAAAAATACTTGTTTAATTACGTTTAAAATTATTTCATTGCTGTTTCTAGTTCAATAGAGATTTTTCTTTACTTAGGATAACTTAATTAGCAGTCTATGTAATTAAAATAATATTACGAAAATTAAGAATCTTTTGTGAATTTTTAAATAAATATCCTACAAAAGGTACAGTTTTTACTTAATTAATTGAATAACTAAACGTACACTCTACAAATTTTTACTTAACGCTCTTCCAAATAATGCTTCTGAATTAAAAAAAGAGAACCATCTTACATAAGAGTCGAGTCCACCAACACCACGTTTTATTTAATTATTAAATTTTATACAGTTATCAATTATGACACAAAAAATATTATGGTAGGTGGTACCTATGATTACCGGCTCCTTAAAAATTATTGAACATGGGTCTTATAGCTTAATACTTATATGTGATTTATAACATAGCATAGCTTACGTTTATCTCAATACAATAAGTAGGTACACCCAGAGATACAGGATGCCACTCTGGACCTACGACTATGTTCAAGAGATGACGATGTTTTTCTCCAACAGCTACATCACCGGATGACACAGTCGATTAATTTTTGTAAGCGAAATTTGATTTAATTCCAAGAGATAAGTGAGTACTTACCTATTTTTGTGTAATAATAGCATTCTTAATATGTACGTATTTTGTGTGCCTAACTATAAAAAACATTACACCTCCTACTGACGCAGTAGGGTAAAAACTCACAAATCCTAGGATTTGTCTTACAAAGCTGCAAATCATCGGAAAACTTTCAAAGCGTGACCGTGGCGCCATCTATACGTTCTTTGGAGAAACATTTGAGGAAAACTCGCGTATAGCGCTTGAGAAAAACGCTTTTCCGAAACCATTTAGTTCAGCGGCGCGATAGGAGATGGCGCTGTTCTGAAGAAATTTTACGTAGGAAACTAATGGGAAAATCAAACAATTTCAGAAAAAATAAACAACTCTCTTTGGTATTGTTTTCCAATGAACTATTGTTTGTAACAGTGTTCAGAAAACTGCAGCTGGTTTTCAGTGGTTGAGTAGAGCTAATTTTATATGTAGGATTTCATTCACTGAAAATTTAAGTATTAAGGTAAATAACTTTTTTTCTATTGTTCTTTTTAAAGGGTTATAACAAGATTTTATCAGAGGAACGTTATTGCCTATAAAGAAGTCAAGTTTGTGAGTATGTTTGCAAGAAGTACAACTGAAACGATTTTTAAAATTATTTCACATGTACCAAGAAAATTACTCTTGACATAGACTTTATTTTGTTGCTTGAAATTGCATCTGTGCGAAGTCAAGGAGGGTCGTTACTTTTAGATATTTGCGATTTCACTACATTACTATAAAATAAAAGTCCCGTACGCCATGTCCGTCTGTCTATTCTACCTACAATATTCAAAATGACCTCAAAAACTTTTTCATTTCTCATGCTTATTTCATAATTTTATCAGAGCCCAATAAACAGAGTGGTTTCTGAGAAATGTGTTCACCTAATTTTTTAAGGTTATTCATAAATCATGTATGTAGTTTTGAAATATGCCGACGATTGTTGTAAATCAGTATGTAAGTAGTTGGTTAACTTAAACAATGGTTGAGTAATATTCTCACAAAACGTTACGTATCTAACTAACTTAGCTACTTCGATTTATTTATTCAAGAAAACAAATACAGAGTACAATCACAGAAGCATTCATACAACTTTTAAATTAATTCTAGATTGCACTAATTATTCAAGTGTACCTATCATGTTAGAAAAAGAACTATTCTACATATTGGTGCATAATCAATAACAAAGAATTTAAATCAGGGCGTACAGATCAGATTTTTAACCATTACAGCCCTTAATGACTACTAACTATGAAAATCCATTTATTACTATTAAAATAAATATTGAAAAATAGTAATAATATGATTTGATACCTATCGATATTTTTAACGACTGATTTCTTCGCCGCAGTATTTATGATTTTGTTGTAACATGACCCAAGTTTCTTCTACTCAATGCTTTGTTTCAGGATTTCGTCCAACTATAATCTGATACCAAAGATGTGGTATCAAACGATCGCTTTCACATCACTACTTCTCCTTTGCAATTGCGAGCATGACGCAACGAAAAACAATAACTCTGACGTGATAGTGACGTACGCGGGTCACGCCGAAGCGATCGAGACGAAATACCAGCCGAAACCAACGGCCGTAACCACAACCACTACTGCCGAGCCGATAAAAATATTGATACCAGAATCTTTCGCAACAGAAACTACTGTATTTTTTGAGGACGAAACAGAAAGTGTTGTGTTTATACCGAATGAAAAGCCGGTATATAGACGGAATGATTACAATTATGATAAAATCAGCATTGGTGATGTGATCAAGGATCGTGGTGACAATAAGGTCAAATTAGTCACAGGTAAAGATTTTTTTATGGTACCGTAGTAGAATAATTATGAGCCAATTGAAACCAAGTATAAAAATAAAACAAAATCCGCTTAGTAACACAATTTATAATTCCAAAAGCAACCGAGATCATGATCTGGGACTTGTTCGATTTGTTTCGTCCACATATAAAATATCAATCAGGATAATAACTATAAAAAACACCACCTACATTACACATTCTTCTGTGTACATTTTTGTACTTTTTAGGGTTTCGTGCCCAAAGGGTAAAACGGGACCCTATAACTACTAAGACTCCGCTGTCCGTATGTCTGTCACCAGGCTTTATCTCATGAACCGATATTATTACTAGACAGTTAACACGTTTTCACAGATGATGTATTTTTGTCGCCGCTATAACAACAAATGCTAAACAACAGAATAAAATAATTTTTTAAGTAGGCCCCCATACAACAAACGTCGGTTTTTTGCAATTTTTAAACTAAAAAATGTTATATCATAGTGCCTGTTGTTGTATAGATAATGCTACTCCTTCGTGCGCGGCCACAGAATAAGTACTTCGTACAGAAGTATGACTTTGCAATGAAATTCAAATAAATATCTACTCAATGTTGTCAATGATATGGAGTAATTCAGTTCGCCTTAGACTCAAGCATATTTTCGTGTAGACACCTACAGAAATACATTGCAAGATAATTTTATTCTCTGGAATATGATACATAATACACTAAACCTATTCAGTGACGTACTATCACGCAACGCGATAGGGTTGACTGCCACAAGAAGCTACTTACGCCATCTAGCGCATCTTTTTAGGACTTTATTCACGCTCGTCCAACTAGCAACCTAGTGTCGCGCACCGCACCATAACTTGGGACTAGTATACTTTAATTTCTTTCAGATTCACCAAACGAAGAAATCCTCTTCATATCCGGGAAGAACAGTGATCTCGCCGAAAAGCCCACGAAGAAGGAAAGAACATATACGCCTATAACGAGTGTGAATGAGGACAAACAAGATTCACTGGACTGTTCAAATCTGGTCTGCAATAATACCGTGAATTCTGTTTGTGGAGGCAAATTAGAACATAAGAGATGGAGATACCGGCTTTTTATGAACGAGTGCTACTTTAGGAAAGTCAACTGCGCTTTTAAATATGAGAGGAATAGTGAGTCAAGTTTGTTTTAGCCGTACTCTACAGGTCCAGTTAAAAAAGGATAATAATTTAACCCCTCGAGGATCATAAGACCGCGGGCGGGCCGTTAACAATTCATTGTCTATTGTGTCTGGAAATATGATACGTAAAGATTTAACTTCAGAGTTTAATATTCAGTACGTCGTGCTATAGGCACTTTGCCAATTTTGTAAACCAAAAATCAATGGAGTACTTATTTTTTACCCGACTGCGGAAGGAGGGTTATGTTTTTCGAGAGTATGTATGTATGAATGTAAGTATGTATGTATTTATAATTGTTTGGCACGCCCTACAGCCCAAACGGATGGACAGTTTTTGACATATGAGGTGTCGTTTAATTTGTCAAAATTGTAAGAATGACATGGGCTATATAAATTTTAAAAATGGCGCCCGCAAATGGAAATAAAGGGGGGAGGGTGGATTGATTTTTTCCTTAGCATAGCAATATGGGCATCAAATGAAAGCCAGTAAAGAGACCATTTCAAAAATATTATATTTTTTTGCAGTTTGGTGTTTTGTTTTGAATAATAAAACTAAAAATAATAAAATAAAAAACGGTAATTTAAAAAACTAAAAACCCGCCTGCGTTTCTGTGTAATTGGAAATCAAAAAATCCAAAAACAAAAAAGAGGTTATACCCGGGTTTATTATTATTATAGAGGTATGTGCTCTAAATTCACTAAGCCTCCATTTCTAGAATGGGTCCCGACTGCTACAATTTTTAATATGGGTACCAATTTAACCCGGGGATGACCTCTTTCTTGTTTTAGGATTTTTTTATTTCCAATTAGGTACACAGAAACGCAGGCGGGGTTTTTAAGTTTTTTGAATTACCGTTTTTTTCTGTAGCACTGTTAGTATTTTTGGGTTCCTCAAACCTAGTCCTCCTGTGATACGAAATCCTAAAAACTCTAATCATTACCTCAGTACCTCCTCATAGTTGAGGTGAGGCCTTTTCCCAGCAGTGGGATCTAACAGGCTGACTTTACTAATCATTATTGAATCCGTCCGTCTAACTTGTTTGTCTGAATATGTCAACCCCATTTTCTCTTATGTCTACAGTCCCTTGAAGCTAAAAAAATCCAGCTTTCAAGTCGACGCAATCCAAACGTTTGAGCCTTATTTTCCGAACACTTCTCAGGGGAATTAAAACCTATTAGAGGTACATCCCATACACCACTGTTTAATCATAATTTGGGAAGAAGAAAGGTAGTTTAGCAACAATTCAGGATACAATTCAAAAACCACATTTGTCTTAAGGCAAATTGAAGAAAAAACCTTTAATTAATAGAATCAGGCGTTACTTTGCGGAAATCCATTATGACATAATGGATGGAATGGAAATCCATTATTTTACGACTCTCAGCTGAGTCGTCCGTGCTCAGCCGAGGCGACAACATCTCCTGAGGATGCCGCGTGGAGTGGCGAAACGCGTCGAGGTTTTTTGCACGTTGGTGTTGGTAACTAACAACTGCATTAGCTGTAGTGCATGCGTATTGAGGGAGGGAGGGCGGTGCATTCTGCATTTGCCTGAACTGGTACTCAACGCGGTTGCGGTTGGTGTGGATTTGGTGCCTGCGCTAGCGTCTCTTAGCGGAAATTTAAAGCAAAATAATTGTATTTTAATTTTTCCCATCGAAAAAACCTTTTGTTACATTTAAATTTAATAAAATTAATAATAATGTCCTCCTAGCCGAATTTTGACTACAGCGGCCAATCTCAACAGAGATTAGGCCAATTGCGCGGGAGATGTATATATATGAATAGTGTGCAAGTGTGTCCGAAAAACACAGTTGCCTATTTTTTCCTTCACGCTCATAATTCGGTAAGACATTGCCGTAGAGAGATGAGGCGCAGGACGTGCTTTCCAATGCACAGGTGTGTTAACACCACCAACTTCCTGACTCCGGAGCAGTCTGAGTTATTTCTAGCGATGGGCGATTATTACTTAATTAATCCAATTATTCGAATGGTCTCTGTAATCAAATGTATTCGATAAGCTACCGCAGTTATTCGATAGTCCTTCGATTATGCAGCGAGCAATACCGAAGCGTGCGATGCGCAGGCCGTACTACTAACGAATGAATCGTCATTCGTCGCGTCGATTAATCATTCGTTCGCTGCCTGTTCTGTGCGCACAATCGCGGCAATTCAACGAATGCATCGAAGGGCCGAGTATAGATTATCATTCGATTGTCGATTATTATTCGATTATTTTTTTCCGAATTACTAAATCGACATTCGATAGTTCGAATGGTCGATTGTCGATTCATTCGATTATCTTTTTTCGAACAATCGCCCATCGCTAGTTATTTTAAGACAGAAAACCCAACACTTTCGGTCTGACCCGGGACCTCGTGAACAGTACCCAGCGTGCTTAACGCCAGACCAACAAGGCTGTGTTACAATCGATACTAGTCCATACTAATATTATAAATGCGAAAGTGTGTCTGTCTGTCTGTCTGTTACCTCTTGTCGCTTAAACCACTGAACCGATTGAGATAAAATTTGGTATGGAGACAGTTCGACACCCTGGAAAGGACATAGGCACATTTTGTCGCGATATAAAAACATTAAGGGGGTAAAATGGGGGATGAAAGTTTATATGCAAATCCAACTCTTGCGTGGGCGAAGTCGCGGGGAACCACGAGTTATATATAAACTCAGTTTGCAACCTCGCCTCTCACCTTCCCAGTTTTTCCTTGATTTCAGGGTTCCGTGAGGTGTCAACGGAGCTGTGTAAACAGGTCGCGTCACACTATTCAGAAAGAACATTCATCTACAACCCGCCAATGCCGTCACCACCAAAAAAAGGTGCACCGGTTGCTTCTGCCAGCAGACGAAACTGGTCTTCTAGAAGGTGGGTGACAAAATACTAGCAGGCTCCTTCCACTGTTTAGTTATGTAATAGCTCAGTAACAGTGTATTCAAAAAAAGGTAGACATGTCAACTCCTACTGCGCGGCGATTGATGCGCCGAGCATACGTTATTTTACGTGTCAAATGTCATATGGGTATGGAATGCAAAATATTGTCGAAATTGATCAATTTGAGGCAAGCAATTTCTGCGCGCTTATGACACTTCTACCTCTTTTTACCCGACTGCGGAAGGAGGGTTATGTTTTTCGAGAGTATGTATGTATGTATGTATGTATAATTGTTTGGCACGCCCTACAGGCCAAACGGCTGGACAGTTTTTGACATATGAGGTGTCGTTGAATTTGTCAAAATTGTGAGAGTGACATAGGCTATATAAATTTTAAAAATGGCGCCCGCAATGGAAATAAAGGGTGAAGGGGGGATTGATTTTTTCCTCACCATAGCAATATAGGTATCAAATGAAAGCCAGTAAAAATTCCATTTGAAAAATATAAAAATTTTTGCAGTCAGGTGTTTTGTTTTTTCTAAAATTATGTTTACTTGTTGAATGCACTATCACTGGAATAACTGATTTAGTTGAAACATGGTATAGACTCTGCTGGACCTATGCTACTTTATTTCTCAATTAATAAATGTTTCTTTCACCTATACTAATATTATAAAGAGGAAAGACTTGATTGTTTGTTGGTTTGTATTGAACAGGCTCCGAAACTACTGGACCGATTCAAATGAAACTTGGTACAGAGATAGTTTGAGACCCTGGGAAGGACACAGGCTTTTTGTCGCAATATAAAATCATCTAGGGGGTGAAATAAAAGTTTGTATGGAAAATCTGACTTTTGGCGCGGGCGAAGTCGCGGGGAACTGCTAGTCAGTTTTATAAATACACAACATTTTCTTCTCAGATCCCTGAACCTGTCACTGGACGGCAGGTTCTGTTCCCACGCCTGCCCCCACACGTGTCCCGAGGATTACTCCCCAGTGTGTGCCATCAACACCAAAGGTAGAAAGAAGGTTTTCGTCAACCACTGCAAACTGGACTACGATTCGTGCTCTTACGGGACTGGTGAGTGGAAAGTTGGAGTATAATAGGTATAATGTCCTCCTAGCCGAATTTCGACTACTGTGACCAATCTCAACATAGATTAACCGACTGCGCGGGAGATATTATAGTGCTGCAGTGTGCGCGCAATACACAGGTGCACTCTCTGTTCCTACACTCTCATAATTCGGAGACGGCAGTCCGACATGACCGTAGAGAGACCAGGTGCAGGACCAACGGCTTAACGTGCTTTCCGAGGCACAGGGGTGTTAACACCACCAACTTCCTCTGACTCCGGACACACAGTCCGGAGTCCACACTGAGTTATTTCAAGACAGAAAAACCAAACATTTTCGGCCCGACCCGATATCCGTACCCGGGACTTCGTGGATAGTACCCAGCGTGCTGAGCACTTGACCAACGAGGCAGTATAATATAGATAGTGTGTTAGTTTGGGGTAGTGAAGGATCCTATCAGCGGTGGTAGGCTCCGTTAGGTGCAGCAGAAATCAACCAGGTACGCAGGATATGCTTAGTGCACAAGTGTGTGCAACACACAGTTGCACTCTCTGTAATGGCTTTAATCCGACCGCTTATCTGAGACATGGCTTGCGATGGCAGTGTGCGGGTGCATACAAGAACGAGGGTCCTGGTCGATGCGTGCGGCGGGCGCGGGGACCCTGTACCTCACAAGCGACGTCTCAGATAAGAGGTTAATTGGACTATAGTTTGTCATACATCATCCTCCTAGCGTTATCCCGGTTGTGTACTCGCACGCGAGGGCCCAGGGTCCGCTAACCATGATCCAGAATGTGGCAGATCAGGTAATTGCAGTGGAGCGACTGCCATCTGACCTCCGTGACCCTGTTAACAGGGGAACCTCACCAGTTTTGGATCAGGGTTACACATGCAGTCGCCTGAATGTGCAGGTTTCCTCACGATGTTTTCCCTCACCGTAAGAGCGTCGGTTAGTAAAACAACTAATGTACATAACTCAGAAAAAGTAACTGGTACATGGTGGCATGTGGGATCACCACCTCGGCACCTCCCGCATGAGAGGCAACCCGCTAGCCACTGCGCCACCGACGCTTTATAGTTTGTCATACAAATGTCGTTATATTTTTCAGCGTGGCACATACGCCCCCTGGCGGATTGCGTGGGCAGCAAGAAGGCCGAGATGCGGACGAACCGCGCGTTCATCGGCTGGATGCAGCAGATCGGGATCGTCGACGAAAAAGGCAGGCTTGTTTTGGCGTGAGCTTGCAATAAAATTATTATTGGCGAAGAC
Organism: Pyrausta nigrata; assembly: GCA_949316185.1. NCBI lineage: Eukaryota > Metazoa > Arthropoda > Insecta > Lepidoptera > Crambidae > Pyrausta > Pyrausta nigrata. Next base: position 7,980,540 of record OX438964.1, on the reverse strand, counting down.
TGTTTTATTACGACGAAAAATTGGCCAAATGCGTGACGGACTACGCTCAAATGTAAGGGTCCATAATTAATAACAAGTACCTGGGCGACCGAGCCTTGCTCGGTTACTACTATTGTTATGAAGGGGGTGGTGATTCACGATGAGTTAAAAAAACTGGACAAGTGCAAGTCGGACTCGAGCACGAAGGGTTCCTTACCATTAACTTACAACATTAGACAGTATAGGCAAAAAATATTTTTAAGTTTATACTGTTTTGGAAAAAAGTATATATATTTATTTTATTTCTAATTTCAAAAGTATTCATCACAGGATACCCGAAATAATTTTAAATAAGAGTTTCCGCGCCTGTTTCTTTACGTGAGTAATTTGAAGTTTATAGGTCCATGCTTTAGAAATTACAGGGGGGGGGGGGGGGACAAAATGAGATCTATGTATGAAGTATCCTCGAACCAAGTTACATATCTCATACTATTATTATTAAAATATTTTTAATGCTAAATCTTACTTATTTCTACTTTTTATTTCTTAATTTTTCCAAAGCAATAGTGTGTACGTGTGAATGACTTGTTAAGTGTTTGTGTGTGTGTGTTTGTGTATAAGTGCTATGTTAGCGCTATATATGTATTTGTCTTGTAAATGACAACATTGAGTAAGAGCTCTAGAAGCTCATACGATAGGTTTTGTAACAACATGTTACAACTTTTTAATACCTAACTTTTTGTAGTTGATCGTCTCTCATAATTCAAAGATAAATTAAAAAGTTAACTTACTGAAGTCAACGCAATCCAAAAGATTCCTTTGGCCAGGCCATTTAAGCCTTATTTTCTAACATTTCTTATTTTCAACAGGGGAGTCAATATCTATAGGGTACTTACCGCAGATCTAGAACCACGATACCTATTTTAGTAAAAAGAATATTCATACAGCTTAAGAGAAAAATCTGGACTTTGGTTATTAGTTCCATACGACCGTCTTGGTGTAGTTGTTTGCGCACCGGATTACTAAACCAGGCGGTTGCGGGTTCGAATCCCGCAAGGGGCAAATGTTTGTGTGATGAGCACGAGCATTTGTACCTAAGTCATGGATGTTTATATGTATTTAAGTATTTCTATCCGTTATCCTAGTCACCATAGCCAGCTCCAACAGCGTCCTGAGCATGTTTGCTTCGAGGTTGGATGGTCCGTACCTGAACCATTGCTCGATGATTCATGTGCTGACTAATAATAATACATTTAAATAAAATATAATTTGTAATTAATTTAATGATTTCAACTATTTTATTACTAACTTAGTGTCTTAAGTAATCACAATTTTTCTCTTACTAACAACAATTGTTTGTACTATGATCTGCGATGGGTCGAAATAAAGAGATTTTAATTTTAATTTAATTTTTTAATAGCACAAGCTCACGCTTAGTTTGGGGCTAGGTAATTGGTGAGTTTGTTGCAACAATTTATATATTTATTTATACCATTTTTGAGTGCAAGTTTATACGAAACCCTCAGTGCACGAGTCCGACTCGTACTTGTCCGGTTTGTAATTATTTATACAGATTGATTGTGTTTTCAAAGATTTTTATTTCAGTCATAGCGCTTTTTGCCTTCCTTCTTTCAAACAACGAAGTTAACGAAACAAAAAGTTCGTTTTTTTCTCGGTTCTAACGAAGCATCAAATATTCAAGCGGCATGAATATGCAATGAATTAAACAGACCCATTGTCTGTTATCTAAAGGGGAGACTTTCAGGGAAAAGAAAAAGAAATCTTAAGCAAAGATGGCTTTTATGGTTCCGTAGTTAACAAGGAACCCTTATAGTTACGCCATGTCTGTCTGTCTTTCCGCGGTCAGGCCTGTGTATCTCCCCGCGTAGGTAGCAAAAACGTACCTACGCGCGGCGACCCTTACTTAGGGGCTAAAACAAGTTGCGTGTCGCTACCGGCCAGCGACACGCTCGCGCGTTTATTCACCGGCGGCCGCGCGGCTACGTTGCTGGCTGGACGAGAATGAATAAAGTACTAGAAAGAGGCGCTAGATGGCGTTAGAAGCTTCTCGTAGCAATCAACCCTATCGCGTCGCGTGATATTACGTCACTGAATAGGTTTAGTGTATTATGAATCATATTCCAGAATAATAAGTATGAAATTATCTTGCAATGGATTTTTGTAGGTGTCTACACGAAAATGTGCTTGACTCTGAGGCGAACTAAATTACGCCATATTGTTGACGACATTGAGGAGACATTTCTTTGAATACAATTGCTAAGTCATACTTCTGTACGAAGTACTACTACTTATTCTGTGCCGCGGTCTAGAGCAGGGCCCTTATTATGACCAGAAAGCTGCGATTTGGCACAAACGTACTAATTACGAAAAAAAAATTAAACCTTTAAAAAAATTGTGTTGCTTTCCTAATTTTAACAAATTTCAAAAATGAAACCAACGGGTTTTGTAAATACGTTAAAGGTACATCCCTCGCTACATAACACAGCTCATCCCTAGTGGAAAAGCCCCCTTAGGGCAATAAATGAATTTTAACACAAACCCCTAACATCTGGCCATTCCCTCGTTTGCAATGGAGATCTTATATTCTAATTAAGAAATGATAATACTGGACCCTAATCCTAAGCGAATTTTAAATCTTATTTACGAGGTGCTTAGACTTTACGTTTTTAGGGTTTCGTACACTAAGGCACAATAGAAAGATTTGTTTTCAGAACAGTAGTGTGACTCGGCCGTATTTTTGAAATTAGAACCTATGGATGGGCGGAGCGCTAGGGTTGGTACACAAAAAGGAAAAAATATCTAGATTTTTGTGTATTGTTTTAGGTTTAGGAATGAGTCATATTTTTATTAAAGATTATTCATCATATCCACAGACAGTGGACTCCTAATAAAACGGGCCCGTTTTTACATTGTCAGTTCGATGAGACCAGGTACAATTTACGAGTTTGCTCCTACACATCATTGAGCCTTAAAAAATATTAAATCCTATGTGTATGAAAAATATCCACAGACCCTGCAGTTCCCGCAATCTTCAGAGGCATTGAAAATTTTGCGAAAAGAATTTTTATTTTTTTAACATGCACAGTGCCAGTGCACACCAGTTGTCTAGGGTGAGTAGTTTTCGAGTTATGACTGTTTCAATTTTGACAGCTGTCATCCGAAATAAGGATCTCGTCGAGTCCTACGATTTGTCCCTACACACCCGTAGTCTTGGGTGGATAGTATCCGAGATATTTCCGTTATAATTTTGACAGCTGTTATCCGAAATGAAGAACTCTATGAGCCCTAAAATTTGTCCCTACACACCAGTAGTCTGAGGTGGGTAGTTTCCGAGATATGGCCGTTTAAATTTTGACAGCTGTCATCCGAAATGAAGATCTCGTCAAGCCCCAAAATTTGTCCCTACACACCAGTAGTCTGAGGTGGGTAGTTTCCAAGATATGGCATTTCAATTTTGACAGCTGTCATTTGAAATAAAGATGATTACATGTTTCATATAACCTACTTTGTTCAGTGATATCTATCTGCATTTCGAAAGTCAGTCTTTGATAGCGAACCGGCTCGCGCCCCGCGTGTCACTTCGTGGGTTTGTCTGCCCAAGTTTGCTCAATGGGCCGTGTAACTGACGTGTATGCATGTGTGTGTCGATACGGGTGCTCAAGTATGTAGATAAAATACTGTATATCTATATACCGTGACTAAGGGTCAAATTCACCAACACATGTTTAATTTTTAATCTGCCGGTTTAAAATTATTTCATACATTTAGTATTAGAATTCTGTCAAGTTCACCATCAACAAGGCCTTAGTTTAGTTAGATGGTTCAGGTTAGTAAATCACAAAAACATAGTTTCAAAATATTCTGTTTGTATGTTAATTCATTACAGACTCAGAATCTGCTAAATCAATTTTAATGCGCATACTGCAGTTTGAGCACGTAAGTATTATAGTCTCAATATTCTGATAGGTTCAATTTGACAGCTCAGAGTTATCACAGAACGTAGCAGTGTGCGGAGAGATTCTATAGACAACACATAAATCAATAAAAGTAAAATGCTATTTATTTTAAATAAAGAAAAGATAGGTAACACTACTTCAACTTAAAAGTATGTAATGCGACACATTTTATATTTTCTACATAAAGGGTAAAATGAATTGAAATTCTTTACTACTTACTGATGTCTTAAAACGCCCATGTTCTTTTCTGTTTTTTTTTTCTCTTAATTAAAGTGCTGCCAACTTTTTACTCGTTACGGAGGTACAGATTTATCAATTCATCTGTTGGTATTAAAGAAATAACATTTTCAGTATGCAATTTTGAGTTTGAAGATTTAATTTTATTTGTGACTTATACCAACGTAATTATAAAACATACTCATGAAAAAAACGGTAATTTAAAAAATTAAAAAACCCGCCTGCGTTTCTGTGTAATTGAAAATCAAAAAATCCTTAAACAAGAAAGAGGTCATACCCGGGTTTAATTGGTACCCATATTAAAAATTGTAACAGTCGGGACCCATTCTAGAAATGGAGGCTTAGTAAATTTAGAGCACATACCTCTATATTACATTGCTGATTACAACCTACTGACAAGACGGCAGACTTTCTAACATGGGTCCCAACTGCTACAATTTTTAATATGGGTACCAATTAAACCCGGGTATGACCTCTTTCTTGTTTAAGGATTTTTTGATTTTCAATTACACAGAAACGCAGGCGGGTTTTTTAATTTTTTAAATTACCGTTTTTTAATTTATTATTTTTAGTTTTTTTATTCAAAACAAAACACCAAACTGCAAAAAATATTATATTTTTGAAATGGTATTTTTACTGGCTTTTATTTGATACCCTATGCTATGGTAAAGAAAAAATCAATCCCCCTCCCCCCTTTATTTCTATTTGCGGGCGCCATTTTCAAAATGTATATAGCCTATGTCACTCTCACAATTTTGACAAATTAAACGACACCTCATATGTCAAAAACTGTCCATCCGTTTAGGCTATAGGGCGTGCCAAACAATTATACATACATACTTACATACATACATACATACTCTCGAAAAACATAACCCTCCTTCCGCAGTCGGGTAAAAAATAGTCACTAAAACGAAAAATATTTTGTAATGATTAACAATGTTTTGAATCGATCGTGAATCTTTATGATTTATGAATCGATTATTCTACCTACCGATTCGTAAACACGCAACCCTATATGTCAACTGTCAAATTGAACCTATTAAATTATTCAGACTTTTACGGTGTTACATCGAGGACATATCCCACTAGAGGGGAAATGGCATTAATTTTGTTCCAGAAAAATTCCGCCAAATCCGAAAGATTCCGAATGAACCGACTGAATGTCAAACACCGTATTAGTGATGGTCAATAAGAAATTAGTATCGATAGTCGATGTTATTGTTTAATTTAATGGGAACAATATTTTATTACACCTAAGGTTAACTTTTCACTAATGTGCAATATCCTAAACATAATATCTGATTCTTGTTCCTAAGAAATTTAAGTTAGTCATCAAATAAACCATTTAAAGTATGAATCATTGAAATTGTTATCAATCTATCCCTATTTCCCTTGGTCATGCCATCACGCGTGAACGGCTGGACCGATTTCACTAATTTTTTTTTTGTTGTTTGTTATTGTCAGAAGAAGGTTCTTATGAAAGAAAAAAATAAGAAAATTGCGCGAAAAATTATTAAATTCAGGAATACTTAACCACCATATAAAATTATTTCTAATCAAACCTTAGCGCTTTGGACGTTAAAACATTTTGAATGTAACCTTATAACGTTCGACCACTGACCTCTATAATACAAATACGCTGGACTGCATACTGTCAACCTAACAATGAAGCCATTTAATTATCGCAATTTTGGCGCTGACGGCTATAGTGAGCGTGTGGTGACCATCCACGGAACTAATTTGACATAAACATATGGTAGTTACTTTATCTTAGTTTCCTGTACACTCGGTGGGGACGCTTTGATTTAGCACAAAATTACGTGTTATTTCTTAGATAATGTTTAGTCCAGCGTGCTTGTACTATAGAGGTCAGTGCGTTCGACATAGAATTGACAGATGTGGTCAAAGAGGATTAAAAAAAACTAAATAACAGGACAAAGTCTGTCGGGTCAGCTAGTATATAATAAAAAATAAACTTTTGTTTGTAAAACAAATTAACTTCCATAATAACTTGCAAATAAATTGCTTAAATTATAAAAACATGAATTTAAAAGCCAAGCACAGAGAAATTACATTAAAATCTAAATACAGTAAGTATTTTTATTAAAATGCGTTAATTGTTTTCTAATTTCTATAAATTAAGAATAAGGCTCATACTTTATATACGACAGGGAACAAGTTTCTTAAAATCATGTTTTCCGATATATATCTACCTATTTACCTAAGAACAGAGGCATCTCTTTCAAAGTTTTAAAGCCCGGACGAGGTTTTTTTTAAAAAAACAGGCTGAGTGCGAACTCGCACACGAAATTATACCATTGTCTACTTCATAGTCACTTAGTCACTTCAGGTTTTTCAGTGAATGAGAATGTAGGTAAATCCGGTAGGTATTTTGTCTGGAAGGGATCGTTTTAACAATAAAACCACCTACATTATACATCTTTCTGTGTAAATTGCCTTATTTCTTTTATTGGTATGGTTTGCCATAAAGATTTTCTATCTATTTGAAGGCTCCAATTCCTCATTCGCTTCTCATTACATCCATTCATCACCTTTATTATCTTCACACACCTTACAGTAATAGAATCGATACACATATATATTTACACACGCAAAAAACCATACTCTTTGCTTTCACTACGCATCTCATTGTTCATAATCCATTAAACCAAGAAAACTATCAAACGTCATGTCAGCGTTTTGTTATTTGCAAGAAAATCAATAATTCTTACAAAACCTTCCTCGGTATAGGTAGGTTAATGTCATTTTTGCAAAGGTATTGATTCTAGTGCGCGAGTGTAAATATTTGTGTTATCGATTATATCACTATACCTCCGTGCTGCCAAAGTACTAAAATAATTATTGTGTAATGTAAACTGTGCACATAAATGTCGATAAGTCGTATAACCAATTCAGCGCAACACTAGTAACGAGTGTTAACGAATAGAATGAGATGACATTATGTGCTAACCACTTAGTGGGAGCAAGATGAGACTTGCTTGCTTGACCGATTTATCTTGAGCCGTAGGAAAATTTTATGAACTTTTTAAAATTGCATAATTACTATTACTTACCGATGAAATGACATCACATCCGTTTTAAAATTCGATGTTTTGCTTTTTTTCTTACAACACAGTATAGAACAATACGACATTATGTTAATTATTTCTCAAATCTCATTTTTTCGTAACAATTCAAGTATTCACGTTGACATACCACACAGATCAATTGGTTTTTGACATACGGTTTTAACAGAACTGACACCTTCTATTGCGGTTGTCAGAGCAGATAAAGTTTCGGAGTAAAATAGTTTTTACTTCGCCTCTAGTAGGATATGTCCTCGATGCGGTGTTATTACAAAAAAAATAGACCAGGTTCAAATTAGGTCTAAATATTAGCCGACAAGAGAGAAATGAATGACACATTCGTGACATAACCTAATAGAGAAACTCTTTTCTAATTGGCTATCTCATAGCCTAGTCCTGGCTTAAACCCGATACCACAGAATAAGTACTACTAGTACTTCGTACAGAAGTATGACTTAGCAATATTATTCAAAGAAATGTCTACTCAATGTCGTCAACAATATGGCGTAATTTAGTTCGCCTCAGAGTCAAGCACATTTTCGTGTAGACACCTACAAAAATCCATTGCAAGATAATTTCATACTTATTGCTCTGGAATATGATTCATAATACACTAAACCTATTCAGTGACGTAATATCGCGCGACGCGATAGGGTTGACTGCTACGAGAAGCTTCTAACGCCATCTAGCGCCTCTTTCTAGTACTTTATTCATTCTCGTCCAGCCAGCAACGTAGCCGCGCGGCCTCCGGTGAATAAAACGCGCGAGCGTGTCGCTGGCCGGTAGCGACACGCAACTTGTTTTAGCCCTTAGGTAAGGGTCGCCGCGCGCGTTTTGTAATAACAGGGTTATTGAAAAACTAGGCTATGTTTCATCTTAATTGGATAAGTACATTCAAAGATACAGTGTGACCTCTAATCACCCATACAAACAAGAGGTCAAGATTACTAGATGGCGATGAAAGTACGACTCATTTTTAACCGACTGCGGAAGGAGGGTTATGTTTTTCGAGAGTATGCATGTTAATTGTTTGACACACCCTACAGTCTAAACGGCTGGACAGTTTTTGACATATGAGTTATCGTTTTGAGTCAGAATTGTCGTAGTGGCATAGGCTATATACATTTTTAAAATTGCGCCCGCAAATGGAAACAAAGGGGGGTTTAGCTTTTCCATATCATAGCAATATGGGTATCCAATGAAAGAACCTGACAAGACCATTTCAAAAATATAATATTTATGTTTTGTGTCATCGAGTCACGCATACAAAGTCGAACAAATTTCTAAACGATCTTCAAACACAATCGAACTTATTAATACTTATTAGTAATGAGATCCATTTGCTTTAAAGTTTTAGATTTGATGATTTAATTAAAACAATAGTTTTATTCTACGCAATGCGCAAAACCTTGCTTGTGGCGCAGTGGCGGCAGCGCTTTGGTAGTGATACCAAAAGTTAAGCAACCCACGGCGCGGTCGTGATTGGATGGGTGACCATTCCAACCATTTAAGTGACGTCCATGACAAGCATCTCCGTGCTTCGGAAGGCACGTTAAGCAGTTGGTCCCGGCTAATATCTGTGGTATTAGTCGTTAAGCCTAGTCAGAGGCCCTAGGGCGGCTTGATAACTTCTGACAGTAAGGTTTGTCACTTGCCTTACATACACCCCTCCACCAATCCGCACTGAGCCCGCGTGGTGAAGTATGGCTCGTTCCTCCTCATAGTTGAGGTGAGGCCTTTTCCCAGCAGTGGGATCTAATAGGCTGACTTATAATGCGCAAAACCATCAGACATTTGTGTTAAAAACTGAAAGTGTTCATATTTTCTTATTTATATTTTATTCGTGTGTATTATAAAGGAGGGGAACTGCGGAATATCAATACAATCATTTTAATCTACAAATTATTGTTTCATGCGTAAAAATCAACAAGTTTTCGAAAAAAAATGCTCTTAGATATCATTAGCTAATCATGTTTATTATATCATAAAGAATTTGTTTTAAATTTTAACAAGACCATGACCTTGTGCAATGATTAGGCTAACGTAAATAAGTTGTTTTAATGTATTTAACTAATTAAGCTCATGGTACAAGTGACACACAAATACGTTAATATTCTCAATTTCATGCAGGATGATAATCTAAACTACTATCATTACACCCTACAAATTAAAAACTTTTAACAACAAATTGACATTTCAACCGCTCTTACCCAGGAGCTCTATTTTTGAATCACTCGCGTGACATTCTTATGGCGAATGGGACTTATTTTTCATTTAATACAGTCATTTTAGCGTTTATTCTATCGTTCGCCTTCTGTGACGAGTGGGTAGAGGCACTCTTTGCGGTTTCGAGTGATCGAGTGCAGTCGATAGAGTGTTTTAAAGATGCGGAGTTTTAGATGACGAACGAAAATCAGTAGACATCTGCACGCGAGTGATTCAAAAATAGAGCTCCAGACCGGCGGCCAAAGTACGCCGAATACAATCAAACAAACAGTTGTACCTAGCTAAAAATGGTCCTTAGATTTTAAATCTGAGGTCCAATTTCCATTTTCCGACCGCCATCTTGGAAAATTTTAGGGCTAACAATTGTATTGTGTCGGGCCCAGGGTTCATATCCCACCATGCTATAAATACCAAAGATTATTTTTATTTCTCCAAGAAAACAAATAGGTTTCATAGCTTTGCCGTCTTTTATTGTCATATTTAATTTTGGCTTATTCACAGACGAAATTTTTCAAATAATTCTTCCATTTTTATGAAAGCAGTCGGCAGGACTATGCTCTGGGTTTGGCTCTGGAGCTGTTTTCGTTAGATCTGCTTGTAATTAAATTTCGTTATTTTTCATTTGAGCTTGCTTAACGGTAAGCTGTCAACCAGGTCATCTTCAGAGTCATCTTTCGACTCTGGGTGCACAGAATTGGAATCTCCTGCCACACCCGAGCCCTGGGATGGGTTCTGCTCTCAGCACCTATCAATCTTTATCGCTATTTTCATCTCAAGTCTCGTACGACATACTCGCCATCTCATCTTCCGATAAATAATGGATATTTATTGGAAAATTTTATAAAAAAGACTTAAGATAAAAAAATAAACACAACAATTGCGGCCCCAGTGGATACAATTGTTTCAGTAAAGTTCGGTAACGTCTGTCGGCAGCGTCAAATGCTATTTGAATGCAATTATTCACTAAAACCATAGATAATGTACTTATTATTATGATCATACGTCATCAATAACGATTTATTAACAAAAACACAAAAAAAATGACTCGCAGTAGTAAAATGTGGCACCTTGAAATAACTCTCAACTTGACAGGTCCGTGACCTCTACTGCGACTGAACCCGCGCCAAATTTGTTTTCAATATGGTAGAACGATTCAAACGCAATCGTGCGATGCTGGGCCCGTCCAAAAAACACAAATAGTTCTTAAGAAAAAAATAACTTTCTGAACGGCGCAATTGTATTGACCAGTTCTGAAAGGGTTACTAGGCAATCTTTCATAGCAATTTTTAACCGCAAACTCCACTTAGGCAGTGCCACAAACGACAGTTTAAACCTAGTCTAGAATCTAGCGCTAAAACACGACTAGATCATTTTTGGTTGTCTACCGCCTAATGGCTTAAAAGCTTTGTTCCCTAATGGCTTTTAGCGAGCTTTCAGAGAGTGCGGGTTCGACTCCCGTTTAACAACCACATTAGCGACGGGGTATAGGAAATATGATTATCGTGTGGATATAGATAAACTAGGCAAGTATATACAGGGTCCCTGTCTATAGTAAATGAAGGATGATCCTTTAATGAAGATTAGTTACCCACTAGCTTGTCTTACTTTATGCCAAAAGTTCTGTCAAGTAAAAGTCGTAATATTATTTTTGTGATTTTGAAAGAAAGAAAAATCACTTATTTGACATACATACCTACCTAAATACACGCTGTAATTTTAGTGGTTGTTTTCCCGCAGCATAACGTTTTACCTTCAGTAGTACTATCGAATCATGCGAGATATTTTTTTAAACAAAAAATATTTTTGATCTCAAAGTAATCAAAAAAATAATTTGGGTACTGTTTGCCGCACGAAATCAATGTTTAAAGCAATAGAAGCTCTACGCTCGAAGCAATACAGCATAAACTGCACTAATTTTGCTGCGGGAAAACAACCATTAAAATTTCAGCGTGTATACAAAATCTAAAATTATAACTACAGGACTACTAAGAATAGAGTTCACCAACAAATATAAAATTTTAAAACAACCGTTATAATATTATCTGACATATTTTGTATGGATATTGTGTCAAATAAACAGTCAATATATGCTCACCGGCTGTTTAAAAATTGGTGAACTCGGGCCTAAGTACATACAAGGGAGAATGCCGAAAAGGCACCTGTTCAGCATTATTCGTGGAAGCCGAGCCAACGCCAAACCACGAAACCAATTTTAAGCTAATGCCTTAGGAAATGGATATTATAGAACAAAAAAATACTTAAAGTTTATTAAATTATCCTTACAATTTCAAGTTAAAAACATCTATAAAGTGTCAAGACAAATTCTGGCCGCGTTTGATCTGTCAAAACAAACAATAGTGTATTTAGGTATGAAATGTACCGAAACACAAATGAAATAGTTCTCGGAGACTGGTCTTCTGCCAAATGTCGACGGCTGATAAATATCTGCTTGTCCACAACAAATTGCGTTGTGGAAAATAAGCGTTTTTAGTTTGATGAGCAAACGACAATACGCACACAGGGACTTTCCCTTTTGACTCAATTTCACTTACAATCACGCTTAGATTGGGGCTAGGTAATTGGTGTGTTTGTTGGAACAATTTATTTTATTTATTTATTACTCGATATCATTACGTGATATTGTAGTGGGTCGACTTTCTCCATCTGTCAAATTTCCTAGCGGTAGAATGAGAGGATTTTTATTGACATTTTCTTTTTCTTATTAAGGGGAAAGACTAGGCGCCATTTCTCCATACAAACGTAGTCCCCTGTTTTCTCCCTGGATAATGTCTAAAGGCAAAACTATTTTTAACATAAAATGTACATTTACCACAGCTATGCTCCTATTTTTCGTTTTTTCTCATATTCAAATTAACAAAGAAAATGTGAGCCTTCAAAAACTAAGAAAACTGCCAAATTTCAACCTTAACTTTCAGACGCTCGCCTGAAAAATCTATGCGAATTTTCGCTAAAACTAAAACATAGGAGCATAGTCCAAACTTTGATCAATTATTTCCGAAAAGAATAATATCATTTGGCAAATTTTGGACGAGGAAATAGGGGACTTCGAAAAGCTGTTTTGGTCAAATGTAAGAAGCGATTTATCGTCAGAGCTCATTTGTCCCTTTCTTGCTTGCGGCCGCCCAGTGATTGAATCGAGACAGCAACATTTCATTAAAATACCTATTCTTCAAATACCACGTGACCGCGTTTCCTCTTAATAGTCAGTCATTCGCAATCTCACTCTGGATAGTAAGCGACGATGCGGCCGAGGATGAGTCATGTCTAGCGATGGGCAAAGAAAAGAAAAAATTGGGATGGAAAAGAAAAATACGCATACGCATACGCATTTTATAAATTTAAGTCCACTTTTGAGTACTTTCCCTATTTTTCCGATGAATTGGAAATATTTCGCATACTTTCCCCGAAAATGGAAATAAGCCCGACAGTTGGAAATATTCCGGGGAGTAAACCCAACGCTAGTCCAGATCAAAGTTTTTAAGCAGTACTAGCAATGGGCAATTGTTCGAATTTTTTTTCGATAATCGACCATTCGAACTATGGAATGTCGATTAAGTAATTCGAAAAAAAAAAATATCAAATAATAATTGTAAATCGAATGATAATCTATACTCGGCCCTTCGATGCATTCGATCAACTTGCCGCGACTGTGCGCACAGGACAGGCAGCGACCGAATGATTAATCGACGCGACGAATGACGATTCATTCGTTAGTAGTACGGTCTGCGCACCGCGCGCTCCGGTATTGCTCGCCGCATAATGGAAGAGTAATCGAATCACTGTGGTTGCTTATCGAATACATTCGATAACAGAGACCATTCGAATAATTCGATTAATTAAGTAATAATCGCCCATCGCTAAGCAATACTTCAGCCGGCAACGAATTCCACTCTCTAGCCGTACGCAAAAGGAACGTTGTTTTAAACCTTTGGTTTGTATAAAGTGGTATGTCAACGACATAAGGATGGAAACCCCGCTTGTTGAATACTTGGCTGTTAAAATATATGTTAAATAGGTCACCGTATCTCCGAAACTATATCGGATGTGAAATTATGGTATGAGTATGAGCAACAAAATTTATTCAGACTTCGAGTCCGAAGGAAACATGAGCATACGTATATACAGACAAAAACAACTCCACTGACCTGAGTTCTTATCTATGTAATCTGTACTCGACACACTGTCTGTATTCGACTTTCTACAGTTTATTTAGTATTTCCCAAATGATTTGAATGTATTAAGGAATGTTTAGTTTAGGAATAATTATAGAAGGTATAGATAGACGGATAGTAAACAAGAAATGGGCTCAATTTCAATGCGCCCTGTCTAAGATTAAATTCAGGTTCAGTCTCTCTCTTTCTCTGCCAAACAAACGAAAAGAGACAGACTAAATTAATTTAGAAACGTCAGACTAAACAGCTGTCCGTTGCTAAGGAAATTAGAGAACCCATAGACAATTTAGTAGGGATGTCATTCTATGACGACTAAAGGTAGACGAAAACACGCAAAACTTGTACAAATACGTTAGAAATCGCATTACTTAATTTGACGTTTCTAAATTATTGTAGTCCGTCTCTTTTCGTTCGTTTGATAGAGAAAGAGAGAGACTCAACATAAATTTTATCTCAGACAGGGCGCATTGGAATGGTAAAGATTACGCAAAACTTTTTGTTAGAGGGCGCTGTGTGTTTGTTACATATCAAATATTGTTACTCTGAATACTTTTTTGCTTTTGTGGATTTGTGAACTTTTTTGACTCTAGACCCTTTTTTTGTGGACTTACTACAATGTATTGCTTCTGGTGGCGTGTGGATAGGCTAAAGGAAGATTTGAGAAAACGTGGAGCTTCGTTAAAAGGGAAAAAAGCTGACCTAGTCGACAGGTAAGATAACAGTGTTTTTTTATACTTTTACACGTTTTCATAGCAAATCTAGGATTAAATTTGTAAAAATAAAGTCTAAACTAAAAGCTTCTTGTAAAAAAATACCAGTTTTATTATTTCTAAAGGATAAAAAATTGTAAACTCCACATAACCTCTAAAAGCATAAATATAAGCTTAGCATAATGTATTTGTTATCATAGTATGTATCTTTAGCTTTCATTGTTTACCTACCTGTAGTCTTAGAAGTAGTCTCAAAATCAGTTTCTTCGAAATGTTTGCCACATAACCTTGAAAAGTCACTTGATTTAAAGTTTCCTCTTCTCAATGCCTTTTCCCATATTTTTCCTTTGCTGTGGATTACTGGGGAATTTGTAGGAACCTATTTCTTCACACCCAATAGCTGCACAGCGCCCCATTTTTAAAAATACTAACTAATAACAACAAAACAACAAATATTTGTATGGGTTTTGACAGTTCCTAAGTAACAAACATTTGGCGCCCTCTATAGAACTAATTTGACAGTTTGCTTCCCCATTAAGCCCAGTGCCTATTTTTTTTTTAAAACAAAACACCCGATTTTAAAATGGATTATATCTTTGAAATGGTCTTTTCACAAGCTTTCATATGATACCCGTATTGTTATTGTTACCCTGTTTAACCTTACCCTCTTCCCCTTTTTTCATTTCAAACGACATTTAAAAAAAATATGTAGCCTATGTTACTACCACAACTATTAGAAATTCAATGACACCTCACATGTCTAAATAATAATAATAATAAATTTCTTTATTTCAAAAATATGCATAACAGTGTTTTGCCGAGTTTTCCCGATAAGTAGTCGAATGACACTTGTGTTTGGTGCTACAAACGTCCAGCCATTATGGCGTGTCAAAAAAATAGGCATTCATCCGAAAATTCTCGTTATTGCTTGCCATCCTTCCCACCTGTGTGTACGGATTCGGTCTACTAATATAAATATAAATAGCTCGCATTAGTTAACGCCAGTTAGGCACAATGGCTGTCGTCCGTCTGTCGGTTAAAATTAACTGCAAATTATTACAATCAAGATGTATTCAGTAGCACAACTTTCTATAAATGCAGCGCCTGTGGCCCTAGCATAAGCCAAACAACATATCATTATCGCGGCCGTTTATCGTATTTTGACAGCGTTATGTCATTTGTCTACCGCTGCTAACATGTCATGCCATTTATGTCATGTCTAACTGTCAAAATACGAAATATGATTAAAAACGATAAAAGAGTCTACATACTCTAACATGAGCCTCTTTTATTTGTCTATTTTAATCGTTTTTTGACATTTTCGCATGACATATTATCGTGGTCACTTGGTGCTAACGACAAAGGAAAAAACTTCATTAAAGTCGGTGAAAAACTGTGTAAAACGCGAAAAATATGTCCGTACCGGTATATATTGTGTGTTAAACGCATATGACGAACGACCAGTGTAAGAAATACGACAGAAACGCATCGGTGATATTTGCGATCAAGTCGATTTTTGAGTGTGTATTTCAGTCGCTTTGGCGAATATTTAAGCCCATGGATACTGATATTTCACATCATAGACAGGCTTAGCTTGGCCCCAGCTAGAGTCTAAAAGCCTTCTAGCCTATTTGAAGGTGAGATCTCCAAAATAAACACTTACGTAAATCATCTATCACAAAGAGCTCTTTCACCTACACAAAAGCAAAGAATAGCTGTTATTGTTGTGTTTTATAAACTTACAAAATACTGTATTGAAAACAGAACCTAACCTTTTATAATGTATGTTATTTTACATAGGTAGCATAGGTTAGGTAATCATGATTTTTGTTTCTTAGGGTCTACCTATGTTGCCTCCTTTTGACCCATGGAAACCAACAGCAAATTGGACAACACTGCTCTCTGTGCTAAGCCCAAACTACTGTAAGCAGTGTCTTCAGTCTAGGACCAGTGGTAGAAAGCATATATTAAGTGTATGTAAATCGGTGAAATAAATTGTGAAAACTTGCACACTAAAATATCTTAGATATGTTAACTTCCTTAATGTAGCTTTGTGCACTAAAAAGTATTCCAGTCAATATCTGCGCCTAACTTGCTTTTGAATAACTTATGGGAAGCCTACTATTACCTACCTACCACATACTTATATACTTTATTTTACATAAAGGTGGATATAAGTAAAATTAATTTGGAGTAGAAAAAACATTAGTCAAATAAACAATAATATGTAATTTTACAGAATAATAATAAGGTATTAATAAACGATAAACCTTTTTTTTAAATTTTAATATAATAAGTTTTATCACCATAGTCTCCACTGCTTCTTACAAGTCAATGTTGACTGCGATGACATTTTCTGAAAAATAATACATACTCTTTAAAACTATGTTTTTCATTATATCTTTCGATTTTGTTACAGGGTGACTCAAGGTATCCATTAGAGGTAGAAAATTTGGATAACAATAAAATCATAAAAATTATGAGCAATCGAATGAACATGTCAATAGAACCTGCATATTTACTAAAATATCACAAGCTAGAAGGGATCAAAAATTATTCACAATTACTTTCAACGGGATTCATGTTGGTACTACTACAAGTATTCTGTAAAATAAACTTTTCCTTACAATTGAATCCAATTTTGTTCTGTTCCAGCGTACCTCCCAAAATTAAATCCTGAAATGAAATGTAAACACATGTTATTATTTAATTTACTAATATCTATTGTCTTTCTGTGCATACTTAGACGTCTAAATAGGTAGTTTAGTAGGTGTAGTTGGTTTAGTTACTACCAAATTTCGATTCAAATACCAAAGAAAACACTCTACGACAAAATGTTGCATGTCTGCTTAAATGCTTGAATACTTACCGTTTTTAACGATATGGACCCAGTTTGTCCAACCAATATAGGCCTAAGGTACTCCTTCTGGTTGCTCCACTTTAGCAGCTACTTGAGGAGTAAGGATAAGGAAGGTAGCAAAACCCAGGTGCGCTTTCATGTATGATAAGTAATCTGTTCCTATATCACATCACAGTTTTCTAAAAGTAAAAAATTATATTAGTTTCTCTTCCATTTGTTGTTAGTTTGATAATACAATTTGTTGAAAAATATTTATAGGTACACCTTTGACTTTGATTATAAAACAGAGGCCCTACTCCGATTGACGATGTCAGTATTGTCGACTGTAGCCGTCTGTTACTCACGCCAGAATGACAACGCAACCGAGCGAGATGGCTAACGGACATCATCAACCGGAGTAGGGACTCGTCTATCAATGGCTGTCAAAACTGTCAATGTCATGTAAAAACAGATGTAAGTAATTTAGTTTTAAATCGATAGTCCTGCTTGGGATTAAGTATTTAAGCCAAATCGGTAGTAAAATTGAACGAATGATTAAACATCAACGAAATGTTGCCACCCCTAATAATGATTTAATTTTGTAATATGGCTATATCCCGTTATCGTGTCTAAATAATCTGCTGGCCTACGATGACCAACATCGATAAATTGTCGTAAGACATGAGAAAATTTGTCATCGTGTCTTATTTTATCATTTTTCCTAACATGGCAACCACTCACGATAGAAATCCTTCCCACGAGAAGCCTTTATCCACACGACCACAGATTATTTAGACACGATAACGGGATATAGCCATATTACAAAATTAAATCATTATTAGGGGTGGCAACATTTCGTTGATGTTTAATCATTCGTTCAATTTTACTACCGATTTGGCGTAAACACTTAATCCCAAGCAGGACTATCGATTTAAAACTAAATTACTTACATCTGTTTTTACAACTAACTAATATAATTTTTTACTTTTAGAAAACTGTGATGTGATATAGGAACAGATTACTTATCATACATGAAAGCGCACCTGGGTTTTGCTACCTTCCTTATCCTTACTCCTCAAGTAGCTGCTAAAGTGGAGCAACCAGAAGGAGTACCTTAGGCCTATATTGGTTGGACAAACTGGGTCCATATCGTTAAAAACGGTAAGTATTCAAGCATTTAAGCAGACATGCAACATTTTGTCGTAGAGTGTTTTCTTTGGTATTTGAATCGAAATTTGGTAGTAACTAAACCAACTACACCTACTAAACTACCTATTTAGACGTCTAAGTATGCACAGAAAGACAATAGATATTAGTAAATTAAATAATAACATGTGTTTACATTTCATTTCAGGATTTAATTTTGGGAGGTACGCTGGAACAGAACAAAATTGGATTCAATTGTAAGGAAAAGTTTATTTTACAGAATACTTGTAGTAGTACCAACATGAATCCCGTTGAAAGTAATTGTGAATAATTTTTGATCCCTTCTAGCTTGTGATATTTTAGTAAATATGCAGGTTCTATTGACATGTTCATTCGATTGCTCATAATTTTTATGATTTTATTGTTATCCAAATTTTCTACCTCTATTGGATACCTGGAGTCACCCTGTAACAAAATCGAAAGATATAATGAAAAACATAGTTTTAAAGAGTATGTATTATTTTTCAGAAAATGTCATCGCAGTCAACATTGACTTGTAAGAAGCAGTGGAGACTATGGTGATAAGACTTATTATATTAAAATTTAAAAAAAAGGTTTATCGTTTGTTAATACCTTATTATTATTCTGTAGAATTACATATTATTTTTTATTTGACTAATGGTTTTTGTACTCCAAATTAATTTTACTTATATCCACCTTTATGTAAAATAAAGTATATAAGTATGTGGTAGGTAGGTAATAGTAGGCTTCCCATAAGTTATTCAAAAGCAAGTTAGGCGCAGATATTGACTGGAATACTTTTTAGTGCACAAAGCTACATTAAGGAAGTTTACATATCTAAGATATTTTAGTGTGCAAGTTTTCACAATTTATTTCACCGATTTACATACACTTAATATATGCTTTCTACCACTGGTCCTAGACTGAAGACACTGCTTACAGTAGTTTGGGCTTAGCACAGAGAGCAGTGTTGTCCAATTTGCTGTTGGTTTCCATGGGTCAAAAGGAGGCAACATAGGTAGACCCTAAGAAACAAAAATCATGATTACCTAACCTATGCTACCTATGTAAAATAACATACATTATAAAAGGTTAGGTTCTGTTTTCAATACAGTATTTTGTAAGTTTATAAAACACAACAATAACAGCTATTCTTTGCTTTTGTGTAGGTGAAAGAGCTCTTTGTGATAGATGATTTACGTAAGTGTTTATTTTGGAGATCTCACCTTCAAATAGGCTAGAAGGCTTTTAGACTCTAGCTGGGGCCAAGCTAAGCCTGTCTATGATGTGAAATATCAGTATCCATGGGCTTAAATATTCGCCAAAGCGACTGAAATACACACTCAGAAATCGACTTGATCGCAAATATCACCGATGCGTTTCTGTCGTATTTCTTACAATGGTCGTTCGTCATATGCGTTTAACACACAATATATAACGGTACGGACATATTTTTCGCGTTTTACACAGTTTTTCACCGACTTTAATGAAGTTTTTTCCTTTGTCGTTAGCACCAAGTGACCACGATAATATGTCATGCGAAAATGTCAAAAAACGATTAAAATAGACAAATAAAAGAAGCTTATGTTAGAGTATGTAGACTCTTTTATCGTTTTTAATCATATTTCGTATTTTGACAGTTAGACATGACATAAATGGCATGACATGTTAGCAGCGGTAGACAAATGACATAACGCTGTCAAAATACGATAAACGGCCGCGATAATGATATGTTGTTTGGCTTATGCTAGGGCCACTGTGGTCGTGTGGATAAAGGCTTCTCGTGGGAAGGATTTCTATCGTGAGTGGTTGCCATGTTAGGAAAAATGATAAAATAAGACACGATGACAAATTTTCTCATGTCTTTCGACAATTTATCGATGTTGGTCATCGTAGGCCAGCTGAACTAGTTTTGACAAACTTCTTTATCGATTTGGTATCTACCTGTGTACAGTCTGATCCAAGCTATGTTCTTTTGTGTCTTGTGTCTTTAAGCAATATTTTTACATTTGGACTAAAAATTTTATTTTATTTCACTCATACACTGCAACACTAAGTTATTTTTCCTCAGGCCCTGTTATTAACTAACTTAGCGTAAGAGTTTAGACCTATTTCACTATCACTTATAAGCAAATAATGTATCGTATTTGCAAGCTTCATATTTCGATTGTTAAATACTTGCAATATTATTTCTTTTGAGTGTTGAGGATGTAATCTCAATGACATTAATGAAAGCAACGCGGCTTTACAGCGTTAAGAAGCACTTGAAAAATTTCAACAGGCTCTTCTGCTAACGCCAGGGTGGCCGAGAGCTTAGGCAATCGCCTGGCATGTGAGGGAAGTGGGTTCGATTCCCACTCTGGTGGTCATTTTTCTGTACAAAAATATCTAATCTTAAGACCTATTGTTATGTGTCTTATTTGTGGTAGTGACATCTTGTTGGCATTATGTTACGACAGCTATTTGAAGACGTGAGTAATGTTTACGATGTATGAATTAGGTTTATGCGTGTTAATATTACAAATATCTGAAAGCTCATGAAGTCCTTACACACCATTTTATTTTTATTTTATTAGGAAAACACTTCAGTATTAAAAGCTTAATTAATTGCTAACTACAAAAATAATAACTATTTACGTGTCTCCACATACTAGATAGCTATGGCTTGTTCAAAAGATAAACAATAAATCATGATAAATAAACTGGCGTCGATTTTTTTTGGATTCGAATGAAATTGAGCTTAAATTAAACCAAATAGAAAACTATTAGTTTTTTAAAAAGAAGAAACTAACAGTAAATCCCAAAGTACCCAAAGTATACAGTATTTCCTATACCCAAAGGTTGTCTGGAAGTCATCGCTCTTAGCGATAAGACCTAATTTGTATATCTTTCTTTGTAAATTGTATTGCTGTTACTTTTATGGTGTGCAATAAAGAGTTATCTATCTATCTAAATCAGTGATTGGCTACGATTTTTGTTTTCGTAGACTTAATGATTCAAAATGACTCACCCACTCATCGCCGTCCAGTAATCATTACCTCTTATATATACGTCAGGCAAAGGTAAATTATCTTTTAACTAGTATAGGTCGCGTATAAAACACACAAATCTTTTTAATGGTTACCTATCTTAAATCCGGAATTTTGTAGAGCGAATTTCAGTTTACCGAAATCGTTAATCCTTTTTTTTTATTTGCCATATTTTTTTTTGACCGAAAACACGATTGACATTCTTTTGAAAGTCCGAATTCCATTTGTTTTTTTTTTTTTAAATTCAATATATTTTTAATTATAACTCATTGTTTGACTAAACTATTATTGCTAGATGTTTCAGTTTCCAGAAAAATGATTTCAATGTTATATTATAATAAACAAACAAGCAAAAATGCATTCAACAGGCATGCAGCATTGCATAGCAAGCATACAGCATGCAAGCAGGCATGCACTGTGCAAGCACGCTCGTAGCTTCCAAGCAGGCATGCAACATGCAAGCAGGCATGCAGCATGCAGGCAGACATGCAGCATGTATATGATCCGCTCTTCTCCGGCGCTGCGGGAAGTGCAGTTTTTCCGCCCTTCCGTAACAAGTATTTGGCACCCACACTCGCTTCCGCAGCTTTGGCTTGCTGGTCGCCTTGGGCAACCAGCCTCAGCCGCTCCAGCTCGCACGGGCGCCAGATCTTTGTTACAGGGGGCGAGGACTGCACTCCCTCCGCGCCTCCGGCTTCTAAATTACACTCTAGTATTGGGCAGACTAGTACCACGGCGAAGGACCACGGCGAGTCGGGTTTGCCCAAATGGAGAAGATTAACGGTTACTTCTTTTGTCTTTAAAATATCTTTAAAGGTTCTTTTACGATATTTAAAACTGTTTGAAATTAAAGTTATGACAAGCAAAACATATATGAAAAGAAAAAAAGTCGTTTTGATAATCGGAGAACTATTTTTCTGGAAAATGAAACATCGGGACAATGAATTTATAGTCTTACAATATTATGTAAATAAATCAATCTATTATTTAAAACTTCGTCAAACCGTTTTCGATCAATTAAAATTCGAACAGCAAAGTTTTGAAAATGAGATAAGTTACCCTTTTTAATATATAAAACAAAGTCGGGTTTGTTCGAACTCTCAAAACTACGAACGGCTAACCGAATTTGATGATCTATCAATCGTTAGATTTGTCTCCTAACCCAACTAGAATGGCAGAATAACAAAAAAACATCGAGAAATTTTTAATCTAGACTAATAATATAAAGAGAAAAGATTTGATTGTTTGTTTGTATTGAATAGGCTCCGAAACTACTGAACCGATTTAAATCAAATTTAGTACAAAAATAGTTTAAGACCCTGGAAAGGACATGGGCTACTTTTTGTCGCGGTATAAAATCATCAGAATGGGGGATGAAAGCTTGTATGGAAAATCCGACTTTTGGCGCGGGCGAAGTCGCGGGGAACTGCTAGTTTTACATAGGGGTAAAATGGGAGATAACAGTTTACATGAGAAATCTGGCATTTGCCCAGACGAAGTCCCGCTTGTTCAATGTAAAACACATTAAAATGGGGATTAACCCGTTCGCTGCCACAGCACGCACGGGTGGGTGATAACAATTGATTTTCTATCGTGTCTCGAGTTTGGCAGCGAAGGGTTAACACGATTTACTTCTCTTCTCCGCTTTGATGAAACACTGCCCTTAGCCTGGACACCAACACATGTTTGTAATTTAATGTATTTTAATCAGCCGGTTTAGCATTCATTTACATATCCTGTATGGGAATTCCGTCAAATAAACCGTCAATTGAGGTTTACTGGCTGTATAACAAGTGATGCCTAATTATTTAAACAACAAAACACCCGGCTGCAAAATGCAATATTTTGGAATCGGTGTCAAGTCAAGCGTGAAGCAAACACTGCCGTACCATCCTTTACTGGAACCATTTCGCCGCATTTTCGCCCTATTTGAGAACCTCTGGATAAGACCAGAACGCAGAAATTTTCGTCATCCAGTAAGCTATAATCACATACTTAAAATCCAAAATTACAAGTCTATAGGTCATTTAGTTCCGAATTTAGGCGAAAGCAAAGTTTCACATTCTACTACTTTATTTTACTTTATTTTCATTTGCGGACGCCATTTTAAAAAGGTTCTATGTCACTACCACAATTTTTACAAATTCAACGACACCTCATATGTCAAAAACTGTGCAGCCGTTTGGGCTGTAGGGCGTGCCAAACAATTATACGTACATACATACGAAAAAAAACATAACCCTCCTTCCGTAGTCGGGTAAAAATAGCACTTTAAAGTTTAATATGTCGTACACCTTACATGTCAAAATCCGTCTAGCCGTTTGGGCTATAGGACGTGCCAAACAATTATAGATGCATATATATAATCTCAAAAAACATAACCCTCCTTCCGCAGTCGGGTAAAAACATAACTCTCCTGTCGCAGTCGGGTAAAACATAACCCTCCTTTCGCAGTCGGGTAAAAACATAACCCTCCTGTCGCAGTCGGGCAAAACATAACCCTCCTTTCGCAGTCGGGTAAAAACATAACCCTCCTTCCGCAGTCAGGTAATAACATAACCCTCCTGTCGCAGTCGGGTAAAACATAACCCTCCTTCCGCAGTCGGGTAAAACATAACCCTCCTTCCGCAGTCGGGTAAAAACATAACCCTCCTTTCGCAGTCGGGTAAAAACATAACCCTCCTTTTGCAGTCGGGTAAAAAAATAACCCTCCTGTCGCAGTCGGGTAAAACATAACCCTCCTTCCGCAGTCGGGTAAAAACATAACCCTCCTTCCGCAGTCGGGTAAAACATAACCCTCCTTCCGCAGTCAGGTAAAAATTGGTGAACTCTGGTCTTACTCTCCAAACTCATCTCTGGATCACTGCGCATGACATTTAGGATCTACGGTGATTTACACACACTTCAAGCGTTTTCCATTCTGCCCAATGAATTTATGACTTCACACCCTTTTGTTAAAAGCGACCATTACCTTACGCTGTTTTAAGTATGAGTTATTGTGCGTGCCATTTCAATACTGAATTACACAGAATTGGGATAAAGGGAAGAGCAAAACTCAGATTTATTGGAATGGTTACCTTACATCTGTTCTGTTTATAGGAGCCCCTCTTGAATTTTTTAAAAGTGAATATACATATTTATAAGTATTCTGTGCATTTTCTATATGTTGCCATTGTTAATATCGAGCAACAAACGGAAAAAAAGACACGTATGTTGTATGGGACCTCCCTTAAATATTTCTTATAATAATATGTTTTTTAATACACTAGCTGTGAAAATTTCAACTTTCTAACCATCACGGTTCATGGGATACAGCCTGGTGACAGACAGAAAGACAGCGTAGGGTTAGTAATAGGGTCCCGTTTTTACCCTTCGGGTACGGAACCCTAAAAATGGCGCCAGCAAATGGAAATAAAGGGGCGAGGGGGGGTTTTAAATTTTCTTACCATAGAAATATGGGTATCAAATGAAAGCCAGTAAAAAGACCGTTTCAAAAATATAATATTTTTTGCAATCGGGCGTTCAAAAATTACTAACAGCCTTCCACTATGTGACATGGTGACATGCAATAAAGATATTTAATTTAATTGCATTTAATATTTTTAGAGCCGAATGTCCCCGCCCCCTACAACACAAATGGCTACTTTTGGCTGCGTAAAAAAAAAACAAAATTAGGTTTTAAGAGAAGGGTAACCAGAGATTTTAAAGGTGGGTGTGGCACATCACGAATTTAGCCAATTTTAATAAATGCAAACCAAAACTTTTTAATTTCATTATTTACTGCTAAATAACACAATGATGGGATCAAAAATTGAAGACAAAATAAAATAAAACCCTAACCAACTGATTTGTCAAAACAACGCTCAAACCTGTAGAATTGTGTTAAACGATAATAAAAGATATTGAATATAATATAATTGCTACGCGAGACTCGTTTTTACACCCCACCCCCCCTCTCACCCTTACGACGACACGATAACACTTCAGCGAACAATCTCTGACTTTTACACCCGTCTTAGGATTGCACGGAAAAGGAGCGGCCTTGATACTTGAAAATAAATATTTCATAATATAATAAATTGTTGTTTTTTAAGTGATAAGTATTCACTTTGCAATCTAAATACATTTTTGCACCAGAACAGTGCAAAAATATATTTATAAATATTTCACCCAAAAATAGGTGAGACACGTAATCACGACCCTTCGCTATACGGGGAAAGCTGATGAATTTGTATATATGTCGCATTCAGATCGACGAACGACAGAGTCGACTGCGACAAATACATACTATAGTAAAACTGTAGATAGTCCAACTCTGTGCATTAAAAAAAACTACCCAGGGCATAGTTGCGGAATACAAAAATATAGTTTTTGTTTGTAAGTATGTATTTGTGTATCCTTATAGAATCAAAATCTGCTGAATCAATATAAATAAGCAAATATTTTGAGTATGTGAGTGCACAGTCTATACTGTTTTATCTCAATTGGATAAAACCCAGTGATACAGGACGACCTCTCTTCACCATACGACTCTATACAAACAAGATATCATGATTACTGAACAGTGTAGGAGTAAGATTCATTTGTATCATCGAGTCTATGCAGACAAAGTCGCGGAAACCCCTTGTTATAATTCAGTCAAGTCGAAGTCATAAATTATTTATTCAATTTAGGACACAAAATACCACTTGTCCACTTCAATAATTGATATCAATAAATTTTGGCCCGTATGGAGCCAGAACATGTCTCCTTATCTTTTGGGCCCTACTAGCGCTTCGAGACAAGACAGATAATCTAGCAGGTAACCAATTTTATGACACTCTGTGGGTAGCGGAGCCAGTGAAGTACCTAAGTAGCAGTTGTGGTAGGAAAGTATCAAGTGACTTAAATCACAGTACATCCGTTTCTTATCGCGGGTTGTAGCTTGAATTTAAATATTTAATTAAAAACTTGCCGCGAGCCGGCAGTTATGTATTCATGGGTATTCCTCTATTCACGAAACATCATTCATTTGTAAATTGTAGCTTTAATATTGGATGGTACCAAGGAATTGACATATTTGCTTCAACTTTACTTCTTCTAAAAAAAACAAATCCACGATCTGTCATGTGACTGCCAATAGTTTTTGTGCTCATAACTTTTTTTTTTTTTTCTTTAAATTCTTTTGAAATGTAATCTTTTGTAGGTTTTGGGTTTGCTCTTAATGAAATGTAATATAAGTCTGAGGAAACTTAATTGGTTTTTGTGTTATCTATAAGTTTTGTTTATATTTATGCCATAACAACTGTATGTTTCCCAAATAATAATAAAATAAAAAATAATAAAAAAAAGAGTGAAAGTTAGAAGCTAATAGGAAAAGATGGAAGCCAAGAAAGTCATGACCAAATAAAGAAATAGTTAGGTGTCGTAGCCGGAGGTCAAGGAGATGTCATGGAATAGAGAAGAATGGAGAAGAATCCAACGACAGAAGCGTAGCTCTTAAATTATATATTAAATATTACGCGGTGTCCCATAAGTCAATCAAGGTCAAGCCGAAATGGAGTGATAGGTCAAGAGTTACCAGCCATAGAAACAAATGGAAAAATCTGTGTTGCGTATTTTAAAAATTAAAGACATATTTCTAAAAGCCTAGAGCGTCGGTGGCGCAATGGCTAACTGGTTGCCTCTCATGCGAAAGGTACCGGTTCGATCCTACGTGCCGCCATGTACCAATGATTTTTTCTAAGTTATGTACATTAGTTGTTTCACTAACCGGTGCTCTTACGATGAGGGAAAACATCGTGAGGAAACCTGCACATTCAGGCGACTGAATGTGTAATCATGATCCAAACCTGGTCAGGTTCCCCTGCTAACAGGGTCACAGAGGTCAGATGGCAGTCGCTCCACTGTAATTACCTGATCTGCTACATCCTGGATCATGAATGATTGATCTGAATAATGTTTCTTTAAAATTATGTCACAACTGTCGCAGTATTTGTTTAAATCACTTTTATACCAAACGATGTTTTCAAGATAATAAGTTACTGAACTTCAAAACCCCGTACTGAAAAAAAAATACGGCACGAAAAACATACCCTTTTTAGGGTTTCATATAGTATCTATAAAACATGTAAATACTTTCAAAAAACGACTTTATACCTTCAAAACAAGATTTAGTATCAGTTGTTAGATTTGTTTCCGTAATAACCGTCCCCTTGCAGTAAAGTGCATTTTGTTTACTCTGGGCCCTAGTCACTTTCTTGTTTAGTAGTCATTATCCTACTAATTAATTGACAATATTTACCTTAATTTAATGTAAATGTGTATGCAAAAGCATTTAAAAAGAGATATAGAGGTCGCAGAAATAGATTTACTCAAATTGTGTAATCTGCACAATTTTGCATTAAAATATGACATTCGACACGTAAAAGAACGTGTGCTCGGAGCATCAAATTTAAATCGCCGCGCAGTACGAGATGACCCATCTACCTGTTTTTAAATGCACTATCAGTGTGCAAAAAACGGATATGAACGGATACTGTACTGTACGGATCGGAATGCTGGGCCGTTAAGAAGATGGATGAAAAACGACTGCATGTAGCGGAGATGAGAATGTTGCGATGGATGTGTGGAGTGACAAGAATGGACAAAGTAAGAAATGAATATATAAGGGGAAGTTTGCAAGTGGCGCCTGTGACAGAAAAGATGACAGGAAACCGTTTATCTTGGTATGGACACGTGATGAGAAGAGAGGAGAATCATGTGACAAAAAGAGTGATGAGTATGAATGTTAGTGGATGGAAGGGAAGAGGCCGACCTAGAAAGAGATGGATGGACTGTATAAAGCATGATATGATTGTGAAAGGAGTGGATGAGTCAATGACGAGTGATAGGATTGTATGGAAGAAAAAAACATACTGCGCCGACCCCAAATATAATGGGAACAGGGCAAGCGAATGATGATGAGTGTGCAAAAAACATCATGTTTCTTCTGAGACTACACATTTTTTGTATTCTCGATTTTATTGTACTCTACTCTAAACATCTGTTTTGCACTTTTATTCACAACGTGCATTTTTCTAGTTCTAGAAAATACATTGCAATAGTAGTGTTTATTAAATAAACCGGAATTATATTCAATTTAAATTCAAAGCACGGTAAAAATATATCTAAAATAAAATTAAAAATTAGGGATCAAAATTGAAACTCAGAAACCCGCAAAGGATTCCCCTCGCGCGCAAATTAGAAGTCTTAATTAAAAATAACAGACATTTGTCGAGTGATTGAAATCTAGCCAAGCGCGATCCGAAAGGGAATACAAACTAATTACGAAGAAACCGGGGGCCCTATTACACAGTGTGTTAGCGTGTTAAGGCCTAGTCAGAGGCCCTAGGGCGGCTTGATAACTTCTGACAGTAAGGTTTGTCACTTGCCTTACATACACCCCTCCACCAATCCGCACTGAGCCCGCGTGGTAAAGTATGGCTCGTTCCTCCTCATAGTTGAGGTGAGGCCTTTTCCCAGCAGTGGGATCTAATAGGCTGACTTATTATACATTAAAATGGAATACTATACTAAAAACCATGTGCCAAAAAGGTCCCCCCCCGCTCAGTATAAGTCGCGACAAGTTAAAATTGTCACGACACTGATTTTCAGCGGGAACCTTCGGGCATGGTGTGAGCACATAAAAGGAACTAAAATAATACTAAAACAGGTCTAAGTGTGAGCTACACGCGATCACCCCTGTCCGTGCGACGAAAACTTATATGGGAAAAAATCATCAGGGGGAATGAAAGTTTGTATGGAAGATCCGTCTTTTGGCGCGGGCGAAGTCGCAGGGAACTGCTAGGTTTACATAATTCTGAGCAAATTGCGGTTACACCATGGTAAGTTTCTTTTATGGTGGTCAATCAAGTTATACATTTCAACTACGAACCTTTTAGGTTACATAGAGAATACAGGCGGTCTCAAGGTCAACATGTCTGTATAGTCAGACGTGGGACCATGTATACGTATAATAATGTCCTCCTAGCCGAATTTCGACTACGGCGGCCCATCTCAACAGAGATTAGCCAACTGCGCAGGACATATTATAGTGCACAAGTGTGTGCGCAATACACAGGTGCACTCTTTTCCTTCACTCTCATAATTCGGTGAGATGGCAGTCCAACATGACCGTAGAGAGATAAGACGCAGGACCACCGGCTTAGCGTGCTTTCCGAGGCAAGGGGGTGTTAACACCACCAACTTCCTGACTCCGGAGCTTTGTCTGAGTAATTTAAAGACAAAAAAACCCAAACACTCTCGGCCCGACCCGGGATTCGAACCTGGAACCTCGTGGATAGTACCCAGCGTGCTGACCACTAGACCAACGATTCAGTCAGGTCGAGGCAGGTATCGTGCGTACTTAAGGAGTATCTATCTATCTACCAGTTTTAAGCCCCAGGCTTACGATCCCCACTCATCAACGGGGGCTTAATCGAATAAGTGATATCTACCAACCAGAAACCGCCATCTCGGTCGCGAACTGTATTTCCTGTGAAAATATTACCTCTGTGCACCTACGGAGCCTGTTTGGAGAGGCTAATTGGAGCCGTGCCGCCTGCGGGCGAGTAGTGATGTGACACGTGAAGTTAAATCGATATCGATAGACTCATTTGGTTTTTATTGCCAAAAAAATGAAGGTGCAATGCAATACGGCGTCTTAATACGTAATTGTTTTGTTGCCAGAATCCCTAACCTTTTAGAAAAAAAACAACTTTAAAATATCCGAAAATAAAGTAAACAGAGATAACGCAACATTCGCGCGCCATTGATAACTGTTTATGTATTGCACTTTTCAGTTTATTACGTAGATATTGTATGTGCGTGCGTATTTTTAAGTGAGTTAATATTACTACTATTGAAAAAAAATGGATAGACTGCGTTATTGATTCAGAGTTGCGATGGGTGATTATTCGAAAAAAAATATCGAATAAATTGACTATCGACCATTCGAACTATCGAATGTCGCTTTAGTAATTCGAAAAAATAATAATAATTGACAATCGAATGATAATCTATACTCGGCTCTTCGATGCATTCGATCTCATTGCGCCGCGACTTTGCGCACAGGTCAGACAGCGAATGAATGATTAATCGGCGCGACGAATGATGATTCATTCGTTAGTGGTTAGTAGTACGGCCTGCGCCGGTATTGCGTTGCCGCATAATCGAAGGACAATCGAATGACTGTGCTTGATTATCGAACACAGAGATATACAGATACATTCGATTACAGAGACCATTCGAATAATTCGATTAATTTAGTAATGATCGCTCATCGCTAATTCTGAGTCACTTCTGAGGCTACTCTTTGCAATGTGGGTTACATTAGGTGTATGTAGAATTAGACTGAATATAATTTGGTTGGTATTTTTGTTATTGCGTGTTACGTCAGCGAATAATATCATTGAATTAACAGGCATACCTACGCTCAGTTGCAGTAAATGTCATTAAATTTAAATGTCTTCATTAGCTACAAATGTGGCATAATTTGTCAACGTTCCTTTGATAATTAATGCCATATTTGTAGCTAATGGAGGCATTAAAAGCCGTCCGATCCTGCAACTAGGCGTTTATTAATAAATATCTGTTTCAAAGACAGGATCTTTAAGCCATTTCACTCCAACAATGCCCGGCGATCGACTGAAGCAAAGCGCGCGCATCGTATTGTTATTGAATAGGTTTTAAAATTAATAAAAACCAAATTAAAAAAACCAGCCTCCGACTGATTCAGACATTGCCATTTCCTTTTTTTAATTGTAGATATTTATATTTATAGTGTTATTAACCTTTAAGTAAAACTTGAAAAATATTCGTTAACTGACCTTTATTTGCATGTTCTTATGAGCAAGAGAAGTAATCATTTTCGTATGATTATTTTTATAACTTAAGCAATTATTTTGCAAGTTTTTACGAATTCAAATTGAATTTCGCTCACATAAATTAATCGACTGTGTCATCCGGTGGGACTCGAACTCACGTCCCTTCGCTATCCGGGCGAGTGCTCTTACCAACTAAGCTACGGAGGACGTTAGTTTTTCTGAGCAAAATTCAATTTGAATTCGTAAAAACTTGCAAAATAATTGCTTAAGTTATAAAAATAATCATAAGTTAAGCTGATTTCATCTTAACTGATGGTTAATATTTGTAAAAATCCATCGGATACATGCGGGTACATTCCCCAAGTATTGATGAAATCGAACGCCGGCTCACTGGCGTAGCAAGCACTTACGAAAATTCGTCGGCTGACTAACGTCCTCCGTAGCTTAGTTGGTAAGACCACTCGCCCGGATAGCGAAGGGACGTGGGTTCGAGTCCCACCGGATGACACAGTCGATTAATTTTTGTGAGCGAAATTCAATTTGAAATCATTTTCGTATTTTGCGCTTAAACATTATCAAGAATAGTTCATAAATACTAACATATATTTTTTCTGGATTAAAACAACGGCTACTTCATGCCTTAAGACTCAACCAAAAACAAGTCGATTTGAAAGATGTTGGTCTTAAGGCACATTCCTACCGATATATCGACAGTAACCCTTCGCGCCCAGCCTCCCTACAGGTTTCTTGTTTAAATATTAATTCAAACGACAAAGGGTCGATTGTGCCGCGGCCGCTATTGTTCTATACAGGGTGTGTCAACACAGCTATGTTGCGGGTTGTGATAAATATGGAAGCGAGGTAGCTCTATTCTTGTGCTTCATTTCACTCAACTGTAGATATCATCACATCATTAATTTTCGACATCTTTGACGATATGAGATATGCAAAATGTTTCTTAAATATAATTTTGGGAAAAGCTATGAGTAGGTTATTTATAACCCGACTGCGGAAGGAGGGTTTTGTTTTTCGTGAGTATGTACACACATCAACACTGTCTAGGGATATTCAAAACATAAGTAGTACTTATTATATCCAAAATATCCTTAGACAGTGTTAATTAGTATATGTATAATTTTTTGGTACGCCCTACAGCCCAAACGGATGGACAGTTTTTGACATATGAGGTGTCTTTGAATTCGTCAAAATTGTGAGAGTGACATAGGCTATATACATTTTGAAAATGGCGCCCGCAAATGAGAATAAAGGGGGATTGATTTTTTCTTTACCATAGCATAGGGTATCAAATGAAAGCCAGTAAAAATACCATTTCAAAAATATTATAATGATTGCAGTCCGGTGTTGGGGTTTGACAGGCATTGAATCCGCTATTTGTGTTTCTTTGTTTATGTAATAAAAAATAATAATAGATAGATATGTACCTACTCGTAAGTTCAAAAATCAGCGTAAGTAAGTAAATACATTTTATGTATTAAGTAGTCCATGACATTTATTATCAAAACGTTACCTACATTACATTGTTGACCTTGGCATATAGGTGAAGAAAAATTATCAAACAATTAAAACTGGATGTAAAATCAGGTACTTCCAAAAATACCAGTTTCCATAGCTGTTCAATGGCCAACACATCAGTCTAAGAAATGTCGTTCTAGTACAACTCCTATTGCAATTGCATAAGATGTACTAATATATACCTTCATGTGCTGTCGTCTGTATATTTCGGATTTTATATTCATCTTGACGCTTGATACAAAGTCAAACAAAGCGAGATAGCGTACCATAGTATAGCTCCATTCCCCTCTCGCATTCGCAGTCACAAATGGTCACAAAGAATGATTAATGAGTTTGAAGGAGTTTCAAATTAAAATCAAACAATACACCTCCTTGGATGAAAATGTTGTTTAAACAGATTTACTTTACCCATGTAGCTATAGTACGGTACTAGCGATGGGCGATTGTTCGAAAAAAATAATCGACAATCGACCTTTTCAACTATCGAATGTCGATTTAGTAATTCGGAAAAAAAAATCGAATAATAATCGACAATCGAATGATAATCTATACTCGGCCCTTCGATGCTTTCGATTGAATTGCCGCGACAGGACAGGCAGCGAACGAATGATTAATCGACGCGACGAATGGCGATTCACTTATTAGTAGTTCGACCTGCGCACCGCACGCTCCGGTATTGCTCGCCGCATAATCGAAGGATAATCGAATGACTGCGGTTGCTTATCGAATACATTCGATTACAGGGACCATTCGAATAATTCAATTATTTTAGTAATAATCGCCCATCGCTAGTACGGTAACTATTTTTTAAACCCCGACGAAAAAAGGGAGGGGTGTTATAAGTTTTACGGGTCTGTCTGTGTATCTATCTGAGGTATTGTAGCTCCCAAACGGCTGAACCGATTTTCGTTTAGTTTTTTTTTGTCATAGATAATTTTATCCCGAGTGTTCTTTGTCATTTTGATGAAAATCAAACCAAGACGGCCGCCGCCACAAAATTTCGCTACGAAACATCGTCAATATGGGTATCAAATGAAAGGGCTTGACTAGTTAAATACACTAAAAAATACTATAATGAGTCAGCCTATTAGATCCCACTGCTGGGAAAAGGCCTCACCTCAACCATGAGGAGGAACGAGCCACGAGAACGGGTGTATGTAAGGCAAGTGACAAACCTTACTGTCAGAAGTTATCAAGCCGCCCTAGGGCCTCTGACTATGCTTAACGACTAATACCACATAATGAAATACTATGATAAATTTCAAATCCAAGATGGCCGCCACAACAAATTGGCGAATTGCATTTTTTTGCACAACTCCTTTTATATTTAAACCATCAAATGAAAGGATTTAGGCTAGGCGGTAAAGAAAAAACCCCCAACGCAAAAAAATAAAGCGAACGTTTAAAAAAAGCGAAAAAATTTAAAAATAATACGACACGATAAGGTTGGTCGCTATAATGTCGCGACAGGGTAGGGTAGGGAGTCTCAAATTTTGCTATACATATACCTTCTTAATTAGTTATCGCTTTAAACTTAAACAGCAAGTCAGTTTTGACTAAATATCATGTTTAGGATACTTAGATCAACCTTAAACAGTCTTTTACTTTATTTTTTTAAATAAAATAAAAAGGAAAACTGGCTTAACGACTGACACAGATACAGCCCAAACTACGAGGATTTAAACAAAAAAATTTAAACTATGCTTTCTTTTATAGCGTAGGTGAGCACTAAGAAAGGATTCGCCCCCTAAGGAAGTAAAAAGGTGGGGTAAGCTTGTATAAAAACACGTCAGTTTTTAAGCCTTTGACTACCAAGAAACTAGACACAATAGAAAAACATTGTTTGGGGGTCACCGGTGACCACCATGGCGCTCAATGTGTTAAGCTAAATCAATAAAAAATGCTACTTTTATTAAGCTTTTCGTTTTGAAATTAATAACGACGTAAGTATTTCAGGATTTTTGATTTTCTTGTACTTAAAGTACACATTCAAATTTTAAAATTTTTCCACTATACTCTCCTCTTCTTGAGATGAAGCATTTTATATACTTTTTTTATTTTTTTTTATTTGGTAAAACAAACAATAGCAAAATACAAATACTTAACAAGATATTGATCTAAAGCTAGTAATAAATTTGCTACCAGCGGCGTTTACCACAGGTTACTAAAACTTTAGTTAGTAAGTACAATGAAAATTGCAATGAGAGCAAGCGGCATAGCCGCCTTGTTAGGTGCTATGTTAATAATTAAAGAATATCCAGTATATATCTTGGAAATAGTCGTTAAGCCTAGTCAGAGGCCCTAGGACAGCTTGATAACATCTGACAGTAAGGTTTGTCACTTGCCTTACAGACACCCCTCCAACAATCCGCACTGAGCCTGCGACAATATGCCCCCAATGGTCTGAGACCTGCGTTAAGCTACTGAGCCTTGCTGAGCGAATTTTCGAGTTTGTTGAGTATGGCTGTTCTTCCTCATAGTTGAGGTGAGGCCTTTTCCCAGCAGTGGGATCTAATAGGCTGACTTTACAGTATATATCCAGTGTATACTCTAAAGTTGTCGAAAAAAGATAACTCTTAGCGATAAGACCGTCTACGGTATTTTTATATAAACTGTTTTTAGGGTTCCGTACCTCAAAAGGAAAAAGGGAACCCTTATAGGGTCACTTTGTTATCCGTCTGTCCGTCTGTCCGTTTGTCTGTCAAGACCCTTTTACTCAGGAACGCGTGGAGGTATAAAGTTAAAATTAACATCAAATTCTTATGTCTATGGTCCCTTAATGATGTGAAAAAATCAAGCTTTTCAGTTAACGCTGAAAAAAGATACGGCCAATTTTGTCCAATTTTCTATCATTTTCCCCCATTTCTCAGGGGAATCAAAACCTATAGGGTACTTCCTTTAGACCTAGAACCATGAAGTTTGGCAAGAAGGAAGGTCTTACAGCATAAGTTAAGGAAAAGGTCCGAAAATCGTTAATTGTTGTTAAATCAAATACAAAAAGAGCTTTTTCGATCGTCATCGCGAGGACAAAATGCTGGTGCAAAAAAAAAAAAGTAGATGGAGCGCTAGCGCTATGCTTATTATACTGTTCTATAATTATGTTTAGGTAGATTTAAAAATAGACCACGAAACATCTTAATTCCTATTAAATATTGATATGGTTTTACAGAAACATTCTATCATTTACCAATAATTTTATAAAATTCTCGTGCAACTGGGCGCACGGTGTATGCAAATAAACGAATATTAATATAAGTTAGTTCTGACATTCGTCACTAGATAGCGTCATTCGTTGGCATTGTTGTTTTTTAAGTTCGCGCTAAAATGAGTTTTTTCTTGGAGTACGTACTTCTTATTACTTTTCGTTAGATAACCATAAGCACGCTTGGCCCAGTGGTTAATATCTTGGGTATGATCGTAAGAATCTGGGATCGATCCCAGTAATACTGATGTTTTCGAAATGTACGCTTTTTTTTCGAGGTATATTTAAATGCCCAGCAAAGACATAAAGCATCTATCAAATTTCAATTATTAAATTTTTACTTGAAATAAATTATTGCACTGCAAATATAAATATTGATTAACAAAACTAGTACTATCTATACTAATATTATAAAGAGGAAAGATTTGTTTGTTTATTTGCATCGTATCATATCCGGCTGATAGGATGGAATGCTGGCTAGTGCGAATTCAGTTTTATTTAGTACACGAGCAGCTTAGGTACAAACCGAATCCAGCCAAATGAGAAACACAATAGTACTCATCTATGGGCACAAATATTAGGTGCCTGTCTGCTTATCTATACTAATATTATAAAGAGGAAAGTTTTGTTTGTGTGTTTATTTGCATCGAATAGGCTCCGAAACTACTGGACCGAATCAAATGAAATTTGGCACAGAGATAGTTTGAGACACTGGGAAGGACATAGGCTACTTTTTGTCGCGATATAAAATCATCAGGGGGGTGAAATGGGGGATGAAAATTTGTATGGAAAATCCGACTTTTGGCGCGGGCGAAGTCGCGGGGAACTGCTAGTAAACAGAAAATGTGCATAAATTTTTTCTCAAAAAAAAAGCTGCTAAAAAGTTGTTTAATCAATGTACCTACAGAAATTTGATTTCCACATCGAATACCTATATTAATTGCACTTCAAATTTATCCGAAATTGGCCTTAGTTTTAGTCAGCGGATTGCATTTTTTTGCAATTTTAGTTTGTGTGTGTAGGATTTAAAATCTGTTACACTAATTTTGATGCTCATACCAATTCTTGTTTAAAAAAGAAAAAAAGCTATGAACTTGAATAGATACAAAAAAATCACCCACAAAGATTCGAATGCTCGTCTTCTAAAATTTAGCATTCTTAGTGACGTCTTTCGCACTGCGCCAAGACATACATAAGTGCCGTGACGAAATTAGCACACTTAATGTGCGTTAAACAATAGCGAAAGAAAAACGCATGTACTTCTTTTTGTTGTTTTACGCTATCTATTGTACGTTTCTCATGTACCATAGCTCTTGAGCTATGGTACAATGAGAAACATTCAATTTTTGTTCGATATGCATTGCGCGAAGCGCAGTAGTTAGTTTTTATAGCAGTATAACAGTTATCCGAGAGATGGCGCCAATTGTATGTAACAACAATAGTTATTTAATGGCAAAGTTAAAGCCTCTTCTAGAGATTAATTATTCTCTTTGTAATAAGTGTTATTGTCACCTACATACCTACTTCATAATTCATTAATTAGAGCATGGTTATCTATTAAAAATAATTTAGACGACTTTGCTGATAATTTCATACTATAAACGGAGCGCAACATCGGCGCGGTATAGCTGCGTGACATTCGCATGCGCTCTCTGCATTCAATCAAGGCGCTGAGCTAGTGTTGCAGCAGTGGTAGGGTTTAAAAAATAATATGTTGGGACGTGTATAAGTGCCCCAGGGAATACGGAACCCTTCGTGCGCGAGCTCGACTCGCACTTGGCCGGTTTTTTTTTATGGTGTGCAATTGGACGTAGTTAAATAGAAAGGACTCAATCCACACAAAGTCACTTTTGAGTTATGAGCGTTTGAAGTTTCAGCTGTAATTTATCAAAGACAAAGTATTTTCTTATTTTTATTTCCGCATAATTCATTAAGAATAGGGGTATATTTTACTTGTCCATCATATATGGTAACATATTTGAAATAGGTTTCGAGAAATTATGTGAAATGTGGGTTGAGTCCATTTAATTAAATGTAAGTGCGTCAAGACGGGTATTTTTTATTTATTTCTCAGAATGGACTCAAAACTACTGTTTGACTAAAAGTAAAGTTATTATAAAAAACTGAATAAGTAAAATCATAAAAATGTTATTTATTTATTGTCCTTGGACCTAAATGCGACAAAATTAAGTGTATACACAATTAAAAACATTTAAAAAAATATTAAAAAAAAATAGCGCAAAAATGAGCGCGAATATCAATCGCCTTCATCCTCCTCCAAATCAAAGTCAAGAGTTGGTCCATATTCATCAATATCTTCATTGATATTGCTGTTTCCCTTAAGGTTATTATAAAATACATGACATTCTTCAGGTATCAAGCTACACATAGATCTGAGATCTTCGAGCTTTGCTTGAGGAGTTGATTTTCCCTGGGGCCAAAGAACTTCAAAATCTTCTTCTGTAAACTAGATTAAAACATCTTTGCTTCTTTTTGACAAATCTAACGTTTGAATATCCTCCACTCTCTGACGTCATATTATTTAAGTATTTAGCTTCTTTTTTCAATAAAATCTGCTTGGTTTTCAGCCAGTTTACTTTTAATCTATTTGTACATGATGATGTCCTCCTAGCCGATTTCGACTACGGCGGCCTATCTCAACAGAGATTAGCCAACTGCGCAGGACATATTATAGTGCACAAGTGTGTGCGCAATACACAGGTGCACTCTCTGTTCCTTCACTCCCATAATTCGGTGAGACGGCAGACCGACATGACCGTAGAGAGATCAGGCGCAGGACCAACGGCTTAACGTGCTTTCCGAGGCACGGGGGTGTTAACACCACCAACTTCCTGACTCCGGAGCTGTGTCTGAGTAATTTCAAGACAGACTTTTCTGTCTTGAAATTTGTACATATTTTGCGGCTAACACTTTTTTTTTCTTTTTTTGTACTTAAAAAATCTTGTGTTTACATTCTAGTAACGTGAAGGGGGTTTTTCTTTTTACAGATTTTTAATAATATTTATGTAATCTTCTGGGGTGTTAATTCGCATGTTCACATTAAATCTTGCTAAATCCGTGTCATTTGGCAAAAAGAAATGGCCGGACTCTAAATATTTAAAAGTTATCGTTTTCAGGGTCGGGTAACTGCTAAGTATAGTTTTTAACATTAAGATTATTTTAATATTTCTGTTTTGTCCCCCGCAGCAGTCGCTCAAAGGACAAAATTACGCCATTCCTCAGATCGTTTTTAATGAAATTAATGAAGCACGAGCCAACTTCTTGGGCTCCTCGTCCGGCCTCACCTTCAACCCAGATAATGCATCGTCCTTGATCGTTAGAGCCAACGTGGATCTCAGCGTTATAAACCCATAACTGTCGTTTATAAACAACGATGTTAGAAGGTATACGGGGCAAAGGAAGGGTTTTTTTGGGGTCGTAGGTAACACATTCAAATGTGGGATCTGTTTTAGCACGTGTCAAGTCTTGAGACATTTGATCACGAAGATTTTCCGCTCCTTTGTTGGATCAAAAGTTCTTTTTCTTCTGGTACATTACACTTCTTTATTGCTAGGGCTAATGAATCACATATCTTGGAGGTATCCTTCTTCAAGGACTTACAGTGGAGATTGAAACGTGTAAAGTACGCGCTTCAGTATAGCAAAGAAGACCTATTTCTTTCTTCTTTGACAGAGAAAACTTTCAAGGATAAGAGGGGACAAAAACAAGATGGTTGGAATAAAATCCCTGAAGTAGATAGGTTAGATTTGTGAAAAATGTCAACTCCCTCCCAAACTACGAATCTCATTACAGAAGAGAACGAAACAATGGCACGCATTTTTTTAAAACCAGGTATGACTATCCAAAAAAATAATGAGATCTATCTTGTAGAATTTAAAAACGTGTACGGCAGTGAGAAGTCCGGATTAACTAATCCGGACGTGCGTAAGTGGGCCTTAATTTACTAAAATATTAGACACTAACCCTTCTTTCACTGCAATCGAGCAAAAAAACCGCCGGTCAGTGGTCAGACAGCTGACGTTTCCATTTCTCTCCCCCTACCACCTTTTCAATTAACCTTTCCGATATCTTTTATTTATTGGGGATGAACCGATAATAAGGGATAAATCGATTAGTGCTCGATTCTTGTTAACTTACACAGATGCTCTAGTAGAAAGGATGGAAGGTATGTTTCTTTCTTGCTGCAATCGTCTACTGTGCAATCGATACCTCGACTTATATTGACTGCCCAGTTGGTACATTAAAATAATTATTATTATTTATTTCCGTTACAAATGATTTTCTTATATAGATAGTGGCTGGTGCCTTTTTTACCCGACTGCGGAAGGAGGGTTATGTTTTTCGAGAGTATGTATGAATCTATGTATAATTGTTTGGCACGCCATAAAGCCGCCCTTTTTGACATATGAGGTGTTGTTGAATTTGTCAAAATTGTGAGAGTGACATAGACATATATTTTTAAAATGGCGCCCGCAAATGGAAATAAAGGGTGGAGGGGGGATAGATTTATTCCTTACCATAGCGATATGGGTATCAAATGAAAGCCAGTAAAAAGACCATTTCAAAAATAAATAATTTTTGCAGACAAATGTTTCGTTTTTTCGATAATTATGTTTTTTAAGCTTGATAAAGCCTGTCAGGAGGCACCGCTCTTCAGTTACACATAACACATAATTAAATAAAAATGTATGCCGTTAAAAAACAGGGATTAAGTTATAATTAGGCTAAACTTAACTGCTTTGTGCCAATCCATAAGGTCTAACGTTTTTAATTCTAACACATTTTTTATGACTCTTACTATTGTAACAGATCTTCTATTTGTCTACGTAATAATCATTATAAAATTATCTGAGTGCCAAATAAATGATTGAAATTATTATTTTTTTGTTTCTAGCCAACTTAGTATTTTTTTTTATAAATTAATAATGCTTATCATATATACCTATCAATTTATTTATTTATATGCTTGTAAATGAGTGCCAATATTGGTCAAGAACGCTGGTTTTAGTCCACGAGGTCTCGGTTTCAAATCTTAAGTTTGCTTCTGGGCTTTTTAACCGACTGCGGAAGGAGTCAAGTAATGGGAACAGGGCAAGCGCATTCGCAATACTATTCTTATTTTCACACCTACTAACTATAAATACCCTTGACTGCGCACCTGAAAAATAAAAACCGGGCAAGTGTAAGTCGGACTTGCGCATGACGACCGTCTTGGTGTAGTTGTTCGCGCACCGGACTTCTAAACCAGGCGGTTGCGGGTTCGAATCCCGCAAGGGGCAAATGTTTGTGTGATGAGCACGAGCATTTTTACCTAAGTCATGGATGTTTATATGTATTTAAGTATTTCTATCCGTTATCCTAGTCACCATAGCACAAGCTTACGCTTAGTTTGGGGTTAGGTAATTGGTGTGTTTGTTGAAACCATTTATTATTATTTATTTATTATTATTAAAGGCTTTTCAGATTTTTTTCTTTACTTGTACTGTTAGACCTTCCTCCTTGCCAAAACTTCATTCTAAGTCCTTGGGAAGTACCCTATAGGTTATGATTCCCCTGAAAAATGTTAGTAAATAGGACAAAACTGGCCGTATCTTTTGGATGCGTTGATTTAAAAGCTTGATTTTTGTACAGCTTTAAGTGCTGCATAGCTGTCTATGATAGACATAAATATTTGATGTTAATTTCAACTTTATACCTTCATGCGTTCCTGAGAAAAAGGTTCTTGACAGACAGATGGACAGAGGGACAACCAGTTGATCCTTTTTGAGGTACGGAACTCTAAAAACAGTAAAACGCACCACTGTGCACCCAGATTTAGTCACCCCCGCCCAGTGGGTCGCCGAGCGCCATGTGGCCAAAAACGAGCGAAAAATTGCGCAGGGGGTCTGCGTTTAGTCAATTAAAGGCCGTCTGGTCGCACAGTGGGAAATGTCGGGGAAAAAACCAGTTTATGTCGTTGTAATCTAGTTAACGGTTTTTACGATTGTCGTAATAACAATTGAGACTTAGGGCAGATGTTTTAAATAATTTTACTCGTAAGGATTGAAGAACAGTATTTTTGGAGATATCGGTATATGGAAAACGCAATGGCAAAACACTCCATGAAAATTGCCCAGAAAGTCGCTATGGTGGTGTTTCATTCCACATAATGATCACAGCCCTCACCCTCACCCTCCGATGAAGAATGAAGATGAAGTTTCCGACTATGAGTAAACAGGGATCAGAGATTGTTTAGTGGATAGAAAAAAAATTAAATTGAACTTATATACAGAAATAGACAATCTTTTAAGGCGGTACTTACAAGTATACAATGGCCTGTTTTAGGTATCAGGGTCCTTGGTATTAATAGGTTAAGACTCGAGTTGACCAATTTTTAACAGTAATCAATCAATTATCCCGCAATAGTAATCCAGAAAGGGGCAAATGTTTGTGTGATGAGCACGAGCATTTGTACCCAAGTCATGGATCCGTTACTCTAGTCACCATAGCACAAGCTCACGCCTAGTTTGGGGCTAGGTAATTGGTGTGTAATTTGAAACAATTTATTTATTTAATTTTTCAAAGTAAATCCCGATTGTCGGTTAATTTGACAGAATTGCCATACAAACTGTGTCAATAAACCGGCTGATTAAAAATTCAACAGGTGTAGGTGAGCTCCAGGCTTTATGGTGTTTTTATTTCTTATAAAATACCTAATGAAAGTACTTGAACAGCATAACACTAACACTTCACCTCATATCCACTCCGTCATTAACATCCGTAAGTAAATTTCGTGAGGGCAGCTCAGTAACCATGCTGCGATATTAAATTTTAGGACAAAAAACTGATATTATAATTATTGAAAAAACCAAATACCCGACTGCAAAAATTATTATATTTTTTAAATGGTCTTTTTACTAGCTTTCATTTGATACCCATATTGCTATGGTAAGAAAAAATCAATCCCCCTCCCCCCTTTATTTCCATTTGCGGGCGCTACTTTAAGAATCTATATAGCTTATGTCACTCTCACAATTTTGACAAATTCAACGACACCTCATATGTCAAAAACTGTCCAGCCGTTTGGGCTGTAGAGCGTGCCAAACAATTATACATATACATACATACTCTCGAAAAACATAACCCTCCCTCCGCAGTCGGGTAAAAAGGTCACGTCTTATAATTATTAGGGCCAAATTTTAAAATAATATTCGCCAATATAGTCAGATCCATACTACTTAATATTCGAAGTGTCTCTACTTAGTATGCTAAACTGTAATTGTGCTTTAGCTCCGATTTGATATACTACATTAATATAATTGTGTGAATATTTTATATATGGATTTATGTTGTTAAACCACTGAACCAATTTAAACGAAATTGGGTTGTCGTGATATAAAAAACATTAGGGTAAAACCGGGATAGATGCTACACTTTTTGAAAATATGTTATATCTTGGCGTACAGATATTTCATTCTTTTATTTGGAAAACTGGCAAGTACTTTGGTATTTTATCTATGAATTTATGAAAGGAAAAAATATTACCTTTGACATTTCCGGAGTATTCCCGATTATTGCTTTTACGATTACTAAATTTTGAGACATCTATCCCATATAGGGGATAATTGCCAAGTCCATATATATAATATTATGGATAGACGACCCGCTGAGAAATAGGCGATCTATCCCGAAAAAACTTTGATCGCACCTAGCCGTCCCATGCAATCGCACAGAGACATGAGACACGATCCATTTGGCGGTAGTTGGAAAGTCTCTAGATAGATAAATACGCTACGTATTGTATTTGCGAAACTAGAGTAATAACAATCGGGGCATCTATACACAGGGGCGTCAATCCCGGTTTTATCCTAAGGGTTGAAAATAAAAGAGAGTTGTTTTTTGTTGTTGTTGCAATTACTCAAATTTTTATAGAACCTTTACTACACGAGTCTGACTCGTACTTTTGTTTATTTTGATATTTGTAGTGAAGTAAAATCTAACAAATATACTGTCCCCCATTTTT
The DNA here is from genome assembly GCA_949316185.1 of Pyrausta nigrata. Lineage (NCBI taxonomy): Eukaryota > Metazoa > Arthropoda > Insecta > Lepidoptera > Crambidae > Pyrausta > Pyrausta nigrata. Next base: position 7,936,491 of record OX438964.1, on the reverse strand, counting down.
GAGGTATATAATAGTAATCCTCCTAGCCGAATCAACCAACTATGCGGGAGATATTATAGTGCACAAGTGTGTGCGCAATACACAGGTGCACTCTCTGTTCCTTCACTCGCATAATTCGGTGAGACGGCAGTCCGACATGACCGTAGAGAGATCAGGCGCAGGACCAACGGCTTAACGTAACGCTTTGAGGTATACAGGGTGTCCGGTTTTCGACTAGCGATAATTTAAGAGCGTTATATTTATCACATTTTAAAGACATAATCCTATTGATTTTTTTTCTGAATAAATGCATTTTTGGGTTTAGTTTTGTAATAGGTTAAAAAAACTATTTTACTGTTTTAAATTTTTGGTAAGATTTATAAAAAAATGGGAAAATACAATACAATTAAATAATAATGCAGTTGTTAGTTACCAACACCAACGTGCAAAAAACCTCGACGTGCTTCGCCACTCCACGCGGCATCCTCAGGAGATGTTGTCGCCTCGGCTGAGCACGGACGACTAGTCGCCCGTGCTCAGCCGAGAATAATTGTATTTTATTTTTCCCATCTAATAATGGATTTCCGCAAAGTAACGCCTGAAAAAAATGTTTACTCTATGATGGTTAATAATTTTGAATTGATCTTTATTTCACTTGATCGGCCATAGCGTTACCTTCCAAAAGAATCATTTTCTATAGTTTTTTTTTTAATAATTAAAATGGCTGCCATTTCAAGAGTTAGACCCCCAACATGGTGGTTTTTTTGTCGATAACATTTGATGATATAATAGCCCATAAATTATTGCCCGTCGAAACCCGGACACGTTTATTGTGTAACTAACAAGATTTTTTGATTAAGATTAAGAGATTGCAAAGCCATATTAAAGCCGTCCCATAAAATCATCACACGTGGCAACCCTAATTAGGAATGTCAATTAACCCTTCAGAACTGGCGCTCGAACAATTTACGACGGGTCATTTCAACCCGGCGAGATTTTACCGGCTAATAGCTGAGAATGGGTGGAATGAAATTCCTCCGCCATTTTTAGGGTTAACTCGATGGGCTAAATTAAAATATTACAATTTGGCAGCCCTGCGAGATGAGATTGGTTGAGAATTGAAGTAAAATTTCGAATTAAACATTTTAATTTCAGTGTTATTCGAATGGTGTTAGGTTAATTAAAAAAAAACAAAATTAGCCTTGTGTTACATATCAAAAAAAATATTTAAGACATATGGATTTACGAAATCGATGAAAAACTTAGTTACTTAACAATTTTTTTTTTAAACGAAAATATACGTCCGTATTTTTTTGGTTTGTCTGATATCGACAAATGCTTTCAGTACAACAGTTCAACATTCAGTATTTTTTACATTCGTTTAGTTACATTTCTCCCCTGCAGTCCGGTACGCCCCCATATATCAAATTTTGAATATTACGTCTGCCCTAACACATGTCTCAGTTTAATATCTTTTTTGCAATACCCTGTCCCATTGGGATATATCGAAATGGGTGAAAATGGGAAATACACCATTCACAATGTTATTGCCTTTCTGTGATTAAGTGTATAAATAAACATTTTGGTTTAATATAGTACTATTTTATTCAATAAAAGAAAATAAACACAAAGACATGCATGAAATAAAAATAAATAAACTTAAAACCTACTTATTCAAAAATAAACACGTGTCAAAAATGAAAATCAAAAATGAAATATTTCAATTAGGTTTTAGATAACTTTAAAAAAAAAATCCATAAAATTGATTACTTTGGGCAGGCTGTATATTGTCTTCTCGATTTAATCTTAGCTTACATATTAACACATTTTGTTTTACTTTTAACTTACTACATAAACTTTTAAAACACTGTTTTTTTTTTTCACTTGGCATGCAAGGATTAACTAGCGAATCTTATTATTTCTGAATATAGAAAAGTAGTCGGAACAATCGAATCCAGTCGCAATATTTTTGACGAAATAATACGGCTTCTTATAAATTATGTAATTCATTAGCATACCAGAGACAAGATTCGTCTATAGACAACGAATGTCTCGGGGCAACGGAATAACGATCAACGGAGATCACACGCGAGACTGGTTTCAATTTCATGATTCAAATGTTTCGAGACAACGAAAGAAACGTATGGACATGACTACGAGACTCTCTTACTATATTTATTGAAAACTAGCAGTTCTCCGCGACTTCGCCTGCGCCAATAATAGGATTTTCCATCATAAAAACTTTCATCCCCATTTCTGTCAGATTTAACGACACCTCACATGTCAAAATCCGTCCAGCCGTTTAGATGTAGACTTCCAACAAAGTGGGCATACATACATATTACGCTCGAAAAACATTACCCTCCTTCTGTCTCAGTCGGGTAAAAATATACGAACAACAATCAAACAGCTTATCACTTTTAGCGTATCCACACAATACTTACTCAAAGGGAAAAGAAATAATTTCAAGTGAGGAAATGATTCAATCTTGTGTATTTAAGCCGTGACGCCATGCTTTCTCAAAGGGCGGCCTTTGTTTTTAAAAATGTCCCCCGATTTCTTTTCCAATTTATTCGACTGTTATTTGTAACGCAAGATGGCTGAATTAACTCTTGCAAAGGGAGAATTTCTTAGCAGTGAATATTAGTGAAAAATATATACATCTTTGCCCACTGTATATAAAACTGTAGAAAGTCGAATTCGATTAAAAAAAACTGGCCATGTGCGAATCGGAGGTCTGCAACAAGGGTTCCGGACCATAATCTACTTCATCTCAGTCACTTTAGAGAATTTATTCTAAGTATTTTATATTTGGTACAAAATTATCCAACACCTAGTTAAACGAATATTATTGCTAAACTAATAAAGTTATCTTAACCACTATAGTTGTTACTAAGTTAGTTTACCTTTAAAGTTTATGATTATATATTTTTTTATATTTTTAGGCCAGAAGTTGAGCTTTTAGTGGGGGTACACCCTACTGGACCAAAAAAATGCACTTTAAAGTTTAATATTTCTTTAATAGAGCAATAAATTCATAAAATAGTTCAAGAAACCCCTAAGCCATTTTTAGACCTAATCAACGATACCTCACACAATGGAGTAGACGACGAAAAAAAACATCCCCACTTCACAGGCAAGTTACCCTAAAACTAAAAAAATCCAAAATATAAGTCGTCCGTGCTCAGCCGAGGCGACAACAACTCCTGAGGATGCCGCGTGGAGTGGCGAAACGCGTCGAGGTTTTTTGCACGTTGGTGTTGGTAACTAACAACTGCATTAGCTGTAGTGCATGCGTATTGAGGGAGGGAGGGCGGTGCATTCTGCATTTGCCTGAACTGGTACTCAACGCGGTAGCGGTTGGTGTGGATTTGGTGCCTGCGCTAGCGTGTCTTAGCGGAAATTTAAAGCAAAATAATAGTATTTTATTTTTCCTATCTAATAATTCTACCACTTTGCCGACGTAATTAGTATACATACACCCACAAAATTACAACCTTCAATAAGTACTAACGGTCTCTTAGCAAAACCTCAGACAGACAGACGGATATGACGAAACTATAAGGGTATGGATTACGGAACCCTAAAAATACCCCACAGGCCGCAATTAGGGAGTACATTTAGTTTTTCTGAATGTATGTTCCTAATGGCCTTAAAAATATTGTGATGTGCTATTATTTAAGAATTTACAATTAAAGCTGTTTCATCGTAATAGGATAGTACATCCAGAGGTAAAGAGAGACCTCTCTTCACCATGACACAGTACAAAGTGGATGTCATATTTACTGGATGGCGAGTGTCTATCGAAGTCGCGGGCAACAACTAGTTAAATCTAAACCAATAATAAAACTGACACTCTTTCTTTCGAGATACTAAAGTATTCATTAAAACACAATTTTACAGATTACAGCGTACAGGTTTTAAATAAAATGTAAATAAATTGCGAAGTAATCCGTAAAATTGTGTTTTAATGAGTTCAACAATTCGAGTAAACGTAAGAAACAAATATACTAAAGTATTAGCAATTTTTCGTCATCTCGCCCTCAAAACTTGGCACATTTCCATCAAAATCACATGAAGTTAGAGCCCAAAGTTGCAAGCTACCATCTAACTTGTAAGCTGGCTCCAACAAGCTATAAAGAGCACTTTTATAATTAGACTTCGCCCATTATTTTTTCTTTACTGTCATGCTGTTGGCGCAAGTTGTAAGTTGAGAGAAGAAAATAACCTATAATATATACCTAAATGTTTTAATATTGTGACTTTTTTTTTGCTTTGAATCATATTCATGTGTCGGTGATATTCCAAAGAAAAAAATGCAGTTCATTATCTCATTTTTTTATTTGAAATGGCTTTGCTCTTGACTCTAGACTAAGCCACACGTGGCACAGAAAGAGTCGATGATGGAGCGAGCTTACCCAGTAGAAGCCTGTTCACTCTGAGTTTGAAGGTCTTTGGGTTGTAATCCGTTGGAAACACTGAAGCGGGTAGTGAGTTCCTTACTGATTATACTGACATGGTGCTTACTAAAACCTTTTCCAGAATGCAACAAACTCTTTTTTGAAAACCACATCAAAAGCGATGCAGCCAAACGCAAGATAATCGCGGACAAACATACCTACGGGTGAAACAGAGTATCTCCTTCTAAAGCTGGTTAAAAAATCATGTGTGTTTCTAATGCCTTCGGTTCAAGCATTAAAAACATCATGTTTATATATAAATAAGAATCAAAAAAATTCGCCCACGGGCAGCTTTCGAACCCACGACCATTAGCTACTGGGTCAACGCTCTTTCGAACTGAGCTACCGTGCAATTTCTTATTTTAAACGTAAAAAATTTGTTTATGTAAGTGTTAAAACATCTTAAAGCTGTTAAGCATAATGTTGTAATTTTTATTAATTTGACCCTAAATCGCTTCATCTCGTGCCTTGTGGTTAATTTTAAAAGCTAGGGGAATCCCCTGGGCCTTCTAATAAGCATACAAATGGTGTCGCAACTTGCTAATCACTGTTTTCTTAAACGACGGACAGAGATAGCATCAGTGAGTGAGATGGGGAGAGCTTTAAGTTTGATCCGAGCTAGTAACAAAGATATATATTTTATACGAGATGATAGAGTATTTTTAGGGTTCCGTACCCAAAGAGTAAAAATAGGACATTACTAAGACTCAGATGTCTGTCTGTGTGTCTGTTTGTTACCAGGCTGTATTTCATGAACCGTGGTAGCTAGACAGTTGAAATTTTCACAGGTGATGTATGTCTGTTCCCGCTATAACAAGATGATGATGATGAATGATTTCCGCTTAGCCACAGGCAGACAGTCAGACAGACAAGACAAAACTAGGGAGACGACTACCGACTCTATCGACCGATAATTTGATCGGTTTTATTCTTAACAAATATGAAGAGATAAGCAACTATACACGCTGAAAGTTTAGTGGTTGTTTACCCGCAGCAGAACGATTTACCTTTAGCAGTACTATAGTAACAAAAAATATATTTTTGTTCTCAAAATAATCAAATATTTTATTATCATCAACTCGAAAACGTGAGAAAAGTTTTTTTACGAGAATTCACGTATTTGGGTACTGCTTGCCGCACGAAATCAATGTTTAAAGCAAAAGAAGCTCTAACCCTGATACCCATATTGCTATGCTCCCCCCTTTATTTCCATTTGCGGACGCCATTTAAAAAAAAATATAGCCTATGTCACTCTTACATTTTGACAAACTCAATGACACCTCATTTGTCAAAAACTGTCTAGCCGTGCGGGCTGTAAGTAGGACGTGCCAAACAATTATACATACATACATTCTCTCGAAAACATAACCCTCCTCCCGCAGTCGGGTAAAAATTAGGCAGGGAATCGGACGTCAAATCGAATACAGTTTTAAAAAATTCAATTTTCTAAAGTGAAGGCACATGTCGTACCTTCAAAGTACCCACAAAAATATTAATAGTGTCCACCCCAAGCCCTTATTATTGAAGGTTTATCTCTCACCGCACTCGTCCTAACGCAACAAATGGGATCACTCATGTACAGTCGTCTACAAAAGGCTTATAAGGGCTTTCACAAAGGACTGTTTTTTTTTCTTTTTAGAAAATACTTGTTATAACATCAAAGAGGCCGCTATACGACCGTCTTGTTGTAGTGGTTCGCGCCACGGACTTCTAAACCAGGCGGTTGCAGGTTCGAATTCCGCAACAAATGTTTGTGTGATGAGCAGGAGCATTTGTACCTAGGTCATGGATGTTTATAAATGTATGTAAATATCTATATCCGTTATCCTAGTCACCAGAGCACAAGCTCACGCTTATTTTGGGGCTAGGTAATTGGTATGTTTGTTGAAACAATTTATTATTTATACCGTAAGAAATTTTGTGTTTTTTAACAGGCAGATATTTGACCACAATCTCAGCTAAGTAAGCAAACGACCGCATCGTTTGCTAAAGATAAGTTATGTCAAAATAATATGGTCTATTCACTCTTTTCTTTAAAGTGTACAGATAATAGTATACAGGAAACACTTTAGTTTAGTCTACTTGAAGTTTAGTTTAGTTTAGTTTGGTACACTTTTCTAATAATTTGCTAGGTTTTCTTGCAGTAATGACTTATTACTAAGTCTAGGATTAGGAACTCAACGTCATAGCATTATCCAAGGATAATGATGGATAAGCACTTGTTGTGTCGTATAATACCTACTCCACTTACATTTCTTCACACATCAACCTACCATATTTCAGCAACCATATTTCAAACTTACGCTGATCACATAGAGTTCAATATCATTTGAAACATTCTGACAGATTTGGGTAAGTTGATGCGGGGCCCACTATACCTACTTAAATTCGCATTTGGTTCAGTGGCTGCTTTTAAAATGTCATCACCTTATCTGTAGCACTTGTAAAATGTCAATTTCAATAGGTCGCTTTAGTGCCGATTTCTCAACTGTCGCACTAAGTCAAAAATACCGACATTTACACTTCTGACATTGACTGTACTCGTACAATAAGAACGCGATCTTTGCTATCGTCCGGCCGCAGCTAAGTAAAGAAAATGTTATTTTTGCGGACACCAGTTGGGGGTTTCCGACTTACACCCTTCTACGCTTCGTCCATGTATGCAGTGGATGACGGTTTATTTGGTTTTTTTATTAAGCCATGGAATAAAGACTACTACAGATTATTGACTGATGTTCTTAACCTGTCAAACCCCGTAAGACCTGCAGGCGGATTGATAACAATTTTCTATTTTGTCTTAAAACCTATACGGTCTTGAGCCGTTTTTTTTTAGCTGGTCATAATAACGTAGTTTCTACATGCTGACCTTCAATGAACTTCAATTTGAAGATGGCACCCCATGATGATGATGATTTTGTCTGAAACACGATACGTGAAGGCTTAAATGTAGGGACAAACTGTAGATATTAACTGTGGACAATGGACTGTCTATAATCACAGACAGTGTCGGGGCCCCTAGCAGGTCACGACTTAAGCTGAGTGGGGCCCTTTTGATATGGACATCGCAGGCGCACAACTGCACAGTCCGACTGGTTTACCTCTATAAATTGTAATTTAACTAAGTTTTTTGTTTTATACCTGTGCCCTTTACGTTGTCTATTTTTGTGTGATATGTGCTGTCCATTCATTAATAAATGTATTTTCTTTCTTTCTTTCTAATACTGTCTAAATGGACAAAGCTTCAAACACTTTTTAGGGTTCCGTGCCCGCAGCGTAGAAACGGGACCTATAACAATTTTAACAACACCGAAAACCTTCTGTTTCACTATCAGATGGTGAATTAGTATTTATTCATCACTTTTATACTTAGAATATATAAAGTCCCCGCTGCAACTGCTTAATGTATGTTCGCGATAGTTTCAAAAACGGTATTTCATACGATTTTTATATTTCTTGAGGTTTTTTTGTTGGTCAAAGTAACATCTCATATCAGCCTATAGCAGTCAACTGCTGGACATAGGCCTCTCCAAGATGGCGCCAACTTTCACGGTCCTCAGCTTCTCGCATTCAGCCACCACCAGCCACCTTCCTCAGGTCATCGGTCCATCTAGCAGGGGGGCGTACAACACTACGTTTCCCGAGACGTGTTCTCCATTCGAGAACCTTCCTACTCCAACGCTTGTCGGTTCTGCAACAGACATGACCAGCCCACTGCCACTTCAGCTTGCTGCACCTCTCAACGATATCTATGACCTTCCTCTTTTAAAGTAACATCTCCTTTGTTGAAATTTGACAATGGCTGTTGCTGGGAGCTGGGAGCTAAAGTGGATTTTGATATTTGAACAATTTACTTATACGTAAACATTTTCTAGAGCCATCATGAACATGACGCAATAGATTTTTACGCAATTGTCATCTGTGTAAATATATCTATTTTTTTTAAAATTGTTTCAAGTAACACACCAATTACCTAGCCCCAAACTAAGCGTGAGCTTGTGCTATGGTGACTAGGATAACGAATAGAAATACTTAAATACATATAAACATCCATGACTTAGGTACAAATGCTCGTGCTCATCACACAAACATTTGCCCCTTGCGGGATTCGAACCCGCAACCACCTGGTTTAGTAATCCGGTGCGCGAACGCGCGAACGACTACACCAAGACGGTCGTCGATATCGATATAAACTTATATTTAAATACTCTTTTAAGACGGATTTCAAGTTGTTATTGTTGTTTATATTTAGTTTTCCTCGCCCTTATCTAAAGAACCACTGACTGCCTCGTTGGTCTAGTGGTCAACACGATGGGTACTAACCATGGGGTCCCGGGTTCGAATCCTGGGCCGGGCCGAGAGTGTTAGGGTTTTTCTGTCTTGAAATAACTCAGACACGGCTCCGGAGACAGGAAGTGTGGTGTTAACAGCCCCGTGCCTCGGAAAGCACGTTAAGCCGTTGATATCTCTCTACGGTCGTGTCGGACTGCCGTCTCACCGAATAATGAGAGTGAAGGAACAGATAATGCACCTGTGTATTGCGCACACACTTGTGCACTATAATATCTCCAGTTTTATATCCAGCAGTCGGTTAATCTCTGTTAAAATAAGCAGCTGTAGCCGAAATTCGGCTAGGAGGACATAATTATTAATATAGAATCACAATGTTGTCCATCTGTCAAGACCTTCTTTCTTTAAACGCGTACAATACCAGGCCTGGTTCACTTTTTGGCAGTTTAGGCCACTGAACGCATATAAACTATGGAAGCAATAATCTTAGGCTCAAAAGTGACCCCACGAAAATGGTACCGCGGTGGCGGCTAGCTTCAAATGGATACCAGAGAGCTGTCAGACGGTAGCTAGCAATGACGCTTTGTGGCAGCTAGTGGTGACTGAGTTTGTTCCGGCGTTTCTTCTCAGCACTTGCCAGATTGTCTGTGTCTTGTCTCGAAGCGCTAGTAGGGCCCAAAAGATAAGGAGACATGTTCTGCCCCATGTGGGCCATAATTGATAGATAGTTTGACGTTCATAAGTGGCATTTTTTGCCCTAAATTGAATAAAGAATTTTTGACTTTTCACTTTTGATTTTGCAATGTCCTTCCGAGTGTTAATCCAACCTTCATCAAACGTATTACTCCTTATTTAACGTTTAGGCTTAAAGCACACGCGCGGTGTCGACGGAGTAGACTTTGAATACATTTCTTTGTAACTTAATAACTTATGGTTGTGTCAAAAAATAAGATATTCATTGCACGAGTGAGACTATAAAGGGTACATTCGCGGTACCACCTGTGGATATACAGGGTGGTGCCAAAACGAAGATCAAAATGAATATTTCACTTTCTTCTCAAAGAGGTTCCTGTTTGTTCTTACACACGGCTGTACTTCTGACTATACATATTGACCTTGAGACCGCCTCTATTCCCTACGTAATAAAAGCTGTCTTTGTAGTTTATAAGTATAACTTGACATGCTGACTGTACCTACATTATTGAAATTTTGACTTTGGAGTAGTGTGAGGAGGGCCCACAAAATTTTGACACAAGCGGTTTTTTGGAACATACTTTTATTGTAACAACAAATCAAACATCGTTGTAGGCAATTATTAATTCTAATAGTAAAAAGAAGTCAGTACTGAAACAACATCGTCGCAATATTTGTATATGTTTTTGCAGCAATTACTGATTGTAGACTAGAAGTAGTGTGATGATATATCTGGGCCCGTAGCCAAATGGCATTCTTTCTGGAGCGAACTTCGCTATCGCCAACGAAATGTCAAAATATGTACGCAAAAGTCACGTAATGTTCGATCGCTTATGTCAGCGTCATACATTTTGTTAGCGATAACGAACTTCGCTTGAGAATAAATTGACACTTGGCTACGGGCCTTGTAATCTGGCAAATAAATTATTTATTATGATTATGACATGGCCCATTTTAAATTTCTTATATACTAGCAGTTCCCCGCGACTTCGCTGGTGCCAAAAGTCGGATTTTCCACACAAACTTCCATCCCCCATTTCACCCCCCTGATGATTTTATATAGTGACAAAAAATAGTCTATATCCTACCCAGGGTCTCAAACTATCTCTGTACTAAATTTATTTTGAATTGGTATAGTAGTATCGGAGCCTTTTCAATACAAACAAAGAATCAAAACTTTTTCTTTATAATATATTAGTGTAGACATATAAGTCAGCCTATTAGATCCCACTGCTGGGAAAAGGCCTCACCTCAACTATGAGGAGGAACGAGCCATACTTCACCACGCGGGCTCAGTGCGGATTGGTGGAGGGGTGTATGTAAGGCAAGTGACAAACCTTACTGTCAGAAGTTATCAAGCCGCCCTAGGGCCTCTGACTAGGCTTAACGAATAATACCACAGATATTAGCCGGGACCAACTGCTTAACGTGCCTTCCGAAGCACGGAGATGCTTGTCAAGGACGTCACTTAAATGGTCGGAATGGTCACCCATCCAATCACGACCGCGCCGTGGGTTGCTTAACTTTTGGTATCACTACCAAAGCGCTGCCGCCACTGCGCCACAAGTGTAGACATAGCTCCTTAATATTTTTAAAAACACATACAGTCAAAATTGTGTCACCTAGCCGTACTGTGATTGAAAATCACAATCAAAAGCGTTGTTGGTTATTTAATATCAATGATAACAAAATAGTCGTCTCTTCTATAAAATAAACGTTCAAAAATAACCACAGTAAGTATACCTAATACTATAGGCTTGAAGATTATACTATTTCCATTTAGAAACACCCCGTATAACCATAAAGAAGGCCATAATAAAGCTAGCGAGTTTTATGGTTTTTACGTGAGAGAGTGTGGGGAGTTTTTGACAATCTTTTATTTATCTGTAGCCGTGAAGGGTTTGACGCTGCATACTGTGGATAACAAGGCAATTATTAACATAACGCAACTGATAAGTCAAAGTAAGTATTGTAAGTAACTTGTATTGTAAGTTAAACAAAGAAACATAATTATTGAAAGAACAAAAACGGGCCAAGTGCGAGTCGGGCTCGCGCGCGAAGGGTTCCGTACTATTAACTTAAAACATTAGACAGTATAGGCAAAAAAAGTATATATTTTTATTTTATTTATAATTTCAAAAGTATTTACCACAGGATACCCGAAACAATTTAAAATAGGAGTTTTCGCGCCTGTTTCTTTACGTGAGTGATTTTAAGTTTATAAGTCCGAGACTTTAGAAATTACAGGGGGGGGGACACCGTGTAAGCGACTTTGGCGGGCTATATCTCGCAAATGGTAAAGCTGATTAAAAGTTTTTGTACGGAAACCCTACCTTATTTTCATAGTTCTTTTCAACGTTCCCCTACACGAGGGGGTGCACTCAAAAAAATAATTCACCCCCCCCCCCCCCCTTTACATGTATGGGGAGGTACTCTTAAAAAGGGGTAATTTAATTTTTTTGTATTTTTAAAAATGAGATCTATATGTGAAGTATCGTCGAATCAAGTTACATGCAAATCAGTCCATAAACGTAGAAGATATTCTGCTGTGACAGACTAGGACGGACGGACTGAACGATCTTATAAGGGTTCCTTGTCGGACTACGGAACCCTAAAAAACCCGACAGCAAAAATTGTAGTATTTCTTAAATAGTTTTTTCACTAGCTAATTGATGCCCATATTGCCGTGGTAAGAAAAAAACAAACCCTTACCAGGCCTGTGTATCTTCCCGCGTAGGAAGCAAAAACGTACCTACGCGCGGCTACCCTTATGTAAGGGACTAAACAAGATGGGTGTCGCTAGCCGGCAGCGACACGCTCCCGCGTTTTATTCACCGGCGGTGCGCGACACTAGGTTGCTGGTTGGACGAGCGTGAATAAAGTCCTATAAAGATGCGCTAGATGGCGTAAGTAGCTTCTTGTGGCAGTCAACCCTATCGCGTTGCGTAATAGTACGTCACTGAATAGGTTTAGTGTATTATGAATCATATTCCAGAGATATAAGAATGAAATTATCTTGCAATGTATTTCTGTAGGTTTCTACACGAAAATGTTCTTGAGTCTGAGGCGAACTGAATTACACCATATCGTTGACAACATTGAGTAGATATTTCTTTGAATTTCATTGCAAAGTCATTCTTCTGTACGGAGTACTAGTATTGCATTTGCGGCCGCCATTTTCAAAATTTATATGGCCTATGTATGTATGTCACTACCAAAATGAGGAATTTTCTGACAGCTCAAATTTTTAGTTTTTTATGTTGATAGATGGCGCTAGTCATCTAAGTTATCCATTCTAATATTATAAATGCAAAGGTGGAGATAGAACTTGGTATGGAGACAGTTCGACCTTACTGTCAGATGTTATCAAGCCGCCCTAGGGCCTCTGACTAGGCTTAACGACTAATACCAACAGATATTAGCCGGGACCAACTGCTTAACGTGCCTTCCGAAGCACGGAGATGCTTGTCATGGACGTCACTTAAATGGTCGGAATGGTCACCCATCCAATCACGACCGCGCAGTGGGTTGCTTAACATTTGGTATCACTACCAAAAAGCTGCCGCCACAGCGCTACAAGCACCTCATGGGGACGGATGATTTTTTTTAAATATTGAACAACATCACACATTGTTCAGAATCTTAAACAATCGTGGTAGGTGGTAGGTACCTAAACACCCAGGCCCGAGACAATATAGAAACCCTTACGAATTTCTATATGAGAAATTCTATATTGACCCGACCGGGGGTCGAACCCGGGACCTCAGAGATGGCGACACCTTGGAAACCGGCGTGGGAGCCACTCGGCTACGAATGTCGTCAAGGGGTTTTAAAGGGGGGTAAAAGGGGAAGGGTTGTGGGAAAGGGTATTTCCTGTGTCAGTCGCGTGCGAATGGCGCTCTCGCCCTTTGCACGTCTTGCAAGAAGGGTCGCGCATGACTGGTTGGACTATACGAAACCCTAAAAAGTACCAGTTTTTGAGAACTTACATGAAAGGGAGTTGAACTAAGCGCTAATACGTGCAAACCAAACTTCGTAGCGCTACGTCAACTACGAGCTTTCGTAGCAAGCTACGAATTGCTACGAAAGACCTTGTAGCATTTATGCTACGAACCTATGAGGCAGAGAAAAGTATTTAATATTTTATGAGGCTTGCAAAAACAGCGAGGGAAAACATCGTGAAGAAATTTGCACATTCAGGCAACTGAATGTATAACCATGATTCAAAACTGGTCAGGTTCCCCTTAACAAGGTCGCGGAGGTCAGATGGCAGTCGCTCCACTGTAATTACCTGATTTGCCACATCCTGGATCATGGTCAGCGGACCCTAAGCCCGCCCTAAGATGATGATGATAAGGCTAGCAAAGTATTTTAAAAAAGAGTGTTTTGAAAAATATTCGTTTTTTAATCAATTAAAATTTATCATTAGTGCAAGTTAAATAATTAATATGTACCTTGCGTTAACTTGTTTTTTTTTTACAATTCCTACATTTATATCAACAACATTTGTACCTAAGTCATGGATGTTTATAAAAAGTATTTAAGTATGTCTATCCGTTATCCTAGTCCCCATAGCACGAGCTCACGCTTAGTATGATGCTAGGTAATTGGTGTGTTTGTCGGAACAATTTATTTATTTAAGGAACAATGGTCATAATATGAGTCAACGTAACTGCAAAAATACAGTCCGATACAAAATTGTCCGCTCTATCGATTGGTGTGTTCAAAACGTAAATTTCTTGTTAAAAATGTCGAGTACGTTATGAAAATTTCCAGTACACACCAAATACTTCACCCTCCTTTTGTACTCGGTTTAAAAATATATCAAAATCGGAAAAATTGGCCATTACTATTCTCTTTGAGGGCGGAGGGCTCACACGTAAGTGCGGGTTGTTGTAGCTTCCTGCCCTTGACAGATTTATTGCGAATAGGGCTCCGAGAGGAAGGACGTGCAAAAAGGATTGATATTCAAACGATAGCCGGTCAAATATAGTTTGTTTTAATGTAAAACATGAAAAATACCCACAGGATATTGTTCAGGCTGTTTTTTCAGGACTTCAAATCTGCTGAGTTAATTGTGATGTTGATATACAATGTGATACACTGAAAAAAAGGATCAACCAAACTAGTTTTGTTAGTTGAAGGTTTCGCTATAGGAAAGTCAATTTTTGGTAAATATAAACAATCTTCTGGAGTTCTAAAGTCACTAGATTACGGCCTACTAGTAGCCAAATTTTGGTTACTGTTAACCAATAATTTTTTTCAGTGTATGGCACGAAGTTCTGATATTCTAGGAACATTAACTTAAAGCGAATTTACAACAACTTGTATTTGTTTAAAAAAAATCGTGTTTTCATACTAAAATTAAACACTCTATGACTATACAGAGTGTCCAAAAAATTAAGGATAATCCTATAACTGCGAATGCGTGGTCTACTACAGGCCAAATTTTTTTTAAGTAAAAGTGTTACGAGATATCAAATTTTTAAACAAAATTGGCATAAATTGAGTCAATAGATAGAGACACCATACTAAGTAAGACACATGAAATATAAATATCACTTTTGTATCGGGCTTTTGTATGATTTTACGGTAATTTAAAAAGCAGAGAATTACAATTTCAAATATTTTTAGAATAAACAAATTATTAACAACTACGTCTTCAAGGATGTAAAAATGACATGAATGAATGAACAAAACGACTTTGTTTTTACAAATGTAACGTCAAATTTTACATCGTATTTGTTGTTATAAATATAACAACAAATACGATGTAAAATTTGACGTGTCTGTCAAATCTGAAGTATTGTTATTTATCAAACTCAATGTTGACTGGATCATACATTGTTTAAATGTCAGTCCGACATAAATCACCAAATAAAATGTCCTTCAATGTCAGTTATATTATTTTTTCTTCTATACAGTTTTAGGCTTTTCACCAAAGACTAAAACATGCCAGCATTTGGGGCTGAGCATCAAAGAACTTTGCCGTTCTTCTTTTTTATGAACAATTTTATCTTCGTCGGATATAAATTTATGTCATTTATACAAATGATGACTTTTTTGTGTTCTGTTTTTTTTTGCCTATCTCATGAATACTTGAAGCACCTAAAATCAGTGTTATTTTTTTAAAACAGAATGTAGGATAGTCATGAGATAGGCAAAAGAAACAGAACATGACGTGCTGCCGACTACGTAACACAGAAAAAGTCATTGGTACATGGCCCCACCCATGAGCAAACCCGGTACCTCCCGCGTGAGAGGCAACCCGCTTGCCACTACGCCACCGACGCTCTTATTGTACAAATAATGGTCTAAGGTATTTTGCACATTGAGCGCCATATTGGTCACCATTACCCCTGACATTTTTTTTTATTGTGTCTAGTTTCGTGGCAATCAAAGACTTACTACCCGACCAAGCCCACTAGACGAACGTTAAACGACTTTTGACGACGAATACAACAAAAATACCAATGGAAATTACAAAGCAACGGTGTTAAAATAACTAATGCATTTACATTTGATATCATTGACGACCGTCTTCGTGTAGTCGTTCGCGCACCGGACTTCTAAACCAGGCGGTTGCGGGTTCGAATCCCGCAAGGGGCAAATGTTTGTGTGATGAGCACGAGTATTTTTACCTAAGTCATGTATGTTTATATGTATTTAAGTATTTCTATCCGTTATCCTAGTCGCCTTAGCACAAGCTCACGCTTAGTTTGGGGCTAGGTAATTGGTGTTTGTTTAAAAAAAAAACATATAATTAATTTTAGTTAATTTTGTTGTATTCGTCGTCGTTTCGTTGGCTTAGTCGGATAGTAAATACAACTGTCAAATGTGTGGAGACGCACATCTTGTCTTGTTTCCGCTTCAGAAGGATATGGCCCTTGTACTCCTTAAATAAATGTTAATATCGTATTCTTATTCTCTCGGAATACATTACATTTATACCGGGTATAAATTTATAAGGGAACTATAATTTTATTCATGGACTTTCCGTACGCTCCTCAAAAGGGGCGTCTGATTTCAATTTCTTACTTATGGGGTTACAAGCGAATTATGTTGGTAACATGAGCGAAAATAAAACATAAAGGCTCTATACTCTTACCTTATTTCATTCAATTTTCGTTAACATTGCTGTTTTTACTTGACTGCGGACAGAGATATTTTTCGAGAGTATGTATGTATGCATTGATTTATTATATATATATATATATATATATATATATATATATATATAATTAATAAATCAATGTATGTATGTATAATTGTTAGACACGGCTGGAATTTTGACATGTGAGGTGTCGTTGAATTTGTCAAAGTTGTGAAGGAACATAGGCTACATAATTATTTAAGATGACGTCCGCAAATGTCAGAAAGGGAGGGGGTATCATATGAAAGCTAGAGAAAGAAGAGACCATTTCATAAATATAATACATTTTGCATCGGGTATTTTGTTTTTTAAATAATAAGGAGTTACTTGTTTGACGGCTCTTTCAATGCTTACGCGGAGAATGAGAGAGAAATATTTTTTTTGATATCTTTGACATTTACTGTAAAGAGCACAACATAGGCTGTGTTTAATTTCTATAATTATAGTACATATAGTGATGCAGGGTGACCTCTTTTCACTATACGACATAGTACGAATAAGAGGTCATGATTACCAGAGCTCGGAATTAGGTAGAGTTATTCATGTATTAACACTGATTTCATACAGCGAAAGAATAAAATATATAAGATATGCCTCAAATCCCGTGATTTATTTTAAAGAGCAGCAAAGCCCCGTGATTTTTCAAATAAAAAGTTATCTACTTTTACACAATTTAAACTACTGCACGCGAGACGTTGCCAAACTTACATCAATTACATCGGATATCCGAAGAGAATCAATGATTTGTATTGTGAATTAATTTAAAGTAATAAAAATGGTATGTTAATTATCTTTGTTTTATTTGTCGACGCAATAGCCAAGACACAACCGTTCGTGTCGGCGCTCAGTGATAGACTGCCCAGTGTTTTCACTTTCCCGTCAAAGGAACCGTTAAAACGGAAACAAGTGCTGCCATCGTTGTATCGACCATGCTAAGTAAACTACTTGGCGTTTCCGACTAAACTCAATAGATGGCGCTAGATTGACGTAATCGTATGATACGATTGCCGAACGAAGCTCTATGAACAACAAATCCGAATGACGTCGGTTATCGCGTTCTGACAGCTTGAACCTTCATGATAAACAGCGCCAACCGCCTCATTCTCCGACATACATATTGTTATTCTGTGAAAATTTTAAGCATCTACCTGTTGCCGTTATTAATGTAGAGCAAAAACCGCCAAAAAATTACGTTCGTTATATGGGAGCCCCCTTTAATTATTATTTTTATTCTGTTTTTAGTATTTATATGGTATGGAACCCAATTACAGGTATTTAAACTTATTCGCGGACAAATTAGAAATGAATAACACATTCGTGACATTACTTAATAGAGAAACGCTTTATTGATTAGTCGGCTTATTCAGTCCTGGTTTACGTGGTACCACTGACGGTGTATTTATTTAAAAAAGAGGTAGACCTGGCATCTTGACTGCGCGGCGATTCGAATTTGATGCTCCGAGCACACGTTCTTTTACGTGTCAAATATCATATTTCAATGCAAAATTACTCAATTCGAGGCATTCAATTTCCACGAGCTAATGACCCATCTATCTCTTTTAAAATGTACTATCATTGGGCTCAATTCCAATACGCCCTGTCTTAGATTAAATTTAGGTTCAGTATCTCTCTTTCTTTGCCAAACAAACGAAAAGAGACAGACTATATTAATTTAGAAACGTCAGACTAAACAGCTGTCCGTTGCTAAGGAAATGAGAGAACCCATAGACAATTTAGTAGGGATGTCATTCGATGACGACTTAAGTTAGACGAAAACACGCGAAAACTTGTACAAATACGTTAGAAATCGCAACACTTAATTTGACGTTTCTAAATTATTGTAGTCTGTCTCTTTTCGTTTGTTTGATAGTGAAAGAGAGAGACTGAACCTAAATTTAATCTTAGACAGGGCGCATTGGAATTGAGCTCATTGTCTGGTACTAAGGTTGTGTAAAAAGGGGGTAGGTGTTATAACACACCTCTTCTTAACCCTTCAATCGGCAAGTTAGCACGTTACCCTCGTATCGTAAGAAAATCCCTACACGAAGTACCACTTACTCGAGAATCAGGGATAAACATAAATCTATCATTGGTCAACTCTGAGGTGCTTTTACTATCTATAAGACGAATTGCTTTCCTACACATCCGTTGCACCATGAGTTCGCGTATTGTATATGTACAGCGTATTGTATATATGACTGCCTCGTTGGTCTAGTGGTCAGCACGCTGGGTACTATCCACGAGGTCCCGGGTTCGAATCCCATTGGTTGAAATTACTAAGACACAGCTCCGGAGTCAGGAAGTTGGTGGTGTTAGCATCCCCGTGCCTCGGAAAGCAGGTTAAGCCGTTGGCAACGCCTGATCTCTCTACGGTCATGTCGAACTGCCGTCTCACCGATTATGAGAGTGAAGGAACAGAGAGTGCACCCAGTGGCGTGCTTTCTATACAGGCAATTAAGCAGTGCCTACCTCACTAAAGATTGGCAATTGCCATTTAAATAATAGTAAAAAAACTTTTCGTCAATAACTTATATGCAATCTTAGCTAAACCGCTCAACTTAGGTACACCATTGTATGAGCAGTAGGCATTCTCGCGACTGCCTATCAGATTCACTTAAACTCACGCAATTTTAGCCCTTATTGACATAGCCGCATATTTAGATTAAAAGCCGACCAAATTAAAAATTAACTTTTCATAAACGTAAAGCTAAAACGGGACAGTTGCAACTTACTGGGGTAAAGTAGGCAGGCCTACCAACATGGCGGGGTATCACTTCGGAGTGCAATCACATCATGTCTAATTACGAACAACTATAACATCTAAACATACAGAAGTATGTTTTGACACTGATAAATCATAATTTTATTTATCATAAACATTTAATCGTTTCATAACTAGAAACAAACTAATCAGCAAGTTTTTTTACAAAAAAGTGTTGCATACATAGTTTTTATACGAAGTCAATACGCCGGCCATTTTTTCTTATTTAGTTTGCTTGCTTGTTGCTTTCGCGAGTGTTTTGAAAAGTAGTTTTATTGTTTACACGATTTCTTTTGCTGTTTTGAGTGATTTTAAATGATTTCGAGGTTCAAATTTGTGTGTTTGCATTTGAAACAATGGAAAAACTGCAGTGTATAGGGTGTATTAAAAGTTCGATTGGCTTACAAAAATTACGCGCCAATCCGTCGAATCAAGTTTATTTTGTAGATAAGGCTAAGATGTGTATTTGGCAAAAGACATACCTACGTGCCGATCTTATTAATAAAAAAGGTTGAAACATCTCGACATTTTCTTTTAATTAGGTAATTTTACTCATTGTTTTGAAAGCAAACGACATTAAAGTTTTGTTTTTGTGCTTTGTGAAAGTTGGTGCGTGGTGGAAGTAAATGCAAAAATAACAACGGCTTTTCTAAAAGCCACTATGGGTATCATTTAAATGACATGTCTTATAAATTCACTCATTTTCTTGATACTTGTGGTGGTAAAATAAATCTGCGCTTAACTAGAACACCCATTTCATCATTAATCTAATTAAGATTTAAAACTAGGTAAGTAATTGCTATTGAAATTATTTGGTAGCGTTAAAAAATATAGATACCTACTCTACCGAGGACACGATTCACCAGTTTTTGTTTTATATTATTGTGACAATTTTTTATCTAATTTTATTATTTATTTCGTAAGGATCTATACTGACTTGAAATTTGTATGTGCTTACCTCGTTACAAAACTAATGCACGCTACTGAGTGCACCTGTGTATTGCGCACACACTTGTGCACTATAATATGTCCTGCGCAGTTGCAGATAGGCCGCCGTGGTCGAAATTCGGCTTGGAGGATTATTATTAGCTATTATTATTATACAGGGTGCCCCGTTAATGAAGGATAATCCTTTAGGTACAGATTAGTTACATCATGCTCAACTATATGCAAAAAAAAAGTATGTAAAAGTGTTACCATTTTTGACATTTTGGTTTTGAGTTTTTATTATTTTTGTGAGCCTTACCAAAATTTTAAGAAAAAAGCTCCTATTGATTTTGGTGTTTGGAGTATTCAAGAGTATTAAAATAGAAATTAACCTTCAAAAAGTCAGTAATTGTAATAGTAGCCATACAACACGATAACGAGTTACACTTTTCTGGCAAATTTTGTAACTGCCCCTTGATTGTTGGTAAGAAATAATAATTCTACATATTCACAAACCAAGCAGACAAGATCGCAGTAAGTTATGAATAATAATAATGCAACTTGATCAAACAACATCATTCTTAACCTCTTATTAAATGGATTTAACATTGCTATATGACTTGATTAAATAAAATAATATGAGAGGACTAATTTAAAATGTATGCCGTCACATATTTAATCAAGTGTTTTAGTGATGTTAAGTTCAAGTAAGGGGTTACTGACCAAATTATTGACAGCTGAAGTATTCAATTATGTGTTTTTAGGGTTCCGTAGTCCGACAAGGAACCCTTATAAGATCGTTCAGTCCGTCCGTCCTAGTCTGTCACAGCAAAATATCTTCTACGTTTATGGACTGATTTGCATGTAACTTGGTTCCAGGATACTTCACATATAGATCTCATTTTTAAAAATACAAAAAAACAAAATTACCCATTTTTAAGGGTACCTCCCCATACATGTAAAGGGGGGGGAGGATTATTTTTTAAGTGCACCCCCTTATGTGGGGTATCGTTGAAAAGGACTGTAAAAATAAGGTAGGGTTTCCATACAACACTTACTTATCAGCTTTACCATTTGCGAGATATAGCCTGCCAAAGTCGTTTACACGGTGTCCCCCCCCCCTGTTATTTCTTAATCCTTTGACCTATAAACTTCAAATCAATCACGTAAAGAAACAGGCGCGAAAACTCTTATTAAAAATTGTTTCGGGTATCCTGTGATAAATACTTTTGAAATTATAAATAAAATAAAAATATAATATATACTTCTTTCCAAAAGAACAGAATAAACTTAAAACGTTTTTTCTGCCTATACTGTCTAATGTTGTAAGTTAATGGTACGGAACCCTTCGTGCTCGAGTCCGACTCGCACTTGGCCGGTTTTTTTAATATAATGAATGACAGATAGATCAGCTACCTCGCCTCAAAGATGAGTTTTATTTTGAGTAAATAGTTATTAGGTTGTGGATTAGTTACTCACAATTAGTTTGCTTTTCGTTATTCTGTTATACCTAACTCCATAATTTATCACACAATTTTAATAATTAAGTGCCGAATTGATGCGAATTTGTATTTATAGGTCAAATGAAAAACTTGTGGGTATGTACACTTCTGGACACATCTATTGGCCCACCTTAGAGTTTAGGTTTCGATGGCCCCTACCGAAATATGATTGCTAGATTGAACAAAAACTGTTGATGCAGTTTTAAACCTGATACATTTTACCATTTTTTTCGATCGTATTGTTTTAAATTTGAATTCAGAATACCATATGACATGGAGCTACGCCTAACAAGTCGGATATGCGCCTTGTTAAAGGCAATTGATTTTTGAATAAAAAACATGTTTTATCAAATAAAGGTTTGATTTAATAACGCGTGTTGCCTCCATGGGCATCTACCATAGCTCTCATACGATTAGGCATAGAGTTTATCAACCACTCTATGAAATTTTGAGGGATCATCTCCCATTTCTCTTCTATGGCAGTTTTCAACTCCTGCATCGTCTGGGCAACTGGCTGACAAGCCCGTACACGTCTTTTTAACTCGTTCTACATGTGCTCAATGGGGTTCATGTCTGGGCTTCTGGCTGGCCAGTCCATAACTGTGATGTTCACATCCCGAGGATATTTCCTGACGATGCCGGCCGCATGGGCTCTTGCATTATCATGCATAAAAAGGAAATTTGGGCCCACATAGTCCGCGTATGGTATCACGTGAGGTTCTAAGCACTCACGAATGTACCTTTCAGCATTTAATGTTGGCAGCCGTGGTCCTGTAACAACCTCAAGTTGAGTTTTGCCGCTCGCTGATATACCGCCCCAGACAGTCCATGAGCCACCGCCATAAGCAACCCTCTCTTCAAAGCAGCATTGTGCGAAACGCTCTCCCTTACGTCGGTAGACCTTCTTCCTTCCATCATTGCCATGTAACACAATTTTAGACTCATCAGAAAAGAGTGCACGGCTCCAATCTTGCTGTGTCCAATTTAAATGACTGCGTGCGAAATGTTAGTTTGGGCCCATTAGCTGGCTTGTGAGGTGCCATATCGCGTTCTTTTAACCTTCTCCGAACAGTTCGAGCGCTCACAGATACTCCGTGGTAGTCGCAAAATTGGTTTTGTATTTCAATGGAGGTAAGGTGACGATTTCTCGATGAATCGATCCTGCCTTTCAGTTGTGACCCGAGATCGTGGCCTTCCTTGGTGACGAACAAAGCCGCCAGTCTCTAGGTACCTCCGATAAACATTTCGGACCGCAGATCGACTTAAATTAAGTTGAGCACTCACGTTTCCTTGGCTGTGTCCGGCCTGTACCGTTACCATGAGTTTACGGCGGTTTTACTCGCTAGCGACGACGTAAAAAAGTGTATGCATAATTTTAGTTCTCCAAGTAACCGCTAGAGGTGCTGTGCAATTTTCCATACACTTTTTTTACGTCGTCGCTAGCGAGTAAAACCGCCGTAAACTCATGGTAACGGTACTGAATAAGTGCCACAGCTTGGGCGGCGACTTCAGGTGAAGTATCCATAGATTATTGATAGAACCTCACCTTAATGTTAAGAATAAATAATGTTTGTTGCAAAACCAAAGATATCAATCACTTTCAAGAATTAAATCCAAGTAAACCAATAAAACCAAGTTTTCTTAGTATTCGATTGTTTGATATCAACAAACAGGCTTCAAATTGTCTTTTGTTTCTTTAAATTCTGTGTTCGAAATTCAAAAAAAGACTATTGAATGAAATTGTGAACGTGCCAGGTTCAAAACTGCATAAAAACCTTTTGCTCGACCTAATATAAAATTTTAGCTAGGACCAAAGGAAACTGAAAATACAAGGTGGGCCAATAGATGTGTCCAGAAGTGTAGTTACTTAGAAGATTTAAAAGAATACGATTAGTAAGTTGGTGTATTCTATACGATGAGCTTAACTACTTGGATGTCTTTTAATTATGAGGACTTGAGGAGCCATTGGCTGACAAGTAAAACAACATTTTGACGTTTTATAGATAGACTAGTGGTTCCCCGCGACTTCGCCCGCAAGAGTTGGATTTTCCATATAAACTTTCATCCCCCATTTTACCCCCTTCATGTTTTTATATAGCGACAAAATGTAGCCTATGTCCTTTCCAGTGTCTTGAACTGTCTCCACACCAAATTTCATCTCAATGGGTTGAGTGGCTTAAGCGTCAAGAGGTAACAGACAGACAGACACACTTTCGCATTTATAATATTAGTATGGATATATAAGTAAAGTTAACCCATATACCCACCCACAGGGTCTTACAAAATCAACTGTATTTCTTTTAGGGGGTGATTCTGATGCTCTAACAGAACCACTTTTACTATGGGACCAACACCTAAGTCACGAAAAAAAAATTTTGATTGTGATCAGTTTATCACTACTTTAGGAGTTTTGTACGTAAACTGATGATGATGTCCTCCAAGCCGATTTCGACTACGGCGGCCTATCTCAACAGAGATTAGCCAACTGCGCAGGACATATTATAGTGCACCAGTTTGTGCGCAATACACAGGTGCACTCTCTGTTCCTTCACTCTCATAATTCGGTGAGACGGCAGTCCGACATGACCGTAAAGAGATCAGGCGCAGGACCAACGGCTTAACGTGGTTTCCTAGGCACGGGTGTTAACACCACCAACTTCCTGACTCCGGAGCTGTGTCTGAGTAATTTCAAGACAGAAAAACCCAAACACCCTCGGCCCGACCCGGGATTCGAACCCGGGACCTCGTGAATAGTACCCAGCGTGCTGACCACTAGACCAACGAGGCAGTCAAACTATCAACTACGTAACCTATCAATATGTTCCAACCCTCAATAAAAATTGTTGCATTTGATGAGTAGCACCAAAATTAGCGAAAAATTACCATGTTATTCTAGACCACTGATCTATGGGAAAACCATCATTTTTTTTTAAGATTTCGATATTTCTCCCATACTAAAATTTGTTGACAAGAATAGCACCCAAAAAGGAATATAGTTTGTAGATACCACTGCTGGCCAAAGGCCTCACCTCAACTATGACTATACGGAGGTATAAGCCATACTCTACCACGCGGAATCGGTGCGGATTGGTGGAGAGGTATCTGTAAGGAAAGTGACTAACCTTACTGTCAGATGTTATCCAGTTGCCCTAGGCCTCTGACTTTTCTCAACGACCGATATTAGCTTGGATAAACTGCTTAACGTGCCTTCTGATGCACGGAGATGCTTGTGATGGACGTCACTTAAATGGTCGGAATGGTCACCCACCCAATCACGACCGCGTCGTGGGTTCCTTAACTTTAGTATCACTATCAAAACGCTGTCGACCGTCATAACGCCACAAGCACCTCGAAGATAATAAATGTCTAACTTAGACTCCAAGATGTCTAAACATAAAAGTTATTCCAAACAAATAATTGTTTTCTACCAATTCCTAGCGACTTCGCCCACGCCGAAAGTAGGAGTTCTAATTTTTCTTCCTCTTTCATCCTCTAATGATTTTATATCGCGACAAAAAGTATCTTACGTCCTTCCTAGGGTCTTAAACTTCGGTGTTATTACAAAAAAATTAGACCAGGTTTATAATGGGTCTAAATATAAGCCTACAACAGAGGAATGAATGACACATTCGTGACATAACCTAATAGAGAAGCGCTTTTCTAATTTGCTAGCCAATAGCTTAGTCCTGTCTTAAACCCAGTACTAAGTTTTTGGAATAACGGGGTATCTGTACAAAATTTCTTTTGAATCGGACCTGTAGTTTCGGAGCCTATTCAATACAAACACACAAACAATAAAATCGGTCCTCTTTAAAATATTAGTATAGATGTAGATGAGACAAAATTTTGACGGTCGACTTGATTTCGATGGTTTCACGTTACTATGTTACAATGGTTTCAAAATATCACTTTGACTGAACTGTGACTACAATTTTACATTCAAACATAGGTTTATCCTAGTCTGTGGAACCCTGAAATCGAGCCTATCTACGCATTAGTGTAAAGATTTGATTGCTTATTTGTTTGTATGTAATAGGCTCCGAAACTACTGGACCGATTCAAATGGAAGGTACAGAAATAGTTTGAGACCCTGGAGAGGACATAAGTTACTTTTTGTCGGTATGTAAAATCATCAGGGGGGTGAAATGGGGGATGAAAGTTTGTATGGAAAATCTGACTTTTGGCGCGGGCGAAGTCGGGGGAACTACTAGTATACTGTAAATATATTATTGATACACTTTGCAACCGTGAAATCATAATTATCAACTCAAAAAAATAGCACAGACCTTTTCATTGACCTTCACCGGTGGCTTCACAATGTAAGGAAACCCTGGCATGGGTCCAAAGATCGAGGGCATCATCGTCGGCGCGAAAATCACTTTGACGGGCTGGCTTTGACAGTTGCACGCCTCCGTCACTTTGACACTTTCGCTTTGACAGCAGCAGTGGTGACAGGCTTTGACAGGTTGAGTTTGACAGCAGCTCGTCACTTCAGTTTCACTTGTTTGTATCGACGTGCTTTTCATTTCCGTGTTTTCAGCACTAGAATTGTCACTTGTGTTTTTTTGAGTCGGTTTTGTTTGGTTTTTGTCGTTGTAAAGTTTTGGTTTTTTGTTTTCTTGCGGTATTTCCAGCAATGGCGTTTTTCGTTTTAGGTCCTTTGGAGTTTCTAGTAAATACGTTTTTTTGTCCGAATCTTTTTTTTCGCTGTGAAATGGGTGGACTAGAAGCGTTTTTAGATTTCTAGTTTGGGGTTGCAGATGTGGTTGGGAGGCCCTCGGAAGGGCCTCGGGATTCCTTTTAGCATCCAACGTGACGATTTAAAAGTCAGATTTTAAAGTTGTGAAACTGATTTGGAAGTTTTAGAACGCACTTTGAATCAATTATTCTCAGAGCACAGCAATGTCACTCATTCACTATTTACCGTCGCGCTTAAAAACTTAAAATGCACGGATTATTCGAAATCTTTTAATATTTTTTAAAGTATTTTGATGTCACATTTAGTTTATTTTAATTGTATTAAATGTTTTATTAAAACCTCATTAACACTTTCGCCACAGTTTAATCAAAAGTTCAATAAAAACACTTTCAAAGTTTTTGTCAAATTATTTTCACACACAAAAAGTCTTTATTTTTACAGAAAATCACCTTTTATTTTCCCCAGTATCAATTTATCAATCACTGTACAGGTTTTCCAAATAACAAATAATCAAAACACTCAGTGTCAAGGCCACTCCACTAGTAGTAAACAAAACGTAGGGTCAACGACTTGCAACCACGTGACTTTGTTTACAAACATCGTAAACAAAAACTGTAGAACTGTCAAAACACGCGCCAAAAACGCACTGGCTGGTAAAAAAGGCGCCACAAGCGGTCTTTTGAAAAAAAGTGTCTTTTTATAACGGTTCTATTTTTAAATTAATTTGAAATATAGTCCAGGAATGCGGTTCAGTTGGGTACATCTATTCCCGTCGGACTGCTGAGATTCACTGGCCGTTGTGGGAGGGTTGTGAGGGAGGCGTGGCGTCGGGAGAGACACGCCCTCGCGGTTTTAGTCTTAAATTATTAGTAGTCTAGACGATGCAAGATGGCTGAATATCTGGATGGCTCTTTAGTGGATTATGTTTAAAAGAAATTATATTCGGAGGCCAATTTGAATTTCTGAAAAAGCTAAGAAATGGTATCTATCTAACTAGTAAAAATACTAGCCTCCTATTAAACTCCTGTAACCAAAGGTTGTCTGGAAGAGATCGCTCTTAGCGATAAGACCGCCTAATTTGTACATCTTTCTATGTAAATTGTATTGTTGTTACTTTGATGGTGTGCAATAAAGAGTTATCTATCTATCTAACCTGTAAATTTTAAAAAATCTTTCATGAAATGCGATTAGGTATATTTAAATATACTGAAATCGTTGTTTAGCTGTTCATTGCAGAACAATGAGAGATAAAACAAATTCGTACAGCAAGCCTCGCATAAACTTCACAAATCTGTCATAATATCTTAAACTAGCAGTTCCCCGCGACTGCGGCCGTGCCAAAAGTCGGATTTTCCATACAAATTTTCATCCCTCATTTCACCCCCCTGATGATTTTATATTGCGACAAAAAAGTAGCCTATGTCCTTCCCAGTGTCTCAAACTATTTCTGTGCCAAATTTCATTTGATTCGGTCCAGTAGTTTCGGAGCCTATTCGATGCAAACAAACAAACAAATCTTTCCTCTTTATTATATTAGTATAGATAATATGGAACTCTAAGTGTTCAATATAAGGTTAAAATATGATTGCAGAAATTTGACAGACCAACTGAGGAACTTTTTTATTTTTAACAATCACACCTCGAAAATAAGCATTAGTTTGTGACGTTGATTAGGACAACAGATAGACAGACAGAAAAATATCATCATCATATCAGCCTATTGCAGTTCACAGCTGGACATAACCTCTCCAAGACTGCGCCAACTTTCACGGTCCTCCGCTTCTCGCATCCAGCCACCACCAACTTCCTCAGGTCATCGGCTCACCTAGCAGGGGGCGTACAACACTACATTTCCCGAGACAGAAAAATATAATTTTATAAATATCCTTAACCGTGGAAGTGGGCCGGCCACGTATGCCACAACGCATCATCAAAGATGGGCTCGAATCGTCATACATTCAAACTGAGCGGGGACCTTTTTGGCACACCATCTTTTATTATTTTAATTGATTTGTATTTAATTTTAATTCAATCTTTTTCTTGTTTATTTATTAGATGTAAGATATTGTGTAATTATTTTGTTTTGTTGTGCCAAATAAAGGTATCTTATCTTATCTATCTTATCTTACATTGGACGCCTTCAGAGGGCTATCACCGAACAGGGTGTCCAAGAAAAGATGGTGTGACTTTGATACTTCCTGAACACGATAGATAGGGATCAGTGGAGAAGTTTGTGGGGAGGCCTTTGCCCAGCTGTGGGATGATTCGGCCTTATAAAAAAAAACATAACCTAGGTTCAAATGCTAATGCCATCCCACAACGCTTGCTCCTTGCAGGATTCGAACCCGCAACCGCATTGTAGTCCAGAGGGCGATAAGTCATAAAAGTCATTTATTTATGCAAGTAGGTACAGGGGGCACTTATACACGTCCCACCATATATTTTTTCCTACCACTGCTTCGGGACAAATTCTGGGCTAGTGCTAAGAAGAAGCAGCGCAAGAAACTCAGTCACTTTTGTCAAAGCCTCTTTTAAAAAACTGAAACACTTCACCAAGACGATCGTCAATTCGAGACTGCATCTAGCCAGACGTTTGTTAGGCGTGGAGAAAAGAAGCGGGGCAGGCTCTTTCCCGGAAAAACGTAAAATATGTTATTTTATCCAACTTTAAAAAAAAGGAGGAAGCTCTCAATTTTAATGTATATTCCCGATTACTCAAAAACACCAGACAGATTTGGAAAGTTATTCGTTTGTTTGAAAAGGTACCTATAATACCTACGAATACTTCCTAGGTGGTTACATGGTCATCATGTAAGGATTTGATGATGGGATCCCGGAGAAATCGACAATATTAAGTCTGGCTTGTTTAATAAAACTAAAGAATTAAAAAAAATATTTTTTTACTAAAACTGACTCAAAAAACGTACCATAACTATGCTAATCAACACTGGTCTGACTGCCTCGTTGGTCTAGTGGTCAGCACGCTGGGTACTACCCACGAGGTCCCGGGTTCGAATCCTAGGTCGGGTCGGAGAGTGTTTGGGTTTTTCTGTCTTGAAATAACTAAGACACAGCTCCGGAGTCAGGAAGTTGGTGGTGTTAACACCCCCGTGCCTCGGAAAGCACGTAAAGCCGTTGGTCCTGCGCCTGATCTCTCTACGGTCATATCGGACTGCGGTCTCACCGAATTATGAGAGTGAAGGAACAGAGAGTGCACGTGTGTATTGCGCACACACTTGTGCACTATAATATCTCCCGCGCAGTTGCTTAATCTCTGTTGAGACAGGCCGCTATAGCCGTAACTCGGCTAGGAGGACATTATTATTATTATAATCAAAACTGGATATTTTGGATTTCCTCAATTTACTAAAAATTTATTAAAATATACACATGTATATTTTTTATATATTTTTTTTGTAAATTTGGTAAATCCAAAATATCCCTAGACAATGTGTGAATTTCTTGAAATTGTTATTATTTTGGTTATATTGTTGTGTGAAGTACTATGTGGTTATGTTTAGTTTTTGGTGATAATAAGACAAGTCTGAGCTATAAAAAGGTATAATATACTAAGTTTTACGCGGAAAGCGAGAAGAGAAAGATAGGCTTTATATCTGAACTAGTGGTTCCCCGCGACTTCGCCCGCAAGGTTGGATTTTCCATATAATCTTTCACCCCCCATTTCACCCCCTTATTTTTTTTATATCGCGACAAAATGTAGCCTATGTCCTTTCCAGGGTCTCGAACTGTTTACATACCAAATTTCATCTCAATCGGTTTTGTGGTTTAAGCGTCAAGAGGTAACAGACAGACAGACAGACACACTTTCGCATTTATAATATTAGGATTTTCGACATTAGTTATTTTGTGGCTGATGTGATTGTGTGGTGGAATTATCATGTCCATTTGATGTAAGTAGATCACTTTTCCCACTCAAAACTTCCTTGAGCATTGAAATATGAACCATCCTCGCATTTTAATGAGTAAGCTTAAGGTGATCGAATCGAAAAGATACTTCTTTTTCGATTTTGACCTAGCGATGGGCGATTGTTCGAAAAAAAATAATCGAATGAATCGACAATCGACCATTCGAACTATCGAATGTCGATTTAGTAATTCGGAAAAAAAAATAATCGAATAATAATCGACAATCGAATGATAATCTATACTCGGCCCTTCGATGCATTCGATTGAATTGCCGCGACTGTGCGCACAGGACAGGCAGCGAACGAATGATTAATCGACGCGACGAATGACGATTCATTCGTTAGTAGTACGGCCTGCGCACCGCACGCTCCGGTATTGCTCGCCGCATAATCGAATGACTGCG
The DNA here is from genome assembly GCA_949316185.1 of Pyrausta nigrata. Lineage (NCBI taxonomy): Eukaryota > Metazoa > Arthropoda > Insecta > Lepidoptera > Crambidae > Pyrausta > Pyrausta nigrata. The sequence goes on along the minus strand of OX438964.1, from coordinate 7,905,700 downwards.
GTTGCTTATCGAATACATTCGATTACAGAGACCATTCGAATAATTCGATTAATTTAGTAATATACGCCCATCGCTATTTTGACCTATAAGCCAATGGAAAATCTGACGGATCTGAAAGTCAGATATATGTTTTTTTCATACCTTTATCTAGATATGTCATGAACCTAAAACACGATTGAAAGATTTTGAAGTTTTGTTATTCTTTTTAAACCATAATATTAGATATTTAATAGGAAACTTCTAAAATACGTGGATATTACTAATATCCAGGATCCTATATAAGCATTTTGCTTGTAATCAATAATTTTCTTTAATAAAATACTGTTTGATTAATTTAACATTTTATGTTGACCAGAATAAGTAGACCTATGACGATGGCGTCACTCTTTTCACGCGCGATCAGTAATAGCGCCATCTTTTTTTATTACCCTCGTGTCCGTAAATCAGTATAGCGTCTCAAGTTAGTTTGTAGTATTTAGTGTAAGTCTTTAAGCGCAAAAATAATAGGCTGTATAGACCCTGTTCCAAGGCCGTAACACCTGTATTTAAAATATATTTTATTCAGATCTATAGACTAACCTTTACACATGATGTTTCCAGACACTATAAAAAAATAATTGTTATCAACCCGCCCGCGGGTCTTATGGGGTGTGACAGGTGTTTTTATCAAAAAATCTACAACCACCCCTTACAAGCTTGTAAAACGTAAATTCTTTCCATTCTATTATCTTCCCCCCACCACCCCGAAGAGGGGCGATTCTAAAAATTGGTAAAACAATCGAACGCCATCACAAACTGTTGATTTTTCCACAACAGGGCCCGCTTTGAATTTTAATGACGAGAAAGCCGTGGGGCACGCAATTAGGAGCATCCAATTGATTTTTGTAAATGACAAGAATTTTACGTGTAACATTTAAAGGTTTTAGGGTTCCGTAGTCACCATGTTACCCTTTTAATTTCACTTTGACCTGATGATATCATGATTTGACGATAGAAAGAAATAGACTGACACAAAGAAGCGATAAAAAGAAAAATCAGAAATAGACTGAACATAAGACCTATCATGTTGCATGTTTGAATGTAAGGTTTAAATCCAGCTTACTAACAGCTGTTTAATCTGACGTTTCTAAATTAATGTAGTCTGTCCCTTTTCATTAAAAAAAGCTTTATAAATCGTAAGTCTTACGAAACAAAAAAAACCTATAAACTTGAATAAATACAAAAAAGCAAAAGGAAAAACATTTTTGGTATCTGAGCGAGATTCAAACCCACATTTCATTCCGCCACGACGCTCATGCGTACCGGGACGAAATTAGCAATCATATTCTGCGTCGAACAATGCGAAAGAAAATCGTATGAAAACTCGAAAACATGCGTTTTCTTAAACATAAGTAAGACTAATCTAGATCGATTTTTCACCCCCGATAATAAGCGCCATATCATATTCCTAATTTCAGCGAAATCGTTAGAGCCGTTTCCGAAATCACAAATATACCTACAAGAATCGCTTGTTTTAAAGGTATAAGATATTAACTGATGACCAACTTGACAAATGTAGGTATCTGAATGGAAATTTCATACTGGCTCAAAAGAGCATTTGGAAAACTGACATTACAGAAATCCTGGATCTAAAACAGACAATGTGTAAGAAGTAGACCTAACATTCCAAACATTATAGAAACATGCTCACCTTTGTACGTAGTTACCTGACACATCCCAAACTGGGGCTTTTAACTGACAATTAACTCTAAGTTCTGACCCTTCAAATTGTGGGCAAGTAATAATAGTGATGAGCCGTGTACGATCTTCTTACTAGGCCCATGGACAAGATAGATGCAATGCAAACTATTCTACAGTGAAGTTCGCTAACAAAATCTATAAAATTGACATAAGCCGTCGACACATTTGATAATTCTGTCGCCCGTGCACATTTATATTACGAAATTAAGTTAAATTTGTCAAAACTTTGTAATGACAAAATAACGAACACCATAGTCTACATGTGACTATGGACCATCGAGCACGTAATCTATAGAGGCGAAGTAACAGTTTTCTCCGAAACTTATCAGTGCTTGGTACTTATCAATACGAAAAGTGTCAAATTAAACATGTAATTTTAAAATATGTAAAGGAAAAAAATATTTGTTTGACAAAAAAACAGAGGCATTAATATGCCAAGATAATTTTGACGGAACTTTTCTAAAACAAAATTAATGACATTTCGTCCCTATATTAGGTTATGTGCTCCTCGGTGCTACAGACGCTGCAAAGTATTCGAAACGTTATCAATAAAATGTAAATGAATCGCGAAGCATTCCGAAATATGGTGTTTTACTATTAATATATTAATTCTTTTTAAACACGAAGCTAGTTTGAAAAGGTAACTTTTTAAAACACACTGACATACCTCGACTGTGCTTCTTTTGAATAGCCACCGTCCCATATCAAGCTTGATGTGATGATTCATCACAACAATTAGGCATGTCCACCTTTTCCTTGTACCTTGTAAAAAATCGCACAACAATTAAATGCTTGGTTCAATGAAAAATCATGAAAACAGCAATCAAAGATCAAAAGCCGAAGCGATTAAAATTATTGAACCAACGTTATTTTGGAATTTTGAATACCTACCCCACGAAAAGGTATTTTATCCTCCAATTTTATTTAATTTATTGTCTAATGAGTAGTTTATTTCCTGGCGCGGTATTGCCAAACAAGATTCAAAAGATGTCGCTCGCTTTTTTTGTTTTATTCACTCATTCATTCATTCTAGGTCGGCAAAGGAACTTTGTCCTGACAGCCAAGTCTTCAGTTATTTTTCTTTAGTGCACTTTGGATGTATTGCCTGACCAGTAATAATTTAAGGGACCTCACCATGTTGCGGACAACTGCGGCTAGGTACATTTGTATGGAAAGGTGATATTTTTGGTCTGCTTTCGAGGAACTCATCTACTATCAACTATCACCTCTTGAAGGCTCCGTCATCGGTGACGGGACACACTGAATATTTTTACAGAAATAGTTCGTAGAAATTTCAAATATTTCTTACACAACATTCAGTATTATGTACACTAACATGGTAAATAATATCATTAAGAAAAACCATGGCAAATTTTATTTTTATGCGAATTACGGTTAAGTAAAAATGTTGTCCAAATTTCAAGACCAATATAGCAAAGAGCGAGTGACTTTAATAAGTTCTAAATTTACGAGTGTTCTGTCTTGTTCTTGTATCGTGGAATCTGTAATCAGTCAGTCTTAAAAATGTAACTTGAATGTAAACATATAAAAAAACTAGTGGTTCCCCGCGACTTCGCCCGCAAGAGTTGGATTTTCCATATAAACTTACATCCCCCATTTCACCCCCTTAATGTTTTTATATCGTGACAAAATGTAGCCTATGTCCATTCCAGGGTCTCGAACTGTCTCCATACCAAATTTCATCTCAATCGGTTCAGTGGTTTAAGCGTCAAGAGGTAACAGACAGACACACTTTCGTATTTATAATATTAAGTATAGATGCCAGTTGCCAAACTACGCTGGTATGATTATACCGAGTGTTGTCATATAAAGAGGATTCTATACGCCCTTAATTCAGGTCCCATATATTTTGGTCAGGCTTATGAATGAATAATTTATTTATATGTCAACAAGGGGACCAATTACAAAGGACTTGTCCTCTTTTTGTATGGAGGCTGGTTTTTTATTCCAAGATATCACCAACCACCAATAACCTATATTTATCTTTAAGACACAAAAATATGAAACACGTAACAACAGAAATCAGAATTTTAAACGCCTCCATTTTTGAGAAAAACTATGTTTTGTAACAGGCATCATCCATTGATCACTTACTTGTATTTCTTGGCTGTATGGCTATGTACCATTGCCTTTTCACTGGTGGATAAATACTACTAGGTACTACCACAGATTAAATAATAGGTACTACTGTCAATGGAATGACAATTTTGCTGTCTTTTTTTTCATGCATTAATTGATACAGGCGAAGGTGCGGTTTATGTACAGACAAAGAGAAAAATTAATTTTAATTTTTCTCTAAATCGGAGGCCCTAAAAATATATTAATTATGTAGAAAGGCTAGTTCTTGTGAACTCTTTCATACAATATTTAATTTATTCTGGTTAGAAATATTGATGAATAAAAAACCATTAATGGACAAGTCCTTTCAAATACAAAACAAATTAAATATAAATTAAAATAGAATGGCAATATCATCCCGTGCATGTACCATGTTACAGTGATACGTGTACTGGCAGTCAAAACGCTCGGCGAAAGCGCTCAGGATCCTGTTCGGGCTGGCCCGCATCCTGCGCACCAGGGATGTGCACCGCTCGCGCATGATTGTATTAAAACATTCCACGCGCGCTTCGGCGAACATCCCCGAGGCGCTACAGAAGCGCGGCAGCCCCAACAACACCCTGAATGCGTTATTGTATTGGACTCGTAGGGCGCTGTACTGCTTCCGCGTGTAGTTCACCCACAGACTGCTCGTGTAGAAGGACGTGCAAAATGATTTTGACGTCTCTTGAACAGCGAGCAAATCTGCGGGCTATCATATTTGCACGAACAGACAACGCCCTACGCTCCCTTTCTATGTCGGCATTGTCTTTTAAGTCCGGGGTTAGAATGTGCCCAAAGTATTTAAATTGTTCTACTCTTATAAGGGGTCAACCATTTAGTCTAAGTGAACTTATATAACAATCCTAGTTTTTGGAAATTTTTGTGTCTGTTCTCTATGAGACTCAAAATCTGATGGGATGATTTTGATGGTCATATGACAATATATATTTTTAAGTTGTCTCTTAAAAAACAAAATAACTATAATACTGTTATTTACGTTAATAAGTAGTTACATAGAGACGAAACAAACGATGCAAAGTAATAAATAGCTTGTAATAAAAATTAAGATAAATTACTTAATACAACACAAAAACAAAAATTTTAAAAAGGGTCCTTGTGGTAAGGTTCCCAGGATGCTGGCAGCATTACCGCGCTGGATAGCGATACTTATTATACGCTGAGCAAGGTAGCTGCCAGCTCTTAGGTCACCACTGATGTCAACTAGCCTCTTGGAAATCTCTTTGAAAAAAGAGATAGCGTTGGGACCCCACGAACCCAGTGTTTCGACTCCAAACGGTACAAAGTGGTACCGGGAGTCGATCTGCCTGTACTTGTTCTTTGTAAAGTTTTCGGCACTTGTCGCAGCCAAACCAGCATCACGGGCAGATAAGAGGCTGCAAGTGTGTCGAATAAAATAAAACATTCTGACAAGTACCTACAAGTCGATCTCTGGGGTCCCGGGTTCGATCTCCGGTCAGGTCAATATATAAATCCATGTTTTCTATATTGTCTCGGGTCTGGGTGATATGAGCACCTCCGTTGTTTCTGATTTGCATTTTACCACAAGTGTTTTAACAACTTACTCTGGAATTGAAAGAAAGACAGAAAAAGCATTTATTCGGAGATCGGTGAACAAGAAACAATTTACAAACTATAATAATATGATCTACCGAAAAGGCATCCAACTTAGCATTAGTGGTAGCCGTCGGCAAACCACGACACTGATTTTCAGCGAATGCCTGGTGTAAATTCTTAAGAACATAAAAGCATATTATGACATAACAAACAATAAATAAAAAAGAAAATCAAGAAAGAGACATGAAAGAAAGAAAGAAAGAAAAGTAATTTATTTGGTTCACTGACGACAAAAAATGAACATAAAAACATTATAATAAATTATTGTTTTTAAGTGATAAGCATTCACTTTGCAATCTAAATATATTATTGCACTTGAAAAAATGACCGCCAGAGGCGGGAATCGAACCCGCGTTCCTCGCATGCCGGGCGATTGCCTAACCTCTCGGCCACCCTGGCGTTGGCAGAGCCTGTCGAAATTTTTTTTACGATAAATTTAATTTATCGTATTTGCAAGCTTCATCTTTCGATTGTTAAATACTTGCAATAGTATTTCTTTCGAGTGTTGAGGGTGTAATCCCAATAACATTGATGAAAGCAACGCGGCATTACAGCGTTAAGAAGCACTTGAAAATTTCGACAGGCTCTGCCAACGCCAGGGTGGCCGAGAGGTTAGGCAATCGCCCGGCATGCGAGGAACGCGGGTTCGATTCCCGCCTCTGGCGGTCATTTTTTCAAGTGCAATAATATATTTATAAAAATATTATATTATAAATAGTGAAATCAAATTGAATTGTGGTCGTTGTCAAATATTTATTTACTAGTGGTTGCCCGCGACTTTATCTGCGTGGACTCGATGATACAAATTGACTCATATTCCTATCGCTGTCCAGCAATTGTGGTCTCTCATTTGTACTCTGTCGTATAGTGAAGGGAGGTCACCCTGTATCACTTAATGTATATATCCTATACGGTAGGTCACTGATAGAAAATAATAAACTAATCACTGTACCGCCACCTGCCATTTATTGAGTGAAAAGAAATCGTACACCCGTAACCGTCCAGTCATCATGGCCTCTTGTTTGTTTCGTGAAGTATGGCGCAGTGGGGTCAACCTGTATCTCTGGATGTACTATTACTATCGAGATGAAACATACCCTAGATTACTACCAGAAATATACATATAATAAAAAATATCGGTTAAACTGTAGTTGGTAAAATAAGATTCGTTGGATGGGAAAAATAAAATACAATTATTTTGCTTTAAATTTGCACTGAGCACGGACGGCTCAGCCGAGGCGACAACATCTCCTGAGGATGCCGCGTGGAGTGGCGAAACGCGTCGAGGTTTTTTGCACGTTGGTGTTGGTAACTAACAACTGCATTAGCTGTAGTGCATGCGTATTGAGGGAGGGAGGGCGGTGCATTCTGCATTTGCCTGAACTGGTACTCAACGCGGTTGTGGTTGGTGTGGTTTTGGTGCCTGCGCTAGCGTGTCTTAGCGGAAATTTAAAGCAAAATAATTGTATTTTATGGATTGGATGGATAATGTATTTCCGCAAAGTAACGCCTGATTCTATTAATTATAAGATTCGTTGAGCAGATTTTAAATCTATAACGTTCAAGACCCATGCATACATACATACTAACATACAGACAAAAACTACATTTTTGTTCTGTACTGACCTAAAACAAGGCCTAGGATGTATTTTAATATTATTTAAATCAATGTACAGAATTCAACCTTAAACAGTTTTATTTCATGTATAGATTTAAATACCGATATTTTCCCCTCCCTAGCCCGCAGTCCGGTATACTAGTTATTTCACGGTTCGGTAAAGTTTAAACCTTCACCCCAATGAACCCTTAAGTCCACACTAAGTTGTGTAGGGGATCACTATTCAGCAATATAGTGTAAGTGTGCCAGCTTTACTATTTGCCAAAACAGAATTTAATTTAGGTGATTTTTTTCCAAAAAGTAATTTAGCGGGTGGCCCCCACGGTCCGACGCCAAACGGCGCAAGCACATAATCACTTGCACACTCAAGTGATGCATACGTGCGTCGTAAAATTAAATTCTGTTTTGGCAAATAGTAAAGCTGGCTCGTTCCTCGCTCAAAGGATAAGTATAGCTATCCAACGCGGTAACGCAGCCAGCATCCTCGCCTCCTTGCCTCAAGGACACGGGTTTAATTTTGATTAAGCACGTTTTAAGTTTATTTATTTTTATTTCATGCATGTCTTTGTTATTCTTTTCTTTTATTGATTAAACTTTTAGTGTGCCCGCTTAGCTGGATAGATAAGCCATTTGGCGCTATAGATAAAATAATTGCTCTTACGGTGAGGGAAAACATCGTGAGGAAACCTGCACATTCAGGCGACTGAATGTGTACGATGATCCAAACTGGTCAGGTTCCCCTGTTAACAGGGTCGCGGAAGTCAGATAGCATTCGCTCCACTGTGATTTATCTGATTTGCCACATCCTGGATCATAGTCCCAAGCGGACCCTAGGCCCTCGCGTGCGAGTGCACAACTGGGATAACGCTAGGATGATGATGATACAAATTATTATAAAAATCACATCAATTACGTATTTCCAAACTCAACTAAGCGTTAGCTTGTGCTATGGCGACTAGGACGATGGACAAACTAATAAATGTAAAAGTAACTCTGTCTGTGAGTTACGCAATCACTCACGCCTAAACTACTGCACCTGTGGCGACATCTTACCACTGTCGCCCACAATAGCAAGCAACTTCAAGACGCGACGCCCTGACTCGGCTCCTACAGGCTAGATGGCGCTGTTAGCCCGCTCCATACAACACAAACCGCGATATGTAAGATTTAGCACGAGCTTGACTACATATAGATAAACCAAGACGGTGACCATCGGACCTTGGTCCCCGACCAAAACAATTGGACGGTAGGAAGCGCTTCCCTTTGCCTTCCTAACTCAGTTGCGCCAAACACCGATTCAAATGAGTATGTACAGAGATAGTTTGAGACCCTGGAAAGGACATGGGCTACTTTATGTCGCGGTATAAAAACATCAAGGTGGGTGAAATGGGGAATTAAAGTTTGTTTGGGAAATAAGACTTTAGGCGCGGGTGAAGTCGCGGGGAACTGCTAGTAATTATATACTTTTATTGGCATCCATGACTCAGGTACGAGTACAAATGCTCGTGCTCATCACACGAACATTTGCCCCTTGCGATAGAAGAACTCGCAACCACTGTTTTTGTCTGTCTAGTTAATTTTTCCAAGAACGTCATGTCACTTATGTTAGGGCTACACTATCGCGATAATGCGAAGATTTCCGTTGTCGCGACACGTCTGGCCAAAGAATTCGTCCTATCGCGAATCATCTTCGCGAATACGCATGCCCTTCGCGCCGCTGTCGGTAAATTGCCACACATCAAAGGGTTTTGTCGCGACTAAGTTCGGGCGGTAGGCTACACTTCACGCGCTTTAGTTGACTACGAGGCGCCGAGCGGTTTACTGTAATGATAATAAATAATAAAATTGCTTTATTCAGGGTACATTTTTTACAATGAATGCGGTGGAGTCTTCCCATTAAGTATTAAAGAAAAACTTCTGTTGGGAATGACTCGCTACTTCCCGTCGGTTCCATTTAACATGATAAATATAAACAAGGTAAGCTATATAAAATAAAGTAAATACTTAAGAAAGATTAACAGGTATTGTTTAAACATGGCATGGTAGATACAATACTATGTGTATAGGTGTGTGTGTATGTGTGTGTGTTTGTGTTAGTGTGTGTATATGTGTGTGTTCGTGTTAAAGTGTGTGTGTATGTACTGTGTCCGATTTTTGTGAATAGATAACATCCACCATCGCCTTTTATTCCTCTTTTTGGCCTTTTTATTTTTGTTCAATTAATAAAGATACAGTACACCTGCAATCACCTCTTCCATGTTTTCCGCGAAATTATTTAACGCGACGTTCTAGATTATCGCAACGTCGTGAAGTTTTTTTTGATGTGGCCATACACGTTTGTTATCTATGGATCGAACACGAATTTTTTATCGCGACAACGCCACGACGAATCTTCGTTCAATTTGTAGCCGTTGCATTTGGTAACTGTCATCAAATCAAAATTGCCCGCCCGTATCATTCAAGTATTAGGTATATAATAACAGTGGTAAAACCCCATATGACCCGCTATTTTGTGTCGGTCACACGATTGAGTTAGGTTCGTGAACGCGTCATAAAAAGGCTTATAACTTCAAAAAGCCTCAACTTTCCGACAAACTTAATTGCCCTACGGAAACTTTAGGTCTATTACAGCATCATTGGAGGACAAATGCCTTTCTTATCGCTTGGATACAGAAAATACAGGCACATAAATTCATCAACTTTTTTCTGGCAACCTTTTAAAGAAACCCTTCATGGCAAAATTTTAAAGATAATAGAATGATTTAGATGTAAGTGTTGAATATTCAGTATAGTTAATTTTCTATTGTGTCTGGAATCCCGTATGGAGGTTGATACAGCATATGCGTTATACCCTTTTTGTTTAAATTCGTTGTAATTTTATTTAAATGCTTCAAAACTTCAAAACATTGTCAGTTCTCATCCCGAATCATGTCAGGAACAGATTTATAAAATTCCTAGCCCCTACATTTCGTGATATATCTGTCTAGAGCACGGCGCGAGTTTGAATAGGGCACCGTTTGATGCCGATCTGTAATTTATAAGGGCTGCTGTGAGAGGCCCATGAGTTGGGCTTTTACTAAGAAAATACAGGAACCCTGAAAACAATACACTCGTGTTTTTTAAGTTTTCATGCTCTTTTCTTTAGGAATTGTTCAACGCAGATTTAGATCCCTAATTTCGTTCCGGCGACCACGGGCGTTGTGGTGTAATACGTAAGACGTCCGACTGAAGAATCGTAGAAGACATGCGTTCGAATCTCGCTCGGTGACAAAAAAAATTTTTCCTTTTGTTTTTTGTGTATATATTCAAGTTTATAGCCTTTTTTTTTAAACAAGACTTACGAATTATAAAGCTTTTTTATTAAGTAGTAGTAACCGATCCAAGCTCGGTCGCCCAGGTATTAATATTAAAACGGGTGTTTAAAAATTCATCATATGTGTTCGTGAACTTACCCTCATTCATCTAATAACAAAACCATGGTCACCCTAGCTAGGATTGTACGAGGGGCATGCTTCTGACCGCTGCAGTGACGTCGCACGCTAGCGATGATTCTTGGGTTTGCCCATGACTACGGACATTTGAGTGTTAGCTGGGACACTACATGAATATAAAAATAGTGTAGAATCTGCATCCTATCCTTAGAGCGTTAAATCGTTTTGAAAGTTGTACATTCACCAATTGCTTTAATAAAAACGATAAATGCAATATATAGACTACAGGCCTATGTCCAAAATGGATGGTTCATATGAATCATATGTTTATTTATTCATATGTTGATTTTTTCATTGCAAGTGGGTTGAAAAGTTTCGTATCAAACTCGTGAGCAACTTGCTCATTAAACACTTGGCTGGTTTAATCCACTCGTCTGCAACGGGCTGCAACCCACAACCTCGTGAGTATTGACCAAGTTAGCTCACTTGTTTCATAAATACTATTAACTATACAGTCTTCAATAAAATATAGGGTATATAGATACATTTAGTCATACATAGTGACCTCTCTTCACCATACGACAGAGTACAATGAGAGACCACGACACAGAATAAGTACTAGTACTTCGTACAGAAGTATGACTTAGCAATTGTATTCAAAGAAATGTCTACTCAATGTTGTCAAAAATATGGCGTAATTTAGTTCGCCTCAGAGTCAAGCACCTAGTATAGACACCTACAAAAATCCATTGCAAGATAATTTCATACTTATTACTCTGGAATATGATTCATAATACACTAAACCTAGTCAGTGACGTAATATCACGCGACGCGATAGGGTTGACTGCTACGAGAAGCTTTTAACGCCATCTAGCGGCTCTTTTTAGTACTTTTTTCATTCTACACCAGCCAGCAACGTAGCCGCGCGGCCGCCGGTGAATAAAACGCGCGAGCGTGTCGCTGACCGGTAGCGACACGCAACTTGTTTTAGCCCCTTACAAAGGGTCGCCGCGCGTAGGTACGTTTTTGCTACCTACGCGGGGAGATACACAGACCTGACCACGATTATTGGACGGTGATAGGAGTAAGCATGAGTTAATTTGTATCACCGAGTCCACACAGACGAAGTCGCAGGCAACCACTGGTATTAAATAAAATAATACATGGGGATGCAAATATACTTTATTAAATTACAAATACTTGGGAATAATACAGTTTACATATGCAAAGAAAGACAATAGTTAGTTAATCGTAACACCATCTCGCGATAACAAAAGAACTGATTTTATATAAAAAACAGACATCACAGAAATTTTGTTAAACCGCGTTGGTTGGGTCCTACTCTGTAAGCCAGTGCTCGTATTTTCGAATTCAGCCGAAAACCTTACACGACTGACGTAGTAGTGACTCTTATATCTGGCTTATTTGCCAACATTCAAACCATCGAGGCAAACTATCCCCGATAAGAGTCCTCCTAACAAACCCTTATTGTTGCAGTCATCTCCGCAGTTGTCGCCACAGCCGCCTCCATTGCAACCACCATTGCCTCCCTTACCACCATGGTCACCTCCATGGCCGCCATCATGGCCACCACCGTTGCAACCGCTGCCGCATGGCGGACTCGGTGGCGGGCATGGCGGACTCGGTGGCGGGCATGGCGGACTCGATGGCGGGCATGCTGGCACTGGAAAATAGGTTATCTATACATAAAACAAAACTGTAGGAAATTGAATTCTGTACATTGATTTAAAAAGAAAAAATAACTCCTAGGCCTTAGTTTGGGTCAGTAGAGTACAAAAATGTAGTTTTTGAAATTTTACTAATTTAACAACTCCTCATATGACAAAAACTGTTCAGTCGTTTGGGCTCTAGTGCGTGCCAAACAATTATACATATATACATACTCTCGAAAAACATAACCCTCCTAACCCGCAGTCGGGTAAAAATGGGGAATAGTCCCGATTCCCCACAAAAAACGTCAGGGTTGTGGATCAAACAAAACAGGGAGATAAAGGGGACTTTATCTCCCTGATTTGTTTGATCCACGATTTACAGGGCCACCGATGTGCAAACGGTTTTGGCCCTAAGACTGGTAAGGGGCACTTGTCCTCGATAGTACATGTCTCGAACAGTGCAGCCTTGCGAATGCAGTCTGCGGTCGTCATCGCACTTGCACCTCTAAGTTTCGTAGCTGTAAAAAAAATTGACAACCTTTAAAGGCATAATTTTTACCTTCAGGGATTCCGGGACGGCACTGGCAGACGCACACCTGGAAAAAGATACTTTGTTAATATATTTCATTACTAGCGATTCCCTGCGACTACGCCCGCCCAAAAGTCGGATTTCCTATATAAAGAGATCTTCCTGGCATATCGACCTTGCCGCCATTTTGATTTTCTCAAAATGGCGGCAGGGTCTGAAAAAAATGATTGGTTAACAGCAACCAAAATTTGGCTACTAGTAGGCCATAATCTAGTGACTTGCGAACTTTTGCTTATCCACTAACCAGAAGATTGTTTATATTTAACAAAAATTTACTTCCCTACAACCTACAACTAACAAAACTAGTTTGGTTGATCCTTATTATCAGTGTAATCACATAGAGAATATTATTTATAAACTAAGTGTTATAATTATTTAACCGACTTACCAAGGCTGCCAAGGCGAACAAGATAAAAATGGTTTTCATTTTTATTTCTCAATTTTTCTGATGTTTTCAATAAAATCAGCTTGATGCTCTGGTAAGATGACTTGATGTGTGACTTCAAGTTTCTTAGAAGCCTTTTTATACTGAGAAGTAGAGTTGCGATCTACATAAGTAATCAATACATTATAAGAACAAAAATAATATCGTACGTACACTAATAAATTAATAATAGCAAATATTTTACCATAATATTTGCTAGTATAAAATATTAGTGTATAAATAATGAAGCTGAAAAAGTGTAGAAGCATTACGGGACCAAAAAACTTACATACTCGGTAATACATGTGGGTAAATTGCATGAAATCCATACTAATCCATACTAATATTATGAATGCGAATGTGTGTTTGTCTGTCTCCCTGTCTGTTACCTCTTGACGCTTAAACCACTGAACCGATTGAGATGAAATTTGGTATGGTGACAGTTCGAGACCCTGGAAAGGACATAGGCTACATTTTGTCGCGATATAAAAACATTAAGGGGGTGAAATGTTGGATGAAAGCTTATATGGAAAATCCAACTCTTGCGGGCGAAGTCGCGGGGAACTAATAGTAATGAAATATTTGTCATTTTAACTAATTTATCTTTGGCTGATAAATGTTATATTATATACCATAATTTTTGCATGATTAATAATTGATACCTTAGTATAAAATTAAATAGATATCCTTTTGCAAATCCGTTTGTATTAGAAATATAAAGAAATACCTCGTTTAAATTTTCTTTTTGGTAGGTGTTTCTTTGTTTCTACATTTACATTTATCTGGTTTTATTGCTGCTATACTTAGTCAACATTCGCAACATGCGTATTAACAGGTGGTCAAAGAATATCTATAGATAGGATTTGAACTGTCACTCTCAAGGGCGCAGCTAGGATTTTGTTAAGGGGCCAAGTGCGAGTCGGACTTGCATACGAAGAGATTTTTTAAAAATACTTTCTCTCTTTATTGCAGCTACATTAAATTTGAAATAACATACATGTAATTTATAATGTAATCTATCAATCAGTCTTTTAAAAAGTACTTAATATATACAATTTATCAATAAAAATTAATATAAATTATCACTTCGTTCAAGCTTCAGAAACTTATTGTGTTTTTTTTAAACACTTTTACGATTTTTAAATACTTAAAACAACTATTAATTTTCAAATGTAACCACAATATTATTTAATATTTAACAAATACCATACATAATGTAATTATTATATTAAAGCGTCCTCTCATATTACTACTTATACATATTTTGCAGTGCCCTACAGTACAGGGTCCATAATGATTGACTAGTACCCTATATTATACACCCTGTATGTACCTACACATTATGGAGCAAAAAGTATCGAATTGCATTAATAGGAATAGGTATATAGATAAAATAAGTTTTTTGTAGTTCAATCTAATTTTATTGTTTCGTAGGAAGTGTGAAAAGTATTCTCCTCGGGGATAAAAATGTCTAAAAATATCTTAAATCCCTCGCTACACTCAGGATTCTACTTTCAACTCCCTCGTTATGCTCTGGAGTAAGCACGTTACGCTCGAGATTCAAGATGGCGCCCGTGATGTAAGACTCCACTTTGCCCCCTTAGTGAATAATCTACTCTTTTTATTTTTAACTTTTGGACCATCGTATTTACTTTTTGGAAAAATTGCACCTACATTAAATTCTTTTTTGACAAATAGTAAACCTGGCTCGTTCTTCGCTCAAAGGATAAGTATAGCAATCCAACGCGGTAACGCAGCCAGCATCCTAGCCTCCTTGCCTCAAGGACACGGGTTCATTTTTGATTAAGTAGGTTTTAAGTTTTTTTTTATTTCATGCATGTCTTAGTATTGAGCAATCTACTTTTATGGTTTTCGAGCATTTTAAATCACTCGCGTGCAGATTTCTCCTGATTACACGTTCATTACCTGAAACTGCGCATTTCTGAAACACTCGACGTGTCATTTTTTGTGTCTATCAATATGAAATACGTCATGCGACTTGGTAGACGAGTGATAGTTAAGTCGCATTCGCTAACAGATTGTCATACGAGTGATTCAAAAATAGAGCTCATTTTCGTTCACCATTTAAAACTCCGCATTTTTTAAACGCTCAACTGCACTCAATCGCTCGAAACCGCAACGAGTGACCCTACCCACTCGTCACATAGAAGCGAGCGATAGAATAAATGTCAAAATTAAGTGTTGTTGCGTCACTAACTGTGTATGTCCGTTTGTCCCATATTTAGTTGCGGCGGTTTTTTTTTAAATCATCGTCAATAGACATTATTTTGACAAGAAGCCGGCAGCTTCGAAGACAAATGATTGAAAAATGGAAGTCAGTGTCATGCGACGACGACAAGTGAAAATTAAATCGCATTCGCCAACATAATGTCATACGAGTGATTCAAAAATAGAGCCCCAGGGTGGTTGAACTACCTCTAGGTATTATATCTTAGATATTCTTTGACCACCTGTTAATACGAATGTTGCTAAGTACAACAAGAAAAAACCAGATAAATTTAAAAACATAGAAACACCTACCTCAAGCAAATTTGAAACGACCATGCATTTTTAGATATTTTTTATATTTTGAATACAAACAAATTTGCAATAGGATATCTATTAAATTTTGTACTGAGGTATACACCATCATTTTTAGGGTTCCGTATCCAAAGGGTAAAAACGGGACTTTATTACTATGCCTCCAATGTCTGTCTGTCTGTCACATGTTTGCTGTATGAGAGCCCCCCTTAAATATTTATTTGATTCTATTTTTAGTATATTTTGTTGTTAGAGTGGCAACAGAATTACATCATCTGTGAAAATTTTTACTGTCTATCACTGTCAGCTATCACGGTTCATGAGATACAGCCTGGTGACAGACAGACAACGAAGGCCTAGTAATAGGGTCCCGTTTTTACCCTTCGGGTACGGAAGCATAAAAAACAAGAATGTGTATTTAACCCACACGTATTACTAAGTAATGTAAGTTTTTGGTCCCGTAATGCTTCTACACTTTTACAGCTCGATTATTTATACGCAAATATTTTATATTTTATACTTAACAGCAAATATTGAGGTTGTACGATATTATTTATTGCTTATAATGTATTGATTACTTACGTTGATCCCAACACTACATCTCAGTATAAAAAGGCTTTAAAAAAACTTGAATTCACACATCAAGCCATCTTACCAGAGCATCTAGCTGATTTCATTGAAAACATTAGAAAAAAATAAGTAATAAACATGAAAACCATTTTTATCTTGTTCGCCTTGGCAGCCTTGGTAAGTCGTTTTGAATAATTAAAACACATAGTTTATAAATAATTTTAAATTCTCTAATAATTCTTCTCCTAATTGAATTTCAGCTATTTCCACTAATCTGCACTAAGATCAGCCAGTGTGCAAAAGATTAATAGAGCACAAGTGTGTGCGCAATACACGGGTGCACTCTCTATTCCATAACTCTCATTTCTAACTAGATGATGGGAGAGAGATCAGGCGCAGGATTTTTATTGTTTTTTCGTCTATAGGCGTTTACTGTCATTAGGAGTGTCTCGGTGGCGCAGTGGATAGCGGGTTGCCTCTCATGCGGGAGGCACCGGTTCGATCCCACGTGCCGCCATGTACCAATGACTTTTTCTGAGTTATGTACATTAGTTGTTTCACAAACCGACGCTCTTACAGTGAGGGAAAACATCGTGAGGAAACCAGCACATTCAGGCGACTGAATGTGTAACCATGAAACAAAACTGGTCAGGTTCCCTTGTGAACAGGGTCACTGAGGTCAGTCGCTCTACTGTAATTACCTGATCTGCCAAATCCTGGATCATGGTCAGCGGACCCTGGGCCCTCGCTTGCGAGTGCACACCCGGGATAATGCTGGATGATCATCATCCAGCGTTTACGTCCTGACTCCAGAGCGGTTTCTGAGTTATTTCAAGTCAGAAAAACCCAGAAACGAATGGTCCGGACCGGGATTCAAACCCGGGACCTCGGGGACCATCAGTGTCGACCACTAGCCCAATGAGACAGTCCTCTCTAAAAATATCATGTCCCTGTAGGGATCGAAATAAGTTACGCCAGTACCTATTTCAAACAATATTGTAAATGCGTGTCGGTCTATTTTATTACCTCTTCCTTCACGCCTTAACAGTTTAATCGATTTAGATGAAATTTGGAGTTTGTGACCCTGGAAAGGTGTTTAAAACTTTTTGTATATAAGACTGCCTAGTTGGTCTTGTGGTCAGCACGCTGGGTACTATCCACGAGGTCCCGGATTCGCATCCCGGGTCGGGCCGAGAGCGTTTGGGTTTTTCTGTCTTGAAATTACGCAGACACAGCTCTGGAGTCAGGAAGTTTGTGGTGTTAACACCCCCGTGCCTCGGAAAGCACGTTAAAAGCCGTTGGTCCTGCGCCTGATCTCTCTACAGTCATGTCGGACTTCCGTCTCACCGAATTATGAGAGTGAAGGAACAGAGAGTGCACCTGTGTATTGCGCACACACTTGTGCACTATTTGTTGACATTATTATATAAGCTGACATAACGACTCCCGCCGCTTTTTTGTTTGTTTCAAAACCGCGGTGCACGATTAAAGTGAAATGTATAGATAGAGGACATCGAGAGGAACAAAAATGACAAGTAAGCAAGTACCCTAAAGTGCTACTATACCTAGATATTTGAAGGTAAAAATCGACAAGTGCGTACACTTCGAAAAAAATGGCGGCGAAGTCGCCATGCCAGTCCTCTTTATATAGTTTGGCCGAGTTTGGACTAGCGATAATTGATGGGCTATTATTGGTTCATCAAACGTTATCGACAAAAAACCCCCATTAAATCAAATTTCACTTACAAAAATTAATCGGCCGTGTCATCCGGTGGGACTCGAACCCACGTCCCTTCGCTATCCGGGCGAGTGCTCTTACCAACTAAGCTAATGAGGACGTACTACGCCAGTGAGCCGGCGTTCGACTTCATCAATACTTGGTTTAGTTGGTAAGAGCACTCGCCCGGATAGCGAAGGGACGTGGGTTCGAGTCCCATCGGATGACACAGTCGATTAATTTTTGTAAGTGAAATTTGATTTAATTTCGTTAAAACTTGCAAAATAATTGCTTAAGTTATAAAAATGTCCAAAAAGTTATGAAAAGGATTCATTTGAAAGGTAACGCTATCGCCTATCAAGTTTAAAAATATTTGTCAAACATTTTTTTTAGGAAAATATATTTTTACAATATTTTTTTTCATTAGGATTATGTTTCTAAAATTTGATAAATAAAACGCCCTTTGATTATCGCTAGTCGAAACTCGGACAACCTGTATAGGAAATCCGATATTTGGGCGGGCGTACTCGCAGGGAATCGCTAGTAATGAAATAAATTAACAAAGGTTGCGGGTTCGAATCCCGCAAGGGGCAAATGTTTGTGTGATGAGCACGAGCAGTTGTACCTAAGTCATGGATGTTTATATGTATTTAAGTATTTCTATCCGTTATCCTAGTCACCATAGCACAAGCTCACGCTTAGTTTAGGGGCTAGGTAATTGGTGTGTTTGTTGAAACAATTTATTTATTTATTTTAAAATTTATCTTTTTGCAGGTATGCGTCTGCCAGTGCCGTCCCGGACTCCCTGAAGGTAAGAATAATGCCTTTAAAGGTTCTTGTTACATTTTATTACAGCTACCTACGAAACTTTGAGGTGCAAGTGCGATGGCGACCGCACACTGCAATCGCAGGCCGCACTGTTCGAGACATATCTATCGAGGACAAGTGCCCCTTACCAGTCTTAGGGCCAAAACCGTTTGCACATCGCATCGTAGATATCGAAAGACAAAAAACCAAAAAGCTATTATGGCGACGTAACAGTAAAATTCAAACTCAAAATATGCGTGTTTCACGTTTTTTCTTTAGCATTGTTCGACGCAGAATATGGTCGCTAATTTCACACCGATAAGCATGAGCGGTGTGACCGAATGGATTAGATGTAGGCCTGTTAGTCATAAAGTATGTGTCTGGACTCTAGGGCGTAAATCTTTCTTGATGACAAAATAATATATATTAACTTTTTATTTATTTATTCAAAATAGCTTTTTTAGTTTTTATTGTTTTTAGAAAATAAATTTGTAGTTAATGTTTGGGATAATATATTGTTCATAAGTATGTCCTAACATTTGCCTATCCATACTAATATTATAAATGCGAAAGTGTGTCTGTCTGTCTGTCTGTTACCTCTTGACGCTTAAACCACTGAACCGATTTAGATGGAATTTGGTATGGAGATAGTTCAAGACCCTGGAAAGGACATAGGCTACATTTTGTTGTGATATAAAAACATTAAGAGGGTGAAATGGGAGATGAAAATTTATATGGAAAATCCAACTCTTGCGCGGGCAAAGTCGCGGTGAACCACTAGTTAGTATTACAATAAAGTACCTGGGCGACCGAGCTTTGCTTCTATTTAATAAAAAAACCTATTAAAAAAGAAACAAAAAAATATATAAAAATAACAAAAGAAATAATTTTGTTTTTACATTTGTCGCACCGCCCACTTTTCATTTCTGCTTAGCCCAAAGGTACGACTTGTAGAGAATACCACTAGGCATTAAGTCCGCCTTTGGACAAAGTTTTAGTTGTGCAATAACGCTTAAATGAATAAAAAAATAAAAAATAAAAACTGTTTAATCACCGAGCGAGATTTAAACACACATACACATAGTACTATTATTCCTACGTCTACGTATGCTTATATTTCTTCTTGTTGTTTTACGCCATTATTGTAGGTACGTTTCTCATGTACCATAGCTCTTGAGCTATGGTTCAATTTGTGTTCGTTATGCATTACGCGAAGCCTAGTAGTTAGTTTTTATAGCAGTATAACAGTTATCCGAGAGATGGCGCTAATTTCCATTAACTAAAATTTGTATCGGGAATTTATATTTTTGCACTTTTGCTTTTTATGTATCTAAGTTTATTCTCAAGCCAACGGTATTTGTAAAACACGTTTGTTTAAAAATAAATTTGCATTGTTGCTATTAATTATTATTCACTTGAAACCAACATCTTGTTGTTTAACGCCATCTATTGTCGATTTCTCTTATTACATAGCTCTTTAGCTATCTATGGTTCAATTTAGGTTCGATATTATGGCAGCTATCCGAGAGATGGCACCACGTGTAAAACATTCCCAAAAAACTATCTCCTTTAGTCTGTTTATTCGAGGTCCTAGAACTTCTTAACAACAAAAAAATTACCCCGCTCCTGGAGATTGATGTCTCATCGAGGTTTTAATTAAGCCATATTGAGTATACTATATCTTTCCTGCTCTTACTATTACAAACAAAGAAAGCATAAGATCACGTTCCAAGCCACGTAAACACAAACATGGTGTCATGTGTCGGGTTACGGAGTAGATGAGCGAAGTGGACGGTGTGCTGTAGGCGTAAGCGCTGGTTCACGGAACTCTGTAGGTACTCAGTTATACGTATAGATAACCTAGTTTTGTATATGTATAGATAACCTATTTTCCAGTGCCAGCATGCCCGCCATCAACTCCACAATGCCCGCCACCAACTCCACAATGCCCGCCACCGAGTCCGCCATGCGGCAGCGGTGGCAACGGTGGTGGCCAAGGAGGTGGCAATGGTGGTAAGGGAGGCAATGGTGGTGGTAATGGAGGCGGCTGTGGCAACAACTGCGGAGACGACTGCAACGATAAGGGTTTGTTAGGAGAACTCTTATCAGGGATAGTTTGCCTCGATGGTTTGAATGTTGGCAAATAAGCCAAATATAAGAGGCACTACTACGTCAGTCGTGTTAGGTTTTCGGCTGAAGTCGAAAAAACGAGCACTGGCTTACGGGGTAGGACCCTACCAACGCGGTTTAACAAAATTTCTGTGATATTGTCTGTTTTTTTATATAAAATCAGTTCTTTTGTTATCGCGAGATGGTGTTAAGATTTACTAAGTATTGTCTTCCCTTGCGCCTGTAAACTGTATAATTCCAGAGTGTTTTTAATTTAATAAAGTATATTTGCATCCCTAAGTATTATTTTATTTACTACTAGTGGTTACCCGTAACTTAGTCTGCGTAGACTCGATGATACATATTGACTTATTCATACTTACTCCTATCACCGCCCAGTAATCGTGGCCTCTCATTGTACTCTATCGTATGGTGAAGATAGGTCACCCTGTATGACTAAATGTACCTATATACCCTAAATTTTGTAGTAGACTTATATAGTCTAATAGTATTATAGTAACTGTGAAACAAGTGAGCTAAGTTTGTCAATACTTATTCACGAGGCTGCAGCCCGAACCGTAGGCGTAGATTATCTATTTGGTAATTATATTTTTGCAATACCCGAATTGTAAGGGTCACTAAGTTATAAGTAAGTTAAAATGTAGCCTAAGACCTGCTGAATTGGTACACTTAGTAAGCAAATAAATAAATAAATATATAAGGTTATATTTTAGTAACGGATGAAACTTAGAGGGCAAATGCAACAACATTAGTGAATAATGTTTGTAAAAAAATATTTATTTTTATACGCTAGGTTTCGAGAAAAACGTCAACATTATGATTTCTAAGTAAAAAGTGTTGTGATTACTCTCTTGCTTACGTTTGGTACACAAGTTCGGTGTACGAGTAAATCAAAATAAGAAAGGCAGCGGCAAAAACGTAGTTTTAAGTCTAAACAGGTGATCTTAAAAATATTTTTTTTTGTTAGGAAAAATAAAAATAAAAAAGTGCCCGTTTTTTGGGAAATAATGTTCAGGTCGTATTTCTCCGACTTAGTAAGAGCATCTGTTAAAATATCGTCACAAGCTAAAATGTAACCTTATATATAATCCCTCTAATATTATAAATGCGAAAGTTTGTGTGTGAGTGTGTGAGTGTGTATGTTTGTTACTTCTTCACGCATAAACTAGTGAACGGATATGGATGAAATTTGGCACAGAGATAGATTATAGTCTGGAATAACATATAGGCTACTTTTCATCCCAAAAAAACACAGTTCCTGTAGGACACAGAAATAGTAGTTTACGCGGGCGAAGTCGCGGGCAACACCTATAAGTTTATTACCATTACTTTTGCCACAATTTGAATTAAAGACGTGACCCGGCAATTTTTCTCATCACTCTGTGCTGTGACAAAATGTCGCACCGATTACTGGTTACGCGTCATAGACCCTATATATCCCTCCCATGAGGAAACGCCAGTGGTCTAGACGTGGAGGACACCTACTCGTTAGGCTCCCACGTTCCCATATTACGAATGTAAGTTTATGATGGCTCTGGCTTTGGTTCTCGTTTGGTCCAAAAAAACGGCCAAGTGCTAGTCGGACTCGCGCACGAAGGGTTCCGTACCATTATCGAAAAAAAAACTGTATTCCCATAACAAAGTTGTTTTTTTTACCCGTCTGCGGAAGGAGGGTTATGTTTTTCGAGAGTATGTATGTATGTATGTATAATTGTTTGGCACGCCCTACAGCCTAAACGGCTAGACAGTTTTTGACATATGAGGTGTCGTTGAATTTGTCAAAATTGTGAGAGTCGCATAGGCTATACAAATTTAAAAAATGGCGCCCGCAAATGGTAATAAAGGGGGGAGGGGGGATTGATTTTTTTCCTTACCATAGCAATATGGGTGTCAAATGAAAGCCAGTAAAAAGTCCATTTCAAAAATTATTATATTTTTGAAATGGAGTTTTCAACTTGTCACGACTTATACTGAGCGGGGACCTTTTTGGCACATGGTTTTTAGTGTAGTATTCCATTTATAATGTATGTATAATATCAATTAATTATTCCTATTTATAATGTTTAAGTAATTCCTTGTGTTTTGTTTGCCGTGTGCCAAATAAAAATGATTATTATTATTATTATATTTTGACGTTTCTAAATAAATATAGTCTGTCTCTTTTCGTTTGTTTGGCAGAGCAAGAGAGAGACTGAACCTAAATTTAATCTTACACAGGGCGCATTTGAATTGAGCCTACTATGCTCAATGACGAAAATGTTTTTACTTTTTTTTTTTTAATTTATTTAACTTTATAGTTTTTAAATATGACTTGTACTATATGAGCAAAGCTCGGTCGCCCACTTACTATTATTAGTCATATGAGGCAGCTTTATTATTTAATATTAATCATACCAATAAAACATAGCCTAGGTAGTTCCTCACACATAAAAATTATTTCAGCAGGGAAAATGTATAGTGCTAGTAATGTAAATGAAATAATACATAGAGAAACAAACATACTTTATTAAATTACAGACACTCCGGAATTATATAGTTTACATTACATTATCTCGTGTTAACAAAACAACTGATTTGATATAAAAACAGACACAGAAATTAGGTATTCTAAGCCGCGATGGGTCCTACCCCGTAAGCCAGTGCTCGTATTTTCGACGTCAGCCAAAAACCTAACACGACTTACAATGTTTGACTTATTTGCCAAGACCCACATCATCGACGGTGATTATGTCACCTACGAGTCCTCCTAACACACTCTTATCGTAGTAGTTGTCTCCGCAGTTGTCTTTACAATTGTCGCCACAGCCGCCTCCGTTACCACCACAATTGCCTCCTTTACCACCATGGCCGCCTCCATAGCCGCCTCCGTGGCCGCCTCCATTGCCGCCTCCGTGGCCGCCTCCATTGCCGCCTCCATAGCCGCCTCCGTGGCCATTTCCATGGCCGCT
Organism: Pyrausta nigrata; assembly: GCA_949316185.1. Lineage (NCBI taxonomy): Eukaryota > Metazoa > Arthropoda > Insecta > Lepidoptera > Crambidae > Pyrausta > Pyrausta nigrata. The sequence continues at coordinate 7,881,756 of OX438964.1, read as the reverse complement.
ATCATGGCCACCACCGCATGGCGGACACGGTGGCGCGCAATCTGGCGCTGTAATAAAGGTTTTTTTTTAATTTATAAATACATGTATTGCTCATTCATATTCAGCGTCAAATACTTTTTTTAAATTTTGCTGTTACGTCGCCAGAATATTCTTTAGAGAACTACGATGGTTTATGCAAATGGTTTTAGCCCTAAGACTGGTAAGGGGCACTTGTCCTCAATAGTACATATGTGCAACCTGCGTCTTGCAGTCTGCGGTCGCCATCGCACTTGTACGTCAAAATTTCGTTGCTGGAAAAATGTAACAACGTTTAATTAAATGCATTTCTTACCTTTAGGAAGTCCGGGACGGCACTGGCAGACGCATACCTGGAAAAAAACATAATTATTTTTTTAATTACTAGCGATTCCCTGCGACTACGCCCGCCCAAAAATCGGATTTTCCAAAGGTTTTCCTCCCCCATTATAATTAATATTATGTCATGTCATTCCATTTAACCCTTTATTGACATTTTATTTTGACACAAAATACCCTATTTACTTTCCAGGGTCTCAAACTATCTCTATACCAAATTTAAGCTAAATCTATTCCTAAGCTGTTTAAATGTGAAGAGGTAACAAAACAGACATACACATTTTCGCATTAACAATATTAGTATGGATTGATATTCGTAGTTATACTAACATATTACAATACGATCCCTACAGGGACATGATATAATTATGAGAGGACTGTCTCATTGGTCTAGTGATCGGCACTGGTGGTCCCCGAGGTTCCGGGCTTGAATCCCGGTTCGGACCATTTTTTTCTTGGTTTTTCTGCCTTTAAATAACTCAGAAAACGCTCTGGAGTCAGGAAGTTGATGGAGTTCTTCGTGGCTCGAAATACACGTTTACATTTTCAATGACTGTAAACGCCTTATTATCATCCAGGGTTATCCCGGTTGTGCACTCGCAAGCGAGGGCCCAGGGTCCACTGACCATGATCCAGGACTTGGCAGATCACGTAATTTCAGTGGAGCGACTGCCATCTGACTCTGTTCACAACCGTGTAACATAGTAACCATGAAACATGGTTACACATTCAGTTGCCTGAATGTGCAGGTTTCTTCCTCACGAAACAACTAATTTACATAACTCATAAAAAGTCATTGATACATGGCGGCACGTGGGATCGAACCGGTACCTCCCGCATGAGAGGCAACCCGATAGCCACTGCGCCACCGAGACGATTCTAATGACCATAAACGCCCATAGACGAAAATAAAAATCTAATGTATCTGTAGTCTTTGGTCCTGCGCCTGATCTCTCTCCCATCATCTAGGTAAAATGCCGTCTCACCGAAATGAGAATCAAGAAACAGAGAATGCACCTGTGTATTGCGCACACACTTGTGCACTATTAATCTTTTGCGCACCGGCTGATCTTAGTGGAGATTGGTGGCGCTGATATTCACTTGGAGAAGAATTAGAGAATTTTATTTATCAACTAAGTATGTGTTTTATTCAAACCGACTTACCAAGGCTGCCAAAGCGAACAAGACAATGATGGATTTCATTTTTATTTCAAAGTTTTTTCTGATGTTTCCAATGAAATCAGCTAGATGCTCTGGTAAGATGACTTGATGTGTGAATTCAAGTTTCTTAAAAGCCTTTTTATACTGAGATGTTGTGTTTTGATCCACGTAAGTAATCATTACATTTTAAGCAATAAATATTATCGTATACTAACTTAATATTTGCTGGTACTAAATATTAGTGTAAAAATAATTGAGCTGAAAAAAGTGTAGAAGCATTAAGGGTCTAAAAAAACTTACATACTCAGTAATATACATGTAGGTTAAATAATGCGAGTACTTGTTTTTAGGATTACGTAGTCCTGACAAGGAACCCTTACCCCGTTATTCCAAAAACTACCGGGTTTAAGACAGGACTAAGCTATTATAATATTATAGGCTCAATTGCAATGCGCCCTGTCTAAAATTAAATTTAGGTTCAGTCGCTCTCTTTCTCTTTCAAACAAACGAAAAGAGACAGACTACAATAATTTAAAAACGTCAAATTAAGTGATGCGATTTCTAACGTATTTGTACAAGTTTTTGCGTGTTTTCGTCTAACTTTAGTCGTCATCGAATGACATCCCTACTAAATTGTCTATGGGTTCTCTAATTTCCTTAGCAACGGACAGCTGTTTAGTCGGACGTTTCTAAATTAGTATAGTCTGTCTCCTTTCGTTTGTTTGGCAGAGAAAGTGAGAGACTGAACCTAAATTTAATCTTAGACAAGGCGCATTGGAATTGAGCCCATTAGCTAGCCAATTAGAAAAGCGTTTCTCTATTAGGTTATGTCACGAATGTGTCATTCATTTCTCTGTTGTCGGCTAATATTTAGACCCATTTTAAACCTGGTCTAATTTTTCTGTAATAACACCGTTCTATAATTTTATAGTTTCGTCATGTCCGTGTGTCTGATCGAGGGAGACCGTACGGTCTCTTAGCTATAGTTTTGTAGTAAGAGGAAGCTTTATTATAATAATCATATTATATTTGTAGGAATATGTTAATTTTATTTTATTTTATGATAACGAATTATCCCTGGCACGTACATTATCTCTCTATTAAATGTAAGCATTTGAGTGATTTTCTAGGGCCGTTTTTTGGCGGTCACACGTTCATAATTCCTGACCCAATTAATATACAGCTTCGGAATCAACTTTAAATGATTTTCTGTTTATTCATCTATACAGACATAGTATAAAATAGGGCTTACAGATATTTTTTAAACAATATTTTACCGCCAAAATCGGGAGCAAAACCGGTGTTCTCCGCGCGTCCCAACGACCTCGCGCTCAGTTCAACCACTAATATCTTTTTTGCTTGTTGTATTATGTACACATACTATATATCAAAAAATATGTAAAAAGGCCAAGATTGATCATTCAAAAAACAGTATTGATATCGTTTAAACAGAAAGAGTTAGAAAATATTTTGTCTCGGTCACACGATTGTGGTAGATTCGCGAACGCGACATAAAAAGGATCATAGCTTCAAAGAGCCTCAACTTTTAGACATGCTTAATGGCCCTACGGAAACTTTAGTTTCATTACAGCATCATTGGAGGACAAACGCTTTTCTTATCGCTATGATATAGAAAATACAGGCACACAAATTTATCAACTTTTTTCTGGCAACCTTTTGAAGAAACCCTTCATGGTTAAATTTTAAAGACGATAGAATGATTTAGATGCAAGTGTTAAATATTTAGTATTAAACCTCTTTTCAATTTCGTCGTCCGCTTTTTAGTTTTTATATTTGTCAAAAAGCCACTTGTAAATTTTTGAAAATGTAAAATTTTCGTAACTTTCGTGGCATGGTTTTCGTGGACATTTGACCACGAAGGTTATCTTTCACTCCACGTAGGGCTACGAAGGTATATTTATGCAAACTTAATTTACTTCCTTTTCAGTCTGTAGATGTTTTACATAACCATGTTAACGTTTTCTCCCAAAATTATTTACAAACGATAGTTTGAGTAGGTAAAAGCATGACTTTTCCTTGTATTCATCTATTTTAGTCAAATATGGTTGATGTGCCTAATTGATTGAACTCTGATGTTCTACCAACTAAATAAATGGTTGACTTATCAATTTATCGATGTCAATAAGGAAAGTTCTCCATAGAATTCATATACGAATAACTTGATAAAACACTGCCCTTGATTAAATGTATGCACATGTAGAATAAAAAGGATTTGGCAAAAACAATATATCACACACTTTTGATAATTAGCACCATACACTCATTTGGGGCAAAGAAGATGGAGGGTCTTGGCAGTTGGCACAATGCATGTCTTCAAACAAGTGAGCTTTAAAATTAACTTGCGCCAGACGAATTTTAGTTGAATTCCCGTATCCAAGTGGCACCCACTCTTGTATCTTTTGGAAACGCAAACTGTGATCTACAGTTTTAGACGATAGGAGTACGTATACCTGAGCAAAGTGATTTTTGGGCAGGTTCACCTTAGCTGGATAGAGTCCGAAATAATACACAAGGGCATCATTTTGAACTAAATACTTCAGTGCTTAAAAATGAACGTCTACAACCAATCCGAAACATGGTCTCTTACCATGGGCGTTATAAAAAAGTTTAAGGGCACACAACGAGCTATTTGGTGTTTCTCCACGAATTGAAGAGATACGTAGAAGAACTGAAGTAATAGACTTAGCCCTGTAGATCACTAAGCTCAAGTGATAGTGGGCAAGGCACAGTGCAGAAAGGTTCTTGATTGGATACCATTTGGTCAAGAGCGTGGCGTAGGGCATCCACCAGCAAGATTGATAGACGACCCTGCAAATAGTTACCGACCGAAGTTTCGGTTTCGGTTTCGGCCAGTTTAGGGTAAAAATGGTGTTTACGGCTTCGGCCAAAAACAGGCCGAAACTTCGGCCGCGCCGAAACTTTCATATTATACTTCAATAGTCACGGTCTGTTTTGATAAGTCCTAGCTTCGGAACGGAAGTTTCTTCTTGTGCATCGTTTTACCTTTCAAATGTTTGCAGCATTCACAAACGCACAGTTTTAGTAGAATTTATAGCTTAATTTACTAAATTATAAAAACACGTCAGATTAGACTTGTGCAATTGTTGTGATTTTGCATTAAAAGAGTACTTCTATTCTACTAGCGACTATACAATGTCAATCTTTTTTTAAGGAAGCTTTTGCCTTTCAGGCATGTCAGCTCCATCGTAACTTAAAGCTATTATTAACAAAGTGCTTAAATCTAAAGATGCCGTTTTAAAGTGTTGTATTTCTATTTATAGCTATCTTTCAAAGTAAATTTGCTTCATTGGATAAGGGCATAGCCAAAACACTTGGAACAATAACCACATCTAATCAATTAATTTGCAAGGTCTCCATTACTCTAAGTCTCAAACACATTTTTGACAAATTCCATCAGCAAGGGTTACATATCATTAAAACCATTACATGTGTAACAAAAACATTACAGGTGTTTTTGTTTTTTTCGTGAGATGTACAAACATACCAAATGGAGAGCGTCCAGACAGCTATAAATAAACCAGGATAGTCATGTGCCAAATTCCCTTTTCTCTTGTTATCATTAAACTGTTCTACATATTTATATTTTTGTAGTCGTCGGGTTTTCATTTTAGTTATAGCATGGATAGTCCATGGTTACAGCGACGTAGCCGTCCTTAAGCTATTCAATGCAACTCCACCACTGCAATCCCTGTGTAGTCAGCTAAGCCTGACCTTTATAAATATCCAGTAAAGGTGCTTATTTGCCACGCCGTCCCAAAAAAACTACTCTACTTCGATCCCGCAACGAATTAAATCACATAGAAAAGTCAAAAATCATTAACATTTTTTGCAAATCTTTTCAAACTGCGACTATTGTGCGTAATAAGAATATTTCACTTGCATGTAAATGATCAACGTTATACTTTAAAATATTGTTTTAAGTGAAAACGTGATAAACAAATGCCATCTAAAAATTTACTATAACTAATACTATACTTTGTTACGGAAAGCGCATCTACAAGTTCTTTGACACAAAAATTTGCGCTCGTTTTGATCGTGCCTTTTGTACTTAGGTTGTATTGTAACGAAGGTAATTTTGACAATATCATTGTACATCAATGTCAGAACTTCATCATTGTCCTTTGAAAGACAAGCGGAAGCTCTGTTTGCGATCACGATTCTTCGAATTTCCAAAAATGTTTGCGCTAGCTCTGATCGCACTTGCTTGCCCGTGAGTTTCGGTTTCGATTTCGGCCAAAACTGACTGACTCGGTTTTGGCTGAAAATCGTGTTTCGGTCGGACACTACCTGCAAAGGTCGCATGATCGCACTAGATACAAGCCGCTTGTAACTGGTCACGTTGGAAGTCTTTGGGGTAGGCCTATGTTTATCAGTGGACGTCCTGCGTCTGATTATATTGTTGATATGCATGTGTGCATTTAGTACATTAGCTAACAAAAATAAACCTTATTTTTGTGATTTGCTAACAAACCCTTTGATTCTACTTCGACGTCACACCGAAACCGTTTGCTATATATAACGTTAAGAGATTTATTTATTAATGCTTTTTATGCTCTTTACTAGAAAAAAAAACTGTTTTTTGTAAAAGCAGATATTCTTTTAATTATGTAGGTTTTATTTGCAATATTTTTATGTCATAAAATGGAACTTCGCTGTGCAAAATACGTTTCGTAACTTTCGTGGAGTCATAAATAACTTTCGTGGGTACCTAAATTTCAAAATTAAATATCGGAGTGAAAAATAAACCGATTTGTTTGATTCCAACAGAATTGAATATAATTTTAGACCTTCTTTAGTGTAGTATTTTTTTCTTTTCAAAAAAACTTAAACTAAAAATCGCCACGAAGGTGACGTGGCGAATGCTTTCCGGAGAATCACTCATTTTATTCAATTGTAATTTTTGGTTATGTATTAATTATTAATCAGCTTCTCTTTTTATCTTGCACCAAGATCACTCCCAGTGATAAGACCGTCTACATTGAACCTATTAACATGTTTTTATATTGTATGTTTGTCACCCTAATATGTTGTATTTAAATAGATACTGGTACGGAACCTTTCGTGCGCGGGTCCGCATCGCACTTGGCAGGTTTTTATTTTATTTTACTATTGTATTTGTAAGTACCTACTTATTAAAATTTAAACATTAATAATTAATTATTTGTCATTTTAACTAATTTATCTGTCTGATGAATGTTATACAGTGAGTCCGGGTTTGGACAAGCGATAATTTATAGGCTATTCTATTCTATTCTATAATTATATTATTAGGCTAGTTCCATCAAATGTTATTGACACAAAACCCCCATGTTGGGTTCCAAATTCCCCCCTCTTGAAATGGCAGACATTTTAATTATTTAAAAAAAATACTATTTCTATGGATCCTTTTAGGACCTCCAGGTCCTAAAAGTTATGAAAATTATTCATTTGAAAGGTAACGCTATCGCCTATCGAGTGGAATAAAGGTCAATTCAAAATTATTAACCGTCATAGAGGAAAAAAAATGTTGTGAGAAATCTTGCAAAAAAATTTTAAAATTTAGAACTTTTGTAAACCTATTACAAAACTAAACACAAAAATGTTTTTTTTTATTTATTTATTTTTTTTTGCAAAAGTTTTTTTTTCTAGAAAAATTATAGGCAAAAATTTTTTTTATTAGATTTATATCTCTAAAATTTTAATAATAAAAGGCCCTTAAATTATCTCTAGTTGAAACCCGGACACCATGTATATCCAAAAAGGTTCATATCCTTTGATAGATATCAAAGTAAATACATATCCTCTGAAAGGTAGATAGATACCCTTTTGTAAATCGTTTTCCAAATATAAAGAAATATCTAAAAATGCATTTTCGTTTGAGGTAAGTAGGTGTTTCTTTGTTTTTACATTTATCTTTAATATTTTTGTTATTTTAAGCAACATTCGTATTAACAGATGGTCGATCTGCATAAGAAAATAATTACCCAACAACTTTTTTCTAAAGGATCACAATAAAAAACAGATGCAACCTTTCAGTTTTTTATGATGTCATATTATTTTTATATGTTTACATCAAGTAAGTAAGTAAGTCCCAACGCTATCTCTTTTTTCAAAGAGATTTCCAAGAGGCTAGTTGACATCAGTGGTGACCTAAGAGCTGGCAGCTACCTTGCTCAGCGTATAATAAGCATCGCTATCCAGCGCGGTAATGCTGCCAGCATCCTAGGAACCTTACCACAAGGACCCTTTTTAAAATTTTTGTTTTTGTGTTGTATTAAGTAATTTATCTTAATTTTTATTAATAAGTTGTATACATAGTTTATTACACAGAAATATATCAGTAGGTATACTTTTTCGATTGAATATACATATTAATATTCAAGTAAGTACCTGGGGGTGCTCATCGATGAACACCTTGAATATAAAAATCATATCGCATGTCTGACAGCTAGAGTGAGAAAATAAATAATTAATTAATTAATTAATTCAACAAACACACCAATTACCTAGCCCCAAACTAAGAGTGAGCTTGTGCTATGGTGACTAGAATAACGGATAGACATACTTATATACATTTCATAAACATCCATGACTTAGGTACAAATGCTCGTGCTCATCACACAAACACTTGCCCCTTGCGGGACTCGAACCCGCAACCGCCTGGTTTAGAAGTCCGGGGTGCGAACGACTACACCAAGACGGTCGTCTAGTGAATGTGTAACCATTTATCAAAACTTTGCGATTCTGTAAAATCTCAAACACGAACACACACTTCACTTCGATCCCCGCACTCGATTCGATATGTCAGTTAGATTTGGCATTTGGCTGAGCGTGTTGCGACTAGAGACTACCCGCTTAGCAAAATGCTAGTTGATTTTTATCGATTACAGGTTTTCGGTACAATTAATTATTGTTTTTAAGTGATAAGCATTCACTATGCAATTTTAATATATTATTGCACTTGAAAAAATGACCGCCAGAGGCGGGAATCGAACCCGCGTTCCTCGCATGCCGGGCGATTGCCTAACCTCTCGGCCACCCTGGCGTTGGCAGAGCCTGTCGAAATTTTCAAGTGCTTCTTAACGCTGTAATGCCGCGTTGCTTTCATCAATGTTATTGGGATTACACCCTCAACACTCGAAAGAAATACTATTGCAAGTATTTAACAATCGAAAGATAAAGCTTGCAAATACGATAAATTATTGTTTTTAAGTGATAAGCATTCACTATGCAATTTTAATATATTATTGCACTTGAAAAAAAAAGACGCGGGTTCGATTCCCGCCTCTGGCTGTCATTTTTTCAAGTGCAATAATATATTAAAATTTCGGTACAATTTTTGATTGATTGATGGCTTAGAAATTTTAGAATTCAAGAAATTTAGGCGTAAATACCGGCCAAGTGCGAGTCGCACGCGCGCACTAACGGGTTTTGGGCCAACTTTAACTGAATTAGGATCCGCTTTCTTCCACTTAGCGAAAATACCACAACATTTTGTTGACAGATTTGCTGTCAACAAAATATTGTGGTATTTTCGCTAATAACTTTGTTTTTATATTGTTTGTATGAAGAACAAAGTTATGTTTGCGGTATTTGAAAATGTGTTATATCTCAAAAACTACTAACTCGGTCTCGTTCAAACCAATTTTCGTTGAACGAATTTGTTACCATCTACATTAAGGTTTTTTTTTTTTAATTTACACTGTCTTAGTTCAAAAGTTAGATGGGGGACGCCCATTTTACCACTTTGGAAGCGTCTATTTCTCAAACGTTAGACTTTTAGAGAAAATGATTTAGAGACCCTCGATGTCATTTTAAAAGACCTATCCATAGACACCTTACACGCATAGGTTTGACAAAAAAATATTTTTTTGTTTTCGTTTCATGTATGGGAGCCCCCCCTTAAATATCTTTTTTTTTATTTTTTGTATAAGAATCGTAAAGTGGTTAACAGGATACATTTACCTACCAAGTTTCAACTGTGTAATGCTAATAGTTTCAGAATAAAGTGGCTGACATACGGACGGACGGACAGACAGACAGACTTGACGAAATTATAAGGGTTCCGTTTTTTGCCATTCGGCTACGGAACCCTAAAAACAAGAGAATTCCAATTTGTGGCATATACAACCTCCTTGATGTGTACGAAATTTTGACTTATTTTATCTATGATTCTCCTATACAATCAACGTGTTATTCGGTGTGTAATGCTCTATGTTAATAACGGCAACCAGGTAGGCGCTTAAAATATTCACAGAATATTAAGTTATTCATATTTCGAGTCTATAACGTTCAAGTCCCAAGATACATACATACTAAAACACAAACAAAAACTTCAAAAACTACATTTTGAGGGTTCCTGACCCAAAGGGTAAAAACGGGGCCCTATTACTAAACCTACATACTATAGACCCTATTACTGGCTGTATCTCATGAACCGTAATAGCTAGACAGATGAAATTTACAACGATGATGTATTTCTGTTGCCGCTATTCGCGATGACAGTTATTTTGGACTAGAGATCTGTAAAATTATGGCAACTGATGGTTCAATAACGTAACGATTATCGGATATTTTTGAGCGGAATTAAATGACATTATTAGTTAATATTAGTAAATTCTTAGTTTCATACTTTAAAAAAGGAGTAAAAAATCACAGGTAACCCGTTTTTGCTAACCTATTTTACTCAGTTAATAACCGAAAATGGTTACAGTTTGACCATTCTAGGTGTTTCTTAAATGCCTATAATAATTTTCAAACTGCATGGGATAGTTTTTTTTTTTCAGATTTTTCTCATGGTAGTTACAATTTATCTTGTCACCCCGTTTCAGTTTATCGTTGAGTTCTGGGACACTCTGTATACCCTTGGTTATGAAGGCAGAATAATCATAACATGTCATTGCAAGATGGACACGGCTTGCAAAAAGAGCTGACTAAAATAAAATGTTTACAATGAGTTTTAAAGAGCTGAGTCAAACAATATGTAATTGACATTTGATTTGTCTAGCCGCCTAGGTAACACCTTGTGCAAAATAAGTGAATAATTTTAATAGTTTTCTTACTATTAATATTGCAACGGAACAATAATTATTAGGTATACATTGTAATGCGTTAGCTGTACTAATGGGTAGGATAGAGTGAGATGGCAAACGTGGGGACATAACTACCTACCTATGTCGTGCATTATTGATCCTAAATTTTCTGTACAACTCTTTGGTTGGAGTAATTAAATCGAATTAATAAAACTTCATTAAATTAAACATATTTAATCTCTTTGAATAATCTGCCAAAGCTTTTATTTTTTGAGTGGATGAAGTTACGCATCTGTCCCATACAGTAGCTTAAATTGTGTAGGTACATCCGGCCGTCTGAGCCAGAGTCCTAAAGAGATCTCGCATATCTAGATTGATAGCGAATCGTAGGTGACGGCAATATACCAAGGTGTCATCGTTTTGTGACGCAATAGTTTCTTTGAAAATAAAAATTTAAAAAAAACGGCTTAGACAGTCGGAAATTCACCTTTTTGGGCACTTTAGATCTCAACTTCTAGGAAGTTTCAGAGCAAGCAGGCAACGGCATCTGATCATCCACTTTGGTGTAACAGTTTTCAAGTTAACATGAAAAACCTGAGGTGATACAGCCTGTTATTTGGTTGTCTGAGCCAAGTTGTTTTTCAATATTTCACGAAATATATTTTGAACTAGCTCGAAATCCAGCCTGTTCTCTTGGTTGGTATGCATCAAACTTTTTCCTCAGTCAGCGTAAATGGAGATGGGCAGGACACATTGCACGGATGAACCACGATCGATGTAAGAAAGAACCTAGAGTGGAGACCCCGCAATGACACCCGCGGCAGAGGAAGACCGCCTTAAAGATGGACAGATGACATCCAGCAACAGGCTGGAATTCACTGGATGCAGGTGGCCAGGGACAGAAGTCTGTAGAAGGTTAAAGAGGAGGCCTATGTTCGAAGACGAACCCAAAGGCTGATATATATATATAGATAAATATTGAACTAATCATTGCTGGCTGTCTGAGCCATCCAGTTCTACTACATCCAGGTGTTCTACGTAGCTGATATCTCATCTAATCCTTAGTGACGGCGATGGTTAATACGAATTGTCGTTTTTTACGGCTCTATGTGCTGACAATATACTGGCAAACAAAAGTTAAAAGCATTTTAATTAATTTTCATACATACATTGATTTATTAGGGTAACCATCCCGATAAGCTGAATTTCTGGCTGTCTGAGCCAGGTTTTTTTATTATTATTTTCAAAGAAACTATTGCGTCACAAACGACGAAACCTTCGTATATTTCCGTCACCTACGATTCGTTATCAGCCTAGATATGCGAGATTTCTCTAGGACTCTAGCTCAGACGGCCGGATGTACACCTTAAATTTTGTATTTAGCTATTAGCTCCATGATATTAAAGTTCCTTGAGTTATTTGAACTATTCCTAGTTCGGGCCGGGGGCAATAACAAACGTGCGGCTAGCAGGAGAGGGGAGAGGATACAAAGAGGGATAAGACCTGTCATTGTTTTTAAAAAAATAGGATTTCCAACTGTTGTTCAGGAGCCACCTGATGGCAAACTCGGCCTTGGCCACTAGAGCAAATTCGGTAGCATTTTCTTATAATCCTAAGACATTATCAGTATTATAGTAATTTTATAAGATAAATGTAAAAAGCCAAAGTCTCGGATGCAGGAACTCATTATTTTTGTCAAGACATAACAAATATAAAAAGTACAACAATACATCGCATTTTATGCAAGGTCTAAAAAATTTTTTTTAGAATCTCTTACAAAACAATGGTAAAAAACGTGGAAACTCTTTATAATATTAGTATACTAGTGGTTCCCCGCGACTTCGCCCGCAAGAGTTGGATTTTCCATACAAACTTTCTTCCCCGATTTCACCCCCTTAATGTTTTTATATCGCGACAAAATGTAGCCTATGTCCTTTCCAGGACTCCAACTATCTCCATACCGAATTTCATCTCAATCGGTTCAGTGGTTTAAGCATCAAGAGGTAACAGACAGACAGACACACTTTCGCATTTATAATATTAGTATGGATAGGCATACATTGTGTTTTCATGCGATTGCCAAGTCAATCTATACAGAAGGACCTTAAATAGGGATCGATAAATAAACCGACTTTACATGGATCTCACAACTTTTTAAGGAAATGGAATTGAGTTGCGTCGAGACTTGGTTTTAAAAAAAGTAATGTTTTTGATGGCATCTCATTAAATATATCTATCAATCTCAATAATAATAATGGTATGTTTTATTTTAATCAATGCATGTAATGGAATTAAATTTAATCTTATGACATATTATTATTATATTAATGTAATTTATTAATCAACTATTTTTGTGATTTTTATGTATGGATCTGTGTAATCTGAAATAATTTTTTTTTGTACTTTTCACCTATTATTCCATTATATTTAATTTAATAGCCTGAACTGCGTCGAGAAAAGGATGGTACGGGGCCGTGCCGCTTTTTTGCTCAACTTGGCGGGGGCACTGCCGGAGCTGCCGCGTCCAGATTATTCCAAGAAGTAAGTGCTAGTATTAAGTAAGGCGATAGCCGTCATACACTTATACGTGTGATTTTCTTTAACGCTGTATTCCTCTTTTGTACAGAATTTAGCTAAGTATATATGTTCGCTGTTTGTACCATTATTGGTGAATATATTCTTTCATAGTTCTAGGTTCACCCCGGGGTCTCCCTATCTCCAAACTTTTCATCCAAATCAGTCCAGGTTTGGACGTGAAAAGGTACCAGATAGACAGACAGGAATTTACTTCTGTATTTCTATTACTAGCGGACCGCCACGGTTTTTCGCGCAGTAGAAGTTAGGATTGGTAGGTAATAATATTCTTATACATACATTGCTAAGATACCAACAAAGTAAGTAGCTTAACCCATATTGTATATTGTTTCAGATTGCCATAATACAAGTTATAACGGGGATCGAACCTGGGACGTCAGAGATGGCGACACCTTGAAAACCGTTGTGCGAGCCACTCGGCTACGGAGGCTAGATAGACTAAATATGCCATCAAAAATTCGTCGTCCGTCTTCAGATGGGACTCAAACCCTCGACCTTTACTTACTACTACTACCCAAGCCAACAAGCTTGCTACCATGGATGTTGTTAGTCACCCGAATGATTTTTGTGCTTGCTGCGCCAGTGAAACGAAGTTCGATTTCGTCACAGATATTACAATAACTAGATTTGACTAACTATTACTATCCGGCAGAAATATTATTGCAAATATTATTAGTAATAATAAAAATAATAAGTCAGCCTATTAGATCCCACTGCTGGGAAAAGGCCTCACCTCAACGATGAGGAGGAACGAGCCATACTTCACCACGCGGGCTCAGTGCGGATTGGTGGAGGGGTGTATGTAAGGCAAGTGACAAACCTTACTGTCAGAAGTTATCAAGCCGCCCTAGGGCCTCTGACTAGGCTTAACGACTAATACCACAGATATTAGCCGGGACCAACTGCTTAACGTGCCTTCCGAAGCACGGAGATGCTTGTCATGGACGTCACTTAAATGGTCGGAATGGTCACCCATCCAATCACGACCGCGCCGTGGGTAGCTTAACTTTTGGTATCACTACCAAAGCGCTGCCGCCACTGCGCCACAAGCACCTCATATTATTAGTAGTTATGATGAAGTCAGTTTAATTTATAATGTATACAATTAGCAACGCTTCCCGTCAACGTTATTCCAAAAACTTAGTACCGGGTTTAGGCCAGGACTAAGCTATTAGCTAGCCAATTAGAAAAGCGCTTCCCGATTAGGTTATGTCACGAATGTGTCATTCATTCATTCCTCTGTTTAGTAAATCGGCTAGGTATTTGTATGGATGGGAAGGTGCAGCCCCGGATCTAGAGGGGGGGGCAAAATCAGGGGGCGGCCAAATTCACACTTCACAGACCAATGGACAACTCATCATTTATTTAACTTTGACCACGGAATAAATAATAGCACAAGTACAGCAATTTCATGGCCATATCAACTTGACCGAAACCCTGAGCGCGGAGTGAGACATGCTGCACGACTGCACGAACATTTATTATTCGCGAGGCGCGTAGGCATCGCAATCGCAGATCGGGGCAGCACGCGTCTGGTTACCGTGAGTGCGAAAGAGATAAAGCTATATTCGAAACTTCCTCGCCGATCTCTCTCCACGACAGTGTTTTGTTTCAAAAATGTGAGTTGTTTGTTTATGTTTACTATTTAGTACTTGTCGATCTGCCGGAAGTAAAATACTGATTGTATTAGTGAAGAGGAAGACGCGACGCATCAATAAATCTGTCACAGGACCGCTTTTTAGGTCAGTATTTTATCATAACTATTATTATGTTTTTTAAGTAACTGTATGTATTTTTTAAATTTAATTTAATACGTGCGTACTTACGAACATAAAAACCGAAGCCGCGCGACGAAAATGACCGCGACGCGGGCGGACGATTCTTTTTTAAAAGGTTTTTATTGGCTATAGTTAAAAAACTTAATTTAATAATAATCATTGCACACGAGTTAAATTATGACAAGGCTATAGATTTATTTGCGGAACAAAAAGCTCGAAGGGTAAAATTGTAATTTCAATTCACAAATTTAAAAATATATTAGATTTTTATTTTTATCATGCATATTTATTTTTATTTTAAACCCTACCCTGTTAAATATTGTATATTCTACATATTGATAGCTGAAATTATATGAATGAAAAAGGTGAAAATAAACATAAGTAGGTAGGCGGGGCGGCATTTTACAGTTTTTGCCCCGCCTAAAAAAAATTGAAGATCCGGGGCTGGGAAGGTGATACTTATTTTTTGGTCTGTTTTCGAGGTTCTTGTAATAGAGAAAAATGTTCCAGGGAAACTCATCTATCACCTCTTGAAGGCTCCGACATCGGTGTCGGGGCACACTGTGTATTTAAACTGTGGTAGGTCCATTAAGATTAGTTCAGCAGATTTCGAAATTATAACGGTCAAAATACATACACGTAAAAAAATTCAAAAACTACATTTTTGTACTCTACTGAACTTAACGAGAGCCTGGAAGGTATTTTAGTTTAAAAAAACCGGCCAAGTGCGAGTCGGATTCTTGTAAAGCTCTTTTTGTATTTGATTTAACAACAATTAACGATTTTCGGACTTTTTCTTTAACTTATGCTGTAAGACCTTCCTTCTTGCCAAATTTCATGGTTCTAGGTCTATGGGAAGTACCCTATAGGTTTTGATTCCCCTGAGAAATGGGAAAAAAATGATAGAAAAATGGCCGTATCTTTTTTCAGAGTTACCTTAAAAGCTTGATTTTTTCACATCATTAAGGGACCATAGACATAAGAATTTAATGTTAATTTTAACTTTATACCTCCACGCGTTCCTGAGTAAAAGGGTCTTGACAGACAGACGGACAGACGGAGTACAAAGTGATCCTATAAGGGTTTCTTTTTTCCTTTTGAGGTACGGAACCCTAAAAATAATTTATCGTATTTTTTTAGTCAATGTAGGTACGGAATTGGACTTTTACAGCTAAATATGCATAGATTATAATGTTTTGCTATGAGGTAAAAAAAGAAAATAACTCGTTATTTACACACTTTATTTCGATGAAACAAAATACTTAAAACTATTAAAGCACACGAAATCCCGGGAAATCATATTTTAAATTACTTAAGATATAAATTAAGTCGCATTTGTGGCTAGATTATTTTAGTTTTCAATTTTTGCCACCCTTGCCGGAATGCCCCTTTCCACAGTCATCGCCCTTTCCAGAATCATGCCCCTTTCCACCATGGCCTTTGCCAGAATCATGCCCTTTTCCACAGTCATCGCCTTTTCCAGAATCGTGCCCCTTCCCGCCATCGCCTTTGCCAGAATCGTGCCCCTTTCCACAGTCATCGCCCTTGCCGGAATCGTGCCCCTTCCCGCCATGGCCTTTGCCAGAATCATGCCCTTTTCCACAGTCATCGCCTTTTCCAGAATCGTGCCCCTTCCCGCCATCGCCTTTGCCATGATCGTGCCCCTTTCCGGAATCGTCGTCCTTACATGGAGGAGTTCCCTTGCCAGAATCGCCATCTTTGCAATCGTCTGACGGTACTTCAGGGCATTTCGGTTCTGGGGACAAAATAAGTATCAGTACAGTTCAAATTATTTTAAAAAAAAATAACACAGAATATAGACCCAGCAAGGGTCACGGGACAAGTGGTCGGGCGTGCTGAGCGATGAAACAAAGCAAGAAACTCAGTTGAGATTAATGTAGACAACCAGTTAGACAATGGGCTCGATTCCAATGTGCCTTGTCAAGGCAAAGAGGTTTAATTTTTTTTTTATGGAAGCTGGCATATCAAACCCCCCGCGGCCATTTTGTTTTTTTTTCGAAATTGCAGCGCACAATGTAAGTGTTATGTATACAGTGGCTAATGTCAACGGATATTAGCCGACTGCGCAGGAGATATTATAGTGCACAATCTTCCACGCGGGAATTATGAGAGTAAAGAAACAGAAAGTGCACACTCCCTGTTCCTTCACTGTCATAGAACCGTAAGACGGCGGTCCGACATGACCGGAGAAGTGAGATCAAGCGCAGAACTAACGGCCTAACACTTTCGGCCCGACCCGGGATTTGAACCCGGGACCTCATGAATAGTACCCAGCGTGCTGACCACTAGACTAACAAGGCAGTGACCAGACATGTACTTACCAACTGAAGGAAGATTTGGACGGCATAGAGCGGTGCATACCTGAAATATAGGATAGATAAATTTTACGCTGATTCGATTCCGATTTTTAATAAATACCAAAATCTTTTGCTAATACTAAGCCCTCTATTGAAGGATTTAATTAATACTATCCATACTTAATTATCTGTCTGTCTGTGGTATGTGATAGTTCGAGACCCTGAAAAGGACATAGGCTACATTTTGTCGCGATATAATAACATTAAGGAGGTAAAATGGGGAATGAAAGTTTATTTGGAAAATCCAACTCTTGCGGGCTATGTCGCGGGGAACCACTAGTATACTTATATCATAAAGAGGAAAGATGTGATTGTTTGTATTGCATAGGCTCCATAACTACTGGAATAGAGATAGTTTGGGACCCTGGGAAGGACAAAGGCTATGTTTTGTCGCGATATCAAATCATCAGGGGATGAAATATCCGACTTTTGGCGCGGGCAAAGTCGCGGGAAACTCCTTGTATATTGTAATGTGAAAACACAACAAAAATACTTACCAGAGCTAATAAAATAATAATGGTTTTCATTTTAAATAAAAAAAATTAAAATGTCTTGATAAGCACTAGATAATTTACTTCGATCCGTTGGAAGATCGCGCTTAACCTGAATTTCAAAGATCAGCCGAACCCTTTTATACAAATGAAAATAATAGTGAATGATTAATGTTCGTACCTTTGCAATACTTGTAATATCTACGGAGCTACGTGAATCATAAGTATAAGTGAACGCGAAAAAATTAAAGGAGCAACAGGTGATTTGGAAAATTATTTATTTTGAGGTGCTTGTGGCGCAATGGCGGTAGCGCTTTGGTAGTGATATCAAAGTTTAGCAACCTACGGCGCGGTCGTGATTGGATGGGTGACCATTCCGACTATTTAAGTGACTTCCACGCAAGCATCTCCGTGCTTCGGAAGGCACGTTTAAGCAGTTGGTCCCGGCTAATATCTGTTGGTATTAGTCGTCTAGCCTAGCCTAGTCAGAGGCCCTAGGGCGGCTTGATAACATCTGAAGTAAGGTTTGTCACTTGCCTTACAGACACCCATCCACCAATTCGCACTGAGCCCGCGTGGTGGAGTATGGCTTGTTCCTCCTCATGAATGAGTTCTTGAGGTAAGGCCTTTTCCCAGCAGTGGGAAAAGGCCTCACTTATATAGGCTGACTTTTATTTATTTTTAACCCCCGACGCAAAAAGATGGTTGTTATAAGTTTAACGGGTCTGTCTGTGGTATCGTAGCTCCCAAACGAAAGAACCGATTATCGTGTTTTTTGTGTCATAGAAATTTTTATCCCGAGTGTTCTTAGCCATGTTTCATGAAAATCGGTCCAACATGGCCGCCGCCACAAAATGGCGGATTACATATTTTTTTATAACTCTCTTAATGTGGGTATCAAATGAGAGGGCTTGACTACAATACTATACAATATGATAAATTTTAAATCAAAGATGGCCGCCACCACTAAAAGGCCAATTTGAGCTTATTTTTTGGTTGGGGGTTTTTAAAATTTAATTTTTTTCTTTTATTCCAACCAATATTTATTTATTTTATTAACTTAGGTGATTTTTATGCTTACAACATTATTGGAACTGTAGAAAGTCGATTGAGTAGGCATACAACTTTGAGACAGTAGGTACAGTACAGTTGTTTTGGTAAGCGCCTTCCGAATATTTACTTTAAAAAAATTAAAATTTTCAATTTATTTCACAATACTTTTAGAGTAATAAATTTATTTATGTTTTATTTATTTTTTGAAGGTAGATTAATTCCAACTTAGGGATCGTGGTATGAGTTCTTATATGAGTTATGCTAATTAAAAAAAAATCTTCAAATAATATTGAACTTTTTTAAAATAAAACCTCTTCACAACATGTCTAAAAATCCACAATCCACAACGAAAGGGGACACTCGTGCCCTCGCGCGTAGCTATAAAACGCTACGTCGTAGCGTCAAATAAGCTTGTAGCACAGAATACTAGTACTTCGTAGTTTTTCGACTCGCTCGCTAGGTTCCTAATAATAAATTGATTTTGTGGGGTTTCCCATGAAAAAAGTTAACTTTTATTAGCAATATTTGTTATTGTTTTGGATTCTTAATTAAGTGGTACCTCGCCTTTGCAAGTTTTTACGAAATAAACGCTTATATATTCTTCTGGTTTACCTATTTTTAAAACAGAAGGTTGATACAGTGAAATTTATTTCAGGCAAAGAAGATTCTTTGATTTAGTCGTTCATCGATATGTTAAACAAAAGCATGTGTTTATTTGCAAATAAACAGCTGGTAAAAATATACTTTGCAACAAAAATAGCTTTTGTGAAGCAAGGTGATTGTTTGACAAATTAACAGCTGGTTAGAATATAATTGATCAACAAAAATAGCTTTTGTGTTGCGAGCTGATCCTTTGAATTTTAAAGTCACGTCAACAATAATAAGGAGAAATACGTTTGAATGAAGGTTGGATTGACACTCGGAAGGACAAAGCATGCTTACCTTGGCTGTTTGAAAAGTTCTCGGTCTTATATACCTAGATTTGAGGGTAGTACGTAGATAAGTGTATACTCATTCGGTAGCTTGATTTTTCATTAATTTATGTGCCGCGTTTCCTTAATTTGTTAAATTGATTAATTGTTTATTTATTGCCAAAGATATTGCCACTCTTCCGGCAAAATTTAAAACACCAATGTGACAGTCGTGAATAAATTTTGTTAAAAATATCACGCCGAACTAATCAATGTTGATAGAAGTGATAACTTAAATTTATTTAGCTAAAATATGGACAGCTTTATTTTATTTTATTTTATTTATTTTATTTTATTAGAAAACAAACAGCTTTTAACACTGCAATATAGGTTACAAAACAATGAACATTTAGCCTATAGTTTTCACATATATGTAGCTTAAAGAAAATACAAATCATATTATGTATCTTGATTGACAAGTGATAGGTACTAAATTCACAAGATAACAATAGACAGCAACTAAAGTCGTTTATGTATTACAAAAAGTACCATAAAAGTGTTATACCTATAGCTGCGGTCAGTGACATCAGTCAGTTGGGCCCATGAAATCACTCGCAATCAGTTTTTTTACCGTATTAGGGGAGGTGCAAAACAAATCAACATGCGGGTGAGCGCTCATTAACTTGTTGAGCCTTTCAGCTACCCTGCAAAAGTACGAGTTTTTACGATAGTTGGTGTGACACAGAGGCAAGTGCATGCAAGGACGTACTCGATTGGGTTTTAAGGGAACCCTGAGATATATATGGTTCAGAAGCGCAGAGTTGTCGATGTGACCATTTGCAATGTTCATATAATATCCGCGATGTCTCTGCGTAATTCAAGAGGGAGGAAATGGTGGCGCCTGCACCGTGCGTGATTATCTGCGTCACGTTTCTTGGTTTTGTACTGTAAGTACCTTAAAAATCTATTTTGTATGGATTCGATTCGATCAACATATGTTTTATACTGAGGATTCCATATCTGAGATGCATACTCAAGGATACTACGGACGTATGAGCAGTATAAGATTTTAATATAGCTATAGCTTTGTTTGATTATGGCAGAATGGTCAATGAAGAATTGAGGAATGGAAGGCCTCTACAGCCGCCCCTACGCCAGAGATCATCAATGAAATCTACAAAATGGTTTGAGAACATCTAATATAGAATATGCGTATAACAGCTATTATCTGGACCAGTGTTTAATAATTTAATTCAGATATTTGAAATAAAAAAGTGTCAGTATCAGCAGTATGGGTACCGCGACGAAAACTCAACGTAATTTAAAGTTCATGAGAAAATAATTGATTACCTTCCAAGAAATCAACTATGAGATGCTCATACTACACTAAATGTAAATAAATTCACGGAAGAGATTTGTTAAGGAGGACAGATTTATCTAAAAATATCATTTTTCATCACGATTCTGCAGCTGATGCACAAGTTAGTCATTGCAATGGATAAGCTCCAATAGCCCATTGAATGAACAGCTCAAAAGGGGGTGTAGAGTGCGTGAGAAGGGTCGTAAGCAATTTCTTCGGAAATATGTTCAGAGGACTTAGGTAATAAACATACTAAAAGTCCTGACCACTTAACTTCAAACAATTTCACATAATTGTCATGTCTTGGTCATTGTTACCTTATGTACTTAAAAAATACAAAATTTTTCTTCATCAAGTATGTACTTACCTACACATTATAAGTCGGTCGATAACTCAGTAACTAATATACTTTACTGTGATAGTTTACCTTTCGATTTCTTTTTATATGCTAATGCCATGATTTTTTAACATATCCATAAGCACCCGTTTAGCCAGTGGGTATATTTTTCGAAAAATAAGCCCTTTATTAAAAAAAAAACTACCTACAGTGCTAATTAAAACGTAAAATTAAAAACAAATTTAAACTAAAAAGTACAAAATAATATTTAAATTACCTAACTTATTTTGTACTTTTTAGTTTTAATGTCGGTTTCTTTTAAATAATTTATTCTCTATTTTGAGTTGAAAGTTTGTGTAATATGCAAAATGGGTAGACCTACTAAACGCGCTGTTCAAATACGACAGCGACATTTGGAAGAAAGGACAGAGAGAGAGGAGGAAGCTGCGCCTTTGACTTTGTTTTGTTAGCATCCTATACAGTACCTGACAAAATATCTGGTGTTTTAATTACTAAACTCCTAATTTTTAAGGAGTTCCACCATCAGCTCATTTCCACATAATGTTGACTATCAGACGTAACAACATGTCAACATTAAGATACTAGTACACCACACTATACGTGCCTTTAAAATTTGAGGGTTTCCCTCGATTACACCAAGTTCCCATCATGAGATCTCGACTGGGCCACAATGTTAAGTCTTATGTTTGGGAAAACACGTGCTGTTTTCTAGTTTTCATGCGTTTTTCGCTAGGTCGCTAATTTGCGCGGGACCAAAGGGCGTGGGGTGACAGCCTTCGGTCGTGGTGGTTGGTGACCCATCTGCGCGAAGATGTATGCTGCAAACTATAGCGAAGTTCCGTACTTTTACCCTACTCGATAAACCAAATATGTCACAAAAAAGAAGCTCACTTCGATCCTCACTTCGACGTTCACATCACCTAAAAAAAACTGTAAACTGTATCCAAAATACTGACCTAAATTCAAATTCAATACTTGTAGTTATGATAGGAGATAGTCTAAATCTTAGTAAAAAAAATATTATAAAAAATTATTCAATATTGTCAAGTTTAGATGTTCATAAAATCATTGTTTGTGCCCTACCATTTCTAAAAATCATACATCACAAGAAAATAACCGTATTCATCTAATGAATACTTTATTATTCAATTTAACCCAGGGTCATAGTGACAAATTTGTGTTTTTTGACACATATAAATTTACTGACAATTTATTTTCACTGACTGGCGGAAAAACAGAATAGCTACTTTGCTAGCATACAATTATAATTGTTTAAGAAACAAAACCATCATATCACATGGTTCTCAACTTGTTAGTAGTAATACTAATTTAAATATTGTAAATTTGACAACCTCTGAGACTTTAAACTAAGAGGGAAGACAAAAGCCAGGTCTAGTTTTAATTTAGCTCACCAAAACATACAAGGCTTGGCTGGCAAAGAACTAGAAATTTCGTTAGTCTTGCAAGATTTAAATGTGCATGTCATGTGTCTGACAGAGCATTGGTATAAAAATTTTGAATTAATGATAAGTATTGATAGTTATAGGGTCAGTTGTTCGTTCTCAAGAGAGACCACTACTAAAGGGGTGTTCAAATCCATCCTAAAGCAACCCGCCAATAGATGGCGTCAGTAGTACATTGACTCACGAGATGTCTGTATTTTTCCAAAACAACAAGTACTTACTTTCTTTGGCAATAAATAATTTATGAGATCATCAGATTAGATTGTACTACATGGTTGTTTCATTCTTAGATAAACACCCATAGTAGTAGTTCGAGGGCAACGTAGGTCTTTATTCATGGTCCTTCGAGCCGGATTTTTGAATCAGTGGATCCTAGTGAGGATCGAAGCGCACCCTGCAGTGGACCGCTACAGACACCAGGGTATGCCGCCAGCAGCAGGCCAGCACCGGTTCTAGTGAAGTGGAGCCCTGCTGATCAAAGGAGCTATCGAACCGAAGCCCGAGACATCGTGACGTCACTGGCAGAGCTTCAACCTGACGTCATCAAATCGGCTTCTACGAGTACTGCGTCATCATCAGATCGGTTTGTGAGTGGAGTGCATATAAACCTTATATCTTCAGGAAAATTTTAAAGACAGTACAAGAAGTGAAGAGAAATTGAACCTTATTTGTGTTAAATAATTAACTTGGAAGAAAATTGTAAAATTTTGGACTTAGAATATTTTAGAGTAAATTATTAGGACTTAGAATAATTTGTAAAAAAACGAAAGTACGGGGAACATATGCCCGATTTTGGTTAGGATTTTTATAGAGTTCAAACACGTATTATTTTTCCAAAATTTTGTTATCAGATTGTTTTGATAACTTAGATTATTTTCAAGATGGATTTTATAATTAATGTACAGTTAGACTTACAAGAAACAATACAGAAGGCATTGACAAATTATAAGAAAAGCCCCAAAGTCAGGATCAGTACGGAATATTTAGAAACCAGATTGGAAAATTTAGAACGGGATTGGTTATTGTTTCGTAAAAACAATACCAAATTGTATGAAACCCAAAATCTAGAGGACATCAAAACGTCAAGTTATAATTGACGACGTTTATGATAGGACTGAGGACACTTATATAACCTACAAATCAACTCTGAAAGTTGAGATAAACAAGTTGATTGCGAACAAACGGCCAAATGTACAAGATAGTAGTAATGTAAGTACCGGGGAAAATAGTTCTTTTGTAAAGCTACCCAAAATTTCCATACCCATCTTTTCCGGCAAATACACCGAGTGGCCAACTTCAAGAGATTTATTCGTTTCATTAGTTCACAATAACAAACATTTAGATAATGTACAAAAGCTGCACCATCTAACAGGACACCTTGCTGGTGAGGCAGAACAATTAATTAGGCACACACCGATAACTCAAGCTAACTATTGTCAATGTTGGGAGCAATTAGAAAAGCGTTACAATAACACACGCTACCTGGCAAACTGTATCCCAAAATGATTATTTAGTCAGAGACGCTTAACTTTCGAGTCGTCTTCAGGTTTGAAGGAACTTTTGGATAATACGTCAGATTGTTTGAACGCTTTGAACAATCTAGGCGTTAATGTTGCCACATGGGATATTATCATTATTCATATTGTTACCTTTAAACTCGATCCAGAGACCCGTAAACAGTGGGAGCTTAGCGTTTCTAGTTTCGATTCTAATGACTTACTGACATTTGACCAGTTCAAGGTATTTATTGAGAACCGATTTAGAGCTTTTGAGTGCATAGAGTCCAAGAACTTTTCCGCTCACCAAGTTAGTACAAAATCATTATTAGCCACCAGCGACAACCAGACCATGCTATGTGAGTTCTGCTCAGAAGGCCACAAGCTTTGTTTTTGTAAGAAGTTCACAAGTCTAAATATCGAACAAAGACGAGAATTCGTAGCTAAGAACAAAATATGTTTCAATTGCCTAGGTGGCAACCATACAGTGTATGACTGCAAGAAACCGTCTTCCTGCAAAGTATGTCGCAAACGTCATCACTCGTTACTGCATCTGCAATATTCGAACGAAAATGTTGGTTCAGCATCAGGACAAAAAATTGAACCACAAACTTCGTCTTCAGATCACAGTTCGCCAATTGTCACATGTTTGTCAACAGGAAGGGTACCAACACCTAAACAAGTACTATTACCTACTGCGCTTGTAAATGCCCAATCTAGATCGGGTGACTTCAAAGTTGTACGTGCATTGGTAGATCAGGGCTCGCAAGCTGGTTTCATTACAGAAGAGGCCGTACAGCTATTGGACTTAAAGAAAAATCCAATCCAAGGCGCAGTGTCAGGCTTAGGTGCAATCAAAGGTATTATTACAAAAAGTACAGTCGACCTAGTTATACAATCTCGGTATGATTCAAATTTCAAAATCCCAATAACAATGTACGTTATAGAGAAAATAACGTCACACTTACCAGAGAAGACTATAAAATCAATGGAGTGGCAAGAACTGTCACACATAAAACTTGCAGATCCTCAATTTTTTAGGCCAAATAAAATAGACATTTTGTTAGGGGCAGAAGTTTACAGTGAAATATTAAACAATGGAGTACTAAAATGTCCCAATAATCATATTGTAGCTCAATCTACCAAATTAGGCTGGATATTATCTGGAGTAGTAGATCAAGCTGAAAAAAGTACATCAAATAGATCAAATAATATTACAGTACTACATACACAGGTCACGAACGTTGATTTCCCGAAGAAGGTCTGGAAAAGAAAAGATCAGATCACTAGTACAAAGAAAATATTTAAAAAAAGAAGAAAGAATCAAAGCGAAACGGCAAAACTAGCAACAGAAAAAGTAGATGTAAATAAAGACAAGAAAATAGAAAAACAAAAGGACAAAATTAAGAACATGGAAAATATGTTTGGAATAGAACTAAACTAAAATAAACTACTAAAATAAATAAATAGATTATATCTTAACTGTAACCGCAGTAAAGATGTTATCCAGCGCCTTGTGAAGACGCCGAAGATCTCCACACCTGCAATTCAAAGATCAATAAAGAAATGCAAAAACTGCAAAGTAGGGACTGATTACTCTTCAGTACTTACCTGACAGTCGTCACCGAAGCAGATGGAAACATTAAAATCTTTTGGCTTGTCGCAATGGTTTTATGTAAATATTTAATTTGAAGTACATTTAAGTTTACAGACGTTGTTTACTTTTAGTATTGATAGGTCATATAGGATTAGTAGACCATTCATAAAAACATTTAGGACACCTTAATAACCCGTGTGGTAACATTCTTGTGCACAAAAAGTTCTGTATCTAATGTATGCATATTGCCCGTAAGGGGTGAGTTTGACATTGATATTTCTAGGTAACTGTTTAATTTTGTTATTCTTGTATGGTTCAAAATAGCTTATTTTGTTTGATTTGGTTATTATACTGTTATCATAGTTCTAATAACTTATAGTTTAATTTGTAACTGAAAACCAGTACAGATTCACAATTAATTGATTGTTTAGAGTAGGTACTGTCAATAATATATTGTAAAACTCTTTTAACAAAAGAATAATTCTAAACTATACATATATATGTGGTCGAAAAAATGTGACTATACAGTAATGCTTTTTTTGTAAACATTATACCAGTTCTTTTGTATACTTTGATTTGTTATGGAAGGTCAGTAGATACTGAAATACTATTTTTTTCGTTTGTAACTTAAGTTCATAGTTCTATAAAGTTTGTATAGATCAATTTAATCCAGTACTGAAACATTGTTACTTTTTTAGTGCAAAGTTCAATTTTAAAATGTAAAACCTTAGTTCAATATTACATTTCAGATGTGGTTAATTAAAACTATATTGTTACTGTTACCATTATGTAAACTATTTTAGTTCGTGTATTGTATTAAGGATGTAATTTAATTTATTTATTTTTTGTTCAGATATTTTTACTTGTCAAACCAGACCAAATTTTAGGACATTAATTTGTCAATAATGTCCTAAGGGGGTGGCATGTTCAAATCCATCCTAAAACAACCCGCCAATAGATGGCGTCAATAGTACATTGACTCACGAGATGTCTGTATTTTTCCAAAACAATAAGTACTTACTTTCTTTTACAATAAATAATTTATGATGAGATCATCAGATTAGATCAGACTACATGGTTGTTTCATTCTTAGATAAACACCCATAGTAGTAGTTCGAGGTCAACATTAGGGCAACGTAGCCAACGTAGGTCTTTATTCAGGGGGTCACTCATAATCTTAAGAAATGAATTAAATTGGAAAGATCGCAAGGATATTGTGTCACTCTCGATGGAACGAACTATTGAACTAGCGTGTGCGGAGCTGGATCAGTATATTATATTGTGTGTGTATAGTCCCCCAGACGCAAATTACCAACTTTTTGAACCCATTATGGAAGAAGCATTAGAGAAAGTTTGCAGATCAAACAAAAAAATTGTTGTATGCGGAGACTTTAATATTAATATTTTAAAACAAACACAGATATCTACCCGATTTCTAAATCTCTTTGCATCTTATAATTTATTTAACCTTTTTAAGGAACCAACTAGGGTGACTCCCAATACTGCAACTTGTCTAGATAATATTTTTTGTGATTCCAACGCAATCGTAATCGACAAATGTATCTTACGTAATCTCAATTCCGATCATAGAGGTCAAACGGTCTCATTTCAACACAGTCATGCCTCAAGTGTTGTAGAGAATGTTTATAGGCCTGTCACAGTAAATAGGTTAGACAGATTTAGGGATACAATTTGTAATAGTGTAAACTCAACTATACCCAATAATTACGATAATGTTAATAAATTATACGAAGACCTTTTTGAATTAATAAAGAAACAATTCAATGAAATCTTTCCATTGAAGAAGGTTAAGACAAATCAAGCTAAATGTAAATTTAATGACTGGGCTACATCAGGTATTCATAAAAGTAGGATTAAATTGTATGACTTATATAGTATAAGAGAATACTCACAGGATCCACATACTATTGAATATGTTAAAATTACTCTATGATGTTTAAAAAAGTATGTGCTGCAGCAAAGTCAATCTATATTCGTAGAATAGTTTTAAATTCCAACAATAAGGGAAAAGCTACTAATAAACAAGGAAACTTGTAGAAATAAATCAAAAAGTAGCTCATTCTCACTAAAAGTCGAAAGTAAATTGATCACATCCAATCAAGAAGTTGCAAATGCCTTTGAGTCATTTTTTTCTAATATTCCACCTTCAACAACTAAAGAAAAACAAAGACATGCATGAAATAAAAATAAACAAACTTAAAACTTAACTTAACTTAACTTTCTTTTCTATAATTAAATAAACCGTATGTTACTTCAAAATCTGTAAATGCGATTAAGTTTTCCTAAAAAGCATATTGTCACTGTAACAATATAAAATTATCTACTAAAGAACTTGCATCTTCTTCAGAACTTGCGGAATAGATTCTCAAGTCCAATGTCGACCAGTGCGATTCTCCACTGCACTTTACGCATGTCAGTCCCGAAGTAATTACAAAAACATTTCTAGATTTAAATATGAAGAAGACTGAGGATCTATGGGGACTATCTGTGTATATTATAAAATCAATTATCAACACAATAGCTCCTTAATTAGCAATAATTTTTAACAAGTGCATTGATGATGGCCAGTTTCCAAGCCTAATGAAATTTAGTAAAATTATACCGTTATTTAAATCCGGCGAGAAAAGTGACCCCTCTAATTTTAGACCAATATCGATTCTTCCGATCCTCAGTAAAATATTTGAAAAGGTAATATTCAATCAACTACTAGCACATCTTTCTTTAAACCATCTACTACACGAAAAACAATTTGGTTTCACTAAAGGTAGAAGTACTGCTGATGCGGGAGTTTCTCTATTAAAACATATCTTTGATGCCTATGATAATAGACAAGATGCTTTAGGTATTTTCTATGATCTTTCAAAAGCTTTTGATTGTGTAGAACATAAAATTTTATTGAAAAAATTAAGACATAATGGGGCTTCAATGAATGCATTAAATCTACTTAAATCTTACCTAACAAGTAGAACACAAAAAGTATGCATCAATGGGGTTGAGTCTTCTGGAGCACCTCTGACCATGGGTGTGCCCCAGGGATCGATATTGGGACGTTTATTGTTTTTAATTTATATAAATGACCTTCTATAAGTGGCCTTGTCAGGAAGACTTAGTTCAGCTGCTTTTGCTGTAAAAAAGATACGGCGATTGACTGATGTTGAAACGGCCAGACTAGTCTATTTTAGTTATTTTCACAGCTTGATGTCGTACGGTATTTTACTATGGGGCTCAGCTGCTGATATAGAATCAATTTTTGTACTACAAAAAAGGGCCTTACGTGCTACTTATAACCACAAACCTCAAGATTCATTGAAAGATTTTTTCAAAGAAATAAGGATATTAACAGTAGCCTCTAGTAGTGTAACAGGTTAAGGACCGGAGCGGTCCCTGTGGATGGATACTATTACTTTGCCAAAACAGAATTAGCGGTCCCTTGGGACCGCCGCGACTCACCTGCCTAGAATAGCCCTGACCGCCAGTTGTCTATTGAATATGTAAGAAACGCGGACCGCTATAGCTCATCTGGGCTAGTAACATATTGAATGGGGACATGGAAATTCTAAGAAAATATGTATTTTTTAAACTTTGAAAGTAGTATTTGTCAGTTGCTGCGGGTGTCAAATTTACGATGTGGACTAGAGAGCCCCCACAATTTTAAAAATTAGTCGAGTTTTATCGTTTGTAAGTTTTTATCGTACCAATGTTGGCGTAGGACTTTTCGTAAGTATGACGTGTCTTTTTACTAAAAACTGAAACTTGCACAAAACAAACTATGTAAAATGTGATACGAACGAATGCTAGTCTTGGTTCGTTATTTTGCAACATCAATCAAAGGACTTGTCCATTAATGGTTTTTTATTCGTCAATATTTCTAACCAGAATAAACTAATATTGTATGAAAGAGTTCACAAAAACTAGCTTTTCTGCACAATTAATATATTTTTTAAGGCCTCCGATTTAGAGAAAAATTGAAATTATTTTTTCTCTTTGTCTGTACATAAACCGCACCTTCGCCTATGCCAATTAAGGCATGAAAAAAAATTTAGCAAAATTGACATTCCATTGACAGTAGTACCTATTATATAATCTGTGGTAGTACTTAGTAGTATTTTTCCACCAGTGGAAAGGCAATGGTACATAGCCATACAGCCAGGAAATACAAGTAATGATCAATGGACGATGCCTCATTACAAAACATATTTTTTCTCAAAAATGGAGGCCTTTAAAAATCTGATTTCTATGGTTTCGTGTTTCATATTTTAGTAGCTTTAAGATAAATATAGGTTTATTGGTGGTTGGTGATACCTTGGAATAAAAAACCAGCCTCCATACAAAAAGAGGACAAGTCCTTTCTAAGTATATTAAAATTTATTATGCCAGCTTAATAAATATACCTATACCTTGGAACAGGTTTTCAGTTTTTATTTTTTTCATCACTATAAACTTCCCTTAAATTCATTTCTTTCCTTGTCCATTCTTATCACTCATGTAGCCATTTTTAATTCTCTATCTTCTAAACGGCCCAGCATTTCAATCCGTACAGAAGGGCAGGACTTTTCTAAAGAGTTTTGCTCAGTAAGCGATTTATTTTTATTCATAAATATCTTTAACGATTTTACATCAAAACTGTTACATTCTTTTTACAGCATCCCGTCAGTTGGCAGTTGTTACTGCTCCACCAAACGGCGGAAGGAAAATAAAGATCCAACGCCTTCAGCCGAAAGAGAACGAATGCGGCGGATCTGTAATAACAAGACCTTTAAAATGTATTAGTGTGCTGTAAGCTTTATGTCATTTTTGTTCCTTCGGTGATTTTAAACATTTTCTACCCCCCGTAGGAGGAGGCAGAAAATTTTTTTTAGCGCTTGCATATAATGCGATGTACTGTTGTACTTTTTATATTTGTTATGTCTTGACAAAATAATGAGTTCCTACAACCGAGAGCCGTAACAAACGAAAATTCGTATTAACCATCGCCGTCACTAAGGATTAGATGAGATTTCAGCTACGTAGAACACCTGGATGTAGTAGAACTGGATGGCTCAGACAGCCAGCAAAGATTAGTTCAATTCAAAATCTATCTATCTATCTATATCAGCCTTTGGGTTCGTCTTCGAACATAGGCTTCTTCTTCAACCTTCCACAGACTTCTGTCCCTGGCCACCTGCATCCAGTTAATGTTGCCAGATGTCATCTGTCCATCTTTAAGGCGGTCTTCCTCTGCCGCGGGTGACATTGTGGGGTCTCCACTCTAGGTTCTTTCTAACATCGATCGTGGTTCATCCGTGCAATGTGTCCTGCCCATCTCCATTTACGCTGACTGAGGGAAAAGCTCGCTCGCTCAGAAAAGATCCAAAGTGCCCAAAAAGGTGAATTTCTGACTGTCTGAGCCAGGTTTTTTTATTTTTATTTGCAAAGAAACTATTGCGTCCCAAACGATGACACCTTGGTATATTGCCGTCACCTACGATTCGCTATCAGTCTAGATATGCGAGATCTCTTTAGGACTCTGGCTCAGACGGCCGGATGCACAAAAAAATAAAAGCTTTGGCAGGTTTTAAAGACATTAAATATGTTTAATTTAATGAAGTTTTATTAATTCGATTTGATTACTCCAATCTAATTTCGCTCAAAAAATATCTGAAAATCGTTACGTTATTGAACCATCAGTTGCCACAATTTTACAGATCTCAAGTCCAAAACTGTCATCGCGAATAGCGGCAACAAAAATACATCAGCGTTGAAGATTTCAACTGTCTAGCTATTACGGTTCATGAGATACAGCCAGTAATAGGGTCTATAGTACAGTAATAGGGCCCCGTTTTTACCCTTTGGGTAAGGAACCCTCAAAATGTAGTTTTTGACATTTTTGTTTGTGTGTTAGAATGTATGTATGTATAAGGTCTTGAACGTTATAGATTCGAAGTCTGAAAAACCTAATATTCTGTGAATATTTCAAGCGTCTACCTGGTTGCAATTATTAACATAGAGCAATACATACCGAATAACACGTTGATTGTATAAGAGAATCATAGATAAAATAAGTCAACATTTCGTACACATCGAGGAGGTAGTATATGCCACAAATTGGAATTCTCTTGTTTTTAGGGTTCCGTAGCCGAGTAGCAAAAAACGTAACCCTTATAATTTCGTCAAGTCTGTCTGTCTGTCTGTCCGTCCGTCCGTATGTCAGCCATTTTATTCAGAAACTATTAGCATTACACAGTTGAAACTTGGTAGGTAAATGTATCCCGTTAACCACTTTACGATTCTTATACAAAAAAAAAAAAATGATATTTAAGGGGGGGGGGGGGGCTCCCTATGCGTGTAAGGTATCAATGGATAGGTCTTTTAAAATGACATCGAACTCCTTTAAACCATTTTCTCTAAAAGTCTAACGTTTAAGAGATAGACGCTTCCAAAGTGGTAAAATGGGCGTCCCCCATCTAACTTTTGAACTAAGCAAGTGTAAATTTTGAAAAAAATGAGATGAGAATGAGATCGAACTAGTAGTTTTTGAGATATAGCACATTTTTAACAACCGCAAACCTAACTTTGTTCTTCTTTTTCATAGTGTTTGTAACACTATGAAAAACAGAGTTATATTTGCTGTCAACAAAATACTGTGGTATTTTGGCTAAGTGGAAGTAAGCGGATTCTAATTCAGTTAAAGTTGGCACAAAACCCTTAGTGCGCGAGTCCGACTCACACTTGGCCAGTTTTTACGACTAAATTTCTTGAATTCTAAAATTTCAAGGCCATTGTAGCGAAATTTTTAGCGAATTAACAATTGTAGCGAAAACCTGTAATCGATAAAAATCGACTAGCATTTTGCTAAGCGGGTAGTCTCTAGTCGCAACATGCTCAGCCAAATGCCATATAAAGAATTATTAATTATAAATAAAGAATAATTGAATAAAGAATTTTTGACTTTGACTTTGCCAAATCAATCTGACATATCGAATCGAGTGCGGGGATCGAAGTGAAGTGCGTGTTCGTGTTTTGAGTTTTACAGAATCGCAAAGCAGGATTAAAAGTATCCTAATGTTCTTACAAAATAGTAGTTACTTATTTGAATTATTTCTGTTATAATAAATAATCTAAATCGTTTCAGAGTTTTCCACCCACTTAAAGGGCGATATATGTCCTTCCTAGAGTGTCAATCCAACCTTCATCAAACGTATTTCTCCTTATTATTGTTGACGTGACTTTAAATTCCAAAGAATCACCTCGCTTCACAAAAGCTATTTTTGTTGCAAAGTATATTTTTACCAGCTGTTAATTTGCAAATAAACACTTGCTTTTGTTAAACATATCGATGAACGACTTAATCAAAGAACCTTTTTTGCCTGAAATAAATTTCGCTGTATCAAGCTTCTGGTTTAAAAATAGGTAAACCAGAAGAATATATAAGCGTTTATTTCGTAAAAACTTGCAAAGGCGAGGTACCACTTAATTAAGAATCCAAAACAACAACAAATTTTGATAATAAAAATAATTTTTTTCATGGGAATCCCCACAAAATCAATTTATTATTAGGAACCTAGCGAGCGAGTCGAAAAACTACAAGCCTATTGGTAGCTACGACGTAGCGTTTCAAAGCTATGTGCGAGGGCACGAGTGTCCCCTTTCGTTGTGAATTTTTAGACATGTTGTGAAGAGGTTTTATTTTAAAAAACGTTCAATATTATTTGAAGTTTTTTTTTTAATTAGCATAACTAATATAAGAACTCATACCACCATCCCTAAGTCGGGGGGCGTTGACCGAAACAACTCCCCGTACACCTAAAGTTTTGTACTGTACCTACTATCTAAAAATTGTATGTACAATTCAATACGACTTTTTACAGTACCAATAATGTTTTAAGCATAAAAATCACGTAAGTTAATAAAATAAATAAATATCCGTTTGAATAAAAATATTTTTTTTTAAATCCCCGACAACTAAAATAAGCTCATAAGCCTTTTAGTGGGGGCGGCCATCTTGAATTTAAAATTTATCATATTGTATAGTATTGTAGTCAAGCCCTCTCATTTGATACTTACACTAAGGGAGTTGTAATAAAATATGTAATCCGCCATTTTGTGGCGGCGGCCATGTTGGACCGGTTTTCTTGAAACATGGCTAAGAACACTCAGTACCGTTACCATGAGTTTACGACGGTTTTACTCGCTAGCGACGACGTAAAAAAGTGTGTGGAGAATTTTAGTTCTCTAAGTTAGAGGCGCTGTGCAATTTTCCATACACTTTTTTTACGTCGTCGCCAGCGAGTAAAACCGCCGTAAACTCATGGTAACGGTACTGAATAAATTATCTATGACACAAAAAAAAGGATAATCGGTTCATCCGTTTGGGAGCTACGATACCGCAGACAGATACACAGACAGACCCGTTAAACTTATAATAACCCTCTTTTTGCGTCGGGGGTTAAAAATAAATAAAAGTCAGCCTATATAGATCCCACTGCTGGGAAAAGGCCTCACCCCAACAACTCACTCATGAGGAGGTACGAGCCATATTCCACCACGCGGGCTCAGTGCGGATTGGTGGAGGGGTGTCTGTAAGGCAAGTGACAAACCTTACTGTCAGATGTTATCAAGCCGCCCTAGGGCCTCTGACTAGGCTTAACGACTAATACCAACAGATATTAGCTGGGACCAACTGCTTAACGTGCCTTCCGACGCACGGAGATGCTTGTCTTGGACGTCACTTAAATAGTCGGAATGGTCACCCATCCAATCACGACCGCGCCGTAGGTTGCTTAACTTTGATATCACTACTAAAGCGCTGCCGCCACTGCGCCACAAATAATTTTCCAAATCACCTGTTGCTTCTTTAATTTTTTCGCGTTTATTTATACTTATGATTCACGTAACTCGGTAGTTATTACAAGTATTGCAAAGGTACAAACATTAATCATTCACTATTATTTTCATTTGTATAAAAGGGTTCGACTGATCTCTAAAATTCAGATTAAACGCGATCTTCCAACGGATCGAAGTAAATTACCTAGTGCTTATCAAGACATTTTGAAAAATATTTCATTAAAATGAAAACCATTATTATTTTATTCGCTCTGGTAAGTATTTTTGTTGTGTTTTAACATTATATTATACAAGCAGTTCCCCGCGACATTGCCCGCCCCAAAAGTCTGATTTCACATAAAAATATTCATCCCCTGATGATTTGATATCGGGACAAAACATAGCCTTTGTCTTTCCTAGGGTCTCAAACTATCTCTATACCAAATTTCATTTGAATCGGTCCGGTCAGTTACGGAGCCTATTCAATACAAACAATCACATCTTTCCTTTTTATTATATAAGTATACTAGTTGTTCCCCGCGACTTTGCCCGCAAGAGTTGGATTTTCCATATAAACTTTCATTCCCCATTTCACCACCTTAATGTAATTATGTCGCGTCAAAATGTAGCCTATGTCCTTTCCAGGGTCTCGAACTGTCTCCATACTAAATTTAATCTCAATCGGTTCAGTGGTTTAAGCGTCAAGTGATAACAGACAGACAGACAGACACACTTTCGCATTTATAATATTAAGTATGGATAGTATTGATTAAATCCTTCAATAGCGGGTATTGATTAAATTCTTCAATAGAGGGCTTAGTATTAACAAGAGATTTTGGTATATTAAAAATCGCTCTTACTTAGCGACAAGACCGCCTGCTTTGTACATCTTTCAGCGTAAAATTTATATATCCTATATTTCAGGTATGCACCGCTCTATGCCGTCCAAATCTTCCTTCAGTTAGTAAGTACATGTCTAGTCACTGCCTTGTTAGTCTAGTGGTCAGCACGCTGGGTTCGAATCCCGGGTCGGGCCTAAAGTGTTGGGTTTTTCTACCTTGAAATAACTCAGACACAGCTCTGGAGTCAGGAAGTTGGTGGTGTTTACAGCCCCGTGCCTCGGAAAGCACGTTAGGCCGTTGGTTCTGCGCTTGATCTCACTTCTCCGTTCATGTCGAACCGCCGTCTTACTGTTCTATGACAGTGAAGGAACAGGGAGTGTGCACTCTCGGTTTCTTCACTCTCATAACTCCCGCGTGGAAGACACAGGTGCCTGTGCATTGCGCACACACTTGTGCACTATAATATCTCCTGCGCAGTCGGCTAATATCTGTTGACATTAGCCACTGTATACGTAACATTTACATTGTGCGCTGCAATTTCGAAAAAAGAAATGGCCGCGGGGTGTTTGATATGCCAGCTTCCATAAAAAAAGATTCAAACCTCTTTGTCTTGACAGGGCACATTGGAATCGAGCCCATTGTCTAACTGGTTGTCTACATTAATCTCTACTGAGTTTCTTGCTTTGCTTCATCGCTTAGCACGCCCGACCACTTGTCCCGAAGCATTGATAGGGTCTATATTGAGACGTGTATAAGTGACCCTCACTGGGTCTATATTCTGTGCTATTTTTCAAAAATAATTTAAACGGTAGGTACTGATATTTCTTTTGTTCCCAGAACCGAAATGCCCAGACACTCCTGAAGTACCGTCAGACGATTGCAAAGATGGCGATTCCGGAAAGGGGCACGATCATGGCAAAGGCGATGGCGGGAAGGGGCACGATTCTGGAAAAGGCGATGACTGTGGAAAAGGGCATGATTCTGGCAAAGGCCATGGCGGGAAGGGGCACGATTCCGGCAAGGGCGATGACTGTGGAAAGGGGCACGATTCTGGCAAAGGCGATGGTGGAAAGGGGCATGATTCTGGAAAGGGCGATGACTGTGGAAAGGGGCATTCCGGCAAGGGTGGAAAAAATTGAAAACTAAAATAATCTAGCCACAAATGCAACTTAATTTATATCTTAAATAATTTAAAATATGATTTCCCGGGATTTCGTGTGATTTAATAGTTTTAAGTATTTTGTTTCATCGAAATAAAGTGTGTAAATAACGAATAATTTTATTTTTTTACCACATAGCAAAATATTATAGTCTATGCATATATAGCTATAGAAGTCCAATTCCGTACCTACATTGACTAAAAAAAACTTATTTTTTAAACTAAAATACCTTCCAGGCTCTAGTTTTATTTCAGTAGAGTACAAAAATGTAGTTTTTGAATTTTGTTACGTGTATGTATTTTGACCCTTATAATTTCGAAATCAGCTGAACTAATCTTAATGGACCTACCACAGTTTAAATACACAGTGTGCCCCGTCACCGATGTCGGAGCCTTCAAGAGGTGATAGATGAGTTCCCCTGGAACATTTTTCTTTATTACAAGAACCTCGAAAACAGACCAAAAAATATCACCTTCCCATACAAATGTAGCTAGCCGATTTACTAAACAGAGGAATGACATTCGTGACATAGCATAGGGTAGGTCAGCTCAAAGCGGCCACCTTTACTTTGAGGTGTAAAAAACCTACTGAATAAAATGATTTTCGAAAAGATTTTTATACTGATAGGTAGAAAAAACATTTGTTCTTCATTGTACGCAATCCAAATCTGCAAAAAGTTGAAAATACATATATGACACGTAAATAACGAAAAAGTGGCAAAAAGCCGCTTTGCCCAAGGTGCCGCCCAAAGCGGCCATGGGGGTAAGGGCAAAGCGGCCAGTCCAGTAATGTATGAGAAATGGATTACTTAGTTCTAAAAGTCACTAAATCCATTTTTATCGATATTAAGATTGCTAGATAAAAAAAATCTCAGTTTTTTTCTCTATAGATTGACCAAGTTCGTTTTTTAGTAAAATGACGCTAAGTAGGTTTTTACCGATTCCAAAAATCACTAAATCCTGTCAAATAAATTCGGTAAGTAACTAAATCCAAATTTTATCAAAAAATAAATAAATCCATTGACTTTCACTTTAAAGTCACTAAGTCCATGTATTTTTAAACTATGTGTTCCAGTCTTAGTTTGTTAAAAAGTTTACTTTAGAAATTATTTTATGGTTTATTTATGTGAAAAAAGTGTTATTTCTTTTGCAAACTAAACGAGAATATACTAAAACGGTTAGTAAGTTCTTGAGAACGTCTGCTGTTTTTATTTTATGACAATAATAACAAACATTAAAAAAATCGAAAACAGCCAGTTGTTTTGGTATGTATAAGAACTTTAAGCCTACCCAAATTTTGATAAATGTTTGTAGTCAGTATCCATGATCTTTATTTGATTTTTGCATGCCGATTTTTGGTATATAACATGTTGATACCTGCAAACTATTAACATTTTCTTAATATATGCTCTTGCTATGTAATGTGTCTGTATACATGTTTGGTGAATAAATATATCTTATCTTAACCGTCTATCAAAAAAGGAGGTAATAATTTCTTAATGTATTTAACTATTTAATATTATCTATTAAAGGTATGTATGCCGAAAACTAAAATTTCAAAGATTTTGCCACCCTGAATTCAGTCACTCCATGACAGAACCAGTTTTTAAAAAGATGTTATTATATCGAGTTTGCATGGGTTGTAAAATCAAGGCGGGTCTTAGCGATTGCTATCATCAAAATTCAAGATAATATTAAGAAACTTCTTGAATATAAGCCTGTTGGAAAACAACGATTTTGTGATAAGATATTGTTAGCAGCTAGATCTTCAGAGAGAGTAGGAAAATAAGGATAACGACACGCTACAATAAATTTAAGAGTAAATAAATATAATATAGTATTCATAAAAAGTACTGTATGTCATTCAGTCTTTCTAAAATAAGTATTTAAGATTATATTATTATTTTTGATTCCATGTAAATGATTAGGTATGATTATATGTCACTGACTCCAGAGAATTATGTCAAGATATCTCTAACTCCACATGTTTTGCGATAAGTCCTAAATTTTAAGTGACTCATACTGCGCATAATAATTGAGTTATATACTTTTATAAAACGTCATCACGAAGGTTACCAAATAAAGCACTTTTTTATTTATATATAATTTTTTCTTTATTGAGCTACTCCTTTTAAAAAAAAATTTTTAAGCTTCAAGTGACATTATCTCAAAACAAGGAAAATTGATTTAGTGACTTTTAGAACTAAGCCATCCAAATATACATTTTTTGTCAAAAGATATAGGTAGTGTTCGAAAAAAGAAGATTGCCAATAATAGTTTAAAATTAACATGTATTTTTTATAAAACCTTTGGTGTCAATTACACATTTAAACTCTTAAAATTAATGGCACTTTTAATCAACTGTGTTATTAATAACTAAAATAAATATGTTTTCAAACGTTATAAAAAATCAAAAATTGCTTAAAATTTTATTGCTATACATTAAATTGAGCCTTGTTGTTCCTTCACGTTTTTGATTGCTTGCGTCATTGTACTTTCGCCCTATAACCCTTTGGTAGTTTTTCATTTATAATTGTTGACCATCTAAACAAAATAATCAAGTATTATAATTCGAAGTATTACACATTCATTTAAGGGCAAAGCGGACAGTTGGCCGGTTTGCCCGAGCCGCTTTGCCTTTTTCGTGCACTTTATTTCAAAAATTAACTGCTGTCATATTTGACATTAACTTTGTAAGCAAATAATACACAAACATAGTCTAATAAATGTGTTTTAAGGCGCATTAGATAAAAGTAATGGGTTATGCATGGTTTAGATCAAATCAGGCTGGACTTACCTTGCATTTTCTTAAGGAAACCACCAAATATTTAAAAATCGTCACTGCACGCACGCGCTTGCAGTGACCGGTGCCGAATGACTGATCGGGGCGGGGCGGAAGGTTAGCTGTAAGACGAACCGGTAAAGTTCGTTATGACATTTAATAGAACCGTATTCGGAGCCATGGCCGCTTTGCCTTCTGTGGCCGCTTTGAGCTGACTTCCCCTAATAGAGAAGCGCTTTTCTAATTGGCTAGCTAATAGCTTATTCTTATCTTAAACCCGGTAAGTTTTTGGAATAACGAGAGAAGCGTTGCTCATTCTATACATTATAAATTAAACTGACTTCATCATAACTACTAATAATATTTGCAATAATATTTCTGCCGGATAGTAATTGTTAGTCAAATCTAGTTAATTATCTTATTCGATGCTGTCCTATTTGGAAATTCCAAAATTTGACTAATAATTTAGACAATCTTGTTAAAACACATTTGGAAAAGATTCTGAACATTCGTCTTTTGGAACGGTCTTGGGATCAAGCGTCCCTTCCTATCCGTTTTGGTGGGATTGGGGCACGCAAAATGTCCACTGTCTCCTTACCTGCCTTTCTGTCCTCATCTTACAGCACGTCCACTCTCGTTGCACGTATCCTGCAGCCTTCTACTGCAAACTTCGAAGTGGCATGCCTGGACGAGGCTAGAAATGCTTGGGATAAGTATAGCATATGCGAATAAATTCCCTTCAGATCTTAAAATTCAAAGGAGTTGGGACCAAATTTCTTGTGAGTCTATTTTGAAAAGTCTTATTGACAGTAGCACTGACAACGCGGATCTAGCCAGACTAAAAGCAGTTTCCACCAAGGAAGCAGGATACTGGCTTCAGGCCTATCCTTCGGCCAACGTGGGAACCCATATGGACTCAGAAACTCTACGAGTCGCGATAGGTCTGCGTGTTGGTGCTGAGGTTTGCCTTCTACACAGATGTCCTTGTGGTTTTGATGTCGGCTCGTTGGGACATCACGGACTCTCCTGTATTAAAAGTGCAGGCCGCTTTTCGCGTCATGCCAGCATCAATGACATCATCTGTCGGTCTCTTGCCTCTATCAACGTGCCGGCTTTACTCGAGCCCCGTTCGGCTCGAGTATCGCGCAGGATGCGAGCCACTCTGCTACGGAGGCTAGATAGACTAATGCCATCAAAAATTCGTCGTCCGTCTTCAGATGGGACTCAAACCCTCGACCTTTACTTACTACTACTACCCAAGCCAACAAGCTTGCTACCATGGATGTTGTTATTCACTCGATGGATTTTTGCGCCTGCTGCGCCAGTGAGACGACGTTTGATTTCGTCACAGATATTACAATTAACATAATTCATAATTAACTATAAATACAACTTATTAATAAAAATTAAGAAAAATTACTTAATACAACATAAAAACAAAAATTATAAAAGAGGTCCTTGTGGTAAGGTTCCCAGGATGCTGGCAGCATTACCGCGCTGGATAGCGATGCTTATACGCTGAGCAAGGTAGCTGCCAGCTCTTAGGTCACCACTGATGTCAACTAGCCTCTTGGAAATCTCTTTGAAAAAAGAGATAGCGTTGGGACCCTACGAACCCAGTGTTTCGACTCTAAACGATACAAAGTGGTACCGGGAGTCGATCTGCCTGTACTTGTTCTTTTTAAAGTTTTTGGCACGTGTCGCAGCCAAACCAGCATCACGGCTCGTCCCGGGCAGATGATAGGCTGCAAGTGTGTCGACACAGGTAGCGTCCCACACAAGAGCCCGACCCATCCGCCAAAGAACAAGTGACATCCCGTCTGGTCTCTTGCCATCATCACGCGCGATACCGTTCGGCACGAGTAAAGCCGGCACGTTGATAGAGGCAAGAGACCGACGGATGATGTCATTGATGCTGGCATGACGTGAAAAGCGGTCTGAACTTTTAATACAGGAAAGTCCGTGATGTCCCAACGAGCCGACATCAGTACCACAAGGACATGTGTGTGGAAGGCAAACCTCAGCACCAACACGCAGACCTATCGCGACTCGTAGAGCTTCTGAGTCCAAAAGGGTTCCCACGTTGGCCGAAGGATAGGCCTGAATATCTGTTACCTTTTCACGTCTAAACCTGGTCTGATTTGGATGAAAGGTTTGGAGATAGGGAGACCCCGGGGTGAACCTAGTACTATGAAAGAATATATTCACCAATAATGGTTCAAACAGCAAACATATATGCTAAGCTAAATTCTGTACAAACGAGGAATACAGCGTTAAAGAAAATCACACGTAATTATACTCGTAAGTATATGACGGCTATCGAGCATCGCCATAGAATAAATACTAACACCTCAGAAAAAGTACTAGTACTTCGTACAGAAGTATGACTTAGCAATTGTATTCAAAGAAATGTCTACTCAATGTCGTCAACAATATGGCGTAACTTAGTTCACCTCAGAGTCAAGCACATTTTCGTGTAGACACGTACAAAAATTCATTGCAAGATAATTTCATACTTATTGCTCTGGAATATGATTCATAATACACTTAACCTATTCAGTGACGTAATATCACGCGCGCGACGCGATAGGGTTGACTGCTACGAGAAGTTACTTACGCCATCTAACGCCTCTTTCTAGTACTTTATTCATTCTTGTCCAGCCAGCAACGTAGCCGCGCGGCCGCCGGTGAATAAAAGCGCGAGCGTGTCGCTGGCCGGTAGCGACACGCAACTTGTTTTAGCCCCTAAGTAAGGGTCGCCGCGCGTAGGTACGTTTTTGCTACCTACGCGGGGAGATACACAGGCCTGCTAGCACTTACTTCTTGGAAAAATCTGGACGCGGCAGTGCCCCCGCCAAGTTGAGCAAAAAAGCGGCACGGCCCCGTACCATCTTTTTCTCGACGCAGTTCAGGCCATTAAATTAAATATAATGAAATAATAGGTGAAAAGTACAAAAAAATTTTTAAAAAAAATCAAAATATTTATTTCAGATTACACAGATCCATACATAAAAATTACACTAACAGTAAATTTATAAATTACATTAATATAATTATTATAATAATATGTCATAAAATTAAATTAAATTACATTACATGCATTGATTAAAATCAAACATACCATTATTATTATTGAGATAGATAGATATATTAAATGAGATGCGATCAAAAACATTTCTTTTTTTAAAAACCAAGTCTAGACGCAACTCAATTCCTTTACCTTAAAAAGTTGTGAGATCCATGTAATACATAGCTGGTTAATTTATCGATCCCTTAGGTCCTTCTGTATAGATTGACTTGGCCATCGCATAAAAACACAATGTATGCATATCCATACTAATATTATAAATGCGAAAGTGTATCTGTCTGTCTGTCTGTCTGTTACCTCTTGACGCTTAAACCACTGAACCGATTGAGATGAAATTGGGTATGGAGACAGTTCAAGACCCTGGAAAGGACATAGGCTACATTTTGTCGCGATATAAGAACATTAAAGAGGTGAAATGGGGGGATGAAAGTTTATATGGAAAATC
The DNA here is from genome assembly GCA_949316185.1 of Pyrausta nigrata. Taxonomy (NCBI): domain Eukaryota; kingdom Metazoa; phylum Arthropoda; class Insecta; order Lepidoptera; family Crambidae; genus Pyrausta; species Pyrausta nigrata. The sequence continues at coordinate 7,838,569 of OX438964.1, read as the reverse complement.
CAACTCTTTCGGGCGATGTCGCGGGAAACCACTTGTATACTAATATTATACAGAGGAAGATTTGATTGTTTGTTTGTATTGAATAGGCTCTGAAACTACAAGGCTGATTGAAATGAAATTTGGTACAGAGATCGTTTTAGACCCTGGAAAGGACAAAGGCCACTTTTTGTTGCGATATAAAATCATCAGGAGGGTGAAATGGGGGATGATAGTTTGTATGGAAAATCCGACTGTTAGCGCGGGCGAAGTCGCGGGGAACTGCTAGTATTTTATAAAGTGAGATCGTTTAGTGCGATTGCAAAATAATCTACCCGAAGGTTGTCTGGAAGAAATTGCTTTCAGCAATAAGACCACCTAAATTGTACCATTCTCTATGAATATTTATGTAAATTGATACTGTGTGTGGTGTGCAATAAAGAGTATCTATCGAAATCTATTACAGTAGGACCTTAAGTAGGGACTGATAACTTAACCATTGAAAATATTGTGGTAGTTTCAAAAGTTGAACTTATACGGGGTTACTACGGAACCCTAAACTACGTGTGGCCCGACACAGCACTTGGCCGAGTTTATTGTTTCTTAGCATAGTTCGATTAAGTTTCTGATTTTAATTCAATCCCTGTATGTATAATTACCTAGTTTTTAGGGTTCCATACCCAAGGGTAAATACGGAGCCCTATTACTAAGCCTCCGCTGCACTGTCTGTCTGTCACTAGGCTGTATCTCATGAACCGAGATTTTTGTGCCGTTTTTTATACGATTTTAATAATGGCAACACGTAGACGCTTGAAATGTTCATAGAATATAAATATGCATATTCACTTTAAAAATAAATAAATAAAAATTAAGGGGGGCTCCCTTTACAAAACATGGTACGGAATCCTTCGTGCGCGAGTCCGACTCGCACATGGCCGGTTTTATATATTGAGTCTACGCAGACGTAGTCGCAGGCAACAGCTAGTTACTGACTCACCTCTTACCCCGATTATCCCGAGGGCCTGGTGTATCTTATTTGGCTCTCACCTCTTGTGCTTGCCTTAACTAACTAGCCAAGAGTAAAGGTCACAAGAGCAGATCCTAATGCCCCAGACTGGTAGTGTAAGCAAAAGGTAATCACGCCTGGCCGAAGGCCTGCACCCCGCTGACAACCTTAGCTGCTCGCACCAATATTGCTGCCTTCCTACCACCTAGTACGAGTACTTGACTGCATCGTTGGTCTAGTGGTCAGCACGCTGGATACTATCCACGAGGTCCCGGGTTCGAATCCTGGGTCGGGCCGAGAGTGTTAGGTTTTTCAGTCTTGAAATAACTCAGATACAGCTCCGGAGTCAGGATGTTGGTGGTGTTAACACCCCCGGGCCTCGGAATGCACCTTAAGCCGTTGCTCCTGCGCCTGATCTCTCTACGGTCATGTCGGACTGCCGTCTTCGTCCGAAGGAACGAAAGAAGAGTGCACCTGTGTATTGCGCGTATTACACACTTGTGCACTATAATATCTCCCGCGCAGTTTGCGAATCAATGTAGAGATAGGCCGCCGTAGTTGCAATTCGGCTAGGAGGACATTATTTTATTATTATTACCACCTAGTTGCTTGTGGCGCAGTGACGGCAGCGCTTTCAGCTAGTCAGAGGCCCTAGGGCGGCTTGATAACATCTGCCAGTAAGGTTTGTCACTGGCCTTACAGACACCCCTCCACCAATCCGCACTGAGCCCGCGTGGTGGAGTATGGCTCGTACCTCCTTATTGTTGAGGTAGAGGCCTTTTCCCAGCAGTGGGATCTATATAGGCTGACTTTACCACTTAGTAGCTAATACTAAATGAAGGCCCAATTAGTGAGCGGCGAGTCGGCGTCTGCCGTGATTCTCAACGTGTGACATTTGATATGGCAGGCGCCTGTCTCATGAATAACCTGGCAACCAGATCAGCAATTCTCATTTTATAAACCTATAATAGGTATTCGTAACTATACATATTTTGCGAGTGCTATCTGTGGCTGTATCTTCTCAATGGTGCAAGCAGTCATAGTATCCACAGGTGTACATTTTTTAGGGTTCCGTACCCAAATGGTAAGAGCGGGACCCTATTAAGCCTCCGCTGTCTGTCTGTCACCAGGCTGAATCACATGAACCATAATACATAGACAGTTTATATTTGATGTATTGCTGTTACCAAAAACAGAATAACAATTATATTTAATGGAGTTTTTTGGTCTATATTAATAACGGCAACAGGTAGACGCTTGAAATTTTCACAGAACATCAATACATATATAAACTTTAAAATTTTATAATAAAATAATATAAATATCTAAGGGGGCGTCCATACAACAAACATGTTTTTTTGCCGTTTTTTGCTCGATATTAATAATGGCAACAGGTAGACGTTTGAAATGTTCACAGAATAATGTATATTCACTTTAGAAATAAATAATAATAAAATTTAAGGGGGGCTACCATACAAAATTGTTCTTTTATTCGTATTTTAATGGTACGGAACCCTTCATGTGCGAGTCCAACTTACACCTAGGCCGGTATTTTAGGGTTTTTTAAACAATTACATTTTTGATTAAGTTTCTAGGATTAAAAGTATCCTAATGTTCTTACAAAATAGTAGTTACTTATTTGAATTATTTCTGTTATAATAAATAATCTAAATCGTTTCAGAGTTTTCCACCCCCTTAAGGGGCGTTATATGTCCTTCCTAGATTGTCAATTCAACCTTCATCAAACGTATTTCTCCTTATTATTGTTGACGTGACTTTAAAATTCAAAGAATCAGCTCGCAACACAAAAGCTATTTTTGTTGATCAATTATATTCTAACCAGCTGTTAATTTGCAAACAAACACTTGCTTTTGTTTATCATAACGATGAACGATTAAATCGAAGAATTTTTTTTGCCTGCAATAAATTTCGCTCCACGGTGGCAAGTCTCTAAAGAGATTATCCAAGTGCGCGGGAGATAATATTAATATAAGTAGTCAAAGTACGTAAGGATTTTTTCTATATTATATCCATACCACGGACGAAAGTGTTTTCGACGAATTTCCAGAGTCATGGTACGAATTAAGGGAACTTGCTTGGTTTAAAAACTGCATCGTTTCTGACTGTAAGGGCCCAGAGGACATCAAATATTCATTTTCTTTTTAGAATATACTAGGTAGTAGGTTTTACGGCATTGGATATCGTTTGGTTCCATACAGCCAATTCTAAAATGTTCTTATGTTCGATCTTTCCCGGGTACTATAGCACCCAAAAAAAAGGACGGTTGTACGTCCCGGGTACTAGAGCACCTAGTGAGCTATGGTTCGAAAAAAACGCTTATTGTTAAAAATAACGTTACTGTCATTCGTTTAAAGCTGTATAGAGTGAAACCTTTTGCCTTGCCCCGTCATTTAAAAAAAGAAACGAGCGGCCATCTTGGATAGTGAATTATTAAAAAATAAATGAAGAGTCAAGTTTGTGCGGAGGTGGTTCGAGGTTTTTGAAAATGCAGAAAATAATATGTTTTTAATGTTTGTTCTTGCGATTATTGATGTTTATAATATTCTATATAATCTAGACAAAAGAAAAACACCAGGATGTCCTGGAAATGCATTAAATGTGACGTGTATTTTTGCATCGATATTCGTATCCAGGCCTACCACAAGCCTTAAGTTTCGCCTTCGATTTAACATTAAAAACTACACTTTTGAATTAAAAAAAATGTTTCAAAATAATCCATATTTTTTACCCTTTTTGGAATATTTTTTTATTTCTGAATATCTAGCTTAGTTTGTTTGCTATGATGATTTTTGTCATGAGGGAGCACGCTTTTCGATCGTTCGCGCGCAGTCGCGCAGCTGGACGTACAAGCGTAAAATTGTCCCGGTCCCGCGGACGCGCAAGTGGTTATACTTGATTTTTGAACTGACTGTCTCAAAATTATATTTAGCTACTGTATTCGACATTCCACAATAATGTTATAAACATTAAAAATCGCGTTAGTTAATAAAATAATCCGTTGGAAAAATAAATAATTTTGCAAAACACCTGTTGTTTCTTTACTTTCTTCGCGTTTATTACTTATGATTATGATTCATGAACTCTGTAGTTATTACAAGTATTTCATATTACAAGTACTTCAAAGAAACTAACGTAAATCATTCACTATTATTTTCATTTGTATAAAAAGGTTTGGACTGATCTCTGAAATTCAGATCTAGCGCCTTCTTCCAACGGAGCGAAGTAAAGTAGATACCTACATTGAAAAAATATATAATTAAAATGAAAACCATTATTATTTTATTGGCTTTGGTAAGTATTTGTGTTAAGTGTTGTAACTTTATATTAAATCCTTCACTAGAGGGCTAAGTATTGAAAATGTTTGTCAGAAAAGCGCTGTTTTAGAAAATATGCTACCTACTCAATAATTAATCAAAGGCCCCAATTCCGTAGAAAATCTAATTAAAAAAATATAATTAACTTAGAATTATTAGCACCACTCATTACTGCAAAACATCGTCATAAAGAAGGTGTAAGGTACTAAACTTTTACCTGCCTAGTTAGTTACCTGAATCATATTTAGTTTGAGGAAGTTTTCTTTTCAAAAGCGTATTTTAAAGATTTGGCGCCCGGGACCAGTAAAGATTTCTGCCCTAAAGATACAAAAATCACAAAATGTTGGCGTCCCATACACCATAAAATAGATTTGATGAAACAAGATCATAAAACGCGAGCGACACGAACGCGGTAATCTTTGGGCAACTAACGATACAAAGGTCTTAATAAACATTACCGCCTCGTTGGTCTAGTGGTCAGCACGCTGGGTACTATCCACGAGGTTCCCGGTTCGAATCCCGGGTCGGACCGAAAAGTGTTGAGTTTTTCGTTCTTGAAATAACTCAGACACAGCTCCGGAGTCAGGAAGTTGTGGTGTTAACACCCCTTTGCCTCGGAAAGCACGATCGGCCGTTGGTCCTGCGCCTGATCTCTCTACGGTCATGTCGTACTGCCGTCTCACCGAATGAGAGTGAAGGAACAGAGAGTGCACCTGTGTATTGCGCACACACTTGTGAACTATAATACTCTCGCGCAGTCGGCTAATCTCGGTTGAGATTGGCCACTGTAGTCGAAATTCGGCTAGGAGGACATTATTATTATTATTTTTTGGTACCCATTTCGTTTAATAGGTATGCGAAAGCAAATTTTTTGTAGCCATTTCGATCTGACCGAGAATGTTGCTTAAATTGGGATAAGAATCGGCCCCTAAGAGGCTGTTGGTGTGTAAACCACTTCCAGTGATAAAGAATTTCCTTTACCCAAAGTCTGGAAGAGATCGCTCCTAGCGATAGATAAGACTGTCCTTTATACATCTTTCCACGTTAATCTATTTATCCTATACATTTCAGGTATGCTCCGGTCTATGCCGTCCAAATCATCCTTCAGTAGGTGAGTAGGTACTACAACCTGTGTGTGTGTGTGTGTGTGTGTGTGTGTGTTCGCAGGAGTGTCACTATGATTTCAACGACCGCCATTGTCGAGTGAACCGCATGCCGGTTTTCATCTTTGTGGTCCCAAGTTTGATCTCCAGGCGGGTCAATACAGTAAACTATATTTTGTATATTACCTCGCGGCTGGATGCAGTGCTACCACCGTTGATTCTGGTTTCCATAGCACTAGTGGTTTTTTTACTGTTTGGAATCAGAGCAATGTATGTGTTGTTCAAAAATATTATACTACAACACTCAGTCCCGAGACTATGTAAAATATGGTTTTCTATGCCGACCCGACCGACGAATCGAAACCGCGACCACAGAGATGACGACCATGAAAACCGAAGTACGAGTCACTAGACTATTACGAAGGTCGTAATAAACAGAATAAAAAACATAATTTTTGACAAAACGAAACACCTGACTGCACATAATATTATATTTTTTAAATGGTCTTTTTACTGGCTTTCATTTGATACCCATATTGCTATAGTAAGGAAAAAAATAAATCCCCCTCCCCCATTATTTCCATTTGAGGGTGCCATTTTAAAAATGTATATAAGTAGCCTATGTCACTCTCACAATTTTGACAAATTCAACGACACCTCATATGTCAAAAACTGTCTTGCATACATACATACTCTCGAAAAACATAACCCTCCTTTCGCAGTCTGGTAATAATAATAATTTAACCTAGTAAAAACTAGCCAAATAGCGACCTCGTCCGCGCAAATGACAAATTTCCCATACAAACTTTCACCCCTCTTCTCATCCCCTTAGAGGTTAATTTTGAAAAATCCTCAATTTCTACATTATTCTTAATTTCTAGCCAAATACAATACCAATTTTTATCGATTTAGCTCCAAAACTGACGGAGTTTTTACAAACTTACCCACCCCCCTTTTTACCACCTTAGGGGATACATTTAAAAAAATCTTTGTTAGTGCATCTAGACCTCGGAACCTATATGCCGAATTCGGAGTCTCTAGACCCAGCGGTTTGGGCCTTGCGTTGATATATCAATCAGTCAGTCATTAAATCAGTTTTCATTTTTATAATCACGATTATATTTGGTGGGTGTAAGAGGGAGGAGAAATGTTGACGATGTCTACGACGCCTAAGGGGTTAGGCTTATTTTAAATACCGTCTCTTCCTGTGCTAAACAAACGAAAAGAGAGCGACTAAAATAATTTAGAAATGACAAGCTAAGTGATGCGATTTCTTACGTATTTTTACAAGTTTTTCATGTTTATTCTAACTTTATTCATCATCGAATCACATCCCTACTAAATTGTATACGGATATTATAATTTCCTGCAGCAACTGACAGCTGTTCAATCTGACAGTAGTAGTAGTAGTATTTATCCACCAGGGGAAAGGCAATGGTACATAGCTGTTTACTACAATATTTTGATTTGTTTGTGTACCCTACCCGCGCACACTCACACGCATACCTGCCTCTTTTTTATTTGTTTAAAACGTACCGTGAGAACCCCGAAGATTGAGTCGACATCGAGACGTTCCCTATGACACGTGTACTAGACCGACCAAAACGATTTCGCCGCGTGTGTATCCTGTGAAGCTCCTTACAGACATTTGGAGTGATTGTGGCCTGTGAAGTGATACCTGAACCCCTGAAAGCTGATGCGGCAAGTACCTAGCTATAAGTGCTCAGACCTGACTAATTTTCCACCTATCATTGTCGCCCTCCACGTGTAATCCACTGCCTAAACTCTCAAACATTTTGGTAGCAGAGCGTAGTTTTTTATTAGGACCCCTTATTAGTAACGTAATTTGTTAAATTGAGAGTTATTTATTTGCTACTTTCCTTTGTAATTTGAAGAAAACGTCTCGTCATATACCTAACCTATTTACAGTAATTTCCTTAATACCATTCGAGTACAACCCCTTTTACATAAGTGTCGATTAAATCGATTAGCGCGTTAATTACCTACCCTTTGAGTGCAAGTGAGGTGCGCGAGCGCTTTGTTTCCCTATTGATCACGCCATTACCGCGTGACCGCGTGCAAGTTGTTTACGAGTTACGTTTGCTATACCCGGTGCATCTGTGCCGTCCCTTACTATTTGTTCCTTTACGCATCGTATTGAAATCTTTTGTGAGTTTAATTTACCTAGCTTGTTTCTTGCGATTTAAAGTAAATAAAATGTCGGATACCGAAACCGGCAACGAGACCGTAAGGGCCGTACTTTACACGGATACAGCTGAATACCGTGAAGCTATAGGTGAACTCCGTTATATTAGTGACTGGGTTGATGATTCCCACCGAGTTCTTGAGACCTTTTCCTCCAATCGTATGCGAGCGCGTCTTTCCGACCTGCCACTTATGTGCGACAAGTTTTCCGCCGCTTGTTCCAAGCTGTTAGGTAATCTCGATCCTGCGATTTATGAACAAGAATATGTGCAAGTTAAGAACGAGATACGCGTAGTAAGGGACAAAGTAGACGACTTAAAAATTAAGTTAGACGAAATACGACCTCACCAATTTGAGACGTCCCGTACTAGCACCCCTTCAAGGAGAATAAATCCCTGGCTATTGATAACCCGGCTAGTAAATTACCTGACCTACCTATACCTAAGTTTGATGGCCGTCCCGATAGTTGGATCAGTTTTATAGACCAGTTTGATAGCGTGGTGGACAACCAGCCTACCCTTACCCCGACTTTGAAGCTACACTATTTAGTGGGAGCCTTATCGGATGAACCTCGTCGATTAATACAACACCTCAAGATTGAGGCGGGCAATTACACCGTGGCCCGTGACCTCCTAAACGTAGGTATCATAACCTTCGTGTTTTAGCGGATACCCACATAGCTCAAATAATGATGCTCCCTATTATAACGCTTAAACTTTCCGGGTTACGTGTGTCGTTCCTGAACCCGCTGCTTTCGACTTATCGATGCTTAGAAAGATTGGAACTTCCTGTTAAACATTGGTCGTACCTATTAGTTCACTTATGCCTTGCTAAACTGCCTTCCGAGTTAAAATCGAGATTTGAACGTCGTTATGGCGATAATCCTAATCACCTCCCTACTTTTGATCATCTTATTACCTTTCTTGAGGATGAATGTAGGCACCACGACAATGTAGGTAGTGCTTCTGTCGTTGACACTACTACCCCCCCCTACTGTGAGCTCCCGTCGTTTGCCTAAACCTACCGCGCGTTCCCCACCTCCTACAAGAGCCTTTGTTACCTTTGCGACGACATCTAAATGTCACCTTTGTAATAGTACTTCGCATTACTTACGCGAGTGTCCCGATTTTATTCGTCTTCCTACACGTCAACGTGTTACCTTTTTAAAAGAAGCCCGACTGTGCTATCGATGCCTGGATAGACACTCCATATCCCAATGCACGCGAAATTATCGCTGTCGCACGTGCCGCCGTTCCAGTCATCATACATCACTGTGTTATAATGACTCCTTTCCTGTGAATTACGATCGCGAGCGCTCATACCGAGACGTCCCGGCCTTAGCTTCCAACCAACCGCGGCAATCCCCACAAAGTCACATAACGGACCGTGTGTCACCCCCACGTACTGAATGGCACCGTGTTCGTACCCCGCCCCCTCGTGTCTCCCGTAGAGCATCACCTCTACTACGTTGTTTAGTAGTCTCTGCCGATGTTCCTAACCCGGATCCCTCATTCTTATTAGAGCGGTATAGTTCTTTCAACAAGCTAATAAACGTGACTTGTTACCTAAGGCGGTTTTTATTTCCTAAATCTTACTCGTCCTACCTGAGCCCTGAGGAACGGAGAGATTCCCTTCTGTTTTTAGTGAAAATCGTTCAATTTACCTCCTTTTCTGATGAACTTGATCGCTTACGGCGTGGCAAACCTATCACTAACTCCCTTAGAAAGTTGAATTTATTTCTAGATGACAGAGGCCTGATTCGAGTTGGAGGTCGATTACGAAACTCCGATCTATCCTTTGATGCGCGCCATCCCCTTCTTCTGCCTAAGAATGGTAATTTCGTGAACATCCTTATTTCACATTACCATCGCGAGAATGCTCATGCTGGTGTTAATGCAATTCTTGCCATGTTAAATAGAGAGTTTTGGATCTTGTCGGCACGCAGAGCTTTTCAGCATGTGATTTTTAAATGCCTTCCCTGTTATCGTCTCAAAGCGGCTGTATCTCAACCCTTCATGGGTGACCTACCTAAAGACGACGTCACGGCTGCTAGACCGTTTGACGGTTTTGCAGGACCCTTTTTTACCAAAGTCCAGGCCTATAGGAACAAAAGGTTAGTGAAAAGTTACCTGTGTGTATTTGTCTGCCTTTCTACTAAAGCCGTTCACCTTGAGGTTGTGTCGGACCTAACTACTGAAGCCTTTATTGCGGCCTTTTCCCGATTCATGACGCGTCGTGGTGTACCTCGCCTAATCCGATCCGATTGCGGTCAAAATTACATCGGTGCCAACAATTACCTTAAAGAGTTAGAGTGTTTCCTGTCTCAAAACCAGGCGGCTATTGTTTTCGGGTTTTCGATCCTCCTGTTTGCCCTCATTGGGGAGGTCTGTTTGAAGCTGCGGTTAAATCGGCGAAATCGCACCTAAAACGAGTAGTAGGCGATACCCCCCTTACGTTTGAAGAGCTGACCACTGTTTTTGCTAAAATTGAAGTTTTAAATTCACGCCCATTGTGCCCACTTTCTCCGGACCCTAATGATGTCGAAGTGTTAACTCCCGGCCATTTCTTAATTGGACAACCCTTAACTGCACTTCCGGAGTACCCTTATAAAGACGTAAAATTACATCGCCTTACACGGTTTCAGCTAATCCAACAAATTACCCAGCACTTTTGGTCTCGCTGGCATTTAGAATACTTAAATACATTACAAATTAGAAATAAATGGACCTCTCCTTGTGATCCTCCTAAAGTAGGTGAGCTAGTACACATAAAAGATGACAACCTTCCCCCTTTGCAGTGGCGTCGTGGACGCATTATTAATTTATACCCTGGCCAAGACCAAGTAGTTCGTGTGGTAGATGTTAAAACTCCTACCGGTAGCCTAAAGAGATCTTTGAAATTAGTTCGTCTTCCTGTCCAGTGAACTTCTTTCCCTTAGCTTCCTAACCTTCTCGTAAACACTTGACGTGTTTAGGGCGGGCGATATGTTTACTACAATATTTTGATTTGTTTGTGTACCCTATTGATACTACGCCGCGCACACTCACACGCCTACCTGCCTTATTTTTATTTGTTTAAAACGTACCGTGAGAACCCCGGACACCCAGTCGACATCGAGACGTTACCTATGACACATGTACTAGACCGACCAGAGCGCTTTCGCCGCGTGTGTATCCTGTGAAGCTCCTTACAGACATTTCGAGTGATTGTGGCCTGTGAAGTGATACCTGAACCCCCTGATGTGGCAAGTACCTAGCTATAAGCGCTCAGACTTTACGAATTTTCCACCTATCATTGTCGCCCTCCACGTGTAATCCACTGCCTAAACTCTCAAACAATAGCCATACAGCCAGATCTTGAAGTCAATCTGACATTTCTGGAGCTAGGTTGAAGAGCATTGGGAACAAACACTGGACTTTATAGTACAAGTACGCTGGACTGCATATGTCAACCTGAAAATGAAGCCATTTGATTATCGCCATTTTGGCGCTAACGGCTGTAGTGAGCGTGTGGTGACCGTCCACGGAAGTAATGAGAGTTTACATAAACATATGGAAGTTACTCTATTTTAGTTCCCTAGACACTCGATATTTTTGTGCCAAATCTGAAATCTGCCAAATGATTTGGCACAAAAATTATCTGGCATTTCTTAGAGAATGTTTAGTCCAGCGTACTTGAATTGAAGAAATGGTCTTGCGCTGCTTCTTCTCAGCACTAGCTTTAATGCCCACTTGTCCCGAAGTAGTGATAGGGTTTATACTGGGACGTGTATAAGTGACAAAACTAAATTGATTTGTACTGATATTTCTTTTGTCTCCAGACCCGAAATGCTCAGACACTCCCGAAGTACCCTCGGACGATTGCAACCCACCTTGCAAAGATGATGATTCTGGCAGTGGCGTTACTCCTCCATGTAAGGACGACATTCCGAAAATTCCGGATTGTGGAAAGGGGAATGATTCTTGCGAGGACGATGATGGAAAGGGGCATGATTCTGGCAAAGGCGGTCATGGAAAGGGGCACGATTCTGGAAAGGGCAATGATTGTGGAAAGGGGCATGATTCTGGCAAGGGCGATGATCATGGTAAGGGGCACGATTCTGACGAATGCGATGATGGAAAGGGGCACGGTTCTGGCAAAGGCGGTCATGTAAAGGGGCACGATTCTGACGAATGCGATGATGGAAAGGGGCACGGTTCTGGCAAAGGCGGTCATGGAAAGGGGCACGGTTCTGGCAAAGGCGGTCACGGAAAGGGGCACGATTCTGACGCATGCGATGATGGAAAGGGGCACGGTTCTGGCAAAGGCGGTCATGGAAAGGGGCACGGTTCTGGCAAAGGAGGTCATGGAAAGGGGCACGATTCTGACGAATGCGATGATGGAAAGGGGCACGGTTCAGGAAAAGGCGGTCATGGAAAGGGGCACATTTCTGGCAAAGGCGGTCATGGAAAGGGGCACGATTCTGACGAATGCGATGATGGAAAGGGGCATGGTTCTGGCAAAGGCGGTCATGGAAAGGGGCACGATTCTGACGAATGCGATGATGGAAAGGGACACGGTTCTGGCAAAGGCGGTCATGGGAAGGGGCACGATTCTTGCAAAGACGATGATAAAAAGGGGCATGATTCTTGCAAGGACGATGATAAAAAGGGGCATGATTCCGGCAAGGGTGGCAAACATGGAAAATCATAAAAATGTGACCCGAAATGCGATTAATTTTAAATAAAGATGCGATTATTTAATATATTACAATAATAATTTAAAAATAGGTTTCCCGGGATTTAATGTGCTTTGATTGTTTTTATATTAATTGTTTCATTGAAATAAAGGGTGTGAATATTAAAAAAAGTTTTTTTCCTCATAGTAAAACTTGATAATAAGGCTTATAAAAGAGCGGTCAGACCAAATGAGCGAATGTTTAGGCTAGTTCCATTTATAACCCCCGACGCAAAAAGAGGGGTGTTATAAGCTTAACGGGTTTGTCTGTGTATCTGTGGTATCGTAGCTCCCAAACGGATGAACCGATTTTCGTTTTTTTTTGTCATATACAACTTAATCCCGAGTGTTCTTTTAGCCATGTTTAAAAATCGCTTCAATATGGCCACTACCACAAAATGGCGGATTACATATTTTTTACATCTCCCTCAATATGGGTATCAAATGAAAGGGCTTAACTGGTATAATACCATACAATATTCTGATAAATTTTAAATCCAAGATGTCTGCCACCACAAATAGGCAAATTTGTTAGTTTTTAGAGCTTTTTTTTGTGTCGGGGGTTTTCAAATTTTTTAATTTTTTTTAAAATTATATCAAATAAACAGCAGTCATAATTTTTTTCGTCTATCAATGTTCGCTTGCTTGGTACCTAGTTGGTGTAGCCAAGCTCTAGAATGGGATTCTAAGAGGTCACGCACAGCTGAATTTGCTTAACTGATTTTGACGAATTTTAGCGCAGAGATAATCGTACCTAAATAGGATTTTAGAGGTGGTTACAGTCAGCAGCAGGCTACCTATGTAAACGACGAAAACAGATTTTATTGCGTAGGAATTAGAGGTGGTCTCAAGGTCAAAGTGGGGTAGACTGACGTGCGGCCGTGTTTACCTAGTCAGCAGCACGTCAAGGTATATAATTGAACTACGAAAACAACTTTTATTACATATTATAATATAATAATATAATGTCCTCCTAGCCGATTTCGACTACAGCGCCCTATATCAACAGAGATTTGCCAACTGCGCAGGACATATTATAGTGCACAAGTGTTTGCGCAATACACAGGTGCACTCTCTGTTCCTTCACTCTCATAATTCGGTGAGACGACAGTCCGACATGACTGTAGAGAGATTAGGCGCAAGACCAACGGCTTAACGTGCTTTCTAAAGACGGGGGTGTTAACACCACCAACTTCCTGACTCCGGAGTTATTTCAAGACAAAAATACCCAACATTTTCGGCTCCACCCGGGATTCGAACCCGGAACCACGTCGATAGTGATGTACCCAGCATGCTGACCACTAGACCAACGAGGCAGCCATATATGCTACAGCATTAATTAAGGTATTTAAGCGTTTACATTCAGGAGTCATAATTTTATGGTGTGACCTGATACTGATGATTCTTAATGTTTAGTAGTTCGTGGTTATTTTCACCACAGACAATTTGTCGAAATTCTGTTGAATTACTGTATTACGCTCAATGAAAGATCAAACTCGATTGGCACTATTTTTTATACTTCTTATCACTTATTAACGGAAATTGAACTATTAAGAAATTTACAATAGTCTTACCTACTTTTCATTTCATTCCGTATATCTATCATACATTTTATTTTACCTCTTAATCGGCGTAGTTGGTATAGGTACAGTACACCTACAAAATTACAGTTTTCTAATACTAACGTTCTCTTTGCAAAACATCGGACAGACAGACGGACAAGACGAAACTAGGACTAGGAGCTCCTTGTTAGGACTACGGAACCTAAATAATCGACTCTCCATAGAAACCAGACTGGTCACGTGACCGATTTAGTATAAGAAGTCAAAAACTTTGTCATTTGAAGTTTCTTATTTTGAACAGTTCTCTTTACGTATAACGGGTAATTTTGTAACACCCTGTATAGTAACGATTATATAATTGGAGCTAAATTAAGTAGACATAAAATAGTTTTATTATACAGATTAAGATCCGGACACTATCCGTCAATAGTATTGTTATACAAGGGACGAAAGTGACCATTGCACGAGAAGTTTCTGGCGCTCGAACGAAGTGGGTGGGTGGGTGCTTTCACCCGAGTTAAACATACTACTTTTCATTTCGACTGTGAGGAAAGTGTCGATAGAATATCGATAGTTGAGGCAAAAGCAATAGTATCGATAGACTTTCGATAGGCTAGGCAAAAGCAATAATTGTATCGATAGACTATCGATAGTTGGGGCAAAAACAATAGTATCGATAGACTATCGATAGTTGAGGCAAAAGCAATAGTATCCATATAATATCAAGAGTATCGACACACTGTCGATAGTTAAGGCAAAAGCAGTAGTATCGATAAAATATCGATAGACTATCGTTAGTTGAGGCAAAAGCAATAGTATTGATAAAATATCGATAGACTATCGATAGTTGAGGCAAAATAAAAAGTATCGATAAAATATCGATAGTCTACCGATAGTAATGATAGTATCGATAGACTATTAACAGTGTCAAAGTTGAATATTAAAATCACTATCGATAGCTGATAAAGCTCTCTCCGACTATTGCAATAACTATCGATACTCTTGATAGTGGCCTTTTATTCAATATTAGGAATACTTATAAAGTAGGAGGGCAAAGCTATTTCCCACCCCACCCGGCTATCTACACATGAAAGTTCAACTTTCCGAACAGGCGAGATGAAAACAAATTTGCATACCTCATGAAAAAAGTCAACTCACCAAATTACGAAGAGTGTGGTAGGATAGACGATGTCCAACAATGGAAGGTGTCAGGAATGAGAGCCAGGGACGTTCTCCCATAAATACCTTCACCTGAATTATCTTGGAATAGGTATCTTTTAATCCATATTGGGAAAACCTAATTCAGACTTGGCCAGTAGAATAGCAGATATGGTAGACAGTCGTTGAATCTCAGTTAGAATTAAATTTTACTTATTGTATTGTGATTTGTTATTTTTAGGGTACAATAGGACTGGCAAGTCTTTTTAAGATAGAAGTTCTTTAAAAATTAGAATAAAAATAAAAAAAACGATTATAAATCTGTGGTATAGGGCCGTGTGACTACCATTCGCGAAAATTAAAATTAAAAAACAAAGAGGAATATTTTAATATTTGGAAAATCCGTCAACAAAAATAAAACATTCATGAACTTAAACTAATTTTATTAATAAATCGAAAACATTTTACAAATATTTGGTCCACAAACTTGCAATTAAAAATAATAACAAAATATATACCTACCTAACATGGTCCTAGAATGCATCTTATCATAGGCACTTTACTAGCTGTTGCTCGCGACCTCGTCTGCGTGGAGTTACACCAGCGTCATCCAGTAACTTACATAGTCATGACCTACTTGGTGAAGAGAGGTCACCCTGTTGAGTACGGATCACGTAATTGTCTGTCTGTCTGGTATCACCATTATACGGATCACGTAATTGTCGGTTCCACCATAGTATGGATCACGTAATTGTCTGTCTGTCTGGTATTACCATTATACGTATTACGTAATTGTCGGTTACAGCATAATACGGATCACGTAATTGTCGGTTTGTCTGGTTCCACCATTACACGGATCACGTAATTGTCTGTCTGTCTGGTTCCACCATAATATGGATCACTTTATTGTCTGTCTGTCCGGTTCCACCATAATACGGATCACGTAATTGTCTGTTTGTCTGGTTCCACCATTATACGGATCACGTAATTGTCGGTCTGTCTGGTTCCACCATTATACGGATCACGTAATTGTCGGTCTGTCTGGTTCTATCATTATACGGATCACGTAATTGTCAGTCTATCTGTTAAGACCCTATTCTTAGAAAAACGTGTGGAGGTATCTTATGGCTGCAGTCCTGCAGTCCCTTAAAGCTGTAAAAAAGTCAAGCTTGTCAACGCAATCCAATGATTTGATGAGCCTATATTTGTAACATTTCGCTAGTGAGTCGAATCCAATGGGGTACAGTCGGATGCACATCAAGTTACCCAAGTGAACTACAAAAACAGCTTTTATTACATAGGGAATAGAGGCAGTCACAAGGTTAAGGTGATGTATCGAAAATATTCTTCTTTTTCGATTTTGACCTATAAACGAATGGAAAATCTGACGGATCTAAAAGTCAGATATATGTTTTTTTATACCTTATCTAGATATGTCATGAACCTAAAACACGGTTGAAAGATTTTGCGTCAATACATTTTATTTTTGAAAATGCCTCTTAGTTTTAAGAAATTTTGATATTATTTTTAGATATTTAATAGGAAGCTTCTCAAATACGTGGATATTACTAATATCCAGGATCCTATAGAAGCATTTTGCTTGTAATTTACAATTTTCATTCATAAAATACTGTTTAATAATTTTACATGTTATGTTGACCAGAATAAGTAGACCTATGATGATGGCATCTCTCTTTTCACGCGCGATCAGTAACAGCGCCATCTTTTTTTATTACCCTCGCAGTTGGGCGTGTCCGTAAATCAGTATAGCGTCTTAAAGTTGGGTATGCCATGTGAATTACGAAAACAGATTTTATTACGTAGGGAATAGAGGCGGTCTTAAGGTCAAAGTTGGGTAGGCGGCCGTGTGTACATCATGAAAGGCAAGAAGGAAGGTCATACAAGTGCAGGATAAAATCCGAAAATTGATAATTTGTTGTTCGCGCCATATTGGTTACAACGAAAAAGTTGCACATCAAGCAGGGGAACAAAATTGTCTTAACCTGTCAAACCCCATTAGTCCCGTGGGTGGGTTAATAACAATATTTTTTTTCATTGTGCCAGGAACTGATACGTGAAGTTTTAATTATCAGATAACACAGGAACATGTATAACAGTGTAGCTCTTAGAGTCGATTTTACCAACGTCAGATAAGACTTCGACGGGTTAAAAATAAACAACCGATTTTAAAATGACATTTACTTAATTGATTGCTGACAAATAGGTGACGTTTTTAAATTAGGCGTTTTGTATTCTATTCGACAAATATTCCTTATCTGATGTTGGTAAACAAACTGTGATACATTGAAATTGGTGTCACAATCACAATATTTTTTTCAGACTTTGATCTTCTTATTAGCAGGCATTTCTTCTAGAGTTAGTTCTTCTAAATCTCTCTTCATTGAATTCCGTTTTTCAGCGTTCGCATCAATATTTTCTTTGTCTTTCGTTTTTTTTCCGACTCCCTTACCTTGAAAAAGAAAATATATTAAAAACTGGATTGTTTTATAAAATACCCACTAACTGACTTTTATTTATAATAATCACATTTAATATACAAACAATGAGGGTCAAAACAGAAAGGAAATTGCATAGCAAAAGGTAACGCCATAGACAATTTTTTAACTAATGCTATTATCCAAAAATTAATCTATTTTGTGCCAGCTGTGGGAGAGTGGGCTCAATTCCAAAGCGCCCTGTCTAAGATTAAATTAAGGTTCAGTCTCTCTCTTTCACTATCAAACAAACGAAAAGAGACAGACTACAATTAGAAACGTCAAATTAAGTGATGCGATTTCTAACGTATTTGTACAAGTTTTTGCGTGTTTTCGTCTAACTTTAGTCGTCATCGAATGACATCCCTACTAAATTGTCTATGGGTTCTTTAATTTCCTTAGCAACAGACAGCTGTTTAGTCTGACGTTTCTAAACTAATATAGTCTGTCTCTTTTTGTTTGTTTGGCAGAGAAAGAGAGAGACTGAACATAAATTTAATCTTAAGACAGGGCGCATTGGAATTGAGCCCTAATAGGCAAGGATATGTCGCTAGAGGGCGCAGTGTTTTTGTGTAACTTTTTGGTCCAATGTGACTAGTTTTAGCTTTTTCTCTAAATAAGCTAGTAAAATCATAATATTTACCTTTTGGATTGGTATCGTAATATTCATCAATTTTATGACTGTCTTCCCCGTTCAATGGTGCCAGCTCGATGGTTTCATTGAGAACATTGTTTGTCGGTTGCTCAGTCTCATCCTCATCGTCAGATACAATTATGTTTCTTTTTGGCTTCTGTCTTGAAGTACCCGCTGTAATAGGGAGAAATAGTTTATAAGACCATGTTTATGTTTGGTAAGTGTAGAATTATAAATTATGTATAAACTAGTATTACTTCTCACAAATAGATGTCAAACTTGGGGCCTGACTAAATCCCTAAATCAGAGCCTAAAGGTTTGCTAGTAAGGAATGGAAAGAAGCATGCTCCACATTAAGTTGAAAGACAAATAACGACTCTCCAAGATAAGACAGGGTTGACAGATATCATTAGAAAAGTGAAAAGGCTGAAGTGGCGTTGGTCTGGACACAAACTGGTATCCAAGGGAGGGAAAGAGAGGAAAAGGAAGACCAGCAATGAGATGGCAAGACGATTTGCCCAATGGAGGGCATAGACTGGCAAGGGACAGAACCTTATGGAAGCAACTGGAGGAGGCCCATGTCCAAGGACAACCTCACTGTAGTGCAACTAATTAGTAATGTGTAAAAAAGTTATGGTCAGAGAAATAAAGGCTTATTTTATTTTATTTATTTTATTTTATTAGTATTACTTAGTAGTACAGTTGGTAGCACGTCAGATTACACATTTGAACTACAAAAACAGCACTTATTATGAAGGGAATAGTGTGGTCTCAATGTAAAAGTGGGGTAGTCTGACATGCATTTGTTGTACATACCCATTTCATCATCTTTTTCTTCTGTTCCAGGGTCATTGCTCGCTGGTTTGTCTTTGCATATAAAAAAGGTGGTGATAGGTTTCTGCCATTTAGGAGTCTCACGGGGACAGACTGGGTTGCCGCCAGAGTGACTTTTAGACTCACCACCTCCTGTAGTCCGAAACATATGATTGTGATTATAGTGGCTATGGTGTGGATAATAAAGGTAAGATGTATCTTAGAAAGTACACCACACAACCAGGCACACCACACACTGTGGACAAACTGAGCTATGGCCATATCTTGAATTAGTTTACTTTAGACATAGCCAGGGTCTGTCCCGGAGTTTTGTATTTCAGATTGTATGTTTTCCAAAATTTACAGAGACAAGTTCTGGCCTTGTATGAGCCATATTTATTTGTTTCTTATTACTAAAGATCAAAAATGGCATATTGTCCTAAAATGACCATGGCTTGACTGAAGTTATTGTAGGTGCATTTTGAATGTAAGTAGGTACCTACTGCATTTTGAACTGAACATACCAGTGGAGCTGGAACTACTAGCCGCGGGCGCCACGCTGCATCGGGCCTTGCTGCTCTTCCCCGAAGAAACTGAAATCCACGTTGTGATTTAACATAGTAAACTAAATATAAACATAACACGATAACAGGTTAAGTTATTGTCAAACACCTTTCGCACCCACTGAAGCCTTTGTTCGGGCCATTTCTGATTTCAAGAAATTAACAATAAATGTAAAGAATTATAAAGTATTGTCTATATACAGGATATTTTTTAAAATTCCTTTTTTTACGCCAATAAAGTTTAGTTTTTCGTTCACAAAATCAATATAAATATCAATCAGCTGACATAATGCCGGCCGCCACACATTTTTTGGCGCGAGCGCGACGCGATTTTTTTTATTAAACCATTTTGGGTTGCAATGGAACCAGATGGATACAGCCAAGTGGCACTGTCGCGCTGGACTGGACCCTTACTATCACAAACAATGCAATTTCTAAGCCATGATAGTTCCTTTAATTAATACCATGACCTTCCTGTCTACAATCAATCATACAATAAAAATAGACATATTGTGACTGTATGGCCATTGGCCATACATTCAATACACATTTAACTATACATCTCACACTTATAGCCTGACCAGGAATATATGGGACCTCGCCATATTGCGGAAAACAACTGGAACTAATTTCTTTTACTGGCAACAGATATCTCAATTGTCATTGACATGTCAACAATTGTCATAATGATTAGTGTCAAAGTGGACGCGTAATCTCATTTTCGCACAAGCGCAATTTTCATGTGATAAAAATACCGAGAACTATTCGTTTTGGTAAATAAAAATGGTTTAGTAAGGTGTTATAGTGTTTTTCGACAAGATAGTCTATGTGATCACCGCAGTTTCTTTAAATTAATTACTGACCTAGTTGTCATAACGAAATTTTTCGTACGTCATATAGTGCGAATAGTGAAAATTGGCTACTGGTGCATACGAAGAATATTTTAATAACGATTTTGAAAAATGATTATACTAAATACTTATTTTGAGTTTCATTTTCTTTTTTCTAACCTACTTAGATAGTTTAACTAAAATAGGTCGTAGTTTTCTATGTTTCCTATACATTACTAAAAATGATAAAATCATAAATAATATCATTTAGAAAAACAATGGATTAATGTTTCTTTTACCCGTTAGTGGTTTTGCAAACGTTATTGTGTTTTGGTCTAATTTTAGGGCCAATATTATAAAGACTGAATTTAATAAGTACTCAATTCTCGGATGTTCTGTCGTGTGCTTTTATCGTATAATCTTAACAGATTTACATTCATGTAATTTATTTAAGCCTGCTGCCTAATGATAACTCATTAGGCAGCAGGCTTAAATAAATTACATAAATGTAAACATATAAAAATATGTTTTTTTTATGTTCAGTTGCCAATCTACGCTGGTATGATTATACAAAGTGTTGTCATATAAAGTAGCTTCAAAGCGCCCTTTCAGGTCCCATATATTTCTGGTTAGTCTATACATCCTATAAACATTTGACCTTTGAACGTTCATGGTGCGAGTTTATAGCCATCCTAAAGTTGGGTAGTTTTCCGATCGCTGTCAATCTCTGTCAATGGGACCGGCAATGTTTCAAAGTGGCGCTAGTAGCGCAAAGACCAATGACAAAGTTGTTTTTGTAATAAATTAGTAAATTTAGACCATTAATGATGAAATGCCTAGATATTGTGTACCAAATTTTAAAGAAACTAAAGGTCACCAGTATTCTCGACATGAGAACCTTAAAAAATAGTATGTAAACTATACCTACCTGCGTAACATAACCTAAAATGTTGGTAAGTTTACTTTTTGCATTTTATAAGAGAACTAACTGCCCAAACTTGAAGATTTTGTCATAAGGCTCTAATTTGTAGTAAAAAAGATTTAATTATCATTTGTACTTAAAATATAACTTTTTAGCACGACATTAAGACTAACTGCCGTACCTAGAGACGTCAATTTAAGTTAATCTTTCATTAAGCCGTATGCTGTCCTTTTCAATTTAATTGAAAAAGAAAGCGTCAGAACGAGACTTAATTGAAATTTAAAAGTCTCTGAGTGCGGCAGTAAGTTCCATATTGTAAGTTATAAAGAGAACGATATGTTGGGATCATCGTACAGTAGACTGTTTTAAGTAAGCGTGCAATATTTTACCATGTAGTCTAGTAGTCTGTTGACATCAACAGGGTTATAAATCTTTAAATGGGAAAAATCTAAAGAAATTTGGGAAATTTTAGTTAGGTCTGGTTTATCTCAGTTTTGTCAGGGGTTCATACAGTGGTAACGCCATCTAAGATTAGCTTTCACTTGCCAACCCCATTCAGATGATAGCTATTTTGCTACGGGAACTAGAAATTGTATCTCGTAAGCAACTATGCTGCGATTCGTAGCGACGCTCACTGTAGCGTCGCCGTAATTAATGCGAAATGCGAAAATACTGAAAGAATAATTTGGCGCTTTGTGCCGCGCCGTGCAGTGCTGCAGTCAGGCCTCTTTCACTCCATGTACTTGCGCGCGCTATTACCGTCGCTACAGGAATTCAGTTAGGTTGCCGGCAAAGACGTGCACGCGTGCGAGCCTGTTTTACGAGCCAAGAAAGGTGTAAATACTAATTTATGTGCAGTTAATAGTTGTAAGGTGCAGTTAAAGGTGTGGTAAAATATGCATATGAAATCCCTCAAACGCAAAACTCGCGGGCGCTCTTCGCTCGCATTCTGTATCTGCGACTGCGGGCTTTTTGCTTATTATATCTATAAACGGGCATTTTTTTGCGACCAAGCTTATACTCCATTTGGGGTTGTCCGGTATTTTTTCGCGACTCACCTGACAACCCTAAGAACGGTGACAAACCGCCAATGCAGCTTCCTTCCACTCTTCCTTCCTCCTACCGAATGCTTACCGAAAACGAATGTCAAACATTCTTTCCGAACGGAATTTCGAAAGCTAATGTCATTAGTGCTTAATGGAAACGTCAAAGTTTTCGATTTCGACGTTTAAAAAACGAAGATACTATTAAACATTTTCCAAGTATTGATGAAATCGAATACTGGCTCACTGGCGAAGTAACCACTTAACGTACTCCGTAGCTCAGTTGGAAAGAGCACTCACCCGAATAACGAAGGGTCGTTCGTGGGATCAAGTCCCGCCGGAGGAGAGGACACAGTCGATGAATTTTTGTGTGCTTAATTTACTATGATTCGGTATGAATATAATATTACATCATCGATATAATATTACAGAGGTCGACTTTAACACTTTGACAAGTCGACTTTTAGTTGATACAGCGTCAAAATGGCGATAATTAACGCCACAATGGCGAAAAAGAAAAAAAATCAAAAAAATGTTTCACACCAGTCAGTCCAGTGTGTGGTAATCAGGTCAGTGACCGTACACTTTCCTCCCTCAATCAATCACTCATTCATTCATTTCAATCATTTCATTTTTCGTTTCGTTCGTCGTCGTGTAACGCAGATTTTTTAACCTCAATAAAATTGCATTTAACTCACAAAAATAAAAGATTATCTTGGTATATCGTGACAGTGAATGAAGAGTCGTTAAAACTTATATGGTAAGTGAAACAGTTGTAAAAATCATAAAACATTTTGTGCTCAGTAACGTATTTCGGACGTTTGTTTATTTGAATACACATAAATTGTTGTTCTATTTTTATAGAGTACCTAATTTTTTCCTGTATAATTAATATATATACCTAAATAAAATGTTCACTGTTAAATCTGTGGGTCTACCTTTCATAAAATTAAGCTTACAACCAAACAATTTTGTCATTTCATGCTTTCTCTTTTTGGGCCTTTTTGTTTGGTCAACCTGCTTTTTAATCAATAGAAATTCATGATTGAATGACAAACAAACACTCGAGAGTTTTAGGAATAATCTGACAGTATTTATAGGTATTAATTCATAGTTTTAAGGATACCCTCTGACCAGGTATTTGCTTACTTTATTGTGTAGTGCACATAATGTTTGTACTAAAAAATATAACCCATAGCATTGCTTGTATGAAGTTTTTATTTAGTACATTATCCCATCCTGCATTGTTATTATTAAACTTTTTGTCAACATGTATGTTCTTACCTAATTATAAACATAGTTGTAAAAAATAATATAAAAATATTATCTTGGCTATTTATTATTTATTTTATTTGAAATGGGTTTGCTCTTGGCTTACCTTAGATCATCAATACCTACCAATAGATGATTCTTCATGTATGCACACTGACAGCCACCCATAGGGATATTGTCAAGTTCACCTCTGACACGCATGAGTTATCAATAGGATTATTAACCTAACTAGTGGTTCCCCGCTCCTTCGCCTGCAAGAATTGGATTTTCCATATAAACTTTTAACCCCCATTTCACCCCCTTCATGTCTTTATATCGCGACAAAATGTAGCCTATGTCCTTTCCAGGGTCTCGAACTGTCTCCACACTAAATTTCATCTCAATCGGTTCAGTGGTTTAAGCATCAAGAGGTAACAGACAGACAGACACACTTTCGCATTTATAATATTTGTATGGATGTGATGGATGTGTGACTTAAAAGCAACATCTTGAATCACCTGCCACAGTTTAAATAATTAGTGTTTCAACTCTATACAAACCGTACATTTAAAGATACAGGGTAACCTCCCTTCACTCTATGACAGTACAAAATAATCCATACTAATATTATAAATGCAAAAGTGTGTCTGTCTGTTACCTCTTTATGCTTAAACCACTGCACCGATTGAGATAAAATTCAGTATGGAGACAGTTCGAGACCCTGGAAAGGACATGGGCTACATTTTGTCGCGATATAAAAATATTAAGGGGGTGAAATGGGGGATGAAAGTTTATATGGAAAATCCAACTCTTGCGGGCGAAGTCGTGGGGAACCACTAGTAGATCATAATTAATGACTCATGATTATTGGTGATAGGATTTATATCATCAAGTCTATGCAGGCGAAGACGCAGGCAACCACTAGGCTTAATTTCTTTTATTAAATTATCATCATCAATAGCAGTAAATTTTAAGTTCATAAGTTAATAACATTCTAAAAACCATCAGTGTTGTTTTATAAATTCTGTTGCGATTGCAACAGAATTTAGAAGCTTGCAACTGAAAATGTCTGACCATAGCATATTATTTAGTATGAAAAGGTCAATGGTGTTTGGTTACGTAGGTACATGCAAAAATTAAAGTAATTTACTAACAGAGTTTTGCTTATCCTATCAGTTTCAAATGGTATGTTTATTTTTTTATCCTAAATGGATTACATTTCAATATATTTGTTTCTTACGTTTACGTGAATTGTTGAACTCATTAAAACACAATTTTTCCCTGAGAGTCTCCCTGTGACCATGAACGCTGTAAAGTGTTTGAAACATCAGGTTTTAAATAAAATGTAAATAAATCGCGAAGTAATCCGTAAAATTGAGTTTTAATGAGTTCATTCCAATAGTTTGGTTTTCAACAAACTTAGATTTCTGTCTTCTTTTTACCTGACTGCGGAAGGGTTTTATGTTTTTCGAGAGTATGTATGTATGTATAATTGTTTGGCATGCCCTATAGCCCAAACAGCTGGACAGTTTTTAAAATATGAGCTGTTGTTAAATTCGTCAAAATTGTGGTAGTGACATAGGCTGCATACATTTTAAAAATGGTGCCCGCTAGTGAAAACAAGGGGAGGGGGAATAGATTTTTCCCGCACCATAGCAAGGCAGGCAAGGCAGGGTATCAAATGAAAGCCAGTGAAAAGACTATTTCAAAATTATAATATTTTTTGCAGTTGGGTGTTTTGTTTTTTCAATCATTATGTTTGCTTGTTTAGGTAGTTGTGTAATTTTTTTTTCTGTAAATATTTTGATGTTAACAAAGATTGTGGTCCACTCCAGATGGCAGACGACATCGACATCGAGGAGCACGACCTTCTGGACAACCCTCGCATCCAAGACATCCTGCACATTAAGGAGGAGCCGATCGACATTGACCACCTATACGATGGTATGTTCCTCTTGCGAAGCTACACTTACCCATCTATTGACTCAAACATTATTACATTTTTGTCTTTTGGGTTGATCTGCGATCAGTCCAGCTCTAGACTATAAGCAGATTTGTTTGGAGCAGAATTTTCAGGATCAGGAGGCTCTTCAACAGGAGCTATCACTTTATCTGACGTTGGTAAAATCGACTCTTAGTAAAGCAAAAGACTTTTCTAACTCATTAAAACACAATTTTACGGATTACTTCGCGATTTATTTACATTTTATTTTAAACCTGACGTTTCGAACACTTTACAGCGATCGTGGTCACAGGGAGACTAAGGTATTATTTGTCATTACAAAGTTTTGAAAAATTTTAACTACCGTCACTCAATAATATTAATTTATGTTCCTATTTACGCAGAAAGAGCTAACCGTGTCTTGAGATCTTGCAGTGCTAGGTGTTGCTTTGGTTTTTGCTAGAATAGGATCCCATGCCGGTGGAACTTTCCAACCATCTTCTCTATTGAAATTTGGATGTTTTCTAATTTCAATGGCTTCACGTAGCATTCGAGGAATAAAACGCCGTTCTTTTGCAAGTATTTTAGGTTGGTCAAAACGAATGAAGTGGTTGGGTTTGTCTAAGGCATGTTCACACACTGCAGATTTCATGTTCCGTCTATGTTTTACGTCAGCTATGTGTTCTGAATGTAAATAAATCGCGAAGTAATCCGTAAAATTGTGTTTTAATGAGTTCAACAATTCGCGTAAACGTAAGAAACAAATAGACTTTTCTAAGTCAAAAAAAACTTTAAAAAAAACCAGAAAAACCGCAATATAAATGTCAATAAATAATAGAGAGTGGAATTCGTTGCCGAATAAAGTGTTCCTTTAACACTATGTTCTGGATACTTTCAAGAAAAGAGTGAATGGGTTATTACTAGCCAGACGTGATCCATCCATTCGTGGATGGATCACATCATCATGCCGATCCGCGCATGTGCATTGGCCCTAGTATAGCTTACACATTAAAATACAATAGAAGTCAGTTTAATGAGATTTAATTTAACAAAGTTGAGCAAACGTAGCGTGGTCGCGTTTGGATAGGTGACTATTAAGTGACGTCTATCACTAGCATCTCTCCGTGCCTTGGAAGGCACGTTGAAAAGCTGCTCCGGGCTAATATCGATAAATATTAGTTTTAATGCCTAGTCAGCCGCCCTAGGGCGACTTTATAGCATCCTTTGGTCACTTGCCTTACAGAAAACCCTCCACCAATCGTCCCTGTGCCCGCGTGGTGTAGTATAACTCATACTTCCTCATAGTTGAGGTGAGGCCTTTGCCCAGCGGTGGAATGTATACAGGTTACTTTACTTTTTTATTAATTTGGTCAACCACTACTTTACAGAGCCCGACCCCACCTACGATGAGTTCAACCAGTATAGATCCTACCACGAGGATCATGAAGGTCAAACCGATAACCTACCTGATTACAACCAAGAACCTCCCGAGAACCGATCAGATTACGACCGACAATCGCACGAAATAGAAACAGCAGACTCGCTTTTCAATTACCAAGATTCAGAAAAAGGAGACTCGCTTTTCAATTACCAAGATTCAGAAAAGGCAGACTCTCTTTCCTATTACCAAGATTCAGAAAAAGCAGACTCGCTTTGCAACTACCAAGATTTAGAACTTAATTCGGATACAAATTTGAACCCGGTGGATAATACTGAGTATGTGCCAGATTTATCCAACGAGATATACCACCATAATAATAAGATCATACTCGGCACAAAACCTTGCAAACGACCAACTAGAGACGTCAAAGATGCGTATGTGTCCTTAGAAGACTGGGGGGTGCGCCTTCAAAACAGCAATTGCTATTGCAAAGAGTGTCAAACACTTTTTGCTACTCAAAACGCTTTAGACGCCCATAATATGGTAGCTCATTCATTTTTAGTAGCTCTAGACAGTCCTATGAGTTCTGAGTCTGATTCTGCTGCAATTGAGAAGTCAGAAACAGCCAAATACTGCGACCATTGCAAGAAATACTTTCCCAGCGACCACGCTCTTATACAGCACTTGTATGACCTTATTACAGCTAATAAACAAACTCCAGTAGAGCAAGTAACAGAAAGCAATGACAACTCGAATGCAAAACAACAAATGATGTATACTTGTCTAGTGTGCAATTTAGCGTACGTAGATACAAAGTGGGCGAATTATCATACGTTGACTGTGCACAATAAGCCTGGACATTTTGAGTACATCCCCTTCACTGGGGCCTGTAGATTTTGCAAATACACCAACACTTCACTGAAACGATTCAATTGGCACGTAAAAGATATGCACCTTCCAGGAATCGTAAAATCGGAAAAAGAAAAGGCGAGCGAACATCAAAACGAAACGGAAAACGTAGAATTGCAATCGGAAAACCATGGATCACAGTCAAGTGATGAAGCATCACGGCCGGAAAGTACGGAACCTATGTCGACTGTAAAGGGTCCTACTGTGAAAACGAAAAAAATCAAAAATTTCAAATGTATTAAGTGCAAAAAGTTCTTTTCGTCTATTAAGAGTATTCAAAATCATCAAAGTCAGTTTCACAAAGGTGAGAAAGTAATTCAGAAGGTAGTGTCTAAAAGTCTTTCTAAAGTGCAAAAAATAACTAAAAGTCCCATAAAAGTGTCCCAAAATATAGTTGAAGTAAAATCTCCAGATAAATTTAAGTTCGTCGACAATCTTGTGCCCAAAAATAGTATATTCAAATGTAACGAATGTTGCATTCACTTCGTTACCTGCTGGTCAGCGATTCTGCATTCGTGTGTGGAAAATATGTCACGTTATCAATGTGACATCTGCGAGAAACAGTTCCGTCTAAAAGACACAAATACTCACATGAACCAGCACAAATACAATGACGCGTTCAACACGTATTACATCTCCAAAAACATGATCAATAAAATGCTCTTTTGGTGTCAAAGTTGCGCCGTCTATTTTGAGTTAAAGAAAATTCAAAATCATATGAAAAACTGCAACGGTACCTCAACGTCAGTTCGGTGTAAGTTATGCGAAGTTGATGTTAATGACGTCCTTACTCATATGAACAATCATAAAATACATCCAACTAAGTCCGATTTCATTTTTATTGACGATCTCCTACCCGGTGGCGTGGACGAACAAGTATCTCTTGAAAAGGATTTAAAGAGAAAATTGCCAATGCATTCCGAACCTGGGCCGAGCAAAATAAGTAAATTAGACCCCAATCAGAAATTAAATAAATTTTTCTACTGCGAAAAATGCCAAGCCTGTATGAAAATACCATCCAGCGCTTGCCACGAAAGTGGAGAGTGTAAGAAAATTAAAATGAAAAGCAACTGTGAATATTGCGGGCTAGTGTTCTTCTCCGGTGGCGGCTCGATCTCGCACAGAGAGTACCACAAGAACACTAATGCCACATTGAGAGATTTCACCTTCATAAACATATCGGACAATAAGCCAATCGTGCCTGTTATACCTGAATTTCCTGAATGCAATACCTGTAACGTACACGACTTGGCCACTCATCAATGTGGGAAACAAAGCAAATACAAATTGTGCAAGACTTGCAATAAGAATTTCTCAGAGTCTGCATTCAAACTACATTTACTCCACCACAAATACCTCAGAGTAGATACTGAAGTGACTGAACTCATTAAAAAATATGAGACCCTTGCCTCAATGTGGAATATTATCTACCTTTGCAAGACTTGTAATATAGCCACAGACTCTTACGACGATATGGTTCTACACTGTCAGAATCACTACAACAATATTCTAGACTGCTCTACACGCACGTGTGATTCTTGTTCTCTCAAGTTGGAAGAATCTTGCTTTAAAAGGCACAAGGAGTTACATTCTCCAAGTATAACGAAGGCTTCCTTCAAAACTGTAGTTTACGATTATAGGAATCTACTCAATGAAGACTGGCTGAAACTTTTTGGCACCCTCTCCAAAGCAGAGGTGCACCAAATTGTAAATAGGAGCATCTACGTCACACGATTCGTCAGAATGAAATTGATACTGAACGGGCCGCCGGAACTTACAATTTATAAATGTGAAACGTGCAAACTGTACGTCGATCCGCACTCAATTTACAACCATACTACTTTGTGTGTTGGGCCACAATGTCAGGATAGGAAGTATTCGTGCGATAAATGCTTGGTACCTTTTAGTACAGCAAACGCGCGTAAAGACCACGAAAAGTTGCATGCGACGCCAAATATCACGGCGAATTCTTTCAGAATTGTCGCGTTTAACGATAGGTCTGATAGGGAGTTCAACTCAAACTTGCAAGTTGACGTCGAAGCCGTTAAAATTAAACCCAAAACACCAATCCAGGTTTCTCAGCCAAGCAAAACTAATATTGCGAAAGCTGATCGCGAAAGTGCTATATTCTACCAATGTAGACAATGTGACTGTTGCTCACTTCATGCGGGGTCTCTCATACGTCACAAGTGCTTCCCCAAAGAAGAGTTACTGAAATGTACAATTTGCCAACTACATATTGATTCAACGAATTCAAAAGAGCATCGCAAATGGCATAAAGAGAATCCAAATATCACTGGAGAAAATTTAAAGATTGTTCTAATAGATAACAACACTCTGAAAAGAAAACCTGAAAACAGAGAAGAGACGAAAAAACGTTTATATAAATTATACCAATGTAAAAAATGCAAGATTTGCTATTCGTATTGGGTTAAACACACGACGTGTACCAAAAATCGGAGACGGTGTAAGCAATGCGGATATCTGTTCAGTTACAGTCATTTCGAAATCCACAATATGTGGCACTTGCAGAATGTAAATGCTACCAGGAATGATTATAGAATTGTGCCGCTAGCAGAAGAAGAAAGTCTTAAGAGCAAAGCGGAGAGACGAATGTTTTTGAAGAGCTTAAAATTGGGTGAAGATGTACTCAAAGGCAGTCCAGTGCCTTCACACATTGCTGTGAAACAGTTAACCTTGTACCAATGCCACAGTTGCAAACTCTGCTCTTACATAAAAGCGTTTGTCAAAAAGCATACTGTATGCGCAGATCACAATAAAGGCGTTTCCCGTTGCCACATCTGTAATTTGAAATTTAAATTCATTGGTATGAAATTTCATAGAGCGTGGCACAAGGAACATGCTGACGCGTGCAGAAAGAACATTAAAATTATTCCATTCAAGGGTACAAAGATATTGAAAGTCAAAGACAAGAAAATCAATTCAGCTAACAATATTAAAGAGAAGAAAATCGATTCATCTAACAATATCATCGCGAACAGTGATGGGTACGAATGCAAAAAATGCGGAGCCGCCTCAAAGAAAACTATATTCCTGAATAAACACAAATGTAGCGCTTCGCCTGCATCTAGCCAACAGGAGCAGCCTAAATCGCAATTTTTGTACTACCAGTGCGAAGATTGCGAAGCATGCCTGACTTCCAAACGGCACTACTGCGTGCCCGCTCATAGGATCCGAAGCTGTCCGCGTTGCAAGTTGAAATTCTCCAATAAAAGCATATACGTTCACATGCAGAATCATGCCCAATACAAAAACATGACTCGAAGCAAAATCACTGTTATACCATTCAAGAAAAGTGTAGATGCGGTCAAACCTGATCCAGCTATAAAGCCGGTAGTGAAAGTGTCTACAGTCTTTAGATGTTCGTGTGGTCTTCACTTCATTTCCCAGAAAACTATTGAAAGACACTTTACTGTTTGCTCGCCCGATCACAGTATTCCGTCAGAGAATTGCAGTAAATGTGGTCTTTTATTTCCAACAAATCATCTCGTGAGCCACCTTTGCAATCACCACAGCTATGGCAAAGGGAATATCGAAGTCAAAACTATACCTACGATCACCTACTACAGATGTGGCAGTTGCAAATGCTTGTTTGGGGATAAAACGCGTTTGTTGAACCATAACGCACGTTGCGACATATCTAAAGTTAGAAGCGTTCATTGCGAGGAGTGTGACTTAGATTTCCATAATACTGAAATAAGAATGCATAAGGAAACACACATACTCTCATCCGACTTCAGCAAACCTTGTCGAATTTTTACCATGAACAACAATAAAAAACGCGATTTGAAAGATGAAACTATGGAAGCTGTACCTGAAACTAGTAAGGCCAATATATCGTCCAATGACGTTGAAATTAAAGATGAAGCAACTGGCAATAATTCCCAGCTTGACGAATACGATAACACCTTATACAAATGCAACGCCTGCAAGACACATTTCTTGAAATTAATTTCTTGCACAAGCCACATTTGTAAAAATCAATGCCCGCCTAAAAGCAGACCATCCTGCATGTATTGTGGGTTAAATTTCACAAAAACATCTCTGAAAAAACATTTAGACGTCCATCATATGGTTATGAAATTGAAGCCCGAAGATTTCGTTATCAAAGAATTAGACGGTGAAATAAAAGTAGATTTATTCAAATGCCATATATGCGCCAATCACTACTTAAAAGCGGTCAGTTTAAGAAACCATATTATGAGTGGGAATCACAATGCGCCGAAGGCGAATTGCCCCAAATGTCATATACCATTTGCGCAAAACGCTCTCGCACCGCACTTGACATTGCACCATAGAAGAATGAATTTAACAAGAAAGAACTTCAATGTTATCGAGAGACGTGAATATGAATGCTTTGCGAAGACGCGAAAAATTCCGATACCAGATGAGGCAGATAAAACATTGCCTGAGGAACTAAATGAGACGCATGATGACACTGACGAGCCCGAAAAAACGACCGTCGTCGAAAATAAATTAAAGCATCCAATTTATTACAATTGCTTAAAATGTGACATAAACTTTACCAGCTCGAAATCTCTGGAGATGCATTTTCAAGGAAAGCATATAAAAAAAACAGTTGAAACATGCCATTTGTGCGGTCTATCGTTCACCACCTTAGCAAGACACAATGAAGACCATCAACGTAAGAATTCGGGTGTGTTCTTGATACAGGACGTCAAAGACGAAACTGAAAGCGTGAAAAAATTGTTCAAATGCAAAGAATGTAGCCTTCACTTCACAAAGGCTAATTATTTGTTATATCACATTGAAAATGTGCATACGGGTGAAAACGGCGGCGAAAATCTAATACGCGGTCATAAATGTCCAGATTGTGGCCTTCTGTTCAGTTACAGAACCTTGAAGATACACCAAGAATTACATCATGTTGAAAACTCTTTTCGGTTAGAAGATCTGGTTATAGATGAGTCCATGGGACACTATAGAATGTTCAAATATGGAAGTGACCATAAAATGGTTCCGCAAAGCAGCTCGGAGAAAATAACTGAAGTTAAAAATTCGACCGGGAAAGAAGAATCTCCAGACAAGAATAGTCTTGAAGTAAAATCAACGAATACATCTCCGAACTCTCCTACTAAGCTGTACAAGTGTAGCGAATGTAATGTTTACTTCCTAACGCAAGCTACTTGCTACAAACATTCTGTCAAGCACCATCCAATGGATCCCAAAGAATATATTGAATGTAAACTGTGCAGTTTCCAATTTAGAATTGTCTCTTTAAATACTCACATAAGAAAACATCATAAAAATGATTTTGCGTTTGACAAAATTCTGATAGAGGAGTATCACCCTAAAATGGATAGTGAAAAAGTACCCAAAATTGATATTTATTTCGCTAAAGATAAGGTCCAGTCTCGGATGGTGAGTACCACTACCACTGATGATAGTGCGGACAACTCAGTATCTCAAAGCGAAATTGAGCTTGATTCTGAAGCTGGTGATGATTCCAGAGAAACAGTCATAATTACTAATACTGACGAAATAGAAACTTTAACAGCCGTTAATAGTAAAAGCTATAATAAAGCAAATCATGTAATTGATAATGATCTTGGCGCTAGTAACGATTCGAAAGGTAACAGTCTTATATCAAATCCTGATATTTTAAATATTAAAACAGATGTTGATACTGTGAACAAGAATGTGATGGTGAAAATACCTTCATTTAATGTCGACCTTGATGCCAGTTATGATTCAAGTGAAAAATCGGATAATTTAGGCACTAAAACTAATTTAGATAGTGTAAAAGAAGAGAATGCTAGTTTTGAAGACGCGAATAGTGAAAAAACGAATGAAGCTGATCAAAAGTTAAATAAAGTCAAAGAAAATGTAGATGTCTTGCCTTGCCTTACGCCTTCAAATGACGCTGAATCGTCTAAAGCGAGATATCCTTGCAGATATTGCACTGAGAGCTTTGGTAGTCGTATAGCTAAAGACTTTCATGAAAATCTGGACCATTTGGATACTTTAAAAGACTGTCCTATATGCAAGACAAACCTCCACGCGTCCGTTCTAAGCGCATTGCATTTGCGTATTAAAAATGATTTTTTTACTTGTTGTGTGTGTGATAAATATGCAAATGTTGATATGATACCCCACCATGCGTACATACACAAGCATATTTTATAGTTTTTTAAATTGTCTTAATTTATTTAAGTATGAAATGGAAAGAAATCACGAGCCTCAATTATTGTGTTTGACTAAGTTTAGGCTGTACTCATTATGATTTTGTGACATGTACTGTGTTTCTGACAAAAGTTACCTCACACAAACAAAAATTATAAGGTTTCGTTTCTACCGGAGATTTGCGAAGAATGTATAAGGTTACATTTTAGCAAGTGACGATATTTTAACAGAGCCTCTTACTAAATCAGAGAAATGCGAACTTTTAATTTTCCAAAAAACGAGCAATTTTTTTATTTTTATTTTTTCTAAAAAAAAATTTAATATTTTTAAGAACATTCTGTTTGGACTTAAAAACTAAGTTTTTGCCGCTGCCTTTCTTATTTTGATTTACTCGCACACTGAACTTGTGTACCAAACGTAAGCAAGAGAGTCATCACAACGCTTATTATCAAAACCTGGCGTATAAAAATAAATGTTTTTTTTTTACAAACATTTACTAATGTTGTTCCATTTGCCCTCTTTGTTTCATCCGTTGCTTAAATGTAACCTTAATGGAAGAAGAACCAATTCATTTACCTAGCTCCATTGAAACTGCTTAGCGGAGCAGGGTTAGGTGAATAAATCGATTCTATTAGTTCTTTACACATCGTGAATCTGTTGGAAACGCAGCCTAATTCTGCACTGTTTTTAATACAGTTAAGGTTATATTTTTTCAAATATATAGTGCGTCCGGGTTTCGACTAGCGATAATTGAAGGGCTTTTAATTTATCAAATTTTAGAGACATACCTAATGAAAAATATTTTTTGACAAAAAGAAAACCAATTATTTTTTTTCGGGAAAATTGCATTTTTGTGTTTAATTTTGTAATAGGTTTAAAAAACTAACTAACCGTTTTAAATTTTTTAGAAATATTTCTTAAAACATTTTTTTTTATCTATGGCGGATAATAATTTGGAATTGATCCGACCTTTCAAATGAATCATTTTCATAATTTTTAGGACCTACAGATCCATAGAGTAGTTTTTTTTTTATAATAAAATTGGCTGCCATTTCAAGAAGGGGGGAGTTAGAACCCAACAAGGGGCTTTTTGTCGTTACATTTAATGAACTAATAGCCCATAAATTTAATTATCACTAGTCCAAACCCGGACACACTATATTCTAGGCTTTATAATAAAAGACTATGTAATCAGCTAGTCAGCTGGGTCATGGGACTCAATTCTTCTGCATAATATTTTAAGATGTTTGTTGCTTACGCTTGGGTCTCTTCAACTTCATCGAATCGGAATGAAATAAAAAAAGAATGTTAGGTACTCACGTGTATCTCAACAGCATAAAGTTGCAAGTTACAATTAAGTAATGCCATCTATTCAACCAATATCTGGTAAAAAGTTGACCAAGAGGATGGCCCGTAAGTAAATTGATCGTGTGGCCTGAGACCCTAAGTCCCCGCATAGGGTACCGACACTGATCTCTATAATACTAGTACGCTGAACTAAAGGTTCTCTAAGAAATGACATAATGTTTGTGCCCAATCAAAGCGCCTCCACCGAGTATCCAGGGAACTAAAATAGAGTAACTTACGTACGTTTATGTCAATTCTAATTAGTTCCGCGGACGCTCACTACAGCCGTCAGCGCCAAAATGGCGATAGTCAAATGGCTTCATTTTTAGGTTGACAGTATGCAGTCCAGCGTAATATTATAGAGGTCAGTGGCTACGGACAACAGCCACCGAAGGCTGCTGACGCGCTACGTCATTTAGTCTAGAGCAAACGAAGGTGGTCGGTGGCCACTACTATAGTACGTGCCAGATAAACGTGCATAAAAGGTTTCACCTTGACAGCTAAAACCTTGTGACACGTATCATTTGTCTTTCTAACTAGCGATTATTACGACTTTTGATTTTTGGGTTCAAGATCGACCTGTACCGAGGTTCATTTGTTACGCAGATTCGTATCGCTAAGGCTTATAGTTAAGTCGCCGCGCTTCGCATACTGGCGTGCAGTGGTACACGCACGGGTGACGGTCTGCAGGGGTCACTTTTTATGCAGCGTTAAATGGACGGACGGACGGACTATATAAGTGGTCGGTAGTGGTCTACCACCAATATCCTGTCGCGTACACTTAGTCGCGAGTGCCGCCACACTGGTATCGTGTCGCGGCCACTGAATCGCGAGTGAATTTCCATGTAAAACGTATTATTAAAAATAATGTAAACAGCTTGTCGCTAGCCTCCGGTGGCTATGTTTGTGGCTCATCTGCTCGGAACCTGAGGCAGAAAAAAATTTTTTTTTTTCGGTTTTAAAAAAAAATGAAGGTAGTCAAGTGAGTTAACCCATTCACCGCCAAGCAACAGCCATTTGATCCATTATTTACGGGGTATCTTTAATATTTTAAACATAGAAAACTAAGCTTGACTTTTTATTTTTTATTTCGTGCATACATCAATTTTTTTGTTATGTATGTTAGTTATTATTAAAATAATTAATTACAAATGTATTGTATGTCACAAAAATGCTAAAATATGTTGTGAACATTTTATCATTGTTTTTTTTTGCTATATCAAACCCATAACATCGGAATCACTCATTAATACCGGGTGAGAAATAAAAATGAATGAGAAAATTATTGCATGTACCATACCAAACCAAAAAATGAATCGTACATTTAGTACGTTACTTATAAATACTGCCAATATTTTGTTTTACGCCCTGAATTATACTGCGACGACAAACGCTAGCGTATGTCGTAGATCTTATCAATAATACTTACGAGCCAAACGCCGACCGGTCGATCCGCGCATGTAGGTACTTGACAACCTGACGTCAGAATATCTGGCCACTTTCTTTTCAAGTTTTTTCACTGCTCGTCGAGGTACTAGATAATTTAATTTAGTTATCAAATAGTATCAGAAATGTATTGAACTTTGATAATCTCCAAACATAATATATCGCACTTGGTCCAGGGGTCCTGACGCTCTTATCTTGTAACTTTAAACTAAATTGCAGAGTGAACCAGGCCTGACATCACAGAGAATATGTATCTCAATCTCGTTTCACCACCTCTGAATAAGTTCTGAGTAGCTTACTTGAAAACTAAATTGACATATTTTCCATATAAAATATATCAAACAATTCATCAAGTAAGCTACTCAGAGGTGGTGAAATAGGCACTTAGAGTCAATTTTAACTACGTCAGATAAGACTTATCCGACGGAATAAGTATAAAACGACCGATTTTAAAATGTCATTTACTTAAATGATTGCTGTCAAATAGGTGACGTTTTCAAATTAGGCGTTTTGTATTCTATTCGACGAATATTCCTTAACTGACGTTGGTAAAATCGACTCTTAGACGCCCTAACAGATATTCTTTCATTAAGCCTTAAATGTGTGATTTACTTATGAGTTCTGTACATGGTATTTTTGTACTTGTAATAATATGATCTGCATGAAAAATTTCTTTTTCTCTATCCATATGAGCAAGACATGTTTCAACGACACCGAAACTTTTAGCTCGTACGAACTAGGTACACCGATTACTTATTTGAACCTTTAGATTAAATTGTTGTTAAGTTTGTAAGGTTGTCATAATTGAAATGATAATTGTTCTAACCTACTTACCAATAAAAATGTATTTCAGCTGTAATAAATGATTTTGGTAATAAAAATATTTCATTTATTTATTTTTATTTTGTAGGAAAGCAAACAGCTTTTATCAAACAAAATAGTTAATATTTATGTATAGTTTTCACAAATATAGCTAAAAGAAAACTTATTTAGTACTAGTGAAATCCCGCGACGTCGTCTGCGTGGTCTTGATGATACAAATTGACTCGTACTTCGTACTCCTATGCGCCGTCCAGTAATCGTGGTCTCTCATTTGTACTCTGTCGTATGGTGAAGGGAGGTCACCCTGTATCACTAATGTGAATGTATTATACCCTGTAATTTATTAGCGACTTTATTTAGCTGTGTTAGGTGTGCCAAGATTAGTTCATTCGATTTCGAGTCTATAACAGTAAAG
Organism: Pyrausta nigrata; assembly: GCA_949316185.1. Taxonomy (NCBI): domain Eukaryota; kingdom Metazoa; phylum Arthropoda; class Insecta; order Lepidoptera; family Crambidae; genus Pyrausta; species Pyrausta nigrata. The sequence goes on along the minus strand of OX438964.1, from coordinate 7,800,530 downwards.
ATTGGAAAATATAGTCAAGGAGGCAACAGTGACTCGGATTTTTTCAAATGGGTGAATATTGAGAGAATTATCATTGGATTTATCTAAAACTTGTCTACATTGACGGTTAGGTATTATAGTTTAAATCTGCATTATTGTAATAGCACTAAATATTACTAAAATAAAATGAGAAGCCAAAAACTAAACATCGGGAATTGAGCCACTGTGTACACCTAAGTGAACACTGGCTCAACCCCGTAGTACACAGTGACTCATCAGTAGAAATAAAGTGAAAAATTATTACTTCAAATTATATTTTTATTGAAAATCAATAAACAGTTATATTTATTTTATGAAAATCAACGAATTAGGACTTTTTACCCTCTAATCACACACACATCTAAATTGGTTCAGGCGCTTGGAAGTTATGGCGGATTATAATGTCCTCCTAGCCGAATTTCGACCACGGCGGAAATCTCCACAGAGATTAGCCAACTGCGCGGGACATATTATAGTGCACAAGTGTGTGCGCAATACACAGGTGCACTCTCTGTTCCTTTACTCTCATAATTCGTGACCGTAGAGAGATCAGGCGCAGGACCAACGGCTTAACGTGCTTTCCGAGGCACGGGGGTGTTAACACCACCAACTTCCTGACTCCGGAGCTGTGTCTTAAGTAATTTCAAGACAAAAACTAACACTCGGCCCGACCCGGGATTCGAACCCGGAACCTCGTAGATAGTACCCAGCGTGCTGACCACTAGAACGAGGCAGGTATGGTGGATTAAAGAAGAATACATGAACCATGAAAACATTACACTCCGTTTTATGGCATTCGAATTATAACGTTATTTTCGAATCAATAACTCTGGCTCATTCTCACTCGGACGTTCAATTTTATTAAAATTAGACAGTTTAAAATACCAGTTACTTCGGGATTTCATATTGATAGGATTGTTGAATAGCGTATCTGAGTGTGGCAATCAGAGCTATCACACTTTTTGACAGAAAAGAGTATTTTTAATAACTCGTAATTTAGTTACTCGCGGCCAGTTTTTTTTATTTATAACAATAAATAAAAAAAACTGGCCGCTATTTATGTATGTCGTAAGAAATTATTAATTCTTTCGGTTAAAATATTTAGTTTGGTAAACTTTTCTATGAATTGGCTATGTTTTTGCAGCAATAAGTGAGTTTTCTCGACCTTTATAGCGAGTAAGTACGCTGTTAAAAAAAATTGATAGACCCCATATCTAGTTTTTATCTACAAAAAACACATAGTTTAGAAGCATGTATCGAAGTTAGTGGTTTTTCAATTTTCTACAGAATTTTAAACATTGTACCTACTACTTTAGTTTGTAACAATAAAAGTGTATACCAAACATATTGTAGTTTCATATACTTAAAGACTGAACATTCTCTAAGAAATGACAGATAATTTTTGTGCCGAATCTAAGCGCCCCCACCGAGTCTACAGGGAACTAAAATAGAGTAACTTGCAAAGTAAGTTTATGTCAACTCTTATTAGTTCCGTGGACGGTCACCACACGCTCACTACAGCCGTCAGGGCCAAAATGGCGATAATCAAATGGCTTCATTTTTAAGTTGACAGTATGCAGTCCAGCGTACTTGTATTATAGAGGTCAGTGTTACATACATATTTATTAGACATTACAATGCCTAAAACGTAAGACAATGTATGAAATATTAAAATAAAATTGAATTAAGAATTTATTTCATTATTTGCCTAGGCATTCAATACAATGCCTACCGCGCAGCCGGCAATGTGGGTAAAAGACGAGGGGCACCAAAATCCATGCCGCGCTTATCATGGACTAGGTAGGTTTATTTTTTGGGTTCCGTAGCCGAATGGCAAAAAACAGAACCCTTATAGTTTCGTCAAGTCTGTCTGTCTGACAGACAATTTTAAATAAGACCGAAACAATTTTAAATAAGAGTTTCCGCGCCTGTTTCTTTGCGTGAGTGATTTAAAGTTTATAGGTCCAAGAATATAGAAATTACAGGGGGGGGGGCGTGTAAACGATTTTGGCGGGCTATATCTCACAAATGGTAAAGCTGATAAAAAAGTGTTGTATGGAAACCCTACCTTATTTTCATAGTCCTTTTCAACGATACACCACACCACACAAGGGGGTGCACTCAAAAAAATAATTCACCTCCCCTCCCCTTTACATGTAGGTATGGGGAGGTATTACCCAAAAGGGGTAATTTTATTTTTTGGTATTTTTAAAAATGAGATCTATAATGTGAAGTATCCTCGAACCAAGTTACATGCAAATCAGTCTATAAACGTAGAAGATATTCTGCTGTGACAGACTAGGACGGACAACCGCAAACATAACTTTGTTCTTCATAAAAACACTATGAAAAACGAAGATATATTTGCTATTAACAAAATATTGTGGTATTTTGGCTAAGTGGAAGTAAGTGCATACTAATTCAGTTAAAGTTGGCACGGTACTCTTAGTGCGCGAGTCCGACTCGCACTTGGCCGGTTTTTTAAAAGTTTATTTTGAGGAATAATTTATTGATTAGAAAAAAATATTAATAGTAATGCCTAGGTAGGGGAAGTCAGCTCAAAGCGGCCACAGAAGGCAAAGCGGCCATGGCTCCGGTTATATTAAATGTCATAACGAACTTTACCGGTTCGTCTTACAGCTAACCTTCCGCCCCGCCCCGATCAGTCATTCGGCACCGGTCACTGCAAGCGCGTGCGTGCAGTGACGATTTTTAAATATTTGGTGGTTTCCTTAAGAAAATGCAAGGTAAGTCCAGCCTGATTTGATCTAAACCATGCATAACCCATTACTTTTATCAAATGCGCCTTAAAACACATTTATTAGACTATGTTTGTGTATTATTTGCTTACAAAGTTAATGTCAAATATGACAGCAGTGAATTTTTGAAATGAAGTGCATGAAAAAGGCAAAGCGGCTCGGGCAAACCGGCCAACTGTCCGCTTTGCCCTTAAATGAATGTGTAATACTTCGAATTATAATACTTGATTATTTTGTTTAGATGGTCAACAATTATAAATAAAAAACTACCAAAGGGTTATGGGGCGAAAGTACAATGACGCAAGCAATCAAAAACGTGAAGGAACAACAAGGCTTAATTTAATGTATAGCAATAAAATTTTAAGCAATTTTTGTTTTTTTATAACGTTTGAAAACATATTTATTTTAGTTATTAATAACACAGTTGATTAAAAGTGCCATTAATTTTAAGAGTTTAAATGTGTAATTAACACTAAAGGTTTTATAAAAAATACATGTTGATTTTAAACTATTATTGGCAATCTTCTTTTTTCGAACACTACCTATATATCTTTTGTCAAAAAATGTATATTTCTCATACATTACTGGACTGGCCGCTTTGCCCTTACCCCCATGGCCGCTTTGGGCGGCACCTTGGGCAAAGCGGCTTTTTGCCACCTTTTCGTAATTTACGTGTCATATATGTATTTTCAACTTATTGCAGATTTGGATGGCGTACAATGAAGAACAAATGTTTTTTCTACCTATCAGTATAAAAATCTTTTCAAAATCATTTTATTCAGTAGGTTTTTTACACCTCAAAGTAAAGGTGGCCGCTTTGAGCTGACCTCCCCTAAAGTATATAATAAATAATATACATTGCCTGAATGTTTTAGGCATTGTATACAATTATTATACAAATTGCCGATAATATACAGGGAGTTGTTATCGTCAGACCCCCCGACTCGGGGATGGTGGTATAAGTTATGCTAATTTAAAAAAAAAACTTCAAATAATATTACAGACTCCTCCTTTCCATTAGGGTTCCCCAGTCCTGACAAGGAACCCTCATAGTTTCGATATGTCAATATGTAGGTATATTATTAGAAAAAATATGTGAAACGAAATTCTATTCAATTATTATCTACTAGCGGTCCTCCGCGACTTTGTTCGCGTAAATTTAGGATTTCCTGTGGGCATTGTTAGGAGCGGAGTATTTTTTTTAACTGTGATATCTTTGAAGATAAGAATCAAAACGCGTGTGAATAATTATAATAATAAAACATTAATTTCAGACCAAATCAAAGATCCATAGCACAGATAGTTGTTAGTAACATATAACTTAAAATTAATGTTAGTACTACTTAAAAATAAAAACTTAAAACTACCATATACAAAATAAAACTACTAAGTGCTCAATCAAAAAACCGATTCCTGAATCCCTGCACATGTATTTGTATCCAGTGCTTAAAGATGGAACATGATGGCCTATCTCTGGTAACCATCAGAATACTGTTGGGCTCCGCCGTATCCTAGCAAGCATCGACGACGTCCGCTTCCGAATGATAGCGTAGAAGTCATCCACATGAGCTTCAGCGAACATCGACGACGCACTGCAGAACCTAAGTAGCCCCATCAGCATCCTGAAGGCATTGTACCTACTGGACACGGAGAGCCTTATAGGTCCTCTGCGTGTAAGTACACCACAGGCTGCAGGTGTAAAATGTCTGGCAGAATGCCTTAAAGAGAGTAATTTTGACGTCTCTTGTACACCTGGCAAACCTGCGAGCGAGCATGTTACATCGGACCGCTAACGCCCTCCTCTCACGTTCTATGTCACAGTCATCAGATAGATTTTCAGTCACAACATGTCCCAGGTATTTAAATTGACTAACTCTCCTCAGTTCAGTATTTAGGAGTTTTACTGGAGGTGCAGGAATCGACTTCCTAGTACCTGAACGAAAAACCATTAGCTCACATTTTTAACATTATAGAGAAGTCCATGTTTGGAAACATACTTATCACACACTGACAGTAATTTACACAGACCATTCGCCGTGGGGCACAGCAACACCATGTCGTCTGCGTAACTAATGCTGTTGACCATGAGACCGTCTATTGAGCAGCCGACCCTGGTGTTGCTGAGCTCCACGATAAGGTCATTAATATAAAGGCTGAAGAGAGCGGGAGACGACAAACCACCCTATCTTACCTCACATTCGAGGACATATTCGTCAGACAACGCTCCAGACCACCTGACCTGGTTAATTTGATTACCATACCAGTAATGAAAAGTGGCAATTAGTTCAGGTGGTAACGCTATGTCAGATAGTTTCAACCATAATAACGTATAATTAACCAGGTCAAATGCCTTGAACAGATCCAGGAAGGCAGCATACACAGGCGTCCCCCTCTGAGTATAGTACCTGACAGTATGCTTAAGCGAAAATAAATAATATGAACATATTAATTATAACGGTCCCCCGCGACTTCGTCCGTGCTTTTTGATTTAACTGCTTCCCCGTTGATTTCTAGGTAGGCATCATGCATTTTTTAGCTCATATACAAAGCGTTCCCCGAGAAATAAGCTATCTAACACAAAACATTTTTTTTCAAATCGGCTCAGCAGTTCCTGTGATTAGCATGTTTTAACAAAAAAAAAAATCCTCCGTTTTTCCAGTTATAATGTGAGATATGGTGCAACCGACCCTAACCTGTTTATAATATTAGTATAGAAAAAATTGCAGTCCCCGAGGACTTCATGCGCACCTATTGATTTTACTCCATTCCTGAAAGACATAACGTGTTTTTTTTAAATTACCTATCTTATAGCCTTGCTAGATACGTTGTACCTTACACAAAGGTTTTTTTCAAAATCGGAAAATGAATAGGTAATTTTGATCTGAGATAAGTGCATTCAAACAATCAATTAGACAAAAGTCAAGAAGAAATCAGCAATGTTAAAGTACTATCCTGGTCACCACCGCCGTACCACGATGGCCAAAGAAAGAGCATTGCGTCTTGTCGTATTGTGTGTGCAAGCGACAACAGGTGAGTGTAGTTAAGACAGGTGGCATAGACCTCTTTGCTTGAACTTCAATTCAACACATCGTACGTCCTAGAAATTACCTACTTACTTATTAAGTTATATTGGGAAAAACTCAAGCTGACCCGCGAGTTCAATACGTACAGCGCCATCTATATCTACATTATAATATTTTGTTGCGTCTTTTAATTTCTATTCGACTACATTATCCTGCACCCATTACAATTTTTCTGCATGACTTATCGGTATGACTGGGGGAGAATACTTTTAGCATTGAGTCCACCTTTTGTACACTGTTCTAAGTGCAATAAAGTTTTTAAATAAAAAAAAATCTATTGACGATATAGCAAAAGGTCAACTTTGCTGCCGTCCTAACTTCGATACAATATTATATTACTCGTGATAATTTTTTAATTGTATGTCCGATTTGAATAATTCAAAAAGCAATTTACAGGTACTGATATAGCCTTGAATATGACGTGATTTATTTGGATAAGGATTAATACCGACAAACTGAAACTGTGGCTTTCTTTTTGCCGTCGCAAAAATTTCATATTTTTACCTAAAAAAGTAGTTATTGTGACTTAACTGTTATAGTTAGACATATGTTATTGCGGACTTTATTGTAGATAATGATGGCCTCTAAAAAACTGTAGAACATTTCTTTGCTCTATTGTCAATAGTTTTCGCAGCATTCGCAATTTAACGATTTTCCTTTTACACCTTTGGTTACATAATCGAAGTTTTCATACGGAACCCTAACTTTTTTGATAATGTTATATAGCCTATGTCCATCGCAGATAATGCAGGATTCTAATGGTGAAAGAATTTTTCAAATCGGTTCAGTAGTTTCGGAGCCTATTCGTTGCAAATAAACAAACAAACAAACAAACAAACAATCAAACAAACAATCAAACAAACAAATCTTTCCTCTTTATAATATTAGTATAGATAAAAAAGCGTACAACCACTTTAGGGTACCTACTTCCCAAACACCGAGAATCATAAAATTTGGCAAGTCCCACCGGACGACACGGTCGATCAATTATTGTGTGCAAAACAATTATTATTATCACGCAGGCAGTTGAGACAACTGATAGCTGCCTGTATCCAGTTCTTCACATTAAGTTAAGCGAGTTTAGATAAGTGTCAAGTCGGTTTTTGAATTGATTGATATTTTGGGCAGATCACATCTTCTGGAAGCCCATTCCATGCTTTGACTACTCTACTCTAATTACTTTTACTTGTTTCTATATTTTCACTTATTTTTCGATGGTCACTTGTTTTTTATGATGTCTGCTTGTTTTTTATGACATGCACTTGTTTTTAAGATATTCATTTGTTTCTACGGACGTTCATTTGTTTCTACGATGTTCATTTGTTTTTACGATGTTTATTGGTTTCTACGACGTTCATATACTGTTTGAGAGTTTAGGCAGTGGATTACACGTGGAGGGCGACAATGATAGGTGGAAAATCAGTCAGGTCTGAGCACTTATAGCTAGATACTTGCCGCATCAGCTTTCAGGGTTCAGGTATCACTTCACAGGCCACAATCACTCGAAATGTCTGTAAGGAGCTTCACAGGATACACACGCGGCCAAAGCACTCTGGTCAGTCTAGTACATGTGTCATAGGTAACGTCTCGATGTCGACTCGATCTTCGGGGTTCTCACGGTACGTTTTAAACAAATAAAAATAAGTCAGGTATGCGTGTGAGTGTGCGCGGCTTAGTATCAATAGGGTACACAAACAAATCAAAATATTGTAGTAAACATTTCGCCCGCCCTAAACACGTCAAGTGTTTACGAGAAGGTTAGGAAGCCAAGGGAAAGGAAGTTCACTGGACAGGAAGACAAACTAATTTCGTCAAAGATCTTTAGGCTACCGGTAGGAGTTTTAACATCTACCACACGAACAACTTGGTCTTGGCCAGGGTATAAATTAATAATGCGTCCACGACGCCACTGCAGAGGAGGAAGGTTGTCATCTTTTATGAGTACTAGCTCACCTACTTTAGGAGGATCACAAGGAGAGGTCCATTTATTTCTAATTTGTAATGTATTTAAGTATTCTAAATGCCAGCGAGACCAAAAGTGCTGGGTAATTTGTTGGATTAGCTGAAACCGTGTAAGGCGATGCAATTTTACGTCTTTAAAAGGGTACTCCGGAAGTGCAGGTAAGGGTTGTCCAATTAAAAAATGGCCGGGAGTTAGCACTTCGACATCATTAGGGTCCGGAGAAAGTGGGCACAATGGGCGTAAATTTAAAACTGCTTCAATTTTAGCAAAAACAGTGGTCAGCTCTTCAAACGTAAGGGGGGTATCGCCTGCTACTCGTTTTAGGTGCGATTTCGCCGATTTAACCGCAGCTTCAAGAAGACCTCCCCAATGAGGGCAAACAGGAGGATCGAAAACCCAGGATATGTTCCGCTTTGAAAGCTCAGAACCAATAGCCGCCTGGTTTTGAGACAGGAAACACTCTAACTCCTTCAGGTAATTGTTAGCACCGATGTAATTTCGACCGCAATCAGATCGGATTAGGCGAGGTACACCACGATGCGACACGAATCGGGAAAAGGCCGCAATAAAGGCTTCAGTAGTTAGGTCCGACACAACCTCAAGGTGAACGGCTTTAGTAGAAAGGCAGACAAATACACACAGGTAACTTTTCACTAACCTTTTGTTCCTATAGGCCTGGACTTTGGTAAAAAAGGGTCCTGCAAAATCGGTACCTACACCGTCAAACGGTCTAGCAGCCGTGACGCGGTCTTTAGGTAGGTCACCCATGAAGGGTTGAGATACAGCCGCCTTGAGACGATAACAGGGAAGGCATTTAAAATTCACATGCTGAATAGCTCTGCGTGCAGACAAGATCCAAAACTCTCTATTTAACATGGCAAGAATTGCATTAACACCTGCATGAGCATTCTCGCGATGGTAATGTGAAATAAGGATGTTCACGAAATTACCATTCTTAGGCAGAAGAAGGGGATGGCGCGCATCAAAGGATAGATCGGAGTTTCGTAATCGACCTCCAACTCGAATTAGGCCTCTGTCATCTAGAAATAAATTCAACTTTCTCAGGGAGTTAGTGATAGGATCGCTACGCCGTAAGCGATCAAGTTCATCAGAAAAGGAGGTAAATTGAACAATTTTCACTAAAAACAAAAGGGAATCTCTCCGTTCCTCAGGGCCTAGGTAGGACGTGTAAGATTTAGGAAATAAAAACTGCCTTAGGTAACAAGTCACGTTTATTAGCTTGTTGAAAGAACTATACCGCTCTAATATGAATGAGGGATCCGGGTTAGGAACATCGGCAGAGACTACTAAACAACGTAGTCCAGGGAGATCACTACTTGGGTTAGGTTCCGAAATACCGGGCCAGTTGTCAGGAGACTGCGTCAACCATAAAGGTGAAAACCAAAGAGAGTGGTCGATCAGTCGGGTGACTGACATACCTCTCGATGCACAGTCGCTAGGGTTCATGTAGCCTGGGACGTGCCTCCATTTACTAGATGTAGGACTATTATTAATCTGGGAGACACGATTAGCCTCAAAAGTCTGGAGTGGTTTTTAACCAACACAACACGATTTTACTATCCGGACTTAAAAAATCCATGATGAGGGATAAAATAATGTTCCAGGGGCGAGTCATATGAAGAAAGGGACATATGGTTTAGGTCAAGGTACTCACGCATAAAGGAAATATATTTCTCTCGAAAATTAGGATTGGCTTGCAAACGCTTCTCAAGATTATGGAATCGCCGTAAGGCATTGGTTTTAGAATCACCGAGAGGTGGACGATCATGAAGAAAAGGGAGTCTAACCATAAATCTACCATCGCTTTCACGAGTGGTAGTAGCTTTAAAAAAGGTTTCACACTCTATATCCAAGGGGTTCGCAACTGGAGATTGGGGGGCCTCTTCGATTTTCCAGAATTTTTCAACTATTTGGGACAGCGAGACTCCAGTCATGGGGGGTTCCAAATCAGTAAATCCTTCATAAACAGGACCACACAGGACATAACCAAATATCGTCGAGATAGCAGTAAGGCCATCAGGGGACACAAACAACTCGGACCCTAAAAGGCGACCAATGACGTCAGCTCCAAGAAGTACACTTATAGTACCAGGTTTGTAAAATAAAGGGTCAGCAAGAGGGAGGTGCTTAGTACAGGTAATTACACTTTTATGTAAGTCTACCTCTGGGAGGGTACCAGCAATCACATCAACAACTATTGCACTGGTAGAGATTTCTGGAAAGGCAGAATTAACTGGCTTAAATGAAAAGGATACAATGCCCGGGGAATTAATCGCTTGAACATTACCTATTCCACGAACAGGAACTGGAGAAGGAATGATAGGTAAATTCATGTGGTCAACAACAAGCTCAATAGTAAGAAGGCAGCCCTGAGCACCAGTGTCACATAAGGCACGCGCTTCCACATAATATCCAGACGAGGTTTTAACATGAATCAAGGCCGTAGGTAAAAGAACGAGAGAATTGCGAGGTAAAGATGTAAAAGCGGGTATGGAAGGGGGGCTATCTAGTCAGAATTATGGGGCCTCATTGTACTTATGATGAAATGCACGTTCATCCTGGGTTCTTTGACCTAGAGGGGCATTATAAGTACGGTTACCGCTGGGTGCAAGTGGGGATCGCCCGCCCGAACGGGGAGGTGATGCTCTACGGGAATCACGAGGTGGTGGGGTGCGAACACGGTGCCATTCAGTACGTGGGGGTTACACACGGTCCGTTAAGTGACTTTGTGGAGATTGCCGCGGTTGGTTAGAAGCTAAGGCCGCGACGTCTCGGTATAAGCGCTCGCGATCGTAATTCACAGGAGAGGAGTCATCATAACACAGTGACGTGTGATGACTGAAACGGCGGCACGTGCGACAGCGATAATTTCGCGTGCATTGGGATATGGAGTGTTTATCCAGACATCGATAGCACAGTCGGGCTTCTTTTACAAAGGTAACACGTTGACGTGTAGGAAGGCGAATAAAATCGGGACACTCGCGGACATTTAGATGTCGTCGCAAAGGTAACAAAGGCTCTTGGAGGAGGTGGGGAACGCGCGTTAGGTTTAGGCAAACGAGGGGAGCTCACAGTAGGGGGGGTAGTAGTGTCAACGACAGAAGCACTACCTACATTGTCGTGGTGCCTACATTCATCCTCAAGAAAGGTAATGAGATGATCAAAAGTAGGGAGGCGATTAGGATTATCGCCATAACGACGTTCAAATCTTGATTTTAACTCTGAAGGCAGTTTAGCAAGGCATAAGTGAACTAATAGGTATGACCAATGTTTAACAGGAAGTTTCAATCTCTCTAAGCATCGATAAGTCGAAAGCAGGGGGTTCAGGAACGACACACGTAACCCGGAAAGTTTAGGCGTTATAATAGGGAGCATCATTATTTGAGCTATGTGGGTATCCGCTAAAACACGAAGATTATGGTACCTACGTTTTAGGAGGTCACGGGCCACGGTGTAATTGCCCGCCTAAATCTTGAGGTGTTGTATCAATCGTCGAGGTTCATCCGATAAGGCTCCCACTAAATAGTGTAGCTTCAAAGTCGGGGTAAGGCTAGGCTGGTTGTCCACCACGCTATCAAACTGGTCTATAAAACTGATCCAACTATTGGGACGGCCATCAAACTTAGGTATAGGTAGGTCAGGTAATTTACTAGCCGGGTTATCAATAGCCAGGGATTTGTTCTCCTTGAAGGGGGTGCTAGTACGGGACGTCTCAAATTGGTGAGGTCGTATTTCGTCTAACTTATTTTTAAGTCGTCTACTTTGTCCCTTACTACGCGCATCTCGTTCTTAACTTGCACATATTCTTGTTCATAAATCGCAGGATCGAGATTACCTTATTTTTTTACTTTATTTACTATTTATTTACTTTAAATCGCAAGAAACAAGGTAGGTAATTTAAATTCACAAAAGATTCCAATAGGATGCGTAAAGGAAGGTAAATAGTAAGGGACGGCGCAGGTATAGCAAACGTAACTCGTAAACAACTCGCACGCGGTCACGCGGTAATGGCGTGATCAATAGGGAAACAAAGCGCTATTCGATTTAATCGACACTTATGTACACAGTTCGGTCACGGCATTCGTGGCGATAACACGCGACAACCTAGTGACGTGATCGGTGCGCTCGTGTGATAATCGTCGGTGTGCGCGCCTGCTATGCAGGCTGTCATCCCTTCGGAGTAACCATGTCGGATTCGGAAGAGTGTGAGGAGGAGATGATGAAAGTAATGGGAGGTGAAGTTTCGAACGCTATCCAAGAAGAACAAATCTGTTTATCATCAATGCAGAATGAGTGTGAGGAAGGCGGGAACTACGTTGAAGATTTAAGAGATAAACCTGAAAAACGGGATAGAGATGAAGAAGAAGATGAATCAGAGTGGGAAAAAGTGCAAAAGAAATTAAAGAAAGGACAACAGAAGTCGGAAATTATAATTTCAAGCAAGGAAAAATTACCTAAACAGTTCGGAATAGCTAAATTGTTTACCAGTTTGGGACTTCATGAAATCCGTACAATTAAATACGTAAATCCATATAAAATTAAACTAGAGGTTCCGAATGAAGAATGTGCAGATAAATTACTACGCTGTGAATTATTTAAAAAGAAGGAGTGGAGGGTTCAACGAGCATTTGAGGTGACGACATCTTACGGTATTATAAGAAATGTGGATATAGAACTGACTGATGAACAAATTAAAAATGCAATAACATGCCCTAACAATATTCATATACAAGCTGTTAAACCGTTGAACCGCCGTGATGATTTAGGAAAATGGGTACCAAGTGAGGTGGCTCGCGTTGCATTTAACTGCGCATATTTACCAGCATATATTTACGTGGACAACTTGAGTACTAAAGTAGAACCGTTTATTTTCCCGACGTCCCAGTGCTCAAAATGCTGGAAATTCGGACATACTAAAACTAGATGTACTGCGAAAAAAATAACTTGCCCTAAATGTGGAGATTTCCATGAAAATTGTGAAAACCAAGTTTATAAATGTGTCAACTGTAAAGGCGACCACATGGCTTTAGATCGGACGTGCCCAGTTTTCAAAAAGGAGCGGAGATTGCGAGAACTAATGGCAGAGTTTAATTGCACGTATCGATGCGCCTGCAACATGTATGTTCAACCGGAATCTATATATGAGTCACCACCACGAAACAACACGAATCGCCTGATCAAATTGAATTAAAAAACAGTTTTTCAAGTTTACTTATGATGGAGGAATCTAGTCACGTATATACGCCGGGGCTGTCTGGATATTCGCAACTATTTAAGGCCAAACGCCCGAAATCACCCAAGTCGTCATGCAGTAATAGCAAACCGGTTGGCTGCGCGTCGAGTAGTGCGAATAGATCGCAGCCGTCGCAGGAGCACATTCCTCAGCGATCAACTGATAACGACGAGCCACGCGCCGACCGCAGTAACATAAACAATACGCGTCAGGTTCCATTCAGCGAGTTGTTAGCAAGATTAAAAGAAACAATTTTTATGAGTAATACGATAGCATATGACAAGTTTAAAGAGTCTGTTAAATTATGTATTGAGTGGTTAGTATTAATTATTGTGGATAACATGTCGGATTGGCCAGTTTTAAATAGTATTTTAAAAATAATTAGTGAGTTTGTATATGGATTATAAAGACAAAAGTATTAAGTTGAGAATTCTACAATGGAATGCTCAAAGTTTAAGACCAAAATTAGTAGCTTTACAAAACATTATATTACAGGAAAAAATACATATTGCTATTGTTTCCGAAACTTGGCTTGAGCCCGAAAGTATTTTAAAAATTGGGTCTTATTACATTTATAGGCAAAATCGTGATGACGCCTATGGAGGTATCGCGATTGTAATTCATAAATCGATTAAAGCACAAATGAATAAAATTTCGCTGCGTAATCAAAATATACAGGTTTTACACGTTAAAATATTTAACTGTAGCTACTTAAAAAATTTAGTTGCTGTTTACTGCCCGCCTAATAGGAGCACTGCCAATGACGATTGGAGAATGTTATTCTCTAAATGGACAGTCAAAAAACTAATAGGAGGCGACTTTAATGGTCACCACACTAATTGGTCATGTAAATCGAACATTAGGGGTACACAAATATACGACGCCGCCACGGATTACGATTATGTCTCTTTAAATAACGGAGATGCGACCAGATGTAAGTTTGTATTGAATACCTGGCAAACGAGTTCGCCAGATATTACATTTGCAACTTCTGATATTGCTTTGCGCTTTACTTGGAGAGTGTATAATGAAAACCTATCAAGTGATCACTTAATGATTTTAATCAATTCTGAAATTACATGTACCAATAAGTGTTATAAGAAACGCAATTTTAAAAACGCAGATTGGAGTAAATATAAGGACTTACTATCACAACAATTAGGCAATATTAGGATTTCAGATGATTTTCAAGAAATGTATGATGAAATAATAAGGATTATGAATTTCGCGGCGGATAAATGTATTCCAGTAATTAACTCATGTGATAACCCAGCTAGTAACTTCTCACCAAAACCTTACTGGTGTCCTGAACTTTGTAAAGCGGTAGCAGAACGTAGGCTAGCACTATCGCGGCTCAGGAGGAATCCTACGCCTGAAAACCTGATCAATTTTCGGCAAAAAGTCAGTGCAGCCCAAAGGCTAATTAGAAAGGCTTCTTCTACTTCGTTTAAACGATTTTGCGAGAGTATCAGTGAAATTACATCTAGTAGTGAAATGTGGGCTAGGATGCAATGGCTCAAAGGATATCGGGGGACAAAAACTAACTTAGATTGGAAGAAAGCGAGTAAGTTTGTAAGACAGTTAACGCCTGACTATGTTTTACCTAGGCCTTCTACCTTTAGCTCGAGCAATGCTAAACTGGAAGCCCCTATTTCGCTTGCAGAATTAAATAACACTTTAAAAAGAAAAGATACTGCTACAGGAGTAGATGATATATCATACTCGATGATATATAATTTCCCTGACAGACAACTGTTAGTAAACCTTTTCAATAGGTGCCTTTCGCAGGGCAAAGTCCCACGACAGTGGAGGGATATAAAACTGGTTCCGATCCCAAAGCCAGGCCGTGACCCAAGTAGCATTTCTTCATTAAGGCCTATATCTCTTATATCCTGCTTTTGTAAAATACTACATAATATAATAACAAAACGCCTGGAGTGGCATTTTGAGAGTAAAGGCATATTTTCTAGCAAAACTGTAGGATTTCGTAGAACTCAGTCATGTCTAGATAATTTAGTTAGACTCGTCTCTCAGATCCAAATCGGATTCACGAATGGACAGAAGACTTTGGCGTGTTTCGTTGACATTGATAATGCTTATAACAACGTTGATGTTGTAAAAGTGGTTAGTAAGTTAGACGAAGAAGGAGTAGGTTCATCAATATGCAGATACATATGGGAATTCCTCAAAGAAAGGCATATTACGGTAATAGAAGCAGAGAGTAAAAACTCTATAACGAGATGGACAGATCGAGGTCTTTGTCAAGGTGACCCTATGTCCCCTATTTTATTTAATATTGTTACGAGCGAAATTTGCAAAAACATTATAGACGTGTATGTATCACAATACGCCGACGATTTTGTACTTTACGTGTCCGGACATAATTTAAGGTTTATGTCATTTTAATTTAGAACTTTCACCAATAAAAAGTAAACTCTGTGTTTTCAGTAGAAGCAGGTCACCAATACTACCAATGTCGGAACAAGTCAGTATCAATATTAATAACGTCAATTTGGAGAAAACATATACAATTAAATACTTAGGTTTATGGCTGGATCGATCTTTAAAGTGGGGAAAACATATAAATGAGATATGTGAAAAAACGAAGAAAATTTTAAATGTATTTAAGGTACTCGCGGGTTCTTCTTGGGGGGTACATCCTATACATTTGAGGCGCCTTTACATTGCTATTATTCGTAGTAGATTGGACTATGCTAGTTTTCTTTTCGATAACAGTGCAAAGACGAACATTGCAAAACTTGATAAGATACAAAATCAGGCCATGCGAATAGTAGGAGGGTTTGTGAAGAGCAGCCCGATTCATGTGATGGAATCAGAGTTGTCTTTGCCTCCGCTTTTTGTAAGAAGAAAATATCTAGCAACAAAGTTTTGTTTAAAGGCTAAATCTTTAGCGGGTGGCGAAACCATCTCTGCAATCAATGAATTGACATTAGTTTGTAAAGAATCTAGATACTGGGTTGATAAGAAAAACCATTACTTACAATAGTAAATGAACAGCTAAGGCCACACGATATCCATTGCTCTCATAAACTAGAGATGTTCTCGCTACCTACATGGGTTACTAATATTGACGCTAAGTCTCTTATTAATTTAGACATTGACAACTTGAAAGGTCCTAAAAAATCACACAATCCACTAGTTCTTTTACAGAAATCTGTGATGACCATAAATGCAAATTACCAAGGTTTTTACAAGATATACACTGATGGGTCCAGAGATAATGATGGAATAGGAGCTGCATTTTATGATCCTCAATGTGATTTAACAGCTGGCTTTAAACTTAACAGTAAAATATCGGTGATGGGGGCAGAACTGTATGCTATCTCTGAGTGTCTGTCGTACCTTTTAGCAAGTGATGAAGCCAAATGTGTTGTGCTTAGTGACTCTAAAAGTGCATTACAGCATCTAGCTCGATGTACCTCGGGTATCCGAGGACTCCCCGTAGCTTACTGCATTATAGACACAATTTTAAAATTACAAGAGAGGCAGAAAGTTATAAAATTTCAATGGATTCCATCACATGTGAACTTAGTAGGTAACGAAAGAGCGGATAAGGTAGCAAGAGCCGGGATTGTTGAAGGACTTCCCGTAAAACATTCACCTTTCCTCACGGACTTACTAAGAGACTATAAAAGAGACTGTTATAAAATTTGGAAAGAATATTTCGACGAGAGGTCAGTGGAGAAAGGTATTTGGTATAAGACGATACAAGCTGAACCACCTAAGATACCGTGGTTTTCTACGGCAAGGTTGAACCGACAAACGTTGGTTACGATGATGCGGCTGCGTAGCGGTCATATTCCACTGAATGCGTTCGCTTATCTTATGAAGTTAGTAGTATCGCCAAATTGTACTCGGTGCAATATGCGGGAGGATGTCTACCACACATTGGTAGAATGTGCAAGGGTCGAGGACGAGCGTCGGCAGCTAGAATTAGTGACTGGAATACGATTTAGGGACATTGGCTCGTGTAATATTGTACTGGCAAATCCGACATGTCAAATAGCAGCTAGTTTAGTTAAAATTATTAATAAGTTAATTAATTCTAGACAATAATAAATCAGTATTGTAACAATATGAGGCTGACATTATCGCTGTGCGATAAAAGCCTCTTTCAATCAATAAAGAAAAAAAAAAAGACACTTATGTAAAAGGGCGGCGTCAAAATTAATGGGGACGTTTTTAAATTCATTCGTTTGGCCGACGATATTGCAGCCATTGCAGAAAACAGATTGGAGTTGGAAGAACTGGTTACAGAAATGGACACTATTTTTAAAGAATTTGGTCTCAAAATTAACATAAATAAAACAAAAACACTAATTGCTTCTAAAAAGGAAAAATATAGCCCTATCTCAATAAATAACACAAAAATAGAACAGGTTAAAACCTTCAAATATCTAGGTAGCTTGATAACTAGTGACTCCAGATGTACACCAGATATAAAAGCAAGGATAGCGATGGCGAGACAAGCTTATAATGCAAAAATGCACCTGCTCAAGGCCAGAATATCAAGCAAAGTTCGCAAAAAACTTGTTAAAGTGTACATTTGGAGTATAGCACTCTATGGATGTGAAGCGTGGACATTGACAAAGAGGGACAGAGAGAGACTGGAAGCCTTCGAGAAGTGGTGCTGGAGGAGAATGGAGCGTATAAGTTGGACGGAGAAGAAAACAAATGAAGAAGTTTTGTCTATGGTTAGGGAAAAAAGGAGATTGATGGAAACAATAGAGTGTAGGAGGGGACGAATGTTAGGCCACCTGATTCGACACGACAATTTTATTAAAACGATAATAGAAGGAAAAAGGAAGCGAGGAAGACCAAGAATAAGCTACATGCAGCAAATAAAAGAAAAGATAAATGACGGGTCGTATCAGGAGGTTAAGAGAAGGGCGGAAAGCAGAGAGGAATGGAAAAAACTCCACCGACAAGAGCCTAGCTCTTAAATTTGATGATGATGTAGAAGGGGTTGTACTCGAATGTTATTAAGGAATTTACTGTAAATAGGTTAGGTATATGACGAGACGTTTTGTTCAAATTACAAAGGAAAGTAGCAAATAAATAACTCTCAATTAAACAAATTACGTTACTAATAAGGGGTCCTAATAAAAAACTACGCTCTGCTACCAAAATGTTTGAGAGTTTAGGCAGTGGATTACACGTGGAGGGCGACAATGATAGGTGGAAAATCAGTCAGGTCTGAGCACTTATAGCTAGGTACTTGCCGCATCAGCTTTCAGGGTTCAGGTATCACTTCACAGGCCACAATCACTCGAAATGTCTGTAAGGAGCTTCAAAGGATACACACGTGGCGAAAGCACTCTGGTCAGTCTAGTACATGTGTCATAGGGAACGTCTCGATGTCGACTCTATCTTCGGGGTTCTCACGGTACGTTTTAAACAAATAAAAATAAGGCAGGTATGCGTGTGAGTGTGCGCGGCGTAGTATCAATAGGGTACACAAACAAATCAAAATATTGTAGTAAACATATACTTTATGATGTTTACTTGTTTTTATGATGTTCATTTTGATTTGAGGACGTTCATTTGTTTTCACTAAGTTCATTTGTTTAACGCTTAACTACCCAATATGCTTTTGTAACGTAACTGACCAATAGGGTTTTAGTCCTATAACCAAGAAAGCCTCGCTAGACCATTACTTAAAATAAGAAAGTACCTCTAGTCCTTGGACCAGTTTTTACGGCCTAACCCTTAATTGATAATAATAACTAATTTATGACAAGTTACAGCTTTCTGTACCGACCTATATTAGGTATCTATTTATCTAAGACCCTTGGATCTCTCTTTGCTCATCTAGGCCGTGAGTAGACACTAGACAGATGGAGAAACTGTATATTTTAAATTATACAGGGTTAAATTAAATTAGCTGGTCACCTCTTGCAGGCTTTCCCATCCCCGAGAGAGGAGACGCGCGCAGCGGCGGCGCACGCGTTTCTTATAGACCGTGACGTAATGGTGACGTACGACTGAGGTCAAGTTCACAAAAGTGCGTCGCTGCCGCTGCGTCACCCCGCCACCCCGCGCCCCGCTGCACGTGGCGATTATTTTGTCTACGCAAGGTGCGTTAGTAGAGTAACGCAAGTTTAGAGTCAATAAATAATTTTTGTATGGAAAAACTTAAATTTTAAAAACTATTAATTTTGAAAAGTCGTAGAACAAATGTTGTTGGGATTGATGTTTAGAGGCTGCCTGCAAGGGTTGACCAGCTAATTTCAATTAACCCTGTAGGTATATTTGTTTTGGAAATGAAAAAAATATAGTTTAA
This sequence comes from Pyrausta nigrata, assembly GCA_949316185.1. NCBI lineage: Eukaryota > Metazoa > Arthropoda > Insecta > Lepidoptera > Crambidae > Pyrausta > Pyrausta nigrata. The sequence goes on along the minus strand of OX438964.1, from coordinate 7,781,149 downwards.
ATTATTCTTATTGCAAAAAGAATTATGCTTGAACACATTGCTTAACACAAAAATAATTTTAATAACTTAATTATAAAAATTATTCGTTGTGGTTTTAATCAACAGTTGAAATAGTCAACTCTAAAGAGAAAGTTTACATATTCAAATCATTGTTTAATATTATAAAGAATCAGTATATATTTAGAGGTTGACAAACATAATCCCTATCTACTAATACAGCAATATTAATGTGGTTGTGTTATTTAACCGAGCAAGTCGCCAATTTGAGTTAAAATGCCGCCGTTGTTTCCACTGCAGCTGCTACCGTTGCCACCCCCGTTGCCACCTCCGTTACCACCTTCGTTGCCCCCGTTGCCACCTCCGTTGCCCCCGTTGCCACCTCCGTTACCACCTCCGTTGCCACCTCCGTTGCCACCTCCGTTGCCGCCTCCGTTGCCACCTCCGTTGCCGCCTCCGTTGCCGCCTCCGTTGCCGCCTCCGTTGCCACCGTTGCCGCATCCTTTGCCGCAACATTTGCCACCTCTGTTGCCACCATCACTGCCACCGTTATCTCCATCGCCACCATCGTCACCGCTACCACCACAGTTGGCTGTAGGTGTTAAAAATTACGCGTTAATAATTATTTATACTAATATTATAAGGCTGAAGTGTTTTCTTAGTTTGGATTCTATTCTCAGAAACTACTGGTTACTGATAAGATAGAAGACTCCGCTGTCTTGGCAATAGATTTCGTACCCAAAGGGTAAAAATGGGACCCTATTACTAAGACTCCACTGTCCGTCTGTCTGTCTAGACAGACTGTCTGTATCTCATGAACCGTGATAGCTAGATATTTGTAATTGTCACAGATGATGTAATGTCTGTTGCCGCTACAACACGAAAAGCTAAAAATAGAATAAAATACTTATTTCAGTCGGGCTTCCTTCAATGCCCTAAAAAAGTAGAAATACTCGTATCTAAAAATGTTTGCGTCGGCAACAGGTATGTTTGAAGAAACAAGTTTTTAATGATTTAATAATATTACTTACAGGGGGCGCTGAAGCAGGTGCTTATCTGCAAATCAAAATACATAATTGTATTAAATTTTAAGTTTTTTAACAAGAAAAAAATATTTTATTCTTACAAAACTTACCACAGCAGAGATCAAGAAGAAAAGAATAATTTTATTAGACGCCATTTTCAGAATTTTTTTTTTGATTAATGTTCAGCTGCTCTTGGCTTGCTAAGTAGGAACACTAGATACCTTGAACCTAAATAATTTACCTTTATATACCATTGGTCCTAAGCGAGCTCCTTTCTTTAGTTTCAATGCAAGGTAAAATTGCCATAATTCAAAAGAAAATTTTATTTTTATTAATAGGTGCGTTGTTTATAAGGTAAATATTATGATAAATTGTGCTTTGATTGAATTGAGCAAATAACGAAACATAAATAAGTTGACCAATTCTTTATAGATTTAACAGTTGCAAAAAAATTGTATTTTTAAAATTTTCATTAATTAGGTAGGATATAGGCACCTGTGTCTGTTTGTGGTAAGTTCGCAACGTAGTACCTACGTTGTGAACTTTTTATGTACCTATACGAAACTTAAAACTTTCTTAATAGGTGTTCAAATAATAAGTTAAATCAATTGTTGTACGAGTATGTTTATGAGAGCTGGGTATTCCCAGAGCCTCCTAAATGGCCTCCGCAGATTAGGTAACAGTTTTTGTCGTGACGAGCATTTGCCATAACTGTATTAGGTGCCTTTTGGTACGATATAAGCGAGTCGTCTGCTTGTTTTGTAACTATTTTGATTTAGTTAGAGTCATTTTGACTCGCACTCCCATCGCCGTCCAGTTATTATCATGATACAGGTTATACTATGTCGTATAGTGAAGAGAGGTCATCTTTCTAGATGAAGTTACTTACCTACCTACCTACCTCCGGACTTAGTAGTAGTACGTAGGTATATTTCTAACTGAAAAACTGGATGTGGAATGAATGGATGGAATAGGAATGGATTGTAGGTTTTGGCTTTTTCAGTTACTAAGATACAACATTTATATTTTCATGTAGATTTCTACCGAACCCTACATTTGGACGTGGCGCCGCATGCACTTGGCCAATTTTCGGGGGTCTGTACAATAGGGTAAAAATGGCATCCTATTACTAAGACTTCGCTCACGAGGCTGTATCTTTGTTATGGCGAGCAAACTCATGAACCGTGATAGATAACTTAAAAAAGTAAAAATAATTATAAAAACAAAACCGTGACTGATTTTTGAAATTGGCTTTTCATTAGCTTTCAATTAATATCCATACTCGTATCTATTGCTATGGTAATTCTCCTTTGAAAATAAAAACTGTTTTCGTGTAGCTGGTTAAAGGATGGTAATGGATAATACCTACGTTAATACGGAATCGCGACTATAATAAACTGCGATTTCCATTTTGATTTCCTATTGTGTCACCGAGCTCACAGACTTTAATGAATTGATTGCAATTATTGAACAGTAAATAAGTTTCAATATATAGCGCATTTGTGTAAACATGGCAGCCACTTCGTGCGTTAAGGTAACATTTATTTTCTCTATTATTGTAAATAAGTAACATTGTTGTGATTTGTTCATAAGGAAGCAGAGTACCTACACACTGTTGCCAATTTCTTAGTAGGGTCCGATTCCGTTACTTTTTAACTGCCCAAAAAAGAAAATAGTGTAGGTAATATTTTTAGATACGCTTCCTTAATCCACCATAACTTCTAAATGCCTAAGCCGATTTAGATGTGTGGTACCATTCGAATTCTTTATTTCGGTGACATAGGATATCTGAAAGGTTAAAAGACGGAAACTTGTAAAAATACGTAAATTGCGTCACATAATTTGACGTTTCTAAACTATTAATATCCTTGCCTCTTTTCGTTTGTTTATGGCAGAGAAAGAAAGAGAGAGACCGAACATAATTTTAATCTAGGGCAGGACTAATAAATAAATTGTTTCGACAAACACACCAATTAAACTAAGCGTAAGCTTGTGCTATTGTGACTAGTATAATGGATAAACATACCTATATACATTTATAATTATCAATGAATTAGATACAAATGCTCGTGCTCATCACACAAACATTAGCCCCTTGCGGGATTCGAACCCGCAACCGTCTGGTTGAGAAGTCCGTTGATATTTGGAAATAGATTGATTTGAGTTACTTTGGTAAACAAATATTAAAGGGCGTCAGTAAAGGCAAACATAAGGTCAGAATGATAAAAAAGACTGATTTTGGTAAAGAAAAAACAGGTGAAAGAAAAGCAGTGACCTCAGGGTCACTTAAAATCGACAATAGAACGCACAAAAATATTACACTCCCTAAATTCCCCGTTCAAAAGAACTTAATGGCGCCCAACGTTGAGCTGTAATGCCTTAAAAAATTGATAAGTTCAAGAATCAGTGCCATTATTTTTGTATAGCTTTATTGTTGAACAGTGATTTAAATTAAACAATTTATTACAGTAAATACATGTATACAAAACGCACCTGTTGATACAAAACTTTCAGATTGTTTGTCGTTATTGATTTTACCTTACAACAGGAAATAATAACCTCTCTAAGGTATAAATAGTTAAATCAGTTTACTTACGATTAAATCACTTCCTAGCAAGACTAGTAATAGTTGTCTTCTACATACAAAAAGAAATAATAAAAACATCTAAGAAAATGGTTGCCAACAAAATTATCTTCTTCTTCCTCATCTGTGCAATGGTAAGTTCAAATATGCGCAGATTTTTTACGACCAGGGGCACGATTCTCATGCAGAGGAAAAAAGTTCACATTCGGTAAAATGTATGCGTTTTCACGAGTGTGAACTTTTTTTCACTGCATGAGAATCGTGCCCCTGATTTTAAAATGTCATCACCTGATCTTTGACACTGTGTCATATACATGGTGACTGGTACTGAACCCACTATAGCAAATTCACATAAAGATGTGGTTTTGAACATATGTAAATATTTAAACTTCATTGAATTTTTTTTCAAATTTTGCCTTTAAGCATTTTTTTTTCATTATTTGAGTATTTAACTTTATTTGTAAACATTTGCGATTAAAAAATACGTCGGAACTACTATAATAACCCTAAAACAAGGGTTTCAAAATCAGATTACGCTTTAAAACTTAAAAAAAAAAACTGCGATCAAATTCTCCCTAAAATAATAAAACTGCAACAAAAAGTCAGTCACCCTGTATATGTAGTTATTCAGCCAGTCATATTTTATTCGACAGTCGAAAAATAAGTACGAGTATAAGTAATACCCTACTCACTTACTCCAACATTAATTCGGGATTTTTTACAAAAAAATTAACTTACAAAATAATGACTGCATAAAAATTCAAATCACTTATTTATAGCAAAAGGCCCATTTTTAGTTTTGTTTCGCTCATTATTCTAGTAACACACATAATTTTATTTCACAGATAAGTGTCTGTTATGCAGTACCCTGTAAGTATACCTTCATATTCACACTATTTACAATTTATAAATACCTCTGTCTAGCCACCTTTTTGGCAATCCATAAATTAAAGCTTTGTCTACCACTAAGTAATATTAAGAAGAGGAAAGATTTGATTGTTTGTTTGTATTAAATAGGCTCCGAAACTACTGGACCGGTGAAATGAAATTTGGTACAGAGATAGTTTGAGACCCTGTGATATGCCTGGGATCAACAGGCTACTCAAAAAAAAATTGTCTATTTATTTAAGATTATAACTTTTTTGTTTTTTAAAACAAGACCCACGATTTAAAAGCTATTTTTTATTAAATAGCAAGCAAAGCTCGGTCGCCCAGGTAATAACAATAATAATCAGTTAAGCCGTTTATTTTAAACTCCTCCGAGTTTGGTTACTAACTGCGACACGAGAATTTTGTAGGGAAGCCTTCTTGCGCGAGTCAAACTCGCACTTGATCGGTTTTTTTAATGGCAATGGTTTTTTAATTTATTAATTATTTCGTTTGTTTTACAGCTAATTCTTCGGATTGCGATGGCAATAAAGGTTTGTTCGCGGAATTGGACTGTTTAATTGGCTGATGTGACAACATACCTACTTATTAATATGTAACCTGTTGCGCAAATAAAGTAACTAATCAATATATTTTTGTTTCTTTCCTAAAATCTCGACTCTCAACTGTATTAGTATGAAAACAGGACATAGGTAGGTACACATCATACCTACTATAAGCATACTACTAGTGGATGCCCGCGACTTCGTCTGCCTGGATACAAATTGACTCATTTTAAGATTAAATTTTAAGTTTAATAAAAAATTCAGTTCAGTCTCTCTTTCTCTGCCAAAACTAGGTAACTAAAAGAGACATATCGGGTTGATTATAAAACGTCAGACTAAACAGCTGAAAATGTACTTAGTAGGGATGTCATGTCATTCGATGACTACTAAATAAGACGAAAACACGCAAAAACTTGTAAAAATACGTAAAAAAAAATCGCAACACTTATTTTGACGTTTCGAAATTGATGTAGTTTATCTCTTTTAGTTTCTGTGGAAGAAAGGTGAGAGTAAATTATGAAGTGGGCTAAAAAGGGGACGAATATTTGTATGCAAAAAAAACCACGAGGCAAACAAAGCCGCAGGTCGATTGCTAGTTAAATACAAAATCTAAACATATAATAAAACTGTAGGTTGAATTCTGTAGGTAAATTGATTTAAAACCGTTTATTTGTACCTTGAGTGAATTTAACAGAGTAGCACTAGCGGTTATTTGCTATAATAATTAATTGAATAATTAGATTAAGTAATTCTTTATTGTTAAATTAAGCATATTGGCTGTACTGTCGCACTGGGTCAATCCTGTAATGATAGTATAAGTTTGATAAATAAATAAAAAATACCTCCCAAGTCCCAAGCCTCAGTTTAGGCCAGAAAAGTACAAAAATGTATGTGATGTATGATTGATTGTATGTATGTATGCATGGGTCTTGATGTTATAGACTCGAAATCAGCTGAAACAAATCTTGATCTACTTACCTTTCGGTTTAAATATGTAAATTCCTGTTGGTAATCTATGGTATATTTCATCTCGATAGTAGGTACATCCAGAGATACAGGGTTCTTTTGAACCTGTTTGTTATGTGAACCGAAGGTTAAAATAAAAAAAAAGGCCACTTCAGAATCTAAAGGTAAATTATGATATAATTAGCTATGAATATGTGCTTCATTTTTTCTTACGAGCATAACTTTTAGATGTGGTTAGTTTAGGAGATAATGTTCATTTTATATTTTTACCAACTACAGTCTACAGAGAACAGCACTGCGTCTTACGTACAGCTGATCTTTTTGGACATCTCTGGTTTGACAACGCGTGGTAGCCAATAATCTTGTTGAAGGCCAAACTCCCGCCTGTTTGGCCCGACTAACATCAACCGAATCTTGGTCAGTGTTTCCGCGTCGACTTGGGGCGTTAAGTTCCCGGCCCTTAAGATCCTGTACTCAGGGACTTATGTAGCGTCTTTAACATACGCCGTATGGTACCGACCCTCGTCGTTTTTTATCGTCAGAAGAGCGTTGCTTAGCAGGCAGAGATCGGTGCTTATTTTGCTTACGAAAGCTTACAGAACGTGCAGTTCCGCGGCGCTTCCGGTGCTCGCAGGAACTCTCTATTTCGATCTGGAAGTTGCTCGTGCAGTATAAGTTGAGGAAGAGAGAATCCAGCTGGCCTTCAGGGAGCGCTGGAATTTAAACGCCGCATCAGAGAGAAGGTGGTCGCCACTTAGCAAGGAGCGGTGGTCTTCGAGTGAGGACGGACGAGAGTTGTTAAGTTTATTTTCCGATGTTGGTGTGAGGTTGTCTTTTGACTGGGTCGAACCTGATTATGTTGTTTCGCAGAATCTTACAGAAAACGGTTGCTTCAGACAGCATCTGCACAGGCTTGCACTTTGCGAGTCAGCACTGTGTCCCTGTAGTGAAGAAGAAGTTTAAAACAACCACGATCACGCACTTTGGGACTGTATCCTATACGGAAGCCAACTAAAATGTGTGACATTTAAAAAAAAGAAAGTAGTAAAGTAAAGTAAAGCCTATTTATATCCCACTGCTGGGAAAAGGCCTCACCTCAACTATGAGGAGGTACGAGCCATACTTCACCACGCGGGCTCAGTGCGGATTGGTGTAGAAAAAGAAAATAGAACCGAAATGAATCTGAAATATTATCTGCTAAAGGATTATATGTAATTAAATTTCATTATTGAAATCACTAGTAACTAAACTATAATAGTAATATATATACAGTTTTCACTATTCGTGGAAAATTCTACCAAAATAAATTTGTATCTGAATGGTCAATTTAGCTTGATTTGTGAAGGTACAAAACCATCATAGGCGAAAATATTTGGAACATTTTATTGTTATTAGAAATGCCAAGTGGTATAAGACAACAGAAAAATATTGCTTCTTCTTACCTACGAAATATCATTTAATGGTCTTTCCAACCGAGGTAACTAAAATAAAGGCCAAGTGGAAACAAAGATGTATGCCAGTTGTAAAGATTTCTAATTTCGTTAAATAAATCTAACAATAGAACTTTTTGGTACTAAAACTGTATGGAAACTATTTACTTCAAAACTATCTTCTGTCAAAGGACAGTGATCTTATTTTATGCAGTCACAGGCAATGAAATGTATACAAATAAGTTTTTATTCTATCCTAATAAGGTCTTAAATCAAATGGGGCGTAAAAGACAGTGATATTTTTTTATGTAATATTGTAGGGGCGTAAAGGACAGTGATCTTATTTTATATAATATTGTGTAGGCGTAAAGGACGAGTGTTGACCACAATTACCTATACAACCTAAAAAATATTTTTCAATTGGTATTTACCACTATAGTCAACATGTGTAGATAGTTACATGTCTTTTACCTCCACAGTTTATGAGTAAATCCTGTCAAATATGAATGATTTCATAGGTCGTAAAGGACAAATAAATGCGAATTTCGCTACTGAATACACTGATCGATAGAGAATTTAATTCTGAGAAAAACTGTGTATATAACTCATTTTGGCCAAAATGTCCTTTACGACCTTTGAGCCCAGAGGTATCGATATTCAAAATGACGTAGTCGTACACAGTGACTCAATTCTAAGAACTACATGATATTGATTCTTAATTAGTCGAGCTAATGTTCTTTTTGCTACACTCAAGAGATAAGTATTATTGGAAAACCAAAGACAGTCCTTCACTTTTGGAGATTTTACCCTTACAGCTGCAACCCTAGTTGGGTTGCAGCTGTTCAGTCAACAGAATTTTTACAGCAGAACAAGAGACTGTCTTTGAAAATTTTTTACGCATAATACTAGTTATCGACGATGAAATGCTTTTGACACTGTAAGCCATAAGAAATTACTACAGAAATTACAAAGCATAGGTATCACAGGGGCAGCTTTATCCATGTTTAAATCTTATCTTCATAACAGGCGTCAAGTTGTCAAAATAGATAATACTGTTAGTTCACAACGAAATATGACCTATGGTATTCCTCAGGGATCCATACTCGGCCCATTATTTTTTATAATTTATCTTAATAATATGAATAACATCGGATTGGCCGGTAATTTAAAACTATATGCAGATGACACCTGCCTTTTTTACTTCGACAACTCCATCCCAAATATAATGTCAAGCGCCCAAAGAGATCTAGATAATCTTAATGAGTGGTTGAAATATAACCTCTTAACAATTAATACAAAAAAAACTTCTTTTATAATTTTCGCTGATAAAAATAAACCAATACCTGAATTTAGCCCTCTCGCAATCAATGGCGAAATCATAAAGCGAACAGACAAAGAAAAATATCTTGGTTTATGGCTAGATGACGTGAAAAGTGCACATAGATCACGTTAAATCAAAATTAACAGCATTATTAGGCGCACTCCGAAAGTCATCACACTGTATTAAATCATTTTGATTACTTAACACCAACAAAAGAAATTTATGAAAGAACTAAAATCCTAAATATCAAAAAACTATATACATACGCAACCTGTATTGTAGTTTGCAAAATTATAACAAATATTATACAATCTAATATACACTTGCAAAAAAAACCTAACCCACATAATTTAAGAAATAAACATAAACTTATTCTAAATAAGGCTCGAACTAACTACGGGAAAAAGACTTTATTGTTTGAAGGTGTTCAGATGTATAACAAATTACCCAACAAAATAAAAGAATGCACTAACCTTAACATATTTAAGAATAAAATGAAAAAATATGAACATACGTTATTATAAAGTCTACCACTCTCACAGTATAACTATTTACATTAATAATAATTATCTTAACTCCTACATACCCAATTGCTAAGCTCCAGGGGTATTTATTACTAAGTTTTAGCTTTAGTAATTCTCATTGTAAGTGAACTGTATGTTTTTATGAGAATAAATATCTTTAAACCTAAATGGAAAAGCACGATGAATTTGTATTAGCAGATTCTGATGATTCTTGTTGGCTGGAATCGCCAGAAGAAGATATAAATGCTGATGATGAGATGGTTATAACAGAGGAAGACTTAAAGAATCCTTTACCACATTCACCCAAGCAAGGAGAATATGTTATAGTGGAGTTGACAACAAAGAAACAGCGATCTTTGTACATCGGGAAGATATTAGAAGAAAGACGACCTGGAATTTCATTTCATTTTCAAAACGCAAGCCAGGCACTAATAAGCTCCTTATTAGGGAGGGTGATCTAAAATATATTCTACCTTCAATGGTTGGAACTGCTACCAGACCATTATATAATTTTCCAATTGATTTCCCTTACCTAAAATGTATTAATGTTCTATCTAACTATAGTTGACAATGCTGAATGATTGTTTAGTAATTATAATAGTAGTTTTTGTTAAATTGTAAGAACAAGCTACTAGTCTTTAGCATCTCTAGTTCAAAATATGATTAGTTTAACATCATATAGTATAAGTCAGCCTATTAGATCCCACTGCTGGGAAAAGGCCTCACCTCAACTATGAGGAGGAACGAGCCATACTTCACCACGCGGGCTCAGTGCGGATTGGTGGAGGGGTGGGCCTCTGACTAGGCTTAACGACTAATACCACAGATATTAGCCGGGACCAACTGCTTAACGTGCCTTCCGAAGCACGGAGATGCTTGTCATGGACGTCACTTAAATGGTCGGAATGGTCACCCATCCAATCACGACCGCGCCGTGGGTTGCTTAACTTTTGGTATCACTACCAAAGCGCTGCCGCCACTGCGCCACAAGCACCTCGGTAGTTTAACATCGACAATGACAATTCTAAGAAGTACACAGTATACCAAGGGTACCCAAGGGTACCCTAGGGTTGCAGCTGTGAGGGTAAAATCTCCAAAAGTGAAGGACTGTCTTTGGTTTTCCAATAATACTTATCTCTTGAGTGTAGCAAAAGGAACATTAGCTCTCTTTGACGCCTTTCGAATAGATTCTCAATTCCTGATTAATTTCAACCCTATTTAATGTTTTCGTGGGGAGTATTGCCAATTTTTCACGTAGTTTGTGGTCGCGGCATACTACAAACAAAATTAAAAGGTCAAATTACTTAATTAATAATTGTTGTCTATATTTGATTATTCATAAAATATTACTAATTAAGAATCAATATCATGTAGGTAGTACACAGTCACTCAAGAGTCACTGTGTACTTTTTAAAATTGAGTCACGGTGTACGACTACGTCATTTTGAATATAACTGATCACAGCATCCGAGTCAAATAATAATAAGGTACGATAAACAACTGAGTGATTCTCCGGAAAGCATTCTCCGTCACCTTCGTGGCGATTTTTAGTTTAAGTTTTTTTGAAAATAAAAAAATACTACACTAAAGAAGGCCTAAAATTATATTTATTTCTGTTGGAATCAAACAAATCGGTTTGTTATTTATTCCGATATTTCATTTTGAAATTTTGGTACCCACGAAAGTTACGAAACGTATTTTTCACAGCGAAATACTATTTTATTACATAAAAATATTTCTAATAAAACCTAAGTAATTAAAAGTATACTTGCTTTTACGAAAATTATAGTTTTATTTATAGTACAGAGCATAAAAAGCATTAATAATTAAATCTCTTAACCTTTTATACAGTAAATAGTTTCTCTTTGACAACGAAGTAAGGTTTATTTTTGTTAGCTTATGTACTAAATGCTTTTGCACACATGCATATCAACGACATAATCTGACGCAGGACGTCCACTGATAAACATATGCCTACCCCAAAGACTTCCAACGTGACCGGCTACAAGCGGCCTGTATCCAGTGCGATCATGCGACCTTTGCAGGGTCGTCTGTCAATCTTGCTGGTGGACGCCCTACGTTACGTTCTTGGCCAAATGGTATCTAATCAAGAACCTTTCTGCACTGTGCTCTGCCTATTGCCACTTGAGCTTAGTGATCTACAGGTCTATGTTTCTTACTATAACCTTAGTTCGTCTACGAACCTCTTCAATTCAATCCAGTTGACAAACACCGAACATAGCTCGTTGTTCGTCCTTAAACTTTTTTATAACGCCCATAGTAATAGACCATGTTTCGGAATGGTTGGAGGCGTTCGTTTTCAAGCACTGAAGTATTTGGGTCATAATGCCCTCGCGAGCAGCTCTGCAAACAACACCAGGGGCAGCGGTGAATGCCTTATACCACTACATATGCAGGTACAAAAGGAAGCCAATCAGTGTATATACAGAATATGCACCCACACAAAAACCAGATGGACCTCTCAGACACTAACAAAACTTAAGGAAGCAGTCCTTAAACACATACCATTTGGAACGCTCAGCGACAACATGCAAACAGAATACAACCTACATAAGATGTATTCAGTAAACATTCCGTCAAGGAACAAATGGCTAGAGGGCCAAATGATCTTCAAAGAAGGAAGTCACGACTGGTATACAGATGGATCCAAGAAAGGATCTGATGTAGGGTGTGGGGTATACGGAGAGAGGCCCAAGCTCAAGGTTAGCGTTAACTTGTGCATGGAGTCCTCTATCTTCCAAGCCGAAGTCTTTGAAATGAACAAATGCGCGGAGATAAATTTGGAAAGGAGGCTTCGTAACCAACACATCTACATCAACTCGGATAGCCAAGCAGCACTGCTGGCTCTAGAATTCTTTGAACTAAACTCAAAACTAGTTCAAATATGCAACAGAAACCTGAATGCCTTGGGTAACTCCAATAAAGTAACACTTACATGGGCGCCGGGGCATTCTAAAATATATAGTAAGGAAGTAGCAGATGAGCTCGCCAGAAAATGAACCGACGACACTCAAATCGGTCCAGAACCGTTCTGTAGTATAACCAAGCAAAGAGCCACTACACTTCTTACTACCCTTTATAAACAAGAGGCTATTGAGTTGTGGAAGTCCGTACCAGGACAAGAACACTCTAAAGCGCTCATAGAAGGGTATAATACAAATATCTAAAGAACTGCTAAAGCTCAAAAGATACGAAACATGGGCTGTGACCAGAATACTGACGGATCACTGCAAACTCTACAAACACATGACAACCATGAAGTTGACTGAGGACGCAATGTGCCGTTTCTGCCACTCAGCAGAAGAAACGGCTATGCACATACTCTGCTCTTGCGGACCGCTTATGAGCAAAGGAAATATCCCTTTGGGGCAGCAAATAATGCACCCGGAAGAGATAACAGAACTCACTCTTCAAAAAACCTGGCAATTCCTGGATTCAACGGGTATAAGTAGTGAGCTATAATCAAAAGGGCTGCCACAATAGACCAACACTGGTCGAGCTGGCTTATACTTGGCCCAAAATGTTAAATAATGAAACCCCTTGCGTAGTTTTTCAGATCCTATCCAGCCAAGGTAAATCTACCAAAAAAATCACTTGTTCCAAGTACACGTACTCCTGTCGTCTAAAACTGCAGATCACAGTTTCCGTGTGATGTATTGGTTATGCCAAATCCTTTATATTCCACATGTGCATACATTCAATCAAGGGCAGTGTTTTATCAAGTTATTCGTATATGAATTCTATGTTGAACTTTCCTTATTAACGTCTATAAATTGATAAACCAAACATTTATTTAGTTAGTAGAACATCAGGGTTCAATCAATTAGACATATCAACCATGCTTGACTAAAATAGATAAATATAAGAAAAAGTCATGCTTATACCTACTCAAACTGTCGTTTGTTAATAATTTTGGGAGAAAACATTAACATGGTTATTTAAAAGCATTTACAGCCTGATAGATAAGTAAATTTAGACTGCATAAATAGACCTTCGTAGCCTTACGTCGAGTGAAAGATAACCTTCGTGGTCAAATGTCCACGAAAACCATGCCACAAAAGTTACGAAAATTTTACATTTTCAAAACTTTACTTGTTGTATCTTGACAAATATAAAAACTAAAAATCGGACGAAGAAATTGAAAAAGGGTTTTATACTGAATATTCAACACTTACATCTAAATCATTCTATTGTCTTTAATATTTAACCATGAAGGGTTTCATCAAAAGTTTGCTAGAAAAAAATTGATGAATTTGTGTTCCTATATTTTCTGTATCATATGTATAAGAAATAAGAAAGGCATTTGTCCTCTAATGATGCTGTAATGAAACTAAAGTTTCCGTAGGGCCATTAAGCGTGTCTAAAAGTTAAGGCTCTTTGAAGTTATGGACCTTTTTATGTCGCGTTCACGAATCTACCACAATCGTGTGACCGAGACAAAATATTTTCTAACACTTTCTGTTTAAACGATATCAATACTGGTTTTTTGAATGATCAATCTTGACTGATTTTCATTTTTTTTGACATATAGTATGTGTACATAACACAACAGGCAATAAAGATATTAGCGGTTGAACTGAGCGCGAGGTCGTTGGGACGCGCGGAGAACACCGGTTTTGCTCCCGTTTTTGGCGGTAAAATATTATTAAAAATATGTCTGTAAGCTATATTTTACATTTAAAACTATGTCTGTGTAGATGCATAAACAGAGCATCATTTAAAGTTAATTTCAAAGCTGTTTATTGAATGGGTTAGGAATTATGAACGTGTGACCGCCAAAAAACGGCCCTCGGAGAATCACTCAACTACATGAGTGAGAACACTATAGTTTTAACTAATTGGTGAATACAAATTATCAAAAACTGAAGTATGAAAACAAAATAAACTCACCTCAAAAAGTAATTTTGTAGGCACGAAAACAAAAATACGCCGTCACACTACCGTACGACGCTTGACCTGCCGACCGACTGGTTAGAACTTGTTTGGGGTTCACATGCTAGTATTGTGTGACAAGGAAATATTTACCTCCCGCGTTTGTCGAGTAATAACATGAATGAGTCACTGTATCCGACTGAACCACTGTTGCCTCCCTGACCCTACCGTAATCTATTTTGTCTAAAAGATCTATCTCCCTGTATCTCTGGATGTACCAACTATCGAGATTAAATATACCATAGATTACCAACAGGAATTTACATATTTAAACCGAAAGGTAAGTAGATCAAGATTTGTTTCAGCTGATTTCGAGTCTATAACATCAAGACCCATGCATACTTACATACAATCAATCATACATCCATCCTAACATACAGACAAGAATTTCACAAACTACATTTTTGTACTTTTCTGGCCTAAACTGAGGCTTGGGAGGTATTTTTTATTTATTTATTTATTTATCAAACTTACACTATCATTACAGGATTGACCCAGTGCGACAGTACAGCCAATATGCTTAATTTAACAATAAAGAATTACTTAATCTAATTATTCAATTAATTATTATAGCAAATAACCGCTAGTGCTACTCTGTTAAATTCACTCAAGGTACAAATAAACGGTTCTAAATCAATTTACCTACAGAATTCAACCTACAGTTTTATTATATGTTTAGATTTTGTATTTAACTAGCAATCGACCTGCGGCTTTGTTTGCTTCGTGGTTTTTTTTGCATACAAATATTCGTCCCCTTTTTAGCCCACTTCATAATTTACTCTCACCTTTCTTCCACAGAAACTAAAAGAGATAAACTACATCAATTTCGAAACGTCAAATTAAGTGATGCGATTTTTTTTAACGTATTTTTACAAGTTTTTCGTGTTTTCGTCTTATTTAGTAGTCATCGAATGACATGACATCCCTACTAAGTACATTTTCAGCTGTTTAGTCTGACGTTTTATAATCAACCCGATATGTCTCTTTTAGTTACCTAGTTTTGGCAGAGAAAGAGAGACTGAACTGAATTTTTTATTAAACTTAAAATTTAATCTTAAAATGAGTCAATTTGTATCCAGGCAGACGAAGTCGCGGGCATCCACTAGTAGTATGCTTATAGTAGGTATGATGTGTACCTACCTATGTCCTGTTTTCATACTAATACAGTTGAGAGTCGAGATTTTAGGAAAGAAACAAAAATATATTGATTGGTTACTTTATTTGCGCAACAGGTTACATATTAATAAGTAGGTATGTTGTCACATCAGCCAATTAAACAGTCCAATTCCGCGAACAAACCTTTATCGCCATCGCAATCCGAAGAATTAGCTGTAAAACAAACGAAATAATTAATAAATTAAAAAACACGGTTGCCATTAAAAAAAACCGATCAAGTGCGAGTTTGACTCGCGCAAGAAGGCTTCCCTACAAAATTCTCGTGTCGCAGTTTGTAACCAAACTGGGAAGAGTTTAAAATAAACGGCTTAGCTGATTATTATTGTTATTACCTGGGCGACCGAGCTTTGCTTACTATTTAATAAAAAATAGCTTTTAAATCGTGGGTCTTGTTTTAAAAAACAAAAAAGCTATTATCTTAAATAAATAGACAATTTTTTTTGAGTAGCCTATGTTGATCCCAGGCATATCACAGGGTCTCAAACTATCTCTGTACCAAATTTCATTTCATCGGTCCAGTAGTTTCGGAGCCTATTTAATACAAACAAACAATCAAATCTTTCCTCTTTATAATATTACTTAGTGGTAGACAAAGCTTTAATTTATGGATTGCCAAAAAGGTGGCTAGACAGAGGTATTTATAAATTGTAAATAGTGTGAATATGAAGGTATATGTGCGCGATGTAGGGGAATTCGGAGGATAAATTATAAACTTTGGGTAATATTTGTAAGAAATCAATGTAATTCGTGTGAAGTAAAAGAAACAACTGGTAAAATAGTAAAAACGTCAAAAAGAGAAGGAAATTGAAACATTAAAAAAAAGTATAAAAACACAAAGAGTTCGGTTTGCCACAGTATACTTACAGGGTACTGCATAACAGACACTTATCTGTGAAATAAAATTATGTGTGTTACTAGAATAATGAGCGAAACAAAATTAAAAATGGGCCTTTTGCTATAAATAAGTGATTTGAATTTTTATGCAGTCATTATTTTGTAAGTTAATTTTTTTGTAAAAATCCCGAATTAATGTTGGAGTAAGTGAGTAGGGTATTACTTATACTCGTACTTATTTTTCGACTGTCGAATAAAATATGACTGGCTGAATAACTACATATACAGGGTGACTGACTTTTTGTTGCAGTTTTATTATTTTAGGGAGAATTTGATCGCAAGTAATTTTTTTAAGTTTTAAAGCGTAATCTGATTTTGAAACCCTTGTTTTAGGGTTATTATAGTAGTTCCGACGTATTTTTTAATCGCAAATGTTTACAAATAAAGTTAAATACTCAAATAATGAAAAAAAATGCTTAAAGGCAAAATTTGAAAAAAAATTCAATGAAGTTTAAATATTTACATATGTTCAAAACCACATCTTTATGTGAATTTGCTATAGTGGGTTCAGTACCAGTCACCCTGTATATGACTCAGTGTCAAAGATCAGGTGATGACATTTTAAAATCAGGGGCACGATTCTCATGCAGTGAAAAAAAGTTCACACTCGTGAAAACGCATACATTTTACCGAATGTAAACTTTTTTCCTCTGCATGAGAATCGTGCCCCTGGTCGTAAAAAATCTGCGCATATTTGAACTTACCATTGCACAGATGAGGAAGAAGAAGATAATTTTGTTGGCAACCATTTTCTTAGATATATTATTGCACTTGAAAAAAAAAAAAAACGACCACCAGAGGCGGGAATCGAACCCACGTTCCTCGCATACCGGGCGATTGCCTAACCTCTCGGCCACCCTGGCGTTGGCAGAGCCTGTCGAAATTTTCAAGTGCTTCTTAACGCTGTAATGCCGCGTTGCTTTCATCAATGTTATTGGGATTATACCCTCAACACTCGAAAGAAATACTATTGCAAGTATTTAACAATCGAAAGATGAAGCTTGCAAATAAGATAATTATTGTTTTTTAAGTGATAAGCATTCACTATGCAATCTAAATATATTATTGCACTTGAAAAAAACGATTAGGTAGGTAGGTAGGATAGAGGTTAGGCAATCGCCCGGTATGCGAGGAACGTGGGTTCGATTCCCGCCTCTGGTGGTCGTTTTTTTCAAGTGCAATAATATATTTAGATTGCATAGTGAATGCTTATCACTTAAAAAACAATAATTATCTTATTTGCAAGCTTCATCTTTCGATTGTTAAATACTTGCAATAGTATTTCTTTCGAGTGTTGAGGGTATAATCCCAATAACATTGATGAAAGCAACGCGGCATTACAGCGTTAAGAAGCACTTGAAAATTTCGACAGGCTCTGCCAACGCCAGGGTGGCCGAGAGGTTAGGCAATCGCCCGGTATGCGAGGAACGTGGGTTCGATTCCCGCCTCTGGTGGTCGTTTTTTTTTCAAGTGCAATAATATATTTAGATTGCATAGTGAATGCTTATCACTTAAAAAACAATAATTATTTTCTTAGATGTTTTTATTATTTCTTTTTGTATGTAGAAGACAACTATTACTAGTCTTGCTAGGAAGTGATTTAATCGTAAGTAAACTGATTTAACTATTTATACCTTAGAGAGGTTATTATTTCCTGTTGTAAGGTAAAATCAATAACGACAAACAATCTGAAAGTTTTGTATCAACAGGTGCGTTTTGTATACATGTATTTACTGTAATAAATTGTTTAATTCAAATCACTGTTCAACAATAAAGCTATACAAAAATAATGGCACTGATTCTTGAACTTATCAATTTTTTAAGGCATTACAGCTCAACGTTGGGCGCCATTAAGTTCTTTTGAACGGGGAATTTAGGTAGTGTAATATTTTTGTGCGTTCTATTGTCGATTTTAAGTCACCCTGAGGTCACTGCTTTTCTTTCACCTGTTTTTTCTTTACCAAAATCAGTCTTTTTTATCATTTTGACCTTATGTTTGCCTTTACTGACGCCTTTTAATATTTGTTTACCAAAGTAACTCAAATCAGTCTTTTAACCTTTTAGATATCCTATGTCACCGAAATAAAGAATTTAAATGGTACCACACACATCTAAATCGGCTTAGGCTTTTAGAAGTTATGGTGGATTAAGGAAGCGTATCTAAAAATATTTCCTACATTATGTTCTTTTTTGGGCAGTTAAAAAGTAACGGAATCGGACCCTACTAAGAAAGTGGCAACAATGTGTAAGTACTCTGTTTGCTTATGAACAAATCACAACAATGTTACTTATTTACAATAATAGAGAAAATAAATGTTTATGTTAACGCACGAAGTGGCCGCCATGTTTACACAAATGCGCTATTCATTGTAACCTGTTTTATAATTGCAATCAATTTATTAAAGTCTGTGGGTTCGGTGTCACAATAGAAAATCCAATGGAAATCGCAGTTTACGGCGCGATTCCGTATTAACGTATATATTTTAATTAAATACTTAATGAAACATGGTCAACATGCGTTTTTTACCCAACTACACGAAAGTTTTTTTTTAAAGGAGTAATGTTGTTTTAACTGCGGGAAGTGCAGTCCTTCCGCTCTTCCGTAACAAATATTTGGCACCCATAGATCTTTGTTACAGGGGGCGAGGGCTGCTCTCCTTCCGCGTCTGCTTCTAAATTACCTACACTCTAGTAGGGCAGACTAGTACCACGGCGAGTCGGGTTACCCAAATTGCGAAGATTAACGGTCACTTCGATCTTTCAAACTGTTTGAAATTAAAGTTATGACAAGCAATGAAATGTCTATGAAATAAAAAAAAAACTTTTTGATAATCGAAGAACTGTTATTCTGGAAAATGAAACATCGGGACAATGAATTTATAGTCTAACAATATTATGTAAATAAATCAATATGTTATTTAAAATTTCGTCAAACCGTTTTAGATCAATTAAAATTCGAACAGCGAAGTTTCGAAAATGAGATAGGTTACCTGCTGACCACTAGGTCAACAAGGCAGTAATATAGGTACTGTTTTACTGAGTAGGTACTATGTGACAGCAAAAGCACGTCACGACTACTAGAACTTAGTACCTGAGAGGCCATTTTGGAGGGGTGAATACCCACCCAGCTCTCACAAACATACAACTTATTATTTGAATGGGACCTATTTTCTTTAGTAGTTTTTAAAGTTTGTTATACCAAGATACAAAGTTCACAACGTAGGTACAACATACACTTATCAAAAACAGACACAGGTGCCTGCCTACCTAATACATGAAAATCTTTTTTTTTAAACTGTTAAATCTATAAAGAATTAGTCCCCATATTTATGTGTCGTTATTTGCTCAATTCAATCAAAGCACGATTTATCATAATATTTACTCTATAAACAATGCACCTGTTAATAAAAATACAACATTCTTTTGAATAATAGTAATTTTACCTTGCATTGAAACTGAAGAAAGGAGCTTGCATAGGACCATTGGTATATAAAGGTAAATTATTTAGGTTGAAATTATCTAGTGTTCCTACTTAGCAAGCCAAGAGCAGCTGAACATTAATCAACAAAAAATTCAAAAAATGGCGTCTAATAAAATTATTCTTTTCTTCTTGATCTCTGCTGTGGTAAGTTTTGTGAGAATGAAATATTTTTTTCTTGTTAAAAACTTTAAATTTAACAAAATTATGTATTTTGATTTTCAGATAAGCACCTGCTTCAGCGCCCCCTGTAAGTAATATTATTAAACACTTAATTTGATTTCGTAGAAACTTGCAAAATAATTGCTTAAGTTATAAAAATAATTATATTAAAAACTTGTTTCTTCAAACATACCTGTTGCCGACGCAAACATTTTTAGATATTTCTATTTTTTTAAGGCTCCATAACCATACGGTAAAACCCGCCAAGTGCGAGTCGTACTCGCGCTACTAGGGTTCCGTACCATTTTAAGTACAGCATTCGACACTATTTATAACCTTTTTTGTTTTAAAAACAGAAATAAAGTCACTGTTGTATATAGGAACCCTTATTTAAATATTCATTTCAATTTAATAATTTATTTTTAAAGTAAACAAATTTTCTGTGAATATTTCAAGCTACCTTTTGCCATTATATCGAGCAAAAACGGCAAAAAATGAAATTTGTTGCATTGAAGGAAGCCTGACTAAAAGAATTATTATATTCTGTTTTTAGCTTTTCATGTTGTAGCGGCAACAGAAATTACATCATCTCTGTCTAGACAGACAGACGGACAGTGGAGTCTTAGTTATAGGGTCCCATTTTTACCCTTTGGGTACGAAATCTGTTGCCAAGACTCCGCTATCTTATCAGTAACCAGTAGTTTCTGAGAATAGAATCCGAACTAAGAAAACACTTCAGCCGTATAATATTAGTATAAATAATTAATAACGCGTAATTTTTAACACCTACAGCTAACTGTGGTGGTAGCGGTGACGATGGTGGCGATGGAGATAACGGTGGCAGTGATGGTGGCAACGGAAGTGGCAACGGAGGAGGCAACGGAGGTGGCAACGGAGGTGGCAACGGAGGTGGCAACGGAGGTGGCAACGGAGGTGGCAAATGTTGCGGCAAAGGATGCGGCAACGGTGGCAACGGGGGCGGCAACGGGGGCGGCAACGGAGGTGGCAACGGAGGTGGCAACGGCGGTGGCAACGGAGGTGGCAACGGCGGTGGCAACGGAGGTGGTAACGGAGGTGGCAACGGAGGTGGCAACGGGGGCAACGGGGGCAACGGAGGTGGCAACGGGGGCAACGGAGGTGGCAACGGGGGCAACGGAGGTGGCGACGGGGATGGCGACGATAGCAGCTGCAGCGGAAACAGGGGCGGCCTTTTAACTAAACTTGGCAAGATACTTGGTTAAATATAAGAACCAAATTAACTGCTGTATTAGATACGAATTGTGTTTGTCAACCTCTAAATAGATATGGCTTCTTTATAATTTTAAACAATAATTTGAATACATAAGTAAACTTTCTTTAGAGTTGACCGTTTTAGCTGTTGATAAGAAATTCACAATGATATTGTTTTATTAAGGGGGTGCAGCGCGAAGCAAGTCGAGTAAATCTAAACGATCTTCAAACAGAATCGACAGAACTTATTAATATTAGTAATTAGATCCATTTGCTTTAAAGTTTTAGACTTGATGATTTAATTAGAAAAATAATTTTATTCTGCCCATTGAATTTTCTCAATTTCGCGCAGGACCGCCTTAAAGTTAATTTTGTGTTTACCAATTGTTTTCAAGCATCAATTCTTTTAGCAATAAAAATAATTTAAACAAAGTTTCATTTTTGATTTCCAACTTTAATTTTAAAATACAATTTTTCCATAGTCTGCCTGTCTAGTGTGTAGACACTACCTACGGCACGGCATTACCTACGCCAAGACAACTGCAGATAAACAAATTAAAAAAATCTTTTGGCTAAGGGCCCGTAAAAACTGGTCCCAAGGAAGAGAGGTACCTACCTGCCTACTTAGGTACTTATTTCAAGTACGAGGGCCATTCAATAAATACTTAGCCTACAAAAGAAAAAAGAAAATTTTGAGAAAGTAGAGATTTATTTTTCAACATAGTCTCCTTTTAATTCAACGCACTTGGCCCAGCGATACTCTAACTTTTGCAACCCGTCCAAAAAATACGATTTCCCGAGGTCTTCAAAATAGGCATTCGTCTTCCATAGATTTTCTATGGGAATAGTACAGTATGAAGTCACATTGCACTATACTCAAATAAGTACAGTACTTTTTATCGAGTTTGGCTTAGTTAAAATCAAATACAGCAGATAGTTAAAAAAAAAGTATCAATGAACTTGTGTTTAAAATATGCTGATATTTTCAAGAAATAGGGTTGGAATTGTTTTTGGATATAGTGTCAAGTACCCAATTACCCTATTCAATTTACCTCTAAATTGTACTAGTTTCTTCCTATTAAAAGGTTTACAAAAGAGTGCATTATATATGCTTGTTCAATTAGTTTTGTTTGGTCATTCTGAATGCATGAATTAAGATGATAAGTAGTAACTGTTATATACATTAAGCGCAACTTTACATTTTTTAAGACTGCATTAACTTATATTCTCTTAAAAAGTGAAATGGGAGTTGTAATTGAATAAATTTGTTGCGAATACTTAAATACCTATTATAATAGTATACCATACTAATGATGTATAGGGGGCTAGGGGCATACATGGAACGTTCTAATGGCCGAAACGGAATAGGGACATTCCGTGATCAGGACGGCCGTCTGTTAGCCTTTATCTATGTGTCCCAAATGACACCTCAGCAATAAGTATTTAGAGGCGTCATATTAGGTGGCGCGGGAGGGGCAGAGCGGCGGAGTTGAAATCCTGGACGGGCATTCGAACGTAAGCCTATTAGGAATGTACTCGTAATGGTCAACAGGGCGGGTCCTCGCTTTATTGGTTATAGGACTATTGAACCCACTTACTTACAAAAGCAAAAAGTAAGGGTTAAACAAATGAACGTCCTAATAACAAAATGAACATCATAAAAACAAGTGAACATCATAAAATATATGAACATCGTAGAAACAAATGAACGTCGTAAGATCAAATGAACATCGTAGGATCAAATGAAAATCGTAGGATCAAATGAACATCCTAGAAACAAATGAACATCGTAGAAACAAATGAAAGTCGTAAAAACAAATGAATATCGTAAAAACAAGTGAACATCGAGAAATAAGTGAAAATCATAGAAACAACGAAAGTAATTGTTTTGCATTTGCACACAATAAGTAGTACTAATTGATCGACCGTGCCGTCCGATGGGACTTACCAAATTTTATGATACTCGGTGTGTGGGTAGGAGTTACCCTGAAGTTGTTTTATAGATAACAATTTATTAGAATTTCGTTTAACATCTTTTTTCATAAAATACCTACTTTAATACTTTAAAAAAACTTAAACCATTAATTTTTGTTATAAATAATATTTCTGTATTCATTTCACAGAGTAACAAATCATATTAACTCTATCATACTGCGACATTTACACCAACAAAATTACAGATTTCCTCGGACAGACAGACGGACATCTCGAAACTATAAGGGTTCCTTGTCTGGACTACGGAACCCTAGAAGAAAGGAACCCAAAAAAAAATCTTCAAATATTACAGACCCCTCGTCTGTAATACTATTTGATATTATTATCTTCAAATAATATTACAGACCCCTAGTCTGTAATACTACTTATTTGAAGATTTATTTTTAATTAGCATAAAGGTCTTTGCCCATTACACCGTACCATACCATGACCGTGCTAGGACCGGATAAAAATACACATTAGATTTTCAACCCTAAACAAAGGAGGTAAAGTTCAAAATATTCAAGCGCGGTGTTTGTTTTCGCAGAGCCAGAACGGTGCATCGACGAACACCGAGCTTAAACATTTTGAACTTTTACTTATGACGTTAAGGTCGAAATTTAAATATGTAGGTACTTTTTATACGGTCCTGGCACGGTCATGGTATGGTACGGTGTAGTGGGCAAAGACCTTAACTCATACCACCATCCCTGAGCCGTGGGGCGCTGACCACAACAATTTCCTGTATTTTACTGGCAATTTTTATAATAATGAGGGATATTCTGGCAGCTCAAATTTTTAGTTTTATATTATGTTGATAGACAGCGATGTTCATCTAAGTTATTAAGTAATGCTTCGAAATCATTGAGCATAAAACAATAACAAATTATTGTAATATTATGTGTAGGTAATTTTTGAAGATTTTTTTGAAGATTGTTGGCGAGGAAAGACAAATACTGCAAACCATCGAGAATAGGAGGGGAAAGATGCTGGGACACTTGGTACGACACGATGAACTAATTAGAGTGATTGTAGAAGGAAAAGTAGAAGGGAAAAGGAAAAGAGGAAGACCAAGAAGGTCCTACATAGACCAAATCAAGGAAAAGTTAGGGGTCGTGTCGTACCAGGAAGTCAAGGAAATGACACTGACTGAATAGAGAGGAATGGAGAAGACTCCACCGACAAGAGCGTAGCTCTTAAATTATAGATAGATAGATGTGTAGGTACAGGCATGTAATCGAGGTACTTAGGTTCAAAATAAGCGTGTTATGCAGTTAAAAATAAAATTTAATTGAAAAAAGTCTTGGTGATCAATATGTTGTTTAAAAAATCATCTGTTAGTACGCGTTAATCTAAAACATGCTAAAAATAAACATTGTTTATAACATAAAAAATACTAAGACCAGCCTTTTTTATATTTAACAATTTACCTGACTTGGGTTGTTCAGCGCCATCTAGTGGATTCTAAAGTACTGATTTTCACACTACGAAAATCCCTTATTTATGAGTACACAATGCCATAAACATTCAGGCAATGTATAAAATATTATTAATTAGCTGTTGCCCGCGACTTTGCCCGCGTAAACTACTATTTCTGTATCCTACAGGAACTGTTTTTTTTTTCGGGATAAAAAGTAGCCTATATGTTATTCCAGACTATAATCTATCTCTGTGTCAAATTTCATCCATATCCGTTCAGTAGTTTTTGCGTGAAGAAGTAACAAACATACACACTCACAAACTTTCGCATTTATAATATTAGTGGGATTACATACTTTGCCTATGCATTACTATTATATTTTCTTTACAATCAATAAATTATTCAACAAAATAACCTTTAAAAAATCTACCTACCTACTCCATCGTAATCACGGCAGTTTAGTGCCTTCTTCAACATACAAAGACTTTTATTAGTAGATGGCCTAATGAAGACATATAAAAACAAGGAAATACCCCGCCTCTTGCCATCTCTACTAGAAACGAAAATACCTACGAAGACCTGTACGATTACGTTATGTCAACATTTGAAGATATTTAAGAACAGAAGAAAATAAGAAACTGAAGACACTCACTTCTTCTCTGTTCTTCTTAACTACTAATATTTTCCTACATTAAAGGAGATGATTGAAAATGATGATGACAACACTGAAAAAAAAGGCTGTATGGATTTCCGACGCCGTAAAACCCCTACATAAAAAAAAAGTTTAGTGCCTGCTCGCAAGTCTCCCCCTGCCTACCTTGCTCTCGTCTTTTACATACATTGCCGGCTGCGCGGTAGGCATTGTATTGAATGCCTAGGCAAATAATAAAATCATAAATAAATAATATTTCATATATTGTCTAAGCGTTCTAGGCATTCTATACAATGCCGGATTATACAGATTACCTGTAATATCTAATAAATATGTATGTAAGTAACACTGACCTCGCATGCTGGACGCTGGACTGCATACTGTCAACCTAAAAATGAAGCCATTTGATTATCGCCATTTTGGCGCTGACGGCTGTAGTGAGCGTCCACGGAACTAATAAGAGTTGACATAAACTTATTATGCAAGTTACTCTATTTTAGTTCCCTGTAGACTCGGTGGGGGCGCTTAGATTCGGCACAAAAATTATCTGTCATTTCTTAGAGAATGTTCAGACTGTAAGTAAATGAAACTACAATATGGTGGGTATACACTTTTATTGTTACAAACTAAAGTAGTATAATGTTTAAAATTCTGTAGAAAATTGAAAAACCACTAACTTCGATACATGCTTCTAAACTATGTTTTTTGTAGATAAAAACTAGATATGGGGTCTATCAATTTTTTTGACAGAACAGCGTTTGTTTATACTTACTCGCTATAAAGGTCGAGGAAACTCATTTATTTCTGCAAAAACAGCCAATTCATAGAAAAGTTTACCTAAATAGATATTTTAACCGAAAGTTTTTTTTTTAAATTTAATAGGCAGACATTTGGCCGCAATCTCGCCTGATGGTAAGCGACGATGCGGCCGATGATGGGACATGTCTGTCTAGAAGCAGCCTATTCACTCTTTTCTTAAAGGAATCCAAATCGTAGTGTTTAGGGAACACTTCCGCTGGCAACGAATTCCACTCTCTAGCCGTACGCAAGAGGAACGAAGATTTAAAACGAAGAGTTAATAATTTCTTACGACACACATATATAGCGGCCAAACTTTTTTATTTATTGTTTAAATTACAAGTTATTAAAAAATACACTTTTCTGTCAAAAAGTGTGATAGCTCTGATTGCCACACTCAGATACGCTATTCAACAATCCTATGTATAAAATCCCGAAGTAACTGGTCTTTTACACTGGCTAATTTTGATAAAATCGAACGTCCGAGTGAGAATGAGCCAGAGTTATTGATTCGAAAATAACTTTTTTTTTTATTTAATAGGCAGACATTTGGCCGCAAACTCACCTGATGGTAAGCGACGATGCGGCCGATGATGGCCAATGCCATTAAATAATTCGAATGCCATAAAACGGAGTGTAATATATGATAAATAAATTTATCAAAAAAGCCTTCTATAAGCCTAAAAGTTTAAAAAAGTTAAATAGTTTTTTAAACCTTTTACAAAACTTAACCCAAAAAGGCATTTTTGAAAAAAAAATACATTAGGATTATGTCTTTAAAATTTGGTAAATAAAAAAAATATTGGTAGTAGAAAATCAGATTTTTAGCGCGGGCGAAGTCGCGGGGAACTGCTAGTAAATTTATATAGCGTCTCTGAGTGTGGTTACAGTTATCAATACGAACCTTAGTACTATAGTATTTTTCTTTTCGTGTGTAAATCTTTATGAAATTGAGATTGAAATAATCACGCCGAAATGGTTTTGTTTACTGATTCATATTTTTTGCACTTTTAGACCCACTTTTACGAAACTCGTTAAATACGTTTAACGGTAATTATGTTTAAAATATTATCCCGTTTCTGCCAACGTCGAATGACTGACAAAGACAGCATGATGTTTTGGAATATGTTTAGCGCTAAGTATATTTATCGAGTTTCGTAAAAGTGGTCCACGTCGCAGTGAGTTTGTTGAATCTGTCGTTCAATAAAATGGTTAGCTTTATTTGTTAATTTAATCGAATAACTGATTCAACTAACTATCTGCGACGTAATACCACAAAAAAGTGATGTAACAAATGAAAGTCTCTTCTTCTCTTTAGTAAATGATAAGAGATGGACTATCGAACATTCAAATGAATTTTTGTTTTTGTTTTTTCTTCGTGATGCGTAAGCAATTAGTACAGGTAGAGAATATTCACATTTTTAGAATATTAATATATGGTACAATACAGCTTGAACGACTTGGTTGACATACAACTGTATTTTATATTTTTTTAGTTTAACATGTAGCTATCTCTTTTCATTTAATCAAGACAAAAATAGAATTATTAAAAAAAAACACGGTGTTATTAAAAAAACGTAAACAAGCGTTGAACACGCATATTATTATAAAACGGTCAATGTTAAATGAATGATATATGGTTGACATTTACATAGAGAATACATTGTTTGTCAACAGCGGACTTTAGGCGCAACTGGATTAGGAAGGCAAAGGGAAGCGCTTCCTACCGACCGGTTGTTATGGTCGGCGACCAAGGTCCAATGGTCACTGACTTGGTATATCTATATGTAGTCAAGCTCGTGCTAAATCTTACATATCGCGGTTTGTGTTGTATGGAGCGGGCTATCAGCGCCATCTAGCCTGTAGGAGCCGAGTCAGGGCGTCGCGTCTTGAAGTTGCTTGCTAGTGTTAGCGACAGTGGTAAGATGTCGCTACAGACTTAATTCAAATGTGCACTGTCTAAAATTTAATCTCTCTCTTTCACTGCCATAAAAAGAGACTCATCATCATCATCATTCGCTTGCCCTGTTCCCATTATATTTGGGGTCGGCGCAGTATGTTTTTCTCTTCCATACAATCCTATCACTCGTCATTGACTCATCCACTCCTTTCACAATCATATCATGCTTTATACAGTCCATCCATCTCCCGTACAATTTAGTAGGGACGTAATTTTAACGCATTATTTTTTTAAATACGCAAGAAATAGCAAGACTAAGGGCCACTTGCAGCAAACGCTTAATCTCGATTTAACGTTTCGTCTCTGTCATATGTACGGCGATGACAGAGACAGCATGACGTTAAATCGAGATTAAGCTTTTACTGCAAGCGGACCTTACTTTGACGCTTCTAAATTAGTGTAGTCTGTCTCTTTTTGTTTGTTTAGCAGGGAAAGAGAGACTGAACATAAATTTAATCTTAGGGCAAATCGGAATCGAGTCTAATGTGTCATTCATTTCAAATTGAAGTTATAAAAAGGTAAGGCCTAACTGCTGTTTTTGTTTTTGTAATAACACCGAAAGAGTTGAACAGGTTTTTGTTGATTTATCTATTTATTTATTTATCGTATGATCTACGCATAAGTATAAATGCTTAATACTTTTTGTAATACTATCAACTATAGTTTTAGCTAACGCTGACATAATAGAAATATTTTACTTTAAAAAAAATTGCTTTCAATTTTGATATGATGACAATTTTTGGGATGTCAGAGTCAGAGCTGTTTTATTTTCTTCTCCGTTTCTTTTTCTTTTCCAAACCCAAAATTTGACCAACACTATAAAATTGATTATTTTTGCCGTCTGTCAGTCATCATCTTAGCGTTATCAGGCGAGGGCCCAGGGTCTACTTTGGACCGTGAATCAGGATATGGCAGATCAGGTAATCACAGTGGAGCGACTGCCATCTGACCTCCGTGACCTGACCAGTTTGGATCATGGTTACATATTCAGTCGCCTGAATGTGCAGGTTTTCTCACGATGTTTTCCCTCACCGTAAGAGCATCGGTTAGTGAAACAACTGATGTACATAACTCGGAAAAAGTCATTTGTTCATGGCGACACGTGGGATCGAACCCGGTACTTCCCGCTTACCACTGCGCCACCGACGCTCTCAGTCTGTCCGTCTGTCAGTCACAATCTGTTACTTCTCTGTGCTTCACAAATATCACTGTATTTTTGTATCATCCGTCATCCCTGAACGGATGAGATGTTTAAAATTCATCAATGACAACTCCAACATCCGAAAGGTAAATATATCTATTATGTCACCAATTCAGCACTTATTATCTAAATTATTGTAAAATGCTTTAAATACATATTCCTAGTAAAATTTGGCTGCCCCTTATTGTACATTCATCGAATTTTAACTTACTTCACTCGGTTTAACTCGTTTCAGATATACTTTAGTATTGTAATAAGAAAGTACAGTCAGTATCAAAAAATATGTACACTTACTTGATGTTCCATCATCCTATTTATGATACAAGGTTATATGGTCTGCCCCAAAATAATGCCAAGTTGAAATCCAAAGATGTAGACGTACCCTTTAATTTTTATGTAGCTTCGCATACCTGTCAGAAATGTACACATATTTCTAGACTGACTGTACAATAATTCATCTATTTCTGAGTTTTTTAAATGGATACACAGTCAAAATGTATACATGTTTACTTCAAAAGTTGTAAGTTCAAAAGGTATTTGCTCATTTTTGTGTTCATATATTTATTAATAATGAAATGTTTATTTTCTATATTTTACTCTAGTGTGTTATGTGATGCCCATTTATAAAAATGTACCTATTTTCTTTCTTTTTAAATATTGTGAGTAAAACCGATCTTCCACGCTTGTTACTACATTAAGCCGACTTTAAAAACGACTAACAAATTCATATTATTTAGCCCTTTCTAAAGTCGGATAATTTCGTGATTGATATTCAATAAATTACATTTCAAAGTTACTACATTACTTATTTTCATACTAAGTTACGCATATAAAATTATTCGTCATGTTGCGAGTGAATTTACACTTGATGGTGAAAAAAATTGGGTTTTAATATATCAACCTATCTTTCTCACACTAAGAAGTGCGAGAGAGACTCTTCTGACAATGTAGGACCTATTTCATTATTTATGATTTTCTTTGCGGTGGTGATTCTACTTATCGCTTAGTCAACTACAAATCTAAAGTTTTATTATAATATCCGTTCGGCTTGAACGGATATTATAATAAAACTTTGTGCATCTCATGTTAGTACTATTCGAGCACTAGAATCGAACCCTAAGAGAAGCTCGTAACGTCCGGTTCATATATTCAATACAGACAGACAGAGACGAAACATGACGAAACTTTAACGGTGTTATTACAAAAAAATTAGACCAGGTTTAAAATAGGTCTAAATATTAGCCGACAACAGAGGAATGAATGACACATTCTTGACATAACATAATAGAGAAGCACTTTTCAAATTGGCTGGCTAATAGTTTAGTCTTGTCTTAAACACGGTACTAAGTTTTTAGAATAACGGGGTAAGGGTTCCTTGTCAGGCTACCGAACCCTAAAAACGTAATGCAACGGTGATACTATATGGCGCGAACGCGTGACTTTTTTGAAAGATTTTCGATTCATTTTATTGAAAGATTTACGCGTTGTAGGGACGAATAGCCGCGGCAAGAGATTATTTAAAAATAATAATAAATTGTTTTAACAAACACACCAATTACCTAGCCTCAAACTTGAGAGCTTGTGGTATGGTGACTAGGATAACAGATAGACATACTTATATACATTTATAAGCATCCATGAATAAAGTACAAATGCTCGTTCTCATCACACAAACATTTGCCCCTTGCGGGATTCGAACCCGCAACCGCCTTGTTTTGTAGTTCGTGGCGCGAACCACTACACCAAGACGGTCGTCTTATTATTGACATTCTAGACCGTGTAGGTCGTATCATTAAAAAAGCCTTAGATTGAACATAGGTACGGTTTTTCACCAGATAGACATTACGAAAGACCGTAATCGAAACGATTCGTTTTTCGATTATCGGACACTATTATAATGAAATAGGACCACATTCGTTACTAAAAAGCTATGTATGTATAATACCTAAGGCGGTACTTCCTACTAAACAAAATTATTGCCGATGCCAACCTTAATATGCTAACTAATATAAACTCCAGTTTTTAGTCTGTCAATTTGACAGAACTTCTGTCCATCTGTCATTAAATCTGCCTTTCAGAATAAACAAAATTCTGTCACATTGTCAGGCGTATTTATACTGTAGAGCAGCAATCCATTTAACACTATCAGGCTTAGTTCCAAACAGCCCTTTTCTAAACCCAATGCTCATGTGTCTCTATTTCTCTCTAAGGAATCAAAAGAGACGAACTATAACATTTAGAAACGTCACACCAAGTTGCCTACGCCAGGCCTGTTTAACTCCCCGCGTAGTTAGCAAAAACGTACCTACGCGCGGCGACCCCTCGGAGGGTGCTAATCAAGTTGTGTGTCGCGAGCGAGCAACGAGACGCTCGCGCGTTTTATTCACCGGCGGCGCACGGCACTATGTGTGATTACGTTGCTGGTTGGACGAGCATGAATAAAGTGTTAGAAAGGTGCGCTAGATGGCGTAAGTAGCTTCTTGTAGCAGTCAACCTTATCGCGCCGCATGATATTACGTCAACGTCACTGATTAGGTTTAATATATTGTGTATGATTCATATTCCAGAGTTATAAGAATGAAATTATCTTGCAATGGATTTCTGTAGGTGTCCACACAAGAATGTGCTTGACTCTGAGGCGAACTTAATTACACCATATCGTTGACTACATTAAGTAGATATTTCTTTAAATTTTATTGCAAAGTCAAACTTCTGTACGGAGTACTAGCACTTATTCTGTGCCTACGCCTAGTAATTGACAGCTGTTAAATTTGACGTCTTGTTTTGTTATAATCTGTCATTTGTTGTTTCCAAATAAGAATGTAGGTTTAGAAAATGGCTATTGGAAATCAGGCAAATTGTAAATTAAATACATAAGTGATATAAATTTCACTAATACAATACGTTTAATATTGTCATATCAATTATAGAATACAAGAAAATAGTAATGAATGCATTAAAAAAGAGACATGACTAACTACTTGTAGAGCGCTATCTCTGTCTTACTTACAGATACGAATTACAATAATAGTCAAATCTCTTTTTTGTGTCTAAATAAAGCATATATTTTAAATCTGTGAATAAAAGATGTAACATAATTTAGTTTAGAAGGATATTTCTATATCCTTAAAATGTATACATATAGCTACATTTTACAAAATAATGTAAAAAATCATAAATAATATTACTATTTGAACTAATTTTTCAATTTTAGTGTCTACGGCTAAGCGACGGAGGTTTTGATAAAAAAAAAAGATTTGTCATATAAAATAATCACAATTTTGGCAAAAAAATAATATTGATAATTATTAATATAGCGCCTAATTCTATCAATAATCACAAGACATCGGAATTTCGATACAAAATAAATATGAGCATTCACTAAATGTAATGTTGCTTCAGATTTACGCAGCTCCGGCAGTACCTGAGAAACAAGCAAATATAATTATTGAAAAAAAAGGTTATTTAAAAAACTAAAAAACCCGACTGCGTTCCTGTGTTATTTGAAATTAAAAAACCCTAAAACAAGAAAGAGGTCATACCCGGGTTAAATTGGTACCCATATTAAAAATTGTAGCAGTCGGGACCCGTTCTAGAAATGGAGGCTAGTGAATTTAGAGCACATACCTACACTCTATATTACATTGCAGATTACTCCAATCAATAGCATATGTCACTCTCACAATTTTTACAAATTCAACGACACCTCATATGTCAAAAACTGTCGAGCCGTTTGGGCTGTAGGGCGTGCCACACAATTATACATACAAACATACTCTCGAAAAACATAACCCTCCTTCCGCAGTCAGGTAAAAAAGAAAACGCCCGGCTGCACTAATTATTATATTTTTGAAATAGTCTTTTTACTGGCTTTCATTTGATACCCATATTGCTATGGTGTAGCTCTCTGTATTATGTTTTAAATACATTTCTACAAGTAAAAGTGAGTTTTTATGCGAACCCCAGTTTCATACATACTAGTGTCCGACCGAAACTAGTTTTACGACCGAAACCGAAAACGAAAACGAATTTCGGCAACGGTGTCTATTTCGGCCGAAACCGAAACTTTCTTACAAGGCTCATATTTTGAAGGAAAAATAAAGAAAACGTTATTATAAATTCTAGATTTCTTTTCATTACTCCCAATATTCAGGACATCTACATAACCCGTCCCATAGTCGGGTCTTTTACCTTAATAATTTCTCAAAACAAAATTGGTAGTACGTAAGTTAGAATCTACTGTACTTGTCACTTGGATACCTTGGTGATAAATACTAAAATGCTAAAATACTAAAACTCTGAATCCATAATATTTTCACCATGAAATGCACTATAGTCATTACTAACTACCTAACTAATGTTTGTTTACGTATTGCCAGGCATCTCTCACTCGATGTACTTGCGCGCGATAATAGCCTACTCTCGAGCGCACCGACGTCGGTGCGTAAATCAGTTGGCTGCCAACAACGGCCTGACGCGCCCGTACGCACTGTTGAATTATTTGTGTTGCTGTCGATTCATTTTTAAGCAAACTAATTAAGTAATATGGTTTGCATATCCGGTCATTTTCTGTACTAATGCAACCAGAAGCATATAAGTCCTAGACTTATATGCTTCTGGTTGATGGAGATAAGACTTATTAGAGTCTCGAATGTTTGCACTTTTTAAATCTTTTAATTAGTCATCATAATTTTACGGCAGGCTGACTCAGGTGCTTTTTATAACTATGTCTGTATACCTACATTTTCTAAAAACATATTTATCACAGAACAACATGTTCTATGTATGTGAGCGAAATTAAATTTTAATTTTGTAAAAACTTACAAACAAATTGCTTAAGTTATAAAAATAATGATAACATCTTTGATCCTTAGAAAAATAACCTTTGATCTCATAAAAAAGTGACTTTCATCCCACCTTGCCCTTGTTTTCCGCATCACTACTTACTTATTAAAACTGTTTGTACTATTCCGTTTTTTTTTTTTTTCGAGGCAACCGGGAATTTTGCACATGTATTTTTTTTAAAACACGAATATTAGAACATTTTAAACCAATCGACAAATGAATAAACCTTGTATCTAAAGAGGCAACCCTGACTTAATTATTACTACCGACGCGCCTCGCCGGCCGCGCGCAGCTGCAGAGGAATAATAACGTAATGTTCGATGTTCAAGGTACATTTTCGTTCGCAGTGGTGTGCTACAAAAAATTGTAGGCTTTTATAAATGTAGGTATGGACGATTTTGAATGGAGTGATTTATCTGTTACTTAGTAACTATTATATAATCTGTGGTATTGCGAACCAAAAAAAAAATTATTAGGTGAGATTAAACTTGATTATACTTTTATCAGTCATATTGAATATTTTTGTTGATGTTTACTACCCGCTTGATGTTGATGTTTACTTCTTAGGTGCTTGTGGCGCAGTGGCGGCAGCGCTTTGGTAGTGATACCAAAAGTTAAGCAACCCACGGCGCGGTCGTGATTGGATGGGTGACCATTCCGACCATTAAAGTGACGACCATGACAAGCATCTCCGTGCTTCGGAAGGCACGTTAAGCAGTTGGTCCCGGCTAATATATGTTGGTATTAGTCGTTAAGCCTAGTCAGAGGCCCTAGGGCGGCTTGATAACATCTGATAGTAAGGTTTGTCACTTGCCTTACAGACACCCCTCCACCAATCCGCACTGAGCCCGCGTGGTGGAGTATGGCTCGTTCCTCCTCATAGTTGAGGTGAGGTCTTTGCCCAGCAGTGGGATCTAATAGGCTGACTTTACCCGCTCTTATGTTATAACGACATTCAAAATAAATCACTCGAAAACTCGCCGCCACAACAAAACAAAACGAACAGCAAACAAACAAGCGAGTGAGTCACGACATTGGCTCTGATCGGATTCATTAATCATTCAACGCGCCGAACATGACCGATAACAGCGCGGAAACTCCCGAATGCACATTCGGTTTCGGTAGTAGTTTCGGCAAGTTTGAAACTAAACCGAAACTCGTGTTTTTACCGAAACTCAACCGAAAACGAAACCGAAACCGAACATTCGGTCGGACACTAATACATACCTTAGACGCTCTCGGCCGGGCTCTGGAACTCGGCGAGCGCGTGGACGGGACTCGGCTGTTTCTTCTGGCTGCCGCGACGCACCTTCGCGCGGACCTCCTCAGGCTTCTCGGGCCGGATGAGTGGCTTCTTCTCCGGAGCCTTCATGCGCCACACCACTATCGGCGACTGGGGGATGCGGGGATTTTTAACAGTAATTTAAAAAAAAAAATTTTTTAAATATAAAAATTAAATTAAAACATTTAAAAAGCTCCGACACAAAAAATAAGCACTAAAAAGTAACAAAGGTTTTGTCCAAAAGTGGTTTTTCATTCGTCAATATTTCCAACCAGAATGAATTTAATGTTATGTGGAAGAGTTCCCCTTAATACATTGGCTAGCCAAACGGATTAAAAAAATATCTGTCACAATCTATGTGTTATCTGTGTAGCGTAACTTTTACGAAATCTAAGAAAAAGACATTCAAGACCTTTCTTAATGTCAATTTTGTTGACGAATCACTTGTTTTCTCAAGCGTTTTTATAGCTGAAGGTGCGATTTATGACTAGTGAAACAATAAAATTAACTATATTTTATCTCTGAATGCCGTAAAAGGCCATAAAAATATTATTTATACGAGTTATAAAAAACTAAACGAAAATCGGTTCATCCGTTTGGGAGCTACGATACTACAGACAGACCCATTAAACTCATAACACCATAAGTAACATAACTCATAAGCAGAGGTCGGAATTAGGTAGAGTTATTCATGTACTTACACTGACTTCATACAGCGAAAGAATAAAGTGGATATGCCTCAAATCCCGAGATAAATTTTAAAGAGCAGAAAAAATCCCGTGATTTTATAAATAAAAAGTTATTTACTTTTACACAATTTAAACTACTGTACGCGCGACGTTGCCAAACTTAACCGCTTAACGGAATGTACTAGATTTTATCTCTTTCTACCGCATTCAAACTATCAATTAGCAATAAATCGGTTTACTCATACAGCTCATTCCCTTACCTCGGTTAGTCGAATGCGCTCACTTGTTTCCTATTGTGTTTTGTGTAGTGAATCCTGTTTGTTTGTAATATTGTTGGCCACACGGGGTTGTCCATTAGTGATCCGGAGAAGGTCCACATTAATTTTAACATTTCGATGCAAGTACATAAATAACTCTACCTAATTCCAACCTCTAAATTCCCTAAGTATTGATGAAATCGAACGCTGGCTCACGGGCGTAGCAAGCACTTACAAAAATTCGTCGACTGACTAACGTCCTCCGTAGCTCAGTTGGTAAGAGCATTCGCCCGGATAGCGAAGGGATGTGGGTGGGTCCCACCAGATGACACAGTCGATTAATTTTTGTCAGCGAAATTAAATTTGATTTCGTGAAAACTTGCAAAATAATTGCTTAAGTTATAAAAATAATAATAATGTCACAGGTGTAGCTACCGGCTACTAGTCAATCATCTTGTTTTAAATATATACACTATTGATAAAATTATTAATAATTGTGATAGTAAACTGTATTAATAACCGAAAAATATTAAAAAATATGCCTAGTTTTCTAAAAAAGCCATGCTACAAATATTACAAACTACTTATAAGAACTCAACTACCACTTACATAGTTCTGCTTCCGCGCGCAAAACAGCCAATTATAAATATATTACAATAAATTATGGCCAATAAGCTTATTTTTTACATTCCAATATATAATCATTTGCTTTTTACATGAATATCTTACATTAAGTATTAATTAATAATGTTGCACTTTTTTGGAAACAAAAAGAGAACTAACCTAATACAAAACATAACGACGAAAATGTATGTTTTGATAATTTTACGATGCGCTCTGTAATTAAATATAAGAAAACTTTTAAAAAGCATATTTTCAAGAAAAATTTTTTCGATTGTATTGCGAAGCTTTCGCGAAAGCATTTTTAAGCTGTCATACCATATCATGCTTTGAAACATCCTACTATCCTATATTTTATCTGAAAATTGCAGAAATCTTCGATGCGTAAACCCCAAAACTGTACGCAGCTTAATTTACACTCGACACATTAAAAAGAAATAGGTGAAATTTTCAGGCACCATATGAGATATTTATTTTTGTTGTTTTTGATCTTCATACGTGTTATTTTCTCTCCTAAATGGAATAAATAGTCAAAAATTTTATTCAATACGTAAATAAAAAAACGACTTTTGACTTTATAACTTTGACTTTTGACTTAAACTAAATACGAGTGAAGCCACAGGGCAATATTCCCAAGCCCTGTGTACTTAGTGGAGGTAAAGCATGGTGTAATTAGTGGAGGTAAAGAATGACGCCTTTTACAGTGAGAATGTAGCTCAAAATGCATCACTATTCACACATCACACAAGGTCATAAAGACTGTTTGTGTCTTGGTCTATGGGCCCAAAAAATATAGAGACACGTTCGGGCATCATATAACATCATTATTGACTTCACCTTTTAACGTTTACCGCGACTTTTGAGTTTTATCATTATTATTACTCTTTTTGAAGTTCATTGGAATCCATACTAATATTATAAATGCGAAAGTGTGTCTGTCTGTCTGTCTGTTACCTCTTGACGCTTAAACCACTGAACCGATTGAGATGAAATGTGATATGGAGACAGTTCGAGACCCTGGAAAGGACATAGGCTACATTTTGTCGCGATATAAAGACATTAAGGGGGTGAAGTGGGGGATAAAAGTTAATTAAATAAAAGAAAATCCAACTCTTGCGGGCGAAGTCGCGGGGAATCACTAGTTTACTATAAAGACT
Source organism: Pyrausta nigrata (assembly GCA_949316185.1). Classification (NCBI taxonomy): domain Eukaryota; kingdom Metazoa; phylum Arthropoda; class Insecta; order Lepidoptera; family Crambidae; genus Pyrausta; species Pyrausta nigrata. The sequence continues at coordinate 7,743,120 of OX438964.1, read as the reverse complement.
AACAGATTTTAACGTGTGTCTTGGTCTCGAAGTAATAATAGGGCCTAAAGAAGGAGATATGTTCGGGTCCCATATGTGTTTTTTTTATATTGACATTCATAAGTGTCATTTTCTGTCCTAAATTGGTAAATTGACTTTGCCAATTGGCTTATGACTTCTGTCCTAAATTGATTTTTGACATTGACTTGACTTTTGAGTCAATTGACTTTGAAATTGACTTTTGACTTTTAAAGTTAACTAAATAAAACAACACTTACAGCAATAGTCCCCTGCCTCGTGTACTTGGTGGAGGCGACGTATGACGCTTTGACGGTGAGCACCACCGCATTCATCAGGTTCTTAGCCGCTTGTATGAGAGACGTCGCGCTGTCGAGCTGGAAATGAGGGTAGTTATTCATTTAATAATAATAATGTCCTCCTAGCCGAATTTTGACTACAGCAGCCTGTCTCAACCGAGATCAGCCAACTGCGCGGGAGATTTTACAGTGTACAAGTGTGTGCGCAATACACAGGTGCACTCTCTGTTCCTTCACTCTCATAATTCGGTGAGACGGCAGTCCGACATGACCGTAGAGAGATCAGGCGCAGGACCAACGGCTTAACGTGCTTTCCGAGGCACGGGGGTGTTCACACCACTAACTTTCTGACTCCGGAGCTTTGTCCGAGTTATTTCAAGACAGAAAAACCCCAAACACTCTCGGCCCGACCTGGGATTCGAACCCGGGACTTCATGGATAGTACCCAGCGTGCTGACCACGAGACCAACGAGGCAGTCATTGTTCATTTATCACGTAATTAAATGAAAATAAACGTTACTGAATGAATAAAAAAACTTTAAGCAAAACATTACAGTATTCTACATCGATAAAGATATACGAAACACAACCGCCACCACAGTTTATATAAATAGATTGTAAAGTACATACTCTCTTTAAGACTAATATCTAAGCATATATCTATATACAAATAATTGCACAAAATATTTTTAGTCTAACCGATTCATAGAAAACATTTACCATAACCCCGGACAATGGACATCACTTGGATATTTTCCAAAACATTTCTTTCACCAGTACAAATATTAAGTTCAGTCTATTACTTTCAGTGCTAACTGCCGTACTTAGAGACGTCAATTAAAATTAATCCTTCTTTAAGTCTCAAGCCGTCCTTTTCTATTCCATTGACAAAGAAAGTGACAGAACGAGACTTAATTATAGATTAAAAAAGAAGTCTCCGAGTGCGGCAGTAAGTGCTTTAACCAAAAGAGGGACATAAATAATTTAGAAATGTAAAATTTAGTCATGCGATTTCTTCACTACGGATTTCAATTTGAAATCGAGCCCATCTTGTCGTTTTCACCTAGCGCCCATATCCTTACTTTCGACAGACAACATGTAATCACACAATACACATATTTTACCCCACGTAAACGAGTGTTACCCAAACCAGTTATATTCTTACCCCGCTGACTACGATGCCTGTATTCTGTGAGTCGCCATCTTGCCCTGTCTGATAAATGGGTTAGGCTACAGTCTTTATGTTAATAATATTAGTCTAAATAAATAACACTATATCAAATTAAATTAGTGGAATATTAGTGACATAGTTAATAGCCCATAGCAATATGGTTAGATTATTGACTACGTGGCAAAAGTTTAAGTCCCTCCTCACCCTGTGAGCAAGCGTAGTATTTTTTTTTTGTAAATACCCCGGATATTATAATGTTTTACAAGCTGGCAGTTGACTATACTGTGTCAGATCATAATGACACTTATCTCTTTGACAATACAGTCTAAAACTAAATACAGCATCGGTATGAGACTGTACTACGCTGGTACCCTGCACCTAAAAAAAAGTAAAGTCAGCCTACATAGATCCCAAAGCTGGGAAAAGGCCTCTAGCTCAACTAATAAACTTTACTATGAGGAGGTACGAGCCATACTCCACCACGCGGGCTCAGTGCGGATTGATGGAGGGGTGTCTGTAAGGCAAGTGACAAACCGTACTGTCAGATGTTATCAAGCCGCCCTTTGGCCTCTGACTAGGCTTAACGACTAATACCAACAGATATTAGCCGGGACCAACAGCTTAACGTGCCTTCCGAAGCACGGAGATGCTTGTCATGGACGTCACTTAAATGGTCGGAATGGTCACCCATCCAATCACGACCGTGCCGTGGGTTGCTTAACTTTTGGTATCACTACCAAAGCGCTGCCGCCACTACGCCACAAGCACCTCAACCTGTACTTCGCTGGTGCCCTATACTTCTTCCAAGGCATAATGACACTTACCCCGCTAACAATAATTAAGCATATGCTTGCGGTTAACTATAACTGTCAGAGAATTTGCTTTGGACGACATGAGGCTGTAAAAATGACCCGCAAAAATAGTATATTTCCACTGACTGCTCCTGTGCCCTGTATCAAAGTAATATGCAGAGGTCGGAATTAGGTAGTTATTTATGTACTTGCATCGAAATGTTGATATTATGTGAACCTTCCCGGGATTTCTAATGGACAATCCCGTGTCCTGTATTAAGTAGAGTCCAGAATCCAGTAAACAAGCCAGGGTCAAACAGGATTCACCAAACAAAATACAATAGGAAACAAGTGAGCGCATTCGACGAACCGAGGTAAGCGAATGAGCTGTGGGAATGAGTAAACCGATTTATTACTAATAGATAGTTTAAATGCGGTAGAAAGAGACAAAATCTATTACATTCCGTTAACCGCATTTCCGCTATTGTATTCTTTTGTTCTCACAAGCTATGTTGTGCGAACTATAACTGTGACAACATCGCGCGTATTATAATTTTGGCAACGTCGCGCGTGCAGTAGATTGTGTAAAAGTAAATAACTTTTTATTTTAAAAAATCACGGGATTTTTTCTGCTCTTTAAAATTAATCTCGGGATTTGAGGCATATCCACTTTATTCTTTCGCTGTACGAAATCAGTGTAAGTACATAGAGTACAATAGAGTTACTACCTAATTCCGACCTCTGGTAATATGACACTTACCACGCTTACAATACGGTTTGAATTTGATGCGGACGATATGCGGCTGCACTTCGCTGGCGAATTGTACCCGTGTCACAGGAATATAACACTTACCCCGCTGACAATAAGCTCCCCAGATATATTCTGCACGTCGGCCTTCACTTTGCTAGTGATTTGTATCTGGTGGCAGTATAGGGCGATGCGTTGAAGGTAGGCCAGCAAGTCTTGCTTGGTCGACGATTCTGGACACTGTGGACATGACATTAAAGATCAATATCGAACTGGAAGAAATCATCTATCTGGAAAGGATCTGCATCTTTTGAAATGAGAAGATTTTTTAAACTATTTTTCATATTGTAAACAAGAGTCAACAGATTGCGCTCACATTTATTTGGTAATTAAACACGGTAGCAGAAAAAAAACCGGCCAAGTGCGAGTCGGACTCGCGCGCGAAGGGTTCCATACTATTAACTTAAAATATTAGACAGTATAGGCAAAAAAGTATGTATATATTTTTATTTTATTTATAAAATCAAAAGTATTCATTACAGGATACCCGAAACAGTTTTAAATAAGAGTTTCCGCGCCTGTTTCTTTACGTGAGTGATTTGAAGTTTATAGCTCCAAGACTTTAGAAATTACAGGGGGGGGGGGACACCGTGTAAACGACTTTGGCGGGCTATATCTCGCAAATGGTAAAGCTGATAAAAAAGTGTTGTATGGGAACCCTACCTTATTTTCATAGTCCTTTTCAACGAAACCCCACACGAGAGGGTGCACTCAAAAAAAAACATGTCTTAGCATGTATGGGCAGGTACCCTTAAAAGGGGTAATTTAAATTTTTGTATTTTTAAAAATGAGATCTATATGTGAAGTATCCTCGAACCAAGTTACATGCAAATCAGTCCATAAACGTAGAAGATATTCTGCTGTGACAGACTAGGACGGACGGAACGATCTTATAAGGGTTCCTTGTCGGACTAACGAACCCTAATTACCATAATTATGCTACTCAAAAATTCATCGCCCGTTTTTAGGTGGGCCTCGAACCTACGACCCTTCGCTATCCGGGCGAAAGCTCTGTCAACTGGGCTACCGAGGACGTAAGTTACTCAATGAATTTAGTAAGTGATTGACCCTACAAAGTGTTGCACTGTATTGGTTCCTTAGAAAAAGTTGTTTCATTTTAAGTGAAAGACGTAGGTATAGACTTTTCCGTATCTTCTCTGTTCTAGACATATGGTTGACTAGTAGAGAATGCTTTTAGCATTGAACCCAATTTATGTACAACTGTTTAAGTACAGTAAACAAATAATACCTGCTCTGCAATTTCCCTGGTGAGCTTATCAAGCTTGGTGCCAGCTTCAGAGATCTTCTTGGCTGCGTTGATGACGTCCATTGTAGTTTTAAGGGGACCGCGGCCTCTGCGGACGAGATATTTTATAAATTCAAGTTTACAAGTGTTGTGCGCGGTCGCTCAGTATGATAACTTCAAACTCCAAAGAGCCCATATACAAGTGATCGCTCAGTGTGATGATAACGCATCATTAAAAACCCCTGGGCCTGTAGACAAAATGCAAAATATTCTAAAGCGAATTTCGCATTCGCTACCAAAATGTATAAACTTGATATATACACCGCGTCCGCGGTGGAGCGCCGAGCAAGGAGGCTTATCGGTGACGAAGATCTATGCGCCAGACTCCACAGCCTGGCTCATCGCCGCAAAGTTGCCTGCTTGTCGGTCTTTTACAGGCTATATTTCGGAGAGTGTGCTCAAGAGCTCCATGAACTCATTCCACCGGCTCCATTCTACCACCGCACTTTTAGACGCACCGCGGGATACCACCCACCCATATCGCGTTGATATTCCAACGATACGAACTAAGCGCTTCTTATCAACATTTATAATGCGCACAGCTAAGCTGTGCAACTCACTACCCGCTTCAGTGTTTCCAACGGATTACAACCCAAAGACCTTCAAACTCAGAGTGAACAGGCTTCTTCTGGGTGAGCTCGCTCCATCGTCGACTCTGTCTGTGCCACGTCTGGCTTGGTCTAGAGTCAAGAGCAAACCCATTTCAAATAAATAAAAAAATAAGCCATCGAAACATCACGTGACTTCTACATACATATTATATTTTGGCATATCCCTGACCAGGTGAAATCCGTCATTTCGAGCACGATAGATCATACAAATATGCCTGGCCAGTATCTGGTATGGAAAACTAGCAATTTCTAGTGTACAAGATACCAGGAGGTCACCTAAAAGCGCCATTAAAGTGTCGCTATATCGTACAAACTGTTGGGCATTTCTGATGAACGCAAAACCTTTGGTACAGTGCGCGCGCATTCTCACTCGCACGATTCTCTTTGTACGCGCCCTCATATTTCTTGTGAATAAATGTGGTTTATTAGTTAAAATGTGTTTTAACTGAGCTCCCGTGCAAAACCTACCGAATATCAATAGTAATTTATCCCTCGGATACGTTAAGATAAGCTTGCTAAATAGTGTCTCAAGGCCCTGTTCTGAGACCACTTTTTAATCTCACTTACCTGGTGAAATCCGTCATTTCCAGCATGATCATGCACATGTGCTTTGCGAGCATGATGAGTGCCAAGACCGCTATCATACAAACCTACTTTAGTGTGTTATTTCGATAGAAACTTATTCCTCGGATAAATTAAAATAAGCTGGCTTAATAGTGTTGCTCAGGGCCCAATCCTGAGACCACTTTTTAATCTCACTTACCTAGTAAAATCCGTCATTTCTAGCATGATCATGCACATGTGCTTGGCGAGCATGATTATGTCGTTCCCGGCGTCGTCCCACTTGGCCACCTCGTTGTCGAACGTCATTTTCTCGCGACGGAACAGCTCGACTTGCTGTAGGATCTTGCGTTTGTCTTCTTCCGTCATCTTGCGCATCGCTTCCTGTTGGATGTTGGGATTAGTTTAGGATATCTTCAATATCTTCAGGTCACGCTCACTTCGAAATGTATATATGAAGCTACTAGTACATGCGCAGGGCGACCCAGTGGTAGGGCTGTCACACGGGCCGCGGATCACAGTTCAGATCGATGACCCTACGCGGTCGGGTGAGATAAGGTAGTGGATTATGTAACTTTGAATGAAATTATTTCAATCAAAGTTTTGTTGCTAAAGTTGGCCATTTACGGCCAGTTACACTAATTAGTCATTCTGAGGTACGACCAAAATTTGACGTTTTCAATATCGGTAATTAAAATCTAGGCTATAAGCATAAGTACTAAAAAAGTAACTTAACCTTTTCATTCATTTCCGCAATTGCCCATATTTTACCGGTTCTAAGACCTTCCCGCCCATTTTACCCACTAAATTAAAAAACTAAAAGTACCCCTTGCGTGGGGAATTGCTCAAGTTCTGGCCTCACGGAATGAAATTCAGTTTTCAGCTTATTTTTATGGTAGTGAGTGGAGTCATTTTTCGAACTGACCATGAATGGCCAGCTTAACAGAGTAACTAAAGTTGTCAAATGTGACATTTTCAACCGATTTCAATCCTGAATTGTTAGCAACAGAGTTACGTAATTAGCCCCAAGGTTACGCGATAGAAAGAGAGGCAAATATCTGGATGTTTATATCGGTAAGGGACTGCCGGTGCGCGAAGGCTTGCTCAGCAGTGGACTAATGATACACTACGTTATAACGGCTTGCCCAGCAGTGGACTAATGATACACTACGTCATGAAGGTATGCCCAGCTATGAGCTAATTATACGGCTCAACGCTTAACGGCTTGCTTAGTGGTGGACTAATGATACTCTAAGTTATGAAAACTTGCCCAGTAGTGGGCTATTTCACTTACCCTAGCGTTGGTGATGCCGCTGATGTCAGGGTACTCATCCACTCCATGCTCGCCGGTATGTGCTGATGCTGCAATACATAGAATATGATAAGGAATTTCTGTTACATATTAGAATAATACCTTGGATAAACTATACCTAGGGATATACTACGCCTACGCTTTACTAAAGCCAAGGCTACAACCATAGCATAAGTTTAAACTGTCACTTTAGGTGACAAGTTGTTCGTTAATTTATTGCTCTACTTTTAACTCAAATCCCTCCCACATTGAATCATACATATTAATAAGATAATTTAACAAAACAAGGTGTTTAATTACAGCTCAACGAATTAAACGGAAAGCTATTAAATACAACGCACGAACGGACATGCGCAAGGCTGTAACAGTATGTATGAGATCGTTACATGGAATTAGTTCAATAATTAACGATATGAAGCGGAAAAAATTATGATGACAAAAAATAAATGACACTTAATTACGTTTTTACAAGGTAATCCATATTAATATTATAAATGCGAAAGTGTGTCTGTCTGTCTGTTACCTCTTGACGCTTAAACCACTGAACCGATTGAGATGAAATTTGGTATGGAGACAGTACGAGACCCTGGAAAGGACATAGGCTACATTTTGTCGCGATATAAAAATATTAAGGGGGTGAAATGGGAAATAAAAAGTTTATATGGAAAATCCAACTCTTGCGGGCGAAGTCGCGGGGAACCACTAGTATAAATATAAATAGCAAAGCTTGCATGTACGTTTGTCAAGTATATTAGCATGGGTCAAATCTTGCAATTGAGATTTAGACGACTTATCATCTTGAGCTTAAGCTGAAATCAGTGCAATTTTTAGTAAGGTTTTGCAAAATGGGCAATCATTTATTTCTTCTCTGATATTTATCAATTACAAAGCGATTGTTTAAAAAGTTAAAGCGAAAGTATTCAAAGTCGAGTAGAAGGTAGCTTATAAGTAATATAAATTAGGTTCAAAGTAACAAAGTCAAGTCGAAAGTGTCGAAGATGAAACTAAATGTAACCCAAAGGTCAAGGTATTAAGACTAAGATTCCAAGGTCATGTCAATTATTAGGTCAAGATCAATACTTACATCGGCTCCTCTTCCCTATGAACGTGACCTCGACCCGGACCATAGCATTAGCTTCAAGGTCAAGTTGAAAGTATAAAGAGTAAAAGTCAAGGTCAAGCCAAGGTCAAAATTCTCAGCGGCCCCTCGTCTCTATGATCATGTCCTTAATAAGGTCAAAGTATTAGCATCGAGGTTAATGTGAAGGGTAAAAAGGTCAAGCCAAGGTCAATACTTCAGTATTACTTAAAGATCAAGTTAGAAGTATAAAGCTTTCTGTCCACTACACCGTATCATACCGTGCTAGGACCGTATGAAATACACATTTGATTTTCAACCCTAACCAGAGGAGTTAACGTTGAAAGTATATAAGCGCGGTGTTCGTTTTGACATGCCAGAGAAGTGCATCGACGAACACCAAGCTCAAGCAACTTTTCATGCTAAGGTCGAAAAGCAAATGTGTACTTTTATACGGTCTTAGCACGGTCAGGGTATGGTACGGTTTAGTTGGCACAAACCTTAAAGGCAAAGGTTAAGGCATGACAGCTGCAGGTCAAGGTCAAGCCAAGGTCAATACTCACAGCGGCTTCTCGTCTCCATTGTCATGTCAAGTATTAGTTAATAACAAGGTAAGGTTTAAGTATGAAGAGTAAAGGTCAAGGTCAAGTCAAGGTCAATACTCACAGCGGCTTCTCGTCTCCATGGTCATGTCAAGTATTAGTTAGTAACAAGGTAAGGTTTGAGTATGAAGAGTAAAGGTCAAGGTCAAGTCAAGGTCAATACTCACACCGGCTCCTCGTCTCCATGGTCATGTCAAGTATTAACAAGCAACAAGGTAAGGTTTAATTATGAAGGGTTCAGGTCAAGGTCAAGCCAAGGTCAATACTCACAGCGGCTCCTAATCTCCATGCTCATGTCCACCGGGTCAAAGTATATGCATCAAGGTCAAGTTGGGAGAATTAATGGTAAAGGTTAAGGAATACAGGGTAAAAGTCATATTCAAGTCAAGGACAATACTCACAGCGGCTCCTCGTCTCCATGGTCATGTCCTCGACCGGCTCGAACTCCGTGTCTGTGTCCAGGTCGTCGCTCGTCTACACACACATGCGCACGTTGACAAATGACAACACAACTATTGCGTACTACATGCGGCGGACATGCGGTATGAATGATGGGTTGTGTGGTTAATTTGTTACATAATAAACAGGAAATCAAGGAATCTTCGTTTAACCAACCTACGAGGAACAACAATTATAGGCGTATCGCATTTTTTAAATAGCAAAGAACCTAATGCTGATCACATAGAGTTCAATATCATGCGAGATATTTTGACAAATTAGATTTGGGTAGGTCTATGTGACTCTGACAGTATACAACTGTATCTAAATAAAAGTCATGTTGAAATGAAAATGCTTTTCACAAATAAACCACACAACGAATGTTACACACAGACATTAAGACAATGAACCCCACGATGGATTGATGAGACACATACACACAATTACACATACACTACACATACTAGTCGAGTTTGGGCTGCTGACGCGAATCTAAAGCTTTATAATTAACTTTAAACTGAATACATGACTAAGACCTCTCATAACGAACGCCCTTTAATTTACTACTAGTAAAAGTCAGCTACGGCGGCCAATCTCAAGTTTGGCCAACCACGCAGGAGATATAAGTGCACAAGTGTGTTCGCAATACATAGGTGCACTCTCTGTTCCTTCACTCTCATAGTCCGGTGAGACGGCATCCCGACACGACCGGAGAGAGATCAGGCGCAGGACCAATGGCCGAACTTACTTACCGAGGCACGGGGGTGTTAACACCACTAACTTCTCGACTCCGATCTGATTCTTAGTTATGTCAAGACAGAAAAACAAAAGAACAAACATATTTTTTCAGTCTGCCGGTTCTACAGTCATGTAGGATGTCGTCTAACCCAACTATGAGTGTAAAGGAACAGTGTCCTGCATATTGCGCACACACTGCAATTCTATATCTCCAGCGCCGTTAGAGATAAGACACCGTAGTCAAAATTCGGTTAGGAGAAGGAGAACATTTATATTATTACTAGTACTATTATTTGACATGTGGTTGCACCATCAACAGCCCATACTCTCTCTCTTTCGCACTCCTCACATTTGCTCCTCGTCTCCAGTGTGTAGTGTTCGTCCAGCTCCACATCCTCTGGGTCCAAATCCTCCTCCTCCTAACAGCAAAATTGGCATAAATCTAGTTAGTTTCTATCTTATGATTAAACACAGTAAGGCTCCGCGCAGATGGGCCACCGACCACCGCCACCGGTGGCTGTTAGGCATGAGCGTTAAATAGACGGACTAGTTAAATTAACCGTCGATGTTCATTCAACGCTTCGACGGTCTACCGTTCTCTGATCGACTAGTTAAATTCGTAAACGACTAAACGTGTAGTCCCCACGTTCTTATCAACGCGCAACGCAACGTCGACTCTTTAACGTGGCCGCTTAAATACGTTACTTCTCGTTGAAACAAACTAAAGTAAACTCTAACTCTAACGCAACGTTATTATCACAAATGAACGGATCGACGCGACGAGTCATTCGTTCTAGTTGAAATTATCTAAAGTAAACTCTAAACTAAGAGGAATAAAATCTTTATTATTAAAATCAAATTTCTAAACACTAAACCAACCACAACGTGTCATCTAGTCTAAGTTAATCGTCAAGTGTAACGTTTAATTCGACGATAATAGTCGACGAGACGACAATTTAACTAGTCGGCGAATTTAACTAGTTGATCGACTAATCCATGAACGAAATTTAACGGTTTAGTTTCGTCGACTGTAAAAACGTCGACGACCCATCTCTAGTGGCTGTAGTGGGACACGCCCTTTGGTCCCGCGTAAACGAAGGTGATCGGTGGCCGCTACATTTAACTTGCTGTACAATCTACAGATTCTTTGACAGATGTTTTGTCAAATTGGCAAGTGGCCGCCACCGGTGGCGTGTCGCGAACAGTGAGTCGCGAGCGGTCGCCACCCGCTTCACGTGTGCCGCGGACTCCATAAAAAACGTATTAAATATATTGTGAACAGCGGTGGCCGGTGGCCCATCTGCGTGGAGCCTAAGAGGCAGACAACAGGGTATCGGCCAAAAGTAAGGTCGGCTTTGTAAACAGTATAAAAAGATGCGCAAAATACAATCGGCCGATAAAAAACAAAACACAACAAGCATCTATTCCTATCTAATACCAGAAACTAATGCCAACTGTGTTTGTTTATTGTCGTAGTGAATTCCCCATTCCTAACAAATACCACTCTTATACGAATCCAAAAACAACTTAAATGATAGTTGAAAACAATATCAAATTATTAGAAGGCAAAATAAATTGTTTTTTGTGCCAAAACTTGTTTTGGTATTCAATGGGAATAGATTTTGTACTTCATTTAAATATTTACATTTGGCATTCGTTAGGAACAGAAAATTTAATACAACAACAACTAAATACCATTGGAATTCGTTTTCTGGTATTACAAAGGAATGGATTTAAGCCTTTGACTGCCACGGAACTAGACACAATAGAATTATATTGTTTAGGGGTCACCAGTGACCACCATGGCGCTCAATGGGTTAATATAACTATCGGCCGATAGTAAGTCTGTAGTCTGCGGGGTGCCTTAGGGCCGATTTGTCAACCGTCCGATAAAAAGTTACTGGTCGAATTATACAGCGATCTATTTAAATCGTCATCCAATTAAATGGTCACAAATAAGGCGCTGAATTAAATTAAAAATATTATGAAGAATATCACGATCATCGTAAAATATAGCTGGCGAACATTGAGCCACTAGACGTGGCCTCTAAACGCGACTACTAAACGCTTTGAGCCTCTGCACACTAGTCAAGGCTACCAAACGTGACTCCCACAGCTTGTGGTCACTCGAACGCTCGCAATTTGCGCTGTAATACAGAATGTATGAAAAACTCGTCAGCAGCTTGTGTTTCAATGTGCGTGCGCTCGCTCTATAAAAAATATTTAGCTTTTATTGAAGAGTAGCACCTAAAAAACATGAATTGTCCACCAATATTCAGTAAAAAGCAGAAGCACTCCAAAATGTTAAGTGCTTTTGCCATCACTGACAATTATTGAGGGAAGGATACTTTAGTGCCAGAATAATCAAGTTTAGGCAATTTCCTCAATAGGCTTACAGTAAGTCGGGGACTGTTCTTCGTTGCCTCTGAGCGAATAGCCTGTGGCAAACGGGTTAGCTATGCTATCTTATACGCAATTGATCAAACAACAAATGATCGATGTAAATCGAAAAGTCAAAACATCGAACGTTCAAAATATCGAATTTACAAATGATCGATCGTTCAAAATATCGAATTGTTATTATATCGAAAGCTCAATCTATCGAATGATTTATTTGACGAAATGTGATCGAATGGTTAATTTATCAATAATGTTTCATAGTTAATTATATAATGAACAAAAACATCTATTTAGCTGGCCAGTAGATATTTTTGGGAAATTTCATAATACTTAATCTCTATAAAATTATATTCATATTATATATTTTTTTATTTTCCAATTTTAGAGTACCATACTTAACAAGAAACCCTTTTACTTTCGCCGACTTCCTTTGACCAGTTAAATAGATGTTTTTGTTTATGATGTTATAAACTATGCAACATATTGGTTTTCGATAAATTAATCATTCGATGTAGTTAGCTTTCGATAATAACAATTCGATATTATGAACGTTCGATCATTTGTAAATTCGATATTTTGGAAGTTCGATGTTTTGACTTTTTGACGTACAGTGTTCGATAATTTGATATTCGATCAATTGGTAATCGAGATAGCGTAGGTAACCCGTGGCGAACTGTAGCTGCGAAGCGCTAGCGAACTCTTATTCGGTCAATAATAGTTATCTTTAAATATTAATAATATTTTTTCTATCTTTAAAAGCAAACTCACCCTGTTCATGAGCACAGCGCGTCGAATCTCGCGCACCGCGTCGTAAACGAGCCGCGAAGCGTCGATGAAGTCGTTCTCGTCGAGAGCTGCGCCCGCGCCGCCTCCGAGCGCCGATACTGCCGCGTCGACGCGCACCGCGAACTTTGACATCACTGTGGACAACAGATTGAGTTATTAACCGACTTCAAAAGAAAGCGAAAGAGAGAGAGTATGGGCTTCAAAAAAAGAATGAGGTTGCACACGACCGATAGCAGGTAAAACATCATTTAAAGTTTATGAAATGCACTAACATCACGATTTATTTTTTCAGATTTATCAGGCCAGCTGTTAGAATTTAGAGGGGTGGTTGGAGAGCCCTCCTGGACCAAAATAATGCACTTTAAAGACAGGACTATGGAACTCTAAAAACATACATACAGTCGAATACCTTCTCCTTAATCACTCTTAAACTTTCGGGTTGCATTATGAAAACACATCATTTGCCTTTAATTTGCCTGAAGTTTCGACCGGCTTGCGCAGATCGTGGTCACAGGCAGACTGGCTGTAGAACTCTGGTTATTCGACTGTATGTATGTTTTTAGAGTTTCGTAATCCTGACTTTAAAGTGCATTATTTTGGTCCAGTAGGGCTCTCCAACCACCCCTCTAAAATCTTAACAGCTGGCCTGAAAAATCAAAAAAAAAACCGTAAATATAGTGCATTTCATAAACATTAAAGGAAAACTTTAGCGGTTAATATTACTTTATTAATTAAGCAGTAATATTTGTTAAACTAACGGCCGAATACTGAAAGGCTACTCAAATCCATCACTCACTTGAAGACCTCCTAAAATTGAATGTCTCTCATATTTAAATGGTATACACAAACGCTACTCAGGCCATTTGAAACCATGATTAGCTGAGCAGTCGTTAAATGTTTACATCATGGCAACATTCATTTTTAAAAGTATGTTCTCGTTTACATTTTTCATATTTTTAAGGAGAGTATTCGTTTTACGCAGCATTATTTGTATGTTTTTTTGGATAGAAACTTTTACGACGCGATTGATGTGAAATGAAACGTTGAGTGACAACGAAAAAAAAATATTTGCCAATCTTTTTGACATCTGTCACAGCGCGGTTCTAATCAAATTAATTTCAATTCACGTTATTAAAATACATTTTAACCAGGTTGAAGTGCAGTGCAGGATTTAATAACTATTCAATCAACAAAAATAACATGGAAATGAACAAGTATAAAATAGACATACAATTTTTTAAATGAAGACAGAACAAATTGGTAAGCCCTATAGAACACATTGGTGGATCAAACCCACCAGCTAGATTGTCCGATGAGATAAAAGACCCTGCCGGGACAACTTGGTCTAGAAGTACCGGCGACAGAGCGTTGTGGAAATGTTTGGAGAGGCCTAGTATGCCCTGCAGTAAGCAGATACATGCTGATGAAGAATAAGAACACATCAAATACTACTCGCTTATTTCGACTTTATACTTGTTGTTTTATTGATGTTTTATGATGTACTTGTGATTATATGATGAATATCAAAAAAAATGTGTACATATTTATTAATATCGTGCTGACAACAAAGTTTTAATTAGTTTTGAGAGCGCAATTATAGTAAAAGCATAGGTGCAACGTTGTACAAAACTACGCATATTACAATAACTGGAAGGATATTTGTATTTTAAATTGTGATTTCCGATTTCTAGGCAAAGAAAACACCTTTGTACAAAAAGCCTTTCTATGGGATTTCTAGTGCATTCTGAGTCCTGATTGTGTTCTAGTATATAAAAGTAGGGTTAAAAAAGGGCGACATGGGTACCCACAGAGAAAATAAGTATTTTATAGACATTATTTTTATACTATTGTATCACTATCAACTGATTTAAGAGACCTCAAGACCACTCTCAGATTTAACGGCTACTCAAATCGATATGACAGTCATTTGACAGCTAAATAGCGTTGAGTTGCGTATCAGTATACCATTTTTCATCTGAGTGGCGTTTGGGCACGACTTATTTTGAGATGGTGTTAAGTTTAACAGATGCTTACATTTTGGCTTTGAGTATGCGAATTCTGAGTTTAGGAGCTGCTTAATTGTTTAAGAAGCCGTCAAATATTTGAGTAGCGTTTCAGTATTCGGCTGTTAATTATCTAATGTAACTAAGATGAAGTAGATAATGGTACGGTTCCGTTGGTGTGCGAGTCTGACTCGCACTTGGCCGGATTTTTTCGAAATTTAAAGAGCATACTCCTGAGCTGGTCCTATTGTCACCAAAGTCAGGACCTGATAATGGGATCGCTGCCCCCCTACGTCTTCCGGGGCGCAGGAAGGTCGCGCACGATCTTGTCGGATTTAAACTTTAATAAACTCGACCTAATTTAAATAAGATACAAAAACAACAAACAAAATCCTTCTCAACCTCATGTAAAACTTGCCACAAACATGCGCATAACATTTCCGTAATTGGTATCCACTTTATACTCGCAATTCAATTGGTAACCTTTACACAAATACCTTCAATATAGGCCCAGTTTAAAATAGTTCTACCAAAATTATGAAGAACAAGCTAGTGCCCGCGACTTTGTCTGTTTTGACTCGATGATACAAAATAAATAAGTATAGCACAAAATCACATACATATTTTTATATGTATAAAATAACGGTGGTTGGAGACATTTTCTCTATTGACCCGTCTGGGAAGCGAACCCGAAATGACCCACACATCCATCGCCGTCTAGTTCCTAATCATGAAGAGATATGGGGGGCGAGGATGTCAGTGGGGAATGTACTTGTCGGACTATAGTTTGTACTGTGGTCGTATGGTAAAGAGGGGTCAGATAAACACGTATCTGATTGTACTTATTGTATTAAGATGAAATATAGCCTATATTCTGCAGCACACTATAGTCCGTGCCATTCAACGGTGCATAAAAAGTAATTGACCCGTCACCCCTGCAGACCGTCACCCGTGTACCACTGCACGCCAGTATGCGAAGCGCGGCGACCCTAACTATAAGCCGTAGCGATACGAATCTGTCTAACAAATAAATCTCGGTACGGGTCGACCTTGAACCCAAAAATCAAAACTCGTATTAATATCATTTGTCTTTCTAACTAGCGGTTAAAAAGACAAATGATATGTGTCACAAGGTTTTAGCTGTCAAGGTGAACGACCTTTTATACACGTTTATCTGGCACGTACTATATACATGTTCAAACTGTGGTATGCGCATCAAAATCAATTCAGCAGATTTCGAGTCCATAAATAACAACAAACTTTACACAAATTTTAAATATTGAGTCGTTGATCATGACGATACATCAATAATGATTTACCCCTTACCACAGAATAAGTACTAGTACTTCGTACAGAAGTATGAATTAGCAATTGTATTCAAAGAAATGTCTACTCAATGTGGTCAACAATATGGCGTAATTTAGTTCGCCTCAGAGTCAAGCACATTTTCGTGTTTTCGTTTGACACCTACAAAAATCCATTGCAAGATAATTTCATACTTATTGCTCTGGAATATGATTCATAATACACTAAACCTATTCAGTGACATAATATCACGCGACGCGATAGGGTTGACTGCTACGAGAAGCTTCTAACGCCATCTAGCGCCTCTTTCTAGTACTTTATTCATTCTCCTCCAGCCAGCAACGAAGCCGCGCGGCCGCCGGTGAATAAAAAAATAAAAATTGATATTACATTAGAATAAATATTCGCCGTGAATTTGAAATGTTTGTCTTTACCATGCCACCTATCTGTCATTAATTATACAAACTACCCTTCTTATACTTAAACAAAGTGTTATAGCAGTGACAAATGCATTATTAGTATGGGGGTAAGGATATAAAGATTAATGAAAATAGTAACGACCAGTGACCATGACCGTGTATCAGATTTCATGTTATTCAGAGCGGGTTAGTCGAAAATTCAAGTGTTATTTAATTAGTTCTGCGTGACTATATCCGTAAATATGAATATACAACCGCCAGCAATTATCCGGAGATGATTTAAACAGGAACATTGCGTGCGCTCGCGCATAAGGTATTTGATTTTAAGCGTGTGGATTATGTGAGTTTCTCTGTTATTTTTATTTTGTTCTATTTTTAGGGAGTGGCGTTTAAATAATTTTCAAAATCAAGTTCGAGTTCAAACGTTTATTTGCCAATCTGATGATTCTAGTGCGTTTCCCGCGCGATGGAACATTATAATTATGTATAATGTTTGACCATATTCTTTTGAACACATGTTAAACAAATGTATTGAATAATTAATTTTCACCGCCAGTAAAATTCAACTACAACGCAACGTTTAACTTCATTTGCATTTAAAAAAAATAGCAAATGTAAGGCGTTCTCTATCAACCAACCAATAAAAACTTAATTTTGCGACGACCCAGCCAAGCGCCCCACAAACTGCGAGCATGACAACGTGGTGGGCGCTGGCAGTGGCCGCCGCCGCGGTGGGCGCAGCCTCGGGCGCGTGGTACGACACCTTTACCGGGAACCAGATCACCGATGAGAGAGTGGAGGCTTTGAGAGCTAATAATCTTATACCGTGAGTACAAGTCGTAAATTTTATATAGAGATTGATTCTAATAGCCAAATACATCAACTTTTGTTACGCAACACGAAAATCACAAAAGCTGTTTTTGTTTGAAGCCTGACGTTTAAAATTAAATAACTGATCCGAGATCGCAGATTTAAGTCAATCTCTGTTGTTTGCGTATCCGTTGAAATTTATTTGAAACTTGGATTACGGATTTGTTGTTATTTTCGGGCTTAAGACACGCATGGCTAAATCAAAACTGTTGGCTGGGTAATACGAATACATATATGAAACCGAATAATGAATTAAAGACTGGCATAATAATCACCAAAGCCTGAAATCCTCCAAAACAAATAAGCAGTTTACCGGTAATAAAATACACTAACTGTACAGATGTTTATGGTCAAGGTCTTATCGCAATAATATAGTCACTTACAGTAATTTCCCCTTTGGGCAATACACTTTTGTCGTGCCCAACAGTTGGTGCGGGATCGAAATAAAAGACTGCGACCCATACGAGCCGCGTCGTCTGGACTACTCCTGCAACAATTTGCACCACCCGCAAAGGGGCGCAACCCTAACCCCGTACCACCGCATGTTGCGCCCCAACTACGCGGCGGATGGCGGCCCGCGGACCGCTAAGAGTGGGCTGCCCCTGCCTAATGCTAGAGCTTTGAGGGTCGCTTTGGGTAAGTGTGTAAAGAAAGAAAATACATTTATTAACAAATGGACATCACATTACACACGAAAACAACTATACATAAAGGGCACGAATACCAAACAAAGAACATAGTAAAATTACATTGTGTTTGATCAGTACTTGAGTACTGAACTTACGTACAGTTTTTTCCAAAGATATCGCTGCTTAACGGTGAAGGAAAACATCGTGATGACACTTGCACACTAGTAGCTAGTGTTTGAATTGAATAAGGCAATAGCAAACCACGCCATTAAAAATTGCCAAGAAAGTCGTTGTGTGTGTTTCATTCCACATAATGATCACGACGCTCAGTCATGAGTTATACGACTGTGAAGAGAAGTGAAGTGAAGCCTAAATTAAGCAATTGTACAAAAGCATCCAGTCAGCCATAGCTCTTAAACCAAGGCGTGGAAAAATCTAGGCGCGCCTGTATCTTTCCTAGGCGGTGCTATTATTCAAGTGCTTCAATCATTATTAGTGAAATAAAAAGTCTGAAACCAGAGCTTACCGAATCCCGCAAGGGGCAAATGTTTGTGTGATGAGCACGAGCATTTGTACCTAAGTCATGGATGAACGAGTATAAACGTTATAAGTATGTCTATCTGTAAAAGCACAAGCTCACGCTTAGTTTGGGGCTAGGTAATTGGTGTGTTTGTTGAAGCTATTTATTTATTTCATTTAAAACAATCTAATCCAAGGAAGGTTCTCAAATGGAGACCTCGTCTCGGGAAACGTAGTGTTGGCCGCCCCGCTAGGTGGACCGATGACCTGAGGAAGGTGGCCGGTGGTGGGTGGATGCGAGAAGCGGAAAACCGTGAAAGTTGACGCAGTCTTGGAGAGGCCTATGTCCAGCAGGCAGGACTGCAATAGGCTGATATGATTTAAAACAATATTTCTATGTCCAGTATCAGACGGACGCATCCCCAGCAAGCAATTCACGCACATGCTCACTAATATGAACGTGTTTGTCGTGGGCGACGTGACCTCCGTGCACGACACCGTCAACTACGTGGTGCTGACCAGGAATTGCTGCCAGCCGGGAGGCGAGGAGGACCCGAGGTGAGCGCTGCTTCATAACTGTTAGATTGTGTGATGAGTGACGTGATTTTGCGAGTTATTTCAGGACAGAAAAACCCAGATACAAAATCCGGCCCAATCAGGAATTCAGACCTGGGACCTCTTAGACAGTGAAGCCGCGTGCTGACCACTAGACCAACGAGAAAAGAAATATTTTAAAATACTCGTACTTCCTCTACCCGTACCTCGGAAAGCACGTAAAGCCGTTGGTCCTGCGCCTGATCTCTAACCAATCACGTCTCACAGAACTTTGAGAGTGAAGGAGCAGAAAGTGCACCCGTGTATTGCATACACACTTGTGCATATAATATCTCCTGTGAACTTGATAATTTCTATTGGCTGGCGTAGCCAAAAGGATGTTATATTCGCGGTTGCCCTCGACTTCGTCCGCGCAAGTGTCGAATTTTCTATACAAACTTCCACCCCCTTAGAGTTTACTTAATTACTTTTTACTCCCTTACTGCCGCAGTCAGGGACGTCAATTAAATTTAATCTATAATAAAGTCTCGTCCTGTCACTTTACTTGTCAGTGAAAAACAAAAGGACGGCATGACAATGATGGGATTCACTTTAATTGACGTCTCTGAGTACGGCAGTTAGAGTTTGGAATTTAAAAAATCTTGAAATACGTCATTCTTGAATTCTAATAGGTAGTCCTATTCTTTGTTTGTCATATGTGTCATTTGTTTGTCAGAAAGGGACAACTAACCACTTATAGAGGTCTAATAAGTTTTTGTAAAGAACTAGCAGTTCCCCGCGACTTCGCTAGCGCCAAAAGTCGGATTTTCCATACAAATTTTCATCCTACATTTCACCCCCCTGATGATTTTATATCGCGACAAAAAGTAGCCTATGTTCTTCCCAGTGTCTCAAACTATCTCTGTGCCAAATTTCATTTAATTCGGTCCAGTAGTTTCGGAGCCTATTCGATGCAAATAAACAAACAAACAAATCTTTCCTTTTTATAATATTAGTATAGAAGTATAGAAGAGGTAACCTAATACCCTAATACCAAATTTTATCGATTTAGCTTAGTTTAAGCTGTGCGTTGTTTGTCTGTCGTTGTCTGTTTGATATATTTAATAAGCAGACGTAATTCAATGCAAGAAGAATATGTTCTTCTAACCCCTTAACTCTTCGTTGCAGGTGCATACCGATCCGAGTGGCTGACGATGACGTCCACCTGAGAAGGAGCAACGTGCGGTGCCTCAACTTGACCAGATCCATCACGTACCAGACGCTTGGATGCGTGCCGAGATCCGTACCCGGGGAGAGGGTGCGTGGAACTGTTCTTTTGTAGATTTGCCAATGGCGTGAGACATCATCTTGCCTTAACTTTTCCAACAACAAACGAGGAGTAGAAGAATGAAGTTTTAGCTAATGTTCTACTAATGTCTTGATTATTTTAACTGCTAAACCAAAGTATATGCGTCTTTCCATCTTGCTACCTAAGGCAGTTTTCAGACCTCCAAAAGATAAGAGTAAATTATTGATGCATGTAGACCCACAGGGGGCACTTATACACGTCCCAAAATATTTATGGACCCTACCACGACTAGGGCTCCCTTTTCTGTAGTGTTCGAACCTTGAGAATCTTCAACAACATAACAGCACATAATTATCTTAAGGTAAGAAAGGTCGACAGAATTGTATATTCGAATTGAGCCATGTCAGAAGTCTGTGGCTTGTGGTACATTTAATTTGGCTTTCGCAATACTCGTTTGTGCATTCGCCAAGATGAAATTCAAAGCTAGGAATTACAGACAGCCAGAGCCAGACTTTATGAAAAGGGAAGGTTAGCTCGGCCTTTACATAAAAATCGGTTCTTCTCATTTTTAACCCCCGACACAAAACTACGGGCGTTAAAAGTTTTACCGCTATGTGTATCTGTCTCGAACACCAACCTCTTATACGGGAGAATCGATTTGAATACGTTTTATTTTAAATTACCAAAAAATGTTTCCAGATCAACACAGCCCCTCCAATGCTGGAGTTGTCTAATGTGTACGGCACTGAGGAGTCCCACGCGCGCCGCAACCGCGAGGGGCGCGGGGGGCGGCTGAGCGCCGACCTGATCCGCGGCAAGGAGTGGCCCACCAACGGATCTTCCGTCTGCATCAACAACGAGCCGCCTCTGGAGACGAGGTGCCATAGCACGGGTAAGATTTGAATTAGAACCTCGTTGGTGTAGCGGTCGGCATGCCGGCTTCAATCCACGGGGTTTAAATTCCGGGGGGCTTTTGTTTCTGGGTGTATCTGTCTTGAAAAGGCTCGGAACCAGGAAGTTGGTTGTGTTAACATCCCCGTACTTCGGACGTAACCGTTTGTCCTGCGCCTGATCTCACTAAGATCATGTCAGATTGTTGTTTAACTATGAGAAAAAAGGAACAAAGAGTGAACCTGTAATACACACACCCTGGTTGTTCTCTGTTAGGATTGGCATAGGCAAAAATTTAATAGGAGAATATTAATACTTTTAGCCCAAAACCAAAGTGTCATCTGCTGAACATGAAACACCTTCTAAACCTGCCCTGATAATGCTCACTCCAGAAGCCGGAGCGAACTCCCTCCTCGGCATCAACCTCGTGTCAATCTGGCTGTTCCGGAATCACAACTACTTGGCCAGAAAGCTGCAGCAACTAAACCCTTGCTGGGACGACAACAAGCTGTACACAGTGGCTAAAGACATCAACATTGCCATGTACCAGCATATAGTGTACTATGAGCTGATGCCGGCTGTTATTGGTGAGTTATATTCCTTTCATAAATATTGATTGAATCACTTCTAGAATAAAACCTTTCTTGACTGGGACTAGTCATTTTATCAGGTTATACTTGCTCCAAAGACAACCACTTGTACGGTACCCATTGGAGATATGATTGTCTGGTTTTAGTGTGTTTAAAACTGTTAGCGAGGTCCATCACACCGGCTAGCTAGAGGTTGTTATAACTATCAATCATGTACGGGATCTCTTCAAAATAAACAATATTTTCATAAGTCTTCCTCTTTTTCGATAGCTACTTCAAACAACCATGGAGCGACTTGTTAATAGCTCCGTAGGCCAACTCCGATATTTATAGGCTCTTCAATTTTTTATTTGAGTTGAACTCTTTTGCGAGTAACAATTATTTTTTTAGAATTTCACTATTGGTCCCATTATGGAAGTTCCCGAAAACCGCTAAACCTTCAGTTTGATAGAGCCATGTCAGACGCCTTTCGTGGCATTAGAATCTAAGACCTGAGTTATTAAAGTCCTTACGCTAAGAGAACACGATACAACTAAGTCAGGACTGAACTCTAAACTTTACCATATTAGGAGAAATTAATCTGCTATATTTTCACACCTCAGGCCAGAAGTACTTAGAGAAGAACCAGGTGATCTTCCCTAAATACGTGCACGTGGACGACTACGACGAGCATCTGGAGCCGCGCCTGGCGCTGGAGTACGTGTTGGGCACCAGGTGGTTCCATGTCTTGCAGGAGGGGCGGATCAAGTGAGTTTTCTACTAGTTTCCCACTACAACCTGAAAATCCTAATCCTTAGAGTGTGAAAAGACGATGTAAGTATCATAATCATACATTTATGAACTATGTCGGTGGAGTAATCGCCATTTGCCATTCGTCGCTATATAAAGTTTTTAGAAGCATGAATAAGCTAGTGAGGCTAAATCGTTTCTTGCATAAGAGCTGCAAGCGATTCAATTAGTTCTTGCCACACATCGCATCGTGAAAACACAACCTTATATATGATACGTGAATGTTGAATAGCTGGTGATTTTGTTATAATTCAGAAAAACTAGAAGAAACAAATTTTGGTTCGACCAAGGACAGATCCAAACCGAAGGTGTGCTAACCACAGTAACAATTCTTTCCATAGTCCCTTATCACAATTTCTTCTCCAGCCTCTATGACAAGTACGGGAAGATGTTCAACCAGCTCTCGGCGGTAGATCTGACGCTGCGCACCGGCGCGCTGGCCGTCAACAACACCATAGAAGGCGCCACGCAGGGCGCGTTCCGACAGCCCTGCGCCAGCAACGACTACCTTATTGACCCAGAGGTATGGACGAGTGTTTTATATAGAATTTAAAAAGAACTTCTAACCAACTCCGACTGAGGCCAGTCCAAAAAGCGATAAACCAGGTGCACTCTCTGTTCCTTCACTTTCATAGTTCAGTGAGACGGCAACCCGATATAAACAAATAGAGATCAGACACAGGAGCAGGAAAAATGGCTTAACGTGCTTTCCGAGGCACAGAGTACATGTTTCCACCACCAACTTCCTGACTCCGGGGCGGTTTCTGAGTTATTTCAAGACAGAAAAACTTTAGGTCCAACCCGGGACTTTTAGAACAGAACCAATTTACTGACAGATCTATAAAGCTGCTATGTGTTGGTTCGATTAAGCAATGTCAGATGATAAGATGGTAAGGATATTGGATACTACTCAGTTCAAGACGAGACATTTATGACGGGATTGATTTCAGAACGAGCGATGAGTCGTCACGAAAGAATATGTGAGAGCGAGACGAATGATTTGAGTTTGTTTGGAAAATGTGAGGACTTTGTTTGGAGATATCTGCGTGAGCAAGACGTTGAGGACGGTGTTGTTACATGTATTTTCAGAAGTTGCAATAAATAAGAAGAGTAGCAGAGCATGTTGTTTTCCTCAAAATTCGAATCCCACATCTTTATTGTGTGCAATGAAAATCTATCTATCCCTTTCCAGATGG
The DNA here is from genome assembly GCA_949316185.1 of Pyrausta nigrata. NCBI lineage: Eukaryota > Metazoa > Arthropoda > Insecta > Lepidoptera > Crambidae > Pyrausta > Pyrausta nigrata. The sequence goes on along the minus strand of OX438964.1, from coordinate 7,719,168 downwards.
GCGAGCGTTCGGTGGGCCGTCTCCAGTTCGCCTCCGACGTGATGGCGGCCGATATCATGAAGACTCGCGACGTGGGCCTGCCGCCGTACAACCAGTACCGCGAGCTGTGCAAGCTGCCCGTGGCCAAGTCCTTCCATGATCTGTACCAGTGGATGCCTAAAGAGGTAAGAGATACCACCCACTCATGCCAAGAGAGAGATAGAGACATGAATAAGAGACCGCACTCCTTTGACTGATGCCCTGTTTGAGAAAACTTTAACAAAGGTTTGTCCATACGAATTTACGAGTATAACACCGTACAGACGATAGCACATCATGCTATGGTATCTTATGCAGTTATAATAGGGACGATTTTATAACTAAAATGGGTAGTATGATGTGCTGAGCACTGTACTTCAGAAACCGGGCACAAGAAATGATAGCTAGATAAAAATAGAGGTCAATCATCTAAAATAGTAGCATAGAGCATTGGAAAGTTGCGTTGAAAGGAAAGAAAAACAAGAGTTTTACCCAGCGCGCTGACCACTAGACCAACGAGGTAGTATATTACTGAGGTAGCCATCTGACACCTAATTCTCATTTCCAGCAAGTAGAAGCAATAACGATGGCATATGAAGACATAGACGACGTGGACCTGATGGCAGGTCTGCTAGGCGAGGAGCCAATGCCCGGCGCCGTGATGGGCCCGACGCTGGCTTGCATCATGACGGAGCAGCTGCTGCGCTGGCGCCGCTCAGACCGCTTCTGGTACGAGAACACGCAGCATCCCGGGGCTTTCACGAGAGGTGAGATATTTATAGTCCGAGCGACGGTGGCGTAGTGGCTCGCGGGTTGCGTTTCACGGGGGAGGCACCAATGACTTTTTCCGAGTTATGTAGGTATAGTTGGTACTAACCGATGATCTTACGGTGAGGGACAACGTCGTAAAGAAAATAGCACATTCAGGCGACTGAATGTGTAACCATGATCCAAGCTGGCCAGGCTTCTCTGTTAACAGGATCACGGAGGATGGCAGTCGCTCCACTGTGATTACCTGCTCTGCCATATTTTGTATCATGTTCCAAACCTTGTGCCCTCGCGTGCGAGTGCACAACCGGGATAAAGCTAATATAAAGCAGAAGAAGTTCTTGCGCGACCCTTTTGCGGTCGCCAGAGGTATGGAAGGCGCTAGGTTAGCTAGATGTCAGCGGAGACGGGTGGTGTTGCTGGAAAGAGGAATTGCCAACAATCGCATGCGATTAACGCATTTAGATTTGGCCGCAAGATTTGCGGGGGGGCGAGGAAGGCCAATCGGGCGAACTATAGACCGCCTAATCTTTGCTGTCGGGCTAGGATGAAGATCAAGATTTAGCCCATTACCTATTAAAATGCTAGAAGTTAGAACCTCGCCTGCGGGGTTCTTACTTCTAAGGCGCGGGGGTAAGATAAGAGCAGGGGCATTCTTTCCGCCTTCCGCCCACACCTCTCCCCATTCTCGTCCTACTTCGGCGCTACTCTATGTTCCCTGCAGGCGATGACTCAATTAAGCGGTTAAGCTATAGCTAATACTTTAGAAATTTTGAAGGATTCTCTGCGTCCGAACTTAGAACGACTTTCAAATGAAAGGTTAGTGGTTAGATAGAATCGCTCGCGACTGTAATTGGAAATCTCCTTTCCCACAACAACTGTCCAATAGATTTGCAAACTTATCAACTGGTTTCATGCCATAGCCAGCACCAGATTACAATTAATATTCTATTGTCTCTTTACCAGACTGCGTCAGAAGGAGGTAAATGTTTTTTAAACAGCTGTTTTTTGTCGACAGATCAACTGCTCGAGATCAAGCAGATTACGATGTCTAAGATAATGTGCGAGCACGCGGACACGGTGGAGGCCATACAACCCAACGTGTTCTATTTGCCGGGATATGGGTACGTCCACAGGCAGTGTATTTATTTAAGAAAGAGTTAGAACTGTTATCTCGTACTGCACGGCGATTCGAATTTGATGGTCCGAGCATACGTTCTTTTGCGTGTCAAATATTATATTTGAATGCAAAATTATGCTCAATTTGCGCGCTTATGACCCATATACCTCTTTTTAAATGCAGTATCATTGGGTACGTCAATGTATTGGCAACATCATAATTGAAGATCATGATATCGTTATCAGCCTTAACGCGTCCACTGCTCAATCAACATAGGCCTCCTCACAGATTTTCAAAGTGACTTGTTACAAGCGGCCTGCATGCAGTGCGATCCTGCAATATTTTTAACCATCTCTCCATCTTGTCGGTGGACGCCTCCACCACACTTTGTATTAAATACTCTCCAATCAATTATATTTTTGCCCCAACGGCAATTCGGTATGTAAAGTAAAAAACAACCTCTGGTAATATCAAATCCATTTAGAGATTTTATGCCCATAATCACTATACAGTTACTTGTACCTACTACCTAAAATTTAAAGATGGGGGGCTTACTTTTACCATAATACAGAGTAAAATTTATCCTTCATTTGCCCTTTAAACGCACCGGAAACCGACGTATGACGTTTCTATTTGCAATTGTGGGAGTTTCCAATCGAGAAAAAAGTTTGCTTCCAAAGACAATCCCGTACATATGAGAGATAGTCGTCATAGGCATGCTTATGACGTCACAAGTTTAGATTTCAAATGGTTAATTAAAAAATAACTACTGAATAAAAAGTCAAAATACTCAAACTACTTTCTTAATTTAGTCTATACTTCAAGAAAAATATAAAACATATACCTACCTTAAACTTTACTTTACATACCGAATTATACTGATCATCATTATGGGGGTATGGTGTAGAAGCGAATTTAAAATACAAGAAAAACGACGTGCCCCGCGAGAACGAAACTGGGCCCTAGACTAGATAAACTCTTCTCTACAGCGATCTTCGATATCGCTAACAAAATGTAAAACTGACTATAGCCATCGAACAAAACACCATGTGACTTGCACACATATTTCGAAAATTTCGTTGGCGACAGCGTCGTTCGCTGTAGAATAGATTACATCTCGTCTAAGGGCCAAGATAAGGAACTAACACATATTTTCAGGAACGAGATAACCGACTGCGCTCGCTACCCGCCTATCAACTTTGACGTGTGGAAGGACCCTAAGTGCGAGAAGACCGATATCCCCAACCCCGCCATCCAGCAAAGGGCTTGGTGGTTGCCTTATGTATAAACGCTGACCACAGTACAGTCACGTGCTTCAATATGTATATGTATGAATCTGCATTCGATTTGAGACCTAATAACAATGGCATAAAAACTTATTTGTATTATACATTTCATTGCTTGTGACTACAATACTGGAGTTAGGAATCGGGCTTCCGATCATGAGAGGGAGGGTCGCACTCGTACCCCTCTGATTTTGTTTCGTTAATAAAGTATTTTTTAATGTAATGTTTTAGTTTTTATTTCACTAAATGTGTATCTTGGTAGTTTATCGTAAAAATACCAATTATAAAAAAAACGTGACTGCAAAATATAGCGACAAAAAAGGGAAAAATGTAATTAAATCAAATTTTACTTACAAAAATTAATCGACTGTGTCATCCGGTGGGACTCGAACCCACGTCCCTTCGCTATCCGGGCGAGTGCTCTTACCAACTAAGCTACGGAGGACGTTAGTCAGTCGACGAATTTTTGCAAGTGCTTGCTATGCCAGTGAACCGGCGTTCGATTTCATCAATACTTGGGGAATGTACCCGCATGTATCCAATGGAAATATTTTTACAAATATTTAACCATCAGTTAAGATGAAATAAGCTTAACCTATTATATTTTTATAACTTAAGGAATTATTTTGCAAGTTTTTACGAAATTAAATCAAATTTCACTTACAAAAATTAATCGACTGTGTCATCCGGTGGGACTCGAACCCACGTCCCTTCGCTATCCGGGCGAGTGCTCTTACCAACTAAGCTACGGAGGACGTTAGTCAGTCGACGAATTTTTGCAAGTGCTTGCTATGCCAGTGAGCCAGCGTTCGATTTCATCAATACTTGGGGAATGTACCCGCATGTATCCAACGGAAATATTTTTACAAATATTTAACCATCAGTTAAGATGAAATCAGCTTAACTTATTATATTTTTATAACTTAAGCAATTAGTTTGCAAGTTTTTACGAAATTAAATCAAATTTCACTTACAAAAATTAATTGATGAAATCGAACGCCGGCTCAGTGGCATAGCAAGCACTTGCAAAAATTCGTCGACTGACTAACGTCCTCCGTAGCTTAGTTGGTAAGAGCACTCGCTCGGATAGCGAAGGGACGTGGGTTCGAGTCCCACCGGATGACACAGTCGATTAATTTTGTAAGTGAAATTTGATTTAATTTCGTAAAAACTTGCAAAATAATTGCTAAAGTTATAAAAATATAAAAAGGGAAAAATGTGCTCCATCTCTGTAAAACGTATTTGTTTTCAAACCTGTTGCCATGTTCTGTGACCTAGACACACGAGTTCCATTCTGCTCAAGATTTCAAGAAGAAATAAGTAAGAAAAATATGATTGAGGTCATCATCAATTCTTATCTATTTACTATTTTCTTTATCTACACTAATATTATAAAGAGGAAAGATTTGATTGTTTGTTTGTTTGTATTCAATAGACTCCGAAACTACTGGACCGATTCAAATGAAATTTGGTAAAGAGATATTAGTTTAAGACTTTGGGAAGCACATAAGGCACTTTTTATCGCGATATATGATGTCCTGCTAGCCGATTTCGACTAAGGCGGCCTATCGCAACAGAGATTAGCCAACTGCGCAGGACATATTATAGTGCACAAATGTGTGCGCAATACACAGATACACTCTCTGTTCCTTCACTCTCATAATTCGGTGAGACGGCAGACGCGATATATAACATTAAGGGGGTGAAATGATTGTAAAAAGTAAAGTAAAATTAGCCTACATAGATCCCACTGCTAGGCAAAGGCCTCACCTGAGGTACGAGCCATACTTCAACTACGTGGGCTCAGTGCGGATTGGTGGAGGGGTGTTTGTAAGGCCAGTGACAAACCAATGAAACCAGTGAAATGATTAAAGAAATTTTAGATTGTAAATCCGACTTCTGCGCGGGCGAAGTCGCGGGAAAGACTAGTCAAAGAAAAATAACAAAACGTATGACCTGTTTGATTGCAAAATCGTGTAGCACCGCAAAAACCCAAGGACAATATTAGATGTACAAAATAATATACAAGGCACTAGCTGTTGACCGAGACTTTGTCTGCGTAAACATATATAATCCTACTCATTATACCCATACAAAAAAATACATCTTCCCATTCCATTCATTCCCATTGAGAAATTTGAAATAAAATGTTTGTTTGTTTACGCAGACAAAAGGCACTGCTCCAATAAGTCAGCGAGGTTTCGGAGTATCTAAGGAATATACGGGCCTAACCCAAGTACATTTCCAATAAAACTAGACGAGTTAGCATTAAGTTGTTATTATTGGTTATCAGGCAGCAGTTGAGGTTATCATCCATGTATACAATTATGGGATTTTTGCCGATTTCAAATTCTGCTGGACTGATTTGGATAAAAAATAAGGCCATTTGGCAAGTACACCCTTTGAAGGTAAAGAATATTTTGCAAACAGCCGTGTTTGAGTAATCATCAGTGATCGGTGAATATACTTAAAATACAACAGTTTTTGCAGTTAGGTATTTCGTTTTTTTTAACAATTTGGTATTATTTGTCTAATCACTGTACAGAATTCGACTTTCTACAGTTTTTTTATAGGTGTATCATAGAAAAGTATTACGTCTAGCGTGTGACCTTTATGTTACTTAATCTATGCACACGAGTCACAGGTTAAGGCAACAACAAATTATGTCAGCTCGATGTTTTAGTAAACCAGCAAACATTGAAAAAATTTAACACCCTACTGCAAAAATATTATATTTTTGAAATAGTCTTTTTACGGGCTTTTATTTGGTACCCATATTGCTACGGTAAGGAAAAAATCAATCCCCTTTATTTCCATTTGTGGGCGCCATTTTTATAGCCTATGTCACTCTCACAATTTCGACAAATTCAACGACACCTTATGTGTCAAAAACTGTCCAGCCGTTTGGTCTGTAGGGCGTCCCAACAATTATACATACAGGGTGTGGCGTAAATAGTGGTCCAAAGCAAAGGTGTGGATACACTGTACACTGAAGCACCACATACCAGTATTTAAAAAAAAATTATGTACAGGGTTTTAAAAAAAAAAAAAATTTTAAATTTTTTTTTGAAATCGTTACCTTGCCTTACAAATTTGGTTATAATTTCCAAAAATGACGGTTTTTTTTTATCCATTTTTTTTATTATTATTGCTGATCACTTGTACTTAGTTTAGTTAGTTTTTTTTGAAAACCCTGTTTAATTTTTTTTTAAATACTGGTATGTGGTGCTTCAGTGTACAGTGTATCCACACCTTTGCTTTGGACCACACAGAAAAAAATTACAACCCTTGTAAACCCTTGAACTTCAAATAAATTGTTTTTCTGAATTGGGCTCCTTTTTGTTTCGAAAAGCAATAACTTTTTTCCTGTAAGTCGTAACACTTATTTTTGCACCATTTTAGAATCTGCAAAAGATGGGCATTTTTTTTAAACAATGGGCACTGACAGTGTGGTACATTTTTTTTGCACCAAAACATTGAAAGTCAAACGATTTGCTAGCAGTGAGTATTGAATTTTGAAAGAAACTTAATTTTTATTATTAAATTCAGTTTGTAAAAAAAAAAAACGAATGGAGTACTAAGTACAAGTGATCAGCAATAATAATAAAAAAAATGGATAAAAAAAACCGTCATTTTTGGAAATTATAACCAAATTTGTAAGGCAAGGTAACGATTTCTAAAAAAATTTTAAAAAAATTTTTTTTTTGAAAACCCTGTACATATTTTTTTTTTAAATACTGGTATGTGGTGCTTCAGTGTACAGTGTATCCACACCTTTGCTTTGGACCACTATTTACGCCACACCCTGTATACTCTCGAAAAACATAACCCCCCTTCCGCAGTCGGGTAAAATTTAAGGGATTCAAGATATCGGACAAAAAAGTTCAACGAAACTGAACCGAAAATCACACTTTAGTAGCCCCCCGGATTTGAGCTACACTACAGGGTGTCCCGAGGTTATAACCACACGAATGTAAAGTAACTCAAATATTGTAAATAGTCAATTTTACTGAAAGACTTCCATTTGATTTGAAGCACAATTTTATTGTTAGAGGGTTGTTTTTAACCACTTAACGGATTTAATTCCCGGTGCAGACAGGCGACTTTTTAATCTTATAACTCAGTTCAAGTTATTTTTCAAATCAAAATAAAATCTCCTTTTAGTATAATTGTCTATTCGCAATATTCAAGATACTTTCCCTCCATGTGGCATAGCCGTGGGACGCACTGATTATGCATTTTACCCAGTATTTAGGTTATGCTTACGAACCATTATCAAAGCAATCGAATCACAATGCTTCAAAACGTATACTTTAGCTATTTTGATGGCCAACTGTGGTCTTCATCATCAGTTACACATGAGAATAGTGGTTTTATCATCATCCTAGCCTTATCCCGGTTGTGCACTCGCACGCGAGAACCCAGGGTCCGCTGACCATGATCCAGGATATGACGGATCAGGTAATTACAGTGGAGCGATCTGTGACCCTGTTAACAGGGGAACCTGACCAGCTTTGGATCACAATAGTGCTTTCCGAGGGCAAATACACAAGTTTACATGAAAACCACTGAAATCGGTATGGATTTGGCTATAAATTCAAAGAGCTTCTTCAATATCTTTAAGATCCTATCATCTGATCCTGACCTGATGACCATCTGGTATATACACACAACTAGCAGTTCCCCGCGCCAAAAGTCGGATTCTCCATACAAATTTTCATCCCCCATTTCACCCACCTTATTATTTTATATCGCGACAAAAAGTAGCCTATGTCCTTCCCAGTGTCTCAAACTATCTCTGTGCCAAATTTCATTTGATTCGGTCCAGTAGTTTCGGAGCCTATTCGATGCAAATAAACAAACAAATCTTTCCTCTTTATAATATTAGTATATATAGTATAGATTATACCAGTATCGATTTCAAACAAAATCATAATTTTCGAAGGTCTGGGCGTTTTGAGTGATCGAGGCACATACTCGAACAAAAATAAAAATATTTTAACGAATTGAAAACCTCCTCCTATCTAAAAGGCCCAAACATACGCACCGTGTCTTTTATCGCAGTTGAAAAACTCAAGTTTTAAGGACAACCTTCAAATGTTAAACTATTACATTATGCGGCATCTTGTGTCATAAGATCAAGGTATAGCGTGTTACTTGCGTACACAAAGGCTGGTCAGTTAAATTAGTATTTTTATTCAGTTGGAGGTAGAGGAGGCCAGGCCATGTTATTTGGAACTTGGAACACACGGCCGCGCGTAAGACTATCAATGGTGACCTTAAGACTACCTCTATTCCCTAAGTAATTAAAGCTTTCGTGGTTCAACTGCATACCTTGCCATGCTTCCGACTGTACACATCAAGGTAAGCACTGTAGCATCTTATTATATTGTAATAAAGGTGATTCTGCAACAAAATAGTATAGACTGAAGTGGTGGCCACTGTTTATACGGCCGTATGAACAGGGGCACGTCAGACTACCTCGCTTGGACATTGAGACCGCTTTTATTCCCTACTTAATAAAAGCTGTTTACATTGTTCCTAGGTAACCTGAACACATATTTCAGCGGCTATATTTCGCTAGCAATATTGTAACAGAATCTTTTAAGAATAGCAAGATTCTGACAGTTCTAGTATGGGCTGAATGTCAAAAGTTCGATAACGATACAATATTTGAAAAAATATTTCCATTGGATACATGCGGGTACATTCCCCAAGTATTGATGAAATCGAACGCCGGCTCACTGGCGTAGCAAGCACTAACGAAAATTCGTCGGCTGACTAACGTCCTCCGTAGCTTAGTTGGTAAGAGCACTCGCCCGGATAGCGAAGGGACGTGGGTTCGAGTCCCACCGGATGACACAGTCGATTAATTTTTGTAAGCGAATTCAATTTGAATACGATAAAAACAATTTTGCCAGCGCAATTTCGCAGACTTGGTCCCCAGGTTGCATAACGAATTGGAACACTTGAACTTTCTCAAGCTTTCATTACAATGATGGACAATTAGCTGTATAATATTAGACAATGGCGATGATCTAAAAATTCTAAGATAAAGACACGAGTGTTGGGTAATTGATGGTCATCTTGACGTCTAGTTATCTATCTAGATAAAACCTCCGTTGGACATGAAGTACGTCATAAAAACAAGCCTTCGTTTTTGGTAAGAACAACAAGACAATATCGGTGTTATTACAAAAAAAAGACCAGGTTTAAAATGGGTCTAAATATTATGCAACAACAGAGGAATGAATGATACATTCGTGACATAACCTATTAGAGAAGCGCTTTTCCAATTGACTAGCTAATAGCTTAGTCCTGTCTTAAACCCGGTACTAAGTTTTTGGAATAACGGGGTATAAGTTACAAAATAATTAACATTTAGCCTCTCAATCTCACTTTTGACCAAAAGAAACTATGGCAAATATATTTTGACGAACTGCCTCGACTGCCTCGTTGGTCTAGTGGTCAGCACGCTGGGTACTATCCACGAGGTCCCGGGTTCGAATCCCGGGTCGGGCCGAGAGTGTTTGGGTTTTTCTGTCTTGAAATTACTCAGACACAGCTCCGGAGTCAGGAAGTTGGTGGTGTTAACACGTGCCTCAGTTTCGCACGTTAAGCCGTTGGTCCTGCGCCTGGGCCCGTAGCCAAATGGCAATCTTTCTGGAGCGAACTTCGCTATCACCAACGAAATGTCAAAATATGTACGCAAAAGTCACGTGATGTTTCGATGGCTTATGTCAGTTTCATACATTTTGTTAGCGATAACGAACTTCGCTTGAGAATAAATTGCCACTTGGCTACGGGCCCTGATCTCTTTACGGTCATGTCGGACTGCCGTCTCACCGAATCATGAGAGTGAAGGAACAGAGAGTGCACCTGTGTATTGCGCACACACTTGTGCACTATAATATGTCCTGCGCAGTTGGCTAATCTCTGTTGAGATAGGCCGCCGTAGTCAAAATCGGCTAGGAGGACATCATCATCATTTTGATGCGAGCCCTTGACAAAGAGGGTATTTTGACGAATCACACGTTTGACCAAATGCAGAAAACCGATTATTTTAATGTTAAACTTTTGTTTCAACAAATGATTAAAAAATGATAGTAAGATCAATACCCCTTGAGTATCATAAGACCGCCGGCGGTCGCATACCAATAGATTTTCTATTGTGTCTGGAAACTTGATCTCTGAATGGTTAAATCTAAATATATACTGATTTAAACTTCAAGCGGTTAGTATCTCGATTCCTAAAAGGACATAGGTAGGTATGTACTATTAAATCGTAATAAACAGAAGGACGTAACAATACTCGTTACGAAAAAGGGAAAAAAAACTCAAGGGGTATACTCGCTATCGATCCAATGGTTTAATTTTTGTACTAAACAACAAGTTTATCTCATCATCATCCTCCTAGCGTTATCCCGGTTGTGCACTCGCACGCGAGGGCCCAGGATCCGCTGACCATGATCCAGGATGTGGCAGATCAGGTAATTACAGTGGAGCGACTGCCATCTGACCTCCGTGACCCTGTTACCAGGGGAACCTGACCAGTTTTTGGATCATGATTACACATGCAGTCGCCTGAATGTGCAGGTTTCCTCACGATGTTTTCCCTAACCGTAAAAGCATCGGTTAGTGAAACAACTAATGTACATAACTCAGAAAAAGTCATTGGTACATGGCGGCATGTGGGATCGAACCGGTGCCTCCCGCATGAGAGGCAACCCGCTAGCCACTGCGCCACCGACGCTCTCAACAACAAGTTTATCTATCATTCAAGATTTTCTTTGAACTTACAAATTGCTACACGACGACGAGTGACAACGCTATTGTAAATCAATCTTACTCAATAATTCCACTATATGCACTATCATTGTGATTGGACAAATAAACTAATCATTATAATTATCAATTTAATCAAAATCGGTCTGGTCGTACCAACTGGCACGCACCTACAACGAAATATTCCATGCAATCATAACTCAAACGAGTTAAAGGTAAAATCAATTTAATCGATACATCGATGTTATCGTGTGCAATCGATAACCTTAAAAAATGCGCGGACATTTCATAAGCGAGCCCATAATTTCGCTTTCTCCTTATAAAGGAGTTGAGGTGTCATCGGTGAGTGGGCACGTTTGGGTTGGTAGTGTGTCAAGTCAAAAATGTGATTACTTGCCGATAACGCAAAATTTTACAGAACTGCATTTTAAGCAACTGATGAGTAGAATGAAATCTAACACTTAACAGCACCAATAACTCCAGGATTAAGGATTTACTGATTTTGATAGAATCTGTAATAAAGTATTCGTAAAAGTAATTTGTTGGTAAACGTAAAGGTAAGGTAAAATGACAATTGAAAAGGCTAAATATATCCAATATCAGTTCCAGCCGTAATTTGTACATAAGCACACAACAATCAATTAAATATTGGGAGCCGCTGTACGATGTCTACAAATATCGTGTATCCCAGCATTGAAATAATATATCTGAAAAAGCACTACAAACATTAATATCTTATTTCTAAAAAATTTCAACAAAATGTATCTATTTTTCTGTGTAATCTATACTGTATCTAAGAGGTAAAGATTGCGAGTTTTACTCACAAAGTTAGTATCCCTGACACTATTGAACCGATTTTGAAAATTGTTCCGGCATTAGAGAGCTACATTATTCCTGACATAGACTACATTTTATTTATTAAATTGTACCCGAGCAAAGCCGCGTCGCTAGCAACATTAATTGAAAAATGGTAAGTTTATGAGTTGATACACTATTGCACAGCGCCCAACCGGCCGTTGACAAATGCGCAAGCGCCGAATGAGAAACGGTGTCCGCTACCATGTTCAAAAGTGGGATAACACACGAATATGTCGGTCAAGGGTCGACAGGATGGCTACACAGAAAAAACTTTAAAAGTAGTTGATAATATTTGTCAGGGAGTCGGTAGCATCAAAAGTATCTGTACATTTTAGTACATATGACTACGTATTTCAGGATTTTTAAAAATTCAATCTCCAATTTAATCTTTAAGGGATTGAGAATGGGTGGCAATTTGCATGGGAAATTCGACATTTGGTAACACCAAGTCGCAGGAAACGGCTAGTCTATCTATGATTTTAAATAATAGTTACGTAATCGATACAATAATATAACATTTATTGAAGAGCTGTTTTGACATGTCATCAAAATTACAAGTCTATTAATATTTCAATTAAATTGTGATTTCTCAACTCATCGATGATTGCTAGTACACTCTCTATATTTGCTGCCTTACTGGGTTCAGAGTAAAATCATTACCATTATATAAACTTCGGTTAATCGATTCCGATTGACCAACAACGCGGGAGATATAGTGCACAAGTGTGTGCGCAATGCCAGGCCTGAGTATCTTCCCGCGTAGGTAGCAAAAACGTACCTACGCGCGGCGACCCCTTGGTAAGGGGCTAAGCAAGTTGGATGTCGCTAGCCGGCAGCGACACGCTCCCGCGTTTTATTCACCGGCGGTGCGCGACACTAGGTTGCTGCTTGGACGAGCGTGAATAAAGTCCTAGAAATATGCGCTAGATGGCGTTAGTAGCTTCTTGTGGCAGTCAACCCTATCGCGTTGCGTGATAGTACGTCACTGAATAGGTTTAGTGTATTACTAGCAGTTCCCCGCGACTTTGCCCGGGCCATAAGTCGGATTTTCCATACAAATTTTTATCCCCTATTTAACCCCCCTGATGATTTTATATCGCGACAAAAAGTAGCCTATGCCCTTCCCAGTGTCTCAAAGTATCTCTGTGCCAAATTTCATTTGATTCGGTCCAGTAGTTTCGGAGCCTATTCGATGCAAATAAACAAACAAACAAACAAACAAATCTTTCCTCTTTATAACATTAGTATAGATGAATCATGTTCCAGAGTTTTAAGAATGAAATTATCTTGCAATGTATTTCTGTAGTTGTCTACACGAAAATGTGCTCGAGTCTGAGGCGAACTGAATTACACCATATCGTTGACAACATTGAGTAGATATTTCTTTGAATTTCATTGCAAAGTCATACTTCTGTACGGAGTACTTAGTACTTATTCTGTGGCAATACACAGGTGTACTCTGTTCCTGTAATCTCATAGTCCTGTGAGACGGCATCCGTCATGAGCAGAGAGATCATGCGCAGGACCAACAGCTTAACGTGCTTAACACCACCAACTGTGTGATGATTTATTTTGAATTTAACAAGTAATGCCTAATTTGAAAAACCAAATACCAGACTGCAAAATGCTTTATATTTTTGAAATTGTCTTTTTACTAGCTTTCATATAAGACCCATATTGTTATTCTTACCATGTTTTACCTTACCCCCCCCCCCCCACCCCTTTTTGTCATTTGCGGACACTATTTAAAAAAATTGCGTAGCCAAATCGAATCCTCACATGTCAAAATCCGTCCAGCCGTTTGGGCTATAGAGCGTGCCAAGCAATTATACTCGTACATACATACCCTCGAAAAACATAACCCTACTTCATCCTCATAAGTTTTTTTACATGAGTGACAGAAGACCAATTTCGTTTCTTCATAGCCAAAAGGTACGACTGGTAGGTATTGCGACACAGCATTAAGTACAATACATATCTGTTTGTGTATAAACAAATAAATAAAAGCGACAATTATTTAAAGTCAGATCAAAGTGCACCTACTGTACCACAAAATGAAGCGTTTTGCTTTTTGCTAAAGGCCCCTAACAAGACATCATTATACAATTCAATCTTAATTTAGATTTATTCGTGTGTCGATTAGGGTTGCCAGATGTCCGGTATTTAAGCGTTCAGTCCGGTATTTTCGAGGCCTGTCCGGTGAAAAATAAATGGTCATACCGGACAGTACCACAAGTAGGCATATGAAATAAATGGTCATACCGGACAGTACCACAAGTAGGCATATGAAATCCCAGAAGGAGAGGCTTCCACCAGCTCTGCAACTATTAGCAAAACCCCCCCTCCCCCCCCGTTTGGGGTTGTCCGGTATTTTTTCGCGACTCACCTAGCAACCCTAGTGTCGATCCAATTTTGTCCTTAGGCTGTAGCAGTACTTTTCTCTAAATGTCACGGCCGTAAAACCTTCGCGGTTCGGACTGATGGTATAGTAAGTTATTGTGTTTTAGGATTAACTATGTGACCTTTGGTCCAGAGTTCACAAAGATGAATGGTCAAATACATATTTTTTTCCCTATTTAGTAGCATAAACTCATCTACACTAATATTATAAATAGGAAAGATTTGATTGTTTGTATAGAATAGCCTCCGAAACTTGAGGTGCTTGTGGCGCAGTGGCGGCAGCGCTTTGGTAGTGATACCAAAAGTTAAGCAACCCACGGCGCGGTCGTGATTGGATGGGTGACCATTCCGACCATTTAAGTGACGTCCATGACAAGCATCTCCGTGCTTCGGAAGGCACGTTAAGCAGTTGGTCCCGGCTAATATCTGTGATATTAGTCGTTAAGCCTAGTCAGAGGCCCTAGGGCGGCTTGATAACTTCTGACAGTAAGGTTTGTCACTTGCCTTACATACACCCCTCCACCAATCCGCACTGAGCCCGCGTGGTGAAGTATGGCTCGTTCCTCCTCATAGTTGAGGTGAGGCCTTTGCCCAGCAGTGGGATCTAATAGGCTGACTTATAGGCTCCGAAACTACTAGACAGATTCAAATGAAATGGTACAGAGATAGTTTGAGATCCTGGGAAGGACATAGGCTACTTTTTGTTGCGATATAAAATCATCAGGGGGGTGAAACGGGGGATGAAAGTTTGTATGGAAAATCTGACTTTTTGCGCGGGCGAAGTCGCGCTCAACTACTAGTGTTTCATAAATTAAAACCGCCTTCAAAAAATTACACAAAAAATTGAAACTTACTCGGTTTTTTGTTGTAAAAAAAACCTTGTTAAAAAGATATCTAAACGCCAAAATATTTTGAGTCGGTGCCACTAACACACCTGGTGCATAGTGGCACCGACTCAACTTGTTTCTTATCCAGGGAACATGGATTCCTTGTGGCCAACGGAACCCTAAAAACGTATAACGATGTCTTTTTATTTTACTACAGAACCCTTAATCCAGAAACTTCCATGATCGCGATTCGAACCCACGATTAAGCTAACGCTCTAATAAGGACTATTACCCCGTTATTCTAAAAACTTAGTACCGGGTTTAAGACAGGACTAAGCTATTAGCTAGCCAATTAGAAAAGCGTTTCTCTATTAGGTTATGTCACGAATGTGTCATTCATTCCTCTGTTGTCGGCTAATATTTAGACCTATTTTACACCTGGTCTATTTTTTTTTGGAATAACACCGTATGTCTTTATCCACGAAGGCAGCGTTTTTCAACGTCTGAAATCTGCGATCCCCTTATGTGTTAAACATATCTGGCAACATTGGGAACGCAAGTTCGTATCCTGCCTAAAGCGTTTTGTGCAAGTGTCTCATGCAATGTTGTCAATAAAAACATGAGTATCGTTTACGTTATTTAAATCACATCTTGTAAATAATTTTTCGTGCTTTCGGACGCCGCGCATTAAGAACGCGCATCTCCAAACTCTATATAAGGCCGGCGATGCATCTGCGCGCGCAGTGACCGATCCAACTCTTGCGCATAAACATGGTGAGTGTTTGACATTACGCGACTCTTTTCGTAAACTGACATAAATCGAAATTATTGGCATAGTTTGTGATTGGAAGTGAAATATTAACTATTTTTGTTAAGTCGATTAAAAGTAGCAATTATTATGAATATCCTAGTAACCTGGTATTTTTGTCAACAAAACAAACTAAAAATGTATAGTTTAAGGGCAACGAGAATAATAACTTAGATCGAAAACGGCAAAATGAAGATTTTTCTTTAGAGTCAATTTCTGTTTTGGTCATCCAAAAAGTATTAACTTTGAAATATGCCAAGTTTTCAAGAGGGGCGCAATTTTTAAGTGTAAGTCAAGTTTTATTTACGCTCAACCCGTCAGGATCCTAATGTGTTTGTAAATA
Source organism: Pyrausta nigrata (assembly GCA_949316185.1). Taxonomy (NCBI): domain Eukaryota; kingdom Metazoa; phylum Arthropoda; class Insecta; order Lepidoptera; family Crambidae; genus Pyrausta; species Pyrausta nigrata. The sequence continues at coordinate 7,702,955 of OX438964.1, read as the reverse complement.
CGTGATATTTTAGTGTACGGTGTGTAATGAAGACTTTACAAACATGTTTGTAGACTCAGATAAATCAAGAAACCGGCCAAGCGCGAGTCGGACTAGCGCACGAAGGGTTCCGTACCCATTATCTATACAACATCAGACACAACCACAATATTACAATTTTTGTTTTTGTTTTAAAAAACGGCAAAAGTCACGTTTGTTGCGGAGCCTTCCTTATATATTTTATTTTAATGTATTATTTACGTTTAAAGTGAAAATACAACTTTATATTCTGTGTATATTTTAAGTTTTTAATATCGGGAAAGAAACGCAAAAAACACGTTTGTCGTTACCCCCTCTTAAATACTTATTAATTATATTCTGTTTTTAGAAAATACATCTTCTGTGAAAATTTCAACTGTCTTATAACTTTTATATCATGGTTCATGAGATACAGCCTGGTGACAGACCCAGCCAGACAGATAGACAGCAGACAGACAGACCGACAGTGGAGTCTTAGTAATAGGTCCATTAGGTACGGAACCCTAATAAAAGGATTCACTACGCCATACAAAACCAAGCCCAAACATTTACATGAAATAATGACAGTTATTATTCATCAATGGCCAACAAAAGATAGTAATATATATCATTGAAGTCTCAGCGTCAATGTATACCTCTGATAAATGAATTGACAGTCCCCAAATATCAGGAACTTGTAAATGTCACACGGTTGTCTGTTTTTATGTAATATCTACAGGTATAGTTCATCTAAGTTTGTATATTGCAAGTTCAAGATTAACCATTAAAAAGCACAGCGTATCGGGTTTAGATAATAGTAGTTAATTTACATAGTTCAATCGTCAAACTTAAGCGGTGATTAAACAAACAGGTTGCATGATGTTTTTGGTTTTAAAAGTTAAACACACAGAGACCTTCATCTATTTGAAGCTACAATATTGACAAAATCAAAATGCATGAGATGCGGCTACGTGTGACGGCATTTATAAACCGATCCTCTTTTACGTCGTTGAATATCTACAACCAAAATTTTATTTATTACTAGTTTCTGCGAGTTAGTGCGCACTGATATCAATTTTTTTTTAACTTTAACCTCATTTGATAGATGAATAGAGAACTCTATTGCACACCATAAAACACACAACAATGCAATTAGCACAGCAAGATGTACAAAGAAGGCGGTCTTATCGCTAAGATCTCTTCCAGACAACCGAGGTACAGAATTAACAGGATCGTTATGTATTCATAAAACTTTGCCTAATCAATTTTAACTACGTTCACCTAATCTATTGAGAAAATATTATCTTACTTTATTTTTGATAGATCATTTAGGACTTGTTACATTATTATTATTCTTAGGAATACCAAACATTGTGTGAGGGAGCTCAGTTAAAACACATTTTAATGAATTAATGAATTAATGTGATTTACACATTAATTCACAAGAAATATGACGCCGCGTACAGAGAGAATCGTGCGAGTGAGAGGGAAGATACATGTCAAACATTTGGCGCGAATGCGCGCGCACAGTAGCAATGGTTTGCGTTCGGAAATCCCTTACAATTGAAAACATCTTCTCTTTTCATGTTCAGACAACGCGATCATAAAATTCATCGCCATTCGCCAGAAATTAATAATCCTTAATCCAAAAATCAAATTAAATTAAATTAAATTGTTTTAACAAACACACCAATTATCCAGCCCCAAACTAAGCGTGAGCTTGTGCTATGGTGACTAGGATAAATCAATCGCGTATTGAACTTTCCACTGTATCTACGGCTGCTAGTGTTCAATGGCTATGAAAATATGTAATCAATCATCATCATTGTTATATTTCTCTTACATGTTTTTTAACGTAATTTTAAATTATATTACCGAAACTGATTCAAATCACTGATTTCGGATCGGATTAATTTCGGGCGGTAAATCATATCTCAAGATTGAGATGCGTTTATTAATACCGATAGTTACCTATGTTTTGGGTTCAAAAGGCAAGGTCAAGTCAAAGGTCGGACCTCGACCAATTTGTATATTTAACTGCTGTTTCGGCCATTTGATATTGTTTTATTTATGGTAATTTTAATTAATAACTTCCTCACACGTCTTTACATGCTTTGAACGATAAGTTAGACTTCCTATTGTTTGTTTTGTAGTAATGTAAGTTCTTTGTAAGTTTTATAGATTCTACCATTCCTATCTTCACCATAGCACAAGCTCACGCTTAGTTTGGTGCTAGGTAATTGGTGTGTTTGTTGAAACTATTTATTATTATTATCTTGCCTTTTCCTACCTAGACCAAATCATAAATTATGTGATGCCAATTCAGTTTTTCAATCATTTATTGTAGTTAGAAAATGAAATCAGTGACATGACATGTGATGTAAGTGACATTACTATAGGTAAATAACAGAACTATCTACATAACAATAATTGCTTACCTGAAAGCGAATGCAATTCAAAAGCAATCTATTTTGGATTTTTTCATCGGAATAAGTTCTTTCGTTTCGGAATTTGGATTCTTAAGACTGTCGTTGTGCTGTCGTCTATCTACACGAAGATTGTCAGGAAGAAATTTCGTCTAGCATTAAGACCGACCTAATTGGGATATAGATTTTTGTAAATGTGTACTGTACTGTGGGGATGTGCGATAAAGAGTAACTTATTAGGGTTCCATAGTCCGACAAGGAACCCTTATAAGATCGTTTAGTCCGTCCGTTCCGTCCGTCCGTCCTAGTCTGTCACAGCAGAATATCTTCGACGTTTATGGACTGATTTGCATGTAACTTGGTTCGAGGATACTTCACATATAGATCGCATTTTTAAAAATACAAAAAATTATAATTACCCCTTTTTAAGGGTACCTCCCCATGTAAAGGGGGGGAGGTGAATTATTTTTTGAGTGCACCCCCTTGTGTGGGGTATCGTTGAAAAGGACTTTGAAAATAAGGTAGGGTTTCCATACAACACTTTTTTATCAGCTTTACAATTTGCGAGATATATCCCGCCAAAGTCGTTTACACGGTGTCCCCCCTCTGTAATTTCTAAAAACATGGACCTATAAACTTCAAATCACTCACGTAAAGAAACAGGCGCGGAAACTCTTATTTAAAACTGTTTCGGGTATCCTGTAATGAATACTTTTGATTTTATAAATAAAATAAAAATATATACATACTTTTTTTGCCTATACTGTCTAATGTAGTTACTGTGTTAAGTTAATGGCACGGAACCCTTCGCGCGCGAGTCCGACTCGCACTTGGCCGGTTTATATTATTTTATTACAACTTGTCAGTTTAACACGTTCACAATGAATGGTCTCTGAAGTATACTTTTGCTTCATTGCTCAATATTTAAGTCACTCCAAAGGTTGCATGTCGTGTGCAGGCTGGCATTTAACTTTTTGATAACACATTAGACGTCATGTTAATTCGATATTGGGTCATACTGGCGCGTAATGACGCTTCTCAAGAGCTAACGTGTAATTCATCGTATTTGGTATTTAGACGGACGTGAAGCACAGTGCATAAGAAACGGCGGTTGAGTGCCTCGTTGGTCTAATGATTTCAGATGGTCAGCTGCCTTGAGGTCCCGGGTTCAAATACCAAAACAGATCCGAATTAGAGGTTTTTTTATCTTTTAATAACTCAGAAACGGCTCCGGAGTCAGGAAGTTGGTGGTGGGAAAATCTTCTGTTTTGGAAAGTACGTTAATCCAATATCCTGTGCCTCTCTCTGCGTTCATGTCGAATTGCCGAACTATTACAGTAAAGAAACAGCAAGTGCACCTGTGTATTGTGCACACACTTGAGCATTATATATTACTCGTGGTTCCCCGCGACTTCGCCCGCAAGAGTTGGATTTTCTAAACTTTCATCCGCCATTTCACCCCCTTAATATTTTTATATTGCGACAAAATGTAGCCTATGTCCTTTTCAAGGTCTCGAACTGTGTCCATACCAAATTTCATCTCAATCGGTTCAGTGGTTTAAGCGTCAAGAGGTAACAGACAGACCGACACACTTTCGCTTTTATAATATTAGTATGGAAGTATGGATTATCACCTGCATAGCTATTCTGTTAAGATTAGGCGCCGCAGCCAAAAATTTCGGTAGGATAATATTATCATTAGATAGAAATGAAAGATTAGTGTACCCGCTTTCCGCTCCGCTTGTGAGCCTATCGCTTCCTTATAGCGGCACTAAGTAAATGTCAACGTCGTCTGACCTCAGATGTTACGGCGATTGTTAAAACATTATTTGCTTGTATTTTATTATCCGTCAATCGTGTCGTCGGTATTTGCAACTTACTGAAATATCTACTGCTAGTGCATGAATATAAATTATATCTTACTTATTCTCTTTGTGGCATATCTTACGCTAGAATATGATAACGTTAAGATAAACGTCAAATTTTGGACGTACGTCAGTCCGACTTAGCATGGCCGTGAACAGCCAGCTTTAGCAACAAAACATGGATATAAATAATGTCATTCAAAGTTACTTCCAGCTAGCTCATCATTACATTTTTGTTGATTTGGTCCGTCTTTGGGACCTACGGATGGCACTAGCTTGCACTGTTCTCGTAAATCTCTCTCTCTGATTTAAATGAAATTTTCTACAGAGATAGTTTGAGACCCTGGGAAGGACATAAGTTACTTTTTGTCGCGATATAAAATTATCAGGAGGGTGCAATGGGGGATGAAATTTTGTACGGAATATCCGACTATTGGCGCGGGCGAAGTCGCGGGGTATTAAATATTTAAATAACTTTTTTCTCTTCTAGAAACTATTCCTCGTAACAATGTTGGTGGCGTTTGCCGCGGCCGACGTGTCACACATCCTCAACAACAACAACAACGGCGCCAAGGATGCCAAGATCCTGCGGCAGGAGTTGGACGTAGGCGTCCAGGGGAACTACCAGTGGGCGTACGAGACGGAGAACGGCATCTCGGCGCAGGAGCGAGGCACCCTGAACAACCCCAATTCGGTGAGTAAATAACTAACTAACAATCGTAGAGGTTGTTGATGATACTGGAACGCAAACAGGGGACACGGGACCAGGCCTGAGTGATTCCCCGCGTAGTTAGCAAAAACGTACCTACGCGTGGCGACCCACCGTGGGGGGCTAACCAACTTGGGTGTTGCGAGCGAGCAGCGACACGCTTGCGCGTTTTATTCACCGGCGGAGCGCGGCACTACGTTGTTGGTTGGACGAGCATGAATAAAGTGCTAGAAAGGTGCGCTAGATGGCGTTAGTAGTATTTATTCTGTGACAGGACTTCAAACAAGGTGTTACGGAATCCTAAATAGGTGCCACGGGGCCTCGACTGAATGCTAAGTGACACGAACTACCCATGGACCTAAAAAAAGTGTCACGGAATCCCACAAAACGAGTGCTATGTGACACGAACTATCCAAGGAGCCCAAAAAAGGTTTCATGGAACCCAATAGATACCACAAAACATCTAGCAAGTGCTTGGGTACTATGGAACCACGACAATATGTTTGATATTTTTAAAATTCATAGTGTCTTTTTTTTACTTACCAAATATCTTGCAATACGGTTAGATATCGCTGACGTGACGCAAAGAGTATTCACCCGTGCGAAATTCCTGGTCACTTTAATTACACGGTAGCTTGGATGGTAAGAGCGTAAATACTACTTATAAAATAAATTAAAAAACATAAAATACATGCAAGCTATAACAAAGTATTTTATTTTTCAGGAGAACGCAGCGCAAGTAGCTCAGGGTGAGGCGCAGTGGACTTCCCCGGAGGGTGAACAGATCAGGCTCCAATACATCGCTGACGAGAACGGGTACCAACCTCAGGTAAGAGCGAGAGCGATAAGAAAACTGTTGAGGGTCGAATTTCGTAATTTTTTTTTTTTAAAAGATAATATACCCAGACCATAGTTTAGGTCAGTGGAGTGGAGTGGAGTTAGCAGTACTTCAGGTTACTCATTTAAACTATGAAAACATCCTTTATTACGTAGGGAATAGAGGCGGTCTCAATGTCAGAGTAGGGTAGTCTGACATGCGGCCGTGTGTATGTATGTACGTTTGTTTATTCCTTACGGACTCGAAATCGACTTTTAATTTTGCTTCCCATACCACAATTTGAACATGTTAAGTTAAGTGCACAACCTAGGCTATATTGTAGCTCAATAGGATAAGTAATTCCAGAGGTAAAAGGTGACCTCTCCTCACCATACGACATAGTACAAATAAGAGTTCATGATTACTGGACATCGATTAGTCATTTTTAATCGACTTCAAAACTGGAATGGGTTTTATTTTTGAGTATATGTGTTTTTTAAAGTATTGTATCATCGAGTCTACGCAGACGAAGTCGCGGGCAACAGCCAGTATAGTAGCCATCTATAATAATATTATAAATATGATTATTTGTTTGTATTAAATAGGCTCCGAAACTAGACAGATTCCAATGAAATTTGATACAGGGATAGTTTAAGACCCTGGGGAGGACATAAGACTACTTTTTGTCGCGAGATAAAATCACCAAGTGGGTGAAATGGGGGAGAAAGTTTGTATGGAAAATTCGACTATTGGCGCGGACGAAGTCGCGAGGAAACGCTAGTATTGTATAAAATGCACAGGCCACCAGCGTGATGGGCAATGGCATACTAGAACAAAATATTAAACTAATAAATGTTTGTTTCAGGGCTCCCACCTACCCACCCCTCCCCCCATCCCGGTGGAGATCCAGCGCGCATTGCAATACTTGGCCGAGCACCCGCCCAAGGAAGAGCCCAAGTCCTAAGCCTTAGTTTAATCTAGACTAGACGGTAGACTCTAACCGAAAGGTTAACGAGAGGGTTAGAGTCTAGAATTTAGCTATTAGTACATACCCCCTATTTTTGTGAGGGGTTTAAAGTCTAGTTAGAAATTAGGCTAAAGGTACATACACCTTATTTTAGCAATAAGCTATTAAATAGAAACTTACAGTCGTCTCCAAAAAAACAAGAATGCATCCTGAAAGGTGGGCTTAAATCGTCACCCAGTCAACCCTCGGACGGCTATCGCCAAAGAAGGAGGCCAAGAAAAAGATGGTGTGACGATTTCAAGACTTAACGGACAGGATGGTAGACTCTGGCACTGGGATCGGTGGCGAAGTTTGGGGAGGCCTTTGCCCAGTAGTGGGATGATTCGGGCTAGCCAAAAAAAAGGCGTCTCTAAGTCAGCGACTGTAAGTTTCTATTCAATACATTTTGTCCTCATAAATATTCAATCAATTCTAAATTTTAAACTTTACAGTATTTTTTTATTCATTTAAAAGAGTATTCAAAACCTTGAATATGTATTCAATTCTTGAATATGCTCACGGTAGACTTATCTTCTTATGTACAAGTATTTAAGTTTAAAAATGTAATATTGTTAGAAATAATGAACAGAAGAAGTACAAAATAACTCATATGAAAATGTAATAAACATGAACTAAAATGATTTGATATGGCAGTAAAGAAAAAACATCATTAATTGTCACATACAACCGTAACATAACTAGGAGCCTCCGAAACCTAGCTCGATAGGTCCACTTTCTGTCAAAATTTCACTTTAAAAGTAGACAGTTTGACAGAAGTTCGGAAGAAAATTTTACGTGCCTAATATATATATTTTTTTTTTTAAATTTTCTATCGATCGCAAAGCACAGCTTTTTATACTCAAAAGGTGCATTTCTCAAATATCAATTGCTTAACATGACGTTATTCCACAAGTGTAACATACTTGCTAGTTTAGGTTTTAAATCCGCCATAATATTTTGTTGTATAAATACTCTTAGATAAGCTTTTATACTTACTGTGATAAGATGTCAATAAATAACGTTATTAACGTTAAAGTTAACTGTTTTTTTTTATACCCAGTTTAAAATATTTTATTATTAAAGCTATAACGAAGACCGTCTTGGTGTAGTCGTTCGCGCACCGGACTTCTAAACCAGGCGGTTGCGGGTTCGAATCCCGCAAGGGGCATATGTTTGTGCGATGAGCACGAGCATTTGTACCTAAGTCATGGATGTTTATATGTATTTAAGTATGTCTATCCGTTATACTGGTCGCATAGCACAAGCTCACGCTTAGTTTGGTGCTAGGAAATTGGTGTGTTTGTTGAAACAATTTATTAATATTATAGCAAGAATTTTTTGCGAGTTTTCACCGTCTTAAAAATCTTCCATAAACTATACATGATGTTAGTTAAAACAGTTTGTTTTAGTATGTTAAAGATATAGATATGGAATGTGTATAAATGCCCTAATTAATCAAAAATAACTTGTATGACTTTTAATAACAGTCTAATCGTTCAAGGGGGTGAATATGGCCACCAATACAACTTTAAGTATGGGATAATCCATACTAATATTATAAATGCGAAAGTGTGTCTGTCTGTCTGTCTGTTACCTCTTGACGCTTAAACCACTGAACCGATCGAGATGAAATTTGGTATGGAGACAGTTCGAGACCCTGGAAAGGACATAAGCTACATTTTGTCGCGATATAAAAACATTACGGGGGTTAAATGGGGGATGAAAGTTTATATGGAAAATCCAATCCTTGCGGGCGAAGTCACGGGGAACCACTAGTGATTGTATAATTCAAAAGGAAAACATATGCTTTATACAAATAATTCTGCAACCTCGACAATCTATGGATAGACCTTTTTTTACGATTTCGATGATGACTCCATAGCTTGGATGAATTAACCACTGGATAAGAAACGTAATAGAAAATGTATGGGAACATCATCGACCGACTTTTGAGGGGCGGAGGGGGATCGTCCCGTTAATTTTGTGACAACTATTGACGTTTAGTGCATCCAAATGTCGATTTTTTTTATCGACATAGGATGAATGAATGATTGAATGATCTACTTCTATTTTGTTGCATTTGAAAATCATTATTAGGTCGCGGGTTTGAATCCCGTAAGGGGCAATATTTATGTGATGAGCACGAGTTTTTGTACCTAAGTCATGGATGTTTAAAAAACATATTTATGTACATTTATCCGTTATCCTAATCACCATATACAGGTAATTGGTGTATTGGTTACATCAATTTATTTATCATTATTATTGGTATTAATTTTATTGCTTTAATCATTGGATTGAAGAACAATGCCCACCAGCCAAATACCGTTGGGCCTACAAATACACAGTTGTGAAGCCGCTACTCGGAGGGCGTACTGGCCGTAGGTCAAGGAATTGACAAGACGGCAGGATCCGTGTTGTACAGGTATCAAGTCTCTCAAAAATATGGGGGACACCACCGACTTAGCGCCGACACCTAGTGAGATCGAAATCAACTTACAACTGTACAGGTTTATTATTTGTACTACTGGGTAATCTGTTCGCGTGAGTCGATCGACCATCAGCGCCATCTAGTTTGTAGTACTCGAAGTAGCGTAGTGTGAGTCCTTATTGCTAGAGTTGTAAGGTAGTGTATGCTATAATTGAGTTGCTTATTGGTTTTATGTGGTGGTACACAGTTACATATTAATATTATTATTTGTGTTGATTAGTTAGATAACAACTGAAATGAATATCAAGAAGTTTCTATCCATTTTAACATCTTCCTTCAGACGTCTAATGCAATTATAATTAGGGTATTCATATGCCTCCTTATAGTACCTTCTTTTTTAAGGTGCATGCCTCGGATTTTTTAATTTAAAATAATTCTCGATGTTAATAAATATTTAAAATATGAGTTATATCACATTCATGTTCACTTTTATGAATTGCACGGACACGCACAAGAACAAAGTTTATTTAAAACAGATTTTGACGTACGCTCAAACAGCAATCTGCCAAATGTTCAAAACTAGACTAATTTATAGCGTGCCCTGTGCTGGTAACATGACAAATGACATATTTACTGTACACAAAATGTGAAGGTACTCGTGGCAATAAGTGTACACTTAACCCATATGTAGTTAACCATCCTGTATACCTACTTAGTTACTTGCTTGGCCACTTACTTGTGCTTGTATAATATAAACAAGTTGTAACTTGTATTCGTCTCAGACACATATATATTTCATGCCACACTAAAAACTTGGTAACTTGTAATAATATAAATATTACGTATTACTTGACGTGTCCTAAACTAGTTGCAAGTAAGGGAAACCTGTTATTGGCTTAACTTTTCTTAAGTACCTACTATGTCTGTATATCTTATTATAAAGCTGTTGGTTTTCTTAAATAAATAAATAAAGAAAGTCCGCCACGTTGCTATTATCAGAATAAGTGGAGTACCTATGTATAACTCAGTTAAAGTTTATTATGCTTTTTACATTCAACTCATATTGGCCCAAAATGGCATAGGACGACTCTTTCATTAAGATTTGTTTAAATCTGTTTGAAAACACATTTAGTTGTATGAATAAAATATAGTTCACACAAGGTATTTTTTAAGGTTCCGTAGTTAAGACGGATTTAAAGTTTCGTCATATATATCAGTCCGTCTGTCTGCCTGTCCTGTTTTACACATTAATGGATAATTAATTTCATAACTTTTACTTTTATCAATGTCAAATATCGATATTTTCAAGCCCTATCAAAAAGAATGAATGAAGTGAATGAACTGTGTAAACAAAATAAGTCGACCAAATTACATGTGCAATACCTTTGGTGCAAGACTAGAAACGGTTTACTACTTTTTTAAATGGCAGATTATGATTTATTGTGAAAACTTTTGTTATTAATTTTAAGAAAAACTAACAATATAAATATGATAATACATTACGTACGAGGGAAAATAATTTTTTTCTGGCTTTTCCAAATCGTTTTTTCAATACAAAACGGCACATATACCCATTTTTGAATATAATGTTTCTCATCGAGAGCTGACACCATACTGTCAAGACGTCACCATTAGGTGAGGCTAAAAATCTCGGTTAGTTCCTAAAGGGGCAAAAGAAAATTCGCCATCATTGCGGGTCCAGTGGTTGACTAGTCTAAGCTCCATAGATAAAGTTGTAGAAACAGGTGACCATATTCACTCCCTTGAAGGATTTGACAGTTTAAACTAAACACTGTACAGCAAATGTGAAATTAAACATGCTGTTTATTTCATAATTTACAAAACATGATTCCCTTTTGTGATGTTGGGTAAATCGTATTTATTTTTCGATAATACATGGTGTTGCACTATCGGGATCTAGCTAAACTTTACACCTAGAGATATATTTGAAACTTTAGGTGAGAAAACCATTACAAAATATCTCAAAAATTTAAAAGTTGCATTCAATATCTAATAATAAGGAGTTCCTGCCAAAATCACAGTCATCATGATGAATTGATGATATCCAGTATCATTATGATAGCATCTACACAACTTAACATCATCATCATCAATACGCACGCACGATAAAAATGAACTTTTAAAACTAGTTTTATACACGATGTTAGTTTGCATCCTTGCCATATTTACAGAGGTAACTATATAACGGACACTGAACTCAAATCATTAAAAAAATAATGACCTAAAATTTTGATTTTTAATCTTGATTATTTAATTTTATCGACAATCTGTTACGCACACCATTAACTATCGTAGCGCATACACATCACTGTTGGCTGTTCATCGGCAAAAAAGAGCCGCGGTGATTGCGCTCTCTTTCTAACATCAAAAACGCCACCGGCGTGTGGCCCGCCGTCACTCCTCCGCTCGCTTCAGTCGAACTCGCATAGCTTGCGGACACGTACGTGATTATTCTTGCTCGCTCCGTGTGATCGCGTGCCGTGTTAAAATGACCGAAGCTTATTCAAATAACGAATTGGTGATTTTGGAGTGACGTGAAACGACTGGTGTACGCAGAGGAGATTGAGTGTGTAAACGTGTTACGCGAAAGGATTGTTTCAGCTATCGAAACAGTAAAACAAAATGTTATGTGTTGCGAATACTAAAGTGAAATTCGCTTCGCCGTGCTAGACTGTGCCTTCATCAGAACGGAGAACACTTTGAACACTTGCTTCGCAGTACGTAAACTTCGTAAGTAGCAACTATTAAATAACTAATCAATTGTAAATAAGATGTTTTCAGCTTTTTAACTACGCCAAAAATAACTAATTTATTAATTTGAAAAATGTGGAACAATGTTATGAATTATGATGTTATGAATTGAAACCATTATTATTATAAGGTATTTTTGACGGTCCTAAGCCCGTAAAGTAGGAAGGAAAATCTGAAATCAAATCATCAGGACGCGGACGGCTTGGCTACGCCCACTTGGTTTATTCCTATTTCGACTTTTGCACGTGCGAGAAAAAAATGATTTATTCCTATGTGTACTGCAAAACCAAATTTCTTAAAACTTATTGAGCTTTATTTATGGAAGTCTCTTGTTTATCTTAAGTAATAGGTACTGTTCCCTTCTTTTATCTCTGTGAATATGGCAAGGATGCAAAGTAACACCGTATATTAGAATATTTTCTTTTCACTGTTAAGTGTTACTTTTAACATCAGTTTTATACAAGAATTTAAATGTGCAGCTTTTTAAATCATGTAACTTTGAAATTATTATTTTAAAACTGTACATCTTTCTTAAAATTACCTACATTAATGGAAGAGCGTTGCTCCCTGATACAGGCTCATAGCTTAAAAGGGCGCTACGGCCACTAATAACATAATGTACCCATGGTTTTGAGCATCGGTGGCGCAGTGGCTAGCGGGTTGCCTCTCATGCGGGAGGTACCGGTTCGATCCCACGTGCCGCCATATACCAATGACTTTTTCTGAGTTTTGTATGTTATTAGTTGTTTCACTAACCGATGCTCTTACGGCGAGGGAAAGCATCGTGAGGAAACCTGCATATTCAAGCAACTGAATGTGTTACCATGATCCTAACTGGTCAGGTTCCCCTGGTAACGACCGTCTTGGTCACCATAGCACAAGCTCACGCTTAGTTTGGGGCTAGGTAATTGGTGTGTTTGTCGAAAAAAAAAACAGGGTCACGGAGTTTAGATGGCTGTCGCTCCACTGTAGTTACCTGATCTGCCACATCCTGGATCATGGTCCAAAGCGGACCCAGGGCCCTCACGTGCGAGTGCAACCGGGGTAACGCTAGGAGAATGATGATGGTTTTGTAATAAATATTATTATTATTATTATAACCAAAAGCAGCACCAGGCCTGTGTATCTCCCCGCGTAGGTAACAAAAACGTACCTACGCGCGGCGACCCTTATTTAGGGGCTAAAACAAGTTGCGTGTCGCTACCGGCCAGCGACACGCTAGCGCGTTTTATTCACCGGCGGCCGCGCGGCTACGTTGCTGGCTGGACGAGAATGAATAAAGTACTAGAACGAGGCGCTAGATGGCGTTAGTAGCTTCTTGTAGCAGTCAACCCTATCGCGTCGAGTGATATTACATCACTGAATAGGTTTAGTGTATTATGATTCATATTCCACACATGAAATTATCTTGCAACGGATTTCTGCAGGTATCTAAACGAGAATGTGCTTGACTCTGTGCCGAACTAAATTACACCATGCCGTTGACGACATTAAGTAGATATTTCTTTGAATTTCATTGCAAAATCAAACTTCTGTACGGAGTACTAGTACTTATTCTGTGGCAGCACTAACCTTGGTCCCGCAGTACGGTGACGGCTTCCAGCACGCGCTTGGTGTAGATACAGGGCTCGTAATTGTCCATCTCCTGCGTCACCACTGAACACACCCTGTTTAGAAGATGTATCATGTTTATGGGACGCGTCACCGAGATGACAGCCTTATTTATTTAATAGACAAAAATTTTGAAAGGCAGAATTTTAAGAGCCAGATACGAAATGACCGTTGAATAAAATACAACAAGTATCACCCCCTTCCTGTGATTAAGTATTTCCCATACCCATAGGTTGTCTGGAAGAGATCACTCTTAGCGATAAGACCGCCTAATTTTGTGTAAATTGTATTGTTGTTACTTTTTAGGTGTGCAATAACGAGTTATCTATACAACATGTACAGGAAAGAAAGACTAAGCTATGATAGCGAGATGCATACTGTATCAGTTGTTTCAACTGCCTGTTTGCCTAAAATAATAATAATATCTATCTTACACGATCAATTATAAAATGGCATTACTACACTTCTGGACACATCTATTGGCCCACTTTAGAGTTTAGGTTTCGATGGCCCCTACCTAAATATGATTGCTAGATTGAACAAAAACTGTTGATGCAGTTTTAAACCTGATACATTTTACCATCTTTTTCGATCGTATTGTTTTAAATTAATTCAGAATACCATACGACATGGAGCTACGCCTAACAAGTCGGATATGCGCCTTGTTAAAGGCAATTGATTTTTGAATAAAAAACATGTTTTATCAAATAAAGGTTTAATTTAATAACGCGTGTTGCCTCCATGGGCATCTACCATAGCTCTCATACGATTAGGCATAGAGTTTTTAAACCGCTCTATGAAATGTTGAGGGATCATCTCCCATTCCTTTTCTATGGCAGTTTTCAACTCCTGCATCGTCTGGGCAACTGGCTGACGAGCCCTAACACGTCTTTTTAGCTCGTCCCACATGTGCTCAATGGGGTTCATGTCTGGGCTTCTGGCTGGCCAGTCCATAACTGTGATGTTCACATCCCGAAGATATTCCCTGACGATGCCGGCCGCATGGGCTCTTGCATTATCATGCATAAAAAGGAAATTTGGGCCCACATAGTCCGCGTATGGTATCACGTGAGGTTCTAAGCACTCACGAATGTACCTTTCAGCATTAAATGTTGGCAGCCGTGGTCCTGTAACAACCTCAAGTTGAGTTTTGCCGCTCGCGGATATACCGCCCCAGACAGTCCATGAGCCACCGCCATAAGCAACCCTCTCTTCAAAGCAGTATTGTGCGAAACGCTCTCCTTTACGTCCGTAGACCTTCTTCCTTCAATCATTGCCATGTAACACAATTTTAGACTCATCAGAAAAGAGTACACGGCTCCAATCTTGCTGTGTCCAATTTAAATGACTGCGTGCGAAATGAAGGCGCGCTGTTCGGTGGGCTCGCGTTAGTTTGGGCCCATTAGCTGGCTTGTGTGGTACCATATCGCGTTCTTTTAACCTTCTCCGAACAGTACGAGCGCTCACAGATACTCCGTGGAAGTCGCGAAGTTGCTTTTGTATCTTAATGGAGGTAAGGTGACGATTTCTCAAGCTGGTCGTCACGCTGAATCGATCCTGCCTTTCAGTTATGACCCGAGATCGTGGCTTTCCTTGGCGACGAACAGAACCGCCAGTCTCTAGGTACCTCCGATAAACATTTCGGACCGCAGATCGACTTAAATTAAGTTGAGCACTCACGTTTCTTTGGCTGTGTCCGGCCTGAATAAGTGCCACAGCTTGGGCGGCGACTTCAGGTGAAGTATCCATAGATTATTGATAGAACCTCACCTTAATGTTAAGAATAAGTAATGTTTGTTGCAAAACCAAAGATATCAATCACTTTTTCAAGAATTAAATCCAAGTAAACCAATAAAACCAAGTTTTCTTAGTATTCGATTGTTTGATATCAACAAACAGGCTCCAAATTGTCTTTTGTTTCTTTAAATTCTGCGTTCGAAATTAAAAAAAAAGACTATTGAATGAAATTGTGAATGTGCCAGGTTCAAAACTGCATAAAAAGTTTTTGCTCGACCTAATATAACATTTTAGCTAGGACCAAACGAAACTAAAAATACAAGGTGGGCCAATAGATGTGTCCAGAAGTGTATTTGTGGACAGTCATATTAAATGACCTTTTAAAATTGTCACTGTGAACTTAACCCAGGGATCTGTTTCCTGGATTTCATTTCACTTCAATCTCAAAATTATTGCAATGCATTGACGTGACGTTCGTTGAATATCAGCAGAACATATATCGAACGTCTCTATCGTATTTGATAACGTGAGAATGAGAAGGATTGACATTTAATAATGCACTATATGTTTTTATATTTTTATAACTTAAGCAATTATTTTGCAAGTTTTTACGAAATTAAGCTGATTTCATCTTAACTGATGGTTAAATATTTGAAAAATATTTCCATTGGATACATGCGGGTACATTCCCCAAGTATTGATGAAATCGAACGCCGGCTCACTGGCGTAGCAAGTACTTGCAAAAATTCGTCGACTGACTAACGTCCTCCGTAGCTTAGTTGGTAAGAGCACTCGCCCGGATAGCGAAGGGACGTGGGTTCGAGTCCCACCGGATGACACAGTCGATTAATTTTTGTAAGTGAAATTTGATTTAATTATGCACTATATGACTGCTTTTAAGAGAATAATTCCGTTGTTGTTTTAATCGAACATTAATAACATATAGTGACTGCTTTTCTATCATTTTTGAGTGAAATAAGACCCGGGGGCTAATTATGTAACTCTGTTGCTAACAATTCAGGATTGAAATCGTTTGAAAATGTCACATTTGACAACTTCAGTTACTCTGTTAAGCTGGCCATTCACGGTAAGTTCAAAAAATGAATCCACTCAGTAACATAAAAATAATCTGAAAACTGACTTTCATTTAGTGCTGCTAAATCGTGGGCAATTTCCCACGCGAAGGGGACTTTTTGTTTTTTTAATTTAGTCGGTAAAATGGGCAAGAAGGTCTTAGAACCGGTAAAATATGGGCAATTGTGGAAAAAATATATAACGATAAGTTACTTTTTTAGTACTTATGCCTATAGCCTAGATTTTTATTACCGATATTGAAAATGTAAAATTTTGGTCGTACCTAAGACCGACTAATTAGTGTAACTGGCCGTGAATGGCCAACTTTAGCGACAAAACTTTGATTGAAATAAAGTCATTCAAAGTTACATAATCGTTCGAATCCCGGATTCAAAACTTTTATTTACCTATTGGCTCTGCCCCTGATGGCTCCGGCAGTCCTCTCTAAGGAGTCAGGGTCTCCCTCTTGAAGCGCCACCACACACTTGTTCACGTCTTCCAGGATGTGATTCTCTGCAACAATATAAAAAATAATAATTTAGCAGCAAATACTATCGCTAACTAACATACACCCACATCTTAAGCACAGAATACTAGTACTTCGTACAGAAGTATGACTTAGCAATTGTATTCCAAGAAATGTCTACTCAATGCCGTCAACAATATGGCGTAATTTAGTTCGCCTCAGAGTCAAGCACATTTTCGTGTAGACACCTACAAAAATCCATTGCAAGATAATTTCATGCTTATTGCTCTGGAATATGATTCATAATACACTAAACATATTCAGTGACGTAATATCACGCGACGCGATAGGGTTGACTGCTACGAGAAGCTTCTAACGCCATCTAGCGCCTCTTTCTAGTACTTTATTCATTCTCGTCCAGCCAGCAACGTAGCCGCGCGGCCGCCGGTGAATAAAACGCGCGAGCGTGTCGCTGGCCGGTAGCGACACGCAACTTGTTTTAGCACCTACGTAGGTGCGCCGCGCGTAGGTACGTTTTTGCTACCTCCGCGGGGAGATACACAGGCCTGTCTTAAGCTGAGTGCTCACCGCTGACAGCCAAAAATTTTTTAATGACGTTGTTGACTGCTAAAAAGTGCCATCCTATGGTCACTTGTTTTAAAACTATGTACGCCTTTTTTCCGGTAAACAGCTTAATTCCAATAAAAGTCTAGGACTGTGGCGAGTGTCAATATTTGCATGACCACACTCTTTATCGCGAGCTAACATACACATAGCGCCATCTCTTGACACATTCCGGAACTAACCAATTGTTCTAAGCTATGTACTCACCGCTGACGGCCAGGAAGTCATCAATAGTGGTGATATCGTCGACGGCCTCGGTCAACAGCTTGACGCCCGCCTCCCAGGCGCGCGCGAAAGCGGAAGCGTTTTCTTGAGCGACGCGGGAGCGGGGGCGGGCCGCCAGCACGCGCGCTGCGTTTATCACCTGCGGAGTTTTACGACAAGTTAAATAAGAAACTAACACCGAGCACATAACCTATAGAGACAAAATGTAATTAATTATGTTTCAGAAAAAATCCGTCAAAATCCTTTGGCACTGAATACCTCCATTTCTTCTTCGACACATTTTGTCAAACAAATTTACTAATTTCTTAACATAAAGTCCTTTTTTCTTTGCGTGTCAAAAATTGTAAACAATCTTTTTATGACTTTTAAAACTAATAATGGTGAAAAAAAAACTAATCGCTCTAAAAGCTGCATTAGAATGTAATTTTTGTGTGTATCTTATTTTTAAATAAATAATTTCGTTAAAAAGGAATGTCAAGATTGTTTACAATGTTGGAAAAGCAATGAAAAACGGACTTTATATTAAAATAAAGGTAATGTTCATAAGATTGTTATTATAATTAATAGAATCAGGCGTTACTTTGCGGAAATCCATTATAAGATGGGAAAAATAAAATACAATTATTTTGCTTTAAATTTCCGCTAAGAGACGCTAGCGCAGGCACCAAAACCACACCAACCGCAACCGCGTTGAGAACCAGTTCAGGCAAATGCAGAATGCAGCTATGCTATATATATGCTAGCGTCTCCTAGCGGAAATTTAAAGCAAAATAAATGTATTTTATTTTTCCCATCTTAAGATTATTATTTACGATCGAAACCGAAATAACTCATATTTCATAAAATCGATTATAAAATACACGCTTAATTATACACTTTTCGTATCAGTACCAAGCACTGATAGTGACAGTTGCAAAGAAAAAATCGCCCTTACTTCGCCTCTATAGGTTACGTGCTCGATGAAACCAACAAGAAAACATAATTATTAGAAAACAAAATTTTTTTATTTTTTGCAGCAAAAATTCAAATGTTTTGAAATGGTCTTTTCACTAGCTTTTATTCATACATATCTACATACGCTCGTAAAACATTACCCTCTTTCAGTCGTAATTCACACTTGACAATACGTGATTCTTTAATCTTTATTTCAGTTTATTTTTATTCCCAACCCAAGTGTACTTTGCGTTGTGAAATAAAATGCAGATAGGCTAGTCCGATTATTTTGGTAGCACTAAGTTACACCTACACTAGTCTACACTAATATTATAAAGATGAAAGATTTGATTGTTCGTTTATATTGAACTAGTTGTTCCCCGTGACTTCGCCCGCAAGGGCTGGTTTTTCCATATAAATTTCATCCCCCATTTCACCCCCTTAATGTTTTTTATTTCGGGACAAAATGTAGCCTATGTCCTTTCCAGGGTCTCAAACTGTCTCCATAACAAAATTTCATCTCAATCGGTTCAGTGGTTTAAGCGTCAAGAGGTAACAGACAGACAAACACACTTTCGCATTTATAATATTAGTATGGATAGGCTCCGAAACTGCCAGAGCGATTCAAATGAAATTCGGTACAGAGATAGTTTGAGACCCTGGGAAAGACATGGTCTACTTTTATCGCGATGTAAAATCATCAGAAGAGTGAAATGATTGCCTCATTTCAAGTTCGTAGTTTTTTTGTTTTAAACTTACCTGCGGACACAAGGCCTCGATCTGGCCGGCGGCATGTCGCACCATCTTGACGCCATCCTCGTTGTTGGACATGGAACACACTAGATTCGCCACCTAAGAACAAACATATACTAGTTTTTAACATAAGTAAAAGAAATACAAAATTATTTACTGAAATACATACAGGATGCCCAGTAAATGAAAGATAATCTTTTTTTTAATAAATGGTTTTAACAAACTCACCAATTACCTAGCCCCAAACTAAGCGTGAGCTTGTGCTATGGTGACTAGGATAACGGATAGACATACTTATATACATTTATAAACATCCATGACTTAAGTACAAATGCTCGTGCTCATCACACAAACATTTGCCCCTTGCGGGATTCGAACCCGCAACCGCCTGGTTTAGAAGTCCGTGGCGCGAACCACTACACCAAGACGGTCGTAATAATTACAGTTTAATTACATTATAACCTGTTTAGTATTAACTATACGTTAAAAATTTTTTCAATTCTGTAATATTTTAGACACCAAATATATTGAAAATTAAAAAAAAATATGAAAACTTAAAACTAATTTTTCGAAAATGGTAATAGTTTTCCTGTTTTTTTTATTTTTTGCGCTAAAAATGCATGATATAGTATTTATAGGATTGTAATTTATTAGTTAGACCCGTCACTTTTAATAATTATTGAAATGCAACGCAATAGTTTAAAATCTTAAACTACAAGTAATATCCTCTATTTAATAATTTTAATATTTTTTAACACTAACAATGTCCTTTCTTATGTATAAGTTTAAATAAGAAACCAAAAACTCGCACAAGGACAGGATTTGAACCCACGACCTTTGGCTAAAGGACCAAGAGACAGAATTTCGCACGGGTGGATGGACTGCACGGTAGCTCAGTTGGTAAGAGCGTTGGCTCCGTTAGCCAAAGGTCGTGGGTTCAAATCCTGCCCGTGTGCGAATTTTTGGTTTTTTATTTAAACTTATATCCTCCATTTAATGATCACCACCTAGCATAATATCCAAAGGACTTACCTCAACAAGCTTGTTGGCGTGCTCGGTGAAGACGAGCGCGTATTCTTCAACCTCCTTTTCATTGCCGTTGCGAGCCGCCTCCATCAGCACCAAGAGAGGCACGTTTGTTTCCAGAAAACTGAGAAAACAAAAGTAAATTAGCAGTTATCCGGGGGGTATTGTCAAGACGTTGTCAGCAAGCACCAAGAGGTGGCGCTAAAAGTCTTTAAGAAAATGTTATTTTAAAGCTTATCGTCGCTTTAAAAGAACATTTTTTCAAAGACTTCTAGCGCCACCTCTTGCAGCAGTGTTTCGGTTTTTCTGTCTTGACATTACTTAGACACAGCCCCGGAGTCAGGAAGTTGGTGGTGTTAACACCCCCGTGTCTCGGAAAGCACGTTAAGCCGTCGGTCCTGCGCCTGATCTCTCTACGGTCATGTCGGACTGCCGTCTCACCGAATTATGAGAGTGAAGTAACAGAGAGTGCACAAGTGTTTTGCGCACACACTTGTGCACTATACTATGACCCGCGCAGTTTGCTAATCTCTGTTGAGATAGACCGCCGTAGTCGAAATTCAGCTAAGAGGACATTATTAATGCAGCATAATTCCTTTAAATGAAGAATATTTGACAGATTTATTTACAGTTTCACCAATTTTTAATCAGTAGTTAACCCTAAACTGTTAACGTTGAAACATTTTAAACGAATTAAACATTAATCAAAAAATAAATGACAAATAACAGCTAATTATAATCTTAACAAGTCGCTTCCCGGCAAGAAAAGAGTCACAATACAAAAATAGCTGTTTCGAGAAAATGTAATTTTAATAGTTTTTCGTTCATTTAATCGTCAATAATTTAAAACTAAAACAGTCAGATAACTCAGTACTTTTAAGTAAATAACTTATTTATATGATATTTATAGAGCTTTAAATATAACAGCAAAAATTTCATTGTGTACCCAATATGTGTTGTGACACTTTTCTTGCCGGGAAGCGATGTGTTGGTGAAATATTGCATTTAGTCACTCGTCAAATTTTACATTAAGCGGGTGAAATTGGGGATAACAGATTGTATGGAAAATCGAGCATTTCGTTTCATTTTAAGTCGCGGGGACCGGCTATCAAAAAAAAAAGACTGGGCACATTCTTGGTTAGACTCAATTTAATAGTACATTATGAAACAAGTGAGTAAAGTTGCTCATTATACACGAGGCTGTGGGTGGCAGCCCGAGCCGTAGGCGAGGGCGTAAATCCAAGCCGAGCCGAGCGTCTAATGAGCAAGTTGCTCACGAGTTTCATACGAACTTTTTCAACACACTTGCGAGGAAAAAACAAACAAGTTGCATAAATCGTTTAATTATTAAAACACTTGGTGAATGTACTCGTACAATTTTCGAAACGATATTGGGTTGTTGGTTTTCACTAGATTAGGCTTTCGTTCGCATATTGTGCTGCATTCAGCATTTCTGGCGGGGCTAAAAATCTGTTAATTGTTCATCTTCTGTACTAAAACTTGTCATTTTTACAATTATATAGCACACAGCAACAAATGCGATAACAAACAAAATATGAAAATCATGGCAAATGGCGCCCAATTTTTTTTTCACGTGCCAAATGAATGGTGGTTGATTACATATAGCCATACAGCCTTCTTCAAAATTATAATTTTATTGATAAAATGCAAATATTTTGTCACGAATTATTGCGAATTGTAAATAATTTGATAACAATAAATGTTTTTTCTTAGTTGGGGACACAATTATTTGTTTCAAAAATGTGAATGGATTTTCGGCGGCATGAAAACTCTTTGTTGTATTATATAATATGTGTTGTTGTTACGAAAAAATGGTATAACCCGGATAAATTGAAACTGCTCTGTTTACTCACATATAATTTGCAGTTAGGTACTAACTTAACATTATAGGGATAATTCTATTACGCACTAGTGGTTTATAGTTCGGTATATGGCCCTAAGAACGATGTAATAAGGCTCACTTTACATGCAAGTGTGTTAAAAAGATTTATTTAAAACCAAAAAAAATATCATATACATTTTCACGTTAACAACCGCAGCAGTCTAAGACTGTGTCGCAGTTATTACCACCTACCTCTAGATCCATACTAATATTATAAATGCGAAAATGTGTCTGTCTGTCTGTCTGTCACCTCTTGACGCTTAAACCACTGAACCGATTGAGATGAAATTTGGTATGGAGACAGTTCGAGACCCTGGAAAGGACATAGGCTACATTTTGTCGCGATATAAAATCATTAAGGAGGTGAAATGGGGGGTGAAAGTTTATATAGAAGCCAACTCTTGCGGGCGAAGTCGCGGGGAACCACTAGTAATATTATAAAGGCTTAGTTTCATTAACATATTTCTTAAACACATTAAAAGCAGATTTGTGTGTGTCTGAGTGTGTGTGTGTGTGTGTGTGTGTGTGTGTGTGTGTGTGTCTGAGTGTGTGTTTGTGAATGTGTGTGTGTGAGTGTGTTGAAATTCTCATATCAGTGACTCCTCTCGTCAAATCTGTATCACCTGTCAATCGAATATGCTCACCTGTCAGACACGTGGTCGACGACGGCCTTGCGCAGTTGTCGGCGCAGGTCGCGCGTCTTGCGGCACATGTGCTCGATGGCACGCTCCAGACCTTCGGACTGTTCTGGCTTGCCCGCCTGCGAGTATACGGGGTGTACGGTTAATATCATACAAATAAACTTAAATAAATTTTAGAAATACGAAGATTAGATGTGATTTATACAAATCAACACTGTCTAGGGATATTTTGGATATAATAAAAAAAGAAAGAAATATAAAAATAATATAATAGAAAGATAGAAAATACTTTTATTAATGAATGGACATCAAATAACACACGAAAATAGACAACGTAAAAGGCACGGGTATAAAACAAAAAACTCAGTAAAATTACAATTTATAGAGGTAAACCAGTCGGACTGTGCAGTTGTGCGCCTGCGATGTCCATATTAAAAGGGCCCCTCACTCAGCTTAAGTCGTGACCCGCTAGGGGCCCCGACCCTGGTTTTCAGTAGACCCTAGCCGAGTGAGGTCACGGACATATACGCCAAACATTATAACCCATACTAATATTATAAATGCGAAAGTGTGTCTGTCTGTCTGTCTGTTACCACTTGACGCTTAAACCACTAAACCGATTGAGATGAAATTTGGTATGGAGACAGATCGAGACCCCGGAAAGGACCCCGCAAAGTGAAGCCTACATTTTGTCGCGATATAAAACATTAAGGGGGTGAAATGGGGAATGAAATTTATATAGAAAATCCAACTCTTGCGGGCGAAGTCGCGGGGAACCACTAGTTAATAGTAACTATGTTTTGTTTATCCCTAGACAGTGTTGATGTATGTAGTTAGTTAGTTAGTAACAGCCTATTCCTCTTGTTATGGAGGGGAATTAGTTGATTGCTGATGTGTTTCCCAAACACTATGATTTGGATTCCTTTAAGAAAAGAGTGAATATGCTGTTACTAACTACTAATAATTTCTACTACTAAATACTAATAATTTATGACCGTCTTGGTGTAGTGGTCCGCGCTCCGGAATACAAAACCAGAAGTTGCGGATTCAAATCCCGCAAGGGGCAAATGTTTGTGTGATGAGCACGAACATTTGTACCTATACTCGGCCCGGCGAACCTTGATCCCTATGACATTGACAGTTATTCCTACGACACAACATTGTAGTGGCGTCACCGTTACATTAGAATTGAATTCGAGGCTTCTTAAAATGCCATTTATTAAGGTAAGGTAGATATATGCCATTACAATGATATTCCGTCGGAATTATAACAATTCTTAACATTTACAAGAAATTATCTCAATCAGACTTTACGTTTACGTCCTGCAAAAGTTACTTCGTTCGGAAGATATCGACTAGTGCGGAAAAATATCGATAAACAAATGTCGATAATGGAAACGAGTGTACATGATTTATAATCATTTAAGTTATAGGTGCAGAATGTTAAAAAGTTGCATGAAATTGTTTTTTTTTTCACTCAAATTTATAAAATATTTCTGGGGACACCAGGATTTGTTTTATTTAAGATTAGATTTTATTAGTATCAGTTTTCATGTGTGCCATAATTAAGTGATAAATTATGAGTATCATTACTTTTTCATACTTAAGTATTAGTATATTCTCTATTGAATAGAACGGAGCACGGCATACATGCACTCACGATTGTATACCCAAGAGAATTAAAAATTAACTGTAGGACAAAACCAAATAAAACAAAAGTTGTTCAGCGATCATTTATTTATATACTTTAATCTGAATCTGATAATGACATTAGAGTTTGTGTCACGAACTCGGAATCTGAACTGCAGCTGCTGTCGCCTACGTTTATCAAAAACGGCTCATCTACAATGCTGTCGTATCGCACGTCTCGATCCCAATCATCAAAACAAAGTTTTAAAGCATTATGCCAACCAAGTTAGATATGCTATCTACTCTAAGCAGCCAAGAGATGGTTTAATCCTGTCCTTACTTGCAAAAAACATTAGAATTAGAATTTCTGGCACCGACTCCAAAAAATAACAGATAAATAATTGGAAATAGGTTTCTTGTACAATTCCCTATGGAATTGTACAACTATACTGTTCTATAACAGTTAGGTCATTTAATTATTATTTTGTACTTTTTAGTTTAAATTTGTTTATAATTTTTTTAGTTTTAATTAGCACTGTAGTCAGTTTTGAAGTCGGTTTTTTTTAAAGATTTTTTTTAAGAGGAGGGAGCTGCGCCTTTGACTTTGTTTTGTTAGCATCCTATACAGTACCTGACAAAACATCTGGTGTTTTAATTACTAAACTCCTAATTTTTAAGGAGTTCTAACATCAGCTCAGCTCCACATAATGACTGTCAGACATAACAACATGACAACATTAAGATACTAGTACGAAAAACCATTACGTGCCTTCAAAATTTTAGGGTTTCCCTCGATTACACCAAGATCCCATCAGATCTCGACTGGGCCAAAATGGGACCAACTAGAAGGTATAGCCTCTAAGTAAAAATTTTTTTTTTCAAATCGGTTCACAACTGACTGAGATATGCGGTAACATAGCCACAAAAAAAAACATACAGTCGAATTGATAACCTCCTCCTTTATTGAAGTCGGTTAACAAAAAAAAACATACAGTCGAATTGATAACCTCCTCTTCTTTTGAAGTCGGTTAAATAAGTTAAGTTTCATCAACACGACCCATCACTATCATGAACTGTCATAGGGATCAAGGTTCGCCGGGCCGGGTATAAGTCATTGACGTATAAACGTATACAAGTATGTCTATACGTTATTTTAGTCGCCATAGCACAAGCTCACGCTTAGTTTGGGGCTAAGTAATTGGTGTGTTTGTTGAAACAGTTTATTTTTGGGGAGCCTTAGAGATACCTCCGAGAGAGAGATATGAATTTTATATTAATTACAGAAAGCTGGTTTTTAAATGGCGTTAAAGTTGTTGAAAAGAAGTGATGGCGAGTGAAGATGATGATGATGAGCTACTCACGTTGGTCATGTACTCGTGCAGCAAGTCTTGCAGCGCCTGTCGCACCGCGTTGCACTCCGCAACGATGCGTTCGCGTCGTTCGTCCCTATACAAAACATTAGACAGCTAATTTAAAAGAAAATACGATTATTAATATCATAGTACCTGGGCGACCGACCTTGGCTCGGTACTATTTAATAAAAAAAAGCTTTATCAAATTGACAAATTGTGGGTGCGAAAAGAAGCAGGAATAACTACAGTACACTTTGTAAGTGTGAATAAGCACAAATAATTTTACAGTACTAATTGTGAGTCCGAGAAGAAGCAGGAATGTCTACAGGACAAATTGTGGGTGTGACGAGAAGCAGGAATATCTACAGGACAAATTGTGGGTGTGACGAGAAGCAGGAATATCTACAGGACAAATTGTGGGTGTGACAACAAGCAGGAATATCTACAAGACAAATTGTGGGAGTGACAACAAGCAGGAATATCTACAGGACAAATTGTGGGTGTGATGAGAAGCAGGAATATCTACAGGACAAATTGTGGGTGTGACAACAAGCAGGAATATCTACAGGACAAATTGTGGGTGTGACGAGAAGCAGGAATATCTACAGGACAAATTGTGGGAGTGACGAGAAGCAGGAATATCTACAGGACAAATTGTAGGTGTGACAACAAGCAGGAATATCTACAGGACAAATTGTGGGTGTGACGAGAAGCAGGAATATCTACAGGACAAATTGTGGGTGTGATGAGAAGCAGGAATATCTACAAGACAAATTGTGGGAGTGACGAGAAGCAGGAATATCTACAGGACAAATTGTGGGTGTGATGAGAAGCAGGAATATCTACAGGACAAATTGTGGGTGTGATGAGAAGCAGGAATATCTACAGGACAAATTGTGGGTGTGATGAGAAGCAGGAATATCTACAGGACAAATTGTGGGTGTGATGAGAAGCAGGAATATCTACAGGACAAATTGTGGGTGTGATGAGAAGCAGGAATATCTACAGGACAAATTGTGGGTGTGACAAAAAGCAAGAATATCTATAGGTCTGTTTAATCTAAGTTGATTTTCAAAATATTTAAAAAGGAAAACTGAATTCATAACTGACTGACTGTCATATCAAAGCACAGTCTAAACTACTAGGTTTAGAAACTTGAAATTCAGCACGTTTTTTAAGTGTAGGTGAACACTAGGAAAGGAAATTTACCCCTTATGGGAGACACGGGGGTAAATTTTTAAATCTAAATCGGTAAAATATGGTATTTATTTAGCTACTTTCAGTTTCAATTTTTTTTAAATGCTACTTCTATAGGGGTGAAAAGAGGGGTGCAAGTTTGTATGTAATTAATTTAATTTGTAAAATTTTATAACCATAATTCACAAACACGTCGTTGAGGTCATAATGTAACTTAATCAATTTTTTTTTTATTTCTTCTCCACAATCAAAGTAAATTCAAAAGTTAGGACAGGTTACAATTTTAAGGTACAGAAATTTGATTGTTTGACTTAATAAACCATCTTTTGCCTGTATTTATTGTATGCTGTTATATTATGAAGTAAATAAATGAAAATGAATATGGGAATTTCAACAGTTGCACGGACAAGTCGTGGGCAACCACTAGTAAGTAAATAATTGACGACCGTCATAGTGTGGTCGTTCGCGCACCGGACTTCTAAACGAGGCGGTTGCGGGTTCGAATCCCGCAAGGGGCAAATGTTTGTGTGATGAGCACGAGCTTTTGTACCTAAGTCATGAATGTTTATATGTATTTAAGTATTTCTATCCGTTATCCTAGTCACCATAGCACAAGCTCACGCTTAATTTGGGGCTAGGTAATTGGTGTGTTTGTTGAAATAATTTATTATTATTACTATTAATTACCTAGTGCAAGAGCTATCGGCCATGAGCGCGGCGCCAGAGATAATAGACTCGAGTCGCTCCTCCAAAGATGGCCGCGTGCGAAGCTCGGAGTACGCTAGTGGCTCCATCACCATGCGCTCCTGAAAGATTAATCCAATTATAATATTATACTAATATTTATATATTTTAGGCTACAGACTACAAACTAATACAGGCCCATAAAATAAATACTTTACCACAATTCTGACGAATTTCACGACACCTTATATGTCAAAAACTGTCCAGCCGTTTGGGCTGTAGGGCGTGCCAAACAATTATACACATACATTTATACTCTCAAAAATCATAACTAACCGCAGTCGGGTGAAAAACATAACTCTCCTTTCGCAGTCGGGTAAAAAAACATAACCCACCTTCTGCAGTCAGATAAAAATAATGTTTAGATACAGAAATCGTGCTGCGAAATAGTCCACACGATCATTCAAATAATCGTTTACTTTATAATAACCTTTTGTCATTATAAGTCAGCCTATTAGATCCCACTGCTGGGAAAAGGCCTCACCTCAACTATGAGGAGGAACGAGCCATACTTCACCACGCGGGCTCAGTGCGGATTGGTGGAGGGGTGTCTGTAAGGCAAGTGACAAACCTTACTGTCAGAAGTTATGAAGCCGCCCTAGGGCCTCTAGGCTTAACGACTAATACCACAGATATTAGCCGGGACCAACTGCTTAACGTCCCTTCCGAAGCACGGAGATGCTTGTCATGGACGTCACTTAAATGGTCAGAATGGTCACCCATCCAATCACGACCGCGCCGTGGGTTGCTTAACTTTTGGTATCACTACCAAAGCGCTGCCGCCACTGCGCCACAAGCACCTTTTGTCATTACGGTGTCTCTAATAAATAATTTGAATAATTATTCCTGAGGAAAAAGGTTTCTATAGACAGTCGGACAGACAGACAACAAAGTGATCCTATAAGACTTCAATTTTTACCCTAAAAATGATGATAACTCACATCAAAGTCATCAAGTGCCTGAGCCAGTTCTCCGGGCCCTTCAACCGGAGGACGATTGCCGCCTGAAAACAAACAAAAGTTATATAACAAACATTTCGAACAGTATAATTGATGGAATCAGCCGTTATTTTGCGGAAATCCATTATTAAATGGGTGAAATAAAATTATTTCGCTTTAAATTTCCGCTAAGAGACGCTGGCGCAGGCACCAAAACCACACCAACCGCAACCGCGTTGAGTACCAGTTCAGGCAAATGCAGAATGCACCGCCCGCCCTCCCTCAATACGCATGCACCCTTTGAAATATTTTGTAGACCTTTATCCTTTGAGGATGGAACGCGTCAAGGTTTTTAGGGTTCCGTAGTCCGACAAGGAACCCTTATAAGATCGTTCAGTCCGTCCGTCCTAGTCTGTCACAGCAGAATATCTTCTACGTTTATGGACTGATTTGCATGTAACTTGGTTCGAGGATACTTCACATATAGATCTCATTTTTAAAAATACAAAAAACTAAAATTACCCCTTTTTAAAGGTACCTTCCCATACATGTAAAGGGGGGTGAATTATTTTTTTGAGTGCACCCCCTTGTGTGGGGTATCGTTGAAAAGGACTATGAAAATAAGGTAGGGTTTCCATACAACACTTTTTTATCAGCTTTACCATTTGCGAGGTATAGCCCGCCAAAGTCGTTTAGACGGCGTCCCCCCCCGTCCCCCCCCACCTGTAATTTCAAGTCTTGGACCTATAAACTTCAAATCACTCACGTAAAGAAACAGGCGCGGAAACAATTTTAAATATTGTTTCGGGTATCCTGTGATCAATACTTATGAAATTATAAATAAAATAAAAATATATACTTTTTTCCAAAAAAACAGTATAAACTTAAAAAATGTTTTTTAATCTCGAACAGTGCAATGGGTTCCTTAGGTTTAACGCTCACCGTTAGCGTTACCGTTATGTAACAAAAACCGGTATTTAGCGTTTGGAGTTCGACAGACTTTTATTTATTTATTTATTTAAGATCTATTGCATAACTAAAACTTTGTACAAAAGGCGGATAATGGCTTTTGACGTTTGTGAGATATAGTTAAAGTGAGATGGTGCAACCCAGCCATTTATTTTATGTAAATAAGTATTAGAACACACCCTGTATACACACATATAATAATGTCCTCCTGCACAAGTGTGTGCGCAATACACAGGTGCTCTCTCTGTTCCTTCACTCTCATAATTCGGTGAGACGGCAGTCCGACATGACCGTAGAGAGATCAGGCGCAGGACCAACGGCTTAACGTGCTTTCCCAGGCACGGGGGTGTAACACCACCAACTTCCTGACTCCGGAGCTGTGTCTGAGTAATTTAAGACAGAAAAACCCAAACACTCTCGGCCCGACCCGGGATTCGATCCCGGGACCTCGTGAATAGTACCCAGCGTGCTGTCCACTAGACCAACGAGGCAGTCATACACACATACGTAAACTCACCAGAAAAGTTCTATATTGGAAACCCTTTGCAGCTTACAGCTGTTCAGTCTAAATTAAAGTTAAATCAGTAACTAAATTAATAATAGTCCGTCTCTTTTTGCCAAACAAATGTTTGGCAGAGAAAGAGAGAGACACATTGGAATCAGATGTTCCTGTAGCAGATACATTATGCCTTGCCAGAAACAGCCACAGTATGTGCGTTCGTCTATTTAATTTGCTACCGAACCACTAAATAAATTAATTAATGTTCAGATATTCAAAGTTTGTCAATTACGGCGCGACATAGTCAATTATGACAAAGCGCCTTAAATAAAGAAAAAAAAAAAACACATTCAAAAGTTGTCATTTAATATTTTTAAAAGAATTATTTTTAAAGTGCTGGTTGAGAACTGTTTCTATGACATAGATGAGTTCACAAAATTCTGTCGTGATGGCCATCTTAAACGAATTGTTATCACCTAATACCTGACATCCATACTAATATTATAAATGCGAAAGTGTGTCTGTCTGTCTGTCTGTTACCTCTTGACGCTTAAACCACTAAACCGATTGAGATGAAATTTGGTATGGAGACAGTTCGTGACCCTGGAAAGGACATAGGCTACATTTTGTCGCGATATAAAAACATTAAGGGGTGAAATCGGGGATGAAAGTTTATATCCAACTCTTGCGTGCGAAGTCGTGGGGGGGAACCACTAGTGTTATATATTTCTGTTTATTTTTGACAACTTGACATCATACCTGTTATTTTATGACATTTTCGTTATTATTAATATTTTAATTTAATTGCACATCTAAATTTTAAACTCCTACCAATCTAAATACTGGACATAAATATTTTTGTTACTGTATTGTTGCTTATTAGTTAATATTGCATGACTACGAAATGTTTGCCTATCGTTACATCGATGAAACATGATTGTTCACTTTTACTAATGTTAAGACCTGATATATATACTTACCATGTTTTAATGCCAATAAATAATCATTCATTCATTCATTCATTCATTCATTCATTCATTCAAGCCCAATGAAACTTACCATTGGCGGGCGTAGGCCTGCCCTGGGCCACGGCCGAGATGGTATCAACAGCGGAGCAAACCGCGCGCAAAACATAGTCGCGGTTCGCCTTAGCAGCCGCTAGTTCGGGGTGACGCACGTAAACCTGCAAACGATATTATGTTTTAGTATCTACACGAAAATAAACTGCATAAAAAACATGGCTGCATAGTTCTGGGCCCTAAGACAAGATGCAATCTATTCTACAGCGAACTTCGCTAGGATCACTTTGTTGTCAGTCTGTCCGTGTGTCTGTCAAAAACCTTTTTCTCAGGAACGCGTGGAGGTATAAAGTTAAAAATAACCTCAAATACTTTTGTCTATGGTCCCTTGAAGCTGTACAAAAATCAAGCTTTTAAGTAAACGCAATTAAAATATACGGCCATATTTGCCGTATTTTAGGGGAATCGAAACCTATGGGGTACTTCCCATGGACCTAGAACCATGAAATTGAAGGCAAGAAGGAAGGTAAAGGAAAAAGTCCAATAACCGTGAATTTGTGATTACATGTTAGAAAAAAACCTTTGTATGGAACCCTCAGTGCGCGAGTCCGACTCGCACTTGCCTGGTTTTTAAATGGCCTTTTACTGGCTTTCATTTGATACCCATATTGCTATGATAAGCAAAAAATCATGCGGACATGTCAAAAATATAAAGGTTCCTTGTAGACTACGGAACCCTATGAACTAACCTTGGAGGCAGTAAGCAGCATGGTGGAGTGCTTCTTCAGCACAGCCCTGGCGGCGGCGAGGGAGTCCTTCATCACCGGCTCCTGCAAATTCAAATACTGAGATAATATCATTAAAAAAAACTAAATCAAAATCGGTTCATCCGTTCGAGAGCTACGATGCCACAGACAGACACACACACACACACGCACACACACACACACACACACGCACACACACGCACACACACGCACACACACACACACACACACACACAACACACACACACACACACACACACACACACACACACACACACACAGAGACACGTCAAACTTATAACACCCCGTCGTTTTAACTCCTCAAGTGCTATAGGCAAAGGTTAACACAATTTCGTGATTTAATCCGGGGTTTCTCGGATGCGACGTGGCTCCTATGCCGCTACACCACGGGGTCCCTTACACCACCCGCTGAAACTCCCACTCACCTTCAGCTCGTGCTGTCGCCTCGCAGCCTGAGCGGCCAGCTCGTCGGCCGACCGACCGAACTGTCGCGCCGACTCTACCAGCTCCGACTGCGACGACGCCGACTTAAGCTTGTCCAAGTCGTTCTCCACCTGTGGGCAAAAGAGACAGCTTTATAACTTCAGAACTGCGTTTACCAGTGATTTGAACATGACAGATCAGGAACACTAATAAAAAATATTTTCCCTCACCTCACTCTTGTTACTCGTAAGTCTAGACGTAACAAAGGTGAGGTGAGGGAAAACATCGTGAGGAAACCTGCACATTCATGCCTGTATATGTAACCATGATTCAAAACTGGTCAGGTTCCCCTGTTCAAAGGGTCACGGAGGTCAGATGGCAGTCGCTTAACTGTAATTACCTGATCTGCTATATCCTGGATCATGGTCAGCGGACCCTGGGCACTCGCGTGTAGGCATGGAAATGATTGCTACTTTTAATTCATTTTCATTTCATGAAATGATGATTTTTTTTCATATGAAATCACATGTGAAATTTCATTGGCAATGATTTTTTTACGCAGTGTCATAATGTAACACTTTTTGCTATTTGCTACTTATAATGAAATATGAATTATTGTGAACGGTTGCTAATTTGCTACTGATATGAAATTTCATATTTAGGTTGTCATGAAAAATCATGGCAAACGAATCTTAACTTTATGTTCATAAGTTTAAAGTTCTTAAAATGCCCACCCAGTATTGATCGTCACCTATGATCGCATGACTAGTGTGTTTGTCTTTTTCTAACGCGCACCTAGGGCAAATCATTCCTACTCGCTCGCTTCGCTCTGCTACAAGCAGTCATCCAATGAATGAAATTCATTTCATGAGCATGATCTATGATTTCGCAGAGAGCGATTTGTAGCAGTCTATATGAAAAAAAATAGCAGGTGTGAACAATGAAATTCATTTCATATGATTTTTCATCTGCTATTCATGAAATCTTCCATGCCTACTCGCGTGCGTGTGCACAATCGGGATAACGCTAGAATGATGATATAGACGTAATAAGGGGCACTTAAACACGTACCAAACTTAACCCCACCACTAACTAGTTTACCACTATAAGTGCTTCTTGTATCCAATAATAGTCTGGTTATTTTACACAATACCACAGAATAAGTACTAGTACTCCGTAGAGAAGTTTGACTTTGCAATGAACTTCAAAGAAATGTCTACTCAATGTTGTCAACGATATAGTGTAATTTAGTTCGCCTTAGACTCAAGCACATTTTCGTGTAGACACCTACAGAAATACATTGCAAGATAATTTCATTCTTATAACTCTGGAATATGATTCATAATACACCAAACCTATTCAGTGACGTAATATTACGCGACGCGATAGGGTTGACTGCTACGAGAAGCTTCTAACGCCATCTAGCGCCTCTTTCTAGTACTTTATTAATTCTCGTCCAGCCAGCAACAACGTAGCCGCGCGGCCGCCGGTGAATAAAACGCGCGAGCGTGTCGCTGTCCGGTAGCGACACGCAACTTGTTTTAGCCCCTTACAAAGGGTCGCCGCGCGTAGGTACGTTTTTGCTACCTACGCGGGGAGATACACAGCAGACAATACTTAATGCGAACTAACGTCTATCACATTATTTAGAAACAAACAGACAACTTTGCCACAGTTAATAAGTAATATTTTTTGTTGACGTTAATGTTGCCAACATAAGTTAGGAATAGTAGATTGTTATACAAGGGACGAAAGTGACCATTCCACTCGAGAAGTTTTTGGCGCTCGAACGAAGTGACAGCGCCAATAGCTCGAGAGTTGAATGGATGCTTTCACCCAAGTTAAACATACTATTTTGCATTTCGACTGTGAGGAAATCAAGGGGATTGATAGACTATCGATAGTTGAGGCAAAAGCAATAGTATCGATAAAATATCGATAGTTTCGATAAAATATCGATAGTATCGATAAAATATCGAGAGTATCTATAGACTATCGATAGTCTAGGCAAAAGCAATAATATCTATAGTCTACCGATAGTAATGATAGTATCGATAGTAATGGTAGTATCGATAGCTCCGTTAATAAAAATACTATCGAAATATAGTAACACTATCGATACTATCGATAGTATTCAAAGTTCAATACTAAAATCACTATTGATAGCTGATACAGCTCTGACTATTGCAATAACTATCGATACTCTCGATAGTGACCTTTTATTCAATAGTAGGAGTGGAGTATAAAGTAGGAGGGAAAATCTATTTCCCACCCGGCTATCTACACATGAAAGTTCAACTTTACGAACAGGTGATAATAAAAAAATTTTTTGGTTTCTGTCTTGAAATAACTCAGAAACAGCTCGTAGTCAGACTTGGTGTGATAGCGCACCTGTGCCCCGGAAAGCATGTTTAGCCGTTGGTTCTGCGCTTGATATCTCTCCGGTCATGTTTGACTGATGTTTTACCGATCTTTGAGGGTAAAGGGTAAAGGAACAGAGAGTGCACTATATTCTTCACACACTTTTTAAAAGAAAGAAAATACATTTATTCAGCAAAACACACATACATACACGAAAGTTACAATTACGGAAAACACAAGACTATTACTACGAGGATGTGAATAAACTGTAATTATGTTGCGTACTTAGTTGAGCCAGGCCTGTGTATCTTCCCGCGTAGGTAGCAAAAAACATACCTACGCGCGGCGACCCCTACGTAAGGGACTAAACAAGTTGGGTGTCGCTAGCCGGCAGCGACACGCTCCCGCGTTTTATTCACCGGCAGTGCGCGACACTAGGTTGCTGGTTGGACGAGCGTGAATAAAGTCCTAGAAAGATGCGCTAGATGGCGTAAGTAGCTTCTTGTGGCAGTCAACCCTATCGCGTTGCGTGATAGTACGTCACTGAATAGGTTTAGTGTATTATGTATCATATTTCAGAGTTATAAGAATGAAATTATCTTGCAATGTATTTCTGTAGGTGTCTACACGAAAATGTGCTTGAGTCAGAGGCGAACTGAATTACACCATATGTTAACAACATTGAGTAGATATTTCTTTGAATTTCATTGCAAAGTCATACTTCTGTGCGGAGTACTAGTACTTATTCTGTGGTTAAGCTCGGCCCGGATTGGCCGTCGTAGCTGAAATTCTGTAGGAGAACATAACCTCGCAGCTTTTAAATCGCATATAGGGTATAATTAGAGATAAAGGGTGACCTACCTTCACCATACGAGAGAGTGCAAATGAAGGACCATGATCAGTGGACGGCGATAGGATTATGAGTCAATTTGTATCATCGAGTCCACGCAGACAAAGTCGCGGAAAACGACTAGTTACAGTTCTTAGCCTAACCAGCAGCAGGTGCACGTCCACCAGATCAGCCAGTATCAACAGGCGCGTCACAGCGGACAGAAGAGACATGCTACATTTGGGCAAGTGTACGAAAGAATTTTTACTTATTGGTTTCACCGGGGCTTTTTACTACACGAATACAAGAAGTATGGCTCCTCACTATGGCTCACTCTTATTTCATTGACGAACAGGAGAGATGAAAACCACTTACAGTTCTCAGCCTAGCCAGCAGCAGGTGCACGTCCACCAGATCAGCCAGTATCAGCAGGCGCGTCACAGCGGACAGAAGAGACATGCTATATTTTGGCGAGTGTACGAAAGAATTTAATTTATCATCGGGATACGTACCAAACGTTTTGAAACTATGTACGTTCCTCTTGCGTACTGCTATAGGAAGACATTTGTTACCTTCTGAAGTGTATCCTAAACATGACCTGTATGGATACTTTCGCTTATAATCTGATGAGATTGCGGTAATCTGAAGAAACACTTACAGTTCTCAGCCTAGCCAGCAGCAGGTGCACGTCCACCAGATCAGCCAGTATCAGCAGGCGCGTCACAGCGGACAGAAGAGACATGCTATATTTTGGCGAGTGTACGAAAGAATTTAATTTATCATCGGGATACGTACCAAACGTTTTGAAACTATGTACGTTCCTCTTGCGTACTGCTATAGGAAGACATTTGTTACCTTCTGAAGTGTATCCTAAACATGACCTGTATGGATACTTTCGCTTATAATCTGATGAGATTGCGGTAATCTGAAGAAACACTTACAGTTCTCAGCCTAGCCAGCAGCAGGTGCACGTCCACCAGATCAGCCAGTATCAGCAGGCGCGTCACAGCGGACAGAAGAGACATGCTATATTTTGGCGAGTGTACGAAAGAATTTAATTTATCATCGGGATACGTACCAAACGTTTTGAAACTATGTACGTTCCTCTTGCGTACTGCTATAGGAAGACATTTGTTACCTTCTGAAGTGTATCCTAAACATGACCTGTATGGATA
Organism: Pyrausta nigrata; assembly: GCA_949316185.1. Classification (NCBI taxonomy): domain Eukaryota; kingdom Metazoa; phylum Arthropoda; class Insecta; order Lepidoptera; family Crambidae; genus Pyrausta; species Pyrausta nigrata. The sequence goes on along the minus strand of OX438964.1, from coordinate 7,666,016 downwards.
CTTTCGCTTATAATCTGATGAGATTGCGGTAATCTGAAGAAACACTTACAGTTCTCAGCCTAGCCAGCAGCAGGTGCACGTCCACCAGATCAGCCAGTATCAGCAGGCGCGTCACAGCCGATAGTAAAGCGCGCGCCGCCCGGACCATTCCCGAGCGGGCGGCCGACGCGCAAGGCTGCTCAGAGAACTCGCGCGCCGCTACGCTCATAGCCGCGCCTGTTTGTGACAAGCAAGCATAGTTATTAAAAAACATAACCCTCCTTCCGCAGACGGGTAAAAAACATGTTTTGTTTTTTGACTGCTAAAATTATTATATTTTTTAAACGGTCTTTTCACTGGCTTTCATTTGATAGTCATATTGTTATGATAAAGAAAAAACCGGCCAAGTGCGAGTCGGACTCGAGCGCGAAGGGTTTCGTACCATTTACTTAAAAAATAAATTTAAAATTTAAAAACCCCCGACACAAAATAACAGATGCACATAGGAAAAGTAAGTAGATAAACTTAGAAATAAAATGCAATTCGCAATTTTGTGATAGCGACCATCTTGGATTAAAAATTTAGCATAGTGTGTAATAGTATTCTACTAGTCAGCCCTTTCATTGGATACCCATATTGAGGGAGTTTCAGCAGCCATCTTGGATTTGAAATTTGTTACAGTGTATAGTATTCTACTAGTCAAGCCCTTTCATTTGATACCCATATTGAAGGAGTGTAAACAAAATATGTAATCCGCCATTATGTTACGGCGGCCATCTTGGATTTGAAATTTGTCATAGTGTATAGTATTTTACTAGTCAAGCCCTTTTAATTGATACTCATATTGAAGGAGTTTAAAAAAATATGTTATCGGCCATCTTGGACCGATTTTCATCAAACATAGCTAAGAACACTCTCGACTAATTCATCATTCAAACAATAAAAACTAAATCAAAATCAGTTCATCCGTTAGGGAGCTACGATGCCACAGACACACACACACACACACACACACGCACGCACGCACGCACGCACGCACGCACACACACACCCACACACACACCCACACCCACACCCACACCCACACCCACACCCACACCCACACCCACACCCACACCCACACCCACACCCACACCCACACCCACACCCACACCCACACCCACACCCACACCCACACCCACACCCACACCCACACCCACACCCACACCCACACCCACACCCACACCCACACCCACACCCACACCCGCCCGCACGCCCGCACGCACGCACGCACGCACGCACGCACGCACGCACGCACGCACGCACGCACGCACGCACGCACACACACACACACACACACACACACACACACACACACACACACACACACACACACACACACACACACACAGACACGTCAAACTTATAACACCCCGTCGTTTTTGCGTCAGGGGTTAAAAACCTGATGAAAAACCACAATACAAGAAAATAATTAAAATGAAATTTAAAAAAAAATGTAGTCCCCTACAAAAAGCATGAAATAAAAATAAATTAAAGATTTAAAAACCCCCGACACAAAATAATAGATGCTCCTAAAAATCCTAAAACAAGGTTTTATAACTATAAAATTATAGCTAGATACAATACAGTGGGTTTAAATGGAAACCCTAAAAAAAGCAAAAAATAAAACTGAAATTTTGACCCTACGTAAGTATACACTATAATTATTTTTGTATTTTTAAAAATGAGATCTATATGTGAAGTTTCCTTAAACCAAGTTACATGCAAATCAGTCCATAAACATAGAAGATATTCTGCTGTGACAGACTAGGACAGACGGACTGAACGATCTTATAAGGGTTCTTTGTTGGATTACGGAACCCTAAAAAGCCCATTTCATGCTTTGGCTACCCAATTGCTTCAAAAAGTTTTTGTGAGCATAAGACTGTAAGATATTGGTACACAGTCAACATGCAGCTTAGCTTCGCATTATTACATTTTAAAAAAATTATGTAAGAAAGGGAAGTCATTTATTTCAACTTGTAATTAAGTGTTTTTACCAGACTGCGGAAGGAGGGTTATGTTTTTCGAGAGTATGTATGTATGTATAATTGTTTGGCACGCCCTACAGCCCAAACGGCTGAACAGTTACTGACATATGAGGTGTCGTTGAATTTGTCAAAATTGTGAGATTGACAAAGGCTATATACATTTTAAAAATGGCGCCCGCAAATGGAATGGGGAAGGGGCGATTGATTTTTTTCCTTACCATAGCAATATGGGTATCAAATGAAAGCCAGTAAAAAGACCATTCATAAAATTATGTATACTTGTCTTAAATTATTTTAGTTTATCATCAAATTGCTCAAAAGTAATACAGAAAACCACTTACCAGCCTTTCTAACCTCCTCAACTGCAGCCAACATCTCCTGAGTAATCTCCGGATTCTCATAAGCAATGGTCTGCCCTCGTTCAATGAAGATCTCCGTGGCCCTCTCAACGGTCGCCACCAACGCACTGGCCCGTTTAGACTTCCCCGGTCTCTTCTTCTTAGCAGCCTTATCTTTGCTGTTCACAAGAGTTGTGACTTGAAGCACAAGCGGCTCCAATGTACGCTCCACAGATGTGGTACGAATTTCTAGGTTTTTCGGGTCCCATTTTAGGGTTAGGGTCCCGGTTGTACCATATGGATCTGTCATCGCCACTGAAAAGATTAAAATAAAATTTGTAGTTAAGGTAAGCATTATTTCAATTTAAGCATACAACAGGCTATGAATAGTAACTCGGCTGTCGGTGTAACATTATATTTTTATAACTTAAGCAATTATTTTGCAAGTTTTTACGAAATTAAATTAAATTTCACTTAAAAAATTAATTGACTGTGTCATCCGGTGGGACTCGAACCCACATCCCTTCGCTATCCGGGCGAGTGCTCTTATCAAATTTAAATGGAGTGGTTTGCAATCCGATTACTTAATAAAAAAAGGGAATTAATTTGTATAAAAGGTTAAGCTGATTTCATCTTAACTGATGGTTAAATATTTGTAAAAATATTTCCATTGGATACATGCGGGTACATTTCCCAAGTATTGATGAAATCGAACGCCGGCTCACTGGCATAGCAAGCACTTGCAAAAATTCGTCGACTAACTAACGTCCTCCGGAGCTTAGTTGGTAAGAGCACTCGCCTGGATAGCGAAGGGACGTTGGTTCGAGTCCCACCGGATGACACAGTCGATTAATTTTTGTAGGTGAAATTTGATTTAATTTTGTAAAAACTTGCAAAATAATTGCTTAAGTTATAAAAATATAATAATAATATTCTTTATTTTTCGCTCCACAATCTATGGTACAGGATAAGAAACATTACAGGTGACAGTTTTAAATTGGGAGAGACTGGCGTCTTAACTAGGTAAAAGCCTGTACCACAGAGCACCAGCACTCTCCTTTCCCAGTGTCTATACTACTCTCAACTGACACTCCCAGAGTCTGTTAGTTATCCATTACTGGTTATAATTTGTAACATTGAAGGTTTAGTGACAATGTAATGGTACACCAACTTGGTTGTTGTTCAATGGGACATGAAAAGTCCTACAGCTGTGAATTTCATGCAATCTACAACTAGTACAGCTAATTATAGGAATGTTGATCACTAATGCAACAGCTGTTAAAATAAAAAAAGCACTTTTAAATTTTATTAAAAACAATACAACACTTTGCTTTGCATTCAATATTCAAATTATCTATTCTCTATTCATATTGATCTATCAATTTGGCAATTGTGTTACAAGTTGCCCTATTTTATTAACCAATGCTGGATAACTGTTTCTTGTGTACCTAGCTAATTAAATCAAGTAGAAGAATGTCAGTAGGTATGTGTACTAGAATGGATGACTCATAGCGTGGCTTATTTTAATTTAATTTACTAAATTATGCTACAGATATAATCATAGTGTTATAAATAAAGATTGTAGACGAAAACTGATCTATAAATCGTCTGAATTCATGAATAAATAAACAAATTAGCGAGTGAAAGGTAAACGGCTGCACAAACAAATTGAGAAGTCAGTATCTTTTATCAGTGATCAAGTCCAACCTAACTTCTCAATTTAACAAGGTTATACTTCAAAACAATGAATGGAGTCAACTTACTTGTTCCAGGGGTGGAATCCAACAATATACTTAGGTCAAATTAGTTTGAATCGATGCACTTAATAACTACACACACTAATTAACTTATTCGATGTGAAAAATCCCGAAGAAAAATACAAAATTAGGTAAAAATGCGATTACAACAACCAAGGCGTGTCAAAAAACACTACGCGACATGCACAGATTACAAATTTTTTTGACGTTTTAAATCGATTAATCGTACCGAGTCGCCTAATCGATACTATTATTCAACCGTTTAACTATCAACTATTTTGGATAATATGTATAGCCTGACCCACAGACCACACAACCTATAGACCACGCTTTTATCAACTCTAATACGAAAACAAAATCGCCAAAAGTTGGTGGGGTGCGGGGAGAGGTCTGCTCGTTCCGATTGGCTAGTACAAGGAGACGTCAAATTTGACAATGGCAGTGATAGCTCACTAGTGATGGGCAAGACATATCTTGATATCGATACCTTAGTTTAAAAAAAGTAAGAAAATATTTAGGAGCTTTAAAATAATTCATTTAAAAAACACACGTACAACCGACACCGATAAATAGCAATTTAAAAAAAAACTGGAGTGGGCAAAGGTCAATCGCCGGAGATCTCACGTTATTTAGCTACTTTTCATAATTTAGCGGTTTTAGTAAAACAAGTTACCTATCTCACTCAACATCATTTTGTTAAGTGTACGAAAACTAAGTGTGAAAAAAAATGGTAATCGTACGCAATGTGAGTTTGATATATTTAATTTAAAAAGTTTAGTTAAGTTGTTTGTTTTATTAGTTAAAGTTTGTTTGTTGAAGCACTTTACACTTATTTCAATTCATCGTAAGTGCTCTTATGTAAAGTCACTTTATTCAAATATATATGAAATAACTGAAATTTAGATACCCACTTATCACTTGTTTTGTTAAGGATTTGTCGATATTTTGAATTTTAAGTTTACTAGTATGTGTCTCGACACTATTTTACTCCTAGCTAATTGACAAATTGAGACAACATCATTTGAACTAAACTTGCGAGAAAGGGATGGCAAAAAAAAGACATCAACGCGTGCTCTTTGAAATAAAACATTTTATTTCACTTTTGATATTGGAGTATTTCAATTAATTTGATAGGAATAATTACTTACCGTTGAAATGTAATGCCATCTTTCGTGAGACTAGATGTTGTACTACACTTTTCACACCATTTCACTGAACAATACGGCATTATTACCGCTTATTTTTATTTTTTTTCGGGAGCAAGGTCAATGTTGTTACTTTGAGTCTCGGTAGCGGAATGAGAAACGAAAGGGGGCGGGGCCGGCTGTTATGCAGTGATACTGCATAACCTAGGCGAATGTAAGTCCCCCGCAATACGTGGTCTTTAGGTTGTGTGGTCTGTGGCCTGACCAAAAATATATGGGACCTCGCCATATTGCGGAAAACGACAGGAACTAATTTATTTTACTGGCAATAGAAACCACAAATCGTCATTGTCATGTCATAATCACAAATTATAAAGAGTATGCCTAAAGGTTAGTGTCAAAATTATTAGTGTCAAAGAGCAAGCTTGATCAAATTTTCGAGTATGTGATATAATTATGAGTTAAAACGCCGAAAACTATTCGCTGTCGTATAAGAAAAGTGGTTTAGCATGTGTTTTAGTCATTTTCGACAAGGAAATCTGTGTAATCAACATAGTTTCCGTAAATGAATTATCGGTTTAGTTGTCATATCACAATTTTTGGTACGTCATATAGTGCGAATAGTGAGAATTTGCTATTGATGGTAACGGAGAATAATTTAAAATCGATTTTGAAAAATAACGATTATTTATACTTATTTTGAGAGCTTTATTTTCTTTATTTCAATCCTGCTTTGATATTTTACTGTAATAGTTTGTAGAAGTTTAAAATTTTTTATATACAATAGTTGAAATATTCTGATACCATAATTAATAATATCATTTAGAGGAACAACAGGTAATTTTACTTCTACCCGACTGTAGTTTGGCAAAAATAAGCCACTGAATTTAATGAGTACCTAATTTGCATGTGTACAGAACACATACTATACTTGTTTTCGCATTGTAGAATCTGTTACCTGACTTCGAAATGTAACATAAATGTGAACATATAAATATATACTCTTTAAATGTTAATTTGCCAATCTACGCTAGTATGATTATATTTAGTGTTGTCATATAAAGAGGATTTGTAGCACCCTTAATTCAGGTCCCATATATTTCTGGTCAGGCTATAGATAGATTTATTTTGTGTATTATACCTCCTACCCTACTCTTAGCTCTACTAGAAAGACTGACTGTTTGAAATAATTTAATGATGATTTTGCAAAGTCAATTTGAAAGACTAGCTGTATTATACATATTGTAGCAAGCAAATTCCTCAAGCTGTAAAACTTGCTGAAGTTAACTTGTCACACACCTGTTTACAATCTGGTAACAGCTTGCGGAAGTCAACTAAGAACTATGACATAATACTCGTACCATCATACCCTACCATCGTGTTTCAATTGGCACTTGGATAATTTTAATAGAAACGAAAATCGACAAGGATTTCACTGGAAAAGATAAACTAACCAGTGAAAACTTACTGAAACTAAACCACAGATTATATGATAGTTACTAATACGTCTGAAACTCAGTAATACAGTCCGGGAATCGAACCCACGACTTCACAGTTCACGTATGAGTTCTGAAGTTTTCTTTCGGCTATCGCTCCTATCATACTTAAAACACAACCTGCAGGAAAATTAAACCAAATAATATTATTTATTAAAATTTATTTATTAATATCATCATCATCCACGTCCAAAAAATTCATTGGGTCGGATGTTACGTCTGACTGTACAACCGTGGATGTTTCTAAAGTCAGATTTAATACTTGTGGATTAGTTGGGTGTATACCCTTCAAGCGATCCAGCATCTCTTTTCTTACATTTCGTGTGTTATCATCACCATCGATAGGCATAGTCTCGTTTAGATATCTTTCTACGTCTGCAATGTTCGTCATATTTATATCTCGCTCCTTAATATCATTCAAGAAATCTAATTCAGCAGAATTATTAAAGAACTGTGGATCTTCTAATTCGTCGCCCGATAAAGGCACTACACCTGTCAGATTCCTATGTGATTCTACTTCCTTTATGATGTGATTAGCCTTAGTTGACGTTTTTGGCATCATTAACATTTTCCTTTCGTTAGTTTCGTTCGAAGTCCTAAATACAGGATAGAATGTATTATTATCTAATTGAGTTGTAACTTTTGTAGTAGTTGAGACGGTGGTAGTCTTTTTAGGTTTGGCTGTAGTTGTAGTTTTGGTTGTAGTAGTAGTTGTAATAGTTTTTGTAGTTAATTTAGGCGTGGTTGTGTCCTTCTTGACTGTGGTGGTACCTTCCCAGAAATCTAGTTCTCCGTACTGAGTAGGTGTTTCGTACGAGTCTTTGTTTGTCACTTTCATCTGTTCCTTCACTACTTTTAATTCTCTTTCCAAATCATTAATTCTTTTCAATACGTCTGGTGCAGGACTAGTTGTTGTGTCAGTTACATCATTGGGATTACGAGTAGTAACGTTAAGAAAGGTGTCATTCCTGTTGCTCTTTCTAAAGGAATTTGTTACTAAATAAATATCTTCGTGAATTGGTAAGCCTTCGTCGGATTCTATAGAGTCAGATTCGGGTTTCTTATTCAAACTTTTATCGTTTAGATGTTTAGATTTTTTGTGGGTTCGTTGTTTAGGTTTTTTATGGTTTTTGTGGCCTCTGTCATACTCGTGATCTCTTTCTAACCCGTGGTCTCTGTCATTCCCGATGTTTCTGTCATACTCTTGACCTATCACAGGAGCAACACGGTGACTGTAATAAAATAGTTATATTACGCAGGTGATTAGAATTGTAAAGCCGCATTGGTTTAGAGGTCAGCAGGCTGATTTCTGTGTGTCCTGTGTTCGAATCTTGGGTTGGGCCGAGTTTCTGGATTTTTCTAAATTTAAATTTATTTGCTATAATAGGGTATGAACATGGGTATGGATAAGTTGGTCACAAGATTAATTGTTGCTTAGAACCTATTTAGCCATGAACATACAGCATGCAAACTTTTAAAACTATGAAATAACTCATAAACAGCTCGGATTCAGGAATTTGGTGATGTTAACACATTCATGTATCGAAAGCACGTTAAGCTGGTCCTGCGCTTGATCTCCCTCCGGCCATGTCCGATTGCCGTCTCACTGAACATTGAGAGTGAAGGACCAAAGAGTGCACATACTTGTGCACTCTAATAACCCACGCGCAGTTAGCTAATCTTATTTGAGACTGGCAGCTGTGGTCGGTATTCAACTAGGACGACTATATTATTATGACATTCTAATGTGATAATATTTCGTTAACTACTGTTGGCGCCTCATTGCTATCGTACCTACCTTTTATAAATTTTCCACGTCGTCGTCATAGTCGTTTTAGGCGTCCTTATCGCTCCCCCTAACAATTGATTCAAAGCTGAGCTGAACACATTGCTCAAAGTATCCTTCTTCACATTGATCTCTGCTTCGTGCTCTGCTACTATCTCTCTCGCTCTTTTCTTGTTCTTTTTCCCGCTTCTCAGAATATTTTTGTAGCTGCTGCCACTCATACGAGTGGCGTGTTTTGAAGATTTCTTCTTCTTCTTTTTGTGTGTCACGTCATCCAACATCGGTTCATCCTCTGGATACAGAGTGCCATACGCCGAACGATCCGTTGTCGTTTCGTGTCTGTGTCTTTTAGCTTCTTTTGAGCGATGCTTCCCAGTTTTACTTTTGAGTTGTTTCGGTGTTTGTATCTCGAGCTTTCCAGATATTTCGCCTTTCATGTCTCCTTTCGTACCGTGTTTTGTGTTAATAGGCTTGAATTTCCACACTTGGTGTTCAGTCTTTTGTGGATGGGCTAAGTCGTTCCAGAAAGTTTCTAACTTTAACTTCAGATCTCGTCGTGTGTCGCTGTCTAGACGACTGTAGTGGTCGAAGAGCAACGATCGAACTATTGCTCTTATGACTTGAACCAAATTCATGTTAGATCTTTTACTTTTGCTTCCATACGCTTCCAGATTGTTAAGAGCCGCTTTGAATCTACCCTCATGATGGTCTCCGTACAAGGAGTTGACGTAATTAACAACCTCTCGCTGGATCGAGTCAAGGTTATTGTTTTCGAACTGTCGTAATATCTTGTTCAAATTCTCCTTCACTGCTTTCGCCGGTGCATTCTTGATATTCTCTAAATTGACGGCCATAGCCCTTCGTATCTTACTCTTTTGGAACAGCTCGTGGAATCTGCAACCTTTATAATGATACTTTTTCATTTCCTCGACCAAAACCGATACTGCATCTTCCAAATCACTGTCGTCGTAAGAACGCAATATTCCTAATGACTGCCTGATAAAATCTGTGAACTTTAACTTGCTACCCGCAAAACTTCTTCTATAATTCTTATTTTTGTCTATGACTCCTTTGACTCGGTCGAGAAAGGTTCGTACTTTGTCTATGATCTGCACATCGGCGGAGTTTTCGGTATTATCAAACTCCACGATAGTTTCCAGGGCTAGATTCACACTGCGAGGCTTTGATGGCAATGGTGTTCTGCAAGCTGTTGAATTAACATTTAAGTTATTATCACCAATATCATTTGTAACCTACTTCGTTTTAAAATTTATTCTAGAAAGATTATGATGAAATTTTAATTGAGCATCAGAATTATTTTTTAAATAAGTTGTACCATATTTTAATTACAAATTATGTTAACCTCTTCAAAAGGTGTGGTAGGTCAATATTGGAAACGTATACCTAAGAGCCCTTTGTCGAGTCTATGTGCAAAAAAAAAACAATGTTATTATAATACAACGTTGGGAGGTCCTACGGTTGAAAATGTTACACCGAAGGGATCACCCTCCTTTAGTGACCTAAAAGAGTAATGAGGTCTAGTCCGATATGACCCATCTTCAGACTCCATCAGGTGAGACTGCGGCCAAATGTCTACCTATTAATTAAAAAAAACACATTCCCAGATGATAATAGACTTAAACATCGTATGCCAAAGCCTTTCCCATCGGTTTCCACACAGTGACTGGTTGATGTTCCCTGCATCCAGAGCGATCCTGCACCATTTACTAAATCGTCCGTCCATCTTCAATGCCAGCAGTAGTGGGTTCGATTCCCGCAAAATGCTTATGTAATAAGCATTTGTACCTGAGTCCCTGAGTCATGAATGTTTATAAAAAGTATGTCTATCCGTTTTACTAGTTACCATAGCACAAGCTACTGCTTTTTTAGGACCAATTAATTCGTGTGATTGTTGAAACAATTGGTATTATTACTATCTTGCGTTTAGTAATAAACCGCCTAAATTGTACCATTCTCTTTGAAATGTTTTGTCAACGTCTGTGTGTGGTGTGCAATAAAAAGTATGGTATATATATATCCTGCTTGTAGGCTGTTTCTGGTAAAAGTTTATCTATTACGGATTTTTGCTGACCCAACGTCAGTCATATACCCTGCCCTGCCCACTGCCCCTTATTCCATCAATCAAATTCAATTAATTTTTGCATATAAACCCAGTTAATATATAGATAAATTAGGGTTTTAAGTTTTAACTAACTCTTACCACAAGTGTGCAACAACGTTATAAACACAAGAGCTTGCATTTCGTAAAAGCAATAGTTTTCTATACTAATCTAAAAACATTTTAACGGTTATGGCCTATAAAATTGCAGTTTCTTGAAATGTTTTGTAGTATATTCAGAATTATGTTATTGTTTATTCTCTTTCTATTCCGTTGGAAATTAGCAACAGCAAATATTTCGTTATGTATGTACTTAAATGTTTCTATCCTATTTTGCTAAACAGGTACATTACCAATTACAAGTCTTAGTTACTAAACGTTTTCCATCCCCAGCATCAATAACCCCAAACAAGATAATTTTAACAACAGAAACAAATAAGGACCTAAAAAGCCTCCTTGACGAAGTCCCTCCACTCCCAAACATAAATCCAAACTTAACTCATTACGACTTAAGTTTGAGCGACGATGACGATCACCCTGAGTACCTACAATACATTTATAAAGACACCTGGTGGGTAACCTTAAAAGACTTAGCCACGGTATTCACAACTCCACCTCTGCCCCACCTAATGATACCTACCCGTCCTGAACGTGAAGATAACAACGAAACTATAGTCAGATTGAACCAATTGAAATTCCAAAATATTAAGGACATGTTAAAGAAACCTTCAGCTAAGTGTATTGATAACATGGTAGGTCACAAAGCAAGAGACGCGGCTACGAGGGTCAAACTGAAAGTTCTTAGAAAATCAAAAACTGATTACATTAGCCAGTTATTAGTTTTATTATATCTTTTCAAAATATTGTCCATTGACGTCAATTCACCGCTGCATGCGATGGAACCACTGGGAAAAGCACTTTGCCCACTCGTCCTTAGGGGTCTCTTCAATGGCATCGCGATACGCAGCCACCGCTTCTTCAGCATTCATAAACCGCTTTCCTTTAAGTTTTTCATTAATTTTTGGAAATAAATAAAAATCACAAGGCGCGAGGTCGGGGCTATACGGCGGGTGACCCAGTAATTCAACGTTTGATGTCGCTAAATAGTCGATCGTTCGCTTGGCGGTGTGCGACGAGGCGTTGTCGTGGTGAAGGAGGATCCTACTGCGAGGTCGTTTCTCTCGAACTTTTTCCAAGACAAGTGGCAAACAATTGGTAGTGTACCATTCTGCAGAAACTGTTTTTTGATCCTCTAACACAATTGTTGCGAAATGACCTATCCTTCCAAAGAACGAGGCCACCATTTTTTTTCCCGCACTTCGATCTCTCTTCACTTTAGTTGGCAACTCCTCGAAAGGAAACACCCACTGAGCAGATTGTCTTTTGGTTTCAGGATCATAACAGTAAATCCAGCTTTCGTCACCTGTTAGTATGTCGAACACAGCATTTGAGTCACCTCCGTTAAATCTTTCAATCATTTTACGGCACCAATCCACACGATGGAGTTTTTGAGCCTTAGTCAAATTATGAGGTATCCACCGGGCGCAAAGCTTTCTGACCGCTAAATATTCGTGGAGGATTTTGTGCACTTGACTCATACCGATGCCTAAGCTTGTCCGAATCTGCTGATAGGTCACTCTTTTGTCAGTCTCTATCATACGCCGCACAACACAGATGTTATTTTCAGTCGTCGCCGTAGAAGGCCGTCCCTCACGTACATCATCAGTGAGATTAGTGCGACCACGTTTAAACTCATTAAACCAGTTGTAAACAGTCGCACGAGATGGGGCTTCATCGTGAAAGGCCAATCGTAGTCTATCATAACTTTCTTGTTGACTTAAATGACATCGAAAGTCATAAAAAATCATTGCACGAAAATTTTCTCGTGTTAAATTCATTTTGACGTGACACAGACAATTTTCAATTTGCCGCCAAGTCGTAAAACAAATGACAAATGAATGAAATATATACTCAGTAATATTGGCAAAGAGTTCTATTTTCAAATTTTAGAATATTTTTTTTATTATATTGTTTATAAGTGGCCAGTTCTAAGAACTTTCAGTTTGACCCTCGTATGAAGAGAAATAAGCAGATACAGAGAATGAAGGTCGAACTTGAACCAACAAATGTTACCAAGGCTACTACTGTCATTAAGCTAGACGAAAAAGGTGTGAATGCTGTGACCGTAAATACGGATACGAAGAAACTCAATAAAAGCCTGAATTTTAGCTACAAAAAGATAGTTGAGAGTCTAGAATTAAATTTAGATAAAAATGAATTGGATGAACTAGGAAAATTGAATCTCAAAGATATCATAACGTTTCAAGGCGCGATTGGTAAGTCAACAGGCACAAGCATATCAAGATACACATGTTGTTGCAAAATTGCCCCTACAACGGCACAAGATTACTAGTAGGTACCTACTTGCTTCAACCCAAATGTATACAGGGTGGAAAAAATCTATGGGCCCTAGAGGGGCATTACCTTTACTGACGTACTCAGAGATGTCAATTGAAGTTAATCTCAAGCCGTCCTTATCTATTCCATTGACCAAGAAAGTGACAGAACGAGACTTAATTATCTGAGTGCGGCAGTAAATCCGTTAATTAGCCGACCGCTTAAGTCGTCGCCTGAGGGTACAGGGATGCGAGGGGTGCCCCCGCACCCCTGTACCCCGCAGGTGAGGACACAGGCGGTCGAACTACAGCTTAATTTATTTTTGTTCAATTACCGAGTAAAGACAAGTGAATTTAAGGCCCTTAGTTTTATCCACCCTGTATAGTAATGTTATTATTTACTTTGTCTAGAGTCTCCCCCAAAGGCACAGAACACAGTTAAGACAGACGTGGCAATAACAACGGGGTTCCAAAGACAAGGAACTCGGCCACAAACCATTTCTCCTTACGTGACCGCTGACGATTCACCAAAGCCCGACTACCGGCCTCCGTGGATGCCGCAGCTATGGACTACTACACGTAAGCAAAATTACTGGCCAGTATACAAAAAAAACCCGGACAAAACATGTGCAAATTCATTATTTTTGTGATGGGATGGAGCAACAAATCACGATTTTCAGATGTAGTCACGAGCACCAATATGTATACATCTAAATTCGGTTTAAGACCTTATTACAATGGCATAAAAACTTATTTGTATACATTTCATTGCTTGTTGTGACTGTACCACTGTACTTGTGCTGCGAGACCTTCCCTCTTGGCTAATTTCTTGATTCTAGCTCTATGGGAAGTATTTGAAGGCTCCAATGGCGAATAAAGAAAATAATGCTTCAAATGAAAATCTCTAATGGCGTTACTTTGGATAACGTTGACTTAGAAGCTTGATTTATTCACAGTTTAATTACGGGGACCGTTGACAAAGTATTTGATTTTTTCAACATACATTTGCTTGAGAAAAAGGGTCTTGTTAGTAGGTAAACGGATAGACAGACAGACGGCAAAACAAAGTGATCCTATGGGTTCCATTTTTTCTTTTGAGATACGAAACCATAAAAATCATGTAAATTATGCATTGTTGGTGCTAACAGACAAGGGGATCGAAAAGACTACAATTCAATGGCACTGCAACCAACTACTCCGCCCGTCTATTGGGAGGGCAGAAGCCAGCCCACGGACGCAATAGGAAGACGAAAATACGTAAATCGGCACAGCAATGCTCTTTTCGAACTTAATAAAAAAAAAGATAATTTTAATTTTCAACTTAGGGCACGCTTACACAGCATTTAGGCTATGTTACGATATGTGAACTCGCTTATAGAACTACAGAAGCTATCGCCACATAAAAACGTGCACGATAAAACGGGCCTGTAAAACGGACTGCTGTGTGAACGTGCCCTAATGAACTTACCCAACCCCCACTTGCAGAGCGAACGACGAACCTGATACAGGATCTCAAGCAAAAAATGAAGACGTACAAGTTGGGTTACTTCTCAATCTTCATGGCGCAGACGGCGAGCAGCATATCCATGAAGAGTGACGATGCTGTGCGCAAGCTGACCCGGTCTCTAGAGCAAGAGGCTTTACGGATGTGAGTCACACATACACACAAATATGTATTAAAAGTATAACAAGCAGTTCCCCGCGATTTCGCCCGCGCCAAAAGTCGGATTTTCCATACAAACTTTCATCCGCTGATGATTTTGTATTGCGACAAAAATCCCATGTTCTTCTCAGGGCCTGAAACTATCTCTGTACCAAATGTCATTTGCATCAGTCCAGTAGTTTTGAAGCTTATTCAATATAAACAGTCAAATCTATGGTCTTTATAATATTAGAGTAGATAATAATAAATAATAACCCCACAGGGCAGCTTTGTGGCGAGCTGGGGTGAGTAGCGACACTACGGAGTCAGTCGTTAATCCGAATGCTCTTGAGAGTCAGCCAAGGCCCTGGTTTTCGGCTTGCCGAAGTGGAACCAAAGGGGGCCTGCAGGACTCTCACCTCTGGCTTGCCTTCACCAACTGGTCAGAGTGGAGTCGTGAGAGCGTGGTGCTCGAAGGGTGGATATGGTTGCGTAAGCAGCGAGTGGGCACGTGATGCTGGACCCTCAGGGAGCGCGTGATCGTCGTTTAAAGTCCAGGGCCACCTCTCTACCCTTAGCCAGCAACGCCAGTGTTGCCCCTCAGTCTGGTCTATACGACCCATGACGCCAGGGCATTTAGTTGCTGGCGAGTCACCGCCTGCCAATTTATTTAGGATGAGGCTATGATCTAGGCAGAAACCCGAAGTCTCTCCCCCATAGTCCTAATTACCCGGTCCAGATACCTATTACCCAAACCCATAACCCAGAGTTGTTCCCATCCATATTCTGGAATAGTCCTACACCAGCCGGGGATTGTTCTTGGGTGTCCTTTTATAGTTCATACAGGGATAATCGCCGGCTGGTGTCACAAAGCATTTAGATTAATGTTGTCAAACGGGCCTCTGCGTATTGGCTTCGGCCCCATGTACGCCTTCCAAAGGTCCGGGACCCCATGGTCCCGAGATAGGAAACGACACAACATAATAATAATAATAAATATAGTTTATATAACCTTCGCACAATCCATACTTCCATACTGAATATTATAAAGCCGGAAGTGTGTCTGTCTGTCTGTTACCTCTTAGACGCTTAAAACACTGAACCGATTGAGATGAAATTTGGTATGGAGACAGTTCGAGACCCTGGAAAGGACATAGGCTACATTTCGTCGCGATATAAAAACATTAAGGGGGTGAAACTTTATATAGAAAATCCAACTCTTGCGGGCGAAGTCGCGGGGAACTAATTATATTTAGAAACACGTACACACACTCGTCCTTTCTAAGTACACTCGGCGACAAAATATAATATAGCACAATTTCACAATTGTTTTTAATATTTCAGATACTCAGAAGAACAGTACTTACTTAGTTTTGGCAATAAGTTTGTAAAATCGTTTGAACAGTTGCTTATACAAGTTAGTGTGTGGCCCAGCGACTTTGTAAAACGTGAGTCTATCTACCTACAGATACTCTATCTGTCTATCTATACAGGGTTAATTTAAATTAGCTGGACACCTCTTGCAGGCAGCTTCTCCACAACAATCTCAACAACATTTGTTCTACGACTTTTCAAAATTAATAGTTTTTAAAATGTAAGTTTTCCCATACAAAAATTATTTATTGACTCTAAACTTGCGTTACTCTACTTACGCACCTTGCGTAGACAAAATAATCGCCACGTGCAGCAAGACGCGGGGTGGCGGGGTGACGCAGCGGCGCGGCGACGCATATGTTAGTACCGAAACGTTGAATGAATGCAGGAGGGGCGAGGTAGGGGCGCCTCGGCGTTGTTACTTTAGGTACATCATACAGAGTAGTAAATAACAGAGGGAACAAATTTTTTTTTGTGTTATTTATCAAGATTTGTAAAAAGTCGTAGAACAAATGTTGTTGGGATTGATGTTGAGAGGCTGCCTGCAAGAGGTGTCCAGCTAATTACAAATAACCCTGTATAACCAATGATGTATAGGTACTACAACTATGAGACATGACGAAACTTAAGGGTTCCTTGTCAGGACTACGGAACCCGAGGTGCTTGTGGCGCAGTGGCGGCAGCGCTTTGGTAGTGATACCAAAGTTAAGCAACCCACGGCGCGGTCGTGATTGGATGGGTGACCATTCTGACCATTTAAGTGACGTCCATGACAAGCATCTCGGAAGGCACGTTAAGAAGTTGGTCCCGGCTAATATCTGTGGTATTAGTCGTTAAGCCTTGTCAGAGGCCCTAGGGCGGCTTGATAACTTCTGACAGTAAGGTTTGTCACTTGCCTTACATACACTCCTTCACCAATCCGCACTGAGCCCGCGTGGTGGAGTACGGCTCGTACCTCCTCAGTCCTCATAGTTGAGGTGAGACCTTTTCCCAGTAGTGGGATCTAATAGGCTGACTTTACTACGGAACCCTAAAAGGAGGTTCTCAATTTAACCTGTATCCTATACGGTTGTATGTATGTATGTATGTCCGCCATTATCTCGCGTTTGACTGAACCGATTTTGATGGGGTTTTTAGAAAAGTATTTTTTACATTCTGAGGACGGCTTAAGTCAGGTCAGTAACACCAAATCAGGAACTGATTATGGGATCTCTGAAAAATCGAGGAACCTTCCTTAGCCATACCTTAAATTTTATAGGGAAGCATAATGTTTTAACATATTTACAAGAGTAGGTATTCATGTATGCATCTGGTATTTATTAATCTCACGTTGCTGACGGCTCTAAAGACTTCGTGTAATTTAGTATGTTGGGGGTTATCCGGGGTAAAAAATTATCTAGATTAGTCTTATGTTTGGGAAAACGCGCATTGTTCAACTCAGAATAAAGTCGCTAATTTTGCACCAGTCAGCATGAGCGTCGTAGCGCAGTGCGCAATACGTGGGTCTGAAGAAATGTAGAACGTGGGTTCAAATCTCTCGCAGTGAGGAAAAAAAATTTTTTTTTAAAAAAAAGGAGGGTTCTGTTTTTCGAGAGTATGTATGTATAATTGTTTGGCACGTCCTACCTACAGCCCAAACGGCTCGACAGTTTTTGACGTGTGATGTGACGTTGAATTTGTCAAAATTGTGAGAGTGAATAATAAAACTAAAAATAAAAAACTAAAAATCCCGACTGCGTTTCTGTGTATTATATATAATTGGAAATTAAAAAGCCCTAAAACAAGAAAGTGGTCATAGCTGGGTTAAATAGCCATATTAAAAATTGTAGCAGTCGGGACCCATGTTAGAAAATCAGCCGTCTCGTCAGTAGAGTAATCTGCAATTGTAATATAGAGGTAGGTATGTGCTCTAAATTCACTAAGCCTTCATTGCTAGAATGGGTCCCGACTGCTATACAATTTTTAATATAGGTATTTAACCTGGGTATGACCACTTTCTTGTTTTAGGGTTTTTGAATTTCCAATTACACAGAAACGGGTTTTTTTAATTACCGTTTTTTATTTAAACAATTAATTATATTTTTAATTAGATATAGCTTTTTTATTAAATAGTATTCACCGAGCAAATCTCGGTCGCCCAGGTACTATAATGGCATTGGTTATATTTACTGTATTAATTATTTTAATTCCAGACCAGGCAAATATCTTGGGGTACAAATTACTTACAAGAAATGAGAACATTGCTGATGAACTAAATAAAATAATCGACTTTATCGACGACATATTCGAAGAAGATGAAGGAAAAGCTCTCTTTAAAGTTAACGAACTTATCGATAAATATCCCAACACAACAGAAACTGCCCCTGAAGTTATAAAAACTATAACTAGAACTGTATTCGCGCCTTTCAGACGACTGTCTGGAACTTTCACAAGACAAGTTCTCGTAGACTCTATAAATAATTACATAGAAAAGATTCAAAATTTGCCTGCCTTATTAGAGGCGTTTGTAGATAAAAACGAGAAAAGAATAATCGAAAGGAGATTCAATAACAGGACACGGTTCGTTGTCGTCGGCAGAAATAGTAGCAATAATTCTAAAGGAACAAATAAAACGAAAACAAGTGATCATTATGACAAATACCGTCAAGTTGATAAAGAAGCTGAATATAGAGACGATAGTAAAAGAAATATCAGTAAACAGGACGCTTTATATGAACAACAAACAGGTAACTAAAAAAGTTCATTATGATTTGCTAAATCTTATCGCGTTAGTAATAAAGATGTTTTTTCAGTTGTGAGCCCACGGTCGACCCCAAAACATTTTACAACTCAACAAAAACATCGTAAAGAAAATAATTTTAAACAGAAACATCCGAAAATTTACAAAAAGTACATGGATTTGAAAAGGGAACTACACGAAAAGCAAAAGAAAATTGAATTGTTGAGTAAATACAAAAATCGTTTTTACAGCAAACAAAATCACTTCGGTAAAATGACGAGTTACGAGCAATCTTCCAAGATGAACGCAAAGAAGCTTGAAGACAAGCTGCTTTATAATATGTCCGAATCCGATTTGTATGACTTCTACAACAATGATGATAGCGACGAAACTTACTATTCGGATGATGATAAAATAAAAGAAAAAGCCTCTAGGCCAACTAATGAAGACAGAGAATCATTCAGCGCCACTGCATCAAACTTTTATAAGAAAAGGTTTTATTCCATAAAGACAACCGGTTCATTGATTAATCACTCAACATACAAAACTGCCAAACCACGTATCTCAACTGAAACCACTAAAAAACACTTCTATGTAATGGAATCTATGGAATTCAATTTTGAAGTCAATTTGAGAAAAGAAAACAAAAAGCTATCGGATAACACAGTTACGAATCCTGGAGTTCGAAAAAAAGTCAGTATAAAAACAAAAAATCCTACAAATATTTATGCAAAAAATCACATGGATTCAAATAAAAAACATGCCGTCTATAAATCTAAAGGAAATTTTCGGAAACCTACAAAGTCGTCTACGGTTATGTTTAAAAGAAGGCCTGCTCGAGAAAGACATACTACGCCGACCCTTAATGTGATGGGAACGGGGCAAGCGAATGATGATGATGATAGAAGTACGACTGCTAAAAACAAAATAATCGGCTCGTCAAGTTACAGCGACGAGGAAGACATTTTGAAATTCCAAATATCGGATGCTATGAGGCATGATAAGAAATTTGTGAAACCATTAAGAAGGTCTTATCATCTAAGAAATAAAGGTAAGAAAAGAATCGGCGGTTTCTCAAGTTACAGTAACGAAGAAGTGGTATTGAAATCGAAAATCTACAACGCTTTTGGTTTCGCTAACTTTAGCGAGCCTACCCGTATTCATAGAGCCAACATTGATGATAATATAGTAAAAGCGAAAAAGGTACTTAATCCAAAATTTAAGTCCATCAATGAAATATCGAGTTATAGTGACGAAGAAAACATTTTAAAGGATAAATTAAAGATCAGTTAACAATTACAACAAATCTATACATATAATAAAACTGTAGAAGGTCGAAGTAAACCTTAATGAAGATCTAGAACGAATAAATAACTGGGCAAAGTGTAACTCTTTGGTTCTCAATAGTAACAAGTCCAAATACTTAATATTGGGTTCGAAGCACCAGATCAAAAAAAATTCTAGCAAGGGAGTCCGTATTGTTATCGGGGGTCAGGTTGTGGAGCGAGTGTCAGAAGCAAGAAACTTGGGTCTTCTAATGGACGAGGAGCTACGATTCGAAAATCACGTAAACACTATTATAGGTAACTGTTTTTATAGGTTAAATGTGCTATATCAAATAAGGAACTACCTAAGCTTAGAAAATCGTATTATGCGTTGTGACTCATTGGTGCTGTCTAAGTTCAACTTTATGGATGTTGTTTACGGTCCCCGGCTGTTAGTGCGAACGCAAAAAGCGATTCAAAGAGTGCAAAATGCGTGTGCGATTTATTGCTTTAAAATACCGCCTCGAGCGCATGTTACCCCCTACATCAATAGTGCCAATATATTAAAAATGGATTCACGACGGAAACTTCACTACGCTGCTCTATTGTTCGGTGTATTAAAAAACAACGTTCCAACTTATCTGTTGGACCGGTTGGTATGGCGACGTGACGTGCAGTTCCACAGGACCCGACGCTTTGGCTTTGCGCTTGTCCTACCGCCCCACCGCTCCGTGGCGTTTAGGGGTAGCTTCAAGTTCGCCGCGACCAAGTGTTGGAATGATCTGCCCCCACCGTTACGTTGTCTGGACAAAACAGTATGGTCGTTTAAGAAAAATTACAAGCAATGCGTTCTCAATGGCCAAAAAATGATTCCATGATTAGGTACGCACCTTACGGGTCTAGACATACAGGCTGCTGGGGAGCGCATCCCACATCCACCACCTTGGTCGCGGGAACAATCGTTGACTCTTGAATCTCATCCTTCTCCCGAGGTCATGATCGCTCGTCGATGACAATGTAGGTACCTATGTAAAATAATTTTGATGAGTTAATAGGTTATATGTAGGTATACAATATATTGATTTTAATATTAGGTCCTGTAGGTACTCACCTGTCGTGGATGACATTATTATTTTGTTTAAATCTGATTCTAAATATGCATTCTAATTTTAATTTCCAGTTTAATAAAATTAATAAGGTTAATATATTAATTCCACTGATAAATCTTTTGAAGTAGGTAGATTCGGAAGAAGGTAGACACAGGCGTTCGGCGTGGATTCACACTAATGTTTAACTGGTTACCTTTCATGACTCGTGCGCTATAAACAGCAGCTAATTTATCTATAGGCACAGATTATAAATATGTCGTTGCTATAGGCCTTATTTTGCCAACGCGCCGCGCAGCGATTCTTGAATCTTGTTTTGTAGGTACGATCTACGAAGTATACTGAGCGTAGCAATAATTACGTTTTGCGTGAGTTGGTGATCCGAATATCTGTCCGTGCTGTATTTATTGTTTTACACTTATACACATTATATATATTTGACTATAATTTAGTTTTTTACTGTTTATTAATAATATGTATTGTTATTTTTAATAATGTTTGGCGTATCAGTCCGTGACCTCACTCGGCTAGGGTCTACTGAAAACCAGCGTCGGGGCCCCCAGCGGGTCACGACTTAAGCTGAGTGGGGCCCTTTTAATATGGACATCACAGACGCACAACTGCACAGTCCGACTGACTTACCCACATATATTGTTTTTTTTTTGTGTTTCTTGTTTTATAACTTTTTCGTGTGTTATGTGATGTCCATTCATTAATAAATGTATTTTCTTTCTTTCTTTCTGAATTCTGTATATTGATTTGAAAAATACTAAAATACCTCCCAGGCCTAATTTTATGTTAGTAGAATAAAAAAAAAAGTTTTTGAAATTTTTATCTGTATGTTAGTATACATGGGTCTTGCACATTATAGACTCATAATCGGCTGAACGAATCTTTACACAGTTTTAATATGTATATTCCTGGTAGTAATTTAGGGTATGTTTCATTTCGATATCGATAATAATAGTACATCCAGAATTCCAAAGATACAGGTTGACCCCTCTGCGCCGTACTTCACGTAACAAACAAGAGGTCATGATGTCTGGACGGTAACGTATGGGTGTACGATTTTTCACTCGAAATAAATGGAAAATATATGGCGGTACAGTAATCAGTTTATTATTTTCTATCAGTGACCTACCGTATAGGGTACACTGTGTAATACACGGTGACCTCCTTTCACCATACGACAGAGTACAAATGAGAGACCACGATTACTGGACGGTGATAGGAGTATGAGTCAATTTGTATCATCGACTCCACGCAGAGGAAGTGGGCATCCACTAGTAAGTAAATAAAATAAAATATTTAGTAAACAGTTAACACTTGTTTTATTATCGTCTACCGGCCTGCTGTCGCAAAGGCACAACAAAAATAAAATATAGGGAAAGATTATGATGATAGTGTAGTTTCTACAGGTAAAATCATTTTCAAAATTTGTTCCGTAGTTCCGAAGTTTACTTCCTACAAATAAACTTACAAATTTTACCGGTTACCCCTTATAAAAGTATAGATTACTAGCCGTTCCCCGCGCGGAAGACCAAATGTCAGATTTTCCATACAAAAAGTATAGATTAGGGAAACTGTACTTTGTGCAATTCAATATAACAAGAATAACGACGAACAACAGAGATGAGCAACATGTAACCAAAATAATGATGATGAATATTGTATGGAAGGAAAGGTCGACCGAGAAAGGCTGTATATAAAGCACGATATTCTAAAAGGAGTGGATGATTCAATGACAAGAGATAAATGTAATGGCACAGAACAACATAATGGGCTCGGTCGGGGTAATCGGGCAGTCGGCAAAAAATGGTAGTTGGTTAAAAATTGCTTTAGTAAGGTAAAATAAAAGTAACAACAACACAATTTACAAAAATGTCTTATCACTAAGAGATCTCTTCCAGACAACCTTTGGGTATTAGAAAATACTTAATCACACGAAGGGGGTTATGCCAAATTAAACAATGCACTTAAAGTTCATCGACTTAGGCAGGTTCGAATCTACGACCTTTCACTTTTCGGGTGACAACGAGCTATATCCAAATTCATTGTGAAAACAAACGATCTTAAATTCGAGTCCCATATGAGACGTTGAATTAATTTTTGAGCAGTATTTGTAATTTGAATGTTTTCTTAAGTGTGCTCGGTTTCTAAGAAGGCAACCAGTGTTATAGCAATACAAAAGTTGTAAAAATATTTTTATGCATAATAAAATACAGTAAAATGTGATTTCTTACAATAATGTTGCTTGTGCTGTGCTTCGCTCTTATATTAAATTCAATTTTTATATCAAATCAAGGTAATCATTTCTATACAGTAATATCCAAAATAGACATCAAATTGTAAGAAAAATCTAAATTGAAGTTCACTTACTTACCTAATATAATTTTCAGTTCTTCATAGCAATTACAAATCTAGAAGTAATCTTAAAATTAATTCTAAAACACAATCCCCGAGATCTTTTAACCAAAAACTAGGAAATGAGAGGAAAGGATTAAGAAAATCTAGACGAAATCAATTCAAAATTGATGTAGACGATTGGGGGTATGAAGATGTATCCGACCTATTACAATATAACTACAAAGACGTTTGGTGGACCAATAATATTCCCAGCACAACAACAAAACCTACTACTCTATCTACAGTCAATGTATATCATAGGACAGTTAGGATGCCAACTGAATTAAACAATGCTACTGAATTTACCGATTCTACAATATCTAAAGTTAATGTGTATCACAGAACAAATACAGAATTAATTGATTTTACCACTCCAGCAACAGTAACACAAGACACTAATAAACTTAAAAATATATTTAATACTTCAACTGGGTCATTTTCTAATGCCACGAAGAAAGCTATCGAAAACTTAGCTACAACCAAAAAAATTGTTAGAATAAACAAACCTCCAGTTCAGCCGGTTACTAAGTTTGTTGATAATAAGAAAGGTATATATGTGCCTGTTTTCACTAAAAGCAAGGATGGAGAATTTTCCATATTAGCAAACGAAACATCAATATTTGTTAAGCGAAACTATAACGATTCTAACGTCCATGCATCCTTGACAAATAATGTATTTATAGATAATAATTTAGAGCTTGACCAGTTTGATTACATTGAACTCGGTGCTAATCAAAAAACGAAGGAAAAGCCCCAATTAATCAAGGTAATCCAGACTGAAAACGTTGCTGAGGAGATTAAAAAACAACCTATAGGCGCAAATATTATTATACATCCAAAACAAAGCGCGGTGCTCCCAAGTATTGTCAAAGATGGTCTGTTTAGAATAGAATTGCCAGATCCTGTGACTAAGTCGACAAGTGTCCATCCCCAAAATAAGCCAGTTGAGCGATTTATGCCACCAAATATGACCCCTCCACAACAATTACTTGACGAAGCGCTAGCTTATTATAACATAAATAGTAGTCAAATCCCATCTCCTGATAAGGAAAACGCTGACTCTATGTTTGGCCTACAAAATTTAGGGAAAACTGGCCCAGATCCGTATTATAGACCACATCCAGGCAATAATAGGCCTTTCTACGGCCCAAACAATATAGGTCAATATGGACGAGGGCCTTATTACAATCCACAAAATCAGAATAATTATAGACCTATGCCTTTCTATGGCCAGAATAATGTAGGACTATATAGACAGAGTCCTTACTACAATCCTCAAAATCCAAGCAATTACAGACCAATGCCTTATTTGTCGAATAATTTAGGGCAGTATGGGCCAGGTCCTTACTACAACCCACAAAATCCAAACAGCAATAGACAGAGGCCTTTCTATGGCCCATATGGTCAATTTCCTTCTAACCCACAAAACCTGGGCAATTACAGACACCGGCCTTTCTACAGCACAACAAGTTTTAGACCAAACGCGTATAACGTACAAAATGTATCCGATGATATTCAAAGTCCATCACACAGTACAAATGGTTCGGAAAAGAACCCAGCTCCGATACATACTCGTAAAGATCTGAACCACGGCAGACAAGGCGGTTACGACACTACGTTAATGGACGACGTACCAGCTCCCGTCAAAGACTTATTTGCCCTTCAAAATTTGCACGGGAGGCCTATTGCAGTTGACGATTTCGTCAACATGCCAACTCCAAGCCCGGAAGCTGTTGTGACATCTGTTGCGACTAGAAGTATTGACAAAGAAGAATTTGGTGCTACAAAAAAAAAGAGGATTCGACGTCCACCCATTATAGACGAGATTGGTATGTGTTCTAAGGTCGGTAATTTTATTGTTAAATTAGATATTGCCCTTGACGAGTACATTCAATGATACAGGATGAACCCCTGTATCATTAATTGTATACCCTGTAGGGGGTTCCTTCACCGTACGACAGTGTACAACTGAGAGTCACGATTGCTGGACGGCGATAGGAGTATAAGTCAATTTGTATCATCCAGCCCACGCAGACGAAGTTGCGGGCAACCACTAGACTAGTATTAAATATATTAGGAGTCTATGCTCATACTCCCATTATCGTCCAGAAATCATGATCTCTTATTTGTACTATGCCTTATGGTGAAGCATGCAAGCCTCGTAAAAATATTTGTTGGTCTATTCCGCAGGTCCCATAAGTCAATACGTCAAAGCATTGCTTCGCGAAGCGAAAGACTTGGGCATAGGCCCCTTCTCAATGTTCCTGATCAGACTTTTCGAGATCGTCGCCAAGAAGGATCCAGAGCCTCTCGGAAGGTTGCTGATTCATGCGCAATTTGAGAGCACCATACTGTAAGTTCATACTTTATGGTATAACTAGAGGTTCAACGTACCTGTCTAAGTATTTTGTTTTTGCTCCTGACGTTTCGGCCAAATTGCATGGACTGCGAAATTCAAATTCTGCCCGTGACCACGGTCCATGCAATTGGGCCTAATAAAAACATGATATGTGTTGCATGAATTCTCGTATTAATATAAAAGCTAGTGATGAACAATGCAACAAAAAGTTTATACAACTAAGTGGTTGACTGCGGAGACTTGATAATACAGAAAATTTAACAAAAATTACAACCACCTTCTAAAAGTATCGCACTAAACATTTTAAAATAACTCTTGGCAATAAGCCAAGTCAAAGGCAGGTTATTCAAGTGGTGGTGGTATATTGTCCAATACAAAGGTACAAACACACAAAAGTAACAGTACAGAAGGTGCAGGGGTAAAAAAGTTTCAAATTCAGTCGTTCACATCACAGAATAAGTATTACATACACGTACATATTATAGGTCAGATGTGTGACCACCGATTGTATCGGGAAGAGAGGTCTTAGGTCACTCTGTACCTCTGGGATTTTTTAACTGACTGCAGAAGGAAGGAGTAAGTAAGTATTATTGTTTGGCACGCCCTACAGCCCAAACGGCTTGACAGTTTTTGACATATGAGGTGTCGTTGAATTTGTCAAAATTGTGATAGTGACATAGGCTATAAACATTTTAAAAATGGCGTCCGCAAATAGAAATAAAGGGGGGAGGGGGATTGATTTTTATAATTAATAGAATCAGGCGTTACTTTGCGGAAATCCATTATTAGATGGGAAAAATAAAATACAATTATTTTGCTTTAAATTTCCGCTAAGACACGCTAGCGCAGGCACCAAAACCACTCTAACCGCAACCGCGTTGAGTACCAGTTCAGGCAAATGCAGAATGCACCGCCCTCCCTCCCTCAATACGCATGCACTACAGCTAATGCAGTTGTTAGTTACCAACACCAACGTGCAAAAAAACCTCGACGCGTTTCGCCACTCCACGCGGCATCCTCAGGAGATGTTGTCGCCTCGGCTGAGTACGGACGACTGACAATTTTGATTGATTTTTTCTCACCATAGCAATATGGGTATCAAATAAAAGCCAATAAACCGACCAAAATACAATGTTTTTTGCAGTCAGGTGTTTTGTTTTTTCAATTATTATTATTATTATTTTTTAACATTGTTTTTGTTTGTGCCCAGATTCGATCAAGAGCATTTCCTGAGCGATTTTGGGGAACCATTCGGGCAGAGTTTCCGACTCTTAGCCAACCATTTGGGAGGCATGGCTGTCGACGCTGTTCAGAGTAAGTGCTCCACGTATATCTCATCCTCATCAGCTGTCGGATAACGATGTTCGAAGACTGTAGCTGTCCCTGTCATTCATACCAGCATGACAGCGAAATCGAGCGTAATGGTTAGACTAGAATATACGGACATCTTCACCCAGAGTAAGGACTAAGGCCACTTTTCGTTCTTTTCTGTTTGACCGTAGACTGGTGCGAGCGGGGTTAAGACACGGTCAAGGGTGGTTCATATCTTCCTTATAAAAACCTCTTGCCCTAAAAATACCCAGCTCGTAATTCATAAGGAAGATATTAGCTGGCAGCGAATTTCAGTTCCTAGCTGTTTGCATCAGTAAGGTGACATCGAAACGCTTTGTACGGGCAGGCAAAATGACAACAACGTAGGGATGATGGTACACTAACCTGTGTCTGGTTTTCCAATGATGGAAGGAGGATGGTGGAAATAGGTAGTGTAATTCTTTCGCACAGTGGCCGAAGTGTATTTATTTGTTTTATTACAGGAAAACCAGGGCTTTAACTTAAGTAATATATACCGCGTTGGTCAAGGACTTTTTGAGGACCCATGCCTTTTCCCACTTGTTCCATTACTGCAACTCCTATTTAGCCGAGATCTATAGCTTTGTTTTAATGAAGGCATGCCCTACGTGCCCCTACACCTGCACACGTGAGGATCTGTACAACGCTACTGATAATGCTTTGTTAGTCGCCGAGTATTGGTCCTCAAAAATATAACGCCAGTGTCGACTTGACATGAAGAAGAAGAAGAATGAAGGCAAGGAAAGTAATCCACTGTCATGATTCCCAATTACCCAAGAAGAAGGGCTACGACGACGCCAGCTTCTTTGCCAAATTTTCGTCGTAGTTTACACTTACAGTTAGTTAGTCTGGTCAAAACGGGCCCTTTAACATCTGTTCAGCCAGGATCTTAGTCCCGGATTGTAGTCCAATCAGTGTGTACTTTATAATCCCCCACTGGTTGGGGCTATACCTGTACAACTTTAGACCTGTATAATTTCCTCTATTCTGAAGTCTCTAAGCTAATATCAATCACGCGTAAAATCTTGAGATTCTTTTTTGGGGTACCCACCATACAACACGCACTTCGCCATTTTTTTTAAATCTTTTTCTTTCTTCCTATTTAAACAGGCGCAGCGATTATGCTACACCACACTATGGTTAACCGTCGCGAGGGTCTGACCATGGACATCAACTCTGTAATAGACCACATAGACTCGCTGTACGAGCAGAGAGAGGGAATAGACCTCCTCCGGGTCTTGGAGGATATAGACAACTACCCTAAAGGCGAGATGGACCGGTGAGTTTTCTGGTATGGTCCCTATAAACTAAACGAAAACAGCTTTTATTACGTAAGGAATAGAGGTGACGAACCCAGGACTCTTCGCTACCCAGGCGAATGGTCTTATCATCCGAGCTACGGAGGACGTTATTCAGTCAACGAATTTTTGTATGTGCTTGCCACGCGAGTGAGCCGATTTCATCAATACTTGGTTAAGTTCATCAATAAGTTAATTTCGCAAAAAGTTGCAAACAAATTGCTTAAGTTAAAAAAATAATTATTCTTGTTGCTACTTCAGCTACCACCTATACAGAAAATTGTCGCGGGCGATGTTCGCGCCGGTCAGGAGGCTCTCGGGGACCCTCAAGAGGCAGATCCTCTTTGAATCTCTAAACCGAGTCATTGATAACCACAGCAAAGGGATTCCCGAAGATGAAACCCTCGGAAACATGAGACGACAAGGACGTACTTTTCATAAGTATAGGAAATTTACGGCACCCGTTCTTGAACCAATAGTGACAAATAATAAAATTAGAATTTATGGAACTATCGACGATGATCCACTAAAAACAAGTAAAAGACGAGTTCCAAAGATGAGTTCATCTCACAAAAACATTGTTACAGCAACACGGTTCCCTAATAAAAGCGTTTTTAAATATGTACCAATAAGAACGTATCCAAAGCGCTTTGTGTTGAAAAAGTCAAATAAAATAGGACTAATGAATAGCACAGATAATATAAAAATTAACAATACCAGTAAAATTGCAGTAGATATAAAGAATGTCACAGTGAAAACAATTTATGATGAACAGAAACTACCAAATGAATCTACATCAGAGATTGTAAGAACTACGTACCACATTGAACCACTATCGCGGACTACAGTTGAAAATGTAAAACATTTAGCAAATGCTAGTGCGAAAATGGAAATGGTGAACAGCAATATTGATGAGTTAAAAGATTTTATGGCAGATAAAACATTAAAAGAAAAGACCATGGATTATATAACCACAAAACTACAACCGGATGTTTTGAGGAATTCAAATCGAACTTCCGTTGAAGACAGTGAATATTCAGACGATGATGAGTATGAGGACGATAGTTTTAAGGATGAAATGGCAAAACCAGAAACAATTCACCAGAAAGTTAAGAAGACAGCAGCTAGAGTAGGTATGTAGATTTCTTCAGAATATTTATACACGACACGAGTTCACAACATCGATTGACAGTATATTTGACAGTATTCACATACAAAATTGGTAAAGTAAAAATATCTTGTTTTACTTATATAACCAGGCCCGGCTCACCCCGCAGATTTGGTATGAAGTGAAGCCAACTAGTGCATGGGTTGGTCCAGCCTTTTTGGAGGGTTGTCACTTATCACACTTTGTCGCTGGCCGGATCGCACGTTAGCTCGACGGCTCACACGCGCCCTGATGTTGGCGTCCGTCGCGTCTGTAAACCTGAATGTTGAGATAAGGTTGTTAACGCGATAAAAAGAGGGGCTAAAATCTAGGCGAATATATCCGCGTACGATTACCGCTCCGAGATTTCAATTGCACTTTATTGCATCTCTCACAGCAAAAGCCACCATTTTAATCGACTAGTATGTATTCTGTAATAAACACCAGTAACCACTATGGTTCAGTTGTCACCTCTTGTAAAGGCTATTATTTGTCTGGATAAGTAATAATCAAAAATTTTACAATTATTCTAAAATCCATCCTTTACCTTTCAGAAAAAACAACACCCAAGCCACAAACACCCAAATCTACAGAACAAAACAAAATTGCGATAGAAGATCAGATACAAAAGAAACCAGGGCATTTACATAAAGAAGAAATTAGACATTTACGACACAAACACCCGAAAATGTATAAAAAATATTTGAAACACAAGAAGATGAAACGCAAGAAGAAACATAAGAAAAAGCCACATAAGCAGCGTAAAAAGAAACGTCATCATTCCAAAAAAATCAGTCGTCACTACAAGAAGAAGAGTCTACGACTAAGGAAGAAAACAAATAAAAAAATTAAAAAGCTGAAAAATATTGAGCACCACCATAAACATGTACTGAAACACCATTTAGTCAGAAAGAATCTCAAAGCCAACCCATTCATCAATGACACCAAAAAGGATATCTCTGAAGTATTCTTCAGAGATATCCTTTTTCCATCCATCAACGAAGACAAAATTCCACTTTACACTCCCTTCAAAGTCGCTAAACAGAAAACCTTGAAAACCAAATCTAGTACTACCAGTATACTGGTAACAATAACTACTCCAAGATTTGCGTTTGTGATGACTCCAATCAAATTTATTCCACCGACTGTTGAAACATCCACAAAAAAGTGGGTGCAATTACCAATACCAGAAACAAGACTTGACAGCTACGATCAGATATTTCGAGTGAAAAAACGTGAAAAATACAAATCAAACTTGGAATTTCATAAACCCGATAAGTCGAGAATCATCAACGCCATGAAGTCTAGCAGTTATAGCGACGAAGAAGATGAACTCAGAGTTAATCTTAACGACGCAATGAGACATGACAACCTTCGATTTATACCGCAAAGGCGATATTTAGATCACAAAAAAACTAAAGACAAATTGCGCGCATTTTCAAGTTATAGCAGCGAAGAGGTGGTTTTGAAATCCAACATTTACAAAGCATTAGGTTTCAATAACAGCAGAACGAATTTTAGTGACATCGTCAAAAGACCTAGCATTGAGAAGGGAAAAAAATATTTTAGAAACAGGTTTAAACCGGTGAACGAAGAGACGAGTTATAGTGATGAAGAAGACACTTTGAGACGGAAATCAAATGCATGAGAAATTGTTTATAAGCAGCGGTTCCTCGCCACTTCATCCGCGTATATGTTAGTTTTCCCATAAAAACTGTCATCTCCCTTTTCATAGTTCTTATATCGTAACAAAAAGCCTCCGTCCTTTCCAGCGTTTTAGATTATCTTTATACCAAACTTCATCTAAATTGGTTCATCGGTTTAGGCGTAAAAATGTAACAGACAGACATACTTTTGCTTTACAATATTAATATGTGGGTTCATCAGATAAATTAGCAATCTAAGTGGGCTGTAAAACATTTACAAAAGTAGTTATGTGTGTATTATGTCGCGTGATTTAAGAAAATGACAATTTTCATAGCTAAAACAACTATACTATAGTATACTTATACTTCTATATTATTTCGTAATTGAATGTATTTCTAAGTCGGTGTGTCTTCACTTTAAAATATCTTGAGCTATTAATCGATATCATCATAGTTTCTCATGAAACCATTTTTAATTTGAGATCTTTTGAGTTGAGATATTACCTCATAGTGAAAACGCCGGTCGCGGGTTAAGCTTGTGATATCATTAGGTAATTAGAATTTCAGTATCTATATCAGTTGTGTAACAACAGTTATGTTTGTTTGTATATTTTGTTTGATTTAAGTTGACATAGTCGTAACAATAAAGAACACTTGAACAAAGTATTGTAAATTCGCTTGTGTATTAATAAGGATTCTTCAGGGCTCTAATCGAGGACCCAATATTTTCTAATAAGATAGAAATTCAATGTCTATGTCTGGTGTACCATTATTAAATCATATAATAATGTTACCATTACTTAATTGCGAGTATAGTGCCATCTATTTATAATAATTATCATTAGTTTGCTTTGTTGGAGAGTTGGTGGCGTAGTAGCTAGGGGGTCGCCTCTCATGCGGGAGGTGCCCGTTGATCCTTTGCGCCACCCAAATACGAATTTCCTACGATAGTCGCATACTATTGGCGCTTTATGACGTGCCACCACGCATGAACTCGTCGAACTTTAAATCTGTTAAATTTGATCACAATTGAAGCAAAAATGACGAAATTTAAAGAAAACACCTTAATCAACTGGTAAATTATTTGGCGGAAACCCACTGACCATTTGTTGTGATATTAAGTTAGTTGTCAAGCGGTAACGCCTGTAAAACTACAATAAGAAGTGAACTGCCCAACAATAGTTATTACAAACTTAGCTAACCGCCTCCAGGGATCAGTCAGACTGTCGCCCAGTGTGGAGCGATGCGATGCTATAATAATTGCTTTAGTCCGACCGCCTGATTGAGTCCTTGCCTTCGGTCCCCTGTCTTACCCCGCCCCCCTGTACCCCGCAGTCGAGGACTCGAACATGGTTAGGCGGTCGGATTATAATTGTGTAGGGGTCAACCGTAAAACGAATAAGTCTCTGAGACAGCGTAAAGCACTTATTACAACATCCTATTTGTAGCTTCCTAACTAGGATCCTACTAAGGATGCTAACTTAGAAGGAACCATCTTAGATAGGATCCTAACTAGGAAGGTCGCATCCTACTTAGGATCCTAGGTAGGATGA
Organism: Pyrausta nigrata; assembly: GCA_949316185.1. Classification (NCBI taxonomy): domain Eukaryota; kingdom Metazoa; phylum Arthropoda; class Insecta; order Lepidoptera; family Crambidae; genus Pyrausta; species Pyrausta nigrata. Next base: position 7,633,105 of record OX438964.1, on the reverse strand, counting down.
ATAGGCAGGTTCTCTACTCTGATAACGCATTGTCCGTATTTTCGCGCCTAGCCGTCGTGCTGGCATTAACAGGACAGGGACGGCTACAGCCGAAACTACGGATATCGTAATGGGGCCCCAGAAACCTTCGTAGTTAGGAAGCGAGCTTTCCCAACTAGGAAGGTAGGAACCTAGTAGTGAACAGCGATTACATCTCCCTACTTCCTAAGTAGAATGCTACACAAATAGGATGGTGTAAAAGTGCTTAAGCAGACTGAAGTGGGAAGGGGCAGGTCATATATGGCACGCAACACCGATTCATGGAGCAAGTGGCTGCTTGAGTGGCGACCATGGGGACCAATCGTCGTTCAGTGACGCCTCAGATGCGTTGGGAGGACGTCATAAAAAGGACCGTTGGGAAAAGTGGATTCAGGTTGCACAAGACCGCGACGAATTGCGTAGATTGAAGGAGGCCTACACCCGAGGGTAGAAACAGACTGAAGAGAGAGGGAGAGAATTGCGTTACACTGGATTATTCTCCCGGAAGTTCCACAGTCTCTTATGTTGATTTATTAAAGCTCTTTAAGTTCGACTAATCGTTTGAAGAAGTAAGTTTCACATTGGCTGTTGATGGGTTAAAATTAAGTTAGATATTGATGCCGGGTATCATCATACCGGTAGGTATGGGGTACCATGTCAGCTATGGAAATTTTAAGCGCGTTTATTAAGAAATTAACACAACGCACTTGGTCGCCTGTTTGTTTCTAAACAAGAATACAGAAAAAAAATGGTCACGATCTTCACATCGCTTAGTTAGCTAAGCTGTTACTGTACAACGCCCTAACACTGCTAAGCGGTCCTTTTGTGCCACTTCCGCTGGCTCGCCGGGGCATCGAATACGGCACTTAGCATAACTGAACAAAAGCACTGTTCCCTGAAGCCTACAATGGCCGTTGTAATTGTTTTGAAAGTGTCAACGGAGATGTTTGCTTTGGGATAAAAATAGAGGAAAGGTAAGTAAATAAAGAAGCTATGGCCGAGATAAGATAACATCACTAAATTAAACAAGCAAACATAATTATGGAAAAAACAAAACACCCGACTGCAAAAAGTATTATATTTTAGAAATGGTCTTTTTACTGGCTTTCATTTGATACCCATATTGCTATTGTAACGAAACAATCCCCCCACCCCTTATTTCCATTTACGGGCGCCATTTTTAAATATAGCCTATGTCACTCTCACAAATTAGACCAATTTAACGATACCTCACTTAAAAACTGTCCAGCCGTTTGGGCTGTAGGGCGTGCCAAAAAATTTTACATACATATTACTCTCGTAAAAAGGTAAGTAAATAAAGGAGATATGGCTGAGATAAAATAACTTCACTGAATTAAATTAAAGTTCGCTCACAAAAATTTATCAATGTGTCATCCGTGTCACTGGCGTAGCAAGCACTTACAAAAGTTCGTCGACTGGCTAACGTTCTGCGTAACTCAGTTGGTAAGAGCATTCGCCCGGATGGCGGGGACGTAGGTTCGTGTCCCACCGGATGACACACACAGTTTGTACAAAACTAAGTAAACAAAACCGGTTGCGGGATCGAATCCCGCAAGGGGCAAATGTTTGTGTGATGAGCACGAGCATTTGTACCTAAGTCATGGATTTTTATATGTATTTAAGTATTTCTATCCGTTATCCCAGTCACCATAGCACAAGCTCACGCTTAGTTTGGGGCTAGGTAATTGGTGTGTTTGTTGAAAAAAAAAGTAAGTACAACGTAACGGTGAAGGAAAACATCGTGAGGAAACCAGCACACTAGTGATTGCATGTGGAGTGTTAAATAGAGTAGGCAATGGCAAATCGCTACACGAGAAGTTTGTGCTTTCAGAAGAGATAAATGAAGATATTTATTTGGGCGATCTTTCCGGGATTACAAAGAAAGTCGTCGTGGGTGCTTCGATCACCACCCTCAGTCGTGAATGAGAAACATTATTAAGAAGAGATCAGACTACAATTAATCTATTTTTTTTAACGTAATGAAATGCATTTACGCACTATCCTCCAGCCGCGGGGGGACGGTTGGAGGGGTGTGTGGGACTCCGGACTTCCAATGAGCCCGACTACCCACTAAAACCTCACGGTGCCCTCCGGTGCCTTTGAGTGAAGCGGAGCAAGGGTTACACCATTGGCTTGCACCTTGGTTCCACTTCAGGCTGCGGCCCGCCTATTGTGGCAGGCCACCTGGTCTCTGGGGGGGAGTTTGAGCTATCCCCCCCACTCTATGGCAAACGGCGCGCGGGGTCACACGCTGCGCCGTCGCGGGTCCCCGGGCACCCCAGTGTCCGTGGTCCGGGACCCATCCAGAAGGGGCAGGTGGAGATTATCCCTCCTCCGGCGCCTGCTGCGTTTGCGGGGGATCATTGGGGCACTTACAATCTAACTACCCCGTGTTCATCTAAGATGAAACAAAACGAAACTATTTACTACTAGGTACCTTCATGGTGGCCTATGGTGGCCTAGCTGAACTACAGTCTGTCAACATTTTGGCGCCAACCAGACGGATGCACCGAACTTTTTTTTTCTCCGGACGGTTCGATTCCGATCGCATTACAACCTTTTTAATTGTCAAGAGGTATGTTTTTGTGTGTTTATTTGTAGAATTCCTTTATTGCCGATGGGAACGTACTTGTAAACTACTTGTCGGCAAAAGAAGATTCGCGCGTTTCGAAGAATCCTTTAGCTTTTTTTGAATCTGTGAATGAACATCCGGCATTTTTGGCGCGCGTGGTTGACCGATTTGTTCGGATTTGGAACATTTGAATTTGGAAGCTATTTTTCTTTTGTAGGATTGCCACCTACGATCTTTATGAGCTGGTGTTCAGTGTTTTGATTGTTTTTTTTCAGTTTTGATAAAAGGAATATTGTTGTACTGCCATTTGTCGGTATTTTATACAAGAAGGCCAATTATTTGATGTGATTCTTTTTCCATGGGAATGACGAATACTCCCATACAATAACTCAGAATAGATACAGTCTGTATAAAGCATCACCTCATTTAATTTGGTACACAAAATTTTCCGCCTTTGCTATCCAATCAGTCGGTTCTTTCTGGCAAACATATGGGACGTTAAGTGACTAAAGAATGATGAACCTGATTGGTATTATCATCTGGCGCAAGACCAACGGCTTACTGTGGCATTTTCGAGACACATGGGTAACTTCCTAACTACCTACAAGCTAACCTTTGAGTAAATTTATCATCATCATCATTTTCAGCCGTAGGACGTCCACTGCTGAGCATAGGCCTCCCACGGTTTTCCGCAACGACCGGTTGCAAGCGATCTGCAGTTCGTGTGATGAGCACAAACATTTATATACCTAAGAGATGTTTATTATAATATGAATAATAACTATCCGTTATCCTATTACGAACTTACCCAAGCACAAGCTCATGCGTAGTTTGGGTCTGGGTGATTGGTGGGCTGGGCTAGCGGCAACAGCATCCTGAAAGCCTTCGCGGAGCTGTTTGACTGTCAGTACCTGAACCATTGTAATATAGCTCATGTACTGACTGAAATTAAAATAAAATTTTATATTATATTCAAATAGTTCCTAAGTACCTTTTACTAATACCAATATAAATTATTTAACTATGTTATGGATCTATGTTATCTGCCAATAAATAAATTATTATTATTTATTTATTAAGGTATCTCCCGCGCAGATGAATGGCATATTAGAGATTCTCTTCAGCATTCGGCTAATAGGGCATTATTTATCATTGTTTGCATTCCACCAGTGGGAAATATTCAAGGCTGGTATCGACAAAGATTTTTGAATTATATCACATAAAAAAACACAATGATGAGTATCACTTTTCAGGGGTAGGGTAGTCAATGGTTCGCGGACTTCGCGGTCACTAAAAATAATATCGCAAGCCCACAGGCCAAGAAAAAGACCGGTGAAGTGCGAGTCAGAAGACCGAGAAGGTTCCGTCCGCATAATGAAAGTTCGCCTATTAGATTAGAGATGAGGTACCTATGTGTTGTGTAGGTGTTTGTCCGAATAAAATATTGTTAGTCATTAAAACACAAGTTTACGGATTACTTCGCGATTTATTTACATTTTATTACGCAATTATTTTATTAACGCTGTAAAGTGTTCGAACGTCAGGTTTTAAATATAATGTAAATAAATCGCGAAGTAATCCATAAAACTGTGTTTGTTGAAATTCGCGTAAACGTAAGACACAAAAAGATTCAAGTTAACATGAAGTATCCTCAATCCTTATTAAAAATTGCATTCAAATATGTATCATCTGGTGGGCTTTTTGTGACGGTCGATGTATTTTTTTAAAAGTTTTTGGTTGGTTTACTCGTATATTTAATTTAAGTAATTGTTTGTGTTTATAATGTTAATAATGCCCATAAAATTTACTTTCGTAAAAGCTTGCAAAGAAATTGCTTAAATTATAAAATAATAAGAAGTACTGGATAAAGTTTTGATTTGATGTCCCTGCGAGCATCAAAATTTAGTTTTATTTATTCAAAAATGCTAGGGATGCTGCACATGTGTATTTGGCATTAATTTCTACTACTACTATTCAAAGTCAAAGTCAAAGTCAAAAATTCTTTATTCAATTTAGGACACAAAATGCAAGTTGCATTTTGTGTCCTAAATGAACGTCATTTTATTATTATTATTTATTCTGTGGTAATACGAGGTGATCTGGTTAGGGTTCATTTTTCCATTCTAGTCACGGAACCCAAAAAATGGGTCATTTTTCTCCCTGTCCGTAATAATTCAAACCACAGATTAAGCCTACCTGTGTCTGACAGCGTACATTTAGAAATCGTAAGTATTATGCAGGTAGAGCTTTTGTAATAGGCATAAAAACCTGAAAAACCGTGACTGGGCATGTCATTTGATGTGGCGTAGGTTTTATGGTTCCAAATTGGTTTATTTCGGGGAATTGATCGATTTCCTGCATTTGGGGCAATCTGTATTGTGATAGTATTGGAATGTGGGATCCGTAATAATATCAAACTGTCAAACCCTATACGACGACCCGCGGGCGGGTTCGTAACAAATAACTTTCTATTGTGTCTGGAACATGATGCGTGAAGGTTCAATGTTCTAGCCAAATTTTGACAACGGCGCCTGCCAATGTCAACAGAGATGCAACAACTGCGCGCAAGATATTCCGTACTGTGTAAAAGTATGAGCGCAATACGAGGGTCAAACTGAAAGTTCTTAGAAAATCAAAAACTGATTACATTAGCCAGTTATTAGTTTTATTATATCTTTTCAAAATATTGTCCATTGACGTCAATACACCGCTGCATGCGATGGAACCACTGGGAAAAGCACTTTGCCCACTCGTCCTTAGGGGTCTCTTCAATGGCATCGCGATACGCAGCCACCGCTTCTTCAGCATTCATAAACCGCTTTCCTTTAAGTTTTTCTTTAATTTTTGGAAATAAATAAAAATCACAAGGCGCGAGGTCGGGGCTATACGGCGGGTGACCCAGTAATTCAACGTTTGATGTCGCCAAATAGTCGATCGTTCGCTTGGCGGTGTGCGACGAGGCGTTGTCGTGGTGAAGGAGGATCCTACTGCGAGGTCGTTTCTCTCGAACTTTTTCCAAGACAAGTGGCAAACAATTGGTAGTGTACCATTCTGCAGAAACTGTTTTTTGATCCTCTAACACAATTGTTGCGAAATGACCTATCCTTCCAAAGAACGAGGCCACCATTTTTTTTCCCGCACTTCGATCTCTCGTCACTTTAGTTGGCAACTCCTCGAAAGGAAACACCCACTGAGCAGATTGTCTTTTGGTTTCAGGATCATAACAGTAAATCCAGCTTTCGTCACCTGTTAGTATGTCGAACACAGCATTTGAGTCACCTCCGTTAAATCTTTCAATCATTTTACGGCACCAATCCACACGATGGAGTTTTTGAGCCTTAGTCAAATTATGAGGTATCCACCGGGCGCAAAGCTTCCTGACCGCTAAATGTTCGTGGAGGATTTTGTGCACTTGACTCATACCGATGCCTAAGCTTGTCCGAATCTGCTGATAGGTCACTCTTTTGTCAGTCTCTATCATACGCCGCACAACACAGATGTTATTTTCAGTCGTCGCCGTAGAAGGCCGTCCCTCACGTACATCATCAGTGAGATTAGTGCGACCACGTTTAAACTCATTAAACCAGTTGTAAACAGTCGCACGAGATGGGGCTTCATCGTGAAAGGCCAATCGTAGTCTATCATAACTTTCTTGTTGACTTAAATGACATCGAAAGTCATAAAAAATCATTGCACGAAAATTTTCTCGTGTTAAATTCATTTTGACGTGACACAGACAATTTTCAATTTGCCGCCAAGTCGTAAAACAAATGACAAATGAATGAAATATATACTCAGTAATATTGGCAAAGAGTTCTATTTTCAAATTTTAAAATATTTTTTTTATTATATTGTTTATAAGTGGCCAGTTCTAAGAACTTTCAGTTTGACCCTCGTAGTATGGACTATAGATAGATAGAAACCTCTTTATTGCACACCACACACAGTATCAATTTACATAAATGTTCATAGAGAATGGTACAATTTAGGCGGTATTATTGCTGAAAGCAATTTCTTCCAGACAACCTTTGGGTAGAGAACAGTCCAAGATTAAATTGGGTCGGCGGTGAAAACTAACAGAATAAAGGGAAATGGGTAAAGAATAAAAAAAAGAAAAAGACACGATATCAGCATACATATACATAAATTACTAAGGCTATTAAACGTTAATAATACTAATCAATATTCTTTTTCTTCTTCTTGTCGTGTCGACACTGGCATTATATTTTTGAGGACCAATACTCAGCGACTAACAAAGCATTATCAGTAGCGTTATACAGGTCCTCACGTGTGCAGGTGTAGGGGAACGTAGGGCATGTCAGTAGGTGGGCCATTGTCTGGGGAGAGACACCACACATACATTCGCTGGCGAAAATAAATATTCTGAGTTACATAAACATACAATAATAATTATGCATACAAATTATTGACTATTTGGCAATACACGATTGCATTTTCTGTTCCTTCAGTCACATAGCTCGGTGTGACGTCAACCAGTCATGAATGACCGGAGAGAAATCAAGCAGCAGGACTAACGACGAGGCACGGGGGTGTTAACACCACCACCAACTTCCTGACTCGCTGCTTGAGTTATTTCAACATGGAAACCCAGAAACCAATTCCTGCCCGACTCGGAATTGGAACACAGGACTTCTTGGGACGGAAGCCAGTGTTCTGACTACTAGACTAACGAAGACCAAGTCAATAGATAGATAGATAGATACTCTTTATTGCAACCAGAAAAACACTTTACAAACATATTATAAAAAAAAACCATATTAGTAGGTACAAATAGGCGGTCTTATCGCTGGGAGCGATCTCTTCCAGACAACCTTTGGGTAAAGGAGAACACTAGTGATAACAGAAGGGGGGGTTACGGTGCAAGCTAAAGTCAAAAATAATTAAATTAAATTTTAAAACAAAAAGCTAATTAATATAAAATAAAATACATACAAAAATTAAAATTACATAAAATGCTTACATTTAATAAATATGCCTTACATTTAATAAGGTGCCTGTGGCGCAGTGGCGGCAGCGCTTTGGTAGTGATACCAAAAGTTAAGCAACCCACGGCGCGGTCGTGATTGGATGGGTGACCATTCCGACCATTTAAGTGACGTCCATGACAAGCATCTCCGTGCTTCGGAAGGCACGTTAAGCGGTTGGTCCCGGCTAATATCTGTGGTATTAGTCGTTAAGCCTAGTCAGAGGCCCTAGGGCGGCTTGATACCTTCTGACAGTAAGGTTTGTCACTTGCCTTACATACACCCCTCCACCAATCCGCACTGAGCCCGCGTGGTGAAGTATGGCTCGTTCCTCCTCATAGTTGAGGTGAGGCCTTTTCCCAGCAGTGGGATCTAATAGGCTGACTTATTATTTAATAAATAAATAACGTACGTAAATATGTATAAAAAATTATATATACCTATATAAACATACTTATATTAAATATAAAGATAAATACATAAATATAAAATAAATAGATAACAACTGTAAAAGTGATAACGATGTTAACAGACAGGTTAAAAGCGTCAAAGTGAAAGAAAATGTGCCTTCACTCTAGCCTTAAACAAGGGAAGGGACTGGGATTGCCGGATATGGAGAGGAAGGGAGTTCCACAGTCGAATGGATTGGATGGTGAAAGACTGTGAGTAGTACTGAGAGGAGTGGCGAGGAAAGGAAAGGTGTAGTCTACGGCAAGAACGCATGTTGTCCTGACCATTGGCGGTTTGCAGAAAGTGGAAACGTTCCTTGATATACGGAGGAGATCGTGGATGAAATAACAAGGTGTACAATAAGGAGAGAATGTGAAGATTTCGACGCGAACGAATAGGAAGCCACCCAAGCTGGGTACGGTATTCAGAAACATGGTCATACTTACGCAGACCGAAGATAATGCGGATACAAAAATTTTGAAGGCGTTCAAGTTTATCAAGGAACATTTCACTGAGGTCAGGATAGCTACAATCAGCGTAGTCAAGAATAGGTAGCAATAAGGCCTGCACAAGAGCAACTTTGGTGGGTATCGGTAGAAAGTTACGCAGTCGGTTGAGAGAACTAGCTGATGCAAACATTTTTCTGCTTACCTCGCTTATCTGCTTGTCCCAGGTTAGGGAGCTATCCAAAAATACACCAAGATTTTTCACAGTGTTGCTGTAGGGTATATGGACTCCATCAAATATGATTGGAGGCAGTCACCCCCAGTCGACCATTGAAATCAACCGAGGACTGCCAGCAACCATCACCTGTGTTTTTGTAGGGTTTACTATAAGTCCAAATGACTTGCTCCACTCTAAAATGTGACTTAAGTCTAGATTCACTGTTTGAACAACACTGGAGAGTTCGTCAAGACTACCCTGCGCATAAAGTTGGAGTTTGTCTGCATAGAGATGGTAAGAGGATGCGAGGCCGGATGTAATTGAGTTTATAAAGACAGCGAAGAGAAGAGGAGATAAGACGCCACCCTGTGGTACACCGGCACCGATGTCACACCAAGCCGAGAAAGAGTCCTCGGCACTAATGCGTTGACGGCGCCCATGCAGGTAACTATGAAACCAATCAATTACCGTTGGAGATATGTTAAGAGAACGTAGCAGACCGAGCAGTATATCAAAATCAACAGTATTGAAGGCGTTACTAAAATCCAGTAAAGCCAGCAGCGTAAGATGCTTCTTGTCCATACCATGGCGGATGTCATCGGTAATTTTCACCAAAGCAGTAACCGTACTGTGACCAGCACGGAAACCAGATTGGTGAGGATTGAGGAGTTCGTGTTTGGAGAGAAAACAACTCAGCTGTTGATGAACGACACGCTCAAGCACTTTCGAAAGAAAGGGTAGGATTGATATAGGACGATAAACAGAGAAACATGAAGGATTAGGCTTTTTAGGAAGGGGAATAACTTGGGCATCTTTCCACGCTGTAGGAAACAAGCCCGTGCTCAGGGAATGGTTTAGGATATTTGTGATAACAGGAGTTAGGATGTCAAGGAGGGGGATAACCATTTTACGGCTGATGCAATCACTACCGACCGCATCGGACGCTATATGGACATAATATTCTTCTTAACATCACAATCAGATAATTGATCAAAGACGAATGATGAGTAGTCTGGAATTGGAAGAGATGACAAGCGAGATAAAGTTTGTGTTTTTATACTGGCATCAATAGCAGTAGACGAACAAAAGTGTTTATTCAAAAGGTTGAAGTTAATATTTTTGGAGATATTATCGTTACGACGTTTTCCAATTCCAATAGACTTGAGAAATTTCCAGACTTTTGCTGGATTTCCATTTTCAACACTTTGAGCATCCCTACACAGTCTATTGCAGCGGTTCCTCAGCAACTTGTATCTATCACGGTTTTTATCGGACGGGTCCTTTTTCAACTTAGATTTTGCGGAATTCTTTTTGTCTCTGAGTTCTTTGAGATCATCAGACAGCCACGGAGCAGGAGAATGTTTGATTTTTACAGGTCGGACTGGTGCGTGCTTATCAAACAGTTTGATGAGAAGCGAGTTAAAAATATCTACTTTTTCATTTACACAGCTTGCACTGTCAATTACAGACCAGTCTGTGTTGAGGGCATCTTTTTTGAGTTCATCAATGTTCATGCCACCAAAATTGCGCTGCAGTAGCACCTTTGCTTTCAATTTGGGAGGGCGAACTTTATAAGAAAGATAAACAAGGTCATGGTATGAGAAGGCATCGGCAGAACACTGGCCATGTTTATCGACATGGGAAGTGGAAGAGACAATTATAAGATCCAACAGCGTTGGTTGACAGTTAGGGAAGAAATGTGTTGCATTCAGAGGAAGAATATGAAGGTCACTTGCATTGATGATCGAGTTAAAACGTGATGCACGATGGTCATTTTTGAGAAGACATGTATTAAAATCACCCATTACGATAGTGTGTGAGTATTGGGGTACCAAGTCTTCAAGAGTCTTCTCAAAAGGAGAGTCAATATCAGTATGTTACGGCTAATAGCCGAAGTGCGGCTACACCTAGTTTTAGCCGGCTACAACTAGGTGCATCGCGCCACATGCGGTTAATCTTAGGTGTATTCTACTTATCTTCGGTTACAACTAGGTTTAGCCTTCATTATAGCGGCTAGAACTAGGTACAGCCGCACACTGGTGGTTAAACTTAGGTGCATCCTATTTATTATCGGCTAGAACTAGGTTTTCAGTCCAGTTAAGGATTTTGGTTTTATTTTGAGACTAGCGGTCCCCCGCGACTTCGTTCGCGTAAATTTAGGATTTCCTGTGGGTATTGTTAGGAGCGGAGTATAAACCACACCAACCGCAACCGCGTTGAGTACCAGTTCAGGCAAATGCAGAATGCACCGCCCTCCCTTAGGGACCGTTATAATTAATAATATGTTCATTTTATTCACACGCGTTTTGATTCTTATCTTAAGTGCGGCTGTACCTAGTTCTTGCCACTATAATGAAGGCTAAACCTAGTTGTAACCGAAGATAAGTAGGATACACCTAAGTTTATCCGCATGTGGCGGGCTGCACCTAGTTGTCGCCGGCTAAAACTAGGTGTAGCCGCATTTCAGCTATTAGCCGTAACAAGTATAATAAAACTCTAACTGCATGCCACAACATTTGACTCACAGGTACACTCGGCACATCAATCAAGGGACACTGATCTACGAAAACAGCCTTTATTACGTACGGAATAGATGCGGCCTAAAGGTCAACATGTATAGATGGGAAAAATAAAACACAATTATTTTGCTTTAAATTTCCGCTAAGAGACGCCAGCGCAGGCACCAAAACCACACCAACCGCAACCGCGTTGAGTACCAGTTCAGGCAAATGCAGAATGCACCGCCCGCCCTCCCTCAATACGCATGCACTACAGCTAATGCAGTTGTTAGTTACCAACACCAACGTGCATAAACGGACGGAGTTGTCCGTGCTCAGCCGAGGCGACAACATCTCCTGAGGATGCCGCGTGGAGTGGCGAAACGCGTCGAGGTTTTTTGCACGTTGGTGTTGGTAACTAACAACTGCATTAGCTGTAGTGCAAGCGTATTGAGGGAGGGAGGGCGGTGCATTCTGCATTTGCCTGAACTGGTACTCAACGCGGTTGCGGTTGGTGTGGTTTTGGTGCCTGCGCTAGCGTCTCTTAGAGGAGATTTAAAGCAAAATAATTGTATTTTATTTTTCCCATCTAATAATGGAATTCCGCAAAGTAACGCCTGATTCTATAAATCAACATGTATATCCTCACTTTGCGGCCTCATGTGTTCATGGATTCTGTCTTCATTTCGTTAACTAGAGGCAAAGGTCATAGACCCTACCAGGCCTATAGGAACCAAACACGTTAGTAAAATGTAGCCATTCTAAGATGCCGTCGTTTTTTTTCTTGACCGCACCCATTTCTAGTCCTCGTCTCAAAGTTCAAGGAGCTTTTTTAGTGTTATTGGAAAAATACCAATAGGAGTGGATGATTTAATGATAAGTGACAGGATTGTACGGAAGATAAAAACGAGAGACGAGAAAATAGACAGATCTGAGCTCGTAGACAAGATGCAATCTATTCTAAAGCGAAGTTCGTTATCGCTAACAAAATGTATGAAACTGACACAAGCCACCGAAATATCATATGCCTTTTTGTTGGCTATAGCAAAGTTCGCTATGGAAAGATTGCATCTTGTCTAAGGGCCCTGGATTGTGGACCTCAGAACTGGGAAAATGGCAAGCGGATGATGATGATTCTAATGAAAAACAACGGAGTGGATTTAGAACTCTGGTCAGACTTAATAATCATAGGTGTCTGACATGACACGATTAGACGTGCCCTTCCATCAGCAAGCTACATCTCATTCAGCTTATTTCTTTTTTTATGAATTCAAAATTGCAACTTGGAAACACTTGAGGTTTGGCGGTAGGCTTTAAGCATAACGAACATTGAGTAATGCATAACGAAGTATCTCTCTCTTCCTGGGTATATGTTCCGTATGGGGATGGGGTCAGCCTTCTTTATTTTTCTCCACCATTTCGCCCTGTCCTCGACATCTTTAATGGAAACTCCGCACTCCCACGCTCATGTCTTTTACACACAACATCTCCATCTTTTTAGGGTTCCGTACCTCAAAGGGAACCCTTATAGGATCAATTTGTTGTTCGCTTGTCCGTCTGTCTGTCAAGACCTCACGCACCTTCAACTGCTGTGTTAGGTATATTTCTACTTGGCTTAAATTTTAAATGTTTCTCACTATTTTCCAGCCTTCCAGTATTGTTTTTATAAGTGTGTTATTATGACGTACAAGGAGTCCTATTTTCCCTCGCCTGTTCTTAATATAGTACCTAAAATCGGTTACGAAACACCACGTGGTCAAATAACAAATTTATCAGATAACAGTAAAAATGAGACGTCGATATTCTCGTCTCGGCTTGTGGCTTTTAAGTAAGTATATCGTTTCGAATCAAAATGACATGTCGGCATTATTCTGGAGTCGCTCGATAAGTCGATAACGGCAAGATTCTTAAACTCTGAATTACGATCGCCAAAAACGCAGTAAAAAAACCTCCAGCTCAATTCTGATTCGGTACGAGATATTTCACGAGGGGCTTGCGGGAGTGTGAGCCAACAAAGATCGGGGGTGGGGGTAAAGATACCTACTCGTAAATTATAGCTTCAGTGTACTAGTACTTATTCTGTGCTTCAGTCAAAACGGTTCCATAACAAATTATGGTGAGCGATAACCGAGATAAAATATAATATATTTCATAGTCAAAATCGAGCTTCCTTTTGACGCAGTAAAGTAAATATAGGATCAAACGTCAAAGATGTTTAACTGGTTCCAAACTTTAGGTTGGTAATATTTTTTTGGTATAAAATATTTCAATTAGCTACGTGAAAATATTGTTGAATTATCTAAAGGTACATACAAATAATATGTATAACATTCTTTAATAAATTACGATAATATTGTTGAATTACCTATATATGTATACATTTAAACCAGTTGTTAAGAATACTTAATTGTCGAAAGGTTATTATAAAATAGATGACTATATAAACGATAAACATATATGGAATGACTTGTATGAAAAAAACAATTGTAAAACTTTGAAAAGAGGCTATGAAAATAGTGACTTTGTTCCTTGCTGCTTCTTCTGAGCACTAGCCCACAATTGTCCTGAAGCAATGGTAAAGTTAAGTTTGGGACGTGTATAAGTGCCCCTTGTTGGGTCTATATGCAGAAATAAATGAATTCTATTGAATTTTTATTTAAATTATATTTATTACTGTCCCGAAGCCGAGGTAGGTAGAAAATCTTTGTATGGGACGTGTATCTCTTTGCGAGTCTATGATATTGTACAGAAATAACAGCAGCGATCCGAGAACCACCGGTTAAGAACCAAAGAACGAGTATTTATAATAAAAATACCTTCGTCATTTTCTCAGTTTGATAGACTAGTGAGTTTTACGTTAGTACTACTAACAGCTACTAACCAAGACGACATTGTTAGGGAATTAAATAGTTAACAAGCAAGTAGCCCTACAGTTTTCTTTGAAAAGACTATTACCAATAAATAAGTCTCATAATTCTGTTTTTTTGCACCGCACCCTTGAAGCCATTTTAACGTTTTTGAAGAAGTTGCTCTTAAAATAGGATTAGAAAATAAAATGTTTCGTCAAATATGCCGACAGGTATGATGATAGACAATGGATAGAGGATTTTGGACAAAGGACTCCTTTGTTGTTTTTTAGATACTTTAACAAGTAATTTGCACTAGAAAGTAGCTGTACCTAGAGCAGATAAGAGTTACAAAAATCAATTATGCCATAGATAGATAATAATGGCTATTGTTTTTTATATTGCATAATGTTCATTAATATAAAACAGCTTCTGGTAAAAGGGCAAATAAGTAACACTATTTCATGAACCTTAAAGAAAATAGAAACGAACAGAAAATAAAATTTGCACAATATAAAATACAAAAATAAATTCTTTTGAATTAAATCAATAAATAGGTAGGTACTTTTTATTCTTTATCTTTCGTGTTAATTAAGGGGGTGCAGCGCGAAGCAAGTCGAGTAAGTCTAAACGATCTTCAAACAGAATCAAACTTATACATATTAGTAATTAGATCCATTTGCTTTAAAGTTTTAGACTTGGTGATTTAATTAGAACAATAGTTTTATTCTGCGCAATGCGCAAAACCATCAGAAATTTGTGTTAAAAACTGAAAAGTGTTCATATTTTCTTATTTATATTTTATTCGTGTATAAAAAAGATGGGGACCTGCGGAATATCAATACAATCATTTTCATGTACAAATTATTGTTTCATGCGTAAAAATCACCAAGTTTTCGAAAAGGAATGCTCTTAAATATCATTAGCTAAAAGTCATGTTTATTATATCATAAAGAATTAGTTTCCACAAGACCAGGACCTTGTGCAATGATTAGGCTAACGTAAATAAGTTGTTTTCATGTATTTAACTAATTCAGCTCATCGTACAAGTGATTTAGAAATACGTTAAATTTCTCAATTTCGTGCAGAACCGCCTTAATGATGCCATGTCATGTCGCATTTAAATGTTAAAAACAAATAGGTAGGTAGGAACTGCTACATACCAACTCGTACTACCCGACCAAGCCAGCTAGAAAACAATCAAAGGACTTTCGACGACAAATACAACAAAAATACCGATGGAAATTAAAAAGCAATGGTGTTAAAACACACTTAGGCAATTTATCTAAATTGTAACAATGTTGCTTTTTATTGCCTTTGGTAATTTCGTTGTATTCGTCGTCGTAAGTCGTTTGAAAGTTGTCTAGTTGGCTTGATCGAGTACTAGCTATAAATGATTACATTTTGAGACGTAAGAAAAACAAATCTCTTTTGCAACAAACTCTACGAACAGTATTCAGCACAGGTATTGACAATGGAAGATCTTAATAGAAATCGTTTATTCAGAGTTAAAAATCAGAATAAGGGGGAATGTGAAGATAAAATCTATTATGGAGTCGAACGTTACAAGAATAGCCGCCCATTCCGACGCATAGCAACGAACCTGTTTTCGCGTCCAAATCTCCCAAGATGGTTGCCGGTGCAAAGCGCGCCAAAAACAGCTGATCGCCACAGACTAAACTACATGTGTTTGCGGCCGGCGAAATGAGGCACCACGCCTGAACCTAAACTCCTTGCTTCGAAACAAACTTGCGAAGACAGTGGCGCCCTCCATTATTACATTTTCGCTTATTAAACGTGAGAATTCGCGTCAGGACCACGACAAAAAGCCTATTGTTAACCCGAAATACAATATTTAACAAGATATTTTGGACAATAGCAATTTATAAAGGAGTTTTGTTGCACTGACGCCAAGTTTGGCGGGAATCAGCTGACCGGCCAGTCTGGGTCTTTTATTATGAAACGAATCCTTTTTTTGCGTCGAAACCTGTTTAGGTTCGTTTTAAAAATATAGCTTTGTCTTATGACGACAGACGGAGATTTCTTTTTGCATTTTACTAAGAACTTGAATTGGTTACTGTGTGTGAGAATAGCGCTTTAGAAATGTAGCAATAGATAGAGCTTTAGTAGCTAAGTACTACCTTGCCTACTAAGCTCAATTTCTATAGACCTGTAATTAGGTATCGAAGACTGCCTCGTTGGTCTAGTGGTCAGCAAGTTGGGTACTATCTACGAGGTCCCGGGTTCGAATCCCGGGTCGGGCCGAGGGTGTTGGGGTTTTCTGTCTTGAAATTACTCAGACACAGCTTCGGAGTCAGGAAGTTGGTGGTGGTAACACCCCCGTGCCTCGGAAAGCACGTTAGCCGTAGGTCCTGCGCCTGATCTCTCTACGGTCATGTCGGACTGCCGTCTCACCGAATTATGAGAGCAAAGGAACAGAGAGTGCAACTGTGTTATGCGCACACACTTGTGCACTATAATATGTCCCGCGCAGTTGGCTAATCTCTTTTTAGATAGGCCGCCGTAGTCGAAATTCGGCTAGGAGGACATTATTATTATTATTAATTAGGTATGAATTTGACACTCGAATCCGATTGAGATAAACTACAATTTCGGATGCATTGCTTTATATAATATTTCTTTCTTGACCTTTCTCCTTGCCAATTTTTATGATTATATATATTTTTTTTATTTAATAGGCAGACATTTGGCCGTAATCTCACCTGAAGGTAAGCGACGATGCGGCCGATGATGGGACATGTCTGTCTAGAAGCAGCCTATTCACTCTTTTCTTAAAGGAATTATATGTCTAGAGGTAATGCCAAACCCCTTAAAATTGCCACGAAAGTAATCGTGTGTGATCCCCAATGATCTTGATCACAACCCTCAGTCATTCATGACATGAAGTATGGTATACGAAGATCTTAAGGTCTTAAGGCAGGTGTGGATAATCCAGGCCGGAGACCACAAACCATCACCACTTAAACCATAAAAAGTGCACTTACCAAGGACCATATTTAAGTATTAACCTTTGATAAACCACACCCGAGGGGATACAATATCTATCACGCAATGAGACACACCAAGCAAGTAACCAATCGTTATATTTTGACAATATCACATACATTACTCTTACCTTACCGCACAATAACGGGCAAGTGCGAGTCGGACTGACGCACTGAGGGTTCCGTATGATTTTTTCTTTCAAAACAAAAGGTTTAACCAAAAAGATGTAACCACAATTTTGCGGTTTTCGGACTTTTCCCTTTACTTGTGCTGTAAGAACTTCCATCTTGCCAAATTTCATGATATGGTTATGGGAAGTACCCTAGCTAGATAGAATTTGTTTTGATTGAGGTTGATTGCACTGCGAAATGTTAAAACTTTTCGATGCGCTCCTTCCTGAAATCCCGACTGAACTTCTCATACATTTGCAAGACATCGAGCATATTTCGCCCTAATAGAGCACAGATACAAAGGTGCAATATCTACATGTGTAGTTGATCGAAGGCATCAACCATCCATGCCACCCAGAGCAAGAAACCATTTCGTTAAGAGATAGCGCTGTCCTTTTCTCGAGGTCGGTCAAAGAAAACATTTTTATTTTGGAGCAGGTTCGCAGGAACGCCTATATATCCGTAATAACAGTCACTGACTTGGGCGTTCTAAATATTGTGCAAATCTTGAAATTGATAGTTAATGATCTAAAGGGTTTTGAAAATCATAAGATTCTGATTCTTTCCTGAAGCTAGTAACTATTTTACATACGCTGCCGTGATATTGTAAAGAAAATAATAATGGTAGGGATTTGGAATACTTCATTAAACGATAGAGTCTACCCAGGTAATTATCAATTTGCAACGGTGTACATATGACGATAGAAACGCATAAGTTTAACATACACACAATGCACATAAAATACTTAATGATAATATTACAACGAAACTTAACTTTTCATTCCATTTCTATGTTAAAGTCACATAACGAAAAAGTCAAAGTTACATATTAAGCTAGCGATACAACAGCGATACGCGTCAAATGTGAGATGCAGTGGTAGGCGGGCGCCTCAAAATGGCGAAATCAGCTCAGCTGAGAGGCGCGCTTTTCCCGCGGCCCGCCTTTTTGCTTCATTTTGATAGGGTTGTCAACATCAAAAGTTAAGCAAAGTTTTTTTGCAATAAGTTTATACTGACTGATGTAAAATTGTTAAGTTAAATACTTAGAGAACACCGTTTATTAAAAAATGCAATTTCCTACCAACCTAAAGCACGCCACTTTATGCTAAGATCGGCCGGAGGAATCCGAGAATAATGACAATGAGTATTTATATTCATCAAGAAAACGAATTAAAGTTCTTACTTGGGATTTCGATAATTTTGTACTAAATACAAAATCCTTGGAATAAATTATTTTAGGTGACTATGATGAAGTACTTGCTTGTTAAAACTGAAAAAACCGGCTAAGTGCGAGTCGGACTCGCGCACTGATGGTTCCGCACCTATGCGACATTAAGACACTATATTAGGACCTTATTTTAGTTTTAAAACGGTTAAAAAATCACATTTGTATGGGAGCCCCCCTTAAATACTTTTTTTAATTTTATTTAAATAATTTATCTTTAAAGTTTCAGCATTTGAAAATAGTTATTTACGGGGTTGCCTTTTTATTTTCTAGTTTCCAATATTTCTGCGCTGTTGCAAGCGCCATGATCATTTTGAATTGATCATTTATTATTTAAAAAAATTTAAGAATTTACTTTTAAAGTTTATATATTATACAAACTCATATATCGTTAAGAGATGCAGTAAGCTGAAGTGGCAGTGGGCTGGTCATGTCTGTCGCAGAACCGACGGGCGTTAGAGTAGATAGGTTCTCTAATGAAGACCACGTCTCGGGAAACGTAGTGTTGGTCGCCCCCCCCCCCCCTAGATAGACCGATGACCTGAGGAAGGTGGCCGGTGGTGGCTGGATGCGAGAAGCGGAGGACCGTGAAAGATGGCGCCGTCTTGGAGAGGCCTATGTCCAGCAGTGGACTGCAATAGGCTGATATGACAAACTCATATTCTGAGAAAATTTCAACTGTCTAGCTATTATGGTTCATGAGATACAGCCTGGTGACAGACAGACAGACAGCGGAGGCTTAGTAATAGGGTCTCGTTTTTACCCTATCCCTAAAAATTGCACGGAACCCCTTGTGCGCCGGTCCGCTCGCACTTGGCCGGTTTTTTTCTAATGTACACACGCGTCAGATTACCACCACCACCACCTCTATTCCCTACGCAATAAAAGCTGTTTTCGTAACCTGACGTGCTGCCGACTGTAAAGCCGACAGCATTTAAAGGTTAACACTGTCACCCTACCTGCGGTATCTTACGCAGATTTCATAGAGGCGATTTTGCAATAAAAACAATATAGTTGGATGTGCAGTATGTCACTGCCACTGTAGGTGCCCAACTGGAAAAAAATAGCAAACGTCAATACTGCCAGCCCTAAATCTACCAAACAGGTCCTGCATTCCTGCGCCTTCTCGGAACATTGCCTTTTTTCGATGGCGCAGGTACTGGCCATCTATTGGCGGCCATTTTTTCTAAATCAGCTGATTCCGATGCTCATGTCGCGTCGAAAAGCCGAACGGGATTGCTTTGTAGTTGGAGTTATCCTGTGGGACCTGTTGCTCGTATACTGGCCATTATTGTTATCAGAAAAAAATCTTCCTTGTTTATTGCTTTTTTTAAAAAAAAAAGCCAAGTTAGTAGGTTAGGAACCTACTCTATGTAATATAATTTTACTCGTCACTGGCTAGGCTATTAGCAAGTCACAACTAAATTTTTGTTTAACGTTTCTGCTGTGGACGTTATTTAGCTCTATGTTAATGTTTACCGAAACCACAACTCTAGTAGGTAATCTCTATAAGATGTAATTTTGAAAACAAATTAAGACCTTTTTCAGCTGAACCAGAAGTTTAGGTTAGCAGTTAAGGTACCTACTCACCCTGAGCCCTGGCCCTGGTGCCTGATGGCGGTATAAAAAAACGGATTAGATTAAAAAATCCAGAAAAAAGCTATCGCTATCTTTCGGTTCGCGATATCGCACGTCTTTCACAAACTTTCATGTTCAAGGGAACCTATATCGATAGCAAACATCGAATGTCAAATCTACACGTGTAAACTCGATAAGTGCTACTCTAAAACCAACTTTATATCATATACATTTAGAGCTACAAAAAATCTTGCACTAAATAATATCGATCGTGAGAAAATTCGTCCACTGATTAAAAATACACCTTAACTTCCCTATTTTAGCATTTAAACTTAATTGTGACACTATAAAATACCTGTTTCTTGACCGACAATGACCTCGTGAAAAAGCGAGGGAAACTGGATGACAATTTTAGTTTTGGAGTCGCGAGTGGCGCTACTGTCCATGCGATCTGTCAAATTTTGTACTAAAACTGTTTAGTTCTCCAATATTCCGTTTAAAAGTTCATTTTAAGTGCGCTGCAAAAATATGTTAATTCAATTTGCTCCCTATTTTCTGCAACTAAGAGTAAATTTTTGTTTGTTTGGTTATAAGCTTTCATGACGTAATAACCAGTCATTCAAATATGGATGACAAAAGCGATCCTGTAAAATGTTCCGTTTTCAACTAAAGATAAAAAAAGTGATATTCGTGCATCGGAATTAAGATCCATATTGTTTTTATTGGGCTCTTGTTTAAAACTGTAATTTAATATGCAGACTACACGCGAGACAGCATTTATCGCAATCGCCCGTATCATCCATCACCTGTAAGAAGAGAAGAAAAATTCCATCGTGTTCGTATTACTTTAAAGATATCTTCAGCAGAAACTAAAATTATTTGCTTTCAGTTTTCATGAAATATCTTTCATACCCTTTTGTCGACGAAAACAGTGCTTCGGGGTTCGGGTTCGGACTTATAGACCTGAGTCCTGGGTTCGATTTCCAGGTTTGTCAATTTAATTAGATTTAGCTTTTTATGTATTTTTGTAAACCAATGAAGCACTGAGATTCCTTTTGTGTTTCACTTCCCTCTTATAGGTAGTTCGGTGAGACAGCAATCCGACATGGCCGGAGAGCAATCAGGCGCAAGACCAACGGCTTAACGTGCTTTCCGAGGCACGAGGGTGCTAACGCCACTAAAAACATCTGTGACAGTGTAAAGTCCTGGCTTCAGAGATATTTTAATTTTTGTTGGAAACAAACAAAACCTTCCTTCTGGCGCAGTCGGGTATAGACGTGCTCTATCGGGGTTCTGTCTCTTCTACATAAATGTCAACTAGGTATTTCCCGTTAGCAACATTGACAAAGACATGACTTCAAAGAACAGCAGTGATATTGCGACTAGCAAAACAGAAAACTTTCGCGAACTCGCTACTAATTGTTAGCACAAACTCCAAGGCAAACATCCTCTGTGCTTGCAAACACACTCTGAAGACCTGGCGTTTCCTACGAATGTGCTTAAATTACACCTCAGAGGTGCCTTTTTAGTAACATGTTTGGTTTTGCAGTTAGCCGATGTGCACTTGAAACTCTATGGAAATAGTTTCCTTTGTGCGAAAAAGGAGTATATTTTTGCGCAAATTGGTCAATTCTGTAGAGCCAGTGTTAACATCGTCATTCGCATGCCCTGTTCCTTTTACATATGGGGTCGGCGCACTATGTTTTTGCCCGAATGCGACATATGGAGGTAATGTTTTTCGAGCGTATAAAAAAATTGCATGTCCATTACAACATAACAGTGTTGGTCTACCATAGACCATTTGTGATAATAATCACTCTATTGATGAGCCAGGATTCCGGATTCCTTCACATGCTGCTGCCAAGCTAAATCGTATGCGGAATTTGGAGAAAATCCGTCATTTTTTGTCAAAGGCGTTTAGCCGTTGAGCCTACGCGGAGTAAGCCGTAAATACTCTAAATTCTCCACAAGGAACAATATGACTATTTATAGCTAACTAACTCTCGGTCACGTCTCCTTTTGAACAGGAAACATTCGCGAGTTTTATAGTTAAACGTTTACCACTACTATTTTGTCTAACGATCTTATTGCAGACAAAATAAAGGAGAAAATTGCGTGTATAGGCAAAGGATCATTTCGGCAAAGCTTTGTTGTTTTATAATGTTGGCGCGCGGCACTGGTGTGGGTGCTTTTAAAGGTCATTTTTGGAAACAGTTACGAGTCGGTAGTTAAAATGTAAGAGTTTGTTGTTTCTAACTAGCCTTTTCCTGTGACTACACCCTTTGAACTTGGCTCTATTAGAAACTAGGTAATCAAGCATATTCTCATCACATAACATCATTCAGACCGTAAATATCAAAATTTTTGATACCTACTTAACAATCTTAATGCAAGTGCAAATTGCAATCAACTTGAAATGTTCGTAAACCCACAGATGAAACAAAACTTAGATAATTAAACATCTAATTTCTTAATTGTTCATATGTAGAAAAATAAGCTGCTGTACGGATCGGAATGCTGGGCCGTTAAGAAGATGGATGAAAAACGACTGCATGTAGCGGAGATGAGAATGTTGCGATGGATGTGTGGAGTGACAAGAATGGACAAAGTAAGAAATGAATATATAAGGGGAAGTTTGCAAGTGGCGCCTGTGACAGAAAAGATGACAGGAAACCGTTTATCTTGGTATGGACACGTGATGAGAAGAGAGGAGAATCATGTGACAAAAAGAGTGATGAGTATGAATGTTAGTGGATGGAAGGGAAGAGGCCGACCTAGAAAGAGATGGATGGACTGTATAAAGCATGATATGATTGTGAAAGGAGTGGATGAGTCAATGACGAGTGATAGGATTGTATGGAAGAGAAAAACATACTGCGCCGACCCCAAATATAATGGGAACAGGGCAAGCGAATGATGATGTAGAAAAATAAGCAAATTTTTGAGCAAAAAAACTCGTCCGTAAAAAACTCATCTTATGTACAAAGAAAGTTTTTACATAAAACCCAAAAGGAGCTAAGCTAATAATAGCTTTAATAATATAAACTGACCCGAATGTGAATCCAGGACCTCCCGCGACTGCGGGCTCGGCGGCCACGCCCGAACAAAGTGGTTGCTATGGTCGTTCGTTATTTATGTAGTTACATGGGTAGTAGGTACCAAAGTGGTGGGATGTGTGACTTTTCCAACCTCAAATCTTAGAAAGAAACCCTATTTTATTTCGGTAAAGTATTGACAAAGTCATCAAAGCTTATCAATAGCCATTGTTCATGTTCATGCACTTATTTACATTTGGGTGTATTCAACTAATGCATGCAGTAGGTACCTATGTACCGCGAGTTCCAATAATGGTTCCAACAGTTGTTTCAATAATTTAGTGTTTATGAATTGAATTATTTTGATCCTTATTACTTACAAGACTAGGGTGTTACTCGTTAGTACCTAGTTGTAACGCACGCGTTTAGGTTTGAGGTTTAGGTTATACAGTGAGGAAGGAAGGGGATACCGATACCTTAGCCCGATCACCCGTCGGCAACGGAGTCTGTGGTGAGCTGGCAGAGCTTGGTAGTCACAGTAGAGCTGAGTCTACCAGAGAACAGCTCTGCAGCCTGAGTCTAAAGCTGATGTCCCTCTGCAATAAATGTTGAATTGAATTAAATTGGTGGAAAACAGAAGCGGCCTCAAATCTGTCTAGGGACAAAGGCCCCACATTTGATCTGCATTAGTAGCCTCCTACCCAGATATTAATTTTGTCCGAAATCGCAAAATCCTCCGCTTGGTTGAAGGACGTGGTACTGTTAGGCGTAGGATGTCTTATCATACCGAAATTCGTATTTCCGCAAATCCCTAACTATCGTCAAATTGCAAATCAGTCTTTCACTATAATAATAAGCCTTGCTTGATGGATGGTCGGCGAGATCGATAAACGATCACATGGTTCCCAGAACGATATCGGGCCTCCATTGAAAAAAACCTTATCTGTCAAGTGTGCCGGCTGACCAAATTACCATTCAAACACACACGCAATAACAAACCCTATTATATCTACATAGAGGTTCATTCAACGGTAAACAGACCGTGGCAGGATGCAAAAGCGCGCGAAACCATAGCGTCGGTTACGGTACCGTTGCGGAGCGTTGAGTAACTTTTTAAATCTGGAATGTAGTGCTGGCTGGCTCTGGAGCCCGACTCCCGTCGAGACTACGGCGGTAAAGCTTCAATAGAATCCAACTCTATTTCTGATGAATTAAAGACCAAGTTCGCTAAGCACAAAAATCGCGCTCAGCTGATGTGACCAGTTGTTTGCAGTCGTTATCATTATTTTATTCAAACGAAATGCGATATGGCCAGCGTAAGCACATGTAAGATAGGAATAAAGAGAAGTAAAATACCTAGGTAAGTAAAGTTACGATTACAATATGAAAAAAAAACCTAGGTACCGACTAGCTTTATTAGGTCTTTTCATATGTGTAATACTCCAATTAAGAGCCTTAAAAAAAAACTGTTTTAAAAAATTGGCAGAGGTTGTCAGTCTTCAGAGTACCTAGAGTTCCGTAGTTGTCTGCCCGTGTCTTATTGACAGGTCAGATTGGTTCGTTGGCCTTTTCTTAACTTCGAAAATTGGTAGGTACCTTTCTAGTTAGGTACCTACTACCTACCTACATCCTTGTTCCTCCCAATTAAGACAAGTACCTGATTGTCCGGTGTCCCCCATATGAAATGAAGTCACTTTAGTTAGTGTCTTGTTGTTGTAGGGACTTGATTTTTATCCCTACATTAGGTACTAACTTATTACCTACATACACTACCACTGGTGTAAAACTAAGCTGTCTCTGATATCGTAGAGATTGCCATAATACACTTGAATTAAAATGACAATTAATGCAGTAGGCTTTTCCCACTGTCCTGTGATCAGTCATCATCACTAACGTTATATGATAGTGTTAGGCTGGGCATTCTGTGGTGCAGGCTAGGTAGGTAGATACCTACCACCCTTAAAATAAATAGAATCAATTTCAGTGCTTTTCAATAAGTAGGTAGATCTCCTACAATATACTCAGCTGTTGATCTTAATATACCAGGACACAATGCAACTTCCGGAATAGAATCCCGTGAGTAACTTACGCGATGTTATCACTACTGATATCAACATTAAGTGTCAAATTCTCAAATCAAACGGCTGATAACTGGCTGACGTAGTAACGGTCGAGAAGTAGGTACCTACCTACACCTTCTAAGTTAGTTAGAAGGAAAATGTGAAACTTCATCAAATTCCGTTTATCCGACAAAGTTTATTAAACACGTCAGATACATGTACATCCCGAAACCACCTTTATTTTCTACGTAATAAAAGATGTTTTTGTGTAAATTTATAACCTGACATGCTAGTACCACCCTGTACGTACTGTATTATATAATCTGTGGTACTACGTACACATGGTGATGGATGATGGATGACAAATAAGTTAACATAATAAAATTATTAAAATAATTATTAAAAAATCAAAACACCCGACTGCAAAAATTATTATATTTTTGTTGAAATAGTCTCTTCTCTTTACTGGCTTTCATTTGATTACCTTTGTTTTCATTTGCGGGCGCCATTTTAAAAATGTATATAGCCTATGTACCTAACTACGACAATTTTGACAAAGTCAACGAAACCTCATGTCAAAAACTGTTTAGCCGTTTGGGCTGTTGGGCGTGTCAACTGTCAAACAGAAACATTACGTATACTCTCGAACAACATAACCCTCCTTCCGCAGTCGGGTAAATGGTAGACATCCATCGCATTGTTGTACCTACACATAGTGAGATTTAACCTAGAGCATAAAGCAAGGAATATAGAAATTAAAACTTCTTACCTTTGCAAAGACGAATACACAATAAACAAATATCACAACACACAAAAGCTCAAAACAAACACATGGAAAAATTACGTAATAAAGTTACTATATAAAGAAAACAAGAAACTACCATTTAACATTTTTAGAACAAAATGAATCTTTGGAATGTTAAATCTTTACTAAGCGTAAAAAGCTCAAAACAAAACTTACAAAACAAACAGATGAATTAAAATGACGTAATAAAGTTAGTATATTGAAGAAAACAAAAAATTACCATTTAATATTTTTAGAACAAAATGCATCTTTGGAATGTTATATGTTGACTAAGCATAAAAACTTGGTTAGATGTTAAACTAAGCTTTTAATATCTATAAAGGATACACAGTATTGTTGCTTAATTATAGCGATACATGCTTATTAGTACAAGTAACAATTAGTATCTTAACCCGTAAACAGCTACGAGGAATACTTCATGTACTAGATAGAAAGTTGGTTTAAAAGCTCTGAGTCTAAACAAGCATTCTAGTATTTAGACAAATCTACGGTAACTGCGTCAGAGCAATCAATACAAACTTGATCATCAAAACCAGTAACGAATTAACGAAACCATGTAAATAAATTATTATTTCTTAAGAACGCGCGATGACAGTCAGATTTCCAAGAAACTAGCTATATAACTTTATGTCTAACTGTTGGTTTGTGCTTTGAATAAGGAGTTGTGTCTTACTTGTGAGGCGCAGTCATAAACTGGAGACATACTAGCTGCCGACAGTGGCTTTTTGTATGTTGATATCGTAGGTAGCTTTTCTATAGTCTATCCGACTTCAAAAACCACCGAAAGCCATTATCATAGTATTGCACGTGCGAAAGTGAAAAACTTATTGAATGTTACACCTTTGTTTTCATTACATAACTGCAAAATAGACAAAAGAGGCAAATTGTAGACAATACGCCCAGTGTTTTCCACATTTCTATGAACTCATATTTTTAACTGTTTACATTTTGAATGGACCATTTAATATGGTTTAGCTACTACATAATTTTTTGTCAGTTTTTGTAAATAATTAGTTAACTATCTTAACTTATTCTGAAAAAAAGTTCTGCGAGATTTTTTAGGATTTTCGTAATGATATAAATTCCGAAGGATTTAATTATACACTCAGTTCTGGCAAGTTTGACTAAATGATGTTTAAAAACCTTTTCATTCTAAAAGGGGCTGATTTGGGCATGCAAAAACTGTGTCTGCAGTGCTGCAGTATTTCATTTTTAATGACTGAAATGACAGATAAGCACTACGATAAAATAGTTGTTAGAGTATTACTTAATTGCAAGTTTTTATATCTGGATTATCCATTTCATTTATTTTACTTAAGTAAGTACGACCAGTGGTCTTGTATTTTTATTTAAGCTGCCAGTCCTATCGTGACGTGGTAGAATTCATTCCTGTCTTCATACTGACCTTACACGTCCTTTTTGTTGAGGTTTTAAAAAAGACCACAATAAGTATTGGTTTTACATATTTCTTGGAATATTACTCAATGATTACTCGCTAGGAAATTCCAATGTCACTTGATTGAATAAAATGTCCCTAAACAAGTAGGTACGAACGGCAGCTTCACGTCAAGGTTAACACTATGATATCTTATGCATAAGTAGTAAGAACAAGGGGTGATTTTGCAACAAAAATGTACAGCTATATCCTGATGTGCTGACTACTTAAATAGGGCAGAGGCATGAATCTGCAAAAGCATTACCGGAAACTAAATAAAATGGCACTTTCGTTAGGGATTCCTCAAGTGTAAGGCCAATTTAAAAATATGTAATTAAAAGCCTAAAACAGTAAGCAGTATTGACCTTAAATTTACGTGGATAAGTGTATTTAATTTTTCGTCATGGAGCTATTATTAACGTCGTGATGTTTATAATCTTAAATCTTTTCTTCCAATGCCCTCACGCACCTCCATTTCAACCATCTCAAAAGATACGACAAAGCTTGACTCCGGACAATCAGAATGGTTAGTGAATAAAAAAATCAAGCACGTTTATTGGAAAAAAAGCGAGATAGAGCCGTGGACCAGGTTTTTTACATACACAAGGGGCCCGGCCAGGATCGTAAAGGATATAGGTACGTGGGTTTGGTATGAATACTATTATGTTGGATTGAATCATTAGAGGTATTCTTTTTATAACACGTAGAGCCTACCTCCGGTGATACTCGTATATACATTATAACCATTACTACGGCTACATTATTGTTGTAATTATAAACTTTGATTTGGAGTAATGAATAAATAGATGATAAGTTCGAAGGGCTGCAATCGACAAAGTCTAAGCACAGAATAAAATAATTGTACGAATATATACATAAGTCCAACGAAGCTTTGAATAAAATACTCTTTAGTTTAACATTCAGAATAACTGTTGTAGACCAAAATTTGTTTCTGAGCCTGTTTTTTGCAGGTAAATGTGATAACTGACGAGAATGTATTTTCAAAAGTAACTATCTAGCCATCAATCTATTCTTCGATATCACCACGAGAACGATGCGTTTCAAGCTTATGACATAACAATAACCGTCTAGTTTTATAGTCGATAGACAGACGGTTGCATGTCAGACTACACAGGTTGATATTGAAACCGTCTCTATTCTCTACCTAATAAAAGCTGTTATCGAAGCATAGCAGATACCTTGAGGTGCCGCTAACTGGATGTAGATAAGTGACTTGAGCTATTAAGTTAGTGCCCATCGAGACCTCCCATCGTGTATCCTGTCTGTCCCAAATCCCAAACACTTGTTATAAGGAATACTCAGAATTTCTTCTTCAGACTTCAGAATAAGTTTAAACGATAATGTATTCTCATAAAACACAAAAATACAAAATCAAATCATTTTTCGAACAAACCTTTGCTTTTACCTACTCAAATTTCAAACGTGAGACTTGGGTATTTAAACTGAACTTAAATATTTCTTTCTCGTTCAAACAAAACATAGTGTAAATACTCGTTACAATAATAATGCTTTCTAATCTTCACCAAAGACTCTCATTCTTCCTTATTTCCTTTCAAAAAATATACGAGACATCGCTGCAGCGCACAATCTCGAAAAACCGCTTACAAGTTTTGAAGGTGACTGCGTTTTCTCTTGTTCAATTATAATATCCATTAGTTTATAGCAATGCGCTGATAAACACAACATAAATGTATGACAAAATGCCAACGACCACCTAATATGAATATCCAAACGCAAATTATGCTCCCGAGCCTCAAAGCCCCCAAAGCGTGATGAGGCGGCGAGAAAAAGCATTCCTTACACCATATGATTGCTTCGAATCATCTGACGAAGCAAACATATCCTTACCTCTAACCAACCTTACGTAACAGGAAACTCAACTTTAAGAGTACGTCTTTAGAGTCTTGTTATTCAATCTCTTGATTCATATCCTTTGCATATCATATGGCCGGCGATACACTTCAAATAACACAGTTTTAGGATTATGGACTTTATACTTGAAGTCTGAAAGTGTCGATTTAAGAAACAGGTCAGGAGTAACCATATGATTTAACTTTGAATCGACTGAGTTGACTGTGTGTGAAGTACCGGCTTTTTTTTATCAAAACATAATTTGGAGCTTTAACTCACGGGCATTGGAGCAATATTGGTTTGGAGGATTGATTCTGTGTGCGTGAAAACAGGATTTGCTTCCCATATGATTTTTGTATGACATTCCTTAGCAGTTCTGCTTAAATGTTTTCAGTCTAAAAGTTTAACAAGTACGGTTGATTTTGAGTTGTAAGGGATGTTATACAAGTCGATCTAGTTAGGTTTGGTGAGACGGTTCGATTGTAGCCAGGTAGTTATCAGGAAATCTTACCAACGACACTGTAAATTTGAATTCAACTGTTCCACGCTTTTTTTTGAAAGTTATCGTAATGGTTAGGGATTATTATCACTAAATCTGTACTTAAAGTAGGTATGTGCCTTACTAATTACTTTTGTATTAAATGTATTAAAGAACTAGGTATATCTAAATGTAGCAAGCAAACTAAAACGTGTGATTATATAAAAAAAAACATGCATCAGTACAGTACGAAATTCTTTTGACCTATGCCATTTACTTGATCTGACTCTGGACTCTACGTTAGTTATTAGTCATATGTAATACTAGATAAAAAAATGGAAGTACCTATGCATATCGGTAAGAACCAACAAATAGATATATTTTTGCTAATAATTGGGTTAACATAACAGAGTTAATTACCTACTTATTAAGTAAATATAATTCTTTAACATAACCTCATTTAGCGCGTGTTATTATTGTTTTTTTTCCAACCATTAATCATTAAATCAACTAGCACTGTATCATCTGTTTATAAAAACAATTCGATCAATAACAATAATCAATGCTTGATATAAATATTCTTAGTGTAAAAACAACAAAAAGACATTTAAAAAAAAACATAATGGGTCAGTCAAAGGTGTTTTGAAAAACTACCATAATAGTAGAAACTTCCGAACGCTTCCCGCCAGGACCACAGGGGTGGCAACCGGTAAGACGAGAATTCGCGCCTTCAGGATGCGTGTGGAGCCCGAAATTCAGTCGTTTGCCGGCCGCTGTGGTGTTTGCACGTCGGCTCGCGTGTGAAAACAGCTGAGAGAGATCCCAAGACTGATAAAGCCAATAAAAATGGACTTGTGATTGTGTAGATTTCTAATTTGTGTTACGAACTGTGTGATCCTGTCAAAATGTGGGGGGAAAGCAGCAAGAATTGTGAAAACAACTGCCAGTGCTCAGGGTGAGTTATTTTTTTAATTTTAGGGTTGTGAATGTAACTCTTGGACCGTAACTTTTTCGTTTATGGTTTATAACCTTGGTATGTTTTTTATTGTAACTGAAACCTAGGTTTATTATATTATTATTATTAGGTACTTTTTAAACCAGAACGTTGGGATTTAAGATGGTAAAAGTAACTAGCAAGCGATCATGATGATGATAAAGAAGGTATCGTGCTTCGTGCCACCAATTTATTCCCGAGGATACTCTCTGACCAGCTATTATATATCCTTTAATTCCTATTCTCTATACATATAACTCTACATCCATTCCATACCAATTAACATCCACAACACAACACGTCTCACCTCAAACAAATTATATTACCTTTAATCATTGGGCTAAGTAACTAGAACGTGTTAACGTGTAGGAAGTTTAAGTTAATTACCTATTCGAAAAATTACTAATATCATTTTTAAAACTTTTCAGCATTCTTATAACAAGTAATAATAAATACGAGAAAGGAGGAAAGCCTATAATACCTACGTAAATAACATAACCACCCTGCGACCCACAGAATAAATAAACATATCTAACCAATCAATCAACAAGTCAACATCAACTGTAAATAGGTGTCAAAGTACAAATTAACAATTCATCTCATCAAGTTCTCCCAGGATACATGTTTCGCTAGATAAGGGTACGACACCTATTACTAGCATAGCCAGGTATCTAAGCAAAGTGATTTTACTGGTCGCGTGGGAAACTTCTTATTGCAAGCTATCATGTTCGCTATTCTGCGTAGTAATACAAGAGCACGGCATGTAGAAATAGCTCAGCATGGAAATACGTTGACTTATGTGAAAAACGTTGAAAATAATGGTAGGTACCTAATTGAGATCATTAAAATCTTAATTGTATTTTACGGGAATAATGATGAGTCAAAAATAATGATTGAGCTAGTTACCTTGGTGTATTTATTTTAAACATGATGATGATGAATGATGCCACTGGCTGGATCATCCTGCAAATAAAACAACTATGAATGTACCTACCTACTACTATTAATATTTTAATTAACTTAAAAAAAAACAATGGTAGGTATGGAACTTGCTACCCGGCCATAGTCGTAGAAACCCAAAAACACTGGTTATCCTAATTCCATATTCAAACTTACAGTAAAGAAGTTAACTTACGTCATTCATAGGAATATCATAGATTAGCCTTGGCGCAAATTCGGGGCGTTGACCTTTTTTGGCTCTTTGTCTATGGACGAAAAAGCGCGAAAGTTTCCATTTCGTTTTGAATGAAAGGGAAGCGCAGGCGCTGAACGTGCTTTCTCGTAGACTAACTACTGTGTCCTTTAATTTTTAGAGAAAAATTAGGACAATTTGTATTGATATAAGTAAAAGACTTAAAAATAAAAACTAATTGAAAAACAGTGTTTATTAGGAAACAGAAATTAATGGGCTATATACTGATTAAGTATCGTATAATTTTCTCATTTTTCTATAGAAAATCCGAAAACCGTCTGTCTAAACTACCTTATCGCTAAGTTATGCTATTAAAGTAGATTTGTATGTAACATTGGTAGACTGGCCGGCCATTTATAAACATCCTCTTATCCGCCTGAGATGCTGACTGATGTTTATATTTGCGTCTCGGTCGCTCGAACCGAAAAGTGCGAGTCAGAGCGAGACGAGAATATGGAAATGAAGGGAACTTGTTTCAATCTTTTTTTGATCCATTCCATTACAATGATGATGTTATTGGGCGTGGCAGTCCAATATGGGTCTTATGTATATCACCTCTAGGCCCAAGACCTCGTGAACGCCCGTTTGGGTCTACTAGCTTATTGTTATTATAATAGGTAGAAAATCTGTGTCTACACATATCCGTAGATGGATGATCTGCTTTTATTTTTATTTACAAGAAGTCCAAGGATTTTAAATAGACTAAAAGCTGTGTCTAAAAACTTAAAAACCCTTGCCAACTAGATTTTCTAAACTAGTTTGATTTTGAACTCTATTCATGCCATTTCATTAGATAAACGGCCAACAAATTGAAGTACTCAAATTAAAGAGCTGTCTTTATCAGAGCGACCCATTTTCGCGGCAATAAACACTCCAAGTAATGAATTTAATGATGATGAATTGACCCAAAAGTCCAAAGTCGTAGTTGTTATCTTTGTTTTCATTCATAAATGCTCCCTTTATTTATTTTAATTTGTGCAGTCTATGAAAAATGTTTCATTGAAACGTGGAATTGTGACACTGAGCTTAGTGATTCAAATTGTTTGCTTAATATTAGTTTTAAGATATTAAACCCAAATCCCAAGTCTGATCTTTTGTTTATACAACTGTAGCTTTTTTTATATTAAAAACACCACTTTACGACACATTAAGTTTAGGAGGTGGGCACAGACAATAGAAGCTGATACGGGCCCATTGTTCGGGCATAGACACCGCAAAGCCATAAAGCATCGTCTATGAACTTTTTTACCCACTTACTTTTTTGACCGTATAATATTTATGTCTAAATTCTTGACAGTGTCTTTTTGTGTTCGACCATAGAGCATTCTGTATCCTTTGAGAAACCTGACCTAAAGTTGACCAGAGAAATAATATATTGTCTTCACCCTTGTTGTTTTAAAAAAAATATTTCGTTTTTTAAAACAGTAGATTTTTCATGTAGGTTCTGGACTACTGGCATGTGCCTCTTTGAAATGCCTCTTTTAATTTAATGTAAATATATTGTGATTGTACTTGGCAACGACCTCGTAGGGGGGACTTCAAGGGTGGAAACCCCGGCTACCGACCCGTGAAGTACGGGCGTACAAATGGTCCGTTGATACTATCTATCGACTACTAATCGCATATGGCGAGGTTGGACTGTTGGTCTTCAACATCAGAACCTAAGCTCTATCTACACTCTCCACTCCGACGATAATGAAGTTAAAGCTTTGATTTGGCATTCAAAAAATACGAATCGATAATAAAGCTTTCTGAAATCAGTCTCAATATTCGTCTGTGGTAGTGGTTAGACTGTGTTAGGGTAAAATTACACGGTTTCTGTCAAACATTTTCTTATTATGACTTTATCATGTAATATAGTACATCACTTAGGTAGGCGTATTTTAATAGGTTGCTAATTTATTTATCATCTAAGCCTCTTTGGTTGTTTTTTGCTCAAAAACTTCTGACCTGCCATTCAGAGGCCATAGTCAGGATGGCGAGCGATGTATGTATTTTAGACTGTCCAACCCTGTCACTCATCATGCCAGCGAAAATACGAAATTGACATCAGTACCGTTACCATGAGTTTACGGCGGTTTTACTCGCTAGCGACGACGTAAAAAAAAGTGTATAGAAAATTGCACAGCGCCACTAGCGGTTACTTGGAGAACTAAAAATTTCCATACACTTTTTTTACGTCGTCGTTAGCTAGTAAAACCGCCGTAAACTCATGGTAACGGTAGGTACTGAAATAATCCCTCAAAACCTTTCGATAACGAACTGATAACCTATAAACTACGTGACACTAGGATATTTGACATTCTGTCTCTCGACATAGGATTACTTGACATTGTCAATTTAATTCGTTATCAAATGGACTACCATGCTGTTGTAGAAGTCAGTTAGACTCAGTTAGCGCGCTGACTTCTGTTCAAAGGTCGGAGATAGTTCCTGGGTCAGGCCGAAATCGCTTCCAGGTTTTCTATACTAAAATATCTGAAAAACAGTTCCGAAGTCAGGAAGTGGATGTTGTTAACAGTTTAACACCCCCGTTCATCAGAAAGCACTTTAATCATTCTTGCGTATGATCTCTTCCTGGTCATCATGACGGATTGCCGTCTCACCTAACTATGAAAGTGAAGGAACAGAGTGCACCTGTGTATTGCACACACTTGTGTTGCGTACTATAATATCCCGCCCAGTTGTATATTTTCGGTTGAGATTTGGCTACGTCGAAATTTTGCTAGGTGGACGTTATTATTCTTATAAAATAGTTCTGATCGACCAGAATTTTGGGAGTCAAGGTAAAGGTGCTCCACCACCAACATCTGGTCAACGTAGTCGTAACGAGCGTTACGACGACGTTACGAGACGTTAACGGTGCGTCATGGTTCCTGCGCAGGAGCAGCCGTTTGGCGCGAGGCAAAAGAGGAACAGTTGTCTAGTAGTTCAAAACTACTCATTGAATAAACACGCAATGAATGTAAAAAAAACGACTGGATTTAATATAGAAAAAATAACTGAGCGATTAAATTATTTAGTTAGGTCATTCGTAATTATATGATTGCAATTTAAATTTCAATATTGATTTATTTATTTAAACTTTATTGCACAAAAAAAAAATTAGCGGACTTAATGCCTTAAGGCATTCTCTACCAGTCAACCGCGTGGGAATGCAGAAATGTAATCAGTGGCGGGACATTCAATAATGATTAAATTGATTTGGTTACCAATGTTTTCTGATTGGGACTGTGCGTAATTTATTAACGTGTGGTTACACTATTTTTGTCTGTGAAATTATTATATCAAATCTCAGATCAACCATACGCAGATACATGAAACTGACACACACACACAAATATTCTTAATAATACATACCGATTTATTTAATTTTGATCATTCAATTTTTAAAAAAATATTTTGCCGCTTACGCCTCCATCTTAGACCATAGAGTTTGACGTTGACCACAGACCTTGCACGGCGACCGCTGACATTTCACTTATGCGATTTGCCGCGGCCAATGACTCCGCATAAATTAGCTTTTTAATATCAAATTTATTTTTTTCTAGACTAGACAGAATTAAATCATGGTACTTATAAGATTTTTTGCGCTAGTTTTAGGTTCAATGGAATTTGATATAATTTTTATTTTTAGGAAGGTTTTTGGGTGACTTACGTCATGTTTTTGTGTGCCTTTGCGTATTTTTTTTGTTTAAATAATATTTTTTTCATTTATTCATAAGCTACATAGACCCATAGACATCGTAAAACTCATTGTTAGGTAAATAGGTACAGTCGGTTAGCCCCGCATCAATTTACCCAAATCTGTCAAAATATCTCAAATGTTAGGGAACTGACTATTTGACCACCAACCAATCGTTGACGTACTTTTAATGAACTGTCAAAATGCTCTTCTTCCATAGATTTTGTATGGGAATAGTAAACATTAACGTCACATTTCACTATACTCAACAAACTTACTTTTTATCGAGTTTAGCTTAATTCAAAATCGAATACTGCAGATACCTAGATAAAAAAATATTATTATCAATGAACGTGTGTCTAAATATGCTGTTATTTACAAGAAATAGGGTTTTGGAATTATTTGTGAATAGTGTCAAGTAACCGAATTCAACTCTATGTGATCAAAATAAGGTTGAATTAGCGTTGCGCAAAGACAGATCAGTGTAGGTAGAGGCCGCGTGTAAATTTATCTGAAATATTTTTTTGTCTTCATAATCCTTGGAAATAAGTAACGGATTCGTGGTTTCCTTAATTCCTGAAAAAGATCGAACTCCATTAAACAAACAATGTAGCCAACTAAGTACAGTTACCCGTGTAGGAAGTCCCTCTATACTGTGACTACCCCTCTAACAACTAGCGAGGGTGCGCGCACGCATCTGTTGGGTTCAACGCACTACGATCGATCTAGTATCGTCACTGTTAGACACTTCTTGTTTTAGTATTACAGTACCTAGGCGACCGAGAAAAGCTTGATGATTCGTAAGCTTTTTAAGTCTTATTTATCAAAACAAAAAATAGCCGTAAACTTGAATAAATAAATATAAAAAAACAAAAGGAAAAAAAAAATCATCACCGAGCGAGGGTCGGTCGCACTGCGCCACGACGCTCATGGTTACCGGGACGAAGTTAGCGACCATTATCTGCGTCGAAAAAACCCACATACTTAATTTTACCACTTAATTTTATAAAGCACATCGGTCTCAAAACAAACTCAAATCATGAACAAGGCCAATTTTTTACATAATTTTGAAAAATCTTCTTATAGTAAAATACCTACGTGAAAATTTGACGGAGCTTTCCTTTCTCGTAAGAAAAAATCTCATAACCAGCTTATTTTTTATACGAAACCATTACGTTATTGTATTGGTTGAATAACTTAAAAAGCACTTTCAAAAAAAGCTATTGTACTTTTACTCGTTTGGTATCATTTGCAGCTAATTTCAGTTAATTTTCTTTTGAATGCGCCGTCGTGCATTGTGTTTTAACGAAATTTCTGTGATTCCTTTCAAAAGTTGCCTTCTTTTTTATAAGCTCAAGTTGTTTTTTGCACGACTTTACGCAAGCAATTTTAAGTGCTAAAATACCTACCTTATTTCCCAGTTAACCTCCTTAATAGGGAAGATGACAGTAAGCAAAAATCTTTAAAATAATGTGTCTATCTAGTAAAATATAGTATTTAGATTATGGGAAATTCTTTTTTATTATTTTTAAGACGATTTTATTAGTTTATTTTAGAAAATAAAATTGCAAAATACTGAAATCCGCCATGTTTTTTAAAACACCATACAGATTCGAGTTACGTCACACCTCAGTTAATACTGTCACTTTCACTGAATTATAATACGAATTTCGACTTTATCACTAAAGTTTGAAATATGTTTACTGAGGTGTGACGTCACAGCAGACGCCATGAAACCCTGACCGCGTTTTGGCGCCAATTTATGAACATTTCATTTAAATTGCATTTTTTTAAATATTACCTTTGTTGATTGCAAAAATAATATATTTTTTTGGATATAGAAGATACTTAAGAATATTTTAAAACACTTTTTCAAAATCTGTCATCTTGCCTATTCCAACGCCACTTATAGGTTTTGATTTCGGAAATGTTAAATGGAAATGCGAAAATATGGCTCAAAATAATCGTTGTATTGGGTTGACTTAAAAGCTTGATTTTTCAAAGTTTAAACTAAGGAGACCTTACGCGTTCCAAAATAAAAGGATCTTGACAGCAACAAAGTAAAAGAAGGCTTCCGATTTTTCCTCTTGAGGCACGGAACCCTAAAAAGAACATGACCATAGACTTAACTGATTAGGTAATCGATTCGTAATTTACGAGCAAATGAATAAAAGAGTAAGAAAAAAAAATTGATACACATGACTCGATAAGGTTTCACTCCGAAGGTTCTATTGCCAGATAGGTTATCTGTGGACGCTGTGTAAAATCGCTTGGATTGTTTATTTATTACAATGGCAGTAAATTACTTTGGGGTGAGGGTCGCGAATTAAATGGCGTGCATTTTGATCGGGGTGTGATGACACCTGCTTTCATTTGGAGGGATGTTGTGATTGTGGTCAAGGTGCTTTGAACCTTGTTCCATTGTCAGTAGATATCACTTCGGAGTGGTGATAGTTAATTGTGAATTGTTGGTCATCGATCGATAGATGAACTTTTTCCGATGTAAGTTTTTGTTGAAACCACTCCTAAGTTTCATTGATTAGAAAATAAATTTATTCAATTATTGATACTGCGATAAATTTATTTAGATAACACTTATTATTTATTTAACATTGTAAATAATTGGCACAAAATTATCAGATATATATACCTAGAACTAGATAGGTAAGTAAATTTTAATATTTGATTTGACAGATTTGACAATTCCTGTGGTAGAGAGGCTTGCGTGCCGGTTTTTATGGTGTCTCCATCTGAGGTCGACGATACCCGGTCGGGTCAATTTAGAAAACAATATTGTCTATGGTTGTTGTTGTGCTACCACTGTTTTTTTTTGATTTATTTATTTAAGCTCTATTGCAAACGAATTTTTCTTTTAAACGTAAACGTAAGCAGAAGATTCAATAACGTATTCTGTGAATTGAATCGCAACACTCTAAACAAAAAGCTATAGTACATACAGTTATGAAGTAATAGCAGTAACAGTTCGACTCTCCCTTTCTAAACTCTCAGTTTCATTTCTTTTCGCCGCATCCGCTGTCTATCGTTGTCTATTGTGTTGTCGGAATAATAAAAAAACAAAACTCATCCCGAGAAACTGGCATTGAACCTGTGCTGTGCTGTAAAACATCATTACAAGTAGTTTAATTGTTAGTAGGTGTTTTAAAAAGTTTTCCTTATCTTTTTAGTCTATGGTGGTAAGTTTTGACAGCGCGGGAAATTGGCAGAAACTCCATGCGTTCGGAAAATATTTGGGGACAACTTTTTGTTAGGTACTACAATTTTTTAAAATCTTATATCGTACCTACTTACATATAGAAATTGCAATTAAATAAAAGCCATTAATTAATATTTATTTTAAACTTTCTTTACTTAAATAAGCTAACTAAAAAAGTTATGTTTACTTCAAAGACTAAAATAATAATACCATCACAAACCATAATCTTCATGACGTAACCAGCCACCATGGAATGTGTGGGAGCGAGAGGCGTCTACACGCGGGCGAGATAGAGAATAACCGTTGGATAATCAATGGAGCCTGTTTTCGTCACAGGTTTTTTTTCTTGTACGTGATTTTGTTCTTGCCTGTAGCCTCGTAGCCGCGTAGCTTACAGGATGTCTCGTTTAGAGTTGTCTATGATATTTTTTTAACCGATTTGTTCAGTCTTTTTTTTCGGATTATATTGTAATTTTTTTTAAATACCTACGTAAATGTAAAGTTGTCTCAAAAAATACAACGAAAGCAAGATCTACCAAATATTCTGGATCTGTAATTTTATTTTATTAATACATTTTACAATTGTTCATTTTCGTTGCAATATCTAATAGTCGAATATTAAATTAAAATGTTACTGACTACATAATAGTCGTATATTAAAATGTTTCTAACTAAATACATAAATAAATAGCTACTAGTTAATTAATCGTACTTTCAACCGTCATAGAAAAACTTGTAGTTGATCATCCTGTATCAGAGCGTCCATCTTGATCCTGACCGAGGGATTATGAAGAACGTGACACCAGCTCGATCTCAAATTGCTTTTCTTCACAAATTGCTGCTTTTCAAACGCATTAGCGGCCCTCCGAAGCCAGTGCATAGCGCAAGAAACGTGATGGATAGTCCAAGAATAAAAGGAGTATAAAATGCTTATGGCTTGAGTTGCCTTGCCATTTGATTGAAAAAAAAAAAGTTTTTTTTAAATAAGTAGCTAGCATTTGATCGCAATTTCACATGGAAAGCGGCGATACGCTCGTCGTCAGAAGTAACTAAACTCTTTTCTTTAAAATACACATTTTGATAACTTATCTCTCTCTCCTTTTCCTTATCATCATCAGGGCTATACATAATATTATGTCCCACATGGCGGTGAGGTTACTAGCATTACTTATTTTCCTCCTTCAATTTGCTCTATTCTCGTCATTTTCGGTAAAAACTTCGCACTCCCGCGTATCATTCACCACAACATTTCTCCATCTTGTTATGGGTCTGCCTTTGGATTTGCCTTTTTATAGGTGATGCATTAATAAAGCGTCGTACTCCCAAAGCAGTCTGGTGGTCACCTCTTCACTTATTTAACTTCCATTTTCCCCTCTACAATGTTTCTTTGAAGATTATAAAAATAAGCGTTTTGGCAAGTGTCTTCGCTAAGTTGAATACATTTCTTAGCCCCCTAAAACATTAAATTAATATTTCCATAAAATTAAGTTTTAATTTTGCTAATAACAATTCTCAGAATAAGATAAGCCTCTCACTGAATTCCTTCATATCATACTTATCCCAGGTTGCGTCACTTCCTATTACATCATAGGTGCGCGTGCGCATATGAACGAGTTGCTAATTTATTGACATAGTAAGTGCCAACGGACACGATGGGAACACAAAAAACATGCATATTTAATTTAATAGGTTTTGTACAAAAACTGAATAAAAAACGCATTGATCTTGGATAGGTAATTTGTTTCTCTCAAAAGTCAAGTGCATTTAGTAGTATTTTGATTTAAAATGACTTAATTATAAAAAAAAATGTACCTGGTATCAGGTACAAAGTTTTGGGTTTTGAAATAATCAGTTAAGTACCAGCTAACAACAGCAACGTCGAATATTATTCTGACCTAAGATGAACACTTAATATTTCACATCAAACAATCCACAACCGATTGAATAATGTATACTAATCAACACTGTCTAGGGATATTTTGGATATAATAATACTATGTTTTGTATATCCCTAGACAGTGTTAATGTGCGTATTTTATAAAAGTATAACATAGAAGTTTTAACAACAATGGATATATATAATAAATAAGTCAGCCTATTAGATCCCACTGCTGGGAAAAGGCCTCACCTCAACTATGAGGAGGAACGAGCCATACTTCACCACGCGGGCTCAGTGCGGATTGGTGGTGGGGTGTATGTAAGGAAAGTGACAAACCTTACTGTCAGAAGTTATCAAGCCGCCCTAGGGCCTCTGACTAGGCTTAACGACTAATACCACAGATATTAGCCGGGACCAACTGCTTAACGTGCCTTCCGAAGCACGGAGATGCTTGTCATAGACGTCACTTAAATGGTCGCAATGGTCACCCATCCAATCACGACCGCGCCGTGGGTTGCTTAACTTTTGGTATCACTACCAAAGCGCTGCCGCCACTGCGCCACAAGCACCTCACAAATGGATATCATCATCATATCAGCCTATTGCAGTCCACTGCTGGACATAGGCCTCTCCAACACGGCGCCAACTTTCACGGCTTCCACAATGGATATAGTGTGAACTAAATCCTGTCAAAAGGCGGACTTGAAAATATCCCGTGGCTCTAAGCTTCATGCGATACTATATGGTCATTACTAACTACTTTAAACATAAACATTGTGTAACTTAATTTTATTCACCGAATATTCCAAAATGGTGAGTAATAATGACAGCTAATTTTGACACCTCCACGCTAATTCGATGTCCCAGCAAACTTTCATCATAGTGTGTAAATTCTTTCGTAAAGCCCTTTATAGCGGCGGAAAAGCAAACTGCTTTCTATTTGAATTTCGAAAACCAGTCGTTGGATTTTCAAAGGTAACGGCCGCCCGTGAACATAGAGTTGCTCGGGACGTTGAAATATGTGATATATCTAGTTTGATGAACGTGATAGACAGTTAAAGAATGATTTTTAACTTAGAATTACTACTTTTATATAATTATAGTTAGTTATTTTTAGCCGACTCCGATAGAAGGAGGGTAATTTTTTTCGAATTTATGTTTGTACATGTCCATTTCTGCGGCATCTTCAGGCTTAACGACTGGACTGTTTTTGACATAGGAGGTGTCGTTGAATTTGTCAGAATGTTTGCTTGGTTGCATCAATTATTCGACTAGAAAGGGGTTTTCTAAATAAATAAACCATTTTTTTTTTCAACCGTCAGATAATTTCACAGCGTCACGTGAAGTGGACGTGTCAAATTGACAACAATTTCTTGTTGAATTTTCCGGGGATTTTCGCGGAAAAACATTTTCCAATTTTTAAACGGTCGGTCGTTATGCTTGAGTGAGAGGGCGGCGCTGGTGGAAGGAGATAGTCCTACAACGGCCGTTGATATAAGGTGACCACACGATTGTAGTAGTTACGGGACAGTTAGGTAGTTTTTGCTTCAGTATGTTGGCTCGAAAATCGTAATATAAGAGTTTTTAAATAATGTATTTTAAGTATAAAAATTAAAAAATACGAAGCCTAAAACAATACTAACTTATAATTATTATGCCTTTAAATAAATAAGCGTCTGAAACCATTTTTTTTATAGAAAAACGTAGTATAAACAAGTAAAGAACAATGATTCACGAGAAGTTAAAAGTTGATTGAAATAGCTAAATTCTGTTTAAAAATTTCTTAATACACTTACAAATTTCTATAGGTACATACATACGAAAGTATCACGCAGCTACGAATAATTTTTGCATTTGATAAGTAGGTACTTGTCAAAATCAAAAAATATTTTTAGCTTCGATATCTAAATCTAAACTCCAACTCAATCTTATCAACGCATCTCGCCGCCTTGTCGCCCTACCACGGATCCTGTTCCATAGCGAAGCGAGTTTTTTTTTCTCGACCCTGATTTTGTTGTCTATGCCTCGTGCTTTTTTGATTTTTTCTAATTTCTACTTCAAGGCACATCTGCTGTAACAGGTCTAATCTAATGATGCGTGTACATTCGAGTGCGCAACCACAGATTATATATAACCGCAACTTATTAAATTTTTCGAACGATTATTAACATTAAATTTTTGTTAATTTGCTGATATAGAGATAAAGCTAGTAAATAATTTTTAACAAAAGATTTAAATAAACTATAAGTTAAAATGAAAAACGTTAACAAGAGCTATATTTTTATATATTATTTAATTAAAAATGTCTATGCAACCTTTATATGCAAGATTTAAATTGATAAATAGAGCTATATTTTTAATTATTTACTTAACTTTATTTATATGGCCTGCTTCAACAATCAAATTGGCAATTTACTTCTATTTATTTAGATGTCTAGCCAAACTCGGAGTCATTTTCTGTATTCATCGGTTACAATAACAAACCAATAATATATTTATTTCAAGTATCATGAGCCGAATTAAATGTTAATAAAATAACCTTGTAAAAATTGTGAGTATTGAAAATGATTAAATATCATTTTCGTCTTAAGCTCAGTTTTACCATAAACAAGTAACAACAAATTAAACCACAGCAAGACATGTAGCTCCCAAGTGTACCCATTGTGGTTTATTGCCTGCATCCTGTTGATAGAACGCAAACAGACACGGGCGACGACCCTAGTGCATGAGACAGGTTGGGATTAACCCGTATTTGTGCTTGTAAAAGAAAACGCACTTAGGCTGTATGCTTTTATTCCTTAGACAAATGTTTGGGAAAAAATTATTGTCTA
This sequence comes from Pyrausta nigrata, assembly GCA_949316185.1. Classification (NCBI taxonomy): domain Eukaryota; kingdom Metazoa; phylum Arthropoda; class Insecta; order Lepidoptera; family Crambidae; genus Pyrausta; species Pyrausta nigrata. Next base: position 7,589,593 of record OX438964.1, on the reverse strand, counting down.
TGGCATTTTTTTACAGAAATAAATCTTTTTTTTTAAATATTTCAATTATAAATAATTGCAAGTTTCTTTTTAAACATATATTATAGTCTCTGAGAAACAAAATGCAAGCTGGAGTAACACATTCTCGTGGCAACAATTGAGTCTTCCGTTATTTTACAGCACAGTCCTAATTGAACTATTTAACAACACTTGTACCAATTAACAAACTTAGCTTGACTTATCTAAAGAAACAAAGAAAATATCTTCATTTTTTATGGTTTCATTGCTGTCTCGGCAAAGGTATGAAGTACATATAGTTACATTTTTGATAAAATCTTCTCAAAAAAATTGATTATCTGACCACGGTCCAGATGTCAATTTCATCAATACCTGTGGGAAAAATTACACTTCGATGGCCCGTTATTTAATTTCAAGATGTTACCCTAATTTAATTTTGCACCCTTATTTGCGGAAGCATGGGAACCGGGAAGATGGGCTGCACAATGCGATTCCTTCGCCTAAAATACAATAGACAATCAGATGATCCAGATTCGCAAGGGAACTGGAGGTCGTGACCTGTCGCCGAAAAGGTACGCCAGCTGTTTCTTGTGACCTCACCGTTTGAAAATGGAACTATTGTTTGTAGTTTGATATTTTTGACAGTACCGTATCGATGTATTGGGAGACAAAAAAATATATTGACACTTGCCTGACGTTTGTTGATATGTCAAAAAAGTTTTTTTTGGGCAATCTAGATACATTTTTGTAATTTTCTAAAGCTCTTATAATAAAGTCAGCCTATGTCCATAAGGTATGGACCATTTATGGAGGTGCCATATATTTATGAAGTCGAACGTAAAAATCCTTTTTTCGCTCAGCCGTTATGTTTACCAACACGGGGTCATGAACTTGACGGATGTGATAACACGATAACGATTTTCCTGTGTTTTTACATATTTCAATCGCACATTGTGCAAGAAGTTTATAATAAAATAAATAATTTGTTTGCAGCTACAACAACGTAAGAAGTCTGCCTGCTTTATATGCTTTGTATGGTTAAATAAGACCCTAATTACAGTTTTTTTAATGAATAAATGAATTTAATAATAAATAAAAAAAAACTATTCCCACATTTTTTAATACAGTTTTTTCATTATAAACATTATTTTAACGACTTTTAGGTAGTTGCATGCAAAAAGAGGGTTGTTGGACTTGAAAACAAATTGTCATTGTTTTTTTTTCAGACAGAAGAAGCTTGCCCATTTTTTGCAATGCAAATGATTTGTGAAAGGATGAAATAATAATAGGATCTAAGAGCATAGTCTGAAAGCTTTATAGATAAGAAAAGAAAGTAGAAGTTAATTATGTTCAGAGCTTAAATATGATGAAATATGTGCTTCTAGAGAATATTCTGCACTGAATCTAATCATTTTTCCTCATGTTAATATTATTAAACAAATTGTAACGGCTTGTCGTTATCTGGCCCAAGGTTGCTCGTTTTATTATTAACGTGTATAATAATATTTAATAACCGAGTGATAATATAACGGAAAATGTATTTTTAACACATTGTTCATGTATTCACTATTTGTATTGTGTTATTTAACACTTATAGAATTTTCAGGTAGAACTTTTTGTAACACTAATATTATTTTACGTTTAAAAATATATTTACTCTAACCCATTTTCCGGTGGAAAAGTATGAATACGAAATCGTGATTAATGTGATCTTAATTAGCAAATTCATCTTATCGATATCCGGTGTTAGATCCACACTAATTTTAAAACAAGCTTAAATTATGTAAATGTATTCAAAACAGATAATAATTATTATTCTTATTGATCGTTCTCACGGGGTTGGTGAATTATGCGAATAAATTAAAATCTTATAAATTTAAATTTCACATATTTATAGCGAAAATAATCTTTAAAGTTACTTGTTTTAAATGGTAATCAAGTTTTGTAGAAGTGTTTTCACGAGCAGGTTTGTTTTTTTAATAAATAAATAGTCAAATTAAAATATAAGAGTCCTAAACTGACACAGTGAATGATGGTCACACAATTTAGTTTTGTTTTAAATTCTTTAGAATGTGCAGATTTGAAATCAAGTTCACACTGTTCCAATTTAAAATAAGCCAGTATTGTTTTCAGCTGATGACGTCACTAACGGTTTTTGGTGCACGCATGCGCTCTGAGCAGATATCAAAGAATATTGTCTTATTAACTTGTTAATTTGTACCTTATTTCTTGTGGCTTAAGGTTGATTTAGTTACCACGTTAGAGCTTTTCCACATTTGCTAAACAGTGATTAAGTTAGCAGGTCATGTAGTAGGTCAAAAAGTTCGTTGATTACTCTCATAGGGAATTTGTATGTTGGTTTATAGGTTTTGCTGGTCATTGATAAAAAACAATATTAGTACCTAGACCGTTGTAAGTTTTTTATGCCAAATTGCGATAGTTTAATTAATCTCCGTTTCAACTATGTAATCAATTTATTTAATATTCTGTTTCCTTTAACATTTCCTAAACTGATGGCCATGTTGAATGATGACATCACATTTAGATACCTACTTAACCATCTGGGACATCCGATAGTAGTTTTGTGATAGCTGATTTTGAAATTAGTCCAATTTAGTTTTTACTATCTTGGGGCAAGGTTTATCAATGCCTTCAGAGGTTACTTTATGTCCTTTGATTGAACTATTATGCTTGAGTATCATCATACAAAGTAGTATTTTGCAAATATACAAGGTTTGTCATTAGTAAATTTCTGTCTGGCATCTTCAAACGCAAATTATTACTCCCTTAAACAAACTCCATTATATTTTTGCTGTCAAAAAAATAAATCATCGAAGTAAACGCCTCAAAAAGGTGTTTTATGTTTTTGCCGCCTTTTTGAACTGTCAAAGGACCCGCCATTTTACTAATCGTTCGAAAACAGGATGTGGGGCACTTGTGCGGGATTTTTTCGAGTTTTGTCTTAGCAGAATGTGATTTGAAATTAGAACGAGGAGGGTTTTACGTTATGCTTATATCATCGCAATATTTCACTGGACTAGATTTTATTTTTTAATTTATTCAGATCTAATCTTTCAAAATCAAAAGTGAAATAACAGAAACAAGTCTGAAACAGTGGGTTTCCTAACACCTATCGGGTTTAAAAGGCGTTTAAAATTAAATTTTGTATGGTGTCGTGTTTCATATTTTTGAAGCTTATAAATAAATATAGTTTTACTAGTGGTTCCCCGCAACTTCGCCCGCAGGAGCTGGATTTTCCATATAAACTTTCATCCCCTATTTCACCCCCTTAATGTTTTTTATATCGCGACAAAATGTAGCCTATGTCCTTTCCAGGGTCTCGAACTGTCTCCATACCAAATTTCATCTAAATCGGTTCAGTAGTTAAAGCGTCAAGAGGTAACAGACAGACAGACAGACACACTTTCGCATTTATAATATTAGTATGGATGGTGGTTAGTTACATCTTGGAATAAAAAACCAACCTCCATACAAAAATAAGGCCAGTCCCTTTTTTCAGTAATAATAAGCTAGTGCAAATTGCAATACATCTAAGTGCTACAGTCCTAACTCGATAAAGACAACAATATGTCATCATCTGTTTGATATCGGAAGCCTTGGCCCAAATCGACAATTGCTTTGCTCTATTTACCAGTGGTTTAGGCAGTCTACACAAGTGATTTAAAATTGTTCTTTGATTGATCGCCTTTAAACAAGCGGCCGACATTTTAGAATGGACAAGAAGTTATAAGATATAATGCAAAAAAGGAAATTGAAAGACAAAAGGTGTAGTGCTTCTTCTTTCTTTGCAAGTCATTTAATACTAAAGTGTATTTTTTACAGACTAACCGGATATTGGGTTGGCCATGGTTTCCTTTCGCTTCCGGGCAGTTTGACCATTCCTTTGTGAAATACAGATGGTTACAAGTGCCTTTCGTTCATAAAAAAATAAAGACTGGACTTTATAAACTGGCTGCAAAATGGCAACGATTTTGAGTATATAGGTATTTAACTGTGCAAAACAACTATTGCAAAGATTCTATTTTCAAAATTTCAACTTCGTTCTGAAACCGTTGGCTGTAATGGCGGTTGAACACGTGCACTTAGCCACGTTCTAAGTTTAAACTTTGATTAGACAAGCTTCTAAGCATGTGTGGAGTTCGAGTGTTGTTTGTTTTTTAACGCCAAGCAAAGAAAGATCTCGGTCTTCCAAGACGCGGCATTATTAATTTACTTTGAGGTTTTAAAAGTATCTTCTTTAACATGTAAGTTGTTATGATGGGTGAACAAACTTTATTTTTTCTTCAGTATGTGTAGAAGAAAATGATTAAATAGAGCTCAAAAATTTAATAGATCTAATAGAATATTTGCCAGCCGTTACCTACCAAATATCTTATTTATTTACTAGATGAAGTACATAATATAATATAGTGTGTTTGTTCTTTTCAACCAAATTTTGAGTCTACCTTTTCAAGAAACTAACTTTAAAATTATATACGACTTTTTTTCTAACCACAGATAAGGATGTCCTTACTGACTAAGCGTGTCTCCCAGCGTGCGATACCTACCCATATTTGCAAATACCCGCTACTATTTATAATTTTAACGTATTATTCCACAGACCTCCCGCATTTAGGCACCAGATGGCGCGGTTCGCGATCATGCAAAATTCATGGGTTGACGCCATATTGCACGGCCGCGCCCAATTAATACAGGGTGAAACCTCAATCAGGCGATTATTTTGGAACAATTTAAAATTTAAATAAGCTTTACAATGAGGGATTTTCTGACAGCTGAAAATTTTAGTTTTATTTTATGTTGATAATATAAAATAATTGCGTCGAAAACATTGAGCATAAAACAAAAACAAATTATTGTAATATTATGTGACTAGACATGCTGTGGAACTAGTTAAGTTAAACATTAGCAAGTTTAAAAATGCAGTAAAAAATAAAATTTTATAGAAAACAATCTAAATTGTTACAAAATTACCTGTTAGTACGCGTGAATCTAAAACATGCTAAACATATACATTATCCATACTAATATTAATGCGAAAGTGTGTCTGTCTGTCTGTCTGTCTGTTACCTCTTGACGCATAAACCACTAAACCGATTGAGATGAGATTTGGTATGGAGACAGTTCGAGACCCTGGAAAGGACATAGGCTACATTTTGTCGTGATATTAAAACATTAAGGGGGTAAATTGGGGGATGAAAGTTTATATGGAAAATCCAACTCTTGCGGGCGAAGTCGCCGGGAACCCTAGTGGTTCCCCACACATATCACAATAAACCCTAAATCCTGGCTTTTTCTCAAATAAAAATCTACCTGACTTAGGTTGTTCAACGCCATCTAGCGGATTTATAAATTTATACTGATTTTTGACACTAGGAAAATCCCTCATTAACTCTTGACATTTTTTCTTTTTATTGGCATGCCAAATACTAAGGTTACGCGGTCTTGTAACCACGGTAACATTTGTTTCCTATGCATGTCTAAACCAACCTGTATACCTAGACCTACTGGTAGGTGGTAAAGATAGAGTAGTACTTGCATACCAACGATGCAGTCAAACTCGTTGACTGTCTCGTTGGTCTAGCGGTCAGCACGCTGGGTACTATCCACGAGGTCCCGGGTTCGAATCCCGGGTCCCGGAAAGCACGTTAAGCCGTTGGTCCTGCGCCTGATCTCTCTACGGTCATGTCGGAATGCCGTCTCACCGAATTATGAGATTGAAGGAACAGAAAGTGCTCCTGTGTATTGCGCACACACTTGTGCACTTTAATATGTCCTGCGCAGTTGGCTAATCTCTGTTGAGATAGGCCGCTGTAGTCGAAATCGGCTAGGACATTATTATTATCGACCCAAACAAACAATCGCCAGTTTTTAAACAAAAAAAATGTACAAGTTTACTGACTATGTGTGACGTGGTGCGCAAAGTACCTCCTTATCTATTTCTATCTATTTTAACCACAGTCGTGTCATTTATCAAACAATCAACAGATTGAAAACAAAAGACACTCGCTTTACTTATAATACGTACGTCCTGCGGAAAAGGATTCAAGCTTGGGTGCCCCTATCTTGGACGTAGGGTGTCTGTAAGTAGGTAGGCTTATTGTCATAGTTACGTAGGGTCTGTAAAATCAGTGCAGTAGCAAGTAGGTACAGTACATACTAAATTAATTAAATATCTTCTTCGATATTACGGAAACTTGCAAATACATTTTTGGATTGTTTTGAAAAAAACGTGATGTGCATGATGTGCTACTGTATTAAGTTATAGAGTTCATATTTGTTTCTTACATTTACGCGAATTGTTGAACGCATTAAAACACAATTTTACGGATTACTTCGAGAGGCAGATTACCTCCCTCCTCTCTATGTGACCACGAACGCTGTAAAGTGTTCGAAACGTCAGGTTTTAAATAAAATTTAAATAAATCGCGAAGTAATCCGTAAAATTGTATTTTAATGAGTGACAGAGTTCATTTTGTATTGGACGATTCGTTTATGTGTTAAGTATCGACTCGCTCTGTGGTTGCGGTTACAAAGTGTGTAATTCATACCATTTTGCGACGAAAGGACTGTCATTTGAGATTGTGATTTAAAAACAATTCATTTCGAAAATGGCTACCTACTTAAACTATATACTTTTGGTCCCTGTATTCTACAACTTTGTCAATCTTATTTAGTTAAGTAAGATAAAAAGCATGAAATCATATTTTTACGAAAAAATTTGTAAAGATTTTCGACTGTTAACTTAATTTGTTTTGTTTTACCTATTTTCAAGCCCTGCGTTATTTAAATCATTTTTATTTACAAATCGTTTTTCTACGATCAAAATTAACTTTTTTTTTCTCGAGGCCACCCTTGGTACAATGAACAATATACCGCCATCATCAGCATCGATCGGTAACGGTCATGGCCTGTATGGCTGTATGCTTGGTGATCCCTTTGCGTTAAAAATTAGGCTGTTGTTTGGTTTATGGTTTCGATTGAGAATTAATTTTGACAGGTGATTAGGGCCGAAGCGGAGAAAGCGTGAAGTCTTAAAAATATATTTTTCCTTAGGCTATCTATAAATTAAATAGCACTTTTTTTATTTAAGACAATTATTATTGAAAACGAAACATAAAAAAATTGGTATGTGGGGGTTTATCGGGGTTGAAAAATCGATTTGGATTAGTCTCATTTTTAGGAAAACGCGTGTTTTCGAGTTTCATGCGTTTTTTTTCACATTGTTTGACACAGAATGTGGTCGCTAATTTCGCGCCGCTACGAAAGAGTGCCGTGGCCGAGTGTGTATGACGTCGGACTGACAACTTCATTAGGCCAGGGTTTGAATCTCGCTTGATGACGAAACATTTTTGACTTTTTTTGTATTTTTTCAATATTACAACTTTGTTTTAGTATTTTAAATAAGATTTAAGAATTATAGAATTTTTTCATTATCAAATAGTAGTAACCGAGCAAAGCTCGGTCGCCCAGGTACCTATATTGACGTTTTAAAACTGTTGGAACTTCAAATAGACAGTTATTACCTACTCAATCCACTTTCTCCAACCAATGTCAAACTTCTTACCGATTATGGTCAAAACACCCCATCATAATAACCCATATTTAAATATGAATAGTTCAATTGGATGATCTCAATTGAATTATCCATTATCTGAGAGCACGCGCACGTGCGCTTCCGGTTCCTGGTTTGGTCGTAAATAAAGCAAGACTTCTGTCAAAAAAGGACGACTCATTTTTGTTTCTGGAATCCATTGCGAAAAAAAATGGAGCATCGGCCTTTTTTTAACACATTTAATACGGTATTATGATATAAAATATTATCAAACTTTCTATTTTTTCAATTTAGTTAATTCATTCCTTGTAATGTATTTCGTGATTTATTACCAATTTCTAACCATCATTATTAATTGCCTTGATACAGCTGACTCGAGGCGTTATTTCATCAATACCAAACACCTATCCATTGTTGCTTATAACCGTAATCTTATCTTCCCCTTACATCTGCCTTCCTTCCGATAGAGGTCAATGTTTGCAAAAAAAAAACATTTTTTTTTCGATAAATAGGCCAATAATTGTAAAGTTTCATCTCAAGACAGCTGGCGTCTTACAGCTGCGTAAAATGCACTTGTCGTGATTTCTATTGTGAAAGCAGCTGCCCTGGCACGCGCTTCGTTTGCAGATACACTGACTTAGTGACTTCTGACCATCAAGCTTTGATAAATTGATCTTAGTTGGCCAGATGTTAGATTGGCCTAATTTGTTTTTGAAACATACTTTGATGAGAAGTCCTGTTAGGGTTATATGGATCAAGGTTTTGGATTATAAATTGATAGTCGTTGTTAATAGTGTAATAAATCATCAGCACATCACATGCACTTTACTATTTCTTGCTTAATTTTTATTAGTTATGTATGGTTTCAAAATACTTGCCCTAGTATAATTCATTTATCGCTTCGCTTACAATATGTGTTTAAATATTGATTCAGTGTCTTCTTATGTACAAATTATAACAATAAATAGCAGCCTTTTATTTACCAGTTTGACAAACTAAGAAACCGTTACCCAAGTAAATGCACTGCTAATTTTCAAAGCGCCGTTTTACGGGGGATATCCCCTACGTCTTACCATTGTATCAATCCCTATTCCATCTCCACACGGATTAGAAAGAAAAAAATCTCCAGCTGCGCCAGGAATTGCACTTGTTGTACTTATTGTAGTTTCTTCAGCTGCCTCCCCCGCACGCGCCAAAGTTATCTTTAAGATGCACCCACCTTTGACCCGGTTCAACGGTGGCTTCTACTGGCATTGTTCGGTTTTTATATAGTTGCAACAGATTTGATAGTTTTGTAACGATTTGTTGATAAATGATCATCGATTTTTTTTCTATATTGTTTTAACAGTAGTGCAGTCAGATGTGCGAACGATTAGTATAGAATTTTAAAAATCATACTTATGACCTTATTTGCCTAAACAATTTTTCAATGTTGTCTGTTTATGAAGCAAACACTTGGAGAAAACTTAGTATAGGTAGGTTCCTATTCTTTTGGTTGGCACACGAAATTGGCTGAATAATTAAAACCCACAAGTACTTACTATTATGAAATTGGTTTGTTGTTACAAATTGTCAAACTGTATAACGTTATCGCGCTATTTCAACCATACAGCCATCTGTTGAAACCCCATTGATATGCTCATTGCTCCCCCATCCAAAACAGCGCCTACGCACACATTCTTTATTTCTTTAACATTAGAGTTCAAATTTTTGTGTAATATTGCTTAAAACGTGGGTGTTTGTCGCGTGCCATATTGCACGTGTGATAAAAATTATAAGTACCCTCATTGATACAAAAAAACTTACGCAATTACCTATTTCGGTTGGATAATTCCATTCGTGGGTACAAAAAGCTGTATAACCCTCGTAAAATCCTATATTCACATCTTTATTTTATTTTATTTGGAAAACAATACAGGTAACATTCAAAACAATTACAAAAAAGCTTGAAAGCGAATAACTAATCTAACTAGAATGATACCCTAAAATAGTTTTCACAACATGATTTGCATGCAGTATATAATATATACTAAATGGCTAAAAAATCGTCATAAGAGCATGTATACGAAAAAAGGTTGAATGATTTTTCTGGCAAAGTAAAGATAACTTCAATTATTAACATCCGTCTGGACGTTATAATGATTTTTCTTCTTATTTCGATTTATTGCATACGTGTCAAAACACCAAACCAGTATCTTCAACGGCCGAGTCAACGGTCTCCGCGGAGAACACAAGTAACCGGACCAGCTAACGTTATTATGCGCTTCTAATAGTTCAAACGTCATGGTGCAACAACGACAGTAATTGCACCGCCTAGCGCATGCGCGGTCGATACCAAAACCGTTAACCGTTAACGAATATTTTTTGCGGCTTCGATAGGGGATCGGGATTTACTGTTTGGTTTGGACTTTAGTAAATAATATCGTTTAATCGCTTTTTTTGGGATTTTGATGGGGTGTACAAAACCGTTTTTATAAACAGCATGATTTTATATTTAAGTTAGGTATCTTAATGTTTCAAATTGGTGTGATTTTGTAGTGAAACTAATCAGGGTTGTGTAAAGAGCTTTGGTCATGTTTTCGGTAACTTGTTAAATTTATTTACCTGTCCAGGGGGTAACAATGGGGGAGTAAGTTTGTATATAACGCCGTCAGTGTTCAAGCTAAATCGATGAAAATTGTTTTTTAGCTATTTGGTTGAAAATGAAATTACGAATTACTGTTTTAGGATGTTTGATATTTCGACCTCTAAGGGGGTGAAACGGGGAATGGAAGTTTGGGTCTGACATTTGCGCAGACAAAGTCGCGGGCAACCGCTAGTTACAAATAAGTCTCCAACATCGGTCGCCATTGTAAATAACATCTACATATACTTGCTTTATTAACCTATTCCATGTCAAACAAAGATATCCACATATTTCCTGTAAGCTGTAAACAGGATGCTCGGTTCATTTGAGCTGATATCCTGCAACCTTGCGCGGTTTCGTCTATATTTAGTTACAGCAGATGTCTGGATCTTTTTGCTTAACCAATGTCATTTGAGTGATATATTCGGTTTGGCCTGGTTTGGCCCAACGGCTTTGTGGGATTGCAATGATTTGAATTTGTAGATCGGGAATTGTTCGCCTTGCTTTATTAAATTAGATGAACTTTAAATGTATGGAAAGGTCCAAGTATGTACTAATAAAATACACCTTCAAGTTTCAGTTGAACTTAGTACAAATATATCTTAAATATGTAAATAAATGTCAATTCAAACCTAATTAGGTTTCATGATATTTTTGAAACTGTATTGTGTTTATATTGTTACTGTCATTTAATAAATAAAAAATAATATGTTTTGGACTAAAAACTCCATCGACCGTCATCAAATAATAAAAGGCCACGTTTTAAATAAATACATAAAATATGCTTGCGATATGATGGGAATGTCTAGGAACTCTGGCACTCAAAAATCTGCTTACTCAAGCCTTTCCCAATGATATAGTCGACTAGCGACTTGTATTATCAAACAATAAAACCTGTTATATTAAACGGTAATCAGTAACTGACAGGAGTGCATCAAGGGTTGCTTTCGGAAGGGTTTCCGAAAATGTTTATGTAAATCAGCGTTCGTTATGTTCCTTTGTGCGAGACACAAGTGGTGCATCGTCTTTGTCGGCATTGAGCCCAAAAGCGAGTTTCTTTGCCGTCTTGACGGTTCTGAAACGGTTTTTTTTGGCTAAACAAAGGGTTTTTGACGAGGTAATGCAGTTGATTGCGTGCAGTAAAAGCCCGTTAATAACGTGAAAATTTCACTAAGTAGCTATTCTAAAAGGTTCTTTATTACTTTTCGTGAACCCATAAAAAAACACGCAATGTTTACTGAACAGTGGTCGCGTATGTATATTAGCTAAAAAATCAAGTTTCATAAACTATTTTTAAATTACCAAAACTATTATAATACGAGTAGTAACCAGATTCCTCCGACTGCATTCCTAACTATAAAAACTCCCTATATTCATAACGGGTAATCAACTCGCATTGTCTCAATACCTACATTAAACTTGACTCCATTATATCCAGTGGCATGCGTTATACAAATCACACCTCTTATTAAATCTGAGACCCTACTCTTTAAGACGCTGTCCATATCTTCGTCTCCGGCTATCTCGCTCTCTCGTTCTGCTTTCCTGCATAAGTGACAAAGAAGGCTAAAGTTGAAAATACGTCTGAAAGAATTGAGGCTCTGACGTCACGAACCGTTAAAAGGGCTGAGACGTTGCCATTTCTTTTCGACCCCACATCTCGCCGTTATGTCGACAAAAACACCCCAGTCTGATAAGACGGTGCAGCCACTGCAGCTATTGTTGGAACCGAATGGGCACGGGCTAAGAATGAAGGCGAAATTGCCGGTTTTGAGAGCCGAATATTCTTTTGAGATGGCAGTTTGGCACTGAAAAGTTTTATTACAATAAGTTTAGTAGGTAAATTAATGACAAATTGTTTTATATAAGTGGCCTTTGATGAAAGATACATTCCAGTCCAGTATTTTTTTACAAAATCTGGAAGCCTTTTAGAGGACTACTGAGTACTTCCACTCTCAGAGTGTGATATTAGTAATTTCCATACAATAGTAATTTAAGAGACATTAAAGTAATTTTAATAATTTTCATACAGTCGGCAAAAAAATTGGTTACTCAAAAGAACACTTAATATGTATTTCATCATCAAGCGATGCGAATTAAAAACTCCTTATCATAAAATCCGTTAAAACCCGTACAAAACTGTTGAGTACTTATATTAATTCAAAAAAATAACAAGCCCGACCGCCACCCCTGTAGAAACGTTGAATATTGATCGCCTAACGATCGCGACTCATTGTCATGATGATGCAAGTAATCACTATGAATCGGAAGATGCTGCTTATTGAGAATAATCTATTAACAATGCGAGTTAAAGGTTATTGCTATATAATTTAAATAGTTATATTACGATGGTATTCATAATCATAACGTGATCGTGCGTAAACATAAAAAAATATTAATTAATCAAGGAAATATTCACAAAAATGTATAAATTACACTTTTTGCGATTTTGCAATCAGGCGCCTATAACAGCTGACTCCATTTCCGAACGTTGACTTTTCACTTGACGTTTAGCGTTCATAAAGAAAACAAAGCGCGCGAAACGCGTACGGTGAATCACAGAAAAAATATTTTCTACCTTATTTTTCTAGTTTCACCGCTTGCATTCTAGTTTTATAGTTACGAAAATCATGTTTGATGCTTATTTACTGCTGTGAACAGTTATTCACATGGGAAATTAGTGTAAAAATCGATCGGTGCGGTATCATAACCTTTAACGTGCAGTCTATTGTGTATTTCTTGATATAAAGTGAACAATGTGTCGTTTCGGCTCTGAGAAAGGGCGCGGAGGTATGTGGAACCAGTTTTTCGATTTATTTACGACTTGTGATAGGATATATCGGGACATTCGGGTACCCTTCCCGAGTCGTGACAAAGTTAAAAAACTCTTTGAAGTCCCTTCAGGACTACAAAAAGGGTTAATCATTGTTGTCTTGCGAGTTCCCTGTTTACGTGACGGACGTAAAAAATATCATTTAAGTAGGGTTGAAATGGATCAAACCCCAATCAATTCTTTAACTGTTTGGTCAATATTTTCACACGTTTTTACACATAGCTTATCCCAAATCTGTGTGTCCTAAATTATTTGTACTTAGTAAAATTAAAATAAATAGTATTTATTTATGAACTGAAAATTTATGATTCTTGAACATATTTATTACATGATTTAATTAGTTGTGAATAATGCTTGCAGGGAGCTTATTATTCATTTTACCTAATGATAATAATCCATGAGAGTAGGTACCTAAATAGGTCAGAGTGTATCCTTAGGGGCGGAATTATTATAATCAGTGGTCATATAGAAGCAAAACAATAAAAACAAAGCTTTGAACCTACCTATATTGAACCATTTTACTTACAAACATTAAAAATCTCCATATGGAAAACTAAATGATGTCCTATAGTAGTCAAAAATTTTGTACAGTGTGGCCACACTAGATACTTGCCTCGCTGCCACCAAATGTCTCTCAGTAGGACTTTATTTTCAACCACTTAATAAATTAAAATAATATTACCAGGAAAAATAAACAGATATGGCTACTTATACTAATAGCTTATTTTTCCATCTTTTCAGGTTGATAACGGAGAGCTTCAAAATAAACTCCGGCAACAGTGCAACGAAGCGGAAGCAAGAAGAGGCCTCCACCCACAACTACAAAATTAAAATGAACCCACACTCCCTGAACTTCAGCCAGACACCCTCACCAATAGCCACACCATCCAAGCGAAGAATACTCGGAGAGATCCAAAACGTCAACGTCTCACCTTTATTTAGGAAAATCTCTCCATCTATAGAAAGGCTGAAAAATTCCCCGTTAATAGACAGAAATTCACTTTCTCCGTTGACAAGTAGAAGTTTTAAGAGGAGCACTAGTAAAATTACTAGGATATTTGAGGAACGGTCAAAGTTCAAAATGTCAAATAAAGAAAATGAGTCGTTCATCAGTGAAACGTTTATCAAGTTGGACGTTGAAGAGGAGACAAGGGATTGCTCATTTGGAGAGAGCTTCCGGTCTACCAAAAACACAAACTGGTCTACAACTAAGGTGATTATTTTTCTGTATTATTTTGTGGTAGAGTAAATTCATTGTACCATCAAAATAATTGATTAAAATCACCCTTTGAATTAAGGTAAGTGTAAGTTGGGCTTAGTTCATAAGGCCTTTTAATGAATTGTTTGACTTACTTATGTTTAATTTTTGAATTACCTTTTTAGTTTAATTTTCATTTTCATTTCAGTAATCTTCATAATAGTTTATAATTGGAATTTACTAGATGATTTTGGTTTTCTTAATTGGGTTGTCTGGAAGCGATCGCTTATTGTACTCCTTATGTACATTTTGATCTGTAAATTACTTTGAAGGTGCGCAACCTATCAAACATTCTAAACGATCCCATTTCTCTTATTTCAGTTGGACTTTACCGACGCCCTCGAGTCCAGTTCCTACGAAATACAAAAGAAAGAAAAAGAAGATATATACGTCCCAGAAAAGGACGCCGATATGGACCCGGACTTCGAGACCCTCCACGACTTGGAAGAAGAATTTGAAAACGAAAATTTCGAAGAGTGTAAATATGAAATTATATCGACCGACAGCCCCAATATTATATCTAGAGGACGCTCGTCTACGTACAGAAAAGTTGACTCAAGAAATTTCGTGTTCGGCGCTCCCATCGCGGAAACTGAACAGTCAACATCGTTCAACCGACCAAACGTAACCGCTACTAGAATGTTAAATTTCGAAGACGAGAACTTTGAATTCACATCACCGGCCGCCAAAAAGGCTGCAACTACTAGCGTAAAAAAATCTCTTAAATTCACCGAGACACCCACCAAAAATCCTTTGAGGCACGAACGAAGTGACTCAAGCATCGGTTCGATGAGTTCTTTTTCATCCCCCGCTTCGAGTAGACTAAGAATATTCACATCAGAATCAACGACATCTATGGAGAGTGGTTTCATTTCAGAATTAGAAGAACCATTTTTAGATCTCGAAGATGCATCAAATTCTCCCAAAATGGCAAACTTCAATGATCTCCTCTCCGGACAGATCAAAGAAAATATAGCAAGTGATTTCTTGAAGCGACCAACCTTGCATCGGAGTCTGAGTTTTAACCCGGAGAGTTCAAAGGCAAGAGTTTCGTTGCTGTCAATACTGGAGAATCCACATGAGAAGAAATCTCAGAAGAGAACGGAGCGGGGTGAAGAGGATGATGTGATGAATAAGCGGAGGAAATCGAACCAGTTGGCACCAGAGCTCGAGAGGGTGCAGAGGCCAGTACTGCAGAGAGCGTTCTCAGAGAATAACGCTTCTATCATGTCTGCATTGGCTAGATGTAAGTATTATCAATTATTAATCTTAAGAATTATAATTATTTTGTAATTCAGATTGATATTCTCTAAGCAATATAATAGAAGACAAAGGTACCATGAATTTTAAAAATAAATTAACTGAATGTACTATGTAGGCGGTCTTATCGCTGGGAGCTATCTCTTCCAGGCAAATTTAAGCAATTTCTTTGCAAGTTTTTACAAAATTAAATCATCATAGATGGAAATCATGTGGTTTCAATTACCTCACAAGCTCTCTCTCCGTAGCGGCGACGGAGCCCGACCTGATCGGCGACTTTACGCGGACGTTCTCGCTGCCGCTAACTGCAGGCGAACATTCCGATTTGAGAAGCATCTCGCCGGAGACGCTCGCCAAGCTGCTGAGGGGCGAGTACAGCGATGTCGTCGCTGATTTTGAGGTAAACAATTTACAGTCGGATACAGTCTAGTTTTAGTATACTTACTAGCAGCTGCCCGCGACTCACCCCCCTCTTTTTACCCTCTTAGTGGGAGCGGGAGAGCTTGAACCCTATCTTAGTGCTCAGTGCAGTGCAGTGTAGGAATTCGGTAGTGAGAAATTCAAACTAATACAATCAGAAACTACAGGACTTCAGATAATTATGATTTTCGAAATACGATTAGAGGAATTTGGTTTGATATAAAATCGTCATAAAGTTTGGTGTAACTGTGCCCTATTTGTATGTTTAGTATTGTTCTTATGTTTTCTGGTGCTAAAATCTTGGAGCCTTCTCTTTTAAGGTCTGTGCCCACTACACCGTACCATACCATGACAGTGCCAGGACCGTATAAAAAGTACCTATTTAAATTTCGACCTTAGCGTCAAAAGTAAAAGTTCAAAATGTTTAAGCTCGGTGTTCGTCGATGCACCGTTCTGGCACTGCGAAAACAAACACCGCGCTTGAATATTTTGAACTTTACCTCCTTTGTTTAGGGTTGAAAATCTAATGTGTATTTTTATACGGTCCTAGCACGGTCAGGGTATGGTACGGTGTAGTTGGCACAGACCTTAAATCGTTTCTCAGAGCATAAAGACCAATATTATTATGGGAATACATTTTTATTAAATTTTCATTTAAGAAATTGCCAAATACCCCTTTTCATGTTAATCTACTGAGTCTTAGTACAGATTATATAATAGTTACTATGGTCTTAGTAAAACTGTCTGAATGATGTCCTCCTAGCCGATTTCGATAACGGCGTTCATCTCAACAGAGATTAGCCAATTGCGCAGGACATATTAAAGTGCACAAGTGTGTGCGCAGTACACAGGTACACTCTCTGTTCCTTCACTCCCATAATTCGGTGAGACGGCAGTCCGATATGACCGTAGAGAGATCAGGCGGAGGACTGACGGCTTAACGCGCTTTCCGAGGCACGGGGGTGTTAACACCACCAACTCCATGACTCCGGAGCTGTGTCTGAGTAATTTCAAGACAGAAAAACCCAAACACTCGGCCCGATCCGGGACCTCGTAGGTAGTACCCTGCGTACTGTCCACTAGATCAACAAGGCAGTCTGAATATCGCGTAGAGTAAAAACCCTTTATGTGTTTTCAAACCCCCCTCTCTCCCCCAGGTGATAGACTGCCGCTACCCGTACGATTCAAACCCCCCTCTCTCCCCCAGGTGATAGACTGCCGCTACCCGTACGATTCAAACCCCCCTCTCTCCCCCAGGTGATAGACTGCCGCTACCCGTACGAGTTCGAAGGCGGCCACATCGTGGGCGCGCGCAACCTGTACACGCGCGCGCAGGTGGAGGCGCTGGTCGCGCGCGCCGCCACGCCGCCGCAGGCGCTCGTGTTCCACTGCGAGTTCTCCAGGGAGAGGGGGCCTAACCTGTGAGTATCGTAGGAAAATTGAAAAAAAAACGAGAAAAAAAAATTCAAAAATAAAAAAATTTGATAGAAAACACAGATAAACGTAAAAAAATGGCACATAGAATAAACAAAATAACGAGAAAATAAATAAATATAGCAAAAAAATATAGAAAACCCAGCTAAAGGTGCAAAAAACATTTATAGCACATAAAATAAACAAAATAACAAGTAAATATAAAAAATGACAAAAAACGCAGATCAACGTGACAAAAAGCAAAATTAATGACAACACGAGTCAATAATTACAAAAAAAAACTAAATAGAAAAAGAAACAAAAATGCTTGAATAAAACAAAGATGAAGAAGAAAGAAAGAAGTCCATTAGAGAGTTCAAGCATTTACGATCAGTCTTAGTCAATGACCTAACTGAATTCAGACAGAGTCATTGACCCTTGCAAAGAATTTTCTTTTCAAATTGAATTTATGATTAACGCAATAACATATTGATTTGGATAACAAGGATTTATTATCATTAAAACACAATTTTACTTCGCGATTTATTTACATTTTATTTAAAACCTGACACAGCGTTCGTGGTCAATCTCGAAGTAATCCGTAAAATTGTGTTTTAATGAGTTTAACAATTCGCGTAAACGTAAGAAATAAATAAGGATTTATTACTGAAACCCCTATTTTTTAAGGTTTTTGCACCAAACTTATCCTTCCTCTTATAAATATTTTGCTTAGCGATGAGACCGCCTTTGATGAACGAAAATGCGTTTTTCGTCTAAAAGTAAAGTCAGCCTATTAAATCCCACTGCTAGGAAAAGGCCTCACCTCAACTATGAGGAGGTACGAGTCATACTCCACCACGCGGCAAGTGACAAACCGTACTGTCAGATGTTATCAAGCCGCCCTAGGGCCTCTGACTAGGCTTAACGACTAATACCAACAGATATTAGCCACTTTCGTGTAAATTGCATTATTTTTTATCTATGATGTGCAATAAACAGTATCGATCTTAAATATATTATTGCACTTGAAAAAAACGACCACCAGAGGCGGGAATCGAACCCGCGTTCCTCGCATACCGGGCGATTGCCTAACCTCTCGGCCACTCTGGCGTTGGCAGAGCCTGTCGAAATTTTCAAGTGCAACAATATATTTAGATTGCATAGTGAATGCTTATCACTTCTATCTATCCTCTTTTCAGATCCCGCTTCCTTCGCTCATCGGACCGCGCCAAGAACAGAGAAAACTACCCTCACTTGAACTACCCCGAGATATATTTGCTGCATGAAGGCTACCGCGCGTTTTACCAAAAATACCCCGAGCTATGCACCCCGTCTGGCTACACGGCCATGCTGGACCCTCGCCACAAGCACTTGCTGAGGAAACACAGGTCTATGACACAACCTACTTCCACTGCCACGTTAAGGAAACAGCGTCTGTTACTCTAAATTGAAAAGACTAGAGTTATATATACAGTGTGTCCGGGTTGCGACTGGAGATAATTTATGGGATACTAGTGGTTCCGCGCGACTTCGCCTGCGCAAGAGTTGAATTTGCATATAAACTTTCATCCCCCCTTTCACCCCCTTAATGTTTTTATATCGCGACAAAATGTTGCCAGTTTCCAGGGTCTCGAACTGTCTGCATACCAAATTTTATCTCAATCGGTTCAGTGGTTTAAGCGTCAAGGGGTAACAGACAGACAGACAGACACTTTCGCATTTATAATATTAGTATGGATTAGATCCTTAAATGTTATCGACAAAAACCCCCATATTGGGTTGAAATGGCAGCCAATTGGATCTGGAGGTCCTAAAAGTTATTAAAATGATTCATTTGGAAGGTAACGCTATCGCCTTTCAATTGAAATAAATATCAATTCAAAATGATTAACTATCATAAAAAAAATATAAAAAATCTTGCTAAAAACTTAAAACCACTTAAATAGGTTTATTTTAAACCTATTACAAAATTAAACACAAAGATGTATTTAAAAAAAAATTTTTTTGGTCACCATTTTTTTTTTCTTTTGATTATGACTATATTATCGATAGTCGAAACCCGGATACACTTTATTATGTTACTTTATCAGGCAACCTAATTATGTTACTTTATCAGGCAATCTAATTATGTTACTTTATCAGGCAACCTAATTATGTTACTTTATCAGGCAATCTAATTATGTTACTTTATCAGGCAACCTAATTATGTTACTTTATCAGGCAATCTAATTATGTTACTTTATCAGGCAACCTAATTATGTTACTTTATCAGGCAATCTAATTATGTTACTTTATCAGGCAACCTAATTATGTTACTTTATAAGGCAACCTAATTATGTTACTTTATCAGGCAACCTAATTATGTTACTTTATCAGGCAATCTAATTATGTTACTTTATCAGGCAATCTAATTATGTTACTTTATCAGGCAACCTAATTATGTTACTTTATCAGGCAACCTAATTATGTTACTTTATCAGGCAACCTAATTATGTTACTTTATCAGGCAACCTAATTATGTTACTTTATCAGGCAACCTAATTATGTTACTTTATCAGGCAATCTAATTATGTTACTTTATCAGGCAACCTAATTATGTTACTTTATAAGGCAACCTAATTATGTTACTTTATCAGGCAACCTAATTATGTTACTTTATCAGGCAATCTAATTATGTTACTTTATCAGGCAATCTAATTATGTTACTTTATCAGGCAACCTAATTATGTTACTTTATCAGGCAACCTAATTATGTTACTTTATCAGGCAACCTAATTATGTTACTTTATTAGGCAACCTAATTATGTTACTTTATCAGGCAACCTAATTATGTTACTTTATCAGGCAACCTAATTATGTTACTTTATCAGGCAACCTAATTATGTTACTTTATCAGGCAACCTAATTATGTTACTTTATCAGGCAACCTAATTATGTTACTTTATCAGGCAACCTAATTATGTTACTTTATCAGGCAACCTAATTATGTTACTTTATCAGGCAACCTAATTATGTTACTTTATCAGGCAACCTAATTATGTTACTTTATCAGGCAATCTAATTATGTTACTTTATCAGGCAATCTAATTATGTTACTTTATCAGGCAACCTAATTATGTTACTTTATCAGGCAACCTAATTATGTTACTTTATCAGGCAACCTAATTATGTTACTTTATCAGGCAACCTAATTATGTTACTTTATCAGGCAACCTAATTATGTTACTTTATCAGGCAACCTAATTATGTTACTTTATCAGGCAACCTAATTATGTTACTTTATCAGGCAATCTAATTATGTTACTTTATCAGGCAATCTAATTATGTTACTTTATCAGACAACCTAATTATGTTACTTTATCAGGCAACCTAATTATGTTACTATATCAGGCAACCTAATTATGTTACTTTATCAGGCAACCTAATTATGTTACTTTATCAGGCAACCTAATTATGTTACTTTATCAGGCAACCTAATTATGTTACTTTATCAGGCAACCTAATTATGTTACTTTATCAGGCAACCTAATTATGTTACTTTAACAGGCAACCTAATTATGTTACTTTATCAGGCAACCTAAATCCTTTACTATGGGGGCATGACCATAATCTTTCAAAAAAAGTGATGCTCCACACAAAAAGTTCTGCTCCTTGATGACAATGTATGGAGCGACCTATAGAAAATGTTATAGGTATTGTTATAGGGTAAATATTGATACTGTTTTAACTTACACCCCGTGATGTCTGGATGAACTAAAATTGGTCAGAAATGTATGGTCTACTACGTCTATAAAAGACGACTCAAAATGAAGTAACATAGAAATCTGTAGGTTTTCAGTCGTGGTATTAATAGTAAATAAATAAATTGTTTCAACAAACACACCAATTACCTAGCCCCATACTAAGCGTGAGCTTGTGCTATGGCGACTAGGATAACGGATAGACATACTTGACTTAGGTACAAATACTCGTGCTCATCACACAAACATTTGTCCCTTGCGGGATTCGAACCCGCAACCGCCTGGTTTAGAAGTCCGTGACGCGAACCACTACACCAAGACGGTCGTCCAATAACCATTCATTTACATCTACACTAAAATTATAAATAGGAAAGATTTGATTGTTTTTATTGAATAGGCTCAGAAATTACTCGACCGATTCAAATGAAATTTGGTAAAGAGATAATTTGAGACCCTGGGAAGACATAGGCTACTTTTTGTGGCTATATTAAATCATCAGGGATCATGGGGGATGAAAGACATATTTTGACCCGTCTGTGTCAAAAGGGTAATGTGTTTGCGTCTAGAAATTCAAAAATATATCTAGAAGTATTAATATTTTGTGGTCTTCTGTAAAAGACGTGGCCTTGATAATGCATTTTGAAATGGTTAAGTTAAGTACTGACATCGAATATAGGTAGTTGTTAGTGTAAATACAAAGAAATTCTATGCCATATTATTCTAAAATTAAGTTATTAGTACAAATAGTTTAAAAAAAGACATTTATATCCCACCTTTTATTATTATGCCATTTATTTTTAAGCTTAAATATTGACTTGCAATATATTCTAGGGAAAACTTAAAAAAAATCTCTTAGAAATTATTATTTTTTACGTTGGACGAAAGCTTTTAATTTTATAGAAAATTTTAAGAATATTGTTTGTTAACTCTCTCAAAAACAATTAAGGAATTGGTTTTTTTAATGTGATTGTCGCATTGTGACATGGAACTTGAGATTTAATTAAAAACGGAAGTTAACACGGAAGCATTCTTAATTTAATGCTACTTACACATAAATCACCATAAAAACAACATTGATACCGACTATATATATTATTGCACTTGAAAAAATAACCGCCAGAGGCGGGAATCGAATCCGCGTTCCTCGCATGCCGGGCGATTGCCTAACCTCGGCCACACTGGCGTTGGCAGAGCCTGTCGAAATTTTCAGAGGTCGAGAGGTTAGGCAATCGCCCGGCATGCGAGGAACGCGGGTTCGATTCCCGCCTCTGGCGGTTATTTTTTCAGGCCGAGAGGTTAGGCAATCGCTCGGCATGCGAGGAACGCGGGTTCGGTTCCCGCCTCTGGCGGTTATTTTTTTTCAAGTGCAATAATATATTTAGATTGCAAAGTGAATGCTTATCACTTAAAAACAATAATTTATTGATACCGACCTTATTAAAAAAGCAATTAACATTTTGTGACACCATTTTAAAGTCTCACTGTGTGTGAATAGCATTATATTGTAAATATTTTATAGAACAACGTGATTATGTAATGTTTATTTTTATTCAAATATGAGTCTTGTGCTAAACACTACTTTCTGAAAAAGACCTAACGTTTCACTGAAGCAACTTAGATAAAAATAGATTTTACATATAAATAAAACAGTAAATACATTTATTTTGTGTAGAAAATAAACACGCATTAAGCTTCAATGAATTCCATCTGAGAGCTACATTAATTTTCTAAATGAAATAAATGTCGACTTGCCTTCACAATCGTAAAGTTACTGCTAAAAACTGTATGAATCAAAAGTAATATTGCCTTGGACCACGATTTGACAAAACATCACACGCTACTT
Source organism: Pyrausta nigrata (assembly GCA_949316185.1). NCBI lineage: Eukaryota > Metazoa > Arthropoda > Insecta > Lepidoptera > Crambidae > Pyrausta > Pyrausta nigrata. The sequence continues at coordinate 7,566,630 of OX438964.1, read as the reverse complement.
TTATTTCGTAAAGAGTTAAGAAAAATTATTTTTTAAATATTTTTGTCAGCCATTTTAGCAGTAACCTTATGTATTCAAGGCGAATAAGCTTTAAATATAATGTAAGTGCCGTGTTACACCCAAATTATGTAAATATAGACTAAGTCTAGCAGTTTAGAATTTTTAGATTTTAGCACACTTAGACTTCATAGTCTTTGGAACCTATGTTTCCCTGTCTCACTGTATAGTCTAATTTTTGATCTTTTACAAGTATTCATTGGGACCTGGGTACCTACTCCCGAGATCAATCGAATCGGAATCGAGTCGAGATCGACCTAAAACGGATCCTCACGTTAAACATTAGCTCGAACTTGATGTCGATGGCGTCGGTGGTAACGATGTAACGGCAGTTATCGATTTCAAGACCACAACTCGATTGGCGCTATAATCGATATGCTTAGTACCAAATTACTGATTCTCGACGTCAATTCGATTGTGATCGTAACTCGAACTCTTCAAGAGAGCCTGCTGTTTATTTCATTTTGACGACTTGAATGAAAACTTAATTAAAACCAGATATATACGACTTTGACAAAAGTATACACTATAATACTGTAAGAAATTAAAAATTAGACTAACATTTTTTTTTAAATTAGTACGACAGCCCCAAAGTTTCGTTAAGTAACGATAAAAAATATATAAGGCAATACTAATCATACGCTTGCTAAGTTGAGTAGTAAAAAAACATATTTTATTTAAAAATTATGACGTCACGTTTCTTTTTGAGTATTACACATATATTCTATTGATTAAGTTAACGTATATGTATTTTCTGTAATATTAAGACGTTTTAAGTGTGGGACGTCCGATGCTGTGAAATAATAAAAAAAAATAACAATGAAAATATTTCTGTTAATACAAAGATTTCATACTATGAGATGCTTTTTAGTATTTAAATAAACCACAGTTGTATAAAATAAGCTAAGGTCGGGCGTTTTAAATACTTAGTGAATTGAGATTTTTCCGGAATCCTAGTTATGGTCAATTGTTTGTCAATTAACATTATAATTTTAACATCTAGCCATTGGAACCATGTCGGCAAAGGTAGATGATATGACCTAAGGTAATATTGACATTTGGCTGGTGAATTATGATGACTTAATTAGTCAAACATGTAAATGTGAAAAGATAAACACGTGCTTCTTCCAGCTGTGAAATATGAGTTTTATATGACTCTAATAGTCTCTTGGTCGCATGTTCTAATTTTGACAGTACTTAATCCTCTTCTGCTATCAACTATTCATCACATTATATTACTTTATTTATCAATATGTATTTTGTTCTTAATGTATCACATTGTCAAATTCGGTATGTGAAGTAAAAAACAGCCTTTGGTAATTTCAAAACCATTCTAAGATTTTATGCCCATAATCACTATACAGTTACTTATACGACCTAAAATTTAAAGAATGGAAGGGGGCTTATTTTTACGAAAATACGAAATATAATTTATCCTTCATATGCTCTCTAAACGCATCGACGTATGACGATACTATTTGCACGTGTGAGAGTTTCCAATCGAGAAAAAAGTTCCTTCCAAAGACAATCCTGTAAATATGAGAGAAAGTCGTCATGGGCATGCTTATAACGTCACAAGCTAACTTTTAAATAATTAATTACAAAATAACTACTGAATAAAAAGTCAAAATACTTAAATTACTTTCTTAATACAGTATTTACTTCAAGAAAAAAATATAAAACATATACCTTAAAATTTACTTCACATACCGAATTATGAGATAGTTCCATATTAAGGTGCTAAAAGGGCTCGAGTTTATCTTTCAAAAACTAGATCTTTCGTAAAACTTACGCTTACTAGACGTTTATTTAGGTTTTGTAAATATATCTTCTATTATAAGTTTGATATTAATTTTATTGATATAGAAATACGCGATATTAAGTTAGAACATTGGGTCCAAATTGCTTTTCGGTATAAGACCAGAGACATGGCATTTTCCTTCTTGGCTTACATGAGTCTAGGATTTTTTATCTCTATTTCTTAATAACTTCCTTTAAATAAATTATGGTCTGAATTGTGTCATATTTGTACAAAATCCGTTCTTCGTCGTCGACTTGTTTTAGAGAGGACGCTTTGATGTTGATACCAGTCACTGACCTCTATAATACAAGTACGCTGGACTAAACATTATCTAAGAAATGACAGACAATTTTTGTGCCAAATCAAAGCGCCCCAACCGACTGTCCAGGGAACTAAAAAGAGTAACTTGCATGTCAACTCTCATTAGTTCCGTGGACGGTCACCACACGCTCACTAAAGCCGTCGGCGCCAAAATGGCGATAATCAAATGGCTTCATTTTCAGGTTGACAATATGCAGTCCAGCGTACTTGTATTATCGAGGTCAGTGATACCATTGGTAAACTGACAAACGGAAAACCTAATTTTTCATAATTTGAAGATCTTGTCTCAAATGTCATGTGTTTTTCAAATCTACATCGGTATAAAGACGTAGTGGTTAATTTTGTAGAGCAGTTTACCTCATATCATTTGTGCTCCCTTTATAATCATGTCAAACTGACAAAGACAGCATTCTACAGAGCTGATGCTAGCAAATTTGTGCAGTCCTAACTTTGTTTATTGCTTATATGTAAATATTAATTTTGTCAATTTTATTGCGGTTTGAAATAGTTGTCCTTTTCGCACGTGTAAAGATTCTTTAGTAAGACAGAGACGGAATATGCAATTGTTTGTTTTAAATTGGTTTGATGGAATAAGTTTGATGAAATAAGTTTTATTTGATTTTTGTCGTGGTTCGTTTGTCTTTGGAAATAAATTCTATTTTTGGCGAAATTTCGTAGATTTTCTAATATATTATATGCGTAACTATAGATTTGTAATTTGAGTAAAATTGTGAATTTAGTATTTTAAGTTGAAATAAATTATGAAAATATACTTCCTTTGATTTTATACAATACCTTATCAACTATTGTGATTCCTGGAGCCGGGGCTTTAACTTACTGAAATAAAAAGGTGATTTAAAATAGAAAATCAGGTACACAAGATCACGTATATTGACTAGAATATCAATTTTACAAAAATTTTTTTATTCAGGAAGTTAAATTGGTTAGGTCTTAAACTACATACATAGGTAATACCCACTATATTAAAATTGCTCACAGGTTTATAATAAAAGACATCACATTCAGTTACTATTTGGACAGGACTAAGGCCTCATCATTTACGGAGACGCGGGGCGTCGTGCGTCGCGTGTGGCGTGGCGTCTCGCGGCGCGTCAGACGTTTTTTATGTTTACGGAGGGGCGGCGCGTGAAGCGGCACTTAGGTCAGGCCTGTGTATCTCCCCGCGGAGGTAGCAAAAACGTACCTACGCGCGGCGCCCCTACTTAGGGGCTAAAACAAGTTGCGTGTCGCTACCGGCCAGCGACACGCTCGCGCGTTTTATTCACCGGCGGCCGCGCGGCGTCGTTGCTGGCTGGACGAGAATGAATAAAGTACTAGAAAGAGGCGCTAGATGGCGTTAGAAGCTTCTCGTAGTAGCAGTCAACCCTATCGCGTCGCGTGATATTACGTCACTGAATAGGTTTAGTGTATTATGAATCATATTCCAGAGCAATAAGTATGAAATTATCTTGCAATGGATTTTTGTAGGTGTCTACACGAAAAAGTGCTTGACTCTGAGGCGAACTAAATTACGCCATATTGTTGACGACATTGAGTAGACATTTCTTTGAATACAATTGCTAAGTCATACTTCTGTACGAAGTACTAGTACTTATTCTGTGCTTAGGTATCATCGCACGCGTAAACACAAACATATGAAAATATACGATGTTGTTCATAGAGATGCGAGACGGGAAGTGGCTGTGCCCGCGGCAAATCCTCAAGCGTGTGGCGGTGCACGCAGCGGGAAGCGCTTTCTGCTAAAAAAAGTCTATCACATACTCCATTGCGACAGTGACTACGTCTGCGTTGTACGATTTCCAATTAAAGACTGGCAGAAGGTTCCGCCGCGGCCATCGTTTCATCGAGAATTGCCGCTGCGTGCGCCGCCGCGTGAGACGCGTCGATGCCATCCGCGGGATCGGTCGCACAAAACGCTCCAACTCAATCAAACGCGTGTAAAATCGCTTCTCCATAAACGCACTCATACAACGCCATATGTTTGAATTTAGTGCGGGCCGCGCCGCCCAACGCAAAGCGCGACGCGCCGCGTCTCCGTAAATGAGACCTTACATACACAAAAAGCGTCACGTTTATAAAAAACCTAGGCCCGTAAACCAATTGTAATCTATTCTACAGCGAAGAACTTCTCTATCCCCTACGAAATGTCAAAACTATGCTAAGTCACATGATGTTTCAATGGCAGGGCCCTATTTCACCAACGCGACAGGCGCGACAATTGATACAAATATATATATTTTTTAAATTTATTATATATTCTAAAATGGTTTTACTTTTCTATATTTTTCTTTAAATACAAAGTTACTGATTTCAATTAAATATTTATCCATTCTCTATTATTTCTTCTGCATGGAGAGTCCGTCTAAATCGCTAACACAGCCGTACCTTTTGTTTGCAAGGCGAAAACTCTACAATTGTCACGCAAAACAGACACAGCTCCGACGTCATATCAAGAATTCCCGTCAATTCTACAAATATGTCGAGTTGTAAAAATATTCCTGTTTCACTACACTGTACTGATATTGACAATTGTGACATAAATGCTAGGAATGTTTACAATTTTTAGCCGACATATGTCACTGACATAATATGTCGGTTTGGTGAAATTGGGCCAAGCGATAGCGATCTTCGCTGTAAATTTAATTGCATCTTGTTTACCTACTCTTCGGGCCCTGTTTATAGATCCTCAGATGTCACGGAAGCCATAAATTGACATTTATCCATATAAGTTTAAGCAACCAAAAATTGCACACGGGCAGGATTTAAACTCGCGACCTTTGGCTCTCCGGGAAAACGCTCTTATCAACTGAGTTACCGTGCAGTCCATCCCGTTGGTTTCTTATTTAAACTTATATAAATAAGAAAGAACACTGAGTGTAAAACTATTGTCATTTTTATCCCTTAAGTATCCTTCTTTTCTTCATCTTTAACCTCAATTCCCTCCTTGTTTTCATCTTTTTTCTGATTCTCACTAACATTCATCGCTTTTATTCCTTCTTCAAGCGAACTCTTCGAAAGTTGCCGTAGAATTTTCTCGAAAATTCTCGGCGCACTTTTCGTATTCGGAAGTGAAATGTCTGTTTGCGTCGTGACCGTCTCGCATTTCTTTTCCTCTTCAACGCCGGCTGGTTCGTTCGTTTCTTTCAAGTCCAAGGTCAATGTTTTCTTTTTGGATTCGACAGGATCTTCTATCTCTGTCTGGACCTCCTCTATTCTATCTTCCACGTCGTTCCTTTCTTTGCAACGCCTCTCAATAGCTTTGGTAAGCACGTTGCCAAGAATGTGAGCGCATTTTATCATGTTCTGTGTCTCACGTGGTGTTAAATGTAAGCCCTCGTTTCGTATAATGTAGTTGATGTTTTCTGTGTTGTCTGGAGACCGTTTGTGAGAGCCGGCTGCTGAGAACTCTGAAAACAGGATAGGATTTGATTCTAGCTAAAGAGATGTAACAAAAATCTGGCAACAAGCAAAAGTGTGTATGTATTCCTCTATCCAATTTCGGTTCAGTATGGCGGCCAATCCCAACAAAGATTAACCTGGTGACATTATTATAGTGCATAGGTATTAAGTGTGTGCAAAATGCAACAAAGGCTTACTCTCTGTTCATTTACTCTCATAGTTTAGTGAGACTGCAATCCGATAAGCAGGACCAACGGTTTTACGTGCTTCCAAGGCACGAGGGTGTAACACCAACTTCCTAACTCCGAGCTGTTTCTGAGTCATTTTAAGATAGACACACCCAGAAACGAGGCCCGATCCTCGATAGGCTTAATGGTCAGCACGCTGACTTCTGTCAAAGAGTCCCGGGTTCGAATCCCATTTGCGAGTTGTGTACTTGAGAGACGTATAGTATCAACATAAGTACACCAGGGCCCTTAGACAACATGCAATCATTCTATAGCTAACTTCGGTATCGCCAACAAGATGTATGCAAAAATCACGTGATATTTCGATGGCTTATGTCAGTACCGTTACCATTACCGTTACCATGTGTTTACGGCGGTTTTACTCGCTAGCGACGACGTAAAAAAAGTGTATGGAAAATTGCACAGCGCCTCTAGCGGTTACTTGGAGAACTAAAATTTTCCATACACTTTTTTACGTCGTCGCTAGCGAGTAAAACCACCGTAAACTCATGGTAACGGTACATGAGTTTACGGCGGTTTTACTCGCTAGCGACGACGGAAAAAATGAGTATGGAAAATTGCACAGCGCCTCTAGCGGTTACTTGGAGAACTAAAAATTTCCATACACTTTTTTTACATCGTCGCTAGCAAGTAAAACCACCGTAAACTCATGGTAACGGTACTGTTTCATACATTTTGTTAGCGATAACGAACTTCGCTTTAGAATATATTGCATCTCGTCTACGAGCTCAAGTAGGGTACCACAGCAATCAAAATGGAGCCTATGTTTATGTAGGTATACTTTGGTGTTATATGTAGGTATTTAATACTAATTGATAATGATATTTTTATTCGACGTTAGCTTATGTCCGGACAAGTCGCTTACCCAAATCAGCCAGATCAATGTTTTCGGTGCGATACGGCGTGGGGCACTGGTCGTAATAGCTCTTGACCGGCACTTTGGACGTGGAGTTGTTGTAGTTTGCCCAGAAGTCGGACCATTCCCCGCTGTTCCGGTCCACTGCTGTGTGCTCCATCTCGCTGCAATCCTGCCAACTACTGCCGCAGCAGCTGGAAGCAAAGACAATGTGAGTATTATCATTCCTTGCCCTTAAAGTCAGCGTAGTATGTTTGTCCGTTCCATACAATTACAATCCTATCAGTCGTCAATGTATGTATATTGTTACACAATGGTGGCGAAAAAGCTTGACTTACTGGATGTAAACCGTGATAGACTTACAAATTGTCATTGCGCCTTCACAAATATATTAGCAACATTTCTTACCACGATGCAATTGCCACTGACATACACAAAGGCACCATGATTTTGACGAACTGAACACATTGTTTGTGATCTTTATCATGCTCGTACATACTAATAAATAGTTTATTAATATATTGCGAATGTCTGTCTGTCGATTTAGATGCTGGGGACTACTAAAGTAGTGCAATAAAGTTCAAGACGGTTAAAAACTTTACCCTCGTTCTGACGCAGTCGGGTATGTAAAAATAAATTGTATTTTATTATAATCAAGATGAAACAAATTGCAACCTGGATAAGTTCGGCTCCAGGCTCCTCGGCGTGGCCAGGTCCACGCGCGGTGACAGCTCACTGGAGGACTGCCCTGAATACTCCGGAGATACCGATGAGTAGTCTGGCTCCGTCAATGCGTACCTGCTGTGACCATAAACATAAACCAAAAATATTATGCTGGTCTACAGATTATAAACTGCATTTGAAAAAATGACCGCCTGAGGCGTGAATTGAACCCGCGTTCCTCACATACCGGGCGATTGCCTAACCACTCGACTACACACACACACGTTGGTATGGCCTGTCGAAATTTTTTAAGTGTTTCTTAACCCTGGTCTTAAGTCTTTAGCGCATCTCCTTTTAAGGGCTTTCCCAATACCCCAAAACGAAAGGAGTGTCAGTCTCCTTTCCTTTTGGGGTATTGGGCCATGAATCTGACGAACACTCTCTGTCGAATACAGCACAATTATGCTGTAAGACTTTTAAAGTTTAAGTCAAAAGTACTTAAACAAAAATATCCGACAAATGATATTTTTAGTTCCTTTACAAAAAACACACAAGATCGGACGGAACCCACAGTACGCGAGTCGGGCTTGTTTATCCAATATTTTCGGGGTAGTCTACCTACTAGGAAAACTTATTGTGTCGCTATGTCCGTCTGTCTGTCCAACTGTCCGTTTGTTCGTCTGTTGGTGGTGTTATACTTCTTTCTCCTTCTGAGCTATAATAAAGTCCTCCTAGCCTAATTTCGACTACATCGGCCTATCTCAATCATTACTCAATGATCTCAATAGAGATTAGCCAACTGCGCGGGAGACATTATAGTGCACAAGTGTGTGCGCAATACACAAATGCACTCTCTTTCCTTCACTCTTATAATTCGGTGAGACGGCAGTTCGACATGGCCGTAGAGAGATCAGGCGCAGGACCAACGGCTTAACGAACTTTCCGAGGCACGGGGGTGTTAACAACACCAACTTCCTGACTCCAGAGCTGTGTTTGAGTTATTTCAAGACAGAAAAACCCATCACTCGCGGCCCGACCCGATTCAAACCCGGGACCTCGTGGATAGTACCCAGCGTGCTGACCACTAGACCAACGAGACAGTCACCTTACCTATAAGGACTAGCAGAAGATGACGACTTAAACAGGCTGTCTCGACTGCAGGAAAACGTGTTGTCTCTCTCAAACTTAGCCCTCTCTTTCAGGTGGCTCTGCAGGGAACCGCTGCGAGGCTTCGACTTCGGGACCTTAGGGGTAGATGTGGCTAGGGGGACCTTAGTTTTGATGCCGTATTTCGAGTTTGTGTCCTCGAAGTCCGAGACCTGGGAAAAGATTTTCAACGTAAATTTGTTAGCAGTTTGAAAGTAACAACTAGGTACGTATGAAACTATCGCTAGTCTAAGTAAGTGGTGAGGTATTGTTCTCATGTAGGTATTGTTTTTTTACATTACTATGTAAGTAAAGTTAGCCTACATAGATCCCACTGCTGGGCAAAGGTATCACCTCAACTATGAGGAGGTAGGTACAAGCCATACTCCACCACGCGGGCTCAGTGCGGATTGGTGGAGGGGTGTTTTTAAGGCAAGTGACAAACCTTACTATCCGATGTTATCAAGCCGCCCCTGGGCAGGCCTCTGTATCTTCCCGCGTAGGTAGCAAAAACGTACCTACGCGCGGCGACCACTTGGTAAGGGATTAAACAAGTTGGGTGTCGCTAGCTGGCAGCGACACGCTCCCGCGTTTTATTTACCGGCGGTGCGCGACACTAGGTTGCTGGTTGGACGAGCGTGAATAAAGTCCTAGAAAGATGCGCTAGATGGCGTAAGTAGCTTCTTGTGGCAGTCAACCGTATCGCGTTGCGTGATAGTACGCCACTGAATAGGTTTAGTGTATTATGAATCGTATTCCAGGGTTATAAGAATGAAATTATCTTGCAATGTCTTTCTGTAGGTGTCTACATGAAAATGTGCTTGAGTCAGAGGCGAACTGAATTACACCATATCGTTAACAACATTGAGTAGATATTTCTTTGAATTTAATTGCAAAGTCATACTTCTGTACGGGGTACTGTACAGGGGCCTTTGACTAGGCCTAACGACTAATATCAGCAGATATAAGCCGGGACCAACAGCTTAACGTGTCTTCCGAAGCACGGAGATGCTTGTCATGGACGTCACTTAATGGTCAGAATTGTCACCCATTCAATCACGACCGCGCCGTGGTGTACTTAATTTTGGTATCACTACCAAAGCGCTGCCGCCATTGCGACACAAGCACATTACTATGAAAAAAGTAACTTCAGTTTTTCATTATCAAAAAGATTCGGCTGTATAATCATGTGGTATGATTCTCTAACTCTATTCTATTGCATTATCCTCATGGAAAAAAATCATAATCAAGGGCGTGTCGATAAGTGTCAGAGCAGAACCACCCTTTCTTTTCTGTGGCGCAGTTTGCTGACGGACACTTTAGTCAGTCTTTTTCACAACAGAGATGAATTATCTAAAAGGTAAGATATATATAAGGAGATATCCTTACCTATCTCTATCACAGATTATATAATGGTTACTTCAATATATCCTCCATGGCTAATTACTAACTGCGTCAATATTATTTTTGCCCGTACCTGCGACAAATCCAGCGACATGTCGTCTTCGAGCGAGGTTTCCCTGCTCTTAGAAGATTGGGAGGCGTTCACCGTCTTCTTGGGCGACTCGAACTTCTTCGCTTTGTCGGGCGGCCGTCTGTATCCGGGGAGTGAGTTGGCGCGGTCGCATCTGGAAGAAATACAGATTACAGATGATATTTAAAAACCAGCCAAGTGCGAGTCGGACTCACGCACTGAGGGTTCCGTACCGTCATCTTTACAATATGGAAACTTATTATAACCATTTTTTGTTTTTAAAATCGTCATATAAATCACGGTCGTTGTATAAGAACCCCACTTTTTTTTTGTATTACGGCAACAGTTACTTCATCTGGGAAAGTTTCTTCTCTCTTGTTAACACGGTTCATGAGATACAACCTGGTGACAGACAAACGGACAGTGGAGTTTTTACAAGGTCGTGAGTTCAAACCCCGGGTTTTCTATGTCTGTCTTGAAATAAGTATGATAAACAGCTCTGGAGTACAAAGAGGGAGAAAGAGTTTTCTGTAGACAGAAAGTTGGTGGTGTAAACACCTCCTTGCCTCAGTGCGCCCCACGTTAAGCCGTCGGTTGCCGTCGGTCCCGTCAGTCCTGCGCCTTAACTCTCTCTGGTCATGTCGGATGCCGTCTTACGAACTATGTGAGTGAACGAACAGTGTTCAATGCACCTGTGCCTGTGCATTGATGATGATATCTCCTGCGTTGACCTTGTGGTGGATTTCTGTTGGGTTGAAACTGGCCGCCTAATTTCAGTAGGAGAATATGAACATGGGATGGGAAACAGTAACCAACATTCGGTAGTAGGTTGATACACAATGGTGAATTCCTCACAGCGCATCTTGGTGCTAAAACAAAGCTCGCAAATAGCCTATTTACCCGACTGCGGAAGGAGGGTTATGTTTTTCACAAGTATGTATATATGTATTATTGTTTGGCACGCCCTACAGCCCAAGCGGCTGGACAGTTTTTGATATATGATGACTGATAGTGACATAGACTATATACATTAAAAAAATGGCGCTCGCACGCGGAAATAAAGGGGGGAGGGAGGATTGACTTTCTCCTTACCATAGCAATATGGGTATCAAATGAAAGCCAGTAAAAAGACCATCTCAAAAATATAATAGTTTTTGCAGACGGGTGTTTTGGTTTTTTCTAGAGATGCGCCGGGTAGCACTTTTGCCGAGTAACGAGTACCGAGTTTTACTCGGTTCCATTTTTTTCCAACCGAGTACTCGGCCGAGTAACTTCAGTCAAATTCCTGTTTCGGGTACGTAAACAAGTACAAACAGGTTCGCGCGGTCATATGAAACTATGAACTAATAAAGAATACCTATATATGCTATTTTTAGAATCAGTAAAAAAGTGATATTTCAGAGAGTACTAGCACAGATTACATAAGTACTTGTAGTATTGTTTTCATTACCATGATTGAGATTTTTAAAGATTCCTCAAATTAGTAATAAATACTTTTTACCCGACAGCGTCAGGTGATATTTTTTGAACAACACTGTTGTTTTTATAATTTCTATCAAAATAGGATATTGCTTTACTTACGGCTTTCGGAAAACCGAGTTATACGGCCGAGCACGAGTATCAAAAAACCCGCCGAGTACGCCGAGTACCGAGTATTAACCGAGTACTAAGCCATCTCTAGTTTTTTCAATAAATTTGTTTAGTTGTTTGTCGATAGAAACATGGCGGCCTCTATGACCTACGCTCGAGGCGCCTGGATAGGTAGGAGCGTACGTGTTATAGGTATAGGTATCTATCTATCTATCTTGTGAGGGAGGGAAATATTCTAAACTGAATTATCGTCTCCGAGCCACCGAACGCAGTTAGGTATGTACAAGTGCGTGACCTAATTCCATAGTGTTTTATGTTACCTACTTATAAACTGATATACTCCAAGGGACCGCAGACCTAAGTACCCATTTGATGTTAATTTCTATTTGATACCTCCACGCGTTCCTGAGAAAAAGGGTTTTTACAGACAGACAGACGACAAAGTGTATTTAAGGGTTCCATTTTCCTTTTAAGGTACCATATCCCTTTATAGTTTAATAAAATATTACTTAAGTACATAGCAACTGAAGGTTGCAAGAGATCGCTCTTACCGACAAGACCACCGACTTTGTGCACGTTCTGGGTTAAATGCATTATTGTTTCTTTTACGGTGTGCAATCTATCGAGTTTTGACAAGTGATGCCTAAATAAAAAACAAAATACCCGTCTGCAAAAAATATTATATTTTTGAAATGGTCTTTTCACTAGCTTTCATATGAGTCTTACCTTGTTTTACCCTACCCTCCTCACCTGTATTTTTATTTGCGGACGCCTTTTTTTAAAATACACTCAAGTCACTACCACAGTTTTGACAGATGCAACGACATCATGTCAAAATCCGTGTAGCCGTTTGGGCCCTAGTGTAGGGCGTGCCAGAGAAATTGGCATAGATACATACATTCTTACATACGCTCGAAAAACATAACCCTCCTTCTGTCGCAGTTGGGTAAAAACCTACTCACTTCTTCAAACACTGCTTCCCAGTGACGACAAACTCCAAGTTCTGTGGCTTGACCACCTTCTTCGGCGTTGAAGTAGCAGAACTAGGCGTGGTGTTCAACGGGGACTTCTTCTTTCCTTCTTTCTCCTTTTTCGCGCTGCTCCTTCTAGACAGAGAAGCGGAGTTCCTTCTTGAACCTGGTCGACTTTTGGTTTCTTCTGGGTCGTAGTCGTCCGGCCAGCGATCGTTGCGTTGCATGGCGCCTAAGTTAAAAGCTTTTATTTATTTATTCTTACATGTGCACGTCACGTCAGACACTGAGACCGCCTCTATTCCCAACGTGATAAAAGCAATTTTCATAGTTCACATTGGTAAACTGTACCGCTACCATGAGTTTACCGCGGTTTTACTCGCTAGCGACGACGTAAAAAAAGTGTATCGAAAATTGCACAGCGCCTCTAGCGGTTACTTGAAGAACTAAAATTTTCCATACAATTTTTTACGTCGTCGCTAGCAAGTAAAACCACCGTAAACTCATGGTAACAGTACTGACGAGATGCCGACTGTACTTACAAATGAAGGAGTATGATTGGCGGACTTAATACGTTAAGCAGTCTACCAGTCCACCATTGGACAAGTCATAACACTTGAAACTTCCTTCTTTCTAACCAACTCCTGTCATGGACTTTTTTGTGTGGTAATGTTAATATGGAATAGTTAATTAGTATGTATCTAACTACTCAATTACTCATGTATTTTTTTTAAAGAAAATCGGAAGAAACAAATGATTCCTCTGTCTGGAAACATCACGCTTATATGTTGCTAGATTTTTACGCAGGCGTTCTTTTTTAACCACCTACAAACATTACAAATCGCTCTTCATGAATTACTAACAGTTCCCTGCGACTTCGCCCACTCCAAAAGTCGGATTTTCCATTCAGACTTTCATCCCCAATTTCACCTCCCTGATGATTTTATATCGCGACAAAAAGTAGCCTATGCCTTCCCAGGATCTCAAGCTATCTCTGTACCAATTTTCTTTTGAATTGGTCTAGTAGTTTCAGAGCCTATTCAATACAAACAAACAAATCTTTTCTCTTTCCAATATTAGTGTAGATGTATGTTTAACATTTGAAAATTCTGAAATTTTCATTTACCTGCTTGACTACATTAAAAAAACACTCTCAAACACGATTTTATTACAACCAAACACACTTAATTTCTACTTCACAGTTTTCACACCAAATATGATATTTCTCTTAATTTTCAATTAACTTTTATCACTGACTTTGCTGATTTTTCAACTTAAACCATATCAAACTTAGATACTCGTTTTAAAACAAGTTATCCAGCCAACACGTCACACGCGACGACTAATAACATCAGCTTATATTCCAGGGAGTGTGTGCCCTGTGCCCTGTGCCCTGTTGTTGCGCCTTGTTTCTCACAGGTCGGCTCACAGAGACGAGGGCAATTTAGTGACATGCATGGGTTGGTATGGTTGTGAGGTTGGAGATGGGAGAAGCGATTAGCGATGTTTTGATTCATACTAAATACTTATTAAAATGTATTAGTCATGTCTGTCACAAAACCGACGGGCGTTGGAGTAGGATGGTTCTCGAATGGAGACCACGTCTCGGTAAACATATTGTCGTGCGCCCCCCTGCTAGGTGGACCGATGACCTGAGGAAAGTGGCTGGTGGTGGCTGGATGCGAGAAGCGGAGGACCGTGAAAGTTGGCACAGTCTTGGAGAGGCCTATGTCCAGCAGTGGACTGCAATAAAATGACGATAGGATGATATGATGATGACTTTTGGAAAACATCACATACATGGTTCTGATTCTGATCCCAAAGTACGTCGCTAAAGCACTTGTGTTATGAAAATCAAAAACAACATTGGTATAACAACACTCAGACCCGAGACTATATATAAAATACTAGCTGTTGCCCGCGACTTCGCTCGCAAGAGTTGGATTTTCCATATAAACTTTCATCCACCATTTCACGACAAAATATAGCCTATGTCCGTTCCAGGGTCTCGAACTGTCTCCATACCAAATTTCATCACAATCGGTTTAGTGGTTTAAGCGTCAAGAGCTAACAGACAGACAGACAGACAGGCAGACCGACACACTTTCGCATTTATAATATTAGTATGGATATGGATTCATTTCTATACTTATTGACCCCACCGGGGACGGAAGGAAGTTACACAGAAACGGTCTTATCGCTAAAAGCGATTCCAGACTAACTTTCGGTAACAACATTTTCATCAAGAGGAAGGAGGAGTTTTCCGGCACTTTTCCATTTGGACCAAAATGTATGAACATGCCAATCTGGTTTTTATGTTTCTTCCTTTGATTTACTTTAACGTTATTGTTGGTTTTCAAAATGTATTCTTACTTTATTATTATAATTTTTGATTACCAGTGTCGTGGTATGCCCCCAGCTGCCACGACTAATGAGCTGCCTTTTCGGTGGATCGCTCATTCTCACAATGGAGTGCGCCTGTGTAACTTCGATATTGATCGCTGAATAAGTATGAATATTTTTTGTCTTTCTTTCTTTTTATCTCTTAACTTATCACCGCTCCCGCTTCGCTCGTGAGCGCACCCCGCCTTTAATTAAGGGTGTATTGCGCACTCGCGCGTGCAACAGCTGGCCGGGAGTCGACGATTTGACATTTATACTCAAAACAAACATTTTAGTCTTTAACAAATATAAGGCTTTAGACCATGGGGCTAATTACGTAACTCTGTTGCTAACAATTCAGAATTGAAATCGCTTGAAAATGTCTCATTTGACAACTTCAGTCACTCTGTTAAGCTGGCCATTCACGCTCAGTTCAAAACATGACTCCACTTACTAACATAAAAATAATCTGAAAACTGACTTTCATTCAGTGCTGCTAGAACGTGGGGAATTCCCCACGCAAAGGGGACTTTTAGTTTTTTAATTTAGTGGGTAAAATGGGCTAGAAGGTCTTAGCGCCGGTAAAATATGGGCAATTGTGGAAAATAATAAAGCCTGGATTTTTATTACCGATATTGAAAACGTAAAACTTTGGTCGTACCTCAGACCGACTTATTAGTGTAACTGGCCGTGAATGGCCAACTTTAGCAACAAAACTTTGATTGAAATAATTTCGTTCAAAGTTATATAATCCACTACCATGTCTCTACTGGGCTTACAGTTAGCGGCTGACTGTTTGCCTCTAGTTGGCCACCCTAAAGTTATTTTAAATCTACCTACATACAGTGCGTACTGACGCAGTTAGCGCGTGGTTATAGCCATAGAAAGAACAGAAGTAATTACCTCTGTAATCCTTCGCGAACCTGTGTCGCCAAATTTATTTATGTGTGCGTTATAACATTACTAGTGGTTCCCCGCGACTTCCCCGGAAGAGTAGGATTTTCCATATTAACTTTTATCCCCAATTTCACCCCCTAAATGTTTTATATCGCGACAAAATGTAGCCTATGTCCTTTCCAAGGTCTCGAACTGTCTCCATACCAAATTTCATCTCAATCGGTTCAGTGGTTTAAGCGTCAAGAAGTAACAGACAGACAGACAGTCACACTTTCGCATTTATAATATTAGTATAGATTAGTATGGATCATCATAAGAAGAGACCTGAATAAAAGAAAGAAGGCCTTCACCAAGAAAATGGTAGAAGAAGGCTGAGAAGAAGACTGAGAAGAAGAAGCGTTACAACTACCAGAAGACTCTTGTAAGCATAAAGAGCACAGCAACATAATTCACAACGCTCTGTTAAAATTACCAATCCGATATACAAAGATAGTAACAGTCACGAAAAAAAAAAATTGAATGAATCGACAATTGACCATTCGAACTATCGAATGTCGATTTAGTAATTCGAAAAAAAATAATCGACAATCGAATGATAATCTACTAAAAATCGGACCTTCGATGCATTTGATAGAATTGCCGCGACTGTGCGTAAAGGACAGATGATTGATTTGATGATGATTGATGAAAGGATTAGTCGACGCGACGAATGACGTTTGACATTCGTTAGTAGTTAGTAGTACGGCCTGCGCACCGCGCGCTCCGGTATTGCTCGCCGCATAATCGAAGGACAATCGAATGACTGCGGTTGCTTATCGAATACATTTAATTACAGAGACCATTAGAATAATTCGATAAATTTAGTAATAATCGCCCATCGCTTTCACGCCTCCATTTAATATCTCTTATTTCTATGATCTGAGGTTAAAGCAGCGTTACGCGAACGATGCTCAAGCGCTTCGAAAATGTAGGTATGATGTGTCAAGTTCTAATGCATAACGACACAACATGTCAGGCAAATATAAATCCAGTTTAATATACGCGATAGTATCGATACTATCGATAGCACAGACGAAGGCAATACTATCGAATGACTGCAATACTATCGAATGACTGCAATACTATCAATACTATCGATAGTATTGTAGTTCCTTAATAAATAACTATAGATAGTTTAACAATTTGCAATAGTATTGTTTACAATTTTCATGTAATACTGACACTTATGTGTCATTTCTAAACGCTGCTTCTTTACCTTTTAAGTAGTAAGAACAAGCATCGAGCTCGATATTAGAAATGTTAATAAAAATATATAACCGTTGAGGACCGTGATACTGCCGTCCTAACGAAGAGTGCAATAAGTCGAGTTTTTGGGAAAATTGACTTAAGACCATATCCGTAATCAGGAAAATGAGCTCTATATTTTCGCCTTAGACATCTTTTTTGTATCTTTCATAGTTTCGGTTCTATTGGTTATCATAACTGAAATATCTAATACACTCAAAAGAAAAATTTTATCGTTAACCGCGAATATCTCCAGAGTAGTCAAAACATAGTTATTGCACTTTTCGTTAGGACGGCAGTATAGGCATAATGGTTTTTTAAATAAATATGTTTGCTTGTTAGATAAGTATTTTAGATATTTATTAGAACACAGCGTCTCCACAGTAGTCTAGTCCATGTGCGACCCTGTCTGGGGCAGTGGAGTGTGCCCCCTTTGAGGGCTGACCGATTTCATACTACCCTTCCTTACACATGGGCTGTCTTGGAGGAGAGATGAGTCAATCGGCGTAAATGTGTCTTCAGATTCAAACTTGTAATTAAGTACCTTATTAAAACACAATTTTACGGATTACTTCGCGATTTATTTAACGTTTCGAACACTTTACAGCATTCGTGGTCACAGGGAGACTAAGGTATTTTTTGTCATTACAAAGTTTTGAAAAATTAAACTACCGTCACTCATTAATATTAATTTACGTTCCTATATTTACGCAGAAAGTGCTAACTGTGTCTTAAGATCTTGAAGTGCGAGGTGTTGCTTTGGTTTTTGCTAGAATAGGATCCCATGCCGGTGGAACTTTCCAACCATCTTCTCTATTTAAATTTGGATGTTTTCTTATTTCAATGGCTTCACGTAGCATTCGAGGAATAAAACGTCGTTCTTTTGCAAGTATTTTAAGTTGGTCAAAACGAATGAAGTGGTTGGGTTTGTCTAAGGCATGTTCACACACTGCAGATTTCGTGTTCCGTCTATGTTTTACGTCAGCTATGTGTTCTTTTATCCGCACGCCTATACTTCGCTTTGTTTGCCCGATGTAGGAGAGGCCACAGTCACACTCCAGCTTGTACACCCCTGCATCTTGAAGAGGTATGTTGCACTTGACAGGTGGTAGGAATTGGTTAATCTTCTTTTGCGGCTTGAAGTAAGTTTTGATTGAAGCACGCTTCGAGATATTTCTAATCTTGTCAGTGACTCCCTTCATGTATGGTAGTACTGCAGGTTGGCGTTCAACTGTTGTAGGCTTGGCACGGGGTCTGCAACGACGTGGTACTGGAAGCTGGTTGTCCCGTAGTATCTTCCTTACACGCTGAAGCTCAGCAGCCAGGTGTCGGTCGTCACAGATGCCCCTTGCTCTCTGAAACAAAGTTTTGTCAACGGTAGCTAACTGTGAAGGATGATGGTGAGACGCACCATTAAGATATTTATCGGCATGGGTGGCTTTTCTAAAGACTGTGTCGCTAAGGGTATGATCCGAATTCCTAGTTAGTAAAATATCTAAGAAAGCCAGTTTTACTGTCTGCTTCAATTTCCATAGTGAATTATTTTTTGGATGTATTGAATTAAGATGATGCATCATAAAAGAACACATAGCTGACGTAAAACATAGACGGAACACGAAATCTGCAGTGTGCGAACATGCCTTATACAAACCCAACCACTTCATTCGTTTTGACCAACCTAAAATACTTGCAAAAGAACGACGTTTTATTCCTCGAATGCTACGTGAAGCCATTGAAATAAGAAAACATCCAAATTTCAATAGAGAAGATGGTTGGAAAGTTCCACCGGCATGGGATCCTATTCTAGCAAAAACCAAAGCAACACCTCGCACTGCAAGATCTCAAGACACGGTTAGCTCTTTCTGCGTAAATAGGAACGTAAATTAATATTAATGAGTGACGGTAGTTTAATTTTTCAAAACTTTGTAATGACAAATAATACCTTAGTCTCCCTGTGACCACGAATGCTGTAGTGTGTTCGAAACGTCAGGTTTTAAATAAAATGTAAATAAATCGCGAAGTAATCCGTAAAATTGTGTTTTATTGAGTTCAACAATTCGCGTTAACGTAAGAAACAAATATTAAGTACCTTATCACATTGTGAGGTTTATTGTTACAGGTAACTTGAAGTCGTAAGTAGGTTTAACATTACCTGTTTTTAACCCCCGATGCAAAAAGAGGGGTGTTATAAGTTTAACGGGTCTGTCTGTGTATCTGTCTGTGGTATCGTTTTTTTTCTCATAGATAATTTTATCTCGAGTGTTCTTAGCAACGTTTCATGAAAATCGGTCCATAATGGCTGCCGCCACATAATGGCGTTTTTAAAAAAATGTATTAAACTCCCTTAACATCGGTATCAAATGAAAGGGATTGACTAGTAGAATACTATAGGTAGGTACACTATAAAAAAATCGTTGGGTTTTTTTAAAAATTTATGGTTATAATAATACCACAGATAATATAATATTACTAGATAATACTAATCTGCAGCTTTGTTGCCGAGATGGTTTTTGCTTCTGAACTATGTCTATAATAAAATAGATGTTTCCCATGACTTACTAATTTGGTCTGTCCGTTGGTATGTCAGTCAGTCAGTTCTTTTTTACACTGAGAGTCTAATTTCAACCCCCTTTCGCAACCAATTAGCTAAATACATTTTTTTATCGATTGAGCTTCAAAAGGACGCACGCATGAAAAAAAAATGACAGCAAAATTGACATTCCATTGACAGTAGTACCTGTTATATAATCTGTGGTAGTACCTAGTAGTATTTATCCACCAGTGGAAAGGCAATGGTACATAGCCATACAGCCAGGAAATACAAGTAAGTGATCAATGGATAAATACAAAACATACTTTTTCTCAAAAATGGAGGCGTTTAAAATTCTGATTTCTATGGTTACGTGTTTTATATTTATGTAGCTTAAAGATAAATTATAGGTTATTAGTGGTTGATGATTCTTGGAATAAAAAACCAGCCTCCATATAAAAAGAGGACAAGTCCTTTCATGTTTGGTCTATCCGCTGGTATGTCAGTCAGTCAGTTTTCCTTGTTTCACGATTGCCAAAAAACTGAGTGTAAAGTTTTTGATGTCCTCATTTTGTCACTATTCGTTTACTATTTTTCGTTACAGTTTCAATATCTACAGGCAAGGGTGATCTTAGCGTTGTCAGGCGAGCGTAAATGATCAAAGCTCGTTAAAGCCTGCGTGTCTGCTATCACTTTGACCGAAAAGATATCGGATTCGTTCGGAATCATCGTCGTTACATTTCGATCACTTTCAAATACTTACCTATGACCTTGATCTTAAGTAAAGTAAAGTAAAGTAAAGTAAAGTAAAGTAAAGTAAAGTTAGCCTATATAGATCCCCAGGAAAAGGCCTCACCTCAACTATGAGGAGGAACGAGCCATACTCCACCAGTGCGGATTGGTGGAGGGGTCTGTAAGGCAAGTGTCAAATCTTACTTTCAGATGTTATCAAGCCGCCCTAGGGCCTCTGACTAGGCTTAACGACTAATATCATCCGATATTAGCCGGGACCAACTGCTTAACGTGCCTTCCGAAGCACGGAATGCTTGTCTTGGACGTCATTTATATTTTAATATTGGATTATTATTATTATTTATATTTTAATTTTATTGATTGTCTAAATTTAACCAATCTCAATCCTGGATATAAATATTTTCGTTACCGTATTGTTGCTTATTAGTTAATATTGCATGACGACGAAATGTTTGCCTATCGTTACATCGATGAAACATGATTGTTCACTTTACTAATATGAAGACCTGATATATATACTTACCATGTTTTAATGCAAATAAATAATCATTCATTCATTCATTCATTCATTCATTCACTTATATGGTCGGCGCCGTGGGTTGCTTCACTTTGATCTTGGGTTGATTGAATCTAATGTCCGGTAAAATTTTATCAAGCATAATAAATTTATCTCTCTCAGTCATTTATACCTCAGATGAAGCAAATATTCAGGTACTCATTCATGATAATACTAGTGGTTCCCCGCGACTTCGCCCGCAAGAGTTGTATTTTCCATATAAACTTTCATCACTCATTTCCCCCCTTAATGTTTTTATATCGCGACAAAATGTAGCCTATGTCCTTTCCAGGGTGTCGTACTGTCTCCATACCAAATTTCATCTCAGTCGGTTTAGTGGTTTAAGCGCCAAGAGATATAATCGCATTTATTATATTAGTATGGATAACAGCCTTAAATATTCGTCTACGTATTAAAATTAGATCAAAGAAAGCCAAACGCTTTTCATTAAAATAAGTTGCAGCTTCTCAATAACAAGTTCAAATCACCCAAAAACACTTATAAGCAGTGATGCGACGCTATATTCGTAAGGATGTCGATAAAAAATAAAATTAGAAAACAATAAATTAGCGTTTGTCTGTTTGCCAATTATTTTTCTACACTAATACTATAAAGAGGAAAGATTTGATTTTTTGTTTGTATTGATTAGACTCCGAAACTAATGGACCGATTCAAATGAAATTTGGTACTAAGATAGCGACCCTAAGAAAGACATGACATAAGGGATGAAAGTTTGTATGGTAAATCCGACTTCTGGTTACTTGCAAGGTCCCACAAACTGTCTCTAAGTACCTATATAAAATTTCATTTAAATCGGTTCAGCGATGTAAACGTGAAGGGGTAGCCGGCAGATAGATACACTTTCGCATTTATTTATAATACTAAACTACGGGCGAAGTAGCGGGGAGCTGCCCCGCTACTTCGCCCGCGCCAAAAGTCGGATTTTTCATACAAAATTTCATCCCCCATTTCACCACCTCCAATGATTTTATATCGGGACAAAATGTAGCCTATGTCCTTTCCAGGGCTTCAAACTATCTCTGTACCAAATTTCATTTGAATCGGTCCAGCAGTTTCGGAGGCTATTCAGTACAAATAAACAATGAAATCCTTTCTCCTAATATTAGTGTAGATTGCTATTGACATAATGTGATCACCACATCTTTTTCACGGTCAGATCGACAACTCAACCATCGAATTTCCACATCCCTACAGCCGTATCTTCTAACAACCAGTCCCAACCAGGCGTCAACGAAAGTAAAACCAGTTTGATTTCGACGGAGAAACCGGGGAATTTCGAGTGTCTCTTGTTGACATTTAAAAGGCACAACATCGGAATGTCTGCCGAAAGATCCCATAAATAAGGTTTGTAATTTAAAAACAAGTGATTTATGGTAACAACCCTTATCCGGAGTGATACCACACGTCATGTCGTTGGTTTGTAGTTTCCGAATGACTAGCCGTAAAAAAGTGCTAAATGAGATACCAACTACTTAGTAGGCAATTCCCGATCTTCTTAGGAGTTGCAGTTAATAGATTTGCAAAAAAATAACCTCCTAACAAGGATTCTGATCCTCAAATACCTTTTGATTTGTCAGAACTTTTGGTTGGTAATCAAAATTCAGTTAACAAATTGTATTACATCACATCGAACATAGCTTGTAGAGCTTTATATATACCTATCAACTTACACTTCAAGTGACAGTAGCACAGCTTATGAGATAGAGTCTAGTGACAGACGGATAGAAGGACCGTTTTTACCCTTTGAATACGGAACGCTAACATTTTCTTTTAAAAATCTGTAAATCATTCAAATAAATATGAACTTTTTAAAGCCAATAGATGCATTCAGCTCGCTATCTACGAGAAAGTGATTGAGTTGGTGGCATCTGTGAATATTTATCGAAAAATCTTTACAACTCAAGGTCAGTTCAACCACAAAACTGACCGGCCAAGTGTAGACGATCATTCTTTACTTGATTTCTCTCTCCGTCCGCGGTTACAAAGACAATAACTCGATATTTAAATCTTGCCCAACGCTTACGTAACTATTCGATGGTGGATATAAACCCAAAGCTGGTAGTTACAGAGGAATGCTGAGCTTCGAACATCGGCAATTATGGCTTACGTAACGCTAAAAAGTTTGTGCCATGCGTTTTGGTTTTGAGGGATACGACGTCCGCGTGACGGACAGTTACTTAAACATTGGTCTGCGCACTAGATGTTGCCCGTGATTTCGACTGCGTGGACTTGATGATTGACAAATACTTGCACTCCCATCGCTGCCTGTCCAATAATCACGACCTCTTTGTACAATGTGGGATGGTGAAGAGAGATTTTTTGCGTAAATCTCGCATACGAAATTATAAGATTTGTCTGACTTTTTACTGCACTGCTTCTTGTTGATGCCTAGGCTGTCATATTACAGAATAAAAATTAGTACAAGTGCTCAAATCTATCAGTTTCGTTGTTGGTTATAACACCAACAAATCGAAACTGATAGATTTGAGTCCTGATTCGAGTGTCTTAGTTAATAGATTATATTTTTACTCCATGTCTTAGATGGTTCCCTGGAAGAAATTTCTTTGAGCAATAAGAGCACCTAAATTGTACAACACGCTATGAAGATTTTGTAAATGTCTTTTGGATATACATAGGCAAAGAGTAAGTAGCTCTTAGTTCACCCTTCGGAGAATCATGATGATTTGTCACGGAAAATAATCCCAATCTCAATTATCTCGCAAACTTAAAATCGAGGCACCGTTAAGGACTGGTGATTTGAGTCCAGGGCCCGTAGCCAAATGGCAACCTTTCTAGAGAGAACATCGCTATCGCCAACGAAATGTCAAAATATGTATGCAAAAGTCACGTGATGTTTCGATGGCTTATGTCAGTTTCATACATTTTGTTAGCGATAACGAACCTCGCTTGAGAGTAAATTGCCACTTGGCTACGGGCCCTGCACCCTGATTCACAAACACTCGGAACGTTTCCGTGTCGGATCCTTTCCGAATTCGAATGTCAAATCGTATTGGATCCCACCGACAGCGTTTGTGAAGGGTAGTGTTTTCGAATCCGTTCGGAAATAAGGTCTTGACCGGTTTTGACAGTCGAATTTGGAAAGGATCCGACACGGAAACTTTCCGAGTGTTTGCGAATCAGGGTCCTGATCTGTCCCGCAGCATCCCAACGCGTGGTGTTCGTACAATTTTCTCGCACGGTGAAAGTGCGGCCCTACGGCCTTGTGAAAGTTCACGGCGGTCAGCGGCCATATTGCCATATTTGCATCGTGTCAAGGCTTTATTAACTACTTGATTTTAAGATAGTGGAAAATGAAGGTGTCCTTACCCGACTGCAGACGGAGTGTTATGTTTTTCGAGAGTATGTATAATTGTTTGGCACGTCCTACAGCTCAAACAGCTGGACAGTTTTTGGCATATGAGGTGTCGTTGAATTTGTCAAAACTGTGAGAGTGACATAGGCTATATACATTTAAAAAATGGTGCTCACAAATGGAAATAAAGGGGGGACGGGGCATTTATTTTTTCCTTACAATAGCAATATGGGTATCAAATGAAAGCCAGTAAAAAGACCATTTCAAAAATATTATAAGTTGGGTGTTTTTTTTTTCAATATTATGTTTGCTTGTTTTGCTTTTGAACTATGTAAGAGAAATGTAAGTTTTTATACAAACTAAAAGAAAAGTCGAATAATATGAATGAAGCTTTAGAAATTACTATATTGCCCGCGACTACACTCAGGCAAATCCCCCGATTTTTAGAAATAATTGAACATTTCATCCCCCGTTAATTTTACTGCCAATGTAGCGGTATTTACACAGTGACAAACTGACTGAAACAGACTGACAACTCCATGAGGCCAGGGTTCGAATCTCACTCGGTGACGAAATATTTTTTTTTTTGTATTTAGTCAAGTTTATAACTTTTTTGTTTTTTAAAAAGACTTACGAATTTATTAATAACTAGCAGTTCGACGACTTCGCCCGCGCCAAAAGTCGGATTTTCCATACAAATTTTCATCCCCCATTTCACCCCCTTGATGATTTTATATTGCGACAAAAAGTAGCCTATGTCCTTTCCAGTGTCTCAAACTATCTCTGTGCCAAATTTCATTTGATTCGGTCCAGTAGTTTCGGAGCCTATTTGATGCAAATAAACAAACAAACAAATCTTTCCTCTTTATACTATTAGTATATATTTAATAAAAAAATATTTTTATTAAATGTAGTAACCGAGCTAAGCTCTCGGTCGCCCAGGTACTAATAATATTATGGATATTCAGTCATAACAAGAAACGAGATCGAATCCAAAGTATCCAAACATCTCTTAAGCTACAAGAGTTGATCAGTTGAGGGGCAAGCTTCTCAAGCTTCTCAACACGAACACAAATTGTCTATGAAATGGACTCCACTCAGTAATAGTTACTTTCACTCAACGCGTAGAAACTATCGTAAAATTAAATATGGATGCTAATCATGATTCGATTATTTTTAGAGTTTTCTATCAGACATGAATTTATTAAATAAATTAGAGTTATTTTTGTCGTTCATTTGATCTACGACCTTTATGGTCGTAGATCAAATGAACGGTCATGGCCACCTGCTTAATAAATGAAGATCTACTTATGTATGTATCTTACAGCACCAATCTTTCAGTAATTGTGTATGATCACAAAATAAATTATAGGTAGGGGTATTATGTCTCCTAAAACTGTGAACTGGATTCATGTCTCGTCGAAAACGAAAACCGTCACTTTATTTGGCGCTTTTTACTGCTGATATGACCATAAACTTACAACATTAGTCAGGTATAGGCAAAAAACACGTTTGTATGGGAGCCCCCTTTAAATATATTTTTTTAATTTAATTGCTTATTTTTGAAGGGAATAAACAATTTATTATTCTGTGAATATTTTAAGCATCTACCTGTTGCTATTATTAATAGCGAGCAAAAAACGCAAAAAAATTGCGATTGTTGAATGTGTGCCCTTCTTAAATATTTATTTTATTCAATATTTAGTATTTCTTGTTATATTGGCAACAGATATACATCATCTGTGAAAATTTCAACTGTCTAGCTATCACGGTTCTTCATGTGATACAGCCTGGTGACAGACATACTGAAAAACAGACAGCGGAGGCTTAGTAATAGGGTCCCGTTTTTACTCTTCAGGTACGGAACCCTTAAAATGGCGCCCGCAAATGGAAATAAATTCCTTACCATAGCAATATGGGCATCAAATGTAAGCCAGTAAAAAGACCATTTCAAAAATATAAGTTTTTTTGCAGTCGGGTGTTTTATTTTTTCAATAATTATGTTTTGCTTGTTCAAGGCTGTATTTGAGTAAGAATATCCAAAATTATTCGTTATTCAAGTGGGTACATGTCCTGTTTTACCACCTACACACCAGCCATTTCTACAAAATGGCGTCAACCCAAAGATATCTGCTTTTCAAAAACATAGAAAGCATCCGGTATGGATACCACTTTCGTTTGCCATCATTTATTGAGTCGGCACACTTAACACGTCGACATCTTTGATCTTACACATTTTCTTAATCATGTAAAAACCGGACCAAAAGTTGCTACTGGGGAACACTTAAACATATAGCAGGTCGGGGTCAGGGACTTGTAGGGTAGTTAACCCCTGTGCCTCGGACAGCACGTTAAGCCGTTGGTCCTGCGCCTGATCTCTCCATGGCCATGTCGGATGCCGTCTCAACAGACTATGACAGTGAAGGAACAGAGGGTGCACCTGTGTATTTCACACATATTTGTACATTATAATGCTGATACACTATAATTATCTACTCCATTTATTGATCGAGTTGTGATTTTGAATTTGTGTATGGGTGTAATTTGCCTGAAATAAAGATTTATTATTATAATACTTATCTCCTGCACAGTTTATAATCTCGGTAGAGATTGGCCGCGTCGTAGTCGAAATTAAATTCAGCTATTTATTCGGGCTTGTCTGAGAACTAATGTTTATTAGTACTACTGAATTTTAATTCACGTGCAATTTTAATTCAGCAATGGGTGATTATTACTAAATTAATTGAATTATTCGAATAATCTCTGTAATCGAATGTATTCGATAAGCAACCGCAGTCATTCGATTATCCTTCGATTATTCGGCGAGCAATATCGGAGCGCGCGGTGCGCAGGCCGTACTACTAACTAACGAATGAATCGTCATTCGTCGCGTCGATAAATCATTCGTTCTCTGCCTGTCCTGTCGCGTCAATTCAATCGAATGCAATCAAGCAAGGGCCGAGTGTAGATTATCATTCAATTGTCGATTATTATTCGATTATTATTTATTCCGAATTACTAAATCGACATTCGATAGTTCGAATGGTCGATTGTCGATTAATTCGATTATTTTTTTTCAAACAATCGCCCATCGCTAGTCGAAATCCAGCTATTTATTCAGGCTTGTCTAAAAACTAAGGTTTATTAGTACTACTTAACTATAATTCACCTGTGGTAGATTGACCTGAAAATAGTGCAACCTCACGAATCACATTGGGCGCACATCTTACGAAATTCAATACTTCCGCTATCCATAACAGCTTATTACACGTAAGTTTAATATTGAATGATCGTAATTGACTGACACATATGACACCCTATTCTGTATCTGCAAACAAGCAGAGAAACATATTACGTAATTTGTGCGTAAGAATATTGGTATTTTTGAAAGCGGCACCGAATC
The DNA here is from genome assembly GCA_949316185.1 of Pyrausta nigrata. Taxonomy (NCBI): domain Eukaryota; kingdom Metazoa; phylum Arthropoda; class Insecta; order Lepidoptera; family Crambidae; genus Pyrausta; species Pyrausta nigrata. Next base: position 7,538,944 of record OX438964.1, on the reverse strand, counting down.
CGTCAGCCGAACGGGCACGCGGTGTTACATAAAATATTTGCGCTCAAAATTTGCGATTCGAAATGATAATTGTTTGTAAAAAATGCGTGAAATCAACGAAAACGAATTCCTTTTTCGTAACCACACAACATCGGACATGTATTGTATGTAGGTAACAACGGATATTTCACAAAAAACTTTAGAGTGGCACCTTCTCACGCAAAAAAGTTATGTAGAGCTCACAAAATTTCACGGAGAAAGGAGATATTATGTAAAAGAAGTAAGGTAAAGAAAGGACATAGCCGTCCGGATCAGAAGGTAAGATCAAGTGGCAATGGGCACGGCAAATAGCGCTTCAAAAAATATTATAAAGCTTTGAGTAGTTTGACAACGACCCCTTATAAGATCGTTCAGTCCGTCCGTTCTAGTAAGGTAGGGTTTCCATATGACACTTTTTATCAGCTTTACCATTTGCGAGATATAGCCCGCCAAAGTCGTTTACACGGTGTCCCCCCCCCCCTGTAATTTCTAAAGTCTTGGACCTATAAACTTCAAATCACTCACGTAAAGGAACAGGCGCGGAACCTCTTATTTAAAATTGTTTCGGGTGTCCTGTGATGAATACTTTTGAAATTATAAATAATATAAAAATATATACTTTTTTGCCTATACTGTCAAATGTTTTAAGTTAATGGTACGGAATCCTTCGCGCGCAAGTCCGACTCGCACTTGGCCGGTTTTTTTTAAATAGTAGTAACCAAGCAAAGCTCGATCGTCCAGGTACAATAAAAAAACAAATTGATAAGTAGCTGGGTTTAGAACCACTCCTCTTTAAGCTCTTCTATCTCATTCTCTGTAATTGATTTTCCAAGCCTTCAATATACATACAGGTGTATATTGTTTGTGTAACTTGTTGTCTAACAATTGAAAAACATATTGTATGTTGATTTGTTTTAATAATGGAATCACTTTCTTATTTCATATTATCGTTATGTTAATAAGAAAGTCATTGATCTGTGCTATTCTTATTAGTTACTGAATTACGTAACATGATAATAAGGTCGTGCGTTAGTTAAAATATCATGAATTTTATGTCTGTCTATCCGATATCTAGGAGCACATTCTCCTACGCTTAGATTGGGGCTAAGTTCATGGCTGACTACCTACTGGTTCACAACATATGATATGAACAAATGGTAACATTGTTTTTTAGTGAGAATGTATGTAAGTATACGCTTATCGAATGGCATCTCGTATTCAAATACATACAACATTCATCCTATTTAAAAAAAAAACACCTAAATCTTCCTCAGGAATTACTCTTTGATAAACGAAAACGGCATGAAGATTCGTTTTTGAGATCATCACAAACATACCTACATAATTTTACAATTTGTCATGATACAAAAATAGGAAATAATGCATAGGAATTCATAGCTCAGGAATCCGACAGTCTCGTCATGTAACAAAGAACATAACTAACCGATTTATTAAGCCTGTAGTTAGACATCTAGTTCCGCAGGAAGAAATATTGCAGAACTATCGTCATTCACTCTCGATATCGACCTCCTCCTCGAAATTTCTAAAGGGGATCAGAGGGATGACACTAGTGTTGGTACTGAAATCTTAAAATTTACTCTCGATATCGACCTCCTCTAAAGGGGATAAATAAATAAATAATAAATTGTTTCAACAAACACACCAATTACCTAGCCTCAAACTAAGCGTGAGCTTGTGCTATGGTGACTAGGATAACGGATAGAAATACTTAAATACATATAAACATCCATGACTTAGGTACAAATGCTCGTGATCATCACACAAACATTTTCCCCTTGCGGGATTCGAACCCGCAACCGCCTGGTTTAGTAGTCCGGTGCGCGAACGACTACACCAAGACGGTCGTCAAGGATCAGAGGGATGACACTAAAGTTGGTACTGAAATCTAAAAAAAAACACCAATTAAAAAGTTTTTTTTGTTTGCAATAACCTTATTGACCATAGAAGGAACTCTTATTTCTCCGAAATATCGATAAAAAATATTTTTGTTTACTATTAAAAATGTTTCTTCTTGGCTCCGTAAGTGTCGATGTCACTGTTATATAAATAAATAAATTAATGTGGACAACATCACATACATTGTCCTGATCCCAAAGTAAGTAGCTAAAGCACTTGTGTTATGGGAATCCGAAACAACGAAGGTACCACAAACACCCAGACCCAAGACAATATAGAAAAATATTTTTCTACATTGACCTGACCGGGAATCGAACCCGGGACCTCAGGGCTGGCGACACCATGAAAACCGGTGTGTATATTGTTTCTTCTCTTCATGCAATGAATAAGAACTATCGATATTATTAAATTTTAGCAGTGATCAAAACAAGATATTTATGTTTCTTTAGTACCGTGTGTGCCTTCTCTGATGTAGACTGACTGGTTGATAGAGAATACTTTTGTATATAAGACCGTTTTCAAATAATAATGTGCAGAAAGTGTAAATTGATTTAATGTCCTCCAAGCCGAATTTCGACTACAGTGGCCAATCTCAACAGAGATAAGCCGACTACGCGGGAGATATTATAGTGCACAAGTGTGTGCGCAGTACACAGGTGCACTCTCTATTCCTTTACTCTCATAATTTGGTGAGACGGAAGTTCGACATGACCAAATTGTTATATCGAAATTATATCGATAGACGACAAAAGCATCGATTATTTATCGACTGCCACTATCACTAGCTAGCAGGAAGCTTGACTTAATGGTGGGAAGACGCTTTCTATAGGGAAAATGTAATTAACAAATACGATTAACAAATAATTACATTAACGAATGTTAATAGCCGCTTAATTCGTCAAACTAATTAAGATGGCGCGCAAAGACGGCAGTAATAATGATCAAGGAATAAATGGGGTGCCGAAAGATGCGGTACAGAAACTCTGAAAGAAAACTCAAAATAAGTAAGTAGGTAAATAGATTGCTTGTAAAAGCTATCATGATGGTCCGCTGACCATGATCCAGGATGTGGCAGGATGTTTTTTAAAAGCTATAATAATAATGAAAAAAACAATATACTGAACTCATAGGTTGTCAAGTTAAATGGCATGATAGCATGCACAGTCTATATATCTTTTTGTTTAAATTGCTTTGATACTTATATAACCTAAAGTTGTAGAAGTTAAAGTATTATTTTAAGTAGATTTTATTGGTACACACGACATAGTTACTACAATTGCTTGATAAACATAAGAGAAAAGACAGTAAGTGATGTAAAGAGGTAGGCTGTGACTCCACACATAGGTATGTGTACACAGCATATTAAGCTTTAAAATCCATACTATACTAATATTATAAATGCGAAAGTGTGTCTCTCTGTCTGTCTGTTACCTCTTGACGCTTAAACCACTGAACCGATTGAGATGAAATTTGGTGTGGAGACCTTGGAAAGGACATAGGCTACATTTTATCGCGATATAAAAACATTAAGCGGGTGACATGGGGGATGAAAGTTTATATGAAAAATCCAACTCTTGCAGGCGAAGTCGCGGGGAACCACTAGTGTTATTTATAAAGAAGGAACTTATTGTGAAAAAAATTCAAAGAATACTTAGCTTTATTCTTTGAATAAACAAAAACGACAATTGTTTATACACAATATTTGACAAACTATAAAATACCTAGATTCATTAAAATTAATTTTAAATAATTAAGTATGCATTGAAAACAAATGAATAAAATAATTAATTTATTAATGACTATTTTCTGCTGTTGTTTACAAGATACACACTAGAATTAGTTAGATTTTATTCAATAAAAGAAAAGAAAAACAAGACATGCATGTAATAAAAATAAAAAAAACTTAAAACCTACTAAATCAAAATTAAACCCGTGTCCTTGAGGCAAGGAGGCGAGGATGCTGGCTGCGTTACCGCGTTGGATAGCTATACTTATCCTTTAAGCGAGGAACGAGCCAGCTTTATTGTATGCCGAAACAGAATTTAATTTAGGTGCATTTTTTCCAAAAAGTAATTTAGCGGATGGTTCCCACGGTCCAAAAGTTTCAACGCCAAACGGCGCGAACACATAATCACTTGCAAGTGACGCATACTTGCGTCGTTTGGCGTTTTCAGCTAACTCCGGCGCCGCTCCAGCTTTTAGCGCTAGATACACTTAAATTTTAATGAGTCGTATACATTAATCTATTATTTTTACTCGCAAAGTATTGCAAAATAGAAACAAAAACATGTATGAGTCCACAATATCATTTTGATGCTAGATACTATGCCTAATGATATTAAAGGTCAGCCACACGTTGCATTAGCCCCATTCTTGCTGTAACAGTGTTTGTCTATGTAACTTACTTGGCTAAGTGAATAGCTTAGATAGCTTTCGCGTGAAATCATTCTTGTTTTTGTATCAGGTCTTCTTGATTAGTTAACTTTCCTTTTAGAGTCATCCTGCTTACAAATATTATATTTATTTATTTAAACTGTATTGCACCAAAAAAGAAAATACATTTGGCGGACTTAATAGGCAATTGGCAATAAGGCAGACTTAAACCTTAAGTCATTCTCTACCAGTCAACCGCGTGACAATGCAGAAAGATAATCAGTGGCTGGACATTCAGTAATGATACATTTTTAAGAAAAACATACTAGATACACACATAAAAATATACTCAAATATACGTTATATTATGTATATCTACAATGTAATGGAATAGGGTTTTATATTCGGTTTACAGTTAAAAAAATATGTACCAACGTCTGCTTGTGATATGGTGACTAAGATTTACAAACACACATGCCATGTACAAATGCTCATCACACAAATATTTTCCTCTGTCGGGATTCGAACCCTCAACCGATGGGTTTGAAGTCCGGAGCGCGGACTACTTAACCGAGACGGCCGTCATCAATCATCACCTACTGAATTAATATTAAAAACCAATTAAGATTAATCTATTAATCACAACCGAATCGAATAATTCATTATGCAAATACAAAAGAAAAGTCAGCCACTGGGACATACAAATCTTAAAATTTTAGACAAACAGGTGAAAACTCCGTCGCATAACGAAATATTGTTGTCAATATGCAAATGTTCGATTTGCCAAATTCTTTACACTTCCGCCACGCCTAGCCCGCGACAAAATAAAAGAGAAATGCCTTAAACATGTATTAAGTATCCTGCTTGACTTTGAAACTGATCAAGAAAGACAAATCTTTCATTTAAACTTACTAAAGTCCAAAACAGAATGCTCTGGCTGTATGCGATGCTGCCATTGACTCGATGTCGGATGAAAACAAACTTAATACCAATAAGACTTAATTACAGTGCTTAGCGGCTACGAAATAAGGTCGAATATTAATCGCAGTGATCTCGCGAGAGAACGGCCTACAGGTTTCGACGACACACTGCCATATGGGAACTCGCACCCCACTTTCTTCAGAGACCATCTCTAGTATTCAGTATCGAGCTTGCGTCCCAATCATTTGGACGTAAAAAAATGGACCTTGGTGAAGGCGGGTAAAAAAAAATAAGCTCCCGCCAAAAAGTGACAGTGACGTTTGTGCTTTTTTTTCGACTTTTTTTAAAACTTGACCGTGTTGTGGTGCGAAGAAACTTTTTTGTGCTTTGGATACTTTTTTTGCGACTGGAAAAGATGGTCAGTTTTTTTGTATTATTTTAGAATTAAAAATATCTTATTAATAACAAATTGTGTGTACTGAGTTAATAAGTTCGTACCTACTCATAACAATTCAAACTTAAAATTCATGAGTGAAAATAACAGACAATAACGCAGTGCTACACCGCTTTCAGTTTTGACCTGAAAATTATCTTTCTAAGTCTGACCTTAAATTATCTTCGATTCTGTAAAAGCTTGTATAAAGCACCTCTACATAGCTTTTATCAAATCAAATGCTTCTTGCAACGACATAAGTTTAATAACTGAAGTTTTGAAATCATGCTGTATAGATTTGTTTTCTTCAATGAAATCTTTAAACCACGTGCAAATTATATTAAAACAGTCTGGTTTGTTAGTTGCTACACCATTTATTCGTTGGTCTAGTGGTCAGCACGCTGGGTACTATCCACGAGGTCCCGGGTTGGAATCCCGGGTCGGGCCGAGAGTGTTTGGGTTTTTCTGTCTTAAATTACTCAGTCACAGCTCCGGAGTCAGGTAGTTGTGTAACACCCCCGTGCCTCGGAAAGCACGTTAAGCCGTTGGTCCTGCGCCTGATCTCTCTACTGTCATGTCGGACTGCCGTCTCACCGAATTATTAGAGTGAAGGAACAGAGAGTGCACCTGTGTACTGCGCACACACTTGTGCACTATAATATGTCCTGCGCAGTTGGCTCATCTCTGTTGAGATAGGCCGCCGTAGTCGAAATCGGCTAGGAGGACATTATAACTCAAGATTGATTTCCGTAATCTTTGATTTGTTAAAATCTCTTTCACGAATAGTATAATAACTATAAAAACATTAAAATATCGAACATTTTCACATATGAGAGTGAAATGGGGATGTCAGTTTGTAACAGGAAATCTGGAATTGTGCAGACGAAAACGGGTCCCGCTTGTAGTTCCATTGACATTTGATGTAGGTAGGATTGAATGTAGGTACATTAGGTTCGTCTGTCTGTCATCTTAGCACGCCTAAGTGCTAAACCAATTTGGATCAAGTGTTTGAGATTCCAAAACGATCATATAGGCCGGAAGTTCGGCCGGATAGGATATCCCGGAAGTAATACTTTAAGAGGGGAAAAAGGGGATCATAGTTGTTTAGGAAAACCGATATTAGCGCAGGGAAAGTTGCGAGAACAGCTACCCCGTTATTCCAAAAACTTAGTACCGGGTTTAAGACAGGACTAAGCTATTAGCTAGCCAATTAGAAAAGCGCTTCTTTGTTAGGTTATGTCATGAATGTGTCATTCATTCTTCTGTTGTCGGCTAATATTTAGACCAATTTTATACCTGGTCTAATTTTTTTGTAGTAACACCGTTTGTGTCAAGATAGGAAAACTGTTAAATTTGAAAGTTTTATTCGTTTGGCTTGCGTTGTCTGAAGCATGATTCTTAATACCTACGGCTTCAAGGAACCACACACAATAAGTATTTGATGGTAATTTTATATTGATACCTACATGCTAAGCATTCCTGATAAAACGGGTTTTGACAGATGGACAGACAACAAAGTGATTCTTTAAGGGTTCCGTGTATTCCGTTAGAGTTTCGGAACCCTTAAAATCAGTCAATTAAATGTTATACGGACGGAGACGTGGGGCTTCAAATAATATTTATTTAATTATTACGTTAAGAATGTGTCAAACTTTCTCTTTTACACTCGATAACTTTTTATTTAAGTAACGTGTACGTACGTATTATGTAATAAGCTGAAATTCAGCTCGTAACCACTTTCAAAATAATAAATATAAATATGTCAGATTATAATTCCGTTTGGAGAAACGGGTATCGCTACCTATAATAAACAGCCTGCCCCCCGAAGCGTATGGTAAGAATTTGTATTAAGCCACATTAAGCTATCCCTAAAAGCAGCAGCGCAGCAGGAGCAGAGGCAGCGTTTTCGATCCGATCCGATCAAGCAGAGCGTTTTCTATTTTCTTACCCGACTGCGGAAGGAGGGTTATGTTTTTCGAGGGCATGTATGAATGTATATATGTATAATTGTTTGGCACGCCCTACAGCCCAAACGGCTTGACAGTTTTTGAGGTGTCGCTGAATTTGTCAAAAATGTGAGAGTGACATAGGCTATACATTTATAAAATGGCGCCCGCAAATGGAAATAAAGGGGGGGGGGATTGATTTTTTCCTTACCATAGCAATATGGGTATCAAATGAAAGCCAATAGAAAGACCATTTCAAAAATATTATAATTTTTGCAGTCGAGTGTATTGTTTTTTCAAAAATTATGTTTACTTTTTTCTGACCTCTTCAATAATCGTCATCTCGTCGTCATTGGTCAACAACTAAGTCTCCTCAGGAATCACTCTATTGATAAGTAGATGAAAAGTGAAGTTCCCAGTGAGCTGTCTGTATGTATTTATGTACTATGTTTTGAATACACAACAAGTAGCATGTAGGCAAATGTGTTACTTCTCACTGGATGATACATTCAGTTTCTGATAATTAATTACAGGGTTTCAGTGGGTAATAGAGGGAAAGCCAGACCTAAGACTGAAGTAAAACACATCGACAACCATGTCGGGGTCTTGCACGCAGATGTTCTTGGCATCGTCTCTGGGGTCCTGGATTCGATTCCCAGTCGGGTTAATTCAGTAAATCATATTTTCTATTTCTCCGGTCTGGGTGTTTGTTCCTGATTTGGATAACATAATTGCTTTCAACTTACTTTGTGGTCCGAGCAATGTATAGAAAATATTCTCCAATATATTTTTATTTTGACGACCGTCTTGGTGTAGTTCACGCACCGGACTTCTAAACCAGGCGGTTGCGGGTTCGAATCCCGCAATGTTTGTGTGATGAGCACGAGCATTTGTACCTAAGTCATGGATGTTTATATGTATTTAAGTATTTCTATCCGTTATCCTAGTCACCATAGCACAAGCTCACGCTCATTGGTGTGTTTGTTGAAACTATTTATTATTATTATTTTAATAAATCGTAATTGAAATCCGAAACCGCTAAAAAAGATCAAAAATAAATTTACCCTATACTGTTGGAAATAAGAAAAACCGCAGTTTAAACTAAATCTATTTATAGTTGAAACTGAGTAATGAAGCCGAATTAAACATAAAAATAACAACAGATTCATAAGATTATGTTGATTGCCGTGAAAGCTGCAAGCTTAAGCATTAATTAGTATTAATTGACGGTTGTTGGTACAATTATGACCAGTTTACTGTGTTGGTGTGACCCTATTTCTGAGTTTGTATCACAATTCATCGTCAATCCATTACTTAATTAATACCTTAAATAAAACTACATTTATTTATTGTTAAGTTGTATATATTTTTTCTCATCTGCCCGGGACAGTGCTGGTTTGGCTGCGACATGTGCCGAAAACTTAAAAAAAACAAGTAAAGGCAGATCGACTCCCGGTACCACTTTGTACCGTTTGGAGTCGAAACATTGGGTTCGTGGGGTCCCAACGCTATCTCTTTTTTCAAAGAGATTGCCAAGAGGCTAGTTGACATCAGTGGTGACCTAAGAGCTGACAGCTACCTTGCTCAGCGTATAAGCATCGCTATCCAGCGCGGTAATGCTGCCAGCATCCTGGGAACCTTACCACAAGGTAGGACCCTTTTTATAATTTTTGTTTTTGTATTGTATTAAATAATTTATCTTAATTTTTATTAATAAGTTGTATATATTTTTTCAAATGTAAATAGTTTAATGACTTTGATAGTTAGTTTAATAAAACTACGCGCAGTGTTCCAAATTATTTTTTTGATTCAACCTGCAAATTGTAGTTGATGTTTGATTACTAATGTACAGTCGGAAGCACGTCAGTTTGTGTTACCGATTTGAATTACGAAAACAGCCTCTATTGTGTGTGTGTGTGTGTGTCCTCCTAGCCGAATTTCGACCACCGCGGCCTATCTCAACAGAGATTAGCCAACTGCGCGGGACATATTATAGTGCACAAGTGTGTGCGCAATACACAGGTGCACTCTCTGTTCCTTCACTCTCATAATTCGGTGAGACGGCAGTCCGACATGACCGTAGAGAGATATTTAAATATCTACGTCTTGCATATTAAAAAAAGTCGTTGACACCTGGGCCCTATTTCACCAAACCGACACATGTCAGTGCAGTGACATATGTCGACTGAAAATTGCAAACATTCCTAGCATTTTTGTGACAATTGTCAGTATCAGTACAGTTGTGAAACAGGAATATTTTTTACAACTCGACATATTTGTAGAGTTGTCGGGAATTCAAGACATGGGGTCGGAGCTGTGGTCTGCTTTGTGTGACAATTGTAGTGTTTTCGCTGTGCAAACAAAAGGTACGGCTGTGATAGCGATTTAGACAGGTTCTCATATAGAAGAAATAATAGAGAATGTATAAATATTTTAATTTAAATCAGTAACTTTGTATTTAAAGAAAAATATAGAATAAGTAAAACCATTGTAAAATATGTAATAAATGAAATAACTTAAAAAACTGATTTGATAAATTTTGTGGCAATTGTCGCGCCTGTCACGTTTGGTGAAATAGGGCCCTGGTTGACACGCTTAACAATTTATGACAATGTCATCCAACCTTCATAGCATGATGACATCCATCCATAGACAAGGCTGTCGTAGAATAACCACAAACAAGCCGACATCCGTCGCTAGAAACCCGTTTCCGGTGGTATTCAATGAAAGGAAGATGCCCATTGAGGTTTTAAAATGTTTCCCTTTGAATGTGTATGTCCGTTGTATGGGAAAAGTTTTATGCATGAATTGCATATTTTACAATTAATTTGGCTGGTTGCCTATGTTTCTTAAGCAGATGACAAACGAGCGTAAAAATAAGCTAGGTACTTAATTTTTAAGGTTCCGTACCTAAAGGGTAAAAACGGGACCCTATTACCAAGCCTCCGGTGTCTGTTTGTCTATCACCGGGCTGTATCTCATGAACCGTGATACCTTGACAGTAGAAATTTTCACAGATGACGTATTTCTGTTGCCGCTATAACAACAAATACTAAAAACAGAATATTATAAATATTTAAGGGAGCTCCCATACAACAACGTGATTTTTTACCGTTTTTTGCTTGATTAATGGAATGCAACAGGTAGACGCGTAGAGGCTTTAATATATAATACTACTTACTTAAGTAATAACAATCAATTTTAATGAAACGAACTATGTATCAATAGTTTCACTACCAGTTCCAATACTTGTGATGCCCTGAGGCGACATACTTGATCGTAGATCTAAGATCTACTATGATCTACAAGTAAATGGTTGCATGCTAAAACCAGTCTTAAATTAATTTCTTAAATCATTCATGGGTAAGGTACTTACATCATGTTGTATGACTTTCACTCATGATTGGTTAGTTCATAACTACACTATTTCTATACTAATATTATAAAGAGGAAAAATTTTTTTGTTTGTTTGTTTATTTGCATCGAATAGGCTCCGAAACTACCGGAACGAATCAAATGAAATTTGGCACAGAGATAGTTTGAGACACTGGAAAGGACATAGGCCACTTTTTATTGCGATATAAAATCATCAGGGGGGTGAAATGGGGGATGAAAATTTGTATGGAAAATCCGACTTTTGGCGCGGGCGAAGTCGCGGGGAACTGCTAGTTATTCAATAAAAGAAAAGAAACACAAAGACATGCATGAAATAAAAATAAATAAACTTAAAACCTACTTAATCAAAAATAAACCCGTGTCCTTGAGGCAAGGAGGCGAGGATGCTGGCTGCGTTACCGCGTTGGATAGCTATACTTATCTTATGTTTATTGGATAGTGAATATGAAGTCATACGCCAAATATTAAGCCTTTGACTGCCACGAAATTAGACACAATAGAAAAAAAAATTAAATATTTTTTGGGGCCGGTGACCACCATGGCGCTCAATGTGTTAAGCCAGGCGTGTGTGTACGCGGGGAGCGTAGGTAGCAAAATCGTACCTACGCGCGGCGACCCTTACTTAGGGGCTAAAACAAGCTGCGTGTCGCTACCGGTACCGTTACCATGAGTTTATGATAGTTTTACTCGCTAGCGACGACGTAAAAAAAGTGTATAGAAAATTTTAGTTCTCCAAGTAACCGCTAGAGGCGCTGTGCAATTTTCCATACACTTTTTTTACGTCGTCGCTAGCGAGTACAACTACCATAAACTCATGGTAACGGTACCGGTAGCGACACGCTCGCGCGTTTTATTCACCGGCGGCCGCGTGGCTACGTTGCTGGCTGGACGGGAATGAATAAAGTACAAAAAAGAGGCGCTAGATGGCGTTAGAAGCTTCTCGTAGCAGTCAACCCTATCGCGTCGCGTGATATTACGTCACTGAATAGGTTTAGTGTATTATGAATCATATTCCAGAGCAATAAGTATGAAATTATCTTGCAATGGATTTTTGTAGGTGTTTACACGAAAATGTGACTCTGAGGCGAACTAAATTACGCCATATTGTTGACGTCATTGAGTAGACATTTCTTTGAATACAATTGCTAAGTCATACTTCTGTACGAAGTTAGTACTTATTCTGTGGTTAAGCTTTTTCTGTAGTTACGTAGGTGGGTAATCCACGATATCCGTTATAATAGTTTTTATAATTTAGCAATTTCCTTGCACGTTTTAACTCAAGTAAATTTCGCTTACAAAAATACTAATCGACGGTCTTCTGACCCATGACCCGAATGAACAGTTGGAAGAGCAATCGCCCGGATAGCGAAGGGTCGTGGGTTCGAGTCCCATCCAGAGACGTTCGATATCATTAATACAGGCTGTTACATGTTACTTGTCAAAACTCATTGCTATTGATCGAAACTGGATTCAATTCGTGAATTGAATTGAATTATTCCGTTACAAATCTCAATATGCTCTCTTCTCTATTTTCTATATTTGACATTTTTTCCCTATTTTATCTAACCACTGTTTTATACGTTAACTAGCAGTTCCCGACTTCGCCCGCGCCAAAAGTCAGATTTTCCATACTAACTTTAATATCCCATTTTACCCCCTTGATGATATTATATCGCAATAAAAAGTAGGCTATGTCCTTCCCACGGTCCCAAACTACCTTTGTACCAAATTTCGTTTAAATCGGTTCAGTTGTTTCGGAGCCTATTCAATACAAACAAATCAAATCTTTCCTCTTTATAATATTAGTGTAGATAATTATTATTTGTTAAAGTGTAATTTCGCCGTGTTAACGGAAGCCACTCCTATGTAATTACATGTAGAGATAAACAATAATAACTTGTCTTATGTAAATTGGTTTATGTAATACCAACTGAATTACTTTCTCCTTAACATCCTAAAATGGCGTACATGTGAAAGGATTTATGTATTTAAATAATTCCTAATTAGAAATCCGAATGAATTAATCTTCTTATTAATATCTGAGGGTCCTGTGTTATCGGCACGGATACCACAGAGCTATCAGAAATTATGAAGACAGAATGATGAGATTCGGGATACAGTCACTAGAAGTACGCCGAAAATATTTTGATCTTGTATACCTCTTCAAAATAATTCAGTCACACATTGATTGCCCATCTTTGCTGTCCCTTATAAACTTCAATACTAGATATAGGTGTCGCAACCCTAAACCCTTTTTGCTTCAAGTTTATAATAATAACACTTCATTTTACAATACCATTGTCAGCTGTGTCGCGCCTATAATGAATTAGTGCATACAAATAAAGAAATAGACTTGTATCGTCATAATCTCTCAAAATTTAAGAAGTGTGTTTTCGACTGCATCAATAATTATCATTGATGCAGTCGGAAACATATTTGTCTTTGTCATTGTCGCTACTTATGAGTTTAGCTTACTGTTGTGTACTGTGTTGTCTTCTGCTTTGACTTTTGTTTTTTTTTCTTATGTGTATACATGTTTAAGTGTTACAATCTAGAACACATATATTATATACATACTTAGGCATTAAATGATTGTAATATGTTTTGTATACCAAATAAATAAATAAATATAATGCGAGTTTCGGATACGGCTATTTAGTGCAATTATTAGGAACAATTTGTTCTTTTAACGCCGCCACGACTATTTCTGCCTCACCCACTGGTTGACTGGTAGAGAATGCCTTAAGGCATTAAGTCCGCCATTTGTACTACTCTGTTTGTGCAATAAAGAATACATAAATAAATAACAACAAAAACAAATTAAAAAGTAAAAAGTTAATAAGAAGAAGCTACTTTTTACACAAGCCCATACTCGTAGTATCAGAATATCATACATACAACCGTCTTGGTGTAGTCGTTCGCGCACCGGACTTCTAAACCAGGCGGTTGCGGGTTCGAATCCAAATGTTTGTGTGATGAGCACGAGCATTTGTACTAAGCCATGGATGTTTATGAATTTAAGTATTTCTATCCGTTATCCTAGTCACCATAGCACAAGCTCACGCTTAGTTTGGGGCTGGGTAATTGGTGTGTTTGTTGAAACAATTTATTATTTATTTATTTTATTTATGTATACTACATTTTTTTAATAAACACCTGATTCACGCCTATGGTGAAAACCCACAATTCCTTTTTTACCCGACTGCGGAAGGTGAGTTATGTTTTTCAAGAGTATGTATGTATAATTGTTTGGCACGCCCAACAGCCCAAACGGCTGGACAGTTTTCGAGACATAAGAGGTGTCTTTGAACTTGTCGAAATCGTGAGAGTGACATGGGCTATAATAATAAAGAGGGGAGGGGGAATTGATTTTTTCCTTACCATAGCAACATGGGTATCAAATGAAAGCCAGTAAAAAGACCATTCAAAAATATAATATTTTTTGCAGCTATTCTGTATACTCACAAAAAATCCACTTACAATCATCCGTCTCTGTAAAAGAGTTCAACGCCTCAGAGTCAACAGCGTTCACTTTAACCTTTGGTAATGACACCTGTAGAAATTGCATGATAAACTCACAGAAGCTCAATTCCAATGCATCCTGTCTAAGAATAAAATTAGGTTCAGTCTCTCTCTTTCTCTGCCAAACAAACGAAAAGAGACAGACTATATTAATTTAGCAACGTCAGACTAAACAGCTGTCCGTTGCTAAGGAAATTAGAGAAGCCATAGACAATTTAGCGTCATTCGAAGAGACGAAGCTAGACGTAAACACGCGAAAACTTGTAAAAATACGTAAAAATCGCTTTACTTAATTTGATGTTTCTAAATTATTGTAGGTTGTTTCTTTTCGTTTGTTTGACAAAGAAAGAGGGAGACTGAACCTAAATTTAATCTATGACATGGCGCATTGGAGTTGAGCCCAGTGAGTGAGGGACGTTTTCAAGGCTACCAAAGTCAAGCAGTCACGCGTTTTGGTGTACCTTGCATGCATTCAATTATGCGTATACATTTTCGTTTGGATATGACTTTAATTTAATAAATTCTCACCTTTTTGGAAGCAGTAATGAATACAAATTCTGGGTGTGTTATTGTGGTACAACGTTGCTTATGATATGATTTTGGAATGTATGAGATGTCAAAATCAAAATAACTTTATTTACGTAAACATTGTTTCTCAAATAACTAGTTACCGTAGTTTCATTTTAGGTAATATAGTACTTCTGTGCCAGTATACTGTAGTAGTTAAGTTTTGCTAATGTCATATATCTAGGTTTTTTTTATGCGTCGTCGTGCTATATCTGCAGGTGTATTTATCAAAGCGCGTCAGAGTGAACCGCATTCACTTGTAAACCACACGGTTATTCATACCCATCATAATTACGATGCTGTACAGATAATGATGCGGTTTGAATAAATAAACAATCGCATACGCACGGTGCGTGAACTTGGTGATTTTGCTGCGGTCTGTGGTTCTGGGTTCTATTCCCTGAATAAAAAATAAATACTTTTTAATGAGTACCGGACATTATTATTATTCTCCTAGCGTTATCCCGGTTGTGCACTCGCACGTGAGGACCCAGGGCCCGCTGACCATGATCTAGGATGTGGCAGATCAGGTAATTACAGTGGAGCGACTGCCATTTGACCTCCGTGACCCTGTTACTAAGGGCACCTGACCAGTTTGGATCATGATTGCAATCGCCTGAATGTGCAGGTTTCCTTACGATGTTTTCCCTCACCGTAAGAACATCGGTTAGTGAACTAATAACATACATAACTCAGAAAAAGTCATTGGTACATGGCGGCACGTGGGATCGAACCGGTAGCTCCCGCATGAGAGGCAACCTGCTAGCAACTGCGCCACCGACGCTCTGAATGAGTACCGGACAGTAAAAAATTTTAAAAAAAATCATAGAGGTACGTTAACCTATTTATTTAGGTCCGTACGTCAGACTACTTTGACCTTGAGACTGCCTCTATTCCTTACGTAATAAAAGCCATTTTTGTAGTTCTAATGGGTAACATATGCTGCTGTCTGTACTAGCTTTAGACCGCGACTTCATTTACATGATATAACTCTCAAACGACTCAGACCCCCGATCTATGGTTAAGTCCAGTAGCTAATCTTATGGTGACGAAAGCTTATCCTATTACATAGAAAAAAAATGAATTATTATAATTCAAAATTCGCTAAGAGACGACACAGGCACCTAACCAACAAGGTTACCTTGTATTTATGGATGTACAAGTGGTTTCCCGCGACTTCGCCCGCAAGAGTTGGATTTTCCATATAAACTTTCATCCCCCATTTCACCTCCCTAATATTTTTATATCGCGACAAAATGTAGCCTATGTTCTTTCCAGGGTCTTAAACTGTCTCCCTACTAAATTTCATCTCAATCGTTTCAGTGGTTTAAGCGTCAAGAGGTAACAGACAGACAGACACACTTTCGCATTTATAATATTAGTATGGATGTACTAACTCTATGGTGAAGAAAATATTATAGCCTGTGTTGTGAATCGGACTAGGTAGCATCAAAATTAATTCGGCAGATTTTAAATCCTCATACAGATTACACGATGACCTTATCAGAGTGATTATAGAGGGAAAAGTAGAAGGGAAAAGGAAAAGAAGAAGACCAAGAAGGTCCTACATGGACCAAATAAAGGAAAAGTTAGGTGTGGTGTCGTACCAAGAAGTCAAGGAAATGACACTGAATAGAGAGGAATGGAGAAGACTCCACCGAAAAGAGCATAGCTCTTAAATTATAGATAGATAGATACAGAATAGAAAAAAAGTTCAATAAATATGTTTGTGCACTTAAGTGACCTATCTAATGTACAGAATTCGGCTTTGGCTGTCACCAAGATCGAAATCAATGATATACGGTTTCAAATTTCCCGGCAATTTCCTGTTCCCACTATTATCCAAGTGATTCGTTTCAATAATCCCTTGCCTGGGAGAAAGTTAAAGAGGTATGAATAGCAGTTTTATTGTTGAACTAGCTGTGGCCCGCTACTTTGCCTGCTTAAACTCGATGACACAAAATGACTTTACTCCCATCGCATTCAAAAAACCATGATTTCGTATTTGTACCTATCGTATGAAGAGAGTTCACCCTGTATCTCTGGATAGGTAGATAGATAACTCTTTATTGCAATCCATAAAAGTAACTCCAATACAATTTACACCGAAAGATGAACCAATTAGGCGGTCTTATCTGGACATACTTATTCTATTGACAATTTAAGATGAAGCCATAGCCTTATGTTATGTTGTGTTATACAAGTATTGTGCAAAAGTTTTTGCCAATCTGCACTGCTCCAAATATTTAAGGAACTGTTTCAGTTATAGTGAATCACTAACACGCAAAATTCGATGCGGTCAGTTTATGAAGTCAGTTTCATAAAATTTTGTTAAAGTCAAGCTTCCCCAATGGTAAGGATCGGGGAATAATATAAATTATCATAACAGAAGAGTAGCATGACATGAAGGCTTGACTAAGTAATGAGTATTGGTCGACAAACTTATGAGTTTTAGCTGGAGGATGGGAAATTTCGAAATGGCTCTATAGATCTTTTTAATTTTATCTATAGGTAATATTATGAGTATTACAATTTTTATATCTTTAGCCATTATTTTGCAAGTTTTTACGAAATGAAATCAAATTTCGCTCACAAAAATTAATCGACTGCGTCATCCGGTGGGACACATTAAAATATTTCTATTGGATACATGCGGGTACATTCCCCAAGTATTGATGAAATCGAACGCCGGCTCACTGGCGTAGCAAGCACTTACAAAACTTCGTTAACTGACTAACGTCCTCCGTAGCTCAGTTGGTAAGAGCACTCGCCCGGATAGCGAAGGGACGGGTTCGTGTCCCACCGGATGACACAGTTGATTAATTTTTGTGAGCGAAATTTGATTTAATTATGAGTTATGAGTCACGGGCAACCACGGAATCCTTCATTTGGGCACACTGGCCCACAATTCTTCTTCGGGACAAATTTTGTTCCAAAGCAATGGTAGAGCCTTTATTACCTAGCTAAATAATTACTTTTTCACACTAGTAGGTAGTGTGAAAAAGTAATTATTTAGCTATGTTCAATTACACTCGGCAATGTTCAATTATACATCAAGAAAACCTGACTCAAAGTGAATCATTGCATCCCTAGGGACGTAATGTTGTATGAATTTTCATTACGCCCCTAGGGAGGCAAAGTGATTTGAATTTCGAATAAGAGTTCGTAGGCACGATCACACTAGCCCGTCCCGCACCAAAGAGAACATATTTGAAATTTGGCATGCAAGAATTTTAGCACGAATGGAATGAAAAAAAGCGCCCGCTTCTAAATAAATAAAGAAAAAAAACCTATGTATTTAAAAAAAATACAAACAATGTTTTCGCAAAACTGACGAGTGACGAAGTTTATGACACTGGAGTCCATTAGATGTAAAGCTGCTGCTGGTATTGTTAATAATAATAATTTTCTGCCAGAAAAGTCAAAGGATATATAGATAAAATAAGTTTTTTGTAGTACAATTTTTTATTGCCTCGTAGGAAGTGTGAAAAGCAGAGTATTCTCCTCGGGGTTAAAGATGTCTCCGTCTTGGGCGAGCTTAAATCCCTCGCTCCACTCAGGATTCTACTTTTAACTCCCTCGCTATGCTCGGTAGTGAACACTAAACTCCCTCGCTGCGCTCGGGCGTTAACTCTCGCTCGAATCCTTCGTTACGCTCGAGATTCAAGATGACGCCCGTGACGTAAGACATCACTTTACCCCCTTGGTGAATAATCTGCTATTATGACTGCCCTGCGTATCTTTAGATATATCGGTCCAGCGCTTAAAACATAAGAGGAACCGGCTGAAGTGTGCAATATGCCAACTTTCGTCTCGTCTAGTCAGTGTCGTTCCGCTCAACAATAATGCGAAAAACTCAAACAATGCTGCGTTTTGAATTCGTTAACTTTTACTTTTTAGCGTCACGCGAATAATATGGCCATTGGCACAGTTTTTGATTCACAGATAAAAACTATATTTATAGTTTTATGAACTCACTTGTGTTGTGGAATGCCTTAAGTTGATATTATTACTTACCTTACATACCTATATGATATTATTAGTGGTTCCCCGCGACTTTGCCCGCAAGAGTTGGATTTTCCATATAAACTTTCATCCCCCATTTCACTCCCTTAATATTTTTATGTCGCGACAAAATGTAGCCTATGTCCTTTCCAGGGTCTCAAACTGTCTCCATTCCAAATTTCATCTCAATCGGTTCAGTGGTTTAAGCGTCAAGAGGTAACAGACAGACAGACAGACACACTTTCGCATTTATAATATTAGTATGGATTACTTAACATATTGCATGAAACATGCAGACTAGTCTCTATTCGACTAAGGGTCATAATCCAAATGGCTAAAACTTCAATGTTATAAAATGTACGTAATAATAAATGCAGAATGCACCGCCCGCCCTCCCTCAATACGCATGCACTACTACAGCTAATGCAGTTGTTGGTAACCAACACCAACGTGCAAAAGATATTCTGCGTATGCCTGAACTAATACTCAACGCGGTTACGGTTAGTGTGGTTTGGTGCCTGCGCTAGCGTCTCTTAGCGGAAATTTAAAGCAAAATAATTTTAAAATTATTCCTATTTAGTTGCGTTTGATTAAGGAGCGTCGTTTGCGCAGTGGCTAGCGGGTTGCCTCTCATGCGGGAGGTACCGGTTCGATCCCACGTGCCGCCATGTAGATACCAATGAGTTAGGTATGCACATTAGGTGTTTCACTAACCGATGCTCTTACGGTGAGGCAAAACATTGTGGGGAAACCTGCATATTCAAGCGACTGCATCTGTAACCATGATCCAAACTGGTCAGGTTCCCCTGTTAAAAGGGTCACGGAGGCAACGACTGCCATCGGAGGCAGTCGCTCCACTGTAATTACTCGTTTGAACTTGTCGGGCTATAGACGAAAGTTTTTAATGGAGAAACGATATTTTCGATTATTACTGCCTCGTTGGTCTAGTGGTCAGCACGCTGGGTACTATCCACGGGGGTACGAATTCCGGGTCGGGCCGAAAGTGTTGGGTATTTCTATCTTGAAATAACTCAGACATAGCTCCGGTGTCAGGCAGTTGGTGGTGTTACCCTCCCGTGCCTCGGAAAGCACGTTAAGCCGTCGGTCCTGCGCCTGATCACTCTACGGTCATGTCGTACTGCCGTCTCACCGAATAATGAAGGTGAAGGAACAGAGAGTGCACCTGTGTATTGCGCACACACTTGTGCACTATAATATCTCTCGCGCAGTCGGTTAATCTATTATCTGATGAGATTGGCCACTGTAGTCGAAATTCGGCTAGAAGGACATAATTAGTATTATTTTGGCAAGCGAAATAAGCAGTTAATATTTTTCTCTCACCCAAGGAGGTCACGCATTCGTTTAGCGTTTCTTACGTAAGCGACTTCCGAGTTAGCACTTTCTAATTCCTAGACCGGCTCATTTGCACCTGAATGACCAGGGTTTGCTTTTAAACACAAATGGCTTTTACTAATATTTATTTTACTTTGTTGGTTGAGAGACGATCGTTTTGCGGACTATGCCGTTCAAAGGAATTTGAAAGAAAAGAACAAATTCTTTGAATACAAGACAAGTTAGGTAGCTATATTTACACTAATCTATACTTTTTATATTTTTATAACTTAAGCAATTATTTTGCAAGTTTTAAGAAATTAAATCAAATTTCACTTACAAAAATTTAATCGACTGTGTTATCCGGTAGGACTCGAACCCACGTCCCTTCGCTATCCGGGCGAGTGCTCTTACCAATTTATACTAATACTATAAAGAGGATTTTGATTGTTTGTTTGTTTGTATTAAATAGGCTCCTACTACTGGACCGATTCGAATTAAATTTGGTACAGAGATAGTTTGCGACCCTGGGAAGGACATAGGCTACTTTTTGTCGCGGATATAAAATAATCAGGGGGTGAAATGGGGGATGAAAATTTGTATGGAAAATCTGACTTTAGGCGCAGGCGAATTCGCGAGGAGTGCTAGTGACCTATTTTTTCGGCGGAATAGTGTTGCTTACTTTTTTACACCCTGTATAAATTAAACTGTCATTAGAATAATCGACTTTACCGTCATGTAACATTATATAGTTAATATTATATAATTATATAGTAGTAATATTATATTGAGGTGCTTGTGGCGCAGTGGCGGCAGCGCTTTGGTAGTGATACCAAAAGTTAAGCAACCCACGGCGCGGTCGTGATTGGATGGGTGACCATTTCGACCATTTAAGTGACGTCCATGACAAGCATCTCCGTGCCTTGGAAGGCACGTTAAGCAGTTGGTCCCGGCTAATATCTGTGGTATTAGTCGTTAAGCCTAGTCAGAGGCCCTAGGGCGGCTTGATAACTTCTGACAGTAAGGTTTGTCACTTGCCTTACATACACCCCTCCACCAATCCGCACTGAGCCCGCGTGGTGAAGTATGGCTCGTTCCTCCTCATAGTTGAGGTGAGGCCTTTTCCCAGCAGTGGGATCTAATAGGCTGACTTATAATATTATATATCTGAGTTACGGAGCGAGATAATTTTGTCCGTACATTTATTATACCTTGCCATATGTCAAAAAATGCCATATCATTTCACATCCTAACAGTAAGCTAACAAAGTAGTTAGTTATTATCAGTGCTTTCACATTAAACATTACTGCGTATTGATTACCACTACCTTTTAGAAAATCAAAATCTGATTAGTGACAATGGGCTTTATTCCAATGTGCCCTGTCTAAGATTAAAATTAAGTTCAGTCTCTCTCTCTCTCTCTGCCAAACAAACGAAAAGGGACAAACTATATGAATTTAGAAACGTCAGATTAAACAGCTGTCAGTTGCTAAGGAAATTAAAGAACCCATAGACAATTTAGTAAGGATGTAATTCGATGACGACTAAAGTTAGACGAAAACACGCAAGAACTTGTAAAATACCTAAGAAATCGCGTCACCTAATTTGGCGTTTCTAAATTATTGTAGTCTATCTCTTTTCGTTTGTTCAGAGGAAGAGTGACTGAATTGAAATTCAGTCTAAGAAGACAGGTCAAACTGGACGTGAAACCAAAGTAAAGTCTCAAAAATGTTGACTTTAAAATGTCCGCGGCTTTCGGTTTAATAGAATATCTTCTTCTACAGGTATGGATTACAGTTTGAGCTACTAAAGTACCGGGGCGTCATAATTCTGACAATAATAAATAAATAATTATAAAGAGGAAAGATTTGTTTGTTTGTTTATTTGCATCGAATAGGCTCCGTAACTACTGGACCGAATCAAATGAAATTTGGCACAGAGATAGTTTGAGACACTTGGAAGGATATTGGCTACTTTTTGTCACGATATAAAATCATCAGGGGGGTAAAATGAAAATCCGACTTTTGGCGCGGGCGAAGTCGCGGGGAACTGCTAGTTTATAAATATTTTTTGACCCTAAATGAAAAAGCTACCCAAATAACTTATACCATGCGGACGAAGTCGCGGGCAAAAGCTATTACATTAATAAAATCGTTTATTTCGGGACACAGTCCCATATTCTCAAACATTACATTGCATTACAATAAATATGTCAGATAATAAAAAAAAAACAATGAGGGAATTTGTAGCAGCTCAAAATATTAGTTTTTTTATTGTTGATGGGTGGCTATTCATCTAAGTTACCTATACTATAAATATTGCGTCGAAATCATTTTGCTTTAAACAAAAACAAAATAAAAAATTGTAATATTACGTATACAGACACGTAGTGGAAGTATTTACGTTAAAAATTAGCTAGTTTCAAAATCAAATTAAAAATAAAATTAAATGGAAAAGTCTTGATGATCACTAAATTGTTAAAGAACGACCTGTTAGTACGCGTGAATCAACGACATGCTAAACATGATTTTTAAGTACTGAGTTTTGACACTAAGAAAATCGCTCATTCATAATTCAACCATGTCAAAAATGCCATGTCATTTCACATCCGTGAGCTACGAGTAAGAGAAACAAAGCATCCGCTGTAAGTAGGCGTTCTCATTACACATTACAACACTCAAGGATAAATATTGAAGTATGAATTGCGCAAGGTGCCACCCAAAAGCCGGTAGGTAGAAAGTCGAGAAAGTCTGTAAACGGCGAGATGTACAGATGACCCGCCAAAGAGTATGCATGTTTCTTTGAGATGAGGTTTTCTGCCTAACGTCTGTGCATCTATTATCTAACAAGCAAACATAATTATTAAAGCAACACCCGAATGCAAAAATTATTATGTTTTTAAATGGTATTTTTACTCAATTTCATTTGATACTCATATTGCTATGGTAAGGAAAAAATCAATCCGCCCTCCCCCCTTGTTTCCATTTGCGGGCGCCGAGCACAATTTTTTAAATGTATACGTATAACCTATGTCACTACCACAATTTTGACAAATTCAACGACACCTCATATGTCAAGAACTGTCTAGCTGTTTGGGCTATAGGGCGTGCCAAAAATACATACTCTCGCAAAACATAACCCTCCTTCCGCAGTCGGGTATAAAACAGTATCAAAATATTATGTCAAAAAATGAATTTTCTCATCATTCCTTGTAATACAGGCTTTTAACCTTACTAGTTTCTAGCCAGTATTTTAAATCTATTCTTAGTTCCAAGTAAAACTGAGTTACTTAAAATTATTGTATATTAGTTACTCCAAGTCATGTTAAAACCACCATTACAGACTCTTATTTGTTTACCGCCAGCCATTGGCCTTATTCTCGAAATTTAAAATGTGACAAAATGTGAATTACTCACTTCAAACATGTGTGAATTTGTGTTTCATGATGTAACCTCTGGTATTTCGTAATTATGGGAAAACTCGAATGACCTACTGCTTTTAGAGACATCTTTTAAGTAGATACTTGACTTTTATTTAAATTGAATTGAAATTAAAAAAAAAAATTATTGCCAAAGAAAACAGAAGTAACAATTATAACAATACACTATACTAGCTTAAAAACCTATGAAAAATAGAAATATTAAAATTACAATAACATAAATGGTAATCTTGGCAATGCATACTAGTTTCAGCAAATGCTGAAAATAAATTCAGCGCTGGTTTTGAATTTTTTTTAATATTTTTCTTTCTGTTTGTTATTATTTTGCTTTTAGTCGATTGCTTGATTTAGGACAGTGGTTTATTTTAATTTAAAATGTTAACACTGTCACAGATATTATAATACATGAGTACAGATGCCTCATCACCCTTATGAAAACGGGGCCGCCGTAACTCGCGGGGCCGTACGGTCAAAATCGTACTGCCATATTCATCCAAAGCTGCAAAGGTGGCGCTAGCTAGCTAGCAATTCTTCGCCCCTATATTACCCTCGGACGTGCTTATAAACAGCAAGTTGTTGGATGCTTTGTTAGCAAACTAACTGTCACCTAGTACTGTCACATTTTTCAAAAGATGGCGCTTTCTAGCTATCCCGTACCAAAGAAAAAAAGATACAAAATCTATTACATTGAACAAAAACATTTATATTTACACCATAATCATTATGAATATGAATTAGGTAAGCATTAATGAAATTAATAGGAAAATTAAAAAAGAAACACTTCAAGCATATTTACTGTCTGAGCTTGCCAAAACAAAAATAGTATTTACGAGGTCTTGAACACTCGACTTAATCCATTGCTTCCTATGTGCTGCGCTACGACGACGTCGAACGAAGCGGGCGAAAATATGAATCTACTGCAACATGCAAGTTTTGGCCCTTATAGCTATTGGCTTATTATGTAATATTCAACCCATTTCCTTGGGAATTAAAGCCTATTTTAAAATGTTAAGGGCCTTTAGTCTGATTAGAAGGATTTCCGTTTATTATGAGCATTATAATATCTGTGTTATGAGTGAGAGAGCTGATGTGCAAGCGAGACGATTAGAGATTATTCAGGATATTATCCATATCCTGAATAATCCTGCAGTTTATTTATGATTTGAGTACTTACGAGCGAGAGTTGTTTTTAGTGAAAGAAACACAGTCGCAAGTCAGACTCTTTACTTAATGGTGTTGAGACCGCCTCTATTTCTTACGTAATAAAAGCTATTTTCATGGTTCCAATGTATAACTTGACGTGCTACCAACTGTAATGTAATCGACATTTTTAGACAGTTTTTTCGGTTCTTTGGTTAAGGAATGCAACTTTTATTCATTTACAGTCTTTACGGACACTACTAGACAATGTATTTTATCTATTGTTATTTCAATCCTGCGGGCGTTGAGTGTCCGTGAACGAATTACAAAAAATTAAGAAGGTATTGTAGGCTGTAGGTACTTAAATAAGAGAAATAGAAAACATTTATTTGGCACAACACACAAGACAGAGTAAACAAAAAAAACAACTGACAAAAATAATAACTGTTTCTTTTCATGCAACAAATGCGGGCCATATTACTTACCTACCTACTTAGGCCGATACAGAAGACAGCACGTCAAGCAAAATACTGCAGCATCTTATGCAATTGTAATCTAGTATAGATCGGAACGGAAATTATTAATCTGACCACTATACATTAAATTGAAAATTTTAAGTGTGCTTTAGATGGCGCGCGGGCACAGGGTCTAAGAACCTAGGTACTTATTACAATGAACAAAAATATTAATTGATGAATTGGGTAAGTGGTAAAAAATTGTGAACGCACAGGCATCTGAGGGTTCTAAAAAAGTTATTGGAAAGTACATCAAGCACACTTTAAAATGACGGAAATTTCGAATAGGCTTTATCAGATTTATGTCTCTTAATAAAATAAGTATCAGCTGCGCGCTGCGCTACGCCGACTATCGACCACCTAAGCGAAAATATCAATCGACTTATGCAATAGGTGCGTTCTAGGTTCTAGGGTGAAATTACACAACAAGCAAAACACCTGCGCCATCTATACACCTGCTTTTCTCGTCAAATATCCTGTCTGCAATGTAGTACCATTTTATTCCGTCAGAGGTGCTAGACATGATTCATTAAATCGAAATTCCAGGAAATTTTACATAATATTATGTTTTTTGTATTTTAGGGGCTGTACAAAATTTTGTTTTGATATTTTAAGGGCCTATTTCCTTGTTGTTTTATGTTTATAAACAACATCAATAACCAGATGATACACGTGTCGCCATCTAGTGAAAATTTTTGAAATCCAATTTTTTTTCTTCCTGGTGAGACCCCGTGACACTGTGTTATCATATGCAGTTTGTAATAGAAGTCATTTGTTACAATAAAGTGAAGTCTGATGTGCTGGTCTCTGTATTTTTTTTCATTATAACTAAAAAATATTAATAGTAAATTAAAAAATATTTTACGTCGAGGTTTTAATTTTTACGAAAATTTTATCCTGTCTTTTGGCAGTAACTCATTATTACTCATTCAAAAGATTTCTCTGATAATATTGTAGCTAGGTAGGTACAGGCACGATCATCAATATGTATACATCTGCATTCGATTAGAGACCTTGTTACAATGGCATAAAAACTTATTTGTATACATTTCATTGCTTGTGACTGTACATACAAGCAGGCTTACGGTGCAAAAGTTGTGAAAATATTTTTAAATGTTAAGGCGTTTAATCTTGAATGTCAACACAATTAACTTATGAAGCAACACTGAACTTTGAACCCTTAAATTTCACTATAAATTGGCACAGCTGTTTACATACATTGGCATGTTTTTATTTTTCAATATCTGCTAACCAATAACTAAGTTATTTTCGCCATCTTCAACTTATTACCTACATTGGCATTGGCTATCTTCGGGTTTGAATATTCGTCCTAGAAATTGGTCTTCTAATGCTTCCGTACCTTTTAATTGCATTTTTAAAAGCTATGTTAGTCAGTCTTCGGTTGTAATAATTCGTTCAGCCTCAGATCCTAACTTTGATTACAATCGCAATTCTAAAACAATGACATTAATTAAAGTTTTTTCATTACTTTGAAAACTGTTACTGCTTTTCTAAGCTATATCATCATCATCATCCTCATCCTCCCAGCGTTATCTCGGTTAGGTTAGGTTTAGGGCACTCGCACGCTAGGGCCCAGGGTCCGCTGACCATGAGCCAGGATGTAGCAGATTAGGTAAGCTAAGCTATATAATATATAAATGCTGTGTTCAGCATTTATATATTCAAGTTAGGCAGTTGACATGCGGGTGGCACACTTCATGGAGACAACATTATGCGTATGACATCACACGATTTGGTCCGAAATTCGATAATTAAATAGATAAATAGATAGATAACTCTTTATTGCACACCATAACAGAAAATACAGTAAGTACAGCGATTTACACAGAAAAATGTACAATGAAGGCGGTCTTATCGCTATAAGCGATTTCTTCCAGACAACTTTTAGGTAAAGGAACATACTCATTCACAGGAAGGGGGAGTTTGGTGCAAAATAGGTGTAATGAACAAATAAATAATAATAAATAAAATACATAAAAATAAGTAAATATACCTACATATGAATCATACATATTTATGCATACATACAACGTACTTGACCAACGTCAGTAAATAAAAGTATTTATTATTGGAGTAATTGATCTTTAAGTCTATTTTTGAAAATAGCGATGGACTCTGACTGTCTGATAGTCAAAGGTAAGGAGTTCCACAAGCGTACCAAACGTACGTAAATAGTTTTTCCAAAACAGTAAAAAAATAAGTTTGTACGTAACCGTGAGTACGCTTGCAGTTGCCCGGTTTTATTTAGAATCCTGAACTATGTTAACACCAGACACTACCAACTCTCAGCTGAAGAGATAAAAAGAAAGATCTGACCGTTCTGTAGGTCGTTACTCTTTGGCAACGAGACCAGTTTTACTTTCATAGGTGTGTGAAAGCAAAGCACCTAACGTGAAGATTCTTGGACACGCCTACGAAGATATAGATGATAATCATTACTTATACTAAGCAGATAGTTCCTTAAATATGTTTATAAACAAACAGCGTCGGTGGCGCAGTTTCTAGCGGGTTGCCTCTCATCCGGGAGGAGCCGGGTTCGATTCGATCCCATCCTACGTGCCGCCATGTACCAATGACTTTTTCTGAGTTATGTACGTTATATAAGTTTAAATAGGAAACCAAAAATTCGCACACAGGTAGGATTTGAACCAACGACTTTTGGCTAACCTTGGAACCTTTAGCCAAAGGTCGTAGGTTCAAATCCTACATGTGTGCGAATTTTTGGTTTCCTATTTTACATTGTAAGTTTTAAAAACTATTATGTAAATTAGTTGTTTTACTAACCGATGCTCTACCGGTGAAGGAAAACATCGTGAGGGAACCTGCACCTTCAGGCGACTGAATGTGTAACCGTGATCCAAAAAACGGTCAGGTTCCCCTGTTAACACGGTCACGGAGGTCAGATGGCAGTCGCTCCACTGTAATTACCTAATCTGCCACATACTGGATCATGGTAAGCGGAACCTGGGCCCTCGCGTGCGAGTGCAAAACCGGAATAACGCTTGTATGATGATGATACACAAACATGAATTATTGTACAAATGCTCGTGCTCGTTCATCATCATCATCATTCATCACACAAACATTCCTTTTGCGGGATTCAAACCCCCAACCGCTGGTGTCGTGGTCCGGAGCGCACTAAAGACGACGACTAAACTAAACGAAGACGTCGTATTAAATAGTATAATTTAATCATCTATCTATTTCTACAATATAAAGGCAAAAGTAACTAATGTCTCTGTCTGAAATCCCTGGAGAGTAGCAATCTACACTAATATTATAAAGAGGAAAGATTTGATTGTTTGAATAGGCTCCGAAGCTACTGGATCGATTCAAATGAAGGTAGAGAGATAGTTTAAGACCCTTAGAAGGACATAGGGTACTTTTTGTCGCGATATAAAATCATCAGGGGGGTGAAATAGGGAAGAAAAATTGTATAGAAAATCCGACTTATGGCGCGGACGATGTCGCAGGGAACTGCTGGTATGTTTTATTAAAGCGAAGTTTGCTATCGCTAACAAAAGGTAGATAGATAGATAGGTACTCTTTATTGCACACCACACACAGTATCAATTTACATAAATGTTCATAGAGAATGGTACGATTTAGGCGGTCTTATTGCTGAAAGCAATTTCTTCCAATCAACCTTCGGAGGACAGTCCAAAATTAAATTGGGTCGGCGGTGAAAACTAACAGAATAAAGGGAAATGAGTAAAGAATAAAAAAAAGTCACGATATAAGCATACATATACATAAATTACTAAGGTAAAAGATATGTAACTGACATAAGCCCTCGAAACATTACGGAACTTTCGCATACATATTTTGACATTTCTTTGGCGCTAGCGAACTTCTCTGTAGAATAGATTGCATCTTGTATAAATATCGAGAAGAAGAAACAAGTACGTACCAACTGATTTTTAAATGCTTTAAATGTTACTATAAATAAACTAAACACTCGTTATTGTGTTTACACAGCAAAAATAAAAGGTAGAGCCGCTTAAAAATAATGGCTGCCATAAACTCATATCAAATGTTTACATCTTAAACAATTGACGAAATAGCTGTCATTTTTGAAAGCATTGCAGAGTAATCATGACAAATCATGATAAGTATGATATGGTATGTGACCATAGACATGACTGTATTTATTCTTTGCCATATTTTGTCTCTCTCTTCGTCCCCCTTTTGACAGAAGGACAGGCAAAGAACCGCAGTCCATGCAGCCTGGACTTTTGCCACAATTAATTTACCTACCTTACCGATTATAATATGTACTTCAATAGATTATAATCGTTCTGTAACTACTTAGGGTTGAATTGAATTTTGACCTTTAAATTATTAATAACCAGCATACTTTACAGAAAAAAAATATATCAGAAGATGGAAATTAGGCGGTCTTATCGCCTAAGCTCTTTAAGAAGATTTTTTATCAAGCTTCAGACAGATAGGTAGGTAGTATTCTACACAAACGATACAAGTAATAGTTTCAACCAACTTCAAAAAATATGGAGGCCACATTATAGGAGTTCAGTTTTTTAAGGCGGTTTTCTGACTAGTCCCTAAGCAAATTCGTCTGTACAGTTGAAAGCAAGTCAGGTTAACCTACCTACGAAAAGAGCTTTATAATGAAGGGGATAGAGGCGGTCTCAAGGTCACAGTGACCCTACTGTGTGAGTCTGACGAGAAGCTGTGTCTAAAAATTTACCATACAAACAATAGGTAGGTATTTTCAGCCGCATGATGTGAAATGTTTATATTCTGTTATTCGGGAAGGAAACGAATCTAACGAGTCAAAAATCATGAAAACCAGCCATTCTTGATTTTACATACCACCTAGTGTACATAACGCTAGGAGACAAATATATTCGCCCACTATTGGTTCCCCGCGACTACGCCCGCAAGAGTTGGATTTTAGATATAAACTTTCATCCCCCATTTCACCCCCTTAATATTTTTATATCGCGACAAAATGTAGCCTATGTCCTTTCCAGGGTGTCGAACTGTCTCCATAACAAATTTCATCTTAATCGGTTCAGTGGTTTAAGCGTCAAGAGGTAACAGACAGACACACTTTCGCATTTATAATATTAGTATGGATGATGATAACGGCCAGTATCCTGTTTACCTAAAGTTAATGGTTGCCGTAGCAACGTAAAAAATCTTCATTTACTTGCCAGTGCATTCGAGACAATGACCTTCCGTGCCGAGCCGACCTTAGCATCCAAACTCGTGACGAGATTTGATAGGTTGCACGGTGAGAGCGGTCAACGACCTGTCTTGTAGTGAGTAGTGATTGTTACGAAGAAAGCTTGTACTATTACGTTTTCTAATAAATAGAGGCTTGAAAGCTGTTTTTAAGGCAACAGTATAAATAGAGGAAGAACCTTCCTTCCTTCCTTCTTGTCCTAGTAATAGGGTAGTTTTTTTTTAATTGAAAATAGACTGAAAGTCATGTTCCCATTGGATCTTCGTATTTTCCAGGTTTATTAAAGGTCAAAACCACTTTCATATCCAAATGAAATCCAGAGTTGAACAATTCGGTTATCTTGCTATCTCTCAACGATTTTAATCAGGGTTTAGTTTATTTATACTTAGACCCGAGTTCACCAACCTAAAAACAGCCGTTAAACATATATTGACGCACGGTTAATTTGACACCATTTCCATACAAAATATGTCAAATTATATTAAAACAAGTGTTTAAATTAATCATGTGTTCGTGAACTCTACTCTAAGTGTCACTCATGATGAGTCATGTCATGAGATATATATTGAGACAGAACTGGATTTTTTATGAATCTAAGTGCCTGTACCTGTACGATTTATTTATTTAAACTTTATTGCACCAAAAAAAGAAAATACAATTGGCGGACTTAATACCATAAGTCATTCTCTACCAGTCAGCCGATTACGATTTCTGCATATTTTCGGCATTTTAGGGTTCCGTACTTCAAAAGTAATCCATAAAGGATCACTTTGCTGTGTCCGTCTGTCTGTCAAGAACTTTTTTCGCAGGAACGCGTGAAGGTATTAAGTTGAAATTAACATGAAATTCTTATTTTTATAATCCCTTGAAGCTGTACAAAAATCAAGCTTTTAAGTCAACGCAATCAAAAGATACGGCCATTTTTGCCCTATTTTTTTCTAACATTTTTCAGGGAAATCAGGACCTATGTGGTACTCCCCATGTACTACCTAGACCTAGAACCATGAAATTTGACAAGAAGGAAGGTCTAAAAGTACAAGTAAAGGAAAAAAACCTTTATTTGTATCGAAACCTCAGTGAGCGAGTCCGACTCGCACTTGGCCGGTTTTTAACGGATTTAGCTTGCCTACCTTCTTAGCAGATTTGAAGTGTCGTTATTTCAAATTCCTTACTATTGGTCTCCTGAGTGTTTGTAGTTAGTACTGAGGCAGGCCTGTGTATCTTCCCGGATAGGTAGCAAAAACGTACCTACGCGCGGCGACCCCTTGGTAAGGGAATAAACAAGTTGGGTGTTGCTAGCCGGCAGCGACACGCTCCCGCGTTTTATTCACCGGCGGTGCGCGACACTAGGCTGCTGGTTGGACGAGCGTGAATAAAGTCCTAGAAAGATGCGCTAGATGGCGTAAATAGCTTCTTGTGGCAGTCAACTCTATCACGTTGCATGATATTACGTCACTGAATAGGTTTAGTGTATTATGAATCATATTTTAGAGTTATAAGAATGAAATTATCGTGCAATGTATTTTTGTAGGTGTCTACACGAAAATGTGCTGGAGTCTGAGGCGAACTGAATTACACCATATAGTTGACAACATTGAGTAGATAATTCTTTGAATTTCATTGCAAAGTCATACTTCTGTACGGAGTACTAGTACTCATTCTGTGACTGAGGTCAGATCCGGCTGCTTCCCACACGAGGATATGACGTCAGAGTGGTTATGCCACATTCCGCAGGAGAAAGCGAGGGTATAGTTTTGGTATGGTCCAAGGTCGGTCGAAGACTATGATTGTAGAGATTGATTACTGAATGTTGGCTAATAGAGGATACATTGAGATAAGTACTTAGGTAGTTTTTTTTTAAAACCGGGTAAAGTGCGAATCGGACTCGCAGGGTCTCTTCGCAGACGACGTAAGGTACAAGCGCCATATAAGGCCCACTTAATTTTAAATCACTCTAAACTAAATAAATAAGGGAGTAAAAGAAAACAACTGGATCAAATACATAAAGTGTTTATTAAAGGGCCATTTTAAATAAACACATTTTTTTGTACACTGCAACGGAATAAAATCAAATTTTTAAAACATAATCAACGGGCCATCTTAGGAACCTAGTAGCCCAAGCAAGCCCGTTTTAAATTAAAGAATATCTATGTAATACCAAGACTAGCAAAATGTTTTTTTGACAAGTTAAGTAAAATTTACAGTTTTATTTAAAATTTTGATTTTTATGCTAATAAAAAAAGTCAAAAATTTTGCCTTGGGTCTTCTTAAATGTCTTTAGTAACTTGGAATGACTCTTAAACAAAAATCGTAAGGCTTTTTTATTAATTTTTTACTAGTTAGTAATAAGATTGAGATGATACTACAATGGCATACTTTTCATAGATATCCGCAAACAAGTTCAAACATTTTTGCTTTCACTTATCACACTTATCAAACATGGCATATGTTTGCCCCTGCGGGATTCAAACCGCTCTGGTTTCGTCTTCCAGAGCGCGTACTAGCGATAGGCGATTATTACCAAATTAATCGAATTATTCGAATGGTCTCTGTTATCGAATGTATTCGATAAGCAACCGCAGTCATTCGATTATTCTTCGATTATGCGGCGAGCAATACCGGAGCGCGCGGTGCGCAGGCCGTACTTACTAACGAATGAATCGTCATTCGTCGCGTCGATTATTCATTCGGTCACTGCCTGTCCTATGCGCACAGTCGCGGCAATTCCATCGAATGCATCGAAGGGCCCAGTATAGATTATCATTCGATTGTCGATTTTTACGAATTACTACATCGACATTCAATAGCTCGAATGGTCGATTATCGATTCTTTCAGTTTTTTTTTTTTGAATAATCGCCCATCACTAGCGCGCACCACTACACCAAGACGGGCGTCAATATTACACAACTTCACGTCACACCCTGTATAAACAGACACTGAACCGAGGGCTTTTCATCTCACAATGCCCAAATTAGTCACACTCAAACAAAGACTCGAACAAGGATATTGAAAAGGAAAGTCGAGATTTCTCGGTTGGACTGGTTTGCGGCGTGCACGAAACAACATAACACACCTTTTGTGTCGATATTACGCAGTTGCGTAAATAATTTTGGGCACAAAAGTTTTAACATACATTGATGGCGAGTTTCCCTTACGCAGATTAAATATTACGTATTGCCACAGATTATATAGTGTCCATTACTCCAACAGGAAAGGGTGATCTACAGCTAATTGAATTATGCAGAAAAATAGTGCGTAATCTGCTATTAATGTGCGCCAAATAAAAAAATAGTGGGGGTTTTCGTTTTCCAATAAAAGCGAAAAAACAGATTCTGCTGGAGAAATGTCTCAACAGCAGAAAGATTTTGAAATAGTGGTCTGACAGTAAAACAAAGTATATGGGCGTGCAGATCTTACTTTTCTACAAATGTGGCACCTAAAACGAGAAAACAGAGAAAAAGGAGAGTGGGCAAATTAGTATAGAGCTTGGACAAAGAAAAAAACAGGCGGCCGTTTCCGAAATTAACCTCTATTTATAAGCAATGATATGTGCTTACATTTAAAAAAACATTACTTCGCTGTCAGGCTTCTGTGATTTTCTACTATGTCACATTTTCCTGTTTTTAAGCGTTTGCGAACTTACTCTTATCATTAAAAACAACAAAGAATATATTAAAAATATAAAATGGACATTATTTCCTGAACTGTCCACATCTGAAAGTTATGCTCTTAAAAAAAAAGCATATATTCATAGCTGTAATTTAAAATTCGATTCTGAAGTGGCTGCTCACTTTTATTTTTCAACCTTTGGTCCAGAAGTGCCCAGTCTCTTTTCGATTGAAATTTGTATGGAGATCTTACGTCGCGCTTTTACGTTTACGTCGTGTACGTAAAATATAAAAATATTTTACAATTTAATCTGTTACAAAATTATTTACTGATAATTCATCTCATATACCAACTCATAAGTGTCCCGACATTGTTAAGCAAACACCAGTATTACTTGATAAAAGATTACTAGACCATGATCGCTATTAAATTATATTAGCGCGACTGTACGAAAATCAGCTTCACTTAACATGATTGTATTAGGAAGGTCACCCATATGTATGAAACGGCCGCTTTTTTGTGACCATTCCAATTTGGTCGGACAACCAGTCATTAGCTGTTGTTTTGGGTTTTGGTGGATATCTTCTTCAATAGGCCATATTTCAAGCTGAAATTTTCAGCATGTACGCTTTGATTTACTCACTGTTATTAGTTTATACTAGAATATCTTTAGTTGATTCAGTTTTTCGCATTTTCACGTCATATTTATGCATTATCAGTTAGGAGTCAAAAGTTATTTAATGCAAGAACAGACATGTACATGGTCTTTCAACGTTTCACAGTTGTTAAGAAGAGCAAGACCATTCAAATACTGTCATCAATGAACTCACTGGTTCTCAAATTTAAGCGGTATCTCGTATTTTATGTTTTTCAAGAAATCTTCATAGCTTTTTAATTGTTTATATTTCCTTAGATTCAATCATTGGGCTTATCGTCACTAGTTACAGTCTATCCATATCCGTTTACTCTACGGCCGCACATGCGATGGGATCCGAGATAGAAGATTTTGCGAAACGTCACTCCAGCAGAAAATTGAATATCTCTATCGAGGTATGGCCCACAGTTTTGATTTTAGGTGCCACATTTGTAGAAAAGTAAGATCTACACGCCTATATACTTTGTTTTACTGTCAGACCACTATTTCAAAATCTTCCTGCTGGAGAGACATTTCTCCAGCAGAATCTGTTTTTTCGCTTTTATTGGCAAACTAAAACCCCCACTATTTTTTTATTTGGCGCACATTAATAGCAGATTACGCACTATTTTTTGCATAATTCAATTTGCTGTCCTGTTGGAGTAATGGACACGATTATATAATAGTTAGTATTGCATAAGAGTAGTTATTTGTTGTCAATGGACCCGATTTCCGAGAGCCCTCTATGAGACTAATTTTAACTTAAAGACGTTGCTTCCATTGCTGCTCTGCATTTTTCTAGTCGAGTGGTGGCTAGTGTGTGAAATGGAGAAGGCAATGGCAAACCACTCAATTAAAATTGTCAAGAAAGTTGTGTGTGTTTCATTGCACATATTTATCCGACCCTCTTTCATAATACACGACACACATGAATGTTTTAGTTTTATGTTTTTCTAGGTTGCAACTAACCCAGTTACCTTATCATCCGCGCAAATTTCGAACTTCCTATACAAACTTCCACCCCCCCTTTTCACCCCTTTAGAGGTGGAAATTCTAAAAGCTCTGAAATACGTCATTCTTAATTTTTAACTAAATAGCTTAATACCAATTTTTACCGAGTAAGCTTTAAGCTCAGAGGCCCTTAATATCTTCTGACAGTAAGGTTTGTCACTTACCTTACAGACACCCCTCCACCAATCCGCACCGAGCCCGCTTGGTGGAGTATGGCTCGTACCTCCTCATTTGAGGTAAGGCCTTTTCCCAGCAGTGGGATCGAATAGGCTGACTTTACCGAGTTGGCTTTAAAACTGACGGAGTTTAATAAAAACTTGCCCCTCATTTTTTACCCCCTTAAGAGGTGAATTACCAAAATCATTCCTTCCTAAGTGCTCACTTACACCACAGATTATATAATAGTTACTACGCTTACACTATAAAAGTAAGCATGGTGCAAAATTTTAAGTTTCTACCAGTACCGTTACCATGAGTTTACGGCGGTTTAACTCGCTAGCGATGACGTAAAAAAATTGTATTGAAAATTGCACAGCGCCTCTAGCGGTTACTTGGGGAACTAAAATTTTCCATACACTTAACGGTACAGCAGTTTCGGCCGTGCGTTGATATGTTATTTAGACGGTCATTCATTAGTTATGTTAGTTTTAATTATTATGTACTTACATTAATCTTAATTTATGTCTTTTGTTTCAGTTCCCGAGGAGGGGAGCGGTAAGTCACTACACTTAAAATTATGATTCTCAGAGGAGCAGCTTCCCTACATAAACTCTACCACTGCTTCAGGACAATATTCATGGTGCAGAAGACGCAGCGCAAGAAACCTAGTTACTATTGTCTGCCACATTTCAAAGGTTTACAAGATTCAGTGAGTCAAGCAACATTCAAAACCGCAAATTGCAAGGAAGTTATTTTTCAATTCATTGTCAAGTAAAACCGCAGGGCAACTATATAGAATTAGAGCTAGTACCTACTTACTTTCACTGTTTCTTAGGCTACGGTCTGCGGTCAGGACATTGCTCGAAGAAAATATAAGTGTTTTACTGTATGATTTGGATGATATAATCATAGAAAAAAGTGCAAGTCGGGTTTGCGCACGAGCACCATTATCTATAAACAGCATTAGTCACTTTAATATGAGTTTTTTCAGTTTTAACAAGCAACTACTTCATCTAAAGATTTAGTACCTATTTGGTACAAAATTATCCAACAATCAAGTTCAACGACTACTTATAAGTCAGCCTATTAGATCCCACTGCTGGGAAAAGGCCTCACCTCAACTATGAGGAGGAACGAGCCATACTTCACCACGCGGGCTCAGCGCGGATTGGTGGAGGGGTGTATGTAAGGCAAGTGACAAACCTTACTGTCAGAAGTTATCAAGCCGCCCTAGGGCCTCTGACTAGGCTTAACGACTAATATAACAGATATTAGCCGGGACCAACTGCTTAACGTGCCTTCCGAAGCACGGAGATGCTTGTCATGGACGTCACTTAAATGGTCGGAATGGTCACCCATCCAATCACGACCGCGCCGTGGGTTGCTTAACTTTTGGTATCACTACCAAAGCGCTGCCGCCACTGCGCCACAAGCACCTCAACCTCAACGACTACTTATAACTGCTAAACTAATGAAGTTATCTTATCCGATATAGTTTTCCTTTAAAGTTTATGAAATGCACTATCATCAAGCCCACAGTTAAGCTTTTAGAGAGGGACGTGAAACGCCCCCAAAATTGCACTTTAACGTAAAATTTCGTAAATGGAGCATTCAATCGAAAAATTGTCTTAAAAACCCTAGGTCGTTTTAAAAGACCTACTCAACGATATCCCACACAATAGGGTAGATGACGAAAACATAACCATCCCCACTTCACACGAGCTACCCTAACTAAATACCTTGTCAGGACTACGGAAGGTAAGGAAGGGTAGGGTTTCAAAGTCGGGTTCCTTATTTTTGAATGTCTTCGTTACCGAATAAACTTTAGCCGGCAGGGTTGGGGACATTGCACTCTAACATAAAATAGCACTTTCCACGAACGAGTCGGCAAATCAATAAATAGTGTTCACACGCTCATAACTTTTAAAATAAAAGACTTAGACGACACCCCACATGATGGGACGAAAGAGAAAAAACATTTATCCCTAGTTTTCTTGTATGTTGGTACTCTAATTTTTTTAAAGATCTTACCACTTTTACGGTATGATTGAAACATTATCCATGCAAAATTACAGTTTTCCAGTACCAAAAGTCTCTGCGCTTATCTGCGGACAGACGAACAAGGCGAAACTATAAGGATTCCTTGTTGGTCTACGAAACCCTAAAAGTTAAACAAATAGTTACATACAATTTGTTTTACAGTTTTAATTTTTAGGGTCCCGTATCTCAAAAAGGAAAATATACGTATAACCTGTCTGTCTGCCAAGACCCTTTTTCTCAGGAACGGGTGGGCCTATCGAGTTACTTCAACGTCATAACATTCTCAATTGCTTCATTTCTTCCACGTTGATATAGATATTATTACAGAGGCAAGTCGTGCATAGATGAAAAGTCACTTTCTACTCTACTACCATTATAAAATACAACTTGTTTTGTTTACAATGAAAGCTGTTAACGAAGCATTTGCCTAAGGTTATGCAGCGTGAAGTGTAATGCATAGGTACCAACACAAGCAAATAGAGAACTAGTTTTTTTATGCTTAAATTTTATTTTACACTAGCTATGCCTTCTGCGTAGACGCTACATAAGTCCTGACAAGGAACCTTATAGTTGCGTCATGTCCGTCTGTCTGTCTGTCTGTCCCTCGGAGGTTTTGCTAAAACCGTTTGTACTAGAAAGCTGTAATTTTGTGTATGTATACAAATTACGCCCACAAAGTAGTAGAATAAAACTTTGGAAATTATTTTAGGGTAGCTCCCCTACTGAAGTGTGGATGATTTTTTTTCGTCATCTATCTTATCGTGTAGGGTAAATTAATTGAGGATTTCTAAAATTATGTTTTGCAATAAATTTGCTTCATTGACGAAATATTAAACTTTAAAGTGCAACTTTTGGGTACAGCAGGGCTTCCCCCTCTCTATAAGGTTAACTGCTCGCCTGAAAAATTTGAAAAAGAAACATGATGATAGTGCACTTCATAAACTTTAAAGGAAAACTGTAGCGGTTAAGATAACTTTATTAGTTTAGCAGTAATATTCGTAGAACTCGTGTGTTGGATAACTTTGCACCAAATACAAAATCCTTAGAATAAATTTCTAAAGTGACTAATATGAAGTAGATAATGGTACGGAACCCTTCGTGCGCGAGTCCGACTCGCACATGGCCGGTTTTTTACTATTTTACTAGTTTTAATTTAATACCCATATTGCTGGTGAAAGAAAAAAACGACACCCCTCCCCCTTTTTTTTACCCGACCGCAACAGAAGAAGAGTAACGTTTTTCGAGCGTATGTATGTTTTTTGGCACGCTCTACAGCCCCAACCACTTGAGAGATTTTGACACGTGAGGTACCGATGAATTTGTAAAAATTGCGATAGTGACATAGGCTACATAAATTTTGCGAGGGACGGAGGGTAAGTTAAAATAGGGTAAGAGAAGCAATGGAATCAAGAGAATAGGTATCATATGAAAAACATCACTCTCCTTCTGACGCAGTCGGGTAACTATCAGGTATTTCCTCAACATTTCATATAGAACCAAGGCAAGGCAAGGCTCTTGGCAGTTTCCTGTAAGGAATCAGGCCACTGGCTTCACGCCCTCCCATCCAAAAATATAGGTACACTTTTTGACAGCGAGACATTCCGGGTGTGTGCGAATCGGGGCCCCGGTTTGTGAACCATTTACGTGTCCCTGTGGCAAGGAGGTCGACAAATTAGGTCTTCATAGTCTTTGTTGCCAGCAAAGTGCGGGGCGTCTCGCCCGCCACGCAGCACTTAATGACGCCATCAGAAGAGCTCTTGCCAGCATTAACGTACCTTCCACATTAGAACCTCGTGGGTTGGTCCGTGATGATGGCAAGAGACCTGATGGCCTCACGCTCATTTCCTGGGAGCGGGGACGGGCCTTAGTATGGGACGCAACTTGTGTTGATACTTTGGCCCCTTCTCATCTCAGGGAATCAGCTTTTAAAGCTGGGTCTGCCGCTGAGTCGGCAGAAAACGCCTAGCGGCGCAAATACGAGTCTCTTGCAGGTGATTATGTGTTTGCACCGTTTGGCGTTGAAACTTTTGGACCGTGGGGACCTAACGCCAAATTACTTTTTAGAATAATAACCCCTAAATTAAATACAATTCTGGAAAACAAAAAAGCTGGCTCATTTCTCGCTCAGAGGCTAAGTATGGCTATCCAACGCGGAAACGCAGCCAGCATTCTCGCTTCCTTGCCTCATGGACACGGTTACATTTTTGAATAAGTAGTTTTTTAAGTTTTTTTAAGTGTACATATTTAGTTAACTGATTATTTTTATGTGATTTAATAAAATGTTCATTTGTATAGAACCTAATCCCAATTTCCCACTATGGAGGTCAACAACTCTTTGCCTTCTCACTATGGCCAACTTAACTTACCATCACTTACCTCCATGTGAGTGACACGAGAGGCTCAACTTCCGATGTTCCCATGCCATAAAAAGCGTGCGAGGTTCCGACCGCAGAGGATTATACGGTTGTGGCGTAACACTAGACAGTGGGAGAAAAAATGCCCTGTATACTAGTGCTGGGATGGGTGGTATCGATAAAAATTACCTATCGATAAAAGCTTTTGGGCGCCGGTTGAAAGTGCAAGGCGGTGCAATTGCACCTCCCTGACATGGTGAGTAGAGATAACTTTTTAGACAGGGTCTACATCCCACTGCTAAGCAAAAAGGCCTACCCCAAACCGATACGTATCCAGTGCCAGAATCTGCCATTCTGTCTAAAAATTATTGAAATTATTGGGCCTCCCTGTGACAGACACATGTTAGTCCATGACGTTTGCTTTTTTAAAAAAAATATTCAAGTTCTTACTAGAGCGTTTTGCAGATTTCCTCACGCACGCGGGATTGAGATAATATTATTATAAACTTTATATCAATCCCGCGCGTGCGTGCGCAAATACGCATGACACTAAAAACCTTAGTTCTAAATTTTAATTCTGATAAACGAAAAATCAAATAATTGACATGGAAGTCAGCATTCGTTTGTATTCGGAAATGCGATGATTGCAATACCTTTTAACTGGTACTGAATAATATATCGATAACTCGACATAAACGAACATCGACACCGACAGTGTCCCCTCCCTATCCGTAATCTAGTTTGCCCCATCAAAGCGGGCCGGCGAGAGTGCACCACTGACACTGCTAAGTGAGTTATTAGACTACGCGGGACTCAGACAGTCTTACTAAGACTCAGTGTAGTGTAATAAGAGTTAGCCTGTGAGTCTGTCTGCCCCATCTCGCTCTTTCACAGTATGAAAGAGCGAGATGGGAGATAGACTGTCTCAGTAGGACTGTCTGAATACCGTGTAGTGTGATAACCCCTTAAGTGCACGTCTGACATTGCCGGGTCAGCTAATAGACTGTTTTAGTGAACACTAGCAACTCGCCCCGGCTGCGCATGACCGTTACAATAGGTAGTGAGCTAGTAAAGGGGAGTTTTTAAAACCCCCTAAAGTTGGGTTGTGCGTGCCTCCTTGGTCTTGTAGTCAGCCTGCTGGCTTTGGCGCTAGAGGTCCCGGGTTCGAATCGCCGTTTGTTCTTGAAATATCATCTCGGAGTCAGAAAGTTTCCTCGGAATTTCCTCATTTGCCTTGGAAATCGGACTGTTGTCTCGCCGAACTATGAGAGTGAAGGCAGAGAGTGCACTTGTATATTGTGCAGTGACACTATATATATTGTGTAGGAGATATGATAGTGCACACACTACCATATCTCCTGCGCAGTTGGCTTATGTTTGAAATTTTTACCTGACAGCGTCAGAATGAGAGTTATGTTAGGAGGGTTTGTTGTACATACACATACATACGAGTAAGTACATGTATGTATTTAAAAAATAATAATGTAGTGTAAATATAGACTTAAAACCTGCTAAATTGATTTCGGTTGATAATAATGTCCTCCTAGCCGAATTTCGACTACGGCGGCCTATTTCAACAGAGATTAGCCAACTGCGCGGGACATATTATAGTGCACAAGTGTGTGCGCAATACACAGGTGCACTCTCTGTTCCTTCACTCTCATGATTCGGTGAGACGGCAGTCCGACATGACCGTAGAGAGATCAGGCGCAGGACCAACGGCTTAACGTGCTTTCCGAGGCTCGGGAGTGTTAACATCACCAACTTCCTGACTCTGTGTCTGAGTAATTTCAAGACAGAAAAATCCAAACACTCTCGGCCCGACCCGGGATTCGAACCCGGGACCTCGTGGATAGTACCCAGCGTGCTGACCACTAGACCAACGAGGCTGTCGATTTCGGTTACATTTACAACATAGGCCATTTTTTATCACAAAAGAATAAGTAATAAGGTACATTCAGAGATACTGAGTAACCTCTCGTCACCAGGACGTGGTACAAATTTTAATGAGGTCATGATTATTTTACGGTTAGCTTTGGCATTATCGAGCAGCATCATTTTGTATTATCGAGTCTTCGCAGACGAAATCGCAGGCGATAGCTAGTTTGTGAATGTATTTTCTTCCTTTCTTTCTATTTCCATAAACTAATTTGGTATTTGTCTATTTTCCAGTGGGTGGTGCTATGCTGCCTCCTGGTGGTGGCAGCGGAGGAGTCGCCGGAAGCGAACCAGAACGCTGAGCAGGACCTCGTCGCCGAAGCCACGAACTCAGGTGACACTGTCTTATATTACTACTAGCAGTTCCCCGCGACTTCGCCCGCGCCAAAATTCGGATTTACCAGGCAAAGTTTCATCCCCTATATCACCCCCTGATGATTTTATGCGACAAAAAGTCCTATGTCATTCTGAGGGTCTTAAACTACCTCTGTACCAAATTTCATTTAATTTGGTCCAGTAGTTTTGGAGCCTATTCAATACAAACAAACAATCAAATCTTTCCTCTTTATAAAATTAGTGTAGATTCCCACTTCCATCCATTAAGATACT
The DNA here is from genome assembly GCA_949316185.1 of Pyrausta nigrata. Lineage (NCBI taxonomy): Eukaryota > Metazoa > Arthropoda > Insecta > Lepidoptera > Crambidae > Pyrausta > Pyrausta nigrata. The sequence continues at coordinate 7,495,835 of OX438964.1, read as the reverse complement.
TCTACTTCCTAGACTGGAACGCAATGTTCATTCTGACAGATAGCATTTTTAACAAAGTTCTTTTGACAAGATGGGCCAACTTTAACAAGCACCGACAGTAAAATGAATATTACACACAAACAATATGTTTTCAATATTGGCTGATTATGCTGACGATAATGACTTTCCACACGCAAGCTCTAACATACATAATATTAGTGTAGATTCAACATTCAACCCAAGTACGAAGCCCCCATCTCTGTAATCTCTGGTTCGCCCACGCATAGCGACACTGGTAGGGCGAACGGCTTGGGGAAGTTGTGGAACTATGTTTTTACAAAAGGTATAAGTTTAAATAAGAAACCAAAAAATCGCACACGGTTAGGATTTCAACCCACGACCTTATTCTGTAAAGAATAACTGATGTCCTCCTAGCCGATTTCGACTACGGCGGCCTATCTCAACAGAGATTAGCCAACTGCGCAGGACATATTATAGTGCACAAGTGTGTGCGCAATACACAGGTGCACTCTCTGCTCCTCATTTCAACTAAACTTGATTCAACTTATTTCAAAATACCTATGTCGATTCACATATGTTCATATCGCTTATTGGACGACTCACCTAATGTTTAACTCGCATAATTTTGTTTCAACTAAAATCAATTGGACTAACGAACGATTAACCTAATGGTTGTTTAGACTATTGGCTGTTTCAACTAAGTACGAAACACCTAATGGACTACTCGCCTACGGTTGCTAAAATGAGGGTAACGCTAACAGTTTATTGATACTGCGTGGGTAATAAGCATAATAATATAAAGATAATACTGATAAGCCTGTATCAAGCATGCAGCAAGCATGCAAGCATAATTTCATACATGCATGCAATTGGATTTCCTCGTCTCCGGCGCTGCGGGAAGTGCAGCCTCTCGGCTTTAGCGTAACAAGGTTTAGGCACCCAAGTTGGCTTCCGCAGCTTCGGCCTCAGCCACTCCAGCTCGCACAGGTGCCTGAACCTTGTTACAGCGGGCGGAGGCTGCTCTCCCTCCGCGCCTCCGGCTTTTGAATTACTCTGTAGTGTAGAGCAGACTAGTACCACGGCGAAGGACCACGGCATGTCGGGGACAACACAATTTGTTCTTCAAACATTGTTATTTTGTGTACAAATATTGACAATGGATTAATCAACAGTAAGTAAATCGTTAGTTAGAACAATTAACCTTAGTTTCATTTCATTCATTGTAGTTAAATAAACCTTAGGTGAATGAACCATTAGGCGAGTTAACCGGTGAGTTAAACTTAGGTGAGTTAACCGTAGGTGAAACGTCCGTTATAGATTTCATCCATTAGTTATAACAAAAATATGTGAAACGATTTTTACGTATATTGAACATTAGGTCTTCCGACCTTGGTTATTTTGAAATTAGTTAAATCAAGTTTAGTTGAAATGAGACGTAACCATTGGAACTATCCAATAAATGATATAACATAATTCAAGTTAGGTATTGGTGTCTAACAAGCGCAAAAATCAAATCCTAGCAAATTTTTGGTTTTTAAGCACTATTAGTGTTAAAAAAATATTAAAAACTATTTCAAAATGAAGTTTCGTGCTAGACGCTGATCTAACATGCAATTGCCTCATCGTTACAGGTGCGTCGGCGCAGAAGCGTGAGGCGGGTTTGTCCAACTCGTATGGCGAGCCGCTGCCGTCTGACGCATACGGGCCGCCGCAGGATGCTCATAATAACAGTTAGTATATCTTATGCTTGTGTGCTTTTTGACTGCCTCGTAGGTCTGGTGGTCAGCACGCTGGGTACTATCAACGAGGTCCTGGGTTCGAATCCCGGGTCGTTGACCGAGAGTGTTGGGTTTTTCTGTCTTGAAATAACTCAGACACACCTCCGGAGTCAGGACGTTGGTGGTGTTAACACCCTCGTGCCTCGGAAAGCACGTTAAGCCGTTGGTCCTACACCTGATCCCTCTACAGTCATGTCGGACTGCCTCACCTAATTATGAGAGTAAAGGAATAGAGAATGCACCTCTGTACTGCGCAGACACTTGTGCACTATAATATGTCCCACGCATTTGGCTAATCTCTCTTGAGATAGGCCGCCGTAGTCGAAATTCGGCTAGAAGGATTATTATCTTGCGCTTCTAAATAACTATTTGTGCCTAAGTAGACTAAACTTGCACGTTTAACGCTTGCAGCGAGCCAATGCCCGCCACGCCGCAGAGTGCTTACTAATGCTATCATCGGTCGGAGTACGGCCTGAGGACGCCAATAGAATAGACCATAATGTCTGTTACCATACAGCGTTACAATATTAAAATCTTGGATTACGTAAATCCTAATTGGTTCCTTTCTTTCAGTTCCAGATCTACCACTCCCCGCGCCTGTGTACGGCGTTCCAGAGTTTCAAAACAACAACATCTTCCAGCAGGACCCGCCTCCAGGCGCCTACGGACCCCCTTCGCCGGTGGTGTTCCCAAGTCAGACCTACGAAGGACCCCCACCGCCTATCTTCAAACCCAAACCCGTATACGGTCCACCTAAACATTACGGCCCACCGAAGCAAAGCTATGGACCCCCCAAACCCGTCTACGGACCCCCAAAGAAAAACTACGGACCGCCAAAACAAAGTCTTCCCAAGCCTACATATGGTGCTCCATTCAAACCACCAAAGATTTCTTTCCCCAAACCAATCTATGGAGTTCCGAAACCAAAGCCAGTGTACGGACCCCCCAAACCCGTCTATGGCCCCCCTAAAGCTACTTACGGACCTCCTCTAAACATAGCGTCACTGCCATCTATTCCTGAACTACCTCCAATATCGTTGCCCTCGCTGCCTCAAACTATTGGAGTAGGAGCCAACTTCGGCTTCGACAACAGCATTGATCTTGGTCTGAATCTTCCTGCTCCGATCTACGGAACACCAATCCCAGGAGACTTGAAACCAAACTTCCCGATTCCAGCTGAAACCTACGGCCCCCCTGGTCATTCTTTAGGACCAGTAGGCCCCAACGACCAAGTGGTAGTTCATGGCAGTGACATTGGACATTACGGACCTCCCCAACCGGACCCGAACCCTCGCCCGCCACATCCAGGCATACCAGCTCCTCCCACACCACCTCATGTGCTTTATGATGGATGGAAACCAATCCCTGGAGTGTCCAAACCAATATTTGATCATGGAGAGCAGCACATAGGAGGACCGATCGGAGACCAATACGGACCACCACCGCCCCCTCCCCAAGTCCAAGAAATCCACTTGAATCTCGACGGCAACGCTCTTCCTAACCACAACCAGCCACCTGCTTTTGCTGGGGCTCAAATTACTACAGGCTACTCTAGTGTCCACCAGGATGCTTTAGCCAATATTGACTTGAACGCAATCGTAGGTGGAGACTCTAACCACATCGATCAGTCGAAGACCGTTTTCGAAGCGCACTACACAGAACAAGGTGGCCCTCAGAATGACGCCCAATTCATCCAATCTTCATCTCTTACAACAGGACCGGAGAAACCAAGCGATTCTTATGGAGCGCCACCTTTAGATTCTTTATCAAACGGTCCGTACCCTCCGTCTATAAGACAGCAAGGAGCTAAGGGTCTAATTCCGCCTTCAGGAATATACGGAGTCCCACCTGGCAGCCAATATGGTGCTCCGCCACGACACTCTCAATCTCACTTGCCCATTCCGCACGGAACATTCTCCGGAGGCGGTCACTCCATCCACACTGGAGGCCACAATCCGAGACATCCAATCAAGTTTAGGGAATCCGTACCTGAAGGCCTGTTCCAGCAAATCAGTCAGACAACTCACCAAAAGGACTTCTTAGGAACGAACCACTTACACCAAGGTCCTGCGTACTTGCCTCCGCCGATCCGTGACGTCAAGGACGTAAATCACCAGACGGGCAACCATGGGAGCGGAGTGTCTTTGTCCATAGAACCGTCTAACTTGTACAGTCTACCTCATGCCGGTAGTCCCATCAACTTCCAGTCGTTACAGCAGCAACCTAGCAACTTATACGGCTCACCAATCGACTCCTACTCCGTTCCATTGCTGACAGTTGGAGATCACTCCGCTTCATCCTCAAACCAGAACTCAGTGACTGCTACAGTAGATGGCACAGTCCTCGCCAATTTGAACTTGTCTAGTCTTGATGCGGCTGCTATTCTGAAGCACTGTCCTTACCATGAAGCTATTCTCAAAGCTGCCAAATTCGGAGAGAAAATCCCGCAAGAATTAGCTTCAAGCTACGTTGCAAGTTTAAGTTCTTTAGGATCAACACTATCCAAGAACCAGCAGACATTGATTTCTCCTCAAAACGGATTTAACACACCCGTACCAGGTAGTGAATCAGTCTCATACAACACAAAAGATCTATCCACCGCCTCTCACACTCTCGTCCAGACAATTCTTCAAAGCAATGACATAAAGAAAGAGAAGACTGAAAAGAACAGCGTTCAGAAAGGCAAATCCATCAAAGACGAATCTGGGAAACATAACTTTAAACAAGACGACAGATTACAGTATGTGTCTCAACAGATACTGCAGACTTCCGAGAAGATCCGCAACCTTAGTGAGGAAACCAAGCAGCTACAGCAGAAAATTGTATCCAACAGTCAAAATTTGAACCAGCAATCCAAACCACATTTTAGTCAAACGGAAATCCCTGTCAGAGGAAAACACACCAGCTACTCCCTGCAAATCCAGTCGGCTGATGATGGGTTAAGAGGGAAGACTGGTCCTCCCTCAATACCACACGAGCAGTTACTGTCTGAAGGTCTTCTGCAGAGTATTTTGCAAGCAATAGAACAACCGTCTCAGCAGCAGCCTCCGAACTTCAAGCCTCAAACGCAAAACTTCAACTTCGACCAATCCAACGCCAAAATCAATTTCGAGCAGTCTTCTTCTTTAGATTTCTCCAACATTGACTCTGGCGGCCTCGTTCTGCCAGCCGGATACGAACCTATTGATAGAACGAAGGACAAACAAAATAGTAATGACCAAGAAATTCAGAGCAGCAATAAAGATATAAAACAGATTCTTAACAGCGAAATTATTCACAGCCATCGAGGGGACATTCCTCATTCTGACTGTGACCAGAAGGCTGACAATTCCGTGACACATACGATAGTTGTTCCCCCTCCTAATATTGAAAATGTATCTTCAGTTGACGACGTAGATGATAACGATGTAGCCGTTTTCTTCGGAGACTCCAAAGAGGAGAAAAGTGACCCGGTAACTGAAATATCGGTGGCCACGAGCATAAGCGAAAATGTGGAGGAGTATAGTAAAACAGAGTTCGGTGATAAGATCAAGAAATCATGAAATGGTAGCGTCGTGAGGTATCTAGTCTGATTTTACCAGTGAGCTGACAATAAGACGAAAGAGCCCAACTTTAACGCTTAATCTTTAGAATTCAATACCCAAATCAAGTTAAACTGGGTTCAAAATAGTGCGCTTTAAAGTTCTGGTAGGCATTCTCTATAAAGTCGTCTGTCTCTTTCTCCGCTGAAGAAATAAAATGTAACACACTATAAAAAAATAGTACAAAGAGCAAATCACTTTATTCTTTTCTTAATAAGGTGTGGAATTTGGGTTCACGTATTTAAGACGATCTGTTTTGTGTTAGATCCAGCCTTTGGTCTCAAAAAACTGGCTCAAAAGCTCACTGGCGCCATTTTGATTTTAAAAGAGGTGTTTAAAAGTTTGGCTTCTACCTCCCAAACGAATGTAACATAACGCCATCTATCGACGATTTGAGGTACATCCACAGTGACTGATCTATGGTCTATAGATCACACCACTTCTCTGGATGCATTTCAAATTATACTGACGGTTATTTAATTATTTATACCATTAACAATAGGGTAAGCGCTGCAGTATTTGGTTGATTGGTTAATTTATTTTTTTCGTCGAGCGAATTGTTGGATGTATGTACAATTTTAGTACAATATTTAATTTGTTTAACGGTTTTCATACTCATGTGTGATCGAAATAAAATGTATATAAAATATTTCTTTGTTTTTTCTACCCCTTTTTCCCATTTAGCAATCAATACATATAGTAAAACTGTAGAAGGTAGAATTTCAAGTTCCAGACCATGTTCCAGAGCTTAGTTTAGGTCAGTAGAGTACAGAAATGTAGTTTTTGAGATTTTGTCTGTATGTTAGTATGTATGTAGTTGCCCACATCTTTGTCTGCGTAGGCGATGATACAAATTGACTCATACTCCTATAGCACTCCATTAATCGTAGTCTCTCATTTGTACTCTGTCGTAATGGTGAAGGGAGGTCAACTTGTATCACTAAATAGTTATGGTATACAAGTAAACATTTTTTTTAAAACAAAACACTACTGCAAACATTACTCTATTTTTGAAATGATCTTTTTACTAGCTTTCATTTAATACCCATATCGCTATAGTAAGGAAAAAATCAATCGCCCCTTCCCCCTTTATTTCCATTTGCGGGCGCCATTTTTAAAATGTATATAGCCTATGTCACTCTCACAATTCTGATAAATTCAACGACACCTCATATGTCAAAAACTATCCAGCCGTTTGGGCAGCAGGACGTGCCAAACAATTACACATATATACATACTCGTACATACAAAAGTCGTAATAATCGCTAGTTAGAAAGACAAATGATACGTATTAAAACACAATTTTACGGATTACTTCGCGATTTATTATACCTCTTCAAGATGCAAGGGTGTACAAGCTGGAGTGTGACTGTGGCCTCTCCTACATCGGGCAAACAAAGCGAAGTATAGGCGTGCGGATAAAAGAACACATAGCTGACGTAAAACATAGACGGAACACGAAATCTGCAGTGTGTGAACATGCCTTAGACAGACCCAACCACTTCATTCGTTTTGACCAACTTAAAATACTTGCAAAAGAACGGCGTTTTATTCCTCGAATGCTACGTGAAGCCATTGAAATTAGAAAACATCCAAATTTCAATAGAGAAGATGGTTGGAAAGTTCCACCGGCATGGGATCCTATTTTAGCAAAAACCAAAGCAACACCTAGCACTGCAAGATCTCAAGACACGGTTAGCTCTTTCTGCGTAAATAGGAACGTAAATTAATATTATCGAGTGACGGTAGTTAAAATTTTTAAAAACTTTGTAATGACAAATAATACCTTAGTCTCCCTGTGACCACGATCGCTGTAAAGTGTTCGAAACGTCAGGTTTAAAATAAAATGTAAATAAATCGCGAAGTAATCCGTAAAATTGTGTTTTAATGAGTTCAACAATTCGCGTAAACGTAAGAAACAAATGATACATGTCACAAGGTTTTAGCTGTCAAGGTGAACGACCTTTTTCACAATAGAAAGATTTGTCTTTTATGCACGTTTATCTTGCACGTACTATAGCCACCTGCCATTTATTTCGAGTGAAAAGAAATCGTACACCCGAAACCGTCATCATGAGTGCTCTTGTTTGTTCCTGTATCTTTGGATGTAATATTACTATCAATATGAAAAATACCCTAGATTACTACTAGTAAAGTAAAGTTAGCCTATACAGATCCCACTGCTCGGCTAAGGCCTCACCTCAACTATGAGGAGGTATACGACGAGCCATACTCCACCACGCAGGCTCAGTGCGGATTGGTGAAGGGGTGTTTGTAAGGCAAGTTTGGCGAAGGTAGGCCAGTAGAGGTGAGTAGGTAGTAAGACTCCTTAGAAGGTTGAGTACTGAATATATTTACATAGAAAATAACTTAAATTTATATAAAAACAATAACAATAGCGACCAATAGAAATATTTACATTTTGACCAATAGGAAAACCTTACAAACTAAACACTATCTATCTTTGTTACACCACACTGTCCCTTTCTGGCTCCGGCGCCGGCCGACACGTGCCGAGCCCGAGCACGGTGGCTGTTACAAGTCTTGCGTGCGCATCGCGCGCGGAGCATATAAATATAACCCGCGGATCGGCGCCCGCTCATTTGCTGCGGCGGCCATCGAGCGGACAAGACACGGCGTTGCCTGTTACGACGATCGAAGGACGGCGCTGCATACAAACAAACAAAAGCTCTTCTCAGGGCTGATATCTTGTTTCTGTTATACCATCCTGTTTCTATGATAGCCCTTTTGAGGGCTGTTTTCTTCAGTGTTTCTGTGAAGAGTGCTTGCTATGGTAGCCACACAAGTAACCACCTTACTGTCAGATATATCAAGCCGCCTCAGGGCCTCTGACTAGGCTTGACGACTAATATGTATTAACAGATATTAGCCGAGACCAACTGCTTAACGTGCCTTCCGAAGCACGGAGATGCTTGTCATGGACGTCACTTAAATGGTCAGAATGGTCACCTATCCAATCCCGACCGTGCCGTGGGTTGCTTAACTTTGGTATCACTGCCAAAACATGTAAACTGTGGTTGGCACCTACATTAAGATTCGTTCAGCAGATTTCGAGTCTATAACGTGCAAGATCCATGCATACATACATACTAACATATAGACAAGAATTTCAAAACATACATTTTTTTACTCTACTGACCTAAAATAAAGCCTAGGAGGTAAGTAGGTATTTTAGATCGATTTTTAAATCAATGTACAGAACTCAACCTTCTACAGTTTTATTATATGTATAAAAGACTAAATCCATAATAAAATAAATAATAATTTTTTTTTTCAACGACCACACCAATACCTAACCCCAAACTAAGCGTGAGCTTGTGCTTTGGCGACTAGGATAACGGATAGACATACTTAAATACGTTTATACATCCATGACTTAAGTATCAATGCTCGTGCTCATCACACAAACATTTACCCTTTGCGAGATTCCAACCCGCAACCTCTGGTTTTATAGTCCGGAGCGCGGACCACTATACCAAGACGGTTGTTAAAATAAAAGGCATTTACATTTGTGATACAGAATGACCTCCTTTTACCATACGAGAGAGTAAAAATGAAAGACCACGACTATTGGACGTTGATAGGAGTATGAGACAATTTGTGTGTCATCGAGTCCACGCAGACGAATTCCCGTCAACCACTAGTAAATAAATAAAATCGTTTCAACAAATACCTAAACTCTTGGCTCCAAAACTACTTAGTATTTATTTGTTCTGTCTCTTCACCCAAACTAAGCGTGAGCTTGTGCTATACCACAGATTATATAATAGTAACTAGTAACAGATAAATCACTCCAAGGAAAATCGTCCATACCTACTCTTATAATAGCCTACAATTTTTGTCGCACACCGCTGCACCCGAAAATGTGCCTTAACTTTCGTACATTACGTTATTGAATTAAATCAAATTCCACTTACAAAAATTAATCGACTGTGTCATCCGGTGGGACTTTAACCCACGTCCCTTCGCTATCCGGGCGAGTGCTCTTACCAACTAAGCTACGGAGGACGTTAGTTAGTCGACGAATTTTTGCAAGTGCTTGCTACGCCAGTGAGTCGGCGTTCGATTTCATCAATACTTGGGGAATGTACCCGCATGTATCCAATGGAAATATTTTTACAAATATTTAACCATCAGTTAAGATGAAATCAGCTTAACTTATTATATTTTTATAACTTAAGCAATTATTTTGCAAGTTTTTACGAAATTAAATCAAATTTCACTTACAAAAATTAATCGACTGTGTCATCCGGTGGGACTCGAACCCACGTCCCTTCGCTATCCGGGCGAGTGCTCTTATCAACTAAGCTACTTGGATACAAAGCCTATTTTATTTGTAGCTTAGTTTGAAAAATTTTACAATGTAGTGTTTTACAAAATGTTTACCTGTGCAAAATTTTCACTTGTCCCGAAAAACAAATAGGATTGATACAAACAGTTTTATTAAGTAGTAATGTGGCAAACTAGATCTAAGATGTTGTTCTGTGCTAAATTATTTTCAAAAATGTCAAAAATCTGTGGGAACTTTCAGTCTGCCGTAAAATTATGATGACTTATTAAAATATCTAAAAAGTTCAAACATTCGAGACTCTGATAAGTTCATTTTATTTAAATCTGAGACTAATTCAGGACATAATATGCTTCTGGTTTCATTTGTACAGTAAATAACAGATTTTTAAATCATATTACTTAATAAGTTTGCATAAAAACGAATCGACCGTAACATTAATAATTCAACAGTGCGCCCGCCGGTTGTTGGCAGCCTACTGATTTACGCACCGCCGTCGGTGCGCTCGAGAGTAGGCTATTAACGCGCGCAAGTACATTAAGTGAGAGATGCCTGGCTATACCTAAGATTGCTACTGACTAGGATAGCCTCAGATCAATAAATATTTCATCTGAGAGGATAACGGATAGACACACATATTATACTTATCATTGAATCAACAAAGATAATAATTAATGCTGTATTGATTAAAAAATATTTTTAACTTTTCTAGGTAGATCAGTCTCGCTTTTTGACGAAGTAGGCTTGGGCAAATAATATCGATACATCAAAATATCGATATTTTTTTTGAGAAATATCGATATAAATTAGCGATATTTTTTCCCGCGATATATCAATTTTCGATATTTATTTTCAGATATCAAAATCGATATATTTTAAAAGCTCTGCTGTCTGCTCATGCGAAAATATGCAGTAGGCTATATTTTGGTTTAGTTTCTTTGCTTCAAACACAAACAAAAATTACACTCTATGACTTCCTTGTCTATGACAATGACATTGCTTGTTGGTTTGGTTGGTATCACTGCACTGGACCGACTGCATTTAAGAGTGTATTTGCTTATAAATTTGGATAATTTTGGCAATTTTTATAAAAATTGCAAATTGGGCAAAAAATATCGATATATCGATATTTCTTGGTTGATATATTTGAAAAATATCGATACGATAAAATCGATATTTTTTCCATTTTCCCATCCCTATGACGAAGTCGGTTATTTATTAACGCTATACCATTACCGGTATCGCGTATTACGTAACGTTAAAATAATAATTGTCATTTTTCTTTGACTTGCTTGATGACATTGACAGCTCAATCAACGGTAAAATAATAACCAATATGATAGCAAGCAAGCAATGCGAAATTGTGTATAATATATAATATTTACAAAATAAATAACACTCTCCCATTGAAAATGAATATAGAATTCATTTCTACTTCTTCAAAACCTATTTGCGAAGGGTGCTTGAGTGTCGACCGAAACTTGACTCCGATCCTTGGTACTGAAGTCGAAAGGTTTTTCAAACAGTTGCTTGACCCTGTTCCTTGTTATTCTGATAATGTAAGTAAATATTTATCTCTTTACTAATTAAACAAACCTGCATCAATAACTGTAACGCTGTATATTACGTTCAAACACTCAATAAAGTTATAAATTCTCCCTCTCACTAACTAGGTCTCTATATATTATAGTATTGGTTTGATAAAAAAAATTACAAAAGTTTTTGAACGGTTAGAATGTATGGATTGGTGCACAATCATAATTTTGTAACGTTCCCAAGTTTCTTGTGCTGCAACATCTCAGCACTAGCCTACAATTGTCTGGGAGCAGTGGTAAAGAGTTGGTTGTGCATAAGTGCCTCTTGTGGTCCTATGTCAAATAATATATAAAGAAATGTATTTATTTTTGGTCTTCAAATGCAGTTTTTTAAACTTTTTTGTACTTAATGATAATTTACTGATAATCAGTAATAAAAATTAATTTAATTTTAGGACCATCTCAATCAGCCATCCCTTCTTTGTTGGGAATGTACTGCAATCATCAAGCGGACTCTAAAGTTCAAGAAACAGGTCCAATATGCCCAGAGCAATCTTGTTTTATACAAAGTAAGTATATTCAAATACAAAAATAGATATGTAATTTTAAAACATAATAATTTTTCCTTAATATTATTTTGTGAATTGAATGCTGAAGCATGGCAGTTGTCATAAATATTCTTTTCAGCTTCACCACATCACCATACTTCCCAATCTATCCAGCCTGTCAACTCGTCACAATGCTCCTGAAAATGACCTTTACAATCCTAGTGAAGACATCTTGAATCTCAAAAATATTAAACCAAAATCATATTCACCATTACAATGTAAAGATGACCAAACCTTTAGCAGTACAAGTGTTGAACCGATACCATTTCTAAAGGTTGAGGAAAAAGATGATGAGACACAACATAATGACTTTGAGGAGTTCTACGTTGTGAACAATGAGGGTGGAGTAGATGACGAAGATTTAGATGTAAGTACTTTTTTATTTTACTAGCGGTTCTTGACTTTGTCTGCAAAATATGTCGAATATCCCATACAAATTTCCATTTTCAGTGCAATCCGTTCAGTGGTTTGATCTGTGCATTGATAGATCAGTCAGCCAGTATCAGTAATGTTTACCTTTTGTTGCCTGAGATTGAGATTTCAGATCTTCATTTTATTATACTACTGAGAAATGCTTGACTTCAGTCTCACTTTACGTAACTGATATTAAAATAAGAAAGTCATGATCGTCTTACCGTTATCCCACTTGTGCACTTGTATGCAAGGGCCTAGGGTCCGCTCTGGCCTATTATCCAGGATGTCAAAGTCCACAATCATGTATTCAATTTAGGACAGAAAATGCACTTTAGTTAGTTAGTTAGTTTGGCGGGGGTGTTTTCCGCACTTAGCCTCTTGATTGGGCCTTTGTGCGTTTGTCCCTTTACTCTTTTATTCTAACCACTTCAGGTTTTCCCAAAAGGCTAGCAACCTGCCCAGGTTACTACAGGCCTCCGGAAATGTTGCCGGGGATTTGAGAATGTCTGCCCGTTGCTCCGCCACGCCGGCGCACTCCATGAGTACGTGTTGCGGTGTTTCTTCTGCCTCCATGCATCCTCTGCACAAGGGGCTGTCTGTGACACCTATGTTGAATAGGTGTTTGTTTAGAAGACAGTGGCCAGTTATGGTTCCTACGGCTATGCGCAGCTTGTCTCTTGTTAGTCGGGTGAGGTTGCGGGCGAACCTTTTTGAGAATTCCGGGATTGCGTCCTTTGTTTGCCGACAACCTTCACCGTTTCTCCACTCTGCCAGGTGTGTTGCTTCAGTTTCTGCACGCAGCCATGTCTTTGTTTGGGCCTGCGGTATGGCCAGTAATGGCTAGAAAATGCACTTACGAATTACTTAATAATATCAATGATTAAATATTGTAATATGGTCCTCATAAGAAGGCAACTAAAGGCGAGCGAAGTGAGCGCAGAAATTGTTAAAGGTACACACAACGACCGACTGAAATATAATCACAAAATTTGAGCAAACCGAATATTATTGTGATGCCCAATTTTAATTATACCTTTCTTTACCAACTAGGCAGTATTAAAATCAACCACCGATGACCATGGTGACAACAAAACCGCTCTAAAAGAATCTAATAAAGATTTGGAAGAATTTGGTGAGTCTGATGATGAACCACTCAAGAAGAAAACAGAAGATTCGAATCACAAGCCAAGGGGGAAGAGAAAAAAGAAGACAAAGACGGGTATGATTGCTTTGTAACTTCTTTCTTTGCAAACCTACAAACCTGCATAGTGATTTGTAGATTCGACTGTGAGGAAAGAAATAGTGCATTTCTATTTTTTGCCGATAGCCCACTATCGATAGTTTTTCGATAGTTTTTGTCAGTCGAGGTTTGACTATCTTTGCTAACGCTTTACGCTTACGAGTTAAGAAAACTTACAGAAGAAGCGACGACGCGATGACGCGCGCGCTGCATATCCACAGAGCTCTATACTTTCTATCCGAACCGGTTCGTCTATCTAACAAGGGAGAGAGAGAGGTAGATGATGGAGTTCTACTGTTCACTAGTAAGAGTTCAACAGTTTTTACTTGATATGCTTGGGTTTCTGTCTATTTTTTATTTTGCATATGGAATATTAGCTTAATGTGACCCATGCACACATTTTGCAATTTAGGGAAGTAAGTAAAAGTAAGTATGAGACATAATGCATATCCTTAGAAAGAGGATGGATCAGTTTTTTTTTTTGAAAATTGGAAGATCACTTTTTTTTTAATTGCACTATGGAGTGCAAATAAATCAATTTGTTCCTTCCAAAAACGTTAAAACTATAAAAAAATACTAAATCGCATTTTCAAGATATTTTAATCTCAAGACAACCATGCAACATATAGTTTTATAATAAAAACGCCTGAATGACTTTTTTTTAAATTGATTTTTAAAACTGGTTTATGGGATTGAAAAAGAAAAAAATAATTTAAAAAATTCTGTAAGGCCTAGATTTTTTTTAATGCTGAGATGGTAGCAAATGAACGCCCTTATCCGCCATTTCAATTTAGCAAACGAGGCACCAAAAACCTGTATATCTATCTACAACGATGTTTTAGCGCAGCCTCTATCTATAGTCCGGCAAGTTCAAGCGCGGCCCTCCTGGCGAGCGTCAGATGTGCGGTTGGCACAAACTTTATCGGACCAATATTGCGGGGAAGGGATTCCCTATGGCAGTCGCGTTCGATTGGCGCTTCCTCGTCCCCCGCTCGTGTGACGGGTCGCAGGTTGCGAACGCACTTGTCGAACTATAAAGTAGTCCCAGTCCCAACATTAGTTTTATTCTGTTTCTTCAGAAGACAAACACAAGAAGAAACCTCGCGAGAAGCCAGCGGGAGTGGTGTCGCACCCGCGCGTGGCTCGTCGCCTCACGCAGCTCAACGTGCCTCAAGGACAGGTCGAGATGCGCGTGCTCAGCTGGGAGGAGGTAAGTAATAATAGTCACGAAGCTTTTAAATTAATGTCGCTAACGGAAGTCGCAGTAGGCTGGTCATGTCTGTCGTAGAGCGTTGTAGTAGGAAGGTTCTCGAATTAAGACCACGTCTCGGGAAACGTAGTGTTGGACGCCCTCCATCTAGGTGGATTGATGACCAGAGGAAGGTGGCCGGTGGTGGCTGGATTCGAGAAGCGGAGGACCTATGTCCAGCAGTGGACTGCAATAGGCTGATATGAACGGGCCTCTGAGTGTGGACTTCGGCCCCATGTACGCCTTCCAAAGATCCGGGAGCCCATGGTCCCGAGATAGGAAACAGACCGACATAATAATAATAATTTATAGGCTTTTCTAACTAGGATCAGGCCATTGTAACCCCCCGCATAGGTGGCAAAAACGTACCGACGCGCGCCGACCCACTATAACGGGCTAATTAAGTTGGGTGTTCTGAGCGAAAGAGACATATTCCATCAGAGTTATGAGAATGAAATTATGCATCTTATATCTTGCAATGGATTTTTCATCTCTCCTGTTTGGAAAGTTGAACTTTCATGTGTAGATAGCCGGATGAAAAATAGCTTTTCCCTCCCTGCCACGTAAGTGTGGACCCACTATTGCCCAAAGCCGTGAAACCAACGGGTGCGTTGCACTTGCCGTCAGCGACGACAGCGCCAAAGTGGGAATTTGGGCGCCGCTCGCGGACCAAGTGGAACGCCAAAATGTGCCGGTCGGGCGCGCGTCGCGGATATCTAATGGAACGCACCTTCGATTGCACCAAAATAGCAATGCACTATTTCTTTCCTTACAGTCGAAATGAAAAATAGTATGTTTAACTCGGTTGAAAGCACCCTTTTCACTCTCGAGCTATTCTCGAGTGAAATGGGTAGGTTTCTCCCCTTGTGTAACAATCTACTATCTGTAGGTGTCTTACGCAAATGTTCTTGAATCTGAGGCGAACTAAATTACACCATGTCATTGAGTAGATATTTCTTTGAATTACACTGCAACGTCAAACTTCCGTGCAAAGTACTAGTACCTAGTTATTATGTGCCCTAGGTAGAGGCGGAGCGTCAGAAGGCCCTCCAGAGCGTTGCGTACACGCGCCACGAGCACCGCTGCGAGCGATGCGCGATAGGGTTCAACCACCGGTTCAAGCTCGACAACCACATGAAGAAACACGACCCGGTGAGTTATCTATAATTTAATAGTACCTGGGCGAAAGAGCTCTGCTCGGTTACTACTATTAAAAAAAACCGGCCAAGTGCGGGTCGGACACGCGCGCGAAGGGTTCCGTACCATTAACTTAAAACATTAGACAGTATAGGCAAAAAAAAGTATATATTTTTATTTTATTTATAATTTCAAAAGTATTCATCACAGGATACCCGAAACAATTTTTAATAAGAGTTTCCGCGCCTGTTTCTGTACGTGAGTGACTTGAAGTTTATAGGTCTAAGACTTTAGAAATTACAGGGGGGGGGACATCCGACACGACTTTGGCGGGCTATATCTCGCAAATGGTAAAGCTGATAAAAAAGTGTTGTATGGAGCCTTACCTTATTTTCATAGTCCTTTTCAACGATACCCCACACAAGGGGTGAACTTAAAAAAATATTCACCCCCTTCTTTACATGTATGAGGAGGTACCCTTAAAAAGGGGTAATTTTGTTTTTTTGGATTTTGAAAAATGAGGTCTGTATCATAAATGTGAAGTATCCTCGAACCAAGTTACATGCAAATCAGTTCATAAACGTAGAGATATTCTGCTGTGACAGACTAGGACGGACGGACGGACGGACTGAACGATCTTATAAGGATTCCTTGTCGGACTACGGAACCCTAAAAAGCTTTATAATTGGTAATTATTAAAAAAACAAGTTATAAACTTGAATAAATCTTATGCCTTTAAACAAGCAATTCTTGTATGTTATATTGCGTATATACAGGGTGTCCGGGTTGCGACTAGCGATAATTTAAGGCCCTTAAATTTATAAAATTTTAGACACAATCCTAATGAAAAAAAAAGATTTGACAAAAAAATATTGTTTTTTATTTATTTATCCGGGCAATACCTTTTTTCGTAACATCAAAGAGGTCTTATCCAGTAACATTTTTGGACTAAGTAAATGTGTCCCAAATTAAGAAAAAAACATTTATTATTATCAAATTGCGAAATTCGACGACCGTCTTGGTGTAGTCGTTCGCGCACCTAACTTCTAAACCAGGCGGTTGCGGGTTCGAATCCCGCAAGGGGCAAATGTTTGTGTGATGAGCACGAGCATTTGTACCTAAGTCTGGATGTTTATATGTATTTAGGTATTTGTATCCGTTATCCTAGTCACCATAGCACAAGCTCACGCTTAGTTTGGGGCTAGGTAATTGGTGTGTTTATTGAAACAATAAAATTGCAATAATTATTACAACATATTTGCATTTAATCACTAAGTTTACAATTTTGAGTAGGCTGTATGGCTTGTAGTGAAATTCTTGGTCTCTTTTGAATACGTCATTGCGTGACGTCAGCGACATCTACCCGAGCTGTGTTACAACAGCAGTGGGCCAAGTAGTTATTCTTTACAGAATAAATTCAATTTGAATGATGACGCTTTCGCTATTTAACAGTATATAGTAGTAGTGTAGTAATAGTAGCTTTGGCCCGGCTAGCCAAAGGACGTGGGTTCAAATCCTACATGTGTGCGAATTTTTGGTTTCTTATTTAAACTTATACACCTTACATTTGGCACGTGAAAAAAAAACTTGCGCGCCATTTGCCATAATATTCTTATTTTGTTTGTATCGCATTTGTTGCTGTCTGGTCTGGTGTGGTATATTATTGTAATGTACACTGTTGTATACAATATATGTTTATATTTTCCTCGCAAGTGTGTTGAAAAAGTTCGTATAAAACTCGTGAGCAATTCGCTCAATAGACACTCAGTTGATTTACGCCCTCGCCTACGGCTCGGGCTGCAACCCACAGCCACTTTAATCAATGAGCAACTTTACTCACTTGTTTCATAATATACTAATAAGAAACTATGAATTAATCTTTGTTTCACTTGATAGGCGATACCGTTACCTTCCAAATAAATCATTTTCATAACTTTTAAGACCTCCAGATCCGTAGAAATAGCATTTTAAAAAAAAATTCAAATGGCTGCCATTTCAAGAAGGGGGGAGTTAGAACCCAACATGGGGTTTTTTGACGATTACATTTTATGATCTAATAGCCCATAAATTATCGCCAGTCGAAACCCGGACCACAGATTATATAATAGTTACTAGTAACAGATAAATCACTCCAAGGAAAATCGTCCATACCTACTCTAATAATAGCCTACAATTTTTTGTCGCACACCGCTGCGCCCGAAAATGTGCCTTAAGTTTCGAACATTACGTTATTATTCCTCTGCAGCTATGTGACCTTGGAGTAAAACTAATAAAGTAAGGGTTGCCTCTTTCGATACAACGGCTATTTTATTTGTAGCTTGGTTTGAAATGTTTTACAATGATAAAGTGTTTTACAAAATGTTTACCTGTGCAAAATTTTCGGTTGTCCCGAAAAACAAATCGGAATCGTACAAAGAGTTTTAATAAGTAGTAATGTGGAAAACAAGATCTAAGATGTTGTTCTGTGCTAAATTATTTTCATACATAGTTATAAAAAGCATAATAATGTGGGAACTTTCAGTCTGCCGTAAAATTATGATGACTTATTAAAAGATTTAATAAGTTCAAACATTCGAGATTCTGATAAGTCCAGAATTTTATTTAAATCTGAGACTCTTTCAGGACATATAATGCTTCGGGTTGCATTTGTACAGTAAATACCATTTGTATAAAACATATTACTTAATTAGTTTGCATAAAAACGAATCGACCGTAACACAAATAATTCAACAGTGCGTACGCGCGCGCCCGTCGGTTGTTGGCAGCCTACTGATTTACGCACCGCCGGCGGTGCGCTTGAGAGTAGGCTATTATCGCGCACAAGTACATCAAGTGAGAGATGTCTGCCCGGACACACTATATAATGAAAATAGAAGGTTTAGTTCTGTACATAGATTTAAAAGAAAACAAAAATACTTAGTTTAGGTCAGAAGAGTTCAAAAATGTAGTTTTTGAACTTTTAGGGCTCCGTACCCGAAAGGTTAAAACGGGACCCTATTAATAAGCCTCCGCTGTCTGTCTGTTTGTCTGTCACCGGGCTGTATCTTATGAACCGTAATAGCTAGACAGTTGTAATTGTCACAGATGATGTATTTTGTTTTTCCGCTATAACAACAAATACTAAAAACAGAACAAAATAAATATTTAAGGGGGGGCTCCCATACAACAAACGTGTTTTTTTGCCTATACTATCTGATGTGGTAAGTGAATGGTACGGAACCCTTCGTGCGCGAGTCCGACTCGCACTTGGCCGGTTTTTTTTTCTTTATGTTAGTATGAATGCATAGGTCTTATACGTTATAGACTCGAAATTTTCTGAACGAATATTGATGTAACCTACCACTACTTATTTGTGTTAGTCCAATATTGGAGTGGTTGTTGAAATAATTGATTTTCCAGGCCCGCGGTGACGCAGAGTGTTCTGCGTGTGGAACTCGATGTCAGGATTCGCACGCACTCGCCGCGCACCGCAGGAGGCATCGTGTCAGGCGAGTATGCCATTGATACGCCAATCCGGACAAGCGCAAGTAGACCTTCCGGATTAGCTAATCCAGACTCGTTGGCCTTGAAAAAGTCCGGAATACATCGCTACTTTGGGATAGAAAGGTCGTAAAAGCCATAGAAGGTTTATGGCTTTTACGGCCTTTCTACCCCAAGGCACAGAATAAGTACTAGTACTTCGTACAGAAGTATGACTTAGCAATTGTATTCAAAGAAATGTCTACTCAATGACGTCAACAATATGGCGTAATTTAGTTCGCCTCAGAATCAAGCACATTTTCGTGTAGACACCTACAAAAATCCATTCCAAGATAATTTCATACTTATTGCTCTGGAATATGATTCATAATACACTAAACCTATTCAGTGACGTAATATCACGCGACGCGATAGGGTTGACTGCTGCGAGAAGCTTCTAACGCCATCTAGCGCCTCTTTCTAGTACTTTATTCATTCTCGTCCAGCCAGCAACGTAGCCGCGCGGCTGCCGGTGAATAAAACGCGCGAGCGTGTCGCTGGCCGGTAGCGACACGCAACTTGTTTTAGCCCCTAAGTAAGGGTCGCCGCGCGTAGGTACGATTTTGCTACCTACGCGGGGAGATACACAGGCCTGCCCAAGGAAGCGACATTTAAAGTGTGACCGGGCTTTGACTGGCGATAATTTATGGGCATATTATACATCAAATGTTATCGACAAAACCCCCATGTTGGGTTCTAACTCCCTCATCTCTTTATTAAAGCCAGCAGCCATTTTAATATTTTTTACCTGACTGCGGAAGGAGGGTTATGTTTTTCGAGAGTATGTGCACTATAATATCTCCCGCGCAGTCGGCTTATCTCTGTTGAGATTGGCCACTGTAGTCCAAATTCGGCTAGGAGGACATTACTATTATTATGAGGCTATAATGATGATAATGGGTGTTGTAGATGGCGCTGCACGCTATGCGGCGAGATGTGGTCGCGCGCGGCGGTGGCGGCAGACCACGTGGCGCGAGTTCATGGAGCGAATGCACCTACACACACTTGCAGTATCTGTGGACATACGGAGTCGTAAGTCTCTCTCCATCATCTTGACCTTCCTGGCTATTTTAACTTAAAAAAAATTACCACAGAGTTTCTACACTTAAAAAGATTTTGAGCACTTAAAAACTTTAAAACCGGCCAAGTGCGAGTCGGACTCGCGCACAAAGAGTTCCGTACCACTAAAATTCGAAAAAAAAAACAATTTTGTAACCCTTTATGTATTATTTTAAATTGTGAATATCCATATTATTATTCTGTGAACATTCCAAACGTCTACCTGATGCCATAATTAATATCGAACAAAAAACGGCAAAAAACATGATTGTTGTATCGGAGCCCCCTTAAATATTTATTATTTTCTGTTTTTAGTATTTGATGTTATAGCGGCAACTGAAATACATCACCTGTGAAAATTTCAACTGTCTAGATATCACGGTTTATGAGATACAGCCTGGTGACAGACAGACAGCGGAGGCTCAGTAATAGGGTCCCGTTTTTACCCTTTGGGTGCGGAACCCTTAAAATTTACATGAATCTTGTAAACCTTTGAAAGAGGCAGACAATAGTGACTGCGTTTCATGCGCTGCTTCCTTTCAACACACGAACGTAGCGACATAATAAATTGTCAAACAATTACATGTCGGGGCTGGTGTCAGGATTTGGGCTCGAGCCTTCCAACATCGTGTGGGCAGACATAGGGATCGTGCAATGAGAACGATAAATTTCACTTGAACAGAGTTTATTTGAATTATAATGCTAACAGAATTAAAACTTAGTACTTTAGGAAAATAGGCTAGGCTCTATACGAAACGTAGGACAGTTCCGTGCGATGTCTTCTCTCCTCGGCGGCTCGATCGGAAGTGTGTCCAGTCGGGTCCGCCGGTATCGCCACGACTCCGTCGAAGCGCGCCAAACCGTAGTTGCGTAGCCTACGCCGCTAGGGGGCGCGCTTGCGTTCCGTTTAGTGTTCGTTTTCATGACCGGCTACGACATACATTTAATTCAATGAAATTCATTCTCTAAGATAAAATTTAAGTTCAGTCTCTCTCTTTCTCTGCTAAACAAAAAAAAAGAGACAAACTATATAATTTAGAACCGCCATACTAAGCTGCTGTCAGTTGGATAAGGAAATTAGAGAATCCAGAGACAATTTAGCAGGGATATCGTTCAATATCGACTTAAGTTAGTGACATGAAATTAAGTGGGGTGTTTGTTTTCTTTATTAATTGATAATTAATTAATTGATATTAATTATTGACGTTCATAAGTGGTATTTTGTGTCCTAAATAGAATAAATTATTTTTAGGGTTCCGTAGTCCGACAAGGAACCCTTATAAGATCGTTCAGTCCGTCCGTCCGTCCGTCCATCCTAGTCTGTCACATCAGAATATCATCTACGTTTATGGACTGATTTGCATGTAACTTGGTTCGAAATACTTTACATATAGACCTCATTTTTAAAAATACAAAAAATTAAAAAGATCTTTTTAAGGGTACCGTACCATTTGCGAGATATAGCCCGCCAAAGTCGTTTACACGGTACCCCCCCCCCCCCCCACCCCTGTCATTTCTAAAGTCTTGGAACTATAAACTTCAAATCACTCACGTAAAGAAACAGGCGCGGAAACTCTTATTTAAAATTGTTTCGGGTATCCTGTGATGAATACTTTTGAAATTATAAATAAAATAAAAATAAAAGCGTTTCGTTATTAGGTTATGTCACGAATGTGTCATTTATTCCTCTGTTATCGGCTAATATTTAAACCTATTTTAAACCTGGTCTAATTTTTTTGTAACAACACCGCTGAGGTTTGCCTACAATGCTTAAACTTAAAATAAGGCAATTTGAAATCTCGCCTAATGTCAATGTGTGATAAAAAGTGACTTATATTGTCTTATTATCTTCCTTCGCAGGAGTCTAGGCAAGCTACGGAACCACTTGAAGGACCACGGCGAGCGGCCCAAGTGCGACCTGTGCGGCAAGACGTTCAGGGACAAGTCGTCGCTGAGAACACACTTGTTGTGAGTACAAGGTTTATATATTATACAGTGTGATTCATCATCATCATGCAATCGTAATTATCTTCATAGTGGTGTACACAAAGCCGCACGTCAGACTACCCACTTAGGTTTAGGTTTAAAGATCTTTATTCTCACTAAGACTTAGTAACTAGGTCACTTACATGAGAACAATGCTTACATGTACAGTTACAGAACAGTTGTTACAACGCTTAACATAACACACACGCACGTACACACGCCGACTCACATGCGCACACACACACACGCACACGCACACACATACACACGCGCGCGCACAGATACAGACACGTACATCATTATAATAATAAAGAATATAAATGTTAAGATTGAAATGTTAAATTTTAAGATTTAAATAGTTATAGCTATGGAAGATTGGATTCTCCTGGCACAAGCATTCCTACAATGCTTAAAAGGAGTATCCAATTACTAATGTTATAAAATTTAAATTTGTTAACGAAAATAAATAAATTATTATTATTATTACATGTAGGTTAAATATGCATTCACCGTCGAAACTTAGTAACTAGGTCACTTACTTGAGAACAATGCTTACATGTAGGTTAAATATGCATTCACCGTCGAGACTTAGTAACTAGGTCACTTACATGAGAACAATGCTTACATGTAGGTTAAATATGCATTCACCGTCGAGACTTAGTAACTAGGTCACTTACATGGGAACAATGCTTACATGTAGGTTTAATATGCATTTACCGTCGAGACTTAGTGACTAGGTCACTTATATGAGAACAATGCTTACATGTAGGTTAAATATGCATTCACCGTCGAGACTTAGTAACTAGGTCACTTACATGAAAACAATGCTTACATGTAGGTTGAATATGCATTTACCGTCGAGACTTAGTGACTAGGTCACTTATATGAGAACAATGCTTACATGTAGGTTAAATATGCATTCACCGTCGAGACTTAGTAACTAGGTCACTTACATGAAAACAATGCTTACATGTAGGTTAAATATGCATTCACCGTCTAAATCACACAGTAGTATACAAAGAAAACACAACTATCATCACACACACACTTATTCACATTTAAATAGTATTGTAAGGTACGAAGCTCACCTAGTATTTTTTAGATAAATTAATCTTAGTTGGTATTACAAAATATTAAATGAGTGATTCATCTTCAATAAGATACTGGGCTAATTTTGTTTTGAATACATTGAACGACTTGATATTTTTTATATCTGAGGGTATACTATTATAAAGTTGTGCTACTGCAAAAGTTATCATCTTCTTACCGTAATTCGTTCGTGGTTTGGGTAAAACCAAGAAGCAAGCGCGTCTAGTGCAGTGGTTGTGAACCTTTTTACGTTTGATGAAAGTTATATTTGAATGAATATTTGAGTCCAGTTTTTTTCACTTTTACCTCGAGACCGCCTCTATACCCTACGCACTAACTTGACTGCCTAATTGGTCTAGTGGTCAGCAAGCCGTGGTAGTACACCACGAGGTCCCGGGTTCGAACCCCGGGTCGGGCCGAGAAGTGTTGAGTTTTTCTGTCTTGAAATAACTCGGACACAACCTCAGAGTCAGGAAGTTGGTGGTGTTGATATTCTCGTGCCTCGGTGCGCTCGTTAAGCCGTTGGTCCTGCGCCTGATCTCTCTACGGTCATGTCGGACTGCCGTCTCACCGAATTATGAGAGTGAAGGAACAGAGTGCACCTGTGTATTGCGCACACACTTGTGCACTATAATATCTCCCGCGCAGTTGGCTAATCTCTGTTGAGATTGGCAACTGTAGTCAAAATTCGGCTAGGAGGACTTTACCCTACGCAATAGAAGCCGTTTTCGTAGGGAAAATGTATTTTGCCGACTGTACTTCCGCCTGCGGCTCCAAAAAGAAAAACAATCGATAGTAATATTGTTAATGCTATTTTTTTTTCAATCAATCAATTCAACCTGTGTATTTGGTGTTACTTCTTCGGGTTTAAAACCAGCTGAACCGATTAACGTGATGTAATAGTAACGTACTTGACACTATTCAAAACTTATTCTGTAACCCTATTTCTCAAAAATATTTTTTTAATATCTACAGTAATTATTTGATTGTTAATAAGCTCTAATCTAAGCTCGATAAAAAGTAAGAGAGTAGAATAGTTTTTACCTGAAAAATCATTTGGTGAAAAGGGATTGGAAGTGTATGGGAAATACGAAATATACGAGGATAAAGTTCGGATTACTGCTAGTTCTTTAAATAATTTTCTTCCTGAAAAAAATGAAATGAAAAATGTTTATTGACAGAATAAAAATACAAACAGGTTTTACCGGTCCCCATACTAGGCATGCCCGTCCTACGGGGAACAGAGTACGATGTACAGTCGACAAAATTGAATCATGACCCACTTTGCCGATTATTCCTTTGTATTCATTAATGTAGTAAGGTTTTCTTCGCTGTCATGCATGTTGCACATAGTACGTTATAAATATGAATAAAAATGCGTCATTACGGGTTAGAGATCTATGCAAGTTTAACCTTTATTATCACTGCACTAGATATGTTTTAGATAAACCAGTCTTAATATGAATTTAAAATAAGTCCATAATCCAAACTCTTTTCACTACGAAGAAAAATGTATTATAATTTTAAAAATAAAAAACGTCGTGTGTCAGATGTCAAGTATATCTAGTAAGTCTGAAATTTTATAAAAATCTAAGTCAATATCTACAAACAAATCGTATAATGGCCAATTCGGCAGAACAAAGAGCTAAGAATAAGTCGGAACACAGTCAGAACCTGGATCAGCCGGCATGCTAAAGAGGGTACCCTCGAAGACAAACGACGACATAATCATGGCGTTCGTTGAATCACGAACCAACAGAGAGCGGAAATGCAACACTATTACGAATAACATCTTTACAGAAGAGAAATCATTTCGCTCTTCTCAACATGGTCGCTTAACTTCGTGGCGTTACGATAACACGCGATACACAGAGGATCACGTAGTGCCCAACCAATTATCCGGCTGAATTTCAGCTAACATGTGTGTCTGGATGGACGCCGGAAGTGTCGGAGAACTTTTTCAAATTTCTCCTCGTCAGAACACTATAAACTATGTCAATTTATTGGAAGAATCAATGTTACCGACTTTGCGAACAGTTTACTTGCGTGAAGAAGTGCCAGTATTCTCCTTTGTTCATGATAACTGTCCTGTGCATACTGCTAGAATTGTCGCGAATTGGTTTACCCAGCATGAAGATGAATTCACTCGTATACCATGGCCGTCTAGGTCTCCAGATCTTAATCCAATAGAAAATTTGTGGGGTTTGGATTGGGGAAGTGACATTTGTAGTCGTCTAATCGGGTCACTTTTCACTTTACCAATTTAATGCCACTTGTTAAATATATAACTAAAATAAATATTATATTCTTCAACTAAGTATACTGTTTTATTTCATCATGGCTAACACAAGTTCCAGTGGAACTTTTATGAAGCAACTGGTTCCCGATACAGACTTGGCGCCCGGCTGTGCCGAATGCCGAATATCTACCTACCTACCTGTGTGTTGCATTGCAACCCTTACCAAAGTTCTCGCCGATTTTCATACAAACTTATTCGTACAGATAGCAATCCTAGCCTTGTCAGTAACTGTCAGTGTCTAATAAAATGATAACAGTTCGTTTTTAGGAAATGTATGTTCAAGCTAATTTCAACCTACTTGTATAGAATGACAGTAGAAAAATGACCATAAGGTGGGTCATGATTCAATTTGGTCGACTGTACATGTAATTTTTCACAGCACTTGTTCACAAAACAGAAACATTTTTGCATGTTAAACAAAATACAAGCGAGACAAAAACTAAATTATTAATAGTCATTGGTACATGGCGACACGTGGGATCGAACCGGCACCTCCCGCATGAGAGGCAACCCACCACCAACGCCACCGACGCTCCTTAATAAATAACCAAGTCGAGACCATATTGTTGTCACTTCCAGCATTCACTCCGGCGCCAAGGAGTACGTGTGCGCTCGCTGCGGGAAGCAGTTCTTATTCAAGAAGGCGATGCAGCTGCACCGCGCCACCCACGACGCTCCTGCCCATCTCTACTGCCACCAGGTGAGGGTAGACTAGTATTGGGCGGGAAGCGAGGTGAGCATAAACTAGTGTTGGGCGGGAAGCAAGGTGAGCATAGACTAGTATTGGGCGGGAAGCGAGGTGAGCATAGACTAGTATTGGGCGGGAAGCGAGGTGAGCATAGACTAGTATTGGGCGGGAAGCGAGGTAAGCATAGACTAGTATTGGGCGGGAAGCGAGGTGAGCATAGACTAGTACTGGGCGGGAAGCGAGGTGAGCATAGACTAGTATTGGGCGGGAAGCGAGGTGGGCATAGACTAGTTTCACAGTCGATCCCGGTTAGTATGGACAAAGGGTGTTCAATGGGCCTGTATTGATCAATGTTATGTCAATCAATAATAAGGTACCCAGGTGGATATAGAAAAAAAAAAACAAATTTTATGCGCTTAAAATCAACTTTATTAAAACTACTCAATATTTGCTTTAAATCAAAGATCAACAATTGGTAAGTAAAACTAACCTAAAATTGTTCTTCATATTATTCTAATTTCTTCAAAAACTTCAAATTCTACACACATTGCCGGCTGCGCGTTCGGTATTGTATAGAATACATAGGCAAAGTATAAAATGAATATTATTTCATACATTACCTGATCGTTTTAGGTATTAATGCCTAGGCATTGTATACAATACAGGACTATGCACATTGCCGGTAACATTTGCACAAATTTGCGGTTTTCGGTCTTTTTCCTTTACTTGCACTGTAAGACCTTCCTTTTTGCCAAATTTCATGATTCTATGCCTATGGGAAGTACCCTGTAGGTTTTGATTTCCCTGCAAAATGTTCGAAAATACAGCTAAAATGGCCGTATCTTTAAATAGGGAAGATGACAGTAAGCAAAAATCTTTAAAATATTGTGTCTATCTAGAAAAAATTGTATATAAATTATGGAAAAAATATTTTTATTTTTAAGACGATTTTATTAGTTTATTTTAGAAAATAAAATTGCAAAATACTGAAATCCGCCATGTTTTATAAAACACCATTCAGATTCGAATTACGTCACACCTCAGTAAATACTGTCGCTATCAGTCACTGTCACTAAATTATAATACGAATTTTAACGTGATTTTGACTTTATCACTAACGTTTGAAATACGTATGTTTACTGAGGTGTGACGTCACAGTAGACGCCATGACATCCTGACCGCGTTTTGACGCCAATTTATGAACATTTCATTTAAATTGCATTTTTTAAAATATTACCTTTGTTGATTGCAAAAATAATATATTTTTTTGGAAATAGAAGATACCTACTTAAGAAATTTTAGAACACTTTTTTAAAATCTGTCATCTTGCCTATTGCGTAAACTTAGAAGCTTGATTTTCTCACAGCTTTAAGAGAGCGCAGCCATAAGTATTTGGTGTTAGTTTCAACTTGGTACTCGTATCTCAACGCGTTCCTGGAAAAAAAAGGTCTGAACAGACAAACGGACAATAAAGCAATCCTATAAGGCTTTCTTTTTTCCTTTTAAGTTACGGAACCCGAATAAAGTAAGGCCAGATCCGAATTACTGTTTTCTCGGTATGAATAAATCGGATTTTAAAACTAGACATCATGACCTCTTGTTTGTCCCGTGAAGTATGGCGCAGAGGGGTCAAGCTGTATCTCTGAATGTACTACTACTATGGAGATGCAACATACCCTAGATTACCACCAGAAATATACATATTTAAACTGTGATATGTACATCAAGATAAGTTCAGCAGATTTCGAGTCTATAACGTTCAACAAGACCCTTGCATATATACTAACATACAGACAAAAATTACAAAAACTACATTTTTGTACTCTAAAGACCTAAACTTCAGTTTTATTATACGTATAGATGATATTTTATTGTATGTATTATTTGCAGAGGTCGGAATTAGGTAGAGGTATTTATGTACTTGCATCGAAATGTTGATATTAATGTGGACCTTCCCGGGATTTCTAATGGACGATCCCGTGTGGCCAACAATATTACAAATAAATAATAATAAAAACCTCAGAGATTGACAATAGGAAACAAGTGAGCGCATTCGACCAACCGAGGTAAGCGAATGAGCTGTGTGAATGAGTAAACCGATTTATTGCTAATAGATAGTTTGAGTGCGGTAGAAAGAGACAAAATCTAGAACATTCCGGTAAGCGGGGAGTGCTCCGCATTTCCGCTATTGTATTCTTTTGTTCTCACAAGCTATGTTGTGCGAATTACAAGTGTGGCAACATCGCGCGTATTGGAATTTTGCAACTTCGGACATCCGATGTCATTGATGTAAGTTTGGCAACGTCCCGGGTGCAGTAGTTTAAATTGTGTAAAAGTAAATAACTTTTTATTTAAAAAATCACGGGATTTTTTCTGCACTTTAAAATTTAAGGCATATCCACTTTATTCTTTCGCTGCATGAAATCAGTGTAAGTACATGAATAACTGTACCTAATTCCGACCTCTGATTATTTGTTTCAGTGTGACGTCACGTTCAAGAATAAAATGACGTACTACCAACACATGAAGTACAACTTGAAACACGTCGACCCCGCGCTGCTCAAGTGAGTTAATACCTAAACTAATGTAACCCCGTCTTTACACTTGTAAGTTTTGCTTACGTAATTACTTACTTACGACACAGAATAAGTACTAGTACGTCGTACAGAAGTATGACTTAGCAATTGTATTCAAAGAAATGTCTACTCAATGTCGTCAACAATATGGCGTAATTTAGTTCGCCTCAGAGTCAAGCACATTTTCGTGTAGACACCTACAAAAATCCATTGCAAGATAATTTCATACTTATTGCTCTGGAATATGATTCATAATACACTAAACCTATTTAGTGACGTAATATCACGCGACGCGATAGGGTTGACTGCTACGAGAAGCTTCTAACGCCATCTAGCGCCTCTTTCTAGTACTTTATTCATTCTCGTCCAGCCAGCAACGTAGCCGCGCGGCCGCCGGTGAATAAAACGCGCGAGCGTGTCGCTGGCCGGTAGCGACACGCAACTTGTGTTAGCCCCTAAGTAAGGGTCGCCGCGCGTAGGTACGTTTTTGCTACCTACGCGGGGAGATACACAGGCCTGATTACGATAAATTTGCTAAAGTAAAAACTTATTGTAAGTCGCTTATTTACGATGAGCTGTATTTTTGTATGTGTAAATATTGCCGTAAGTTACTTAGATGTATTCTACGAATTACAAAACTAACTTACAAGGACTATAGAGTCCTCCTAGAATTTCGACTACAGCGGCCAATCTCAACCGAGTCTTTAGTCAACTACGCGGGAGATATTATAGTGCACAAGTGTGTGCGCGATACACAGGTGCACTCTCTGTTCCTTCTCTCTCATAATTCGGTGAGACGGCAGACCGACATGACCGTAGAGAGATCAGGCGCTGGACCAACGGCTTAACGTGCGCACCGAGGCACGGGGGGTGTTAACACCACCAACTCCCTGACTCCGGAGTTGTGTCTGAGTTATTTCAAGACAGAAAAACCCAGAAACTTTCAGCCCTGGGATTCGAAACCGGGACATCGTGGATAGTACACAGCGTGCTTACCACTAAACCGACGAGGCAGTCAGGGTATAAACACCGGCCCTAGATAGGTGTATAATCCGCAATGAAAGTATGCGCGTTTCCACATTCCATTCCACATAATATAGACCTCTGCCCAACATGTTTAAAATTATGACCGTGTCAATTATAGCAGTTAAGACAGGCATCTCTCACTCAATGTACTTGCGCGCGTTATTAGCCTACTCTCGAGCGCACCGACGGCGCACAGTGGTTCCAAATAAATAAAAAATGGACATTGATGCTAGAAGCTTGAAAATTTTTCTGATGGTTTACACTAAGTCAACTAATATGACAAAAAAATATATCATCCTACCACGACTACATCGTAGTAAAAAAAATAAGTATATATTTTTTTGTGTGGAAGAAATCATATTTCTGTTTATTTCTCGATACACTTAAAAGCTGTCAAGATGACGATTATATATGTAAGAAAACAAGTGATTTTGAGTATTTCATGCAAATATACTTTGTACTTGTCTCTGAGTACTTTTGAGTTATTAAGGGTTGAACAATATTTTTTTGCCTTAACCTATTGCTTAAACCATTTAATTAAATAATAAAATAAGATTAAAAATGGCCTGCATAATATATAAATAACATTAACATAATATTGTTTATAATTAAACACAAGTATGTACGTACAAATAAAATATACGCATATTAAAAAAACCTGTTTTTAGGGAAATAATTCAAAAATATGTATTGCTTAGTGCGCTGGCCAGCAAAAAGTAGCTCCGACGCGAGATTGCCAGAATAACAATAAAGCAATTGATGACTCATTACGACATGTACGTTCACGCACTGCGCGTGCGCACTCGTATGCATCAGTCTAAGCTAAGTGTGGTTGTGATAAGACGTGTTACTACTTTTTCTGTACGCTTCCATTAAATATTTCGTTGTTGTATTTTTTTGTTATTGTTACGTTTTTTGTTTTCGTTCTTTTTTCTTTTTAAAGTCCAGTCCAGCCAAGTTTTGGTTCGTTTCTTGCTCTCGTAAAATTGTCTTATTCATTAAATTTGAATTTATTTGTTTTTCTCGAATCGTAATCGTATTCAAGTTGTTTTTCATTTTGTTATTGTTCATATTCTTTGAACATCATATAATATGTCCGCATTTGTCACAAATTTAGATTTGTACTGCGCCCTTAAATCAGGTGGTGGTTTAAAAAATACTGATTTTTTATACAAGATTATTGTCGAACGTATTGGCATCGAATTGTCCTCCGGAGATTTGAATATTATCAAATCATTGTGTAGCAATTTTACAAGAAATGTATCAAAGAGATGGTCTGCTGCTAGCAGAGCCCAAAAGACATTTTTGCACCAAAGTTCAGATTGGTTACAGTCCGAAATTGTGTGGCCGAAATGTCAAAATATAGATTTAAACAGTGTTTTTAATATTAATACCGCGGATGACGTTCGAATTATTGGGACCGCGGAAGACGTTTCAATTATTGAGACCACGGAAGTAGATGTACATCAACCGAGTTCCAGTATAAATAAAAAACCTTTCACGGATTTATTCGATAAGCAGAAAAAAAGGCGCTCTCTCACACTTTTGGATCATTCTGAGAAAGAACTTGTTTATGCTTTATGTGCTAAACTGAAAGAGTCTAACAAAACCAAATTAGCGGCTATAATCCAAGAATTATTCCAAAACGAAGAAAAATGCCAAACAGTAGACAAGCTTTTGTTTACTAAAAAAACTGAAAAACCGTGCCTCCCTGAAGATAAAACGTTAGCGCTAGTTACATCATCAAAATTTTTCGAAATGGCAATATCGCAATTTAAAAGCCATTATCGATTCAGAAAATATTTTTGGACTTCCGTCCTATAAAAAGCTTCTGGAAATAAAAAAAACTTGTTATCCTTCAGAAGCAGATATAACTGTAACCGAATCTGGAGTTAAAATACGACTGCAATCGCTATTGTTGTATTAAAAGTTATTCAGTTTCATTCGGCAGACACAAAGTCACTAAAATATATGTAAATGGGGATGTGATGGGTCATCTTCTCAAAGTAACTATAAACAAAAGTCAAAGTCCGACTTAAACATTTTTTTTTTTCATGATCAGTTTGGTTCCGCTTCGTTTGGTAGAAGATAGTGGTACTATCGTTTGGCAGAATCCTACTCAATCTTCAACAAATTACTGTCGACCAATTGGTTTTAAATTTACCAAAGAAACGAGTGATTTGATCAAGAAGGAAATTGCTTCTATAAATGAAGAAATCTCCACTCTTGTCCCGACAATTGTAGAAAACCTTCAGATACATCATGATTTGCTTATGACTATGATTGATGGGAAAATTTCCACGGTGGTTTCTAATACATCTTCTGCAGCAGTATGTAATATATGTGGTACTCCACCAAGTAAAATGAATGACTTGGACTTTGTGTCAAAACAACCTATCAGAGATGACATTTACCAATACGGTTTATCCTCGCTGCATATGTGGATAAGATGTATGGAATGTATATTACATATTTCCTACAATTTAGATTTTAAAAAGTGGGCAGCCCGAAATGATGACAAATTGTTAAAAGAAACCAAAAAAAAATTGACCCAAGAAGAATTCCGGGAAAAAACTGGTTTGTTAATTGACATAGTTAAACAGGGATTTGGCACCACTAACGATGGTAATACAGCACGTAGGTTTTTCAAAAATTTTGAACTGTCTGCTAAAATAACAGGTATTCACCCTGATTTAATCAAAAGATTTGCAGTTATTCTTCAAGTGATTTCATCTGGGCAACATATTAATACTAGCCTTTTTAGGGAATATTGCAAAGAAACAGCAATACTGTATACTAACCTATACCCATGGTATTACATGCCTTCTGTACATAAGCTGTTTATGTACAGAAGGCATGTAATATTTGTGAAAGTTTTTCATTTATACCTATAGGCATGCTTTCCGAAGAAGCATCTGAAGCACGAAATAAAGATTTCCGAAACGTTAGACGGGCCCACACAAGAAAAATCGGCAGAGTTGAAACTAATTTGGACATAATCCACAACTTCCTAATAAGCTCGGATCCTTACATCACTCATATTAAGCCAAAATTTGTTCGATCCCATAAACAATTATTTCCAGAGGCCAGCGCATTAATCTTACACAGTGAATTATTTTCAGAGGAAACAGAGATTTCTCAAGAAAACGTTGACCCAAATACTCAGTGATTTTTGTTTTATATAGTTGCAGTCCATATTAGTTTAGTGACTACTAATCAAATGAGTTTATATTTCTTCGATTCAATCTTATAAACATTAATTTTAATATACAAAATTACGTTTTTACAACCCTTAATAACTCAAAAGTACGCAGAGATAAGTACAAAGTATCTTTGCATGAAATACTCAGAATCCCTTTTTTTTACATATATATGGTGTTCAGTGGTGAACACCCAAGTTGGTGCGACAATGTAGGTTGATGTGTAAGGGCGAGAAATAACTTCAAGTCCGAAATAAATATAAATCAGTTGTATTGTCCCAAATAGCACGTACACAGGTTTACACTCACACCAGGAATTAATAGAAGGAGTGCAGAGAGCAAATAGTTACTTAACAGTACGCGATAAACCTAAATAAGATCTAATTTCTATCCGAAATAAAGATCGCGAAATAAATAGGCAATATCGGCTGCGCAAGCGACGCGCGGACCGCGTTCAATGCATAGATCTCGACTGGAGGGCGAGCGAGACGTCGCACCTTCCGTGTGGCGAAAACCGCTGCGTCTGCTGAATTGCAACGCATAGTGCTTCCGCAAGTCGATGACGCTGTGTCGATATCGATTATCGATAACAATCTATTTTAAACATTAGGATAATTTAGTTATGTAAATAGTAGCTAGTAACTTTGTACATATGAAACTTAGATATAAATTAGGAAACTAAATAAGTAATTTTATATTAGTATTTTATTTATTTTAGTAAGTTAAGTGTTAGATTAAGTTAAGTTATAAGTTGCGTGTATTTGTTTTGTGTAAATAAAATGCTATTTAGGATTAATAATAAAATGTAGAATACGTGAGTAGGCTACATATATGATTGTCATCTTGACAGCTTTTAAGTGTTTCAAGGAATAAACAGAAATATGATTTCTTCCATACAAAAAAATATATACTTATTTTTTTTACTACGATGTAGTCGTGGTAGGATGATATATATTTTTTGTCATATTAGTTGACTTAGTGTAAACCATCAGAAAAAATGTCAAGCTTCTAGCATCAATGTCCATTTTTTATTTATTTGGAACCACTGTGCGACGGTGCGTAAATCAGTAGACTGCCAACAACCGACGGGCGCGCGCGTATGCACTGTTGAATTATTTGTGTTACGGACTACGGTCGATTCATTTTTATGCAAACTAATTGAGTAATATGATTTAAAAATCTGTTATTTACTGTACAAATGAAACTAGAAGCATAATATGTCCTGAATTAGTCTCAGATTTAAATAAAATTCTGAACTTATCTGAGTCTCGAATGTTTGAACTTTTTAGATATTTTAATAAGTCATCATAATTTTACGGCATACTGAAAGTTCCCACAGATTTTTGACATTTTTGAAAATAATTTAGCACAGAACAACATCTTAGATCTTGTTTTCCACATTACTACTTAATAAAACTGTTTGTACCAATCCGATTTGTTTTTCGGTACAACCGAAAATTTTGCACAGGTAAACATTTTGTAAAACACTATATCATTGTAAAATGTTTCAAACCAAGCTACAAATAAAATAGGCCTTGTATCCAAAGAGGCAACCCTGACTTTATTAGTTTTACTCCAAGGTCGCGTAGCTGCAGAGGAATAATAACGTAATGTTCGAAAGTTAAGGCACATTTTCGGGTGCAGCGGTGTGCGACAAAAAATTGTAGGCTATTATAAGAGTAGGTATGGACGATTTTCCTTGGAGCGATTTATCTGTTACGTAGTAACTATTATATAATCTGTGATTGAGATAACTTTATTATTTTAGCAGTAATATTCGTAGAACTTGGGTGTTAGTTAATTTTGTACCAAATACAAAATCCTTAAAATAAATTCTTTAAAATGACTAAGATTGAGTAGATAATGTTACGGAACCCTTCGTGCACGAGTCTGACTCGCACTTGGCCTGTTTTTTACCCGACTGCGAAAGGAGTTATGTTTTCGAGAATATGTACATATGTATAATTGTTTGGCACGCCCTACAGCCCAAACGGCTAGACAGTTTTTGGCATATGAGGTGTCGTTGAATTCGTCAAAATTATGAGAGTGACATAGGCTATATAGATTTAAAAAATGGCGCCCGCAAATGAAAAAAAAGGGAGGAGGGGGAATTGATTTTTTCCTTACCATAGTAATATGGGTATCAAATGAAAGCCAGTAAAAAGACCATTTCAAAAATATAATACTTTTGCAGTCGAGTGTTTTGTTTTTTCTATAATAATTATGTTTGCTTGTTTACAAATATTGTCTGTATCTGTCATAGTAGATTGTTATACAAGGGACGAAAGTGCCCATTCTACTCGAGAAATTTCTGGCGCTCGAACAAGTGAGAGCGCCAATAGCTTGAGAGTGGAATTGGTGCTTTCACCCGAGTTCAACATGCTATTTGTCATTTCGAATGTAAGGCAAGAAATAGTGCTTTTTTTATTTATTTATGTGGTGCAATCGAAGGTGCTTTCCATTTCTTATCCGCGAAGAGCCCGACCGGTACATTTTGGCGTTTCACTTGGTCCGCGAGCGGCGCCAAAGTAGGTAGCATTGCCGCTCGATAGTTCACTATCGATAGTTTTTATCGATAGTTGACGCAAAAGCAATAGTATCGATAGAATATCGATAGTTGAGGCAAAAGCAATAGTATCGATAGAATATCGATAGTCTACCGATATTATCGATATACTATCGAATGTAATAATAGTATCAAAGTTCAATATTAAAATCACTATCGATAGCTGATACAGCTCTGACTATTGCAATAACTATCGATACTCTCGATAGTGGCCTTTTCAATAGTAGGAGTATAAAGTAGGAGGGAAAAGCTATTTCCCACCCGACTAACTTCACATGAAAGTTCAACTTTCCGAACAGGTGAGATGAAAAAAAATATTGTCATAATTAACCTAACATAACTTCCACAGGTACGCGTGCGAGACGTGCGGCAAGAAGTTCACTAAAGCGGCGAGACTCAACGAGCACAACACAGCGGTGCACTTGAAAGCCACGCCGGTCAAGTGCACCGTTCCCGACTGCCAGTTTGTAAGTTCTCAGCGGTGC
Organism: Pyrausta nigrata; assembly: GCA_949316185.1. Lineage (NCBI taxonomy): Eukaryota > Metazoa > Arthropoda > Insecta > Lepidoptera > Crambidae > Pyrausta > Pyrausta nigrata. The sequence goes on along the minus strand of OX438964.1, from coordinate 7,459,491 downwards.
ATTTGAAAGCCACGCCTGTCAAGTGCACCGTTCCCGACTGCCAGTTTGTAAGTTATCACCGGTGCACTTAAAAGCCACGCTGGTCAAGTGCACCGTTCGCGACTGCCAGTTTGTATGTTATCTCCATTAGCTATTATAAGTTATCGCTGAGTGGTTACGCAACCCCGGTATGCGCGGAACGCGGGTTCAATTCCCGCCTTAGGTAGTAATTTTTCAAGTGCAATATCTAATTATCTAATCTTTAAATCGCTCGGCTAGCGGGTTGCCTCTCATGCGGAAGGTACCAGGTTTGATTCCACGTCGTGCCGCCCTGTATCAATAACTTTTTCTAAGTTATGTACATTAGTTGTCTCACTAACCGATGCTCTTACGGTGAGGGAAAACATCGTGAGGAAACCTGCACATTCGGGTGACTGAATGTGTAACCGTGATCCGAATTGGTATAAGGTCACGGAGGTAAAATGGCAGTCGCTCCCCTGTAGTTACCTGATCTGCCATATCCTGGATCGTGGTTCAAAGCGGACCAGGATAATGCTAAGATTATGATGGAGATCTAATCTTTATATTGCAAAGATAATCGGTGGAAAAAACTGTATTTCTTTCTAGTCTTAATATCTGAAGCGATTTTGATACCTTTTGATATAGGGAACTTGTATAAACATTTAGAATGTAAAAACAGTGTTAATTAACCATAAATGATGGTGCAGTATTGATCATAATATAAAATACTACTAGAATATAATAAAAACAGAACATACATGATAGTTCCTGTTCACAGTGCCAATCATATTTCCCATCCTCTTTTACAGGCCTAGAACTCACAATACAAAATAGGTGACACGCTGTATAGGGTAATTTTTGTAGTATAAAGCAATAGAATTCATTGTTGAATAATTTTGAATTTTACTAAAAAAAAATTAGTACATATTTATTTTTGATATTTTGCGAAACTGCGCAACAGTTTGTCGGAAGAGCTCTCGTGGACATCGCATTACTTACATTATAAATTTTTAATTACTATTTTGGTTTAGCTACGCTTAGGTTTAGGTCATAGTTTAAGGTTAGGCTTACAGGTTAACTTGACATTTCTTCTATGTATATAGATTTGATGCAGCAAACTCTAACGGTCTGTTTCACAATGTCCTGATAAGTTCTGGTCAGCGACATCAGTCCAAACTTTTTCAAAATCAAAAATTAAATTAATCATATGAAATGAAGTTTCATATTCAAATTGAGTTAGCGCGTATTTGTCGATAGTGACACAGGCCGGGCCCTTACACTGTTAACATTGTTGGTAACAACAGCAGCTTAGGAAGAGTAGGTTTACAATCTAAGTGCACGAAAACATTGCATCAATTCTGTAGGTTACGCGCTCGATGGCTGAGCGCAACATTAACTCCCCTCACCTACCCCCGCAGGCGTGCTCGTCGCGCACGGTGCTGCGCACGCACACGCGCATGGTGCACCGGCGCGTGCGCGAGCGCAGGGACCACGTGTGCCATATCTGCGGGAAGGCATACAAGGTAAATAAATAAATCGTTTATTAATTTCATTGTTACAGCTAATAATTATATATGATGTCGAACTACATATTAATAGGTTTAAGTCGCATGTCAAAACTACCCTCATGTCTAAAGGGTATTATAAAATTCTAAACTATCTTCATGACGAGAATGTAGCCTGCACCAAACTGATGTACCTACCTTTTTATTGTAACTTTAATCACTTTTTTATGGCAGCTAGTGGTGACTGAGTTTGTTCCGGTGCTTCTTCTCAGCACTCGCCTAATTGTCTGTGTCTTGTCTGGAAGCACAAGTAGGGCCCAAAAGATAAGGAGACATGAGCCAATATTACTGATTTTTAAATTTTGACGTTCATAAGTGGCATTTTCTGTCCTAAATTAAATAAATTATTTTTGCCTGAAATAACTTTTACCTGAGCTAAGACAAACCTTTATTCGTCACTGAGCGAGATTCAAACCTACGTCTTCTACGATTCTTCAGTCCCGTCTTACGCATCCGTGGTCACCGGGACGAAAGTAACTATCTAAATCTGCGTTAAACAATTACGAAAGAAAACCGCATAAAAACTTAAAAACACATGGTTTCCCAAACATAAGACTAATCTAGATCGATCAATCCTTATTAGTGATTACCCTTACATTTACAATTCAAGCGAGATCTTTAGAGCCGTTTCCGAGATCGCTAATTGTATGTGTTCGGGTTTCGACTGGCGATAGTTTATGGGCTATTAGATCATCAAATGTTACCGACAAAAAAACCCTCATGTTGGGGGTCTAACTCACCCCCTCTTGAAATGGCAGCCATTTTTTTTAAGAGAACTTAACTCAGAAATGCATTTTTTTTAATATTTTCTCAAAAAAAAAATTTTTTAAATAAATAAAAATTCATTAGGATTATGTCTTTAATTTTTTTTCATAAAATGCCCTTAAATTATCGCTAGTCAAAACCCGGACACCCTGTTTACGAAAGGAGCAAAATAATCGTGTTGTCTCTGCGGAACTACTGCTGATTTGTGATACATTACTATTATAAGTTTCCCGATCTCCTCTCAGACGAAGACGTCTCTCTCGGGCCACATGCGCGCGCACTCGGGCGAGCGGCCGTTCGCGTGCGGCGCCTGCAATGCGACCTTCGCCTACGAGGCCGCGCTCTACAACCACAACAAGCTCGTGCATCTGAAGGCCAAGGTACCGTGTAGTTATGTGCAAAGTAAGTGGTGACGATCGTAAAAGCGATCGCAGCGCGCCATGTGGCAGAAATGGGAATTATCTCGGTATTAACCACAATAAGCTCATGCATCTGAAGGCCAAGGTACCGTGTAGTGCAAAGTAGGTGGTGACGATCGTAAAAGCGATCGCAGCGCGCCTTGTGGCAGAAATGGGAATTAATAAATAATATTATTATTTATTGAACAAGCAAACATAATTATTGAAAAAACAAAACACTTGACTGTAACTCCCTCGCTATGTCCGGGAGTAATCTTTGCTTATTTGCAATAGTTCCTTTACCCTATTTAATACATATTCGTTTATTTCAGCTAAAAAGACCCACCGGGCCACCAGCAGACAGCAACAGCCAATCCACTCGTCGAGACGCCCCGGTCTTTGCATCGGCTTCAGATAATTTGTCTTCACTTATAAGCACTGTCAAAGCCACCAATATTTTTGGTCAACAGCAGTTGTGATACCTAGTTGTTATTATTACACTTAGGCCCACTTACTTGCACGTCTGGATTAGCTGATCTGGATTTGTTCACTACCTATTATCTGAGTTGGAAGCCCACTTGCGCCACTCAGGATAAGCTAATCCGAACTGCCACAAATGGAACTTCCGGATTACCTAATCCAGACTTGTACAAGTGGGCTTTCAATTCAACTCAGATAATCGGCCTTGAAAATGGCCGGAATAGCTAATCTGGACGTGCGCAAGTGGGCCTTAAAAATTAAAAAATCGTCTGTTTCCGGCTGGGACTTGAACCCAGGACACTTTGCCATTCGGGCGAATACTCTCCAACTGAGCTACTGAGGAATTTTTGTAAGCACTTGCTGCATTTGCCAGCACGTCGACCTATGCCAAAATGTAAAACTCTCAATCAATTTTAACTTTTATCAGAGTTCAATAACCATTAATTTTATTAATTTACAATTTAAATCTCTCATTTTATTGTGCAAATGGCGGATCTAATGTCAAAATCCATTGTGTTTTGATATCACATTCGCGCTTAAATATGAGATCTTGTAAAATAGTTACAACAATCTGAACCTTATAGGCTTTTCGTAAGGTTGAAAATTATTGAAAATCTAGACTAAATGTGTGAAGCCAGTCTTGACATGGTAAATGTGTGATACAATTAATATTTAACTGAGAAATGAATATATTTTTTTACATAAATTTGAGCGTTTTATTGGTACTGTAAGTGGACCTTACGTACTTGCTATGTGTTCCCTGTTTCAAACATATTCCGGTAGTCCAGCGACTGAAGAGTCGGCATAGCTTCGTCAAAGAGGTGTCACCCCTTGACGGCGAGGTTAATCAAGCTCGCTTAAGACTCTGGAAGGAGAGATACCCTAATTCATCTCACATTCCACTGGCGGGGCAGCTCCCCCCTGGGCTTGATCTTGGCAAACTTGGAAGTCTTTAATAGAATGCTAACACAAGTCGGCCGAAGCAAGGAGAACATGCACCTATGGGGTTACGCTGCGGACAGCGAATGTGTGTGTGGTGTCTCTCCCCAGACAATGGCACACCTCTACTGTCATGCCCCTACACCTGCACACGTGAGGACCTGTACAACGCTATTGATAATGCTTTGTTAGTCGCCGAGTATTGGTCTTCAAAAATATAACGCCAGTGTCTACACGACAAGAAAAATACCATAAAAAATATAATTTGTCCTGTAAAAACATAATTTGTCGGACGGGTCGGTAGTAGGGCTGTTACACGCGTCCTGTCCAGTCTGTTTGTCCACGGTTTACCTCAGAAGACTGCTACTAGAAATAGTAGATTATTATACAAGGGAAGAAAGTGTCCCATTTCACTCGCCAATAGCTCGAGAGTGAAAAGGGTGCTTTCACCCGAGTTAAACATACTATTTTTCATTTCAACTGTGAGAAAAGAAACAGTTCAATTCTTATTATTTTGTGGTGCAATCGAAGGTGTGTTCCACTTGATATCCGCAACGCGCGCCTAAGGCAGTTATAAGACGCGGTATTCAGACAGACTTACTAAGACAGTCTATCCCCCATCTCGCTTTTTTATCTTGTGAAAGAGCGAGATAGACTGTCTTAGTAAGCCTGTCTGAATACCGCGTAGTCTTTAGAATAAGTGCCTGACCGGCACATTTTAGCGTTTCACTCGGTCCGCGAGCGGCGCCAAACTAGGTAGCGTTTCCGCTCGATAGTCCACTATCACTAGTTTTTCTATAAACTATCGATAGTTGAGGCAAAAGCAATAGTATCTAGACTATAGATGGTATCGATAGCTCTATTAATATAAATACTATCGATACACAGGAATAGTATCGAAAGTATCAAAGTTCAATATTAAAATCACTATCAATAGTATCGACTCATACCATTCTATCTACTCAATGGTTCTGACTATTCCAACAACTATCGATATCGATTCCGATAGCATCGGCTCTGGCTATTGCAACGACTATCGATAGTTCTGACCTATCGATAGTGGATAGTGGCCTTTTATTCAATAGAAGGTTAGGGAGATAAGAGCTATTTTCCACCAAGCTATCTACACATGAAAGTGCAACTTTCCGAACAGGAGAGATGAAAAAAATTTAACATTGATGTGTATCAAATAAAAAATTCAAACATTCTATAGGTACCTACGTCGGTATTCCGCGATCTGTACCGTTACCATGAGTTTACGGTGGTTTTACTCGCTAGCGACGACGTTAAAAAAGTGTATAGAAATTGCACAGCGCCTCTAGCGGTTACTTGGAGAACTAAAATTTTCCAGTCGTCGCTAGCGAGTAAAACCGCCGTACACTCATGGTGACAGTACTGAATTGCACTTTGTTTCGTAGCAAGGTGTGCTATTTAAATAAGTAAATAAATGTGCGAAACGCTACGCTACGCTTACCTATGATTGTGCCTACTATTATTGTGTATTTTGCACAGACATATATCAAGGTATTTTGTGATTGTTAGAGGTTTAAAAAAATATGACGGCAAGGGATAATCTCAATCAAAATAAAAAAAAAATAAGATCGTAGGTAAGGTACCTAAATCTTTGGACCTGCACCATCATTTTAAAAATGTTAGTGTAAGAAATTTCAAACTCTACTTTAAAAATACAAATGGATTATAGGCACCTTAATGATTAGTGAGGGAGGGCATAGGGCAGCTAAACTTGCATTTACCCAATACATCATAAACTTATTCATACTGCGTGTTTTTGCATTTCCACTACTGACGCCTTGCATACCTGGCTAGCTTTCAATTTTAATGTAGCATTACCACTATCCTAAAGTCCTACGAAAAAATACTCAAACTGGGCACAAATAAAACAATGGAAGTAATCTCGAAATTATAATTCACACACCAAGTACATTGAGATGAGGCGAACTCGGCATAGTCCGCCCCATATTATGAAGATATTCAGTGCGCAGCACCCTTGACACCCTTGGCACCCTTGACACCCTTAGACGATGACAGGCAGTCGGCAATGATGCCGTAACGTATTGATTTCTGAAAAAAAAAATTAAGAAAAAATAAAGCAAAACATTTTAGGGCACGTCAAAAATATAGTATATTTTTGACGTGCCCTAAAATGTTTAAACGCTTATGTTGTAAAGAAAATGTTACGGAACCCTACGTTGTGAGTCCGACTCGCACTTTATAATAATAATAATAAATCATTTATTTCAGATTTGCATCCATAAGTGTTAGTAGCAAGGTGTTCTTATCCTTAAGTTAGTAAAACAATAAATTAATGCAATTCACAATAATAAAATAAAACAAAAACATAATAAAATAACATAATAATATTAGTGGGGCTCGCGCCTGTGCTATAGACATTCATAGCCAGTATAATGTCCTCCTAGCCGAATTTCGGCTACAGCGGCCTGTCTCAACAGAGATTAGCCAACTGCGCGGGAGATATTATAGTCGCCATTGTGTGCGCACTACACAGATGCACTCTCTGTTCCTTCACTCTCATGATTCGGTGAGACGGCAGTCCGACATGACCGTAGAGAGATCAGGCGCAGGACCAACGGCTTAACGTGCTTTCCGAGGCACGGAGGTGTTAACACAACCAACTTCCTGCCTCCGGAGCTGTATCTGAGTTATTTCAGACAGAAACCACGCACAGAAAAAACCCAAACGCTCTCGGCCCGACCTGGAATTCGAACCCGGGACCTCGTGGATAGTACCCAGCGTGCTGAACACTAGACCAACGAGGCAGTCAAGTCATAGCTAGTAGCTGGGGCATGAAGCTGCAGCCATCGGCGCATCAGCGGGGAGTCCCAGCGGTCAGCCAGCACGCTCACGATGCTGTTCAAGCTGCTCCGCACACGAGCCCACAGCGAGGCGCAGCGTTTGCGGATGATTGAGTAAAAGCTATCCATGTGCGCCTCAGCAAACATGGATGAAGCGCTGTGACGGGGCAGGCCGAACAACATCCTGAACGCGTTTGTTATATTGTACGCGGAGGGCGCTGTATGTCCTCTGCGTAAAGATTACAGTACTGCGCGTGCTAAATTTGTTAATTAAAAAAATAATTAATAAAATTTAGCAGGCGCAGTGCTGTAATCTCGCTCGCCACCGCCCCAGATTATATTATAGTTACTACACCGCGGACACGGACTGAACGCCTTGGTTTGGCCTAGTAGGCAGTACTTATTCTGTGGCACCTAACCCTAGGTATACAAAATGTCCATGTCTCGCGGCGTCATTTGCGTTGCGAATGCAAGCAGCTGCAATCAATTTTGTAGGTACATACACGTTATAAACAAAATGCCGCGTCGTGGACAGAATGTCTACGCAAGAGGTTTTGAAAATAAAGCAATGATAATAAGTAGGTAGAATAAGTAGGTGTCTATGTTAAGTCACTACGAGTGTCACTACCCCGCCCTTGTCAACAGATAAAAAACCTGAAAAATTACTAGTAAGTCATTTTTCCAATTTTTAAGTTGACTGGCAGAGAACTTCCTTTGACTTATTTAAATAAAAATTACTTACCAATTTATTCAGAAGCTACTCTCGATCCCCAGTCTGAATAGACTTGTTAATGCAAACAAGTAAATGCATATCTGCTCAGTACGAGAATATTATTGAAATGTATACATAACATCGTCAAAAACAGTATATCAAGGAGATGATTGTACACTGAATGAGACAGTAACTCATAGAGGTCAATATGAATCCCAGCTACAGCAAAACTTAATTCCCTGGACACATTCATTTTCTCTTCGCACTACTTCGCACCGAACCGAAATGAACAAGCGATCAATAATTTCGGCCAGAGACTAGAGCCCTGCTGCGTAATGGTGCGTCCCTGCCTCATTCTGCCCAAAGATTCGGTTCCCTGCTAAATATCGAATACCTATCGACAAGTTTTCGCATCACTAATCACTACTGTCAAATACAAATTATACAAAACATAACCTCAAAAAATGCAAATGCTCGTAAACAAAACACCAAAATGAGTCTTCTAAACCTTTTTAAGCGATTACAAATAGCTCATATAAACAAAAGAGTGCGGTTTTACGCTCAGGAGTACACGCCGAAACCGCTGAGAAGTCTTAAAGGGAAATCTACTCGGAATACAGTGCAGTATTATGTTGATTCTTGTAGAGTGAGAACTGTCGCTGGGAATGGTGGAGATGGGTGTATTTCCTTCCTCAGCGCGTGGTGTAAGGACCACGCAGGGCCTGACGGGGGCGACGGAGGGCATGGGGGACACGTTATTTTTCAGGTAAGGTCATATTTTATGTTTGTCAAAACGTCAGGTTATGTTACGAAAATACAAAGTTGCAGCCTTTTGATTTGGCTTAGTTCCGTACCCCAGTGGCTCAGCCACATAAAATGAGGGGTCCAGGCATTTAGGTCCTGCAATTGACACTATAACCTTGTGCTATTTTAGCCCTAAATTCTATTTAAGCCAAAATAATAATAAATCGTTTCAACAAACACACCAATTACCTAGCCCCAAACTAAGCGTGAGCTTGTGCTATGGTGACTAGGATAACGGATAGAAATACTTAAATACATATAAACATCCATGACTTAGGTACAAATGCTCGTGCTCATCACACAAACATTTGCCCCTTGCGGGATTCAAACCTGCAACCGCCTGGTTTAGGAGTCTGGTGCGTGTACGACTACACCAAGTGTCAAGTATCAAGTAGTCAAAAATATAAGTAATTTATTTAATTTTAGACAATGAATGCCTCGTTAAAACATCAATAATATAAATTAATATTGGCCCACATGGGGCCAGATCATGCCTCGTTATTTTTAGGGCCCTAGTAGTTGTTTAGATGTAAGTACAGTAGAATTATTATGACTCCGCCTATATTGACGAACCGCCTATTATGTCGTAATTACACAACAAAGTTTGGTTTTTCTTTCAAAAAGAAAGTTTCTTTGTACGTCAATTTTGAAATAACGAGAGATTTTAGAGAGTTTTAGAAAAGATCAAGTCTTATGTCGAGCAGTTGACGATATTCAAAAAGTGATACGTTGATGAAAATACATTTGTAAAAGTGAAGAGGACAAATAATAAACACAACTAGTTGAAAGATGAGTATTTTATTTTATAATAAACACAATTTCATAAGTAAATAGATATTTTCATAGGATAAAGAAGACTTCGCATCCAGAGAAAGTTCCACAGTCCGCTTAGTATGACGTGTTTGTCAATTCCCTTCAATGTCATTGTAAACGGATTCCACTGTAGTTATAATTTACTAGTTACCTGACCCGGCTTTGTTTTTTTTTTAACATACAGATACTTACATTGAAAATAGTGATAGGCTTATGTTTAATTCCACCATAGTTACATACTTTCTTCTCTATAATAAGGATATAAACAGCTATCAGCTGTTTCAAGTGCCTTCCTTATAAATTGAATAATAATCCCGGCAACCAGTCCAGCAATTTCCCATCCATAGATCCAGTATTAGTTCCCATATAATCCGCAATAGTCCTTGCACCTAGCGGGTGCTGTCTTTGGCTGTACCTTCTTAATAGTGCAGGTAAAGATAGTATCCACTAGGTGTACATATCCCAACACATTATCATATCTCACAGGGGCCTCTTCGTGTTGGATACGTATCCCCACATACACATTCCAAAAGGACCCACCTCTTGCTGTGATTTTCCGCAGGAGATATACAAATAATTATAATATTTAACCCATATTATGACAACTTTCAGGCGACCCACAGTGTGAAGAGTTTAAACCACTGCCGGACAGTCATCCAGGCGAAGCACGGTGAGAGGGGATTCAATAAAGACTGCAACGGGAAGAATGCTGACCATATCATAGTTTCGGTACCATTGGGTAAGTCGGTTGTTAATCACCAGACTGTTTTTGAACAGTGTATAGTTTACGCATGAATAAAAATGATAATAATAATAATAAGCCTTTATTCTGAAGACAAGGATTACAATACAAGTTACAATACAGAGTATTTTCTCATTTATTTATAGGATATCCCTGATTTCAGTGTGCCTCTTGGCATAGGCCTCCTCTAACGCCTTCCATTGAGTCCTATCTCTTGCAACTCTTCTCCAGTTTGGACCTGCTGTCGGTTTTATGTCGTCCTCCCATCTGACAGATGGTCTACCGCGACTGCGCTTCCCATCTTTTGGGTACCATTCCGGCACAGCTTGGCTCCATTTTCAATAAAAATAAGATGTGTGTTAAATATTTCTTAAGATATTTAAAGCTAGTGGCATCCCATGACTTCTGCGCCATATCTAATTCGGTTCAGCTGTTAAGGCGTGGTGCAGTAAGCTGAAGTGGCAGTGTGCTGGTCATGTCTGTCGCAGAACTGACGAACGTTGGAGTAGGAAGGTTCTCGAATGTAGACCACCTCTCGGGAAACGTGTTCGACGCGTCACTGCTAGGTGGACCTCGACCAGCAGTGGACTGCAATAGGCTAATATGATGTTAAAGCGTGAAAACTCTGCAGTCAGACATCTGAGCCAGGCAAATAAGTGTTTTCTTGCTTTCCTCATACAGGCACAATAATAAAAGACGCGTCGGGGCGCGTGTTGGCGGACCTGAGCCAGGAGGGGGTGATGTTCGTGGCAGCGCGCGGCGGCGCGGGTGGCAGGGGCAACAAGTTCTTTCTCACTGACACTGATCAGGTATGATAGTTTACCATTTTTAGGGTTTCATACCTCAATAGGAACAAGCAAACATAATTATTGAAAAATAAAACACCTGACTGCAAAAAATATTATATTTTTGAAAAATGATTTTTCACTGTCTGAAAGCCAGATTGCTATGATAAAGAAATATCATTTTATGGATGTCCATTCCTTTGTACGCCCTACCAGTCAGATGTTATCAAGCCGCCCTAGGGCCTCTGACTAGGCTTAACGACTAATATCAACAAATATTAACCGGTACCAACTTCTTAACGTGCCTTCCGAAGCTCGGAGATGCTCGTCATGGTCGTCACTTAAATGGTCGGAATGGTCACCCATCTAATCACGACCCCGCCGTGTGTTGCTTAACTTTGGTATCACTACCAAAGCGCTGCGCCACAAGCATCTCAACCTAGTCGGGTGTAATAATAGTTGCCTTGTTCTCACCCAAGGCCCCCGACATAGCCGAGCTAGGCGCGACTGGCGAGACCCACTCGTACACGCTGGAGGTGCGCTCCATGGCGCACGTGGGCCTGCTGGGCGTTCCCAACGCCGGCAAGAGCACCCTCCTACGAGCGGTGTCCAGGGCCCGACCTGCGGTCGCGCCGTATCCCTTCACTACGCTGCATCCCCACATAGGTCAGTAAATAAATAAAATAAATAAATGAATTGTTTCAACAAACACACCAATTACCTAGCCCCAAACTAAGCGTGAACTTGTGCTATGGTGACTAGGATAACGGATAGAAGTACTTAAATACATATAAACATCCATGACTTAGGTGCAAATGCTCGTGCTGATCACACAAACATTTGCCCCTTGCGGGATTCGAACCCACAACCGCCTGGTTTAGAAGTCCGGTGCGCGAACGACTACACCAAGACGGTCGTCAAAGTATTAGTACACACTGGCAGGCCTGTCTCACTCCCCGTGTTGGTACCAAAAACGTACCTACGCGCGGCGTACTGCTGCGGCACTATAATCTAGTGGGGACTCGCGAGCAAGCGATGACACACGCGCGCGCTTTATTCACCGGCGGTGTGCGGCGCTACGTTGCTGGCTGGACGAGCATGAGAGAAGTGCTCGTAAGGTGCGCTAGATGGCGATAGTAGCTTCTTGTTAGCTTTCAATACGTCCTCGATGCTTTCAACCCTATTGCCCCGCATGTTCTGACATCCTTGAGTAGGTTTAGTGTATTATGAATCGTTATGCAGAGTTATAAGAATGAAATTAGCTTGCAATGTATTTCAGTAAGCGTCTAAACGAAAACGTGCTCGACTCAGAGGCGAGTTAAATTACACCATATTTTCTAAGACATTGAGCAGACGTTTCTTTGAATACCATTGCAGAGTAATACTTCGTACGTAGTACTTGTATTTATTCTGTGACTCTGATCAAACATTTGTAAAATATTTCAATCGGATACATGTGGGTAGATTCCCCAAGTATTGATAAAATCGAACGCCGGCTAACTGGCGCAGCAAGCACTTACAAAAATTCGTTGACTGACTAACGTCCTCCGTAGCTCAGTTGGTAAGAGCATTCGCCCGGATAGCGAAGAGTCGTGGGTTCGAGTTCCACCGGATGGATGACACATTCAACACACGTGACATAGTCACAATATTTGTGCACTCGCGCCAAATCCTAGATCATGGTCCAAAGGGGCCCAGGGTCCTCTTAGGACCATGATCCAGGATATGGCAGATTTGGTAATTATAGTGGAGCGACTGCAGTCTTACCTCCGCGACCCTGTTAACAGGGGAACCTGACCAGTTTGAATCACGGTTAGACATTCAGTCGCCCGAATGTGCAGGTTTCCTCACGATGTTTTCCCTCACCGTAAGAGCATTGTTTAGTGAAAACACGAATGTACCTACATCGTTCAGAAAAAGTCATTAATATATGGCGGAACGTGAGATCGAACAATTTAGAATCACAAAAACTCAAAATATCTGATTTTGTTAGTTGGATCATTTTTGCATAAATCAGTCCCTGTCAATCGATGTCTAGTTCATTAGAATCTTGCACTTGCGTCTATTGAGCTTGTAAAAAACTCCTACTAACTTCGACTGCCCTGGTGTTTTTATGGAAACTGACAATTGGTATCCGGTTAACAAGACCCTTGCCTTTGGGGTTTCAAAGAGTTCCAACTAACTTCAGGTGCCTTGGTACATTTTCTACACTAATATTATAAAGAGGAAAGGAATTTGATTCTTTGTTTGTTTATATTGAATACGCTCCGAAATCACTAGACCGAATCAAATGAAATTTGGTACAGAGATAGTTTGAGACCCTGGGAAGGACATAGGCTACATCTTATCGCGATATAAAATAATCAGGGGGTGAAATGGGGGATGAAAGTTTGTATGGCGGGCGACGTCGCAGGGAACTGCTACTATGTTATATAGGAATTTTAGAGGAGTCAAAACATGAGGGCATCCTAAATATATTATTGCACTTGAAAAAATGACCGCCAGAGGCAGGAATCGAACCCGCGTTCCTCGCATGCCGGGCGATTGCCTAACCTCTCGGCCACCCTGGCGTTGGCAGAGCCTGTCGAAATTTTCAAGTGCTTCTTAACGCTGTAATGCCGCGTTGCTTTCATCAATGTTATTGGGATTACACCCTCAACACTCGAAAGAAATACTTTTGAGGGCATCCTAAAAATCGGTGTTAAAAATTAAAATATTTTCCTTTCTTTTAGGCATGGTACCGTATGATGACTACGAGCAGGTAGCAATAGCAGACTTGCCGGGTTTGATACCCGGTTCACACAAGAACCATGGCTTAGGTAAGTTCAACATTTACCATTTTGTCTTGTGGTGGAGTGGCACGTCGGTTTTCTGGAGGTCGCCACCTCTGAGGTTTTAAGTTCGATTTCGCGGTCATCGATATAGTAAATAAAAACGTATTTTCTACATTTATCCCGGGACTGGATCAGATTTTTAATAAAGTTGAATATTTCAAAAATGGAGCATTAAATCGAAATAAAATCTTGGAAATTCATTTTAAAAGACCTACTCAACGATACCCAACACGATGGAGTATGTATTACATACTTACATACTTTATTCATTTTATCCACAGGTATCCAGTTCCTTCAACACGTAGAAAGGTGCAGGGGCCTCATATACCTTCTAGACGGCTCTGCCGACCCATTAGAACAATACGAATCGCTGTCCTACGAACTGACGCAATACAACGCGGACTTGACCCAACGGCCTCACTGTGTAGTGGTCAACAAGATTGACCTGCCCGAAGCAAGGAAAAACTTTGAGGAGATCAAGAAAAATATGAAGGTCATCGGCATATCGGCGAAGACTGGACTGAATTTGATGGAGTTGCTAAGAGTTGTCAGAGAGATGTATGATAAGGGAGAGAGATGAGTTAACGTACTGGATGACGGGGTTTTGTGAGAAGACAACGTATTTGTTTCTTACGTTTACGCGAATTGTTGAACTCATTAAAACACAATTTTACGAATTACTTTGCGATTTATTAATATTTTATTTAAAACCTGACGTTTCGAACACTTTACAGCGTTCGTGGTCTGTCTCCCTGTGACCTGTAAAATGTAAATAAATTGCGATGTAATCCGTAAAATTGTTATATTTTTATAACTTGAGCAATTATTTTGCAAGTTTTTACGAAATTAAATCAAATTTCACTTACAAAAATTAATCGACTGTGTCATCCGGTGGGACTCGAACCCACGTCCCTTCACTATCCGGGCGAGTGCTCTTACCAACTAAGCTACGGAGGACATGCGGGTACATTCCCCAAGTATTGATGAAATCGAACGCCGGCTCACCGGCGTAGCAAGCACTTGCAAAAATTCGTCGACTGACTAACGTCCTCCGTAGCGTAGTTGGTAAGAGCACTCGCCCGGATAGCGAAGGGACGTGGTTTCGAGTCCCACCGGATGACACCGTCGATTAATTTTTGTAAGTGAAATTTGATTTAATTCCGTAAAATTGTGTTTTAATGAGAAAACATATTAACGCCGTCTGAAAGAAGATAATTAGATAAATAAATACATAAATAAACAAAACATTTTTAGAAATTTGATTTGTACAAGTCAACACTTGTAAATAAATGTGACATTTATCGAAATATACATAACTGCTGTACTCAGAGACGTCAATTAAAGTTAATCCTTCCATAAGTCTCATGCCGTCCTTTTCTATTTCATTAACGTTTTGGTTTAGTCGCACGCGCCTCGGACTTTCGGGTTTGAACCCGCAAGGGGCAAATGTTTGTGCGACGAGCATTTGTACCTAAGTCATGAATGTTTATAAATGTATATACATTTAGTATGTCTATCCGTTATCCTAGTCACCATGGCACAAGCTCACGCTTAGTTTGGGACTAGGTAATTGGTGTGTTCGTTGAAACAATTGATTTATTTATTCATACTAACAAAGAAAGTGACAGAACGAGACTTAATAAAAGAATAAATTTAATTGACGTCTCTGAATGAGGCAGTAAGTGTTTGTTTATTTGTTGTTAGTGTTTGATATAGATAGTAAATTAGGAAATAATATTCGAATAATTTATGTAAAAGCAAGGTTTAAAAAATAAAGTTACAAACAAATAATTTTTGATGTTTTAGTAATAACAAATTATGATGATGATGTCCTCCTAGCCGATTTCGACTACGGCGGCGTATCTCAACAGAGATTAGCCAACTGCGCAGGACATATTATAGTGCACAAGTGTGTGCGCAATACACGGGGGCACTCTCTGTTCCTTCACTCTCATAATTCGGTGAGACGGCAGTCCGACATGACCGTAGAGACCAGGCGCAGGACCAACGGCTTAACGTGCTTTCCGAGGCACGGGGGTTAACACCACCAACTTCCTGACTCCGGAGCTGTCTGAGTAATTTCAAGACAGAAAAACCCAAACACTCGGCCCGACCCGGGATTCGAACCCGGGACCTCGTGGATAGTACCCAGCGTGCTGACCACTAGACCAACGAGGCAATCAAATTATATATCCAGATTTAATTATAAAAGAGACATCCATAAACCATAAACTCCACGCAAAAAACCTATAGATACACATTTCAGAACAAATAGTTTGAAACAAATTGACGACCGTCTTGGTGTAGTCGTTAGCGCACCGGCCTACTAAACCAGGCGGTTGCGGGTTCGAATCCCCCAAGGGCCAAATGTTTATGTGATGAGCACCGTACCTAAGTCATGGATGTATATATGTATTTAAGTAATTCTATTTTCTACAAACTTTAGCTTTCAAATATTTGTAAGGATTCTTGCCAGTCTTCGTAAGCACATTAAAACGTAAAATCGTGTTATATCAGGTATATATTACAGAACAGGTAATTACAGTAGAGCGACTGCCATCTGACCTCCGTGACCTGACCAGTTTGGATCATGGTTACATATTCAGTCGCCTGAATGTGCAGGTTTTCTCACGATGTTTTCCCTCACCGTAAGAGCATCGGTTAGTAAAAATACTAATGTACATAACTCAGAAAAAGTCATTGGTACATGGTGGCACGTGGGATCGAACCGGTACCTCCCGCATGAGAGGCAACCCGCTCGGCACTGCGCCACCGACGCTCTTTATCAATAGCTAGATGTGAAATAAAAAATGCTAAAATAATTTAAAGTTATTTTATTAACAAAAATAAAGTCTAAACAAATAAATGCGAACAATGCACCATATTTACAACTAAATTATGTATCTACAAATATAATAAATTGCAAGATAATATTCTTATATCAAATGTATCTGCTATGGCGATCAAATTTCAACTATCTAGCTATCACGGTTCATGAGATACAGCCTGGTGACAGACAGACAGACAGCGAGACAGCGGAGACATAGTAATAGGGTTCCGTTTTTACCCATTACAAAACCCTAAAAACCCAGAAACAAGCTCGGCCCGAACCGGGGTTCGAACTCGGCACCCCGTGCGTAGCCCAGCCGACCACTAGACCAACCATACTCCGACAAGTTCGTGCGCGACCTTCCTGCGGTCGCCAGAGGTGCGGGGGGCGAGGCATTATCTCTAAAGCAGGCCTGTGTAACTCCCCGCGTAGTTATCAAAAACGTACCTTCGCGCGGCGACCCCTTGGAAGGTGCTAAATGAAGTTGGGTGTCGCGCGCTTTTTATTGACCGGGCGGCGCACGAGACTATGTGTGAATTACATTGCTGGCTGGACGAGCATAAATAAAGTGCTAGAAAGGTGCGCTAGATGGCGTAAGTAGCTTTTGTAGCAGTCAACCTTATCGCGTCGCATGATAGTACGTCACTGAATAGGTTTAGAGTATTATGATTCATATTCCAGAGTTATAAGAATGAAATTATCTTGCAATGGATTTCTGGAGACGTCTAAACGAGCATGTTATTGACTCTGAGGCGAACTAAATTACACCATATCGTTGACGACATTGAATAGATATTTCTTTGAACTTCATAGCAAAGTCATACTTCTGTACGGAGTACTAGTACTTATTCTGTGTCTAAAGTAACTCTTTGTAATCTGTGATCCCGGAGGCCATTGTGAAGTTTCCTATATTATTATTTTTAAAACTAATTAGCTACTTATCGTACTGTAATGGATGTGTGTGCACTTACTAAATGTACGAGTACAACAACAGTGATAGTGTTTAAATAACCTAGACACACATGGTGTCAGGTGAAAAATTGGAAAAAGCAAATGACAAGATGGAGGCCCACCTGCAAATTCGACTGCCAAGCCCTGTATGCATGAGCAGGGACAATTTAAATGAAGAACGACAGCGTTTTAAACAAGAATTCGATATTCGGGTTCGGTAGAAAGTGGGGCGAAACACTTAATGAAACTGCGACGACTTTTTAACCTTTGCGGCACTGAGACGTAGCCGTGCATAGGATGCCGTGAGTCGCGATCTGCGTTTGCCCTTTCAGTAGAGCTAGCTACAGCCCTGCGGACAAAGATCAACAGGTTCGTGATCGAATCGTCTTCGGTTTCGGTATCCTGTGCCGAAATACACAGGAAATGCTTCTACGGGAGCTATGCCCGACCCAACAGCGCGCAATTGAAATATGCAGATCGGCTGAAGCAACATCAGTGCAATTTAAAGAAATGACGACGGCCCCATTATCGCTCGAAGCTGTCACAAAAGTGCAAATAATAAAGAAGAGCACAGTGTGGCATGTCACATCCAGTGGCTGCTTGTCTGGCTTATGGCAAAGAGTGTGAGCGTTGCAAGAAAAAGGACCACTTTCGCAAATTATGCAGAACCAAACTTAAGAAAAACATTGAGATGATGTTGAACCTAATGAAGAGGACACCCTTTACAGATCCATCAAAGTGGAAGGGTTGGAAGTGACGTTTAAGATTGACACAGGAGCTGAAACTCATATATTGCCCGTCAAAGTCTTCAAAAAAATCTCCAGTGCCCTGAAACTTAAGCCTATATACTGATACTATTATTATGGCACATGGTGGTCAGTATTATCAAAGCCCTTGGCACAGCATCTCCCAACTGCCAATACAGAGATGACAACTTTATCATAAATTTCTATGAGGTCTACTTAGATTCAACACCATTGCTAGGACTCAATAGCTCCAAATTGTTCCACATTATAAAATGTGATAGCATTGAAACAGAAACAGATCTCCTGCTAAAATACCCATCTTTATTTGAAAGGTTAGGAAAATATCCTGAAAAGTACAAGATTCAAATACGGGATGACATTTAACCAACAGTCCAGCGTGCGTGAAATGTCCCCATAGCAGTGCACGATGAATTTAAAAGAAAATTAGAAAAAAATGGAAAAGCAAATCATAAAAAAGTAGAAGGTCCAACAGATTGGGTAAACTCTCTGGTAATTGCCAAGAAGAAAGACGGAAGCTTCCATTGTGTATGTATAGATCCCAGTCGGTTGAACGAGGCCATCCGCAGGGAGTATTTTGCAATCCCAACAGTGAAAACTATTGCAGCCAAGCTAACCGTGTTTCCTATATTTTTACCTATAAAGCTAATTAGCTACTTAACGTACTGTAAGGATGTGTGT
The DNA here is from genome assembly GCA_949316185.1 of Pyrausta nigrata. Classification (NCBI taxonomy): domain Eukaryota; kingdom Metazoa; phylum Arthropoda; class Insecta; order Lepidoptera; family Crambidae; genus Pyrausta; species Pyrausta nigrata. The sequence continues at coordinate 7,440,594 of OX438964.1, read as the reverse complement.
GCACTTAATAAATGTAAGTCGCGTGCGATTGGTGCTTCCTCACGCCACAGAATAAGTACTAGTACTCCGTACAGAAGTTAAAATTCAAAGAAATATCTACTTAATGTTGTAAACAATATGGTGTTTGCAAGTTTTTTTTTGTAAGTAAAATTTGATTTAATTTATGGTGTAATTCAGTTCGCCTCTGACTCAAGCACATTTTCGTGTAGACACCTACAGAAATACATTGCAAGATAATTTCATTCTTATAACTCTGGAATATGAATCATAATACTCTAAACCTATTCAGTGACGTACTATCAACGCAACGCGATAGTGTTGACTGCCACAAGAAGCTACTTACGTCGTCCAACCTCGTCCAACCAGCAACCTAGTGCCGCGCAACGCCGGTGAATAAAACGCGCGAGCGTGTCGCTGCCGACTAGCGACACACAACTTACAACGGGTCGCCGCGCGTAGGTACGTTTTTGCTACCTACCCGGGAAGTTACACAGGCCTGCTTACGCCCCGCACGTCTTGCGCCCCGCAAGAAGGAGGGTCGCGCATGAACTTGTCGAGCTATATTAAAGAGAAAAAGTATGATCTCTTTTTAACAGATTTTCACTCATGCCTGTGCTTCAGTCTAGCTATGATTATCATTCTTTTAATCATTGACTTGAAAAAAATATGGACTCCGTACCGCGATACTCAAGAGTGAAGCAGGGTTTAAGCCTGTGTGTGAGACCAAAGGGTTACAATGGCGGCCGATCGGCTTACTTTGGTGTGAGTGTGTGCGTGAGAAGATCGTGTATTTACGATGATCACTGGCTTACTTTGGTGCTTCAGTTTTAATGTAGGCGACACGGTCTTCATATTTTTCTTCACGTCGATGCATTTAATTTAATAAAGCACTTGAATTAAGATTTAATAATCTACAGTCTAGTTTAGAGTTATCTAGCACCGAAAAGATATATTTTCATCAATGAACAAGGATCCAATATGCATTTACAACGTTCAAGTTTTACCATAATAAAATTACATAATCATACAATGGGCTCGAATCCAACGTGCCCTGTCTACGATAAAATTTAAGTTCAGTCTCTCTCTTTCTTTACGAAACGAACGAAAAGAGATAGACCATATTAATTTATTAACGTTAGACTAAGCAGCTGTCAGACAATTTAGTAGGGATGACATTCGATGACGACTAAAGTTAGACGAAAACACGCAAAAACTTGATGAAATATGTGAAGAAATCGCATCACTTAATTTAACTAACTAGATAAATTGACCCGTTTCAGACGGGCAATACTAAATAATATCTATGAAAATGAATAACATACTAATAAATTAGAGGTACATATGGTTTTGTCGATAGTTAGTACACAGGTACACTTGTAATTAATAGAACTAACCAAGCTGTGGACACATGTTTTGGAATAGCGTCTAGTCTTAATCTTATAGCTAAGTGTAAAAAGTATTTTTAATGATGTTATTCTGTTTTGTGTTTCTTACTAAATAAAATAAAGTTACTATATTATTGTAGCCTGTCTCTTTTTGTTTGTTTAGCAGAGAAAGAGAGGGCGACTTAACCTAATTTAATCTTAGACAGGGCACATTGGAATCGAGCCCGTTACTGTATATATTGCTATAGATTATCATTATGCTAAATAACAAAATAGTTTCAGAATTGACACCACTCACTCTAATACTACGATTATATGGAGATATCCTGAAGGTATTGGTATTATTATCAAAGCGTTGCTGTAAGCAAGAGTCAAGAGATGCGACTTGTAGTATATTTTTGAAAAAAATTCTAAAGCAATGCCAATGAGCCAGCATCGGATAGATATTTTTTATTGCGCAAAAAAGATTTTAAAAACCGGGCAAGTGCGAGTCGGACACGCGCACTGAGGGTTCTATACCAACAAACAAAGGTTTTTTTCTACGATGTAATCACAAATTCGCGGTTTTCGGACTTTTTCCTTTATTTGTACTGTTAGACCTTACTACTTTCCCAAGAAAACTGTATGAATATTATGTCCGCAAGTTGTGTTAGTATGTCATGCGATCCGACTGACCCTCGGCGCCATCGCAAACCCAGGGTGCATGGTGGGAAATATGCGACTGGGCACTGTGCCGTGGTCTACCAGGCTGACAGTGAAACTAGGACTACTGGTAGCATAATACTGAGGAAGAGCGCCAGCTAGATGGGTGGACCAACTCAAGGAGGTGACTGGAGGCCAGATACAGGGAGCGGTACATATGTCGCAGAACCGGACCGAGTGGAGAAAATTGACATACAGTCACGATCCTCAGCATTGAGGGAACGACCAGAAAGAGAGAGAAGAGAGACCTTACTTCATGCCAAATTTCATGGTTCTAGGTCCATGGGGAGTACCCCATAGGTTTTGATTACCCTGAATAATGTAAGGAAATAGGGCAAAAATGGTCGTATTTATTGATTGCGTTGACTTAAAAACCTTGATTTTTGTACAGCTTCAAGGGATCATAGACTTAAGTATTTGATGTAATTTCAACTTTATACCTCCAGCCGTTCTTGAGAAAAAGGTTATTGACAGACAGACAGACAACAAAGTGATTCCTTTTTTCCTTCTGAGGTACGGAACCCTAAAAATAATCAAAAATATTTCAGGTAAAATTTAGGTGATCTTAACGGAAAACCATTATTTATTCAACGTGATTCTTAAAGAAGATTACTTTAGTTTACTTTTATGCCAAGACCTTGTACATCAGGCACGTCAAACTCAAAGTCACTGGTGGGCCTAATGCATACAGGTCGTGAAGTCACTGGGCCGCCAAACCCAGACACAAAGAAATAAAACGAATTAGGATTGTAGTACAAAAAAATAAAGATTGTTTTTAATAATGATCCAAAAAGTTACAACAGTAGTTCGTGTTTGCGGGCTGCAACTGGAGGCTGTTGTTAATATTGGATTGGGCCGCAGACAAATACGTAGAGGGCCGCATGTTTCACATGCCTGTTGTACATGTTCTCAAAAATAGTCTTTAAGGCATGTAATTGAATAATAAAAGTAAAATCTTAATGTGATTTATATTATTTGTGTAATTTTAATTATAATATAATAAACTTGTTACAACCTCTTGTATTTGCTACTCAATAATGCGGTTGGCAAGATTACCTACGTACACACGTTTTTATATAAGGTAATATTTATTATATTTTAGTTAAATAAAGTTATAACCCGAATATATACCCGAAGGTTGTTTGGAAGAAATTGCTTTCAGCAATAAGACCGCCCAAATTGTACCATTATCTATGAACATTTATGTAAATTGATACTGCGTGTGGTGTGCAATTAAGAGTATCTATCTATCTATCTATTTATAACATTGTTATTGAAGAGCAGAGGCTCCTGGCACAAGTATCTTTATACTTAAAAGGAGACTCTGGCCACTTGCTGTAGAAATACGTTTGTTAAAGGTAAATCAATATATTTTTTTGACCTAGCTGGATGCAGAATTTCAAATTTCTAGGAAATCTTGAAGTAGACAAACATTTTGATGAGTTAGTCAGTCAGTCAGTGGTGAAAATAGTAATTTTCAGACATCAATTATATCTAGTTAACGGTAAGAGGTATTTTATTGAAATTCAGGATTTAGTAATAAAATACTCGCGAAATTGCAAATATGCAGATCTAATAGATTTTAAGTTATAAGGATATCAAAAGTGGCTGGAATGGTTCGTGTAAATAACACATGGCCGATGTCTTTGCCTTTGTTGCTCCGCGTACTTGGCGGATACACTGCCGTGTGTCTAGATTAGCGATGGGCGATTATTACAAAATTAATCGAATTATTCGAATGGGCTCTGGAATCGAATGTATTCGATAAGCAACCGCAGTCATTCGATTATCCTTCGATTAGGCCGTACTACTAACGAATGAATCGTCATTCGTCGCGTCGATTGATCATTCATTGGCTGCCTGTCCTGTGCGCACAGTCGCGGCAATTCAATTGAATGCATCGAAGGGCCAAGTATAGATTATCATTCGATTGACGATTATTATTCGATTATTTCTTTTCCGAATTACTAAATCGACATTCGATAGTTTGAATGGTTGATTATCGATTCATTCGATTATTATTTTTTCGAACAATCGCCCATCGCTAGTCTAGATAAGTTACACAAGATAACAAGGATGCCGAGGCCATTAATAACTTCACAGCTCCAGGTCTATCCCCAAGAGTACCTATGTCAGTCTTTCCTCATACATTTTCTCTTCTCCAAAACGATCAGACTCTTCAGCGCGCTGGCCACAACGTACCTTAGTTCGTGAAACTTATTTATAGATAACCTGTACACTTTTGTCTGTCCATCCGTCAACTTCAACATGAGAATAACGTGTGTGTCGCGGCGAAGTATTTCCTTGCACCGTTGAGTGTCAGCGTTCTCGTCTCGCATATTAGATTGGCTGTAAAGAGATAAATTAATTTAATATTCTTTATTTGGTCTGAAATTAATTCTAATTTATGATAGTAAAATAACTTAAAAACCGGCCAAGTGCGAGTCGGAATCGCGCACTAAGGGTTCCATACCATTATCTACAAATACAACAATAGACATGACCTTTAGTTTTAATTAATAAATAATACAATTTTGTAAGGGGGGCTCCAAAAACGGCAATATAATGACGTTTCTTGTATGAGAGCCCCCCTTAAATATTTATTATATTCTGTTTTTAGTATTTGTGGTTATGGCGGCAAATAGCAATAAGGTCTAGTTTTTACCCTTTGGGAATGGAACCCTAAAAATCTAAGAGCACCGTGGCCGATCATCGAGGGGCCGAATGCATATGGGGTCGGACTGACAAGTTTTCAGTGACAACTCGAATCTTTTGACAAAACATTTTTTACTTCTGTGGTTTTTTAATTATTTATTTAAGTTTATAACTTTTTTTGATTTTTAAATAAAAAAAAGAATATAGGTAGGTGTACTTATATTCTTACCTCAGAGAAATGTCTACTTTCCACTGTAAGCTTGCCAATCCAGGCTTCACTCTCAGGTGTGTGGGAATGTTTGCATATATCTGGTCGACACACACCAGCGAAGCCAGCTCTGATACACATTCTGGTGAAAACCTGAAATAATTTAGTATGTGGGGGTTATTAGGGGGGGAAAATACATCTAGATCAGTCGTTTGGGAAAACGCGTGTTTTCAAGTTTTCATGCGTCTTTCTTTCGCAATTGTTCAACGCAGAATATGGTCGCTAATGTCGTCCTGGTAAGCATAAGCGTCATGGCGGAGTGCTTTAGACGTCGGACAGAAGAAATGTATTTTTTTTTCCTTTTGTTTTTTTTTGTATTTATTCAAGTAAATAGTTTTTTTGTTTTTTAAATTCATAAGACATAGAAATTATAGCTTTTTAATTAATAGTACAAGTAGTAACCAAGCAAAGTCACCAAGGTACTAAATATTAGACAACATCACTTCATTGCTCTGATTTCAATGTAAGTACATAGCTTAAGCACATACACACTTACAGGTACAAACCACAACTTACCTCAGCCCTTCTAAGAACGTGACAACATCCTCCTGACTCCATGCTTCTTTAATAGCAGACCGGCATCGAGCAAAGTGCCTCACCAAAGCTCGAACGGCTGAAAACTTGTCTGTATTCATTAGACTCTTGAGACGACTATCCGGGTTGCCTTCTAATTCTTTGATAGCCACTGAAATGAGATTTTGTTTATATGATCAAACTAGCTATTACTTAATATTTCAAAATTCATTCAATATAAATTGATAGCTACAGAGTTGCCCGTTACTTAATAAGCTGATATAAATTACACAATATGTAAATTTTTGGCAAACATCACCATTCTTAATCGTAAAACAAAAAGTAACTTGGGCTTGTTTTAGACTTGATGCATCACAAAACTCAGACTTTCATCCCCCATGTTACCCCTCTGATGATTTTACATCGCGACAAAAAGTAGCCTATGTCCTTCCCAGAGTTTCAAACTATCTCTGTACCAAAATTTTATTTGAATCGGTTCAGTAGTTTCAGAGCCTATTCCATACAAACAAACAAATGATCAAATTTATAATATTAGTGTAGATAGATGTGTACTTATTCTGTTTAGGTGAAACAAAGCCTAGGTTGTGTTCTGGACTAAACATGTTCTAATTGTGGTAAGAGAATATATCAGGTCAGGAATATACAGATACAGATAAAAATGTCCACTCCACTCCAATGCCTTAAACTAAGGCCCGGGGTATTTCTAAGAGTTATTCAAATATACTGTTATAAATGCCACCTAAAAACATAACGGAATAAAATTGATGTAAATATGAGCAGTGAGCACAGATATTACGATATTGAATAATAAAACTTACGAGCCACAAAAGGTTTGATCTCCTTTTTTTGGATTTCAGGTGAGACAAAACTCACTGTGACCCATTGGGAGGGGTTCTCAGTTAATATCTCAAGCTGTTGCGACATTGTTTTTGAGTTTTATTAGAAAAATTAACACGAAAACGCATCAAACTTGCCGGATTTTTGTGTGCATTGAACATCGAGGACATATCCTACTAGAGGCGAAGTAAAAACTATTTTACTCCGAAACTTTATCTGCTCTGACAACCGCAATAGAAGGTGTCAGTTCTGTTAAAACCGTATGTCAAAAACCAATTGATCGTGTGGTACGTCAACGTGAATACTTGAATTCACAGACCACACAACCTAAAGACTTCGCTTTTATTAACTCTAATACGAAAACAAAATCGCCAAAAGTTGGTGGGGTGCGGGGAGAGGTTTCCTAGTTCTTATTGGCTCATACAAGGAGACGTCAAAATTGACAATGGCAGTGATAGCTCACTAGTGATGGGCAAGACATCTCTTGATATCGATACCCGAGTTAAAAAAAAAGTAAGACAATATTAAGGAGCTTTAAATTAATTCATTTAAAAAACACACGCACAACCGATTTCCGATAAATAGCAATTAAAAAAACTGCAGTGGGCAAAGGTCAATCGCATCTCACGTTATTTAGCTACTTTTCATAATTTAGCGGTTTCAGTAAAACAAGTTACCTATCTCACTCAACATCATTTAGTTAAGTGTACAAAAACTTTAAAAAATGGCAATCGGTACGCAATGTGAAGTTTGATATATTTATTTAAAAAAGGTTAGTTAAGTTGTTTGTTAGGGTTCCGTAATCCGACAAGGAACCCTTATAAGATCGTTCAGTCCGTCCGTCCTAGTCTGTCATAGCAGAATATCTTCTACGTTTATGGACTGATTTGCATGTAACTTGGTTCGAGGATACTTCACATATAGATTTCATTTTTAAAAATACAAAAAATTAAAATCACCCCCTTTTAAGGGTACCTCCCCATACATGTAAAGGGGGGGTAAATATTTTTTTTGAGTGCACCCCATTGTGTGGGGTACCGTTGAAAAGGACTATGAAAATAAGGTAGGGTTTCCATACAACACTTCTTTATCAGCTTTACCATTTGCGAGATATAGCCCGCCAAAGTCGTTTACACGGTGTCCCCCCCTGTAATTTCTAAAGTCTTGGACCTATAAACTTCAAATCACTCACGTAAAGAAACAGGCGCGGAAACTCTTATTTAAAATTGTTTCGGGTATCCTGTAATGAATACTTTGAAATTATAAACAAAATAAAAATATATTTTTTTTTCCAAAAGAACAGTATAAACTTAAAAAGTTTTTTTTGCCTATACTGTCTAATATTGTAAGTTAATGGTACGGAACCCTTCGTGCTCGAATCCGACTCGCACTTGGCCGGTTTTTTAATAGCTAAGTTTATTTGTTTAAGCGCTTTACACATATTTTGATTCATCGTAAGTCCTCTTTTGTAAAGTCACTTTATTAAAATAAATATGAAATAACTAAAATTTTGATACCCACATATCACTTGTTTTATTCAGGATTTGTCGATATTTTGAATTTTAGGTTTACTATAATGTGTCTCGACACTATTTTACTCCTTGCCAATTGACAAATTGAGACAACATCATTTGAATTTAACTTGCGAGAAAGGGATAGCAAAAAAAAGACATCAACGCGTGCTCTTCGAAATAAAACATTTTATTTCATTTTTGATTTGGAGTATTTAAATTAATTTGATAGGAATAATTACTTACCGGTGAAATGTAATGCCATCTTTCGTGAGACTAGATGTTTTACTACACTTTCCATACCATTTTACTGAACAATACGGCATTATTACCGCTTATTTTTATTTTTTTTCGGGAGCAAGGTCAATGTTGTTACTTTGAGTCTCGGTAGCGGAATGAGGAACGAAAGGGGGCGGGGCCGGCTGTTATGCAGTGATACTGCATAACCTAGGCGAACGCAAGTCCCCCGCAATGCGTGGTCTTTAGGTTGTGTGGTCTGTGCTTGAATTGTTACGAAAAAATGAGATTTGAGAAATAATTAACATAATGTCGTATAAAATTGAGTCGCTTTGCCTTCTAGGGGCCCCTCTTCTGGATACTGGCATCGAACCTTTTCTTGACAAAAAAATGAATGATTTCACCCTTTTAGCCCACAGATTGGAACGTCTGAATTCTCACATTGCTTATACAATCCTGAAATCTTGTCTTTTTGTGCCTAAATTTACTTATTACCTTCGTGCTAGTCCAATCTGGAAAAAAAACGGATTATTTAAAACTTTTTGATACCACCCTTAGAAATTGTTTGGAAAAAATTCTAAATTTGCATTTTGACAATAATTCTTGGGTTCAGGCTTCGCTTCCTATTCGATTCGGTGGTGTCGGAATTCGCCAAATTTCTAGTGTTGCTCTTCCCGCCTTTCTCGCCTCTCTCCATTGCACTTCCGTTTTAGCAGGAAAAATCTTTAAACATTCTCGCCAGCTCTCTGAGGTAAGAGAGGCGGAGGAGTTTTGGCAAGGTCTCTGTCCTAGTGTAGACATCCCAAAGGAACGTCATTAACAAAAACTCTGGGATGTCCCTCTTGCGAGAGAGACCTTCAATTCTTTACTTCAAAATTCTGTCAGTGATTGTTATCGTGCAAGGCTCTTGGCAGTTTCCTGCAAAGATTCAGGCCACTGGCTTCATGCTTTACCATCAAAAAATCTGGGCACCCTTTTTAATAGTGAGTCATTCCGGGTGTGAGTGGGTCTGCGCCTTGGTACCCCTTATTTGTGAAGTTTTTACGTGTCCCTGTGGCAAGGAGGTCGACAAATATGGTCTCCACTGTCTTTGTTGCCAGCAAAGTGCTGGGCGTCTAGCGCGTCACGCTACTCTTAATGACGCCATCAGGAGAGCTCTTGCCAGCATCAATGTTCCTTCCACGTTGGAACCACGTGGTTTGGTCCGTGATGATGGCAAGAGACCCGATGGCCTCACGCTCATTCCCTGGGAGCGGGGTCGGGCCTTAGTGTGTGACGCAACTTGCGTCGATACTTTGGCCCCATCTCATCTCAGGGAGTCAGCGCTTAAAGCTGGAGCGGCGGCGGAGTTAGCTGAAAACGCCAAACGACGCAAGTATGCATCACTTGCAAGTGATTATGTGTTTGCGCCGTTTGGCGTTGAAACTTTTGGACCGTGGGGACCATCCGCTAAATTACTTTTTGGAAAAATTGCTCCTAAATTAAATTCTGTTTTAGCAAATAGTAAAGCTGGCTCGTTCCTCGCTCAAAGGATAAGTATAGCTATCCAACGCGGTAACGCAGCCAGCATCCTCGCCTCCTTGCCTCAAGGACACGGGTTTATTTTTGATTAAGTAGGTTTTAAGTTAATTTATTTTTATTTCATGCATGTCTTTGTGTTTATTTTCTTTTATTGAATAAAGTTGTTGATCTGCGGTATGTCGTATTGTTCTATACTGTGTTGTAAGAAAAAAAGCAAAACATCGAATTTTAAAACGGATGTGATGTCATTTCATCGGTAAGTAACAGATTGAACTGATTCAACTTTCTGCATCTCCAAGCGGTTGACTGGTAGAGAATGCCCTAAGGCATTAAGTCCGCCAATTGTACAACTTACAGTGCAATAAAGTTTAAATAAATAAATAAAAATAAATAATTATGCAATTTTAAAAAGTTCATAAAATTTTCCTACGGATCAAGATAAATCGGTCAAGCGTACTAACGTTTAAGTCTCATCTTGCTCCCACTAAGTGGTTAGCACATAAAGTCATCTCATTCTATTCGTTAACACTCGTTACTAGTGTTGCGCTGAATTGGTTATACGACTTATCGACATTTATGTGCACAGTTTACATTACACAATAATTATTTTAGTACTTTGGCAGCACGGAGGTATAGTGATATAAACGATAACACAAATATTTACACTCGCGCACTAGAATCAATACCTTTGCAAAAATGACATTAACCTACCTATACCGAGGAAGGTTTTGTAAGAATTATTGATTTTCTTGCAAATAACAAAACGCTGACACTTGAAATGACGTTTGATAGTTTTCTTGGTTTAATGGATTATGAACAATGAGATGCGTAGTGAAAGCAAAGAGTATGGATGTTTGCGTGTGTAAATATATATTTGTATCGATTCTATTACTGTAAGGTGTGTGACGATAATAAAGGTGATGAATGGATGTAATGAGAAGCGAATGAGGAATTGGAGCCTTCAAATAGATAGAAAATCTTTATGGCAAACCATACCAATAAAAGAAATAAGGCAATTTACACAGAAATATGTATAATGTAGTTGGTTTTATTGTTAAAACGATCCCTTCCAGACAAAATACCTACCGTATTTACCTACATTCTCATTCACTGAAAAACCTGAAGTGACTAAGTGACTATGAAGTAGATAATGGTATAATTTCGTGTGCGAGTTCGCACTCAGCCTGTTTTTTAAAAAAAAAACCTCGTCCGGGCTTTAAAACTTAGGTAAATAGGTAGATATATATCGGAAAACATGATTTTAAGAAACTTGTTCCCTGTCGTATATAAAGTATAAGCCTTATTCTTAATTTATATAAATTAGAAAACAATGAACGCATTTTAATAAAAATACTTACTGTATTTAGATTTCAATGTAATTTCTCTGTGCTTGGCTTTTAAATTCATGTTTTTTATAATTTAAGCAATTTATTTGCAAGTTATTATGGAAGTTAATTTGTTTTACAAACAAAAGTTTATTTTTTATTATATACTAGCTGACCCGACAGACTTTGTCCTGTTATTTAGTTTTTTTTAATCCTCTTTGACGATATCTGTCAATTCTATGTCGAACGCACTGACCTCTATAGTACAAGCAAGCTGGACTAAACATTCTCTAAGAAATAACACATAATTTTATGCTAAATCAAAGCGTCCCCACCGAGTGTACAGGAAACTAAGATAGAGTAACTACCATATGTTTATGTCAAATTAGTTCCGTGGATGGTCACCACACGCTCACTATAGCCGTCAGCGCCAAAATTGCGATAGTTAAATGGCTTCATTGTTAGGTTGACAGTATGCAGTCCAGCGTATTTGTATTATAGAGGTCAGTGGTCGAACGTCATAAGGTTACATTCAAAATGTTTTAACGTCCAAAGCGCAAAGGTTTGATTAGAAATAATTTTATATGGTGGTTAAGTATTGCTGAATTTAATAATTTTCCGCGCAATTTTCTTATTTTTTTCTTTCATATGAACCTTCTTCTGACAATAACAAACAACAAAAAAAGAATTAGTGAAATCGGTCCAGCCGTTCACGCGTGATGGCGTGACCAAGGGAAATAGGGATAGATTGATAACAATTTTGATGATTCATACTTTAAATGGTTAATTTGATGACTAACTTAAATTTCTTAGGAACAAGAATCAGATATTATATTTAGGATATTGCACATTAGTGAAAAGTTAACCTTAGGTGTAATAAAATATTGTTCCCATTAAATTAAACAATAACATCGACTATCGATACTAATTTCTTATTGACCATCACTAATATGGTGTTTGACATTCAGTCGGTTCATTCGGAATCTTTCGGATTTGGCGGAATTTTTCTGGAACAATATTAATGCCATTTCCCCTCTAGTGGGATAAGTCCTCGATGGCATTGAATGACCTTCTCTGGACAATGACCGAAGTGCACATTGCATAGATAATGTTTTTTTTTTTTTGAAAAGTTTTTACGGCTCTGGGCTGAGACCCCTTTTAAGCCAGTCGTATTGTTCATAGATAATGCACTGCACTAGTGTTGCCGCTCGATAGGCCAATATCGATTGTCTATCGATAGCCTATAGATAGCCTATAGATAGTTGAAGACAAAGTGCAATGACATAGGTACCTATCACTGATACAGTCCATGCAAAGTTTTTAGGACTTACAATTGACAGTAAATTGGACTGGAAAGTTCACACATCAGAACTTAGCAAAAAAAATGAGCTCTTCCGCATATGCATTGTACAAGCACGCTCCTATGCTGAATATCACTGCTCTATTAACAATGCTATTAACAGGATACCATGGAATTATAGCTTCTTGTCTGAGGTATGGCATAATATTTTGGGGAAACTCAACAAACAGGAATCTGATATTTAAATCTCAGAAAAGGTGTGTATCCGTTCAATGTTTTGTCTGCAACGGACTGATAGCTGTACTGTAGGCCATATTTTTTAAGATATGAAATAATGACATGTCGATGTCCCTCATTGTAATGTATACACCTAGTACGCAAATGTGAATAAATGAATAAATAAATTGTATATTTTTGAATGCGCATTATTTGTAAAATCAAACTCAGATTTTTTTAACGGAAATCAGAAATTGTAGTTCGTAATAAAAGAGATTCCGATATCGTAATTGTACCGAGAGCCAACACTGCGCTATTGTATAAAAGTGTCATATGCAGTGCCCCAAGGATTTATATTATAGTTCCTAGATATTATATAAGGGAAATTTAGACATGTTTTAAAATAACTTAAAAAATATTTGTTGCAAAAATTCTAGTATTATGTTAGCGAATTTATGAATAATTAATGCTCGTTCATCCTGGGTTCTTTGACCTAGAGGGGTATTATAAGTACGGTTACCGTTGGGTGCAGGTGGGGATCGCCCGCCCGAACGGGGAGGTGATGCTCTACGGGAATCACGAGGTGGCGGGGTACGAACACGGTGCCATTCAGAACGTGAGGGTGACGCACGGTCCGTTAAGTGACTTGGTGGAGATTGCCGCGGTTGGTTAGAAGCTAAGGCCGCGACGTCTCGGTATGAGCGCTCGCGATCGTAACTCACAGGAGAGGAGTCATCATAACACAGTGACGTGTGATGACTGGAACGGCAGCACGTGCGGCAGCGATAATTTCGCGTGCATTGGGATATGAAGTGTTTATCCAAGCATCGATAGCACAGTCGGGCTTCTTTTACAAAAGTAACACGTTGACGTGTAGGAAGGCGAATAAAATCGGGACACTCGCGTAAGTAATGCGAAGTACTATTACAAAGGTGACATTTAGATGTCGTCGCAAAAGTAACAAAGCCTCTCGCAGGAGGTGGGGAACGCGCGTTAGGTTTAGGCAAACGAGGGGAGCTCACAGTAGGGGGGGTAGTAGTGTCAACGACAGAAGCACTACCTACATTGTCGTGGTGCCTACATTCATCCTCAAGAAAGGTAATAAGATGATCGAAAGTAGGGAGGTGATTAGGATTATCGCCATAACGACGTTCAAATCTCGATTATAACTCTGAAGGCAGTTTAGCAAGGCATAAGTGAACTAATAGGTATGACCAATGTTTAACAGGAAGTTCCAATCTCTCTAAGCATCGATAAGTCGAAAGCAGCGGGTTCAGGAACGACACACGTAACCCGGAATGTTTAGGCGTTATAATAGGGAGCATCATTATTTGAGCTATGTGGGTATCCGCTAAAACACGAAGGTTATGTAGGTATATATTATTACCTACGTTTTAGGAGGTCACGGGCCACGGTGTAATTGCCCGCCTCAAACTTGAGGTGTTGTATCAATCGACGAGGTTCATCCGATAAGGCTCCCACTAAATAGTGTAGCTTCAAAGTCGGGGTAAGGCTAGGCTGGTTGTCAACCATGCTATCAAACTGGTCTATAAAACTGATTTAACTATCGGCACGGCCATCAAACTTAGGTAAAGGTAGGTCAGGCAATTTACTAGCCGGGTGGGTTATCAATAGCCAGAGATTTATTCTCCTTGAAGGGGGTGCTAGTACGGGACGTCTCAAATTGGTGAGGTCGTATTTCGTCTAACTTAATTTTTAAGTCGTCTACTTTGTCCCTTACTACGCGCATCTCGTTCTTAACTTGTACATATTCTTGTTCATAAATCGCAGGATCGAGATTACCTAACAGCTTGGAACAAGCGGCAGAAAACCTATCGCACATAAGTGGCAGGTCGGAAAGACGCGCTCGCATACGATTGGAGGAAAAGGTCTCAAGAACTCGGTGGGAATCATCAACCACGGTATTCAGCTGTATCCGTGTAAAGTACGGCCCTTACGGTCTCGTTGCCGGTTTCGGTATCCGACATTTTATTTACTTTAAATCGCAAGAAACAAGGTAGGTGAATTAAACTCACAAAAGATTCCAATAGGATGCGTAAAGGAACAAATAGTAAGGGACGGCGCAGATGCACCGGGTATGACAAACGTAACTCGTAAACAACTCGCACGCGGTCACGCGGTAATTGCGTGATCAATAGGGAAACAAAGCGCTCGCGCACCTCACTTGCACTCAAAGGGTAGGTAATTAACGCGCTAATCGATTTAATCGACACTTATGTAAAAGGGGTTGTACTCGAATGGTATTAAGGAATTTACTGTAAATAGGTTAGGTATATTTCCTTTGTAATTTGTTCAAATTACAAAGGAAAGTAGCAAATAAATAACTCTCAATTAAACAAATTACGTTACTAATAAGGGGTCCTAATAAAAAACTACGCTCTGCTACCAAAATGTTTGAGAGTTTAGGCAGTGGATTACACGTGGAGGGCGACAATGATAGGTGGAAAATCACTCAGGTCTGAGCACTTATAGCTAGGTACTTGCCGGAACAGCTTTCGGGGGTTCAGGTATCACTTCACAGGCCACAATCACTCGAAATGTCTGTAAGGAGCTTCACAGGATACACACGCGGCGAAAGCACTCTGGTCAATCTAGTACATGTGTCATAGGGAACGTCTCGATGTCGACTCGATCTTCGGGGTTCTCACGGTACGTTTTAAACAAATAAAAGTAAGGCAGGTATGCGTGTGAGTGTGCGCGGCGTAGTATCAATAGGGTACACAAACAAATTAAAAAATATTGTATTAAACATAATATAAATATTTTATAATAATTAACAAATGATCTATTTTTATATTGCCATGCCTATAACTTTTATGTAATGTATCGATAGTACAAAACTATCGATACTATCGAGTCTTTTTAATATTGAAGAGCCATACTATCGATAGTTCTTTGATCGGCTTGGCAGCGATTGAAACAATTGATTGTCCTATCGATCGTATAGATGAATTTAGCGTTTAACTATCAATTGCAAACCTATCGATTTTTCGTCAACACTACACTTCATCATGCACGTCACTGTCATGTCAATCTCTTCTTTTTTTTCATTATCTAACTATAGTTGAGTAAGCAAAGGAACCCGATGTATACAGCCAAATCGTCAGTATTTTTTCTCCATTTTAGAGTTCCATTGTTCTAACAAGGAACCCTTACCCTGTTATTCCAAAAACTTAGTACCGGGTTTAAGCTAGGACTAAGCTTTAAGCTAGCCAAGTAGAAAAACGTTTCTCTATTAGGTTCTTTGACGAATGTGTCATTCATTCCTCTGTTGTCGGCTAATATTTAGACCTATTTTAAACCTGTTGGGCTAAGATGCACAACATCGTTAAATTGTCGTTAGACATAAGAAAATTTGTCATCGTGTCTTATTTTATCATTTTTCCTAACATGGCAACCACTTACGATAGAAATACTTCCCACGAGAAGCCTTTATCCACACGACCACAGATTATATACAACATTTCGTTGATATTCAATCATTCGTTCAATTTTACTACCGATTTGGCTTAAACACTTAATCCCAAGCACGACTATCGATTTAAAACTAAATTACTTACATCTGTTTTTGACATGACATTGATAGTTTTGACAGCCGAGTCCCTACTCTAGTTGACGATGTCCGATAGCCATCTCGCTCGGTAGCGATGTCATTCTGGCGTGAGTGACAGGGACGGCTAAAGTCGACAATACGGACAACGTCAATCGGAGTAGGGCCTCTGTTTTATAAATCAAAGTCAAAGGCGTACCCATTAATATTTTCCAACAAATTGTGTTATTAAACTAACAAATGGAAAATAAACTAATATGATCATTTACTTTTAAAACTGTGATGTAATATAGGTACAGATTACTTATCATACATGAAAGCGCACCCGGGTTTTGCTACCTTCCTGACTCCTCAAGGAGCTGCTAAGGTGGAGCAACCAGTAGGATTACCTTAGGCCTATATTGGTTGGACGAACTGGGTCCATATCGCTCAGTAGAGCAGTGAAAAACAGTAAGTATTGAAGCATTTAAGCAGACATGCAACATTTTGTCATAGTGTTTTCTTTGGTATTTGAAAATTTGGTAGTAACTAAACCAACTATACCTACATACTTAGACGTTTAAGTATGCACAAAAAGAAAATACATATTAGTTTATTAAATAATAATATGTGTTTACATTGTATTTCAGGATTTAATTTTGGAAGGTACGCTGGAACAGAACAAAATTGGATTCAAATGTAAGGAAAAGTTTATTTCACAGAATACTTGTAGTAGTACCAACATGCATCACTTTGATAGTAATTGTGAATAATTTTTGATCCCTTCAAGCTTGTAATATGTTAGTAAATATGCAGGTTCTATTGACATGTTCATTTGATTGTTCATAATTATTATGATTTAATTGCTTTCAACATTTTCCACCTTTAATAGATACCTTGAGTCACCTGTAACAAAATCAAAAGATATCATGAAAAACATAGTATTAAAGAGTATGTATTATTTTTCAGAAAATGTCATCGCAGTCAACGTTGACTTGTAAGAAGCAGTGGAGACTATGGTGATAAGACTTATCGTATTAAAATTTTAAGAAAAGGTTTATCGTTTGTAATACCTTATTATTATTCTATAAAATTACATATTATTGTTTATTTGACTAATGATTTTTCTACTTCAATTAATTTTACTTTTATCCACCTTTATATATAATAAGGTATATAAGTATATGGTACGTAGGTAAAAGTAGGCTCCCCATAAGTTATTTAAAAGCAAGTTAGCGCAGAAATTGACTGGAATACTTTTTAGTGCACAAAGCTACATTAAGGAAGTTTACATATCTAAGATATTTTAGTGTGCAAGTTTTCACAATTTATTTCACCGATTTACATACACTTAATATATGCTTCCTACTACTGGTCCTAGACTGTAGACACTGCTTACAGTAGTTTGGGCTTAGCACAGAGAGCGGTGTTGTCCAATTTGCTGTTGTTTTCATGGGTCAAAAGGAGGCAACATAGGTAGACCCTAAGAAACAAAAATAATGATTACCTAACCTATCCTACCTATGTAAAATAACATACATTATAAAAGGTTAGGTTCTGTTTTCAATACAGTATTTTGTAAGTTTATAAAACACAACAATAACAGCTATTCTTTGCTTTTGTGTAGGTGAAAGAGCTCTTTGTGATAAATGATTTCCGTAAGTGTTTATATTGGAGATCTCACCTTCAAATAGGCTAGATTCTATAAGCCTTCTAGCCGCTAGAAGGCTTATAGACTAGTTGGGGCCAAGCTAAGCCTGTCAATGATGTGAAATATCAGTATCCATGGGCTTAAATATTCGCCAAAGTGACTGACATACACTCTCAAAAATCGACTTGATCGCAAATATCACCGATGCGTTTCTGTCGTATTTCTTACACTGGTCGTTCGTCATATGCGTTTAACACAAAATATATAATGGTATTATGGTACGGACATATTTTTCGCCTTTTACACAGTTTTTTACCGACTTTAATCAAGTTTTTTCCTTTGTCGTTAGCACCAAGTGACCACGATAATATGTCATGCGAAAATGTCAAAAATAGATTAAAATAGACAAATAAAAGAGACTCATGTTAGAGTGTGTAGACAATTTTATCGTTTTCTATCGTATTTCGTATTTTGACAGTTAGACATGACATAAATGGCATGACATGTTAGCAGCGGTAGACTAATGATAAAACGCTGTTAAAATACGATAAACGGCCGCGATAATGATATGTTGTTTAACTCATGCTAGGGCCACTGGTTTAATTTTTTTTAAATAACACCGTTATAGTTTGGTTAAGACTGTCTGTCTGTCTGTCTTTTTATTATATACAATTTTAATTTTCTAGTAGGCCGGCCCTCCCTCTAATTTTATAACTTTAGCAGTAATATTATTAGAACTTGTGTGTGTTGGATGATTGACAACATTTCAAAAATTTTACATGCACATTTTAATTTTTTCCTTGTAGTACGTCAAAAAAGAGGACATATGATTTTTTCTTTTTCTTTTCATTATTTACCATTGAATTCAATTTTTTAAAAACTCTCCATTCTAAAAGAGCGTAAGTTCAAGAGCAAGTATGTGACTACTTCATGTCTTTGCCATATTTTAAATTAACAAAACATAACTGACGTCTGTAGTGTTGTATTTTGTATATTTTTTGCACTTGAAAAAATGACTACCAGAGGCGGGAATCGAACCCGTGCGCTCCTCGCATACCGGGCGATCGCCTTATCTCTCGGCCACCCTGGCGTTGGCAGAGCCTGTCGAAATTTTCAAGTGCTTGTTAACGCTGTAATGCCGCGTTGCTTTCATCAATGTTAATGGCATTATACCCTCAAACACTCGAAAGAAATACTATTGCAAGTATTTGACAATCGAAAGATGAAGCCTGCATATACGATAAATTATTTTTATCAAGTGATAAGTATTCACTTGCAATCTAAATATATTTTTTGCACTTGAAAAAATGTCCACCAGAGGCGGAAATCGAACCCGCGCTCCTCGCATACCAGGCGATCTCGCCAATTTATTACAAAATTATTAGAATAAACTCTATAAAGTGATTGAGATGAAGTACATAACAGTACGGAACACTTTGTGTGCGAGTCCGACTTGCACTTCGCCCGTTTTTTTAAAGGCACATTGCGCAATGCGCGCACCCTTAAACCGGTAAAATCACAGTGAAAATACCACGTGCTTTTAACGAATGACAGACAGTCAGTGTGAGTGAACAGTTTCACGTCACTATATTTGATGGCTGCCGGTTTGTCGGGTTGTTTGGCGTCTTCGTATTTTTCGCCTGGTTAATTTTTAGTCGTGATCCGCGCCTAAATTTAGATTTATTCTGTGATAAACAAATAAGTGTTTTGTGATAATTATGGCTGCAGTGCAACAGGGTCAACCCGGCAACAAGCAGTGGCCAGCGCGGCCTGGGATGCAACACCAGAATAGTCAAAGCAATGCTAGTCTCACTTTGAACAGGACAATCAACTTGTATCCCCTTACAAATTATACTTTCGGCACCAAAGAGTCGTTATTTGAAAAAGAT
Source organism: Pyrausta nigrata (assembly GCA_949316185.1). Lineage (NCBI taxonomy): Eukaryota > Metazoa > Arthropoda > Insecta > Lepidoptera > Crambidae > Pyrausta > Pyrausta nigrata. Next base: position 7,421,013 of record OX438964.1, on the reverse strand, counting down.
GCATCAGTTCCTGCAAGGTTTCAGAGGATGCGGGAAGAATTTGTGAAAATTGGAATGAGAAGGTGAGGTTATGTTTTCGTCTCTATGAATACCCTCTAACCGTGTTTCTATGGCATTTTGTTGGCATTCATATATTTAAATATTTAAAAGAAACTTGGATGTAGATTCTGAAAATCTTATTGAAACTATAAAGTGCTAAATTAAAATTAATTTCGCTCACAAAAATTAATTGACTGTGTCCTAAGGTGAGAATCGAACCCACGCCCCCTCGCTATCCGGGCGAGTGCTCTTACCAACTAATTGTATAAAATAATTATAAAGTGCTATTTAATGAAGTTGTACTCTTAAATCTTAAGCATGATATGAGGAAATACTGTATTAACTGCACTGCCCTATCTTTCCTAAATAACGGAATTAAAAGTACAAAATTGTCATAAATATAATAGTAAATCTTCACTGATAATTCCAGACCCTATCACTTCTTACCTCTATTTTAGAAGTCTGGAGTTGTGTACTCAAGGTTTTGAATTGTTCTAAATTGTTTAACCATTCAGAGATCAAGTTTTCAGACATAAAAGATAATCTATTGTTTTGCGACCTCTGGTGATCTGGTTAGGGTGTCGCAAAGGGGGTGCAGGACATAGCTAAATTTTCGATGCCATTTTGTATGGAGCTGGGACATAAAATATTTTTGACTGATTTTATATGGAACATGACATAGCCTAATTTACGAAGGAATTTAGTATGGAGCAAGGACTTGTAATTTTTACTTTTTCCTTAGTCACTTTGTGTCGCAAAGGGCGTGCAGGACATAGCCGAATTTTCGAAGGAATTTTGTATAGAGCTGGGACTTGGAAAAAAAATTCAGTTGCGGCCGCCGAGCGCCAGAGGTACTAATCGCTTAAATGCCAACCAGCTGACTGTGATAGATTTCAGTTAATTCCTTGTGACAGAAACACTAGAAATTCTTCAAATATCTCAGTAACGGTGCGTTGTATCGAAAAAATAATGAAAATTTCGACCCCCTTAAGAAACCTGTACGAACCCCGGGTCCATAACATCTGACTTCAAAGATCGGTCAAGTGTGAGTTGTAACATTTTTCCACACTAAATTGACAAAAATTTTACAATATGCCTTTACATGCAGGCCATACAAAATGCCTTTGAAAATTCGACTTTTTATGACTTGTATAAAATCAGCAAAAGTCCCAACTCCATACTTAATTATTTAAAAAAATATTATTTTCAAACAATTTTGAAAATTTTTACCCAATATAAACTTTATGAAATGTGTGTGTTTTATTTCAAGCTGGATAAAAGAATGCAAAGTTTTGGATTTAGCCAGAACTTTGTATAATGAAGAGGTTTATGTAGAACAATTATTGTGCTGCACAATTTGAGGCCTGATGCGAATGCCCTAGTGGTGTGCAAATTCTAAGACAGGTGGTACTAATATATTTTGGTCATGGACCTCTAAGATGATTGTTCTTTTTGTCAGATAACTGTTTTGATTAAGAAGTTGTTATATAATAATAGCCTTTTATTTAAATGTTAACTCTTCTCAGAGTTAACATTTAACATTTCAAACAAGACTTTCTCTTGTTTAAGGGTTTACAAACTTTAATAATATTTAAGTATTATATTAGTTTATTTTTTCATCTGTATGCCACTAGTTGGCAAAGGCCTCCTCCAACCATCGCTAGTTCTCTCTTATCGCTTGCTGCTATTGTCCTTGTTGTATTATTTATATTGACATTGTACCTACTTATTGATTCTTTTGTAGTAATGATTCGTAATATTTAAGGTTGTGACATTTTCTTATTTGTGACATTTTGTGTTTGGTTTTATGTAATACTTTATGTTTTGATACTGTTTTGAATGTTCTACGCAATATGTGTTTTGCTCTGAATAAATTGAATTGAATTGAATTGAATTGTACCTGCAATGGATTTAATGTCATCAACCCATCTCTTAATGGTCTACCTAATGGAAGTTATTACAAAGTGTAAAAGAAATTGTCACTCAGTAAAATCATTTAAAAACATATAGTATAGTATATGACTAATCAATTCATTGTTTTATCCAGATCTGTGGAAGGCGTTCTTCTAGTTCATGAACACGGATTACCTCATGTGCTGCTGCTACAACTCGGCACCGCATTCTTCAAGTTGCCCGGTGGAGAACTCAACCCTGGTGAAGTGAGTACATGTATATACAATTTGGTATGTAAAATAAAAAACAACCTATGGTAATTTCAAAACCATTTAGAGATTTTATGCCCAAATTCACTATACAGTTACTTATACCACCTAAAATTGAAAGATTTCTTATAAGGGGCTTATTTTTACGAAACGCACCGGAAACCGAGATATGACTTTACTATTCGCATGTGTGAATTTCCAATCGGGAAAAAAATTTGCTTTTAAAGACAATCCTGTAAATATGAGAGAAAGCATATGCTTATGCTACCTATGACGTCACAAGCTTACACTAATGAATAAAAAATCAAAATACTCAAATTTCTTAATTTAGTCTTTACTTCAAGAAAAAAATAGAAAATGTACCTATATCTTAAAATTTACTTAAATTTACGGTAGTAGTGAAAAATATTGTCACCCCAATTTAAACTTTATACTGTTAGAATATGGTTCAATACCCTTTTGATTTTAAGCCAGACTGTCATGGTTCTGGTGGACCTACTCATATAGTTGAATGAAAGTTGTGCCACAGATTATATAATAGGTTGTGCATTGTAATGTTGTCACTATTTTCATTTATAATGTTGAAGTAAACAAAGACTAGGACATCACAAAAATTATGTGGCAAGATCGCTCATGAACACAGACAATGATGTATTCCGATTAAAAAGGACAAGACTAGCTTCAATTTGAATTGAACTACACTATTAAATGAGATGTCGCATCATAGGATGTGCTCTATCTCCAATATGAATGAACATAACAAATTTAATTAAAGCTTTCTGGCTGGTTGTAAATAGATGGAAAAAAAAAAATTAAGTGATTAGCTAGTAACACTGATAATTGAGAACTATTACTAATTACTTTAATTTTTATTAACCACCTTGATAATATTTATTTATAACATTACCTGATACAGTAGGGTAAAATGTGTACCGGAAAATATACCTTGATAATTTCCAATGCTGATTTGTAACTTTCAGGATGAAATCGAGGGTCTGAAGCGGCTACTGACAGAGACCCTCGGCAGGCAGGATGGCGTCAAGCAGGACTGGCTTATTGAAGATACCATTGGTAAGCCGCTTTTCATATTCAAGGTATACTCTGACTCTGACTGACTGCCTCGTTGGTCTAGTCGTCAGCACGCTGGGTACTATGCACGAGATCCCGAGTTCGAATCCCGGGTCGGGCTATGAGTATCATGAAAGCCAGTGAAAAGACACTTTCAATATAATATTTTTTGCAGTCAGGCGTTTCGTTTTTAGGGTTCCGTAGTCCGACAAGGAACCCTTATAAGATCGTTCAGTCCGTCCGGTCCGTCCGTCCGTCCTAGTCTGTCACAGCAGAATATCTTCGACGTTTATGGACTGATTTGCATGTAACTTGGTTCGAGGATACTTCACATATAGATCGCATTTTTAAAAATACAAAAAATTATAATTACCCCTTTTTAAGGGTACCTCCCCAATTTTAATGTAAAGGGGGGAGGTGAATTATTTTTTGAATGCACCCCCTTGTGTGGGGTATCGTTGAAAAGGACTAAAAATAAGGTAGGGTTTCCATACAACACTTTTTTATCAGCTTTACCATTTGCGAGATATAGCCCGCCAAAGTCGTTTACATGGTGTCCCCCCCTGTAATTTCTAAAGTCTTGGGCCTATAAACTTCAAATAACTCACGTAAAGAAACAGACAGGCGCGGAAACTCTTATTTAAAATTGTTTCGGGTATCCTGTTATGAATACTTTTGAAATTATAAATAAAATAAAAATATATACTTTCTTCCAAAACAACAGTATAAACTATTATCCTGGTGTTTAGGTAATTTAGACCTAATTTCTTTCCCCCTGTAAACAGGCAAAACAGCGCGGTGCCAAAAATGACTACGGAACCCTACTTTATTGCGAGGTCCGACACGCACTTTGCCGGTTTTTCAATAATTATGTTTGCTTGTTTCAGGTAACTGGTGGCGACCGAACTTCGAGCCACCGCAGTACCCATACATCCCTCCGCATATCACGAAACCCAAAGAACATAAACGCTTGTTCCTAGTACAATTGCAGGACAGGGCCCTCTTCGCTGTCCCGAAGAACTACAAACTAGTGGCTGCCCCGTTGTTTGAGTTGTATGACAATGCTCAGGGGTACGGTCCGATCATCTCTTCGCTGTCACAGAGCTTGTGTCGGTTCAACTTTGTGTATATGTGAGGGTTACATGAAATGAAGTTCTTAGATGTATAGTAACGTAGGCCAAATATTCAAATTATTTTCACAGTTATAGTCATGCTGACTGAAGTGAATGGTCATAATTAAGACCCACTTTCACGACAACTTTAAATGCAATCAGCGCTGAACTTATTTAAAACATCATTCATTTCGTCTTTGTCTGTCATTTGACGTTGACAGAAACGGAATGATTTTGTAGGCCCACTTTCACTAAACTCGATATACAATACAATTCATGCTAGACATGTTTAAAACATCATTCCCTGATATTTTACTTTTAAAAAAAAAATAAAACACATTTATTAATGAATGGACATCACATAACACACGAAAATAGTCAACGTAAAGGGCACGGGTATAAAACAACTCAGTAAAATTACAATTTATAGAGGTAAACCAGTCGGACTGTGCAGTTGTGCGCCTGCGATGTCCATATTAAAAGGGCCCCTCACTCAGCTTAAGTCGTGACCCGCTAGGGGCCCCGACGCTGGTTTTCAGTAGACCCTAGCCGAGTGAGGCTACAGACATATTTCAAATATGTTTCTCGATATTTATTTAAAACAAGTGGTCTAAAAGTGGGCTTTAACATTCAATTCTAATCAGTGTATCTATTACTATACATGCTATAATTTTGACCATCATTTGAGTATTCAATAGTTTAGTAGACAAAATTGTAAATGTATGTTAGAATTCTATAACTAGGCCTTACAATAAGGTCCACATTTGCTTCCATCTTTTACCTTTAATGAATTAGCACGGAATCAAACTTATGACTATCTGTCTATCTAGTGCGAGTTGGACTCGCGTACTGAGAAAGAAAGAAAGAAAGAAGAAAGAAAAAGCATTTATTCGGAGATCGGTGAAAAAGAAACAATTTACAAATTATAAAAATATGATCTACCGAAAAGGCATCCGACTCAGCATTAGTCGTGGTAGCCGAGGGCAAACCACGACACTGATTTTCAGCGGATGTCTGGGGTAAATTCTTAAGGTTTATACAAACTAATAATTGCAACAAATGTTTTTTTCCACAATTTAACCATAGGTGTTAAAAAATAAGGCTTAAATGGGCGTGTCTTTAGAACTTTCATTTTCATCATCCTGGCGCTATCCCTGTTATGCAGTCGCACGCGAGGGCCCAGGGTCCGCTTTGGACCATGATCCAGGATGTTGCAGATCAGGCAATTACAGTGGAGCGACTGCCATCTGACCTCCGCGACCCTGTTAACAGGGGAACCTGACCAGTTTGGATCATGGTTACACATTCAGTCGCCTGAATGTGCAGGTTTCCTCACGATTTTACCCTCACCGTAAGAGCATCAGTTAGTGAAACAACTAATGTACAGGTAACTCAAAAAAGTCATTGGTACATGGCGGCACGTGGGATCGTACCGGTACCCCCGCATGAGAGGCAACTCGCTACTGCAGACAAAAGGATTTGATGTTAATTTCAACTTAATACCGCCACTCGTTTCTAAGAAAAAGTGCTTGACAGACAGTCTGAATATAAAGTGATTCTTTAGGGGGTCCGTGTATTCCTTTGTAAGGTACGGAACTCTGAAGATATCTTATTAACTTACGTAATAATTGACATATATTGCTGTCAGATTTTTTGGTTCTGAGATGATGTCCCAAAAATTATATAAATAAATTGTTTCAACAAACACACCAATTACCTAGCTCGAAACTAAGCGTGAGCTTGTGCTATGGCGACTAGAATAACGGATAGACATACTTATATACATTTATACATCCATGACTTGGGTACAAATGATCGTGCTCATCACACAAACATTTGCCCCTTGCGGGATTCGAACCCGCAACCTCTGGTTTTGTATTCCGGAGCGCGGACCACTACACAGAGACAGTCGTCGATATAAGCGTGACTTTAAGATGTGACTTTGGACCATATTTTAGAAGATGAAAATCTTGCTTATTTTATTTACAATTTGGTCTTCTAAATGTATTTTAGTGGTAGTTTTTAATTACCCTAAACAGGACACTTTAATTAAAATATGTAATTATTAAAACTTACCTTACATGGTGTAATTCATAAGTACATTACATGTTTTGTCAAAGTTTATTGGGGCAAAATTATTTCTTTTAATTCTTTTTTTACTTTAATCCCTTACTTACACTCAACGACTTTATTTGCATTTATAATGGAGTGGTATGCCATTGCAATCTCCATTTCACACACTAGCCAACTAGTGTGCAGGCTTCCTCACGATGTTTTCCTTCACCGTTAGGAAGCGATATATATTTGAAAATAAATACTTAAGTTTTTGTACAATCTCATTGGTACAGGCGGGGATCGAACTCACTACCTTACGGATGAGAAGTGAATTTTTCTCCGCTCGACTATCGCGCTCTGCGTGATAATAAAATTAAAATTCAACAAGAATATATCTTTGCTTCAATAAACTTCTATGAACACACTTAATTATAGAACATTGTAATAATGTTTTAATTAGATTTTAAGGTTTATGACTAAACAAAATGAAGACAACTCGGCGTTTTATTTTTTGTACCTCAAGAAAGAAGACTGTTACTAGTTTTAAGTGTTGCTAGTGTAAACGTGTGGTGTTGCCACATTCAATAATGTAAGTATCAACAATGTGACTGAAAAAACGTACCTACATATTAGTAAGTAATGTAAAATTCAAGTACATACCGATCAAAAGACTCAATGAGAAATTGATGTAATATTACAATATTTAGTATTTTATTTATGAGATCTAGCAGAGTTTTGGGACATTTATTTTAGCTAGTTATTCATATTAAAATGAAATGCGAATTTATCTTAATCAATCTTATATGTGGATTGTAAGGTGGCTACAAGCAAAAATGTTATATTAAGGTTAGGTTAGGTCTATTAATATACGAAAAAATATTTAACATAATTAATATCTATTCGGTAAAACAATGTTTCCAATGTTCATTGTGATATTAACTTGAATGATTAATGTATGTACCCAATGTACAGAAACACAAGATGTTTTTCTAGTCAAAATTGAGTTTAACTAAAATATTTACAAAGTGAATCTGTGATAGTAATAAACACATTGGTTTTTTTTTTAATTTCGTTTGCATAAATTACATGAAAAGGAATATAAATCCTGAAATCGGTTAAATATTTATATACCTACAAATATAAGAGCTAGCTACAAAAATCTGTGATATTGGGTATCGAGCTTGATGTAACATACAGGGTGAATATACAGTGTGTCCCTGGATAAAGTGCAATCCCGAAAGGGGATGAAACTAGACCATGAATCATTGACTAGAAAAATATTAAAAAAATATATTAAAAAATATTGTAGGATTTATTGGTATTTTAAGATTTTCATGTTTCATTAAGGACTCTATGTACAAAAGTATTGATTTCTTCCAAAATAATGGGTCTATTTCTTTGAAAAAAAAAAACAGTATGCCTAATACCTGGCGATGACCATGAAATAATAAATAGTCCGCAAAAAAGTAACTATCTTGGGTAAAAAAAATGTATTTTTATGAAAAAAATGATTTTTTTAGACGTTTATTTTAAAAAACTTCAAATTACTAAAAAAATGTGCCCTATAACTATGTAATTTTATAGCTTACTTTTATTCTTTACCATTTTAGCTTCCAAATAAAAAAAAAACCAATGTTCTAACTCAAAAATTGGCTAGGTAGGAGTTATTTACACTGCCGAAGGGCACAGAGTAGGACGGAAACAATGGAAAAAAACGGTCTCTACCTGCACGGTAACACGATTAGGCTCCACTTTAAAAGTTCGTAGATAGCGTGTTTTTTTAGTTAGAACATTGGTTTTTTTTTTATTTGGAAGCTAAAATGGTAAAGAATAAAAGTAAGCTATAAAATTACATAGTTATAAGGCACATTTTTTTAGTAATTTGAAGTTTTTTAAAATAAACGTCTAATAAAATCATTTTTTTCATAAAAATACATTTTTTTACCCAAGATAGTTACTTTTTTGTGGACTATTTATTATTTCATGGTCATCGCCAGGTATTAGGCATACTGTTTTTTTTTTTCAAAGAAATAGACCCATTATTTTGGAAGAAATCAATACTTTTGTACATAGAGTCCTTAATGAAACATGAAAATCTTAAAATACCAATAAATCCTACAATAATTTTTTATATATTTTTTTAATATTTTTCTAGTCAATGATTCATGGTCTAGTTTCATCCCCTTTCGGGATTGCACTTTATCCAGGGACACACTGTATAATTATATAATCTTGACAAACCATATTGGATGTCGACAGTCGATTTACTTGTGAAAATGAATTCTCATATACAACGTGATTTTTTAATGGTTCCCGCAGCGAAATCAACTTATTAAATTGGTAGGAAAAGCTATATTGATCAATATTTTTTAGGGTTCCGTAGTTCACAAGAAACCCTTATTAAATTGGTAGGAAAAGCTATATTGATCAATATTTTTAGGGTTCCGTAGTTCACAAGAAACCCTTGCGTCTGTCTGTCTGTCTGTCTGTCCGCGGCTTAGCAGAGACTTAGTCCTAGAGAGTTGTACTACCCGTCCAAGCCAACTAGACAACTGTCAAACGACTTTCCACGACGAATACAACGAGAGTACCGATGGAAATTAAAAAGCAATGGTGTTAAAATAAACTTAGGCAATTCATCTAAATTGTAATTGCTTTTTAATTACTTACCTTTGGCACAGAATAAGTACTAGTGCTTCGTACAGAAGTATGACTTAGCAATTGTATTCAAAGAAATGTCTACTCAATGTCGTCAACAATATGGCGTAATTTAGTTCGCCTCAGAGTCGAGCACATTTTCGTGTAGACACCTACAAAAATCCATTGCAAGATAATTTCATACTTATTGCTCTGGAATATGGTTCATAATACACTAAACCTATTCAGTGACGTAATATCACGCGACGCGATAGGGTTGACTGCTACGAGAAGCTTCTAACGCCATCTAGCGCCTCTTTCTAGTACTTTATTCATTCTCGTCCAGCCAGCAACGTAGCCGCGCGGCCGCCGGTGAATAAAACGCGCGAGCGTGTCGCTGGCCGGTGGCCGGACACGCAACTTGTTTTAGCCCCTAAGTAAGGGTCGCCGCGCGTAGGTACGTTTTTGCTACCTACGCGGGGAGATACACAGGCCTGCCTTTGGTAATTTCGTTGTATTCGTCGTCGAAATTCATTTGACAGTTGTCTGTTTGGCCTGGTCAAGTAGTAATTTGGCACAGGTACTGACGCACGCCATGAAAACACGAAGTGATATGTTACTAAGTAAAGCGAATTCACAGCAACTTTTGATAATAAACATACTTCGAAATCTTAAAAAAAAGCGGTCTTATGCTAAAATTTACGATAGCTCTACGACTGGTATGAAATCCTCAAATTTTAACTAGTAAATGATGTAAATTCGCTTTTAAACGCGTTCCTAAAATATTTGAACTATGTAACATATCAAATTAGATTAAGAATTTAAAACATTACCTAACGTTCTTTTTCTACACAGTCTTATACCTTACTGACTGAGGGTCGTGATCATTATGTCGAATGAAAAACACGACTTTCTTGGCAATTTTTAATGGAGTGGTTTGCCATTGCCTTCTCCATTTTAAACACTAGCCAACTAGTGTGCAGGTTTTCTCACGATGTTTTCCTTCACCGTAAGGCAGCAATATATTTTTGAAAAAGACTGCACCTACTTAAGTTTTTTTGCAAAATCAGTGGTACAGGCGGGTATCGAACTCACGATCTCGAATGAGAAGTGAAGTTTTCTCCGCTCGGCTATCCTAACGCAGTCTTGCAAAAATCGATACAACTTGCTCTTTTTGTTTTCCGGAGAATTAGGATATACTTAAATCAGACTATATAAATAAAGGTCATGTTAAAAGATTTTGCTAAAATTCGGATTTTTTTCTAGTTTCATACAAAATAATTAAATTATTACTTTGCACTCGGTGTGTCACGTCCTAAACGCTACGCGCGCCCATTCTAAGTTGTAGCACAGAAAAGTAAACTTGACAACGTAGCGTGCTCGAGAGTGCGTAAACACAATGAAGGAGATGGGTAAGCTGGCAACGTCGCAAAAACACTGAGAGCAAATAATGACTAGGTAACTGATTTTCAAAAACAATCTAACTCGTGCTTTATACTTTTAGAATAGTCTTTCCGGAAAATATTGTTTATACTTTGTAGAATCCTTGGTTGAATTTTCCTGAAAACAAAAAGAGCACGTAGTATATCAGCCTGTATATGGACGTTATAATAAAAGTGCCCGTCTCAAACTAAGCGTGTATCGATTTATAGCGCTATAAAACGTATTTTATCAAAGCCAATATGTGGTGGTTGGGGGCTGCCGTGCTTTTCGTAGGCACTGCAAGCGCTAGCCTATGGCCGCAAGGCGTTGTTCACTATGCTATCAATAAGAAGGATTACGGTGAGTTTTATTTACATTACAAGATTTGTGGTTGCCCGCAACTTCGTCTTCGTGGACTCGATGATACAAATCGACTCGTACGATAGGAGTACGAGTCAATTTAGTCCAGTAATCGTGGCTCTCATTGTACAGGCAGCACGTCAAGTTATCCATGTGAACTACGAAAATAGCTTTTATTCCATAGGGAATAGAGGTGGTATCAAGGTCAAAGTGGGGTAGTCTGACGTGCGGCCGTGTGTATTCTGTCTTATGGTTAAGGGAGGTCACCCTGTATTAATGTCCTCCTAACCCAATTTCGACTACGGCGGCCCATCTCAACAGAGATTAGCCAACTGCGCCAGACATATTATAGTGCACAAGTGTGGGCGCAATACACAGGTGCACTCTCTATTCCTTCACTCTCATACCTAATTCGGTGAGACGGCAGTCCGACATGACCGTAGAGAGATCAGGCGCAGGACCAACGGCTTTCCGTGCTTTCCGAGGCACGGAGGACTGCCTCGTTGGTCTATTGGTCAGCACGCTGGGTACTATCCACGAGGTCCCGGGTTCGAATCCCGAGTCGAGCCGAGAGTGTTGAGGTTTTCTATCTTGAAATAACTCAGATACCCTGTATTACTATACCTATATTTTATTTTGGACTTTTTCATGAAACAAACGTTGATGAATTTCCCAAATTTTATTTGCCAGATCTCCACTCGCAAGACGAGATATCGAATACACTCTCGCGCATACAGGACGAGATATGTGTGAAGTTCTTCAGCACGCCGGCGAACTACAGCGCGTCGCCTCAGAACAAGATATTGTACATCAGCAACCCTGACAAGAAGAAGGACTGCCCACCGGTCAGCTATGACTTCACTGGGAGCGTCGTTGTAAGTATTTTTCACAAAAACTAAGCGCCAGCAAAAAGGTATTATACGTCAGCATAATGGTAATTTTCTAAAAGTCAGCAAAATGGTTTTATCCGACAGCAAAAATTGTACTTATACGTCAGCAAAATATTACTAAAATCGTATGACACATCAGCAATATAGTACGACACATCAGCAATATAGTACGACACGTCAGCAACAGCAATATAGTAACTACGATATGTCAGCAACATGGTACTATATGTGAGTAATAAGGTATTTAAGATGCGGCTGAGATAAACTGCCTACCGTCTGGTATATTATGACATATGGAAGCGTCGTAATATAAAAAAAAACGACGGGTTGCACTCTGGGAGTGCCGGCAGAAGTCAAAAATTTGAAAATATGCACTTCGTTCAATTTTCATATTTTAAACACTTTATATACACGAATTTTACGAATACACAGCAGTATGGCCACTACACAGACGGTCGAGCCATCAGCTGTCACCATCCATAGATGCGCGTAGCACGCTGTAACATGAACACACACGAACATTCGCGCAAGCGCCCTGCGCCGCCTAAACGAAACAGCAGACGCGGCATACATTTTCGCCGCGCCGTAGAAAGAGAGGGGTATACTCCCTCTCCTACGCCGCGCCAGCTGTCTACTCTCCATCCGTCTTACGAATTTTCGATCAGGTCATGTGCCCTGACGCGAGTTTAACATTTTTTACCCATTCCAAAAAAAGTGCACAACGCCGCTAAAGAAGTTTTCACTTCAAAAATACTACGGCAAAATGGTACAAGTTAGCATTAAAATATTTTATAATAGTTGCTACGTGTCGGAAAAATACTGACTACAGTAGGTAGGGCTGTAGCCCGTCAGCGTAATAGCGTAAATCGTCAGCAGAATAGTACAGTGTACTAATCTTCAGAAGTAAGATTTTTCGCATTATACGGGCATGAGAAAAACATTTTGCCCTAAAAATTAAACCCACTATGTACAGAGTTTTATAAGTTGATTTAAAGTTACAATACTTTATTTCTTTGAGAAAAGAAACTTATGAGAATTGAGCCCATATGGAGCCAGAACACTACGATTACTATTTGGCATACACTTCGGGCTGACTCGCCCGCGACCATGATTCGTGCAACCGAATCGAAACGTCGGGAAGGTAAATACAGATTTGCGTTTTAAAAAAGTATTAATTAGTAGTTGCATTAAATCCCGTTAGTATCGTGAAGTGTATGTTTACAAATGCAACAACAAAGTTTGAAATCCTATACTATTTGACAGTTTTTTGGGTCCTACAGTAACTAGCGCGCAAAAAGTAGTGTGTTCTTTCACAGACACTTAGGCTAAATGATAACCTTACTTTCAGGATATGCCGATCGGCTACAGATGCCTGAACCAGAAGGAGATCGCTCGGATCGTGGTCGAGATGCTGAGAGCGAGCATCGAACAATCGAGTAAGTTAAATAATATACAGTACAGCAGGCCTGTCTCACTCCCCGTGTTGGTATCAAAAACGTTCCTACGCTTGGCGTACGCGGTGTCAGTATAATCCAGTAGGGACTCGCGAGCGAGCAGTGACACACGCGCGCGTTTTATTCACCAGCGGCCCGCGGCGCTACGTTGCTGGCTGGACAAGCAAGAGTGAAATGCTCGTAAGGTACGCTAAACGACGATGGTTGCATCTTGTAGCCGTTGTCAACCCAATCGCACCGCATGTTCTGACGTCCTTGAGTAGGTTTACTGTATTATAAAGTTATCTTGAGTTATAATTGGCTTGCAATGTATTTCGGTGTCTGAACGAAAATGTGCTCGACTTAAAGGCGAGTTAAATCACACTATATTTTTTACGACATTGAGTAGACTTTTCTTTGAATATCATTGCAAAGTAATACTTCTGTACGTAGTACTAGTATTTATTCTGTTGTTCTAGTATTTTTATTTACTAATTTGTAATAATATAGTCCATACGACTATGTATGAGTGCCCCCTGTGGGCACTTAGGATCTTTTGTTATCACATATTTGCCTAATTTTTATTTAATAATTATTAATAATATAGTCCATACGACTATGTATAGGTAAGTGGCCCCTGGGGGCCTACTTGCGTAAATAAATGACTTTTTTATGTCTCAGATCAAGGAAATCATATTAGATCCGGCTCGAAGGACCACCTTTATAATGCGTATTATTTCTTTTCAGCACTCCCACTCAACAGCTACGATTTAGTTAAAAAATTTCAAGAACAGGTGCGTATAAATAGAACTCTCAGTTTTTCATACGTTTATGTTAGGTAATTTCGTATAATTTCTCTAAATATGGAGTAACCTATTAATTTTTTAATTATTGGAATAAGGCGTTACTTAGCAGAAATCTATTATTAAATGGAAAAAATAAAAATATTTTACTGCTGTTGCAATACAGCTCGGGTAGATGTCGCTGAAGTCACGCAATGACGTAAGACAAAAGAGACCAAGAGTTTTACACGGTTGGATGAACTGCACTGTAGCTCAGTCGGTAAAAGCGTTGGCCCGGTTAGCCAAAGGTCATATCGTAGGTTCAAATCCTACCTGTGTGCGAATTTTTGGTTTCTTATTTAAACTTATATAAATAAGAAAGAACACTGAGTGTTATAAAAATATTAAAAAACTAAAAAATATTTTGCTTTAAATTTCCGCTATTTTTTAGCACAGGCACCAAAACCACACCAACCGCAATGGCGTTGAGTATTAGTTCAGGCAAATGCAGAATGCACCGCCCGCCCTGCCTCAATACGCATGCACTACAGCTAATGCAGTTGTTAGTAACCAATGCCTCATGTCTACTAAGAATTCTAGCTCAGCAAAGTTTGAATGAATAAAAATAAATATTTTTACTTTTTGTCGCTAGTAAAAGCACAGAATAAGTACTAGTACTTCGTACAGAAGCATGATTTAGCAATTGTATTCAAAGAAATGTCTACTCAATGTCGTCAACAATATGGCGTAATTTAGTTCGCGTCAGAGTCAAGCACATTTTCGTGTAGACACCTACAAAAATCCATTGCAAGATAATTTCATACTTATTGCTCTGGAATATGATTCATAATACACTAAACCTATTCAGTGACGTAATATCACGCGACGCGATAGGGTTGACTGCTACGAGAAGCTTCTAACGCCATCTAGCGCCTCTTTCTAGTACTTTATTCATTCTCGTCCAGCCAGCAACGTAGCCGCGCGGCCGCCGGTAAATAAAACGCGCGAGCGTGTCGCTGGCTGGTAGCGACACGCAACTTTTTTAGCCCCTGAGTACGTGTCGTGTGTCCACCGGCAAGATGGACAGACGAGCTAATAAAGGTTGTAGAATTGCGCTGGATGTAAGCCGCTTTTTACAGGACACATAGATTTCCAATCTATTTTTTTTATTCGAAATGTGTTTGCTCTTCGACGTAGTCGACGGTAGATCGAGCTCGCTCAGAAGAAGCCTGTTCACTCTGACTTTGAAGGTCTTCGGGTTGTAATCCGTTGGAAACACTGAAGCGGGTAGTGAGTTCCACAACTTAGCTGTGCGCATTATACATGTTGATGAGAAGCGCTAAGTGCGTAATCGTTGAAATATCAACGCGATATGGGTGGTATCCCGCGGTGCGTCTAAAAGTGCGATAGTAGAAAGGAGCCGGGGGAGGTTCTCAGATCCTCAGATCTATGGGGGAGGTCCTCACATCATAGAGATATGAAATGGGGGCGTAAACCGTGCGAACGCGACATAGGCAAAAATAACTAACGATGTTCACAGCGAATTGGTCACATTTCACAGTCATTGGTGTGCGTGCACTGCGCGTTAATGAGCTTTGTCAATTGAAATACTATGCTCTTTATGCTTACAACAGTACTACATTAGTACCTCTATAATATTATTGTACGCCCCAGAGGTGGGACATGGTTAGTTCTAAGTTTTAATTTGTTAATATCTTAGTAAAATAAGGTCTATGTTCAGCAGTGAACGTCCTGCTGCTGATATGATGATGTTTTTTTTTACTTTGCACTGCTTAACAAATTATTATCGACCCACAGGAGGACACAGTATCCCGCCCCACCCTCCTCTCTCCGTCAGACAGGAAATACTTGAACGGCCACTACTTCAGCGAGTGCGGGTCGCTCAACAAAGCGGTCGGCAACGCGCGCCGTTTTGACTTCGATGTTGAGCAGATGACGCCCGAGAACAGACAGTACTACAGCGACAAGCTGTGGCCGCTAGGCGTAGTCATGTACTCCGTGCACCCGGACATACGTGAGTATAGACAGACCTGGAGAGACTCGCGAGCGAGCAGTGACACTATTGAATTAGACTGCCGCGGCAGGTCGCCGCGTGTAGGTACGTTTTTGCTACCTACGCGGGGAGAGAGAAAGCCCACCGTGGTAGGCTAATCAAGTGTAATAAAGTGGGGTGTCGCGAGCGAGCAGCGACACGCGCGCGCGTTTTTATCACCGGCGGCGCGCGGCACTACGTTGCTAACTGGACGAGCACGAATAAAATGCTAGAAAGGTGACTACAAAAAAACCAGCCGTTGCGGGTTTGAATCTCGCAAGGGGCGAATGTTTGTGTGCTGAGCACGAGCATTTGTACCTAAGTCGTGGATGTTATAAGTATGTCTATCCGTTATCCTAGTCACCATAGCACAAGCTCACGCTTAGTTTGGGGCTAGGTAATTGGTGTGTTTGTTGAAACAATTTATAATTTATTTATCTTATTATTTTGTCCCCCAGCGCCCCTGGATCCGGACCTGCTAACGATCAAACGCGCGATGTCGATCATCGAGTTGAGCAGTTGCGTGGTCTTCCAGCGCCTCGCCGCGATAGACGTGCTGGAGCCGATCAACTTGCTCTGGTTCGGCTTTGAGGGGGAGGATCTGCCCCACCTCGGGTTTAGGGAGGGGAATCAGGTTGGTTTTGGTTGCAAGTATATAAAATTAATAAATATATAAGTCAAGTGCGAGTCGGGCTCGCGCACGAAGGGTTACGTACCATTACTTACAACATAAGGCAAAAAACACGTTTGTATGGGAGCCCCCTAAAATTTTTTTTTTAATTTTATTTATTTACTTTTTTTAATGATTTTTTCCTTATCATTGCAAATTTTTACAATACAATTTTTTTACAAATTGACTTATCAAATAAAGGCCAGTAAAAAGACCATTTCAAAAATATTAATTTTTTTGCAGTCAGGTGTTTTGTTTTTAAACGGTTTTATTTTCAATAATATTATGTTTGCTTTTTATTTTACTACAGCCACTGATCAGCTGTTAGTCTTTAAGCGAAAATCATCTTTTTTTTTAAATTTCATGGTTGGTCCCATAGTAAAAGTTGTTCTATTACAATAGCAGAATAACCTCCTAAAAGGAATGTAATTGATTTTGAAAGACCTTGTATACTTTGGACTTCAACTCCTCTGGTTAGGGTTGAAAATCAAATGTGTATTTCCCTCAGTCGCTAAACTTGCGCGCTGTAGCAAACGGAGCGCCAAGTCACACTGCGCACGCGTTGAACGCGTTGCTTCGCGCGCTCGGAGTGCACATGACGTCCAACCGGTTCGATAGAGACAACTACGTGAGGGTCAATTGGAGGAACGTCGCGCCTGGTAAGGAGAAATTTTAATATATCTTCTTTAGGCAGTTGTCCGACCGGCTACGATAAGCGAGAAGCGAGAAGAGCTAGAAACGAGTGAGCGAGAAGCGAGTGTGTATTTACCCGACTGCGGAAGGAGGGTTATGATTTTCGAGAGTATGTATGAATGTAAGTATAAATCGTTGGTCTAGTGGTCAGCACGCTGGGTACTTTCCACGAGGTCCCGGGTTCGAATCCCGGGTCGGGCCGAGAGTGTTTGGTTTTTCTGTCTTGAAATAACTCAGACACAGCTCCGGAGTCAGGAAGTTGGTGGTGTTCACACCCCCGTGCCTCGGAAAGCACGTTAAGCCGTTGGTCCTGCGCCTGATCTCTCTGCGGTCATGTCGGACTGCCGTCTTACCGAATTATGAGAGTGAAGGAATAGAGAGTGCACCTGTGTATTGCGCACACACTTGTGCACTATAATATGTCCCGCGCAGTTGAAATAGGCCGCCGTAGTCGAAATTCGGCTAGGAGGACATTATTATTATAAATGTATAATTGTTTGGCACGCCCTACCGCCCAAACGGCTGGACAGTTTTGGACATATGAGGTGTCGTGGAATTCGTCAGAATTGTGGTAGTGACATAGGTATACACAACAATGGCACCCGCAAACGATAACAAAGAGGGTGGGAAGGGAAGATTTTGTCCTTACCATAGCAATATGGGTAACAAACGAAAGCCAGTGAAAATATCATTTATAACTCTTTGATAGCTGTTGGCAAACTTAGACAATGGACTAGCTTAATGTGCCCTGTAATATCACCTGCGTAATCTCTGTTAAGATTGGGGCCGCTAAAGCCGAAAATTGTTGGCAAAATATAAAAATCAAATCAGCTTTTAAACTTTAATTTTTATTTAACTTTGACGACCGTCTTGAGCGTCGGTGGCGCAGTGGCTAGCGGGTTGCTTCTCATGCGGGAGGTGCCTGTTCGATCCCACATGTCGCCATGTACCAATGACTTTTTCTGAGTTATGTACATTAGTTGTTTCACTAACCGATGCTCTTACGGTGAGGGAAAACATCGTGAGGAAACCTGCACATTCAGGCGACCGCATGTGTAACCATAATCCAAAACTGGTCAGGTTCCCTTGGTAACAGGGTCACGGAGGTCAGATGGCAGTCGCTCCACTGTAATTACCTGATCTGCCACATCCTGGATCATGGTCAGCGGACCCTGGGCCCTCATGTGCGAGTGCACAAACTGAGATAACGCTAGGAGGATGATGAGGATGATGACGACCGTCTTGGTGTCGTGGTTCACGTTCCGGACTACAAAACCAAAAACCTAAAAGGTTGCGGGTTCAAAGTCCGCAAGGGCAAATGTTTTGCATTTGTACTTAAGTCTTGTTGTGATATTAATAAACGTAATATAAGTATGTCTATCCGTTATCCTAGTCGCCATAGCACAAGCTCGTGCTTGGTTTGGAGCTAGGTAATTGGTGTGTTTTTTTAACAATTTATTTATTTACTAGTGGTTCCCCGCGACTTCGCCCATAAGAGTTGGATTTTCCATATAAACTTTCATCCCCCATTTCACCTCCTTAATGTTTTATATCGCGACAAAATGTAGCCTATGGCCTTTCCGGGGTCTCGAATTGTCTCCATACCAAGTTTCATCTCAATCGGTTCATTTGTTTAAGCGTCAAGAGGTAACAGACAGACAGACACACTTTCGCATTTATAATATTAGTATGGATGGATTATTTCAGGAAAAGAACATTACTTAGAAAAAGCACCGGAAGAAGCGTGGATTAAGATGATACCATACGAATTCGACAGCGCCACGCACGCGCCGGCCAACTTCATGTGTAAGGACTGTGCCAGTCCGCTGGCTTCCCGAACTGTACTACCACTTCAGGTGAGGAGGCTTATCAAAAATAATTTAGGACAGAAAATGATCATCAACATATAAAAAAAAAAGGAATTTTGGCCCTTAGGGGGCCCGAACGTATCTCATTATCTTTTGGGCCCTACTAGTGCTTCGAGACAGACAGAGACAGCCAGACAGACAGTTCTGAGAATAAGCACCGGAACAAACTTAGTCACCACTAGCTGCCACAATTTTTTTTTAAATTACAATAAAAAAGTAGGCTGGAATGTTCATACATTCTCGTCATCAAGATAGTGTTAAATTTTATAATACCCTTTAGATATTAGGTAGTTTTGACATGTGACTTAAAATGTATTAAAAGGTAGTTCGACAACATTGTGTAGTATGTTGTTAAAAAAAATATTACTATTTCCCAATAATAAGTTAATTGTTTTGGCCAATCTAAAGTTTTGTTTCTTGTGTCGCATCGTTAGTCGACTATCGATAAGTGACAAATAGTGCGACCCACGAGCAGCCAACTTCATGTGTAGGGCTCAGTTGGGCTGCGCTAGTCCGCTGCAGGTTAGGACAGAATAAATCTCAAAATAGAGAGTGGCCCGAACGCACAATATATGGGGTAGTTTCGGGAAATTAAAAAAAATACTCGTGTAAGAGCACCTTTTAGGACAGTCACGACACGAGCATCAATATCTGCATTCGATTTGAGGCCTTTTTACAATGGCATAAAAACTTATTTGTATACATTTCATTGCTTCTGTGCTTGTGCTGTACAGTCGACCAAATTGAATCATGACCCACCTTATGGTCATTTTTCTACTGTCATTCTATACAAGTAAGTTGAAATTCGCTTGAACATACATTTCCTAGAAACGAACGTGTCATCATTTTATTAGACACTGACAGTCACTGACAAGGCAATGGTCGCTATCTGTACGAATAAGTTTGTATGAAAATCGGCGAGAACTTCATTTCATGTGGGTAAGGGTTGCAATGCAACACACAAGTAGGTAGGTAGATATTCGGGATTCGGCACGGCCGGGCGCCAAGTCTGTATTGGAAACCAGTTTCTTATATAAAAGTTCCACTGGAACTTGTGTTTGCCATGATGAAATAAAACAGTATACTTAGTTAAAGAAAATAATATTTATTTTAAGTATATATTTAACAAGTGGCATTAAATTGGTAAAGTGAAAAGTAACCCGATTAGACGACAAATGTCACTTCCCCAATCCAAACACCACAAATTTTCATCTGGGACCTAGACGGCCATGGAATAAGAGTGAATGCATCTTCATGCTAGGTAAACCAATTCGAGACAATTCTGGCAGTATGCACTGGACAGTTATCATGAACAAAGGAGACTACTGGCACTTCTTCACGCAAGTAAACTGTTCGCAAAGTCGGTAACATTGATTCTTCCATTACATTAACATAGTTTATAGCGTTATGACGAGGAGAAATTTGAACAAGTTTTCCGACACTTCCGGCATCCATCCAGGCACACATGTTAGCTGAAATTCAGCTGGATAATTGGTTGGGCACAACGTGATCCTCTGTCCTATCGCGTGTTATCGTAACGCCACGAAGTTAAGCGACCATGTTGAGACGAGCGAAATGATTTCTCGTCTGTAAATATGTTATCCGTAATAGTGTTGCATTTCCGTTCTCTTCCGTTCCGTTCTTGATTCGACGAACGCCATGATTATGTCGTCGTCTGTCTTTGAGGGTACCCTCTTTAGCATGCCGGCTGATCCAGGTTCTGACTGTGTTCCGACTTATTCTTAGCTGTTTGTTCTGCCAAATTGGCCATTATAAGATTTGTTTGTAGATATTGACTTAGGTTTTTATAAAATTTCTAACTTACTAGTAGGTATACTTGACATTTGACACACGACGTTTTTTATTTTTTAAATTATAATACATTTTTCTTCGTAGTGAAAAGAGTTTGGATTATGGACTTATTTTAAATTCATATTAAGACTGGTTTATCTAAAACATGTCTAGTGCAGTTATAATAAAGGTTAAACTTGCATAAATCTCTGACCCGTTATGACGCATTTTTATTCATATTTAAAACGTACTATGTGCAACATGCATGACAGCGAAGAAAACCTTACTACATTTATAAATGCAAAGGAATAATCGGCAAAGTGGGTCATGATTCAATTTGCTCGACTGTACATATCCTCAAAGACTTATAACGCCATCTAGCGAACCAGAACAGAACCTACTAAAACTTCTCATTGACAATAATGTTTTTTCTTCAGGACCACCTATGGCAACGTACGCTCTCCATGGGTCGGCGGCAAGACTTGACTGACGCCGATGCTAACCTCCTGAACATGCTCTACGTGGATCAGTGCAGAAATAGGTTCATGAGGAACTTGAAATAAACCTAGTTTGATAAAATATTACGGATCTTTATTTTTTGCTATCGCCTTAAGGCCGTCCTGCACGAAATTAAGAAAATTAACGTATTTCTAAATCACTTGTACGATGAGCCGAATTAGTTAAATACATTAAAACAACTTATTTACGTTAGCCTAATCATTGCACAAGGTCCTGGTCTTGTTGAAATTTGAAACAAATTCTTTATGATATAATAAACACGAATTGAAGCTAATGATATCTTTCGAAAACTTCGTTATTTTTATGCATGAAACAATAATTTGTACATGAAAATGATTGTACTGATATTCCGCATGTCCCCATCTTTTTAAAATACACGAATAAAATATAATTCAGAAAATATGATCACTTTTTAGTTTTTAACACAAATGTCTGATGGTTTTGCGCATTGCGCAGAATAAAACTATTGTTCTAATGAAGTCATCAAGTCTAAAACTTTAAAGCAAATGGATCTAATTACTAATATTAATAAGTTCGATTCTGTTTGAAGATCGTTTAGACTTACTCGACTTGCTTCGCGCTGCAGCCCCTTAAGAATTTATTGCACCATCCCATTTGTGTAGCAGCCTACTTAGAAAATAGGAAGATGTAATTGCAGTTCACTATACTTAGGTTCCTAACTTCCTAGTTGTGGGCCCCACTTTGTAAGACGATATCCGTAGTTGCGGCTAAAGCCGTCCCTGTCACTAATGTCAGCATGTCAGCGCGAGTGAGCGCGACGGCTCAACGCGAATATACGGACAATGCGTTATCAGAGTAGAGCACCTGCCTATCCGTCCTTCCTTCCTAGTTAGGATCCTAAGTAGGATGCGACCTTTCTAGTTAGGATCCTTTAAGGCTATGTGCTCGATGGATCCTAGTAAGGAAGCTACAAATAGGATAGCAAATAAGTGCTTTACAATACATGGCAACCCAAATATACTCCACAAACACATGGCAACCATGAAGTTGACCGAGGACGCATTGTGCCGATTCTGCCCCTCGGCAGAAGAAACTACTGTGCACATACTCTGCTCATGTGGACTGCTTATGAGCAATAGTAGATTGTTATACAAGGGAAGAAAGTGACCATTCCACTCGAGAAGTTTCAATAGAGCGAGAGAGCGTCAATAGCTCGAGAGTGGAATGGGTGCTTTCACCCGAGTTAAACATACTATTTTTCTATTCGACTGTGAGGAAAGTATCGATAGAATATCGATAGACTATCTATAGTTGTGACAAAAGCAATAGTATCGATAAAATATCGATACACTATCGATAGTTGAGGCAAAAGCAATAGTATCGATAAAATATTGATAGTGTCGATAGACTATCGATAGTTGAGGCAAAAGCAAAAGTATCGATAAAATATCAATAGTATCGATAGACTATCGATAGTTAAGGCAAAAGCAAAAATATCGATAGACTATCGATAGTTGAGGCAAAAGCAATAGTATCGATAAAATATTGATAGTATCGATAGACTATCGACAGTTGAGGCAAAAGCAAAAGTATCGATAAAATATCGATAGTCTAATGATACTATTGATAGACTTTCGATACTATCGATAGTGTCAAAGTTCAATATTAAAATCACTATCGATAGCTGATACAGCTCTGACTATTGCAATAACTATCGATACTCTCGATAGTGGCCTTTTATTCAATAGTAGGAGGGAAAAGCTTTTTCCCACCCGGTTATCTACACATGAAAGTTCAACTTTCCGAACAGGTTAGATGAAAAAGTATGTATCTAGGGCAGCATGTAATGTACCCGGATGAGATAGACGTAACTCCTGGATTCATGGGGCATAAGTAGTGAGCTATTATCAAAAGGGCTGCCACAATAGATCAATCATTGGTAAAGTTAGTTTTTTTATGGCAAGTCAATAAAAATAATATAAACATTTTATAAGTTTAAATAAGAAACCAAAAATTCGCACAGGGCAGGACCCTTAACCTTTGGCTAACCGGGTCAACGCTCTTAGGGCCCGTTGTTTGATCAGTAGTTAAAGATACTAATAGTTAAAATGCGTTAGTTAAACTAACAATTTGTTAAAAATGACAAAAGGACGTTGTTTGATCAATAGTTAAGCTAACTACAGTTAAAAAAAATGACAATTAGTTAAAAAAGATAACTACGCGTAGACCGAGTAGTTATAGTTAAATTTGACATTGACTGTTTGTCAACTGGTGTGTTTTGTGAATTGAAATAAAATGAATGTAAATATTATAAGATATTTTGAAGATTCTGACAGCTCTTCTGACGACGACATAATTGTAGATTATGTATTGAACCGCCGTCCTAAAACATTTACCTATATTATTTATTTATATTTTTATTTATTCACCATGACGACCGTCATGGTGTAGTCGTTCGCGCACCAGACTTCTAAACCAGGCGGTTGCGGGTTCGAATCCGGCAAGGGGCAAATGTTTGTGTGATGAGCACGAGCATTTGTACCTAAGTCATGGATGTTTGATATGTATTTAAGTATTTCTATCCGTTATCCTAGTCACCATTTTTTTTTTTTTTTTTTTTTTTTTGCGTCAGGAAAATGCGGTGCATACCCCCCCCGCCAGCGGGGATGGTGGAGGGGGTTAT
The DNA here is from genome assembly GCA_949316185.1 of Pyrausta nigrata. Taxonomy (NCBI): domain Eukaryota; kingdom Metazoa; phylum Arthropoda; class Insecta; order Lepidoptera; family Crambidae; genus Pyrausta; species Pyrausta nigrata. The sequence continues at coordinate 7,396,815 of OX438964.1, read as the reverse complement.
GTGGGGCTCCAACCCACTAAAAACCTGACGGTGTCCTCCGGTGCTGTTGTCGGTGCGAGTGCATGGGTTTCAGCCAACGCTATGCCACCACGCACTCGCTCCCAGCTGCGGCCCACGAAGTTGACAGGGCCCCGCCCGGCTTCGAGGAGGGGAGAGCAGCCCCCTCCTCGGTACAAGCAACGACGCGCGGGAACACACACGCGCCGCTGCGACCCCGTGTGGGCGTATCGGTACCCCCGCACCGAGTACACCCGGGGTCCTTCAGGGAGGCGGCAGGAGGAGAGCAAAGCGTCCCCTCCAGCGGCCTGTGCGTCGGCGGCGGATCATCGGGGCGTCAGCCGAAGCCTCTCGCACCCTCTCCGCCTCCTCCTTCTGCAGGAGCACGCTCTCGCAGAAGGTTCGCACGGCCGCAAACGCCTCCCTGGATCCGGCCATCCTCGCCACGATGGCAGCGAGTGACAAATCACCTCCGACTACCGCGATGAGGTCCTCGCGCTCCCTCGCCCAGGCCGGGCACGACTCGAGGGTGTGTTGCGCGGTATCCTCCTCGCGGCCGTCACAATGGTGACACCGCCCGGTCAACTCGCGACCAATCTGGGCGAGGTACGCCCCAAAACAGCCGTGGCCAGTCAGCATTTGGGTCAGCCTGTAGGACAGGCGACCGTGCCCACGACGCATCCACTCCTCCAGCACAGGCTGGAGGGCCTGACAGGTGCGTCGACCGGCTCGGCTGACGGCCAGGCGATCCTGCCACCGCTCCACGGCGGACTGCTCCAACCGAGCCCGCTCCGCCTCGACCTCACGTGGTGCAGGCCTTTGCCCCTGGGACCTCTGGTCTCCCCGCCACTGATAAAGAGCGGCGAGGACCAGTGCATGGAGATCCCATGGTATGCTCCCGGCCAACGCAAGGGAGGCATCCGCCGAGACCGTGCGGGTTATCCTAGTCACCATAGCACAAGCTCACGCTAAGTTTGGGGCTAGGTAATTGGTGTGTTTGTTGAAACAATTTATTTATTTATTTAGGGATAGAATATTACAGCTAGAATTTTGGGATGAAGTTGATTTCTTCTAACGGTACAGAATGTCCATAACTACTGTACTTTGGTTACACAGTGAACTCAAGAATTCCTTGAAAAGGCCAACAGAGCGGAACTACTAAAATACTTCTAGGAGATATCATTTTAACAAAATTCTAAACATCAACAAAATTACCACGATCACCACAACACAACGATCACGCACGATGCGTCAGTTTTTGACTCATTTGACATTTTGTTTTCTGTGTTACCAGTGTAATTAACACATTTCTAACATAATTTACTATTTTTAAATGCGGCAACACAATTGACTATCGTTATATTTGACAATAGTTAAAAATATGTTCAAACAACGTATTTCTATTTTAACTATTTGTTTAGGCGTTAACTATTGTCAAGTAACAAATGGTTAAATTGGCTAATAGTTATGTTTTACTACTGATCAAACAACGGGCCCTTACTGAGCTACCGTGGAGTCCATCCACCCGAGCGAATTCTTGGTCTCTTGAATACGTCATTGCGTGACGTCAGCGACATCTACCCGAGCTGTATTGCAACAGCTGTGAGCGTAGATTCTTCACAGAATAAATTCAACTTGAATGATGACACTTTCGCTATTCAATAGCTTTGAGGTTCTTTAACACTGTTATTTTATTTTTATAAATTTAAATAACACGGCTCAATTCCAATGCGCCCTGTCTAAGATTAAATTAAGGTTTAGTGTCTCTCTTTCTCTATCAAACAAACGAAAAGAGACAGACTACAATAATTTAGAAACGTCAAAATAAGTGATGCGATATCTAACGTATTTGTACAAGTTTTTTCATGTTTTCGTCTAACTTTAGTCGTCATCGAATGACATCCCTACTAAATTGTCTATGGGTTGTCTAATTCCCTTAGCAACAGACAGCTGTTAGTCCGACGTTTGTATATTAATATAGTCTGTCTCTTTTCCTTTGTTTGGCGGAGAAAAAGAGAGACTGAACCTAAATTTAATCTTAGACAGGGCGCATTGGAATTGAGCCCAATGAGTGTTAAATAATAATAGTCACAATAAAAAACATATTAATATAACATGCTTTTATCAATACTTCATGATAACAGTCAACGATTGACAAGCATACACCCTAAACTAAACCTAACTACTATTTACAAAAACAATTTATTTACAAATTGAAAAAAAAGTGTACACGAATTTTAAACAAAATGTTGGCAAATCATCAGTCAATTATTGAGATCTATTTACATATTTTCAGAACACAGTAAAGACTTACAGCAAATTCTATAGTGCCTATACATATACGATAAAATATTAATTCATCAGTTAAAGCGTTTTCAATCATATTGCATTGTAATAAAGTTCAAAATAGGCGCGAAGTCAGCATTGGAAGGGAACAGGACCCTTCTTACCAGTACCGTTACCATGAGTTTACGGCGGTTTTACTCGCTAGCGACGACGTAAAAAAAGTGTATGGAAAATTGCACAGCGCCTCTAGCGGTTACTTGGAGAACTAAAATTTTCTATACACTTTTCTTACGTCGTCGCTAGCGAGTAAAACCACCGTAAACTCATGGTAACGGTACAGCAAGGTATTTTCAATTTAGGAACGGGGTATGAATGGTTTCATTTGATGTATAGTACAGACAGCAAGTTAGGTCCACTTGCGGACGTCCGGATTAGCTGATCTGGATTTGTTTAAGGCCTATTATCCTAGTGGAAAGCCCACTTGCGCCAGTCCGGTTTAGCTAAGCCGGACTGGCGCAAGTGGAACTTCCAGATTAGCTAATCCAGATTTGTGAAAATGGGCGTTCAACTCAGATAATAGGCCTTGAACAAGTCCGGAATAGCTAATCCGGTCGTGCGCAAGTGGGGCTTAGTGTAATTGGCCGCAAGTGACATCTTTCTGTCACTATTTTTCATTTACAAAATATATGTATAGGTAGATTTTCTTGTTACCTAGTCGTAGGTCTGTTCCATAGGGGAATAGTACTTCATGGCCTATTTCTACATCTCTATGTGAATTCTGAGTAACTAACATATTTTCCACCAGCAGTTCCCCGCGTCTTCGCCCGCGCCAAAACTCGGATGTTCCATACAAATTTTCATCCCCCATCCCTTTTGTCCCCCATGTTTTTATAAAAAGTAGCCTATGTCCTTCCCAGGGTCTCAAACTATATCTGTACCAAATTTCATTTAAATCGGTCTAGTAATTTCGAAGCCTATTCAATACAAACAATCAAATCTTTTTTCTTCATAATATTAGTGTAGATAAAAAATATGACAACGAAGTTACTCAAAGGCAAAGGTGACAAGACTTGGTAAAGCAGGCTCTAAGGTTAACTCCCAAAGATTTAACACCTTTATTTTAAGCAGTATGTTAAGTACCACTTTACGTTCAAGTGACGACGTTCCAAAATTCCACCCTGTATATATATATAGTCATTTATGAGGTTTCATAGAATGGCAAGAGGTGATACACCTTATGATTTTAAATGAATTAGAAAAAACTAGCTTATGTTTGAAACTATGTTTTTGCTTCATCTTCCGTAACATGTTCTTTCAAATGAATATTCACATTATTTTTCGATTCTCCGACAAAATCACATTTGTCACACGTAACCGATTTTTCCGGCTCACTTTTGGCAACATCCTTTTGAGTTTTAAGACAATAGCTACAGTCATCTGTGTCGAATATTGACGAGCATTTCATACAATATTTCACGTTTTCATCTTGTGCTACTGTTATAGATTTTTTAGGAGATTCACAGGTTCCGTTATCATCGTCAATTTTTTCTGGAACGTCAACTCTCTTTCGCTTTCGGTTGGCATTCTTACATTTCTTGAAAAACGAATTCAATTGCCCTTTTGCATCAATTGGTAGATCGGGTATTTCATTATCCAAACTATCATCTATACTAGTGTCAATTTTGGATTCAGACTGAATCAAATTTTCAACGTAGCTCGAATATTCCGGGATGTTTTTGAATATATTCTTTGGTTTGGACGCCGCGTCGTCGCCAGACACGATTTTGTATACAGTTATGTAAGAGTCTTTCGATTTTGTGTCTTTAATATTCGTTAGAACAGCCATTTCGTTCAATTCTGACATATTCGCTTTATCTTTTACATTTGATTCAACCTTGGAATCATTATGTTCAGTTTTATCATGTAATCCTTCATAATTGTTTTTATTTTTATCATCACCGTCAGATACATCATCATCAGTGATGAATTTAATGTTTGTATCTGATATAGTGTCCATCATATCAACGCCTGATGCACTAGAACTCTCTGTGACGTCATCGGTAATGCTTTTGTAAGAGTTCGGAGAAGCAAAAACTACGTTTTCGAATTTAGGACACTTTATCAGCGGTGGCATATTTTGAGGAACTTCCGCTTGCCCAATAACATCAGTAATTTCTGCATTAGCCTCTTTTGATTCCTTTTCGATACCTTTATTATTTGATCCATTTAAATTACTTTTAGTTTCGGTATTAATATTACAATCATCTTTATCTATAATTTCATTATCTTTGTTATCATTTGATTTACAATCCAAATCGTCAACATCGATGATTTTACTAGAATTGTCATCGTTAATTATGACACAATCAGGCGAATTTAAATCAACGCAGTCTCTAACGGGAATGACCATGTTTTCTAAATCTAACAACATTTCTTGATTGAAATCTCCGAGAGACCCTTCAGTGCTTTCAGATAATTTCTTGACTTTTCTTATCGTTGCGATTTCAATCTTTGTATCTATTACTTCTGTAGTTACTTCAGCATCTGTATCTTTATCAATTTCGCTGACATTCTTATCAGAATCAGATGTAATACTAACGTCATTACTTGATTTCGCATCATTTTCAGGATGTGAAGTTTCCGTGTCACCACTTTCTTCTTGATTTATACCGGCTTCATTATCTTTGGAAACTTTATTCTTAATATTACCTAGAACATTCTCAAGCTTTTTACTCTTTTTCATAAATTTATCATCTTTTTTAACTATAGTTTTTTGATTTCTTGAAGAGTCTCTATTGGAGTTTTTCATGATGATTTTATCGCCATATTTTACGGAATTCCTTAATGTATTCATACACCTTTCCCGAATAGGACTTTTTGTTTTACCTGTAGCTTTCTCTTCGGGTTTTCTTGAGCAAATCGCTTCTGGAATTAACAGAATTGCATATTAATAAGCAGCAGTGTTCTGTTGTGTCATTAAATTCTCGTAAGGAGACTTACACTCGTCCCTACCACTGCTTAATCTCTAATAATTTTACCAAATATATCTCTGTCCGTTGTTACTTGTGACTCGAGTGCAAATACCTATTTGTAATAAGAGTAAAAGCGGAAATTTTATAAAAACACTAGCTATAATCCGACCGCCTAAGTTCTCGCCTGCGGGGTAAATGGGTACAGGAGATAACTTGCGACACAGAATAAATACTAGTACTATGACAGAATTAGTACTAGTACTCCTGTATGGAGTAAGACTAAGATTGACTTTGCAATGAAATTCAAAGAAATGTCTACTCAATGTTGTCAACGATATGGTGTAATTTAGTTCGCTTCAGACTCGAGCACATTTTCGTGTAGACACCTACTGAAATACATTGCATAATAATTTCATTCTTGTTGTACGAGCTATCAAACTCTGAAATATGGTTTATAATAATATACTAAACCTATTTAGTGAGGTACTATAAATAATAAATTGTTTCAACAAAGGCACCAATTACCTAGCCCCAAACTAAGCGTGAGCTTGTGCTATGGTGACTAGGATAACGGATAGAAATACTTAAATACATATAAACATCCATGACTTAGGTACAAATGCTCGTGCTCATCACACAAACATTTGCCCCTTGCGGGATTCGAGCCCGCAACCGCCTGGTTTAGAAGTCCGGTGCGCGAACGACTACACCAAGACGGTCGTCACGCGAAGCGATAGGTTGACTGCTACAAGAAGCTACTAACGTCATCTAGCTCATCTTTCTAGGACAAGGTATTCAAAGAAACGTCTAATCAATGTTGTAAATAAAAGGTGTAATCGAGCTCGCCTCCAAGTCGAGCACATTCTTATAACTTGAGAATTTCATTCTTATAACTCTGCACTCTGGAATAAAGATTCATAATACACATAACCTATTCAGGACGTCAGAATATGCGGCGAGATAGGGTTGACAGCTATAAGATGCTACTATCGCCATCTAGCGCTGCTCACGAGCACTTCACTTATGTTAGTCCAGCCAGCAACGTAGCGCCACGCGTCGCTGAAAAAACGCGCGCGTGTGTCACTGTTTAGTCGCTAGTCACTACTGGATTACACTGCCGCGGCAGTGCCTCGTGCGTAGGTACGTTTTTAGTACCAACACAGGGAGTGAAAGGGGCCTGCTTTGCAGGGGGCAAATTTTGAGAAGAGAGCGCCCCTGCCGCCCGCACCCCTCACTGACCCCGTTCTCGCCTCAGGCGACCGGACTATAGCAGATTTGGTATCTATAGGCAATATATCTTCAGACATAATTTTCAGAAACTACTTTTTTGTACTCCACTCTCTAACCAAACCATGTCCTAATATCTAAATTAAGACCTGGGGTGTAGTTTTTTTTTTATCAAAGTACAGAATTAGCTTGGTATTTTTTTTTATACTTGAAAGACCTTAATGTCCGAGACATAAAGACGAAATCGCTTTGAAAAAAAAAACAATTCTATAAATGCTCTTGCACGGGTAGACTTTAATGCCATGTGGCATTTTCTACCAGTCACCTTTGTGCTAAGTCTAAATAAAAAAAACATATACCTTCAATATACATCTCATCCGGGGGCTCCTCCCACCACACCGGGCTTGGACAGGTAAGTATCTCCATCAAGTCTTCATCGTCTAAGCTGTCATTCTCCTCAACAATCCTTATTACTTCTGCCATGCTCAACTCAGAGTACACCGGACCTTTAGATATGGACTCTGTTTGTGATGGGGATAATCCATCGGGCTGCGGAGACTTTATGCCTGTAATTGACAATAGAACAGATAAATATTAGACAAAATGTAAGCAACTACAAAAAAGTCCTATCTATCTATCCAATGGCAGAATGGTAGAAAAAAAATTTGTGATTTTATCCATAGGAGAGTTATTATATTTTTATAACTTAAGCAATTATTTTGCAAGTTTTTACGAAATTAAATCATATTTCACTTACAAAAATTAATCGACTGTGTCATCTGGTGGGACTCGAATCCACGTCCCTTCGCTATCCGGGCGAGTGCTCTTACCAACTAAGCTACGGAGGACGTTAGTCAGTCGACGAATTTTTGCAAGTGCTTGCTACGCCAGTGAGCCGGCGTTCGATTTCATCAATACTTGGGGAATTTACTTAGTTGGTAAGAGCACTCGCCCGGATAGCGAAGGGACGTGGGTTCGAGTCCCACCGGATGACACAGTCGATTATTTTTTGTAAGCGAAATTTGATTTAATTTCATAGGAGAGTTCGTTTTATCTAGATACAGAGAGGGATGGTGAGGCCTACCTACTTTATAAAACCGTTCAAGCGCGAATTGGGCACGCGCACGAAGGGTTCCGATCCGTATCTTTTAACCGAGCAAAATACCGCCAAAAATATATATAATTTTTGTTGTTATAGCGACAACTTAAATACATCATCTGTGAAAATTTTAACTGTCTAGCTATCATGGTTCATGCATGCGATAGGTCCCGTTTGTAGCGTCTTGGTACGAAACCCTAACTAACTGTTAGGGTTCCGTACCTGACTATAACCTGAAGTAATTTAAGAAAAAATACAACTTTTTTATTGATATACAATTATATGAAAAGTTGTTGCATGAAGAAAGGTCATTATTTATATCAAATTGAATATTATAGTTCGACAAGTTCATGCGCGACCTTCCTGGCCGTCGCCAGAGGTGCGGGAGGCGAGGCATGCTAGATGTCAGCGGGGAAGGGTGATGTTGCGGGGAAGGGGACTTCCTATCCTATAGCAGTCGTATGACATTGCGATTTCCTTTGACAGGCGCTTCCTCACCCCGCACGTCTTGCGAGGCGCAGTAGGATTGAACTTGTTAGACTATAGCTAGTGAGAGTTAATTACCTTATAAAAGTTTAAATAAGAAACCAAAAATTCGCACACGGGTAGGATTGCACGGTAGCTCAGTTGGTAAGAGCGTTGGCCCGTTTGCCAAAGATCGTGGGTTCAAATCCTACCCGTGTACGAAGATTTTGGTCTCTTATGTAATCTTAAAGAGTGTGTCGCGTCACCGATGTCGGAGCCTTGATATGGTGACTAAGAAGCTAAATTGCAACCACTTTCATTATAGGATCAACTTAAAAAACCCTTTTTTTTTTAACTTTCCCATACTAATTTGTTAATTGACTTTGTAGATTTGTATTGAAAGGTGATATTTTTTGGTCTGTTTTAGAGGTTCATGTAATAGAAAAAAATATTGCAGGTGAACTCATCTATCACCTCTTGAAGGCGGGACACACTATAAAAATAAGAAAAAACACTGTGAGTGTTAAAAATTATTAAAAACTAGTTAAATACCTCTTCGAGGTGTATTGAACTTCCTCTTATTTGTCTTAGCAACCATTGTTGATTTCTGATTCGGTTTCAAAAAAACTTTCCTAGTCCCCGGAGCCCTTTTAAATTTGTCTGGATAATATTCCGGATAGTCATCTTCAATCATAATGGGACTTTTCACTTCCAGTCTCTTATCATTCGAATTACTTGAACTTTTCTTAGGTATACCCTTTTTCGGTGACTTAGTTTTGGGTGGCACACTTTTCACGGTCTGCGATATTTTTGTAACGGTCTCTTGTGGTTTATCTATAGTTTGTGGCGGCTTAGTATGTGTCTGTGGGGATTTTGTGCCAGCGTGCGGGGATTTGTACACTTTATGTGGCTTTTTCGACACACTCAGTGGCATCTGTGAGTTTTTTTCCGGTTTTCTCTCATTTTGCTGTTGTTTCTTTTGCTGAGCAGACTTGAAACGTGTTACAATCATCTCCTTTTTGGCTATCCTAGGGTCCTGCAGTGGTTCTGCCCGAGACATTGTAAATGCTGAAAGATATAAATTAAGATTCATTTTACAATTTAAATATTTCCTTTCATTTTTCATTTTGTTTTTCAAAGTCTACAATAAATGGCGTTGGCTGTACAATAGATGACGCTGAATGAATCCCAAAGAATATGATTATATTGATAAGGTAATTTGATTATTAGTTTTAGAATGAAAAGAAAATTACAACACTAAACTCCTTTAACAAGTTGTATTATAGTCGGACAAGTTCGTGCGACCTTCCTGCGGTCACCAGAGGTGCGGGGGGCGAACATGCTAGATATCCGATGGGATTGGTGATTTTGCATGGAAATTTTATGTCAGTGACGTGAGATTGGCGCTTCCTCGTCCCCCGCACGTCTTGCAGTGCGCAAGGAGGTTCGCGGACAAACTTGTCACACTAAAAACTGGTCCTTAAATATCTTGATGAATATTGTAATAGCAAAGTGAAGAATTAACACACATTAATATTGATTACCCTGTTTTATCACACTGTATGGTAAAAGGTTGTATGCAGTCTTATTAAAAGAACCTACCTACGTACTACCAAGCCATATGAGACTACTTATGTACCTTCCCTTAATAACTTGTTGTAAAGAACACATTAAAACTAAAGCCTTTCTGGTGATTTTCCTGATTAAAAATTGCCTAAGTTTATTTTACAAACTAATAGGTATCCCCTAAAGCATGGAGTCATCACTTTCAGAAAGATGAAAGGTAATTCACTTATTTTCCATGTGAAATATGTCAAGTTATACATTAAGTAAGCTCTCAGGAAGTGGTGAAGCTGGCACAAAGTGATGAAAATTAAAACTCTTTCGCTGCCAAATTTTTTTTTGTTGTTCTTTTTGGATCATGCGATCAGTCTTTTGACCATAAGCAGATGTGATGCAAGTCAGTTCGGGTGCAGAGCAAGCTTCCCATTGGAAGCGGCCCTTCAGCAGTGCCTTACTCTTATGTCGAGGCTGTCGAGATTCAGAATACTGCGCCTTTTCAGTCGGTTCACACAGTAGTCTGTTATGAGTCAGTTACCAGTTGGTTAGGGTGATTCGCGAGTCGCTTTTTGTAATTGGCTGAGGTGTTTTTGATTTCCTCTTTAATCGTGTTGATACCCAGTACCTCGTGCAGTTCCCTGTTTTTGATGATCCAGGCCAAGCTGCCAAAATACAGTTCTTTTTGAAGTGTTCAAATTCAAATTCGTTTATTGCCATTATGAGTGTACATAGATTTTACAAATAAAATTTGAACTTACATAATGACCCTTTTAGGGTATTGCAATTTTACGTAGAGAAATAAATTAATCACTTCCAGTTTTTTAAACGGAAACAATTACAATATTATTAATGAATAAATACTTAAATTATTACACTTATTTTATGTTATCTTAAAACATAAAAATATTCTACAGAAGGAGTATCTGTCTGGAATCCTAGTGTGACTTATATTGGTAAAATTAAATTAAAAAGGAAACTTTTATTTAAAGTTTTTGCTACCGGAGACATTTTCATTACATTATTAAAATTTATTAAACTGATTATAATCATCAAATTCCTAAAGAGATTGATGCTATTTTTGTTTACTGTTTTATTGAAAGAAACCTGTTTGTATTTAGTTTTTATTGTGATTATTTTGAATGACTATTCATTGTATTGATTGTTTTAAAGTTAGGTAAATACCTAAGTACCCACTATGTATTATTATTATTAGTTATCACTCAGGCAGGCAGTTGAGACAACTGATAGCTGCCTGTATCCAGTAAATCCAGTTTTTCTAAGTCAGCTAGTTCTTTGGACATTTCTACCACCAAACTGCCTTTTCTATTAATAAAGATAACAGTAAACAATCAAATGTGTGTGTGGTAATATAACAATCTGAACTTAGTAAACCAGTTTCATTGGGTTTTGTATGCAGGTACCTACTTACCTACCAATCCTACCATTTGGTAGCAGCACCTATATAATTTAACAACAATATATTTTCAGATAATAATATTTACATCATTTGACTTCGTCAGAGAGTAGTCAACAAGGCTTGAACATCACGATACTAAATGTCTGAAGATTATAGACACAAGGCCAAGAAATTTAGTATGTAAGATCTTGGTTATTGGTATTGCGAATGTTGGATCCCAAAGCTATCTTACCTTTGCTGTACGCCCAGATGAAATACAACTAATATCGTGCTAATTCGACCATTTATCTCAGAAAGAGCACTTGCTGGAACGATATCAATTGAACTTCTTGCGAAAAATAGAATGGTTGGTTTGCTTGTTTCTTCGAAGATGCAATCAATGTAAGGGCAAGATACATGAAACGAGTAATCATCACAATCTGTAGGTGAGTTAGAACCTTGTCACTTTAAGGTTTTATTCATTAAAATCAGATTATTCTTCAAAAGTTACGTTTCCAATCAAGCACAGCAATCCTTCTTTCTTAGATAAAATGCTGATGAATGTTTAAAAATGTCTCAAAAAAGAGTAATTGCGATTTAAGCAAATTAATTTCATGTACCTGAGCTTTACGTGACATATAGTGAAAGTCTCACTTCGTTATTTTTTTTTTTTCGGGCGGTAACAAACGTTATTTATTTAACGTTATTCAGTTAATCTGTCTGTCTCATAAAGAGGTCAGTAGTTAGACAAACAAATGTTTATAGTAACGTAATTTGCCGACTTCCATGTTAAGTTTGGATTTTTAGATCCTTTCTTAGTAATATTTGAGTTTTTACCTGCTTATGCTTGCAAGCAGCTTGCTTGAGTTTTAGTAAAGTCACAAGTGGTACAGTATACATACTTCTATTTACTCTAAGAGTATACTGAATCAAAACAACAGTACCTACGATATACTAATAACGTTATTTAATATTTTACGAACTCATCTGAAAGTGACACTGACAGATCAAAAGATTAATATGCACAGATTAATGCATTCTCTCGATGTTCTCTCGACTTCACAGGAGTTATAATCAATCAATGCAATGGTAATTATTATATCTGTGAATTCGGTGATTCTCTAATTTGTTCTTTAACTAATACTAAAACAAAACAGCTTAACGATGTTTCGCTCGCATCGTGATCGTGAATTTCAACGCACGGCGGCGAAACAGAATTCCAATCAAGATGAGAAGAATGTTTTTGATTGTGATCTGTGTGATTCAGGAGATTGGTTGAGCGAAACTGAGGTTGAATTGCATAGAAAATCCATGCACTCACGTTATATAAATAAGTTGTTAGCGTCTGAACCCTACGCCTGCTGGGTAAGGATTATTTTTTAAGTAACCTCAAAAATGTATCTTACTGTCTTTACACATAGACTTATATGTATTTTATTTACAATATTGATTTACGGGATATGTGGAGTGTGGACCATGGTATGGCAGTGTGTCTCCAGAGTCCTCAAAACAATATTATGCATGCCATATTTGAAGCATAATTTGAGAAATAGACTCCAAGTTTATCAAAACTATCTTGCTATTGCTCCTTTTTGAGGAAGCTGGAGACACAACATGTCTGTGGTATTTATCCCATAAATATATTTTTTGTCTAGATGTTTTAGTGATATCTTAATTTAATTTCTTCCTTTTGTATTACTAATAGACAAGGCTCAATCCTTACCTTAAGTATATGCTAGTAGTGTTTGTTTTATAAAACTAAATAACAATTATCAATTAAAATTTCAGAACTGCATCCAAACCTTCAAAAATAATGATGACTTGATCGAACATATTAAATACACTCACTTGCATAGTTCCAAGCACGCTAAACGGATTGAGAGAAAAATATTTATCTGTGACTATTGTCAACAGATATTCTTCAACAAAGACCTCTTTGAAATACATGTAACACACCATCACGTGTTTTCTGCAGAAATAGTCTTTAGATGTCCTCTGTGTCAAAGAAGAAAACTTGCAAAATTTATGGCAAAACATCTGACTCGCCACAGCTTGCAAAGTGTTTCCGTATGCCAGATATGTTTGCTCAAACAACCGAGTAGAAAAGCACTCGAGAAGCACATACAAACGCATGCAAAATACTTAGCGTGTGATCTATGTGGTCATGTATCTATGAAAGAGAAACATTTTAACTATCACATAGATACATATGAACGAAAGCATAAAAGGTTTGATGTAAAAAACTATCAGAAGTACTTTTTACATCCACGCAAGAAGATGATACCTTGGCGTTTGAGTTTTAGAAGGCGATTGAGCGGCTTAGTGATTTTTAATGAACTATACATCTGCATACTGTGTAGACAGCTCTGTGTGAATCATACTGAGATGCAGACACATATATTCCGGGATCATTCCTCAGATTCGGTCGCTGGTGATACGGAGGTGAAAAAAGTTTGCTCATGTGGTCAACAATTTACGACTATGATTATGTTGAAACATCACATCTTCAAAACTGAAGGGGAACATAGACTGTCTTGTAAGTTTCTATAATTTTTTTCCTATGATTAGGGTTCCATAAATAAAGAGACTTTATGGTTTTGTTGTGGTTATGAATCTGTCTGTCTAAGCGCTGAAATCCTTAGTTCTAGAAAACTGTAATAAGCAAACTAAGCCTATGTAAACCCACTGTTGGGAAAGGCCTCACCTCAACTATGAGGAGGTACCAGCCATACTACACCAAGTGTAAGGCAAGTGACCAACCCTACTGTCACATGTTATCAAGTCACCCTAGGGCCTCTGACTAGGCTTAACTTGACTTACTTGACTTATGGTCCTATGAACCCGAGGTGGGGCAGAGGGCGTCCAAAGTATTCTTCTATCGCGTTCGGTCTTGAGCTTCGCGCTTTATTTCACTCCACGTCTTGCCTCGTCTGCTACAGTGCGCCGCCAGGTTTGGGGCGGCCCCGTTTGCGTTTTCCTTGGGGATTCCAATCCAAAGCCTGCTTAGATATGTGGTCAGGGTCCCTTCGGAGGGTGTGGCCAATCCAGTTCCACTTGCGGCGCTTTGTCTGTTGGTCGATCGGGGTTTCGTGGCAGCGTTCCAACAGATCGTTGGAGATTTTCTCGGGCCTGTAGACACCGAGAATTCGGTGAAGGCAGCGGTTTACGAAGACCTGAAGCTGGTGGTTTCGCACTCGTAGAGCAGTACAGATTTCACGTTGGACCCGAATATTTTGATCTTGACTCTTCGGGTCCATTTCCGTGACTGCCACACGGGCCGGAGTTGTGTGAAGGTGGCTCGGGCCTTGGCAATGTGAGAAGTGATGTCCTCTTCTGTCCAAGTCTCTGACACGACGCTTCCGAGGTAAGTAAATTTGTGGACTCGTTCCACATCCTCTGCACCAATCCGAAGCGGTGTACAATTCCCCACTCCAGATCGCATCTCCTGGGTCTTCCGGCAGTTGATTTTCAGCTCCGTGATGCCCGCTTCCCGGTGCAGGTCGTCGACCTTGGATTGCATATCGGCATAGTCCAAGTCCTGAAGGACCTCGGTTAGCCCCCAATCTATCCCACGACGCTTGTTTTAATAGGCGCGATGCAAAATCCCGTCGAGGAAAACCAGGAAAAGGAGAGGCAAAAGTAAGCAGCCTTGTCGGACGCCCATATGTACCTCGATGTCTTCGGAGATGAGGCCATCGTGAGTAACTCAACTAGAATATTTCTTATAGATTTCGAAGTCTACAAAGGTAAGATAAACCTCCCTTTGCCGTTCTGATGCCTACTCTATGATGATACGCAGAGTGTAAATCTGGTCAGTACACGAGAGATTTGGGCGGAAGCCAGAAGAGGTTCAATGGCCCCCGACACGTCTGTCCAAGATAATCTTACAGAAAACCTTAGACGGTATCGAGAGCAAAGTGATGCCTCTCCAATTGCTACATTGGCTAAGGTCCCCCTTTTTGGTACTGTCATTAGGAGCCCCTTGTTCCAGTCGTCTGGTAGTTCCTCTTCCGTCCAAATTTTCCCGATCAGAGGTGTTAGGACTTCAACGGCGGAGTATAGGTCGGCTTTCAGCATTTCCGCAGTAAGTAGATCGAGACCTGGGGCCTTGCCAACTTTGAGGGACAGGACAGCCTTGGCCACCTCTTAATGTGGCTAGGCTAAAAAGACTGATATCAATTATGCTAAGAAAACAGTACAACTAGCAGGAAGACAGGAAGGAAGGGCCCTTAGACAGGATACATTCTTGTTTACTACAATATTTTGATTTGTTTGTGTACCCTATGGATACTGCGCCGCGCGCACTCGCACGCGTACCTGCCTTGTTTTTATTTGTTTAAAAACGTACCGTGAGAACCCCGGAGCCCCAGTCGACATCGAGACGTTACCTATGACACATGTACTAGACCGACCAGAGCGCTTTCGCCGCGTGTGTATCCTGTGAAGCTCCTTACCGACATTTCGAGTGATTGTGGCCTGTGAAGTGATACCTAAACTTACACCCTGATGTGGCAAGTACCTAGCTATAAGCGCTCTGACTATACCAATTTTCCACCTATCATTGTCGCCCTCCACGTGTAATCCACTGCCTAAACTCTCAAACAATTCTTTCTGCAGCGAACTTCCTTTGCTATCGCCAACGAAATGTCAAAATATGTATGCAAAAGTCATGTGTTGTGTTTCGATGGCTTATGTCAGTTACATACTTTTTGTAAGCTATAACGAACTTCACTTAAGAATAGATTGCGTCTTGTCTGCAGGACCAGCGCTTGTAACCTATCTGCTATATGTATAATTATTTGGCACGCCCTATAGCCCAAACGGCTGGACAGTTTTTGATAGATAATGTGTCGTTGAATTCGTCAGAATTGTGGTAGTGACATAGGCTATATACATTTTTAAAATGGTGCCCACAAAACAAAGGGGGGATTGATTTTTCTTACCATAGCTATATGGGTAGGTATCACATGAAAGCCAGTTAAAAAATCATTTCAAAATATTATGTTTTTTTGCAGTCAGGTATGCCTGCTTGTTCAATAATTATATTAGCTTATAATATATTTAGATTGCATAGTGAATGCTTATCACTTAAAACAATAATTTATCGTATTTGCAAGCTTCATCTTTCGATTGTTTAATACTTGCAATAGTATTTCTTTCGAGTGTTGAGGGTGTAATCCCAATAACGTTGATGAAAGCAACGCGGCATTACAGCATTAAGAAGCACTTGAAAATTTCGACAGGCTCTGCCAACGCCAGGGTGGCCGAGAGGTTAGGCAATCGCCCGGTATGCGAGGAACGCGGGTTCGATCCCGCCTCTGGTAGTCATTTTTTCAAGTGCAAAAATATATTTATATTAGCTTGTTATTTTGTTTGTTTCAGACACAGAAATAAATCGCACAACCCACGATTCAGACGACGATGAATTGACATCAAACACAAATCGTAATGAGATGGATGATGATCCAAAACCTGAAATTATTGTTCTGGACACAGATATGAGTGTGAAGGAAGAAATTGTATACCCAGAGACTGATAAAAGTCCGGAACGCAGAATTGATCTGGATCCAAATATGGATTTGAAAGAGGAAATTGAAGATCCAAAACAAGAATTTGAGTATTCATTTGAGAACATTTGAGAGGACTATATTGTGCCCAATTTTCACTACGATATACATATTGTTATTATTATTATATCTCAGTTATCGTTCACTATTGTTTTGAACTGTCGTTGCTTATGGAGCCATATTTACTAGAGCTATAGGTAATATACAGTGGATTTCATGTCAAGGCTTAAGTCAGTTTTTAGGGTTCTATACCCAAATGGTAAAACCGGGAGACTCCATTATTTGTCTGTCTGCCTGTCTGGATCTCATGAAACGTGATAGCTATACTATTGAAATTTTTTCAGATGATGTATTTCTGTTGCCACTATAACAACAAATACTAGAAACAGAATAAAATAAATATATAAGTGGGGCATACAACAATGCATAGGTCCCATACAACAAACACGTGTTTTTTGTAATTAATTGCTTGATATTTAAAACGGCAACAAATTTTCATCTGTCTAGCCACAGAATAAGTACTAGTACTACGTACCAAAGTTTGATTTTGCAATGAAATTCGAAAAGATACTCAATGTCGTCAACGATATAACCCGTCCCGTTTACTTAAATAAAACAACTAGTAAACGCGGCAAACTAGATTTAATTTAATTTAAGGAATAAGGTCGAGGGTTAACAGGCCAAGGTCGCAATTTAAAGCTGCCCGCTCTGGTCCAGAAATACCACACTCTCCTCGGCCTTCCTTTTCACGCATCCGGGCTCCTGCTTCTGGGTCCAGGGAAGTTCTGGCGAAGGCGAATAGGTAGGTATAGGTGGGTAACTCTTCTCCCAGCGGTGTTCCTGTAATCGTACCATATGGAGGGTTACGATTTTATAATAGCAGGTTTTAATAGGTAGACCTAAGAGGTTTGCGAAGCATTCTAGAACTACTGAATTAGCTAGCATAAGGGAGAAAAGTCTAGGCGGCAAAAAAAAATATATAGATTTACTGTCAGTAACGGATAGGCGGCTGACCTTGTACAAATGCAAATTAATGTAACACCTAGCAAGTACATCTTACAAAAATAACATTTAGGTACGCTTATAAGTTATAAGGTTACCCAACTATTACTTTAAAATAATTATTATCTACAGAATATGGTGAAAGCGTGAAATCGTATATAACACTAATTATCTAAGGTCTAACAAGTTCCCCTAATTTAGTTCCCCTCAGAGTAAAGCACATTTTTTGTTTAGACACCTACAGAACTCTATTGCAAGATAATTTAATTCTTATAACTCTGGAATATGATTCATAATATACTAAACCTATTCAGTGACTATCATGCGACGCGATTAGGTTGACTGCTACAAGAAGCTACTAACGCCATCTAGCGCACCTTTTAGCACTTTATTCATGCTCGTCCATCCAGCAACGTAGTGCCGCGCGTCGCCGGTGAATAAAACTCGCGAGCGTGTCGCTGCTATCTCGCGATACCCAAGTTGATCAGCCCACTACGGTGGGTCGCCGCGCGTAGGTACGTGTTAGCTACCTACGCGGAGAGTTACTGAGGCCTGGTTTAGTTCATGAGATTCAGCCTAGTGACAGAAAAACCCTAAAACGGACTTAATAAAAGCATTATACAATTAGTACTTTAGTAAAAAAACATGGCGTCTTTTGCGTATAACGCCGAGTTTGGTTATACCGACTGCTTTTGATAAATTATTTAGAACAAACTAAAAATCTTACGCAATTGTTGCAACAATTCGCATCCAATTCAATGCAAATTTGTTGGATTCGGTGTCGTTCAAGACACAAAGGGCCTTATCATACTGACGGGCAAGCGTCTTCAAAGCGGAGCGAGTGCGCAGCGAATACGCTGCGGGTGCGCGGCGAAGACGTCGCGGCCGCGCAGCGATCACCTTGCGGCCATTTTGTAGTCTTTCCGAATATAACTTTCTTTTGTCACGATTTGAGAGCAATTTATCCTCATCATAAGATGGATGCTAAACTGGAGATTATAGGCATTTTAAAAACAATACACAAACAAACTATCCATTCGGGATATTATAATACTCCAGAAATACCTCTAAATACATAATTACTCTTCTACATCGTTATTGGTAAGATCGCAACCGGTCAGTATGATAAGGCCCAAAGAGCTTTCTTATCTACGACTCCGCGTTGATTTGCCACTGACCACCGCCACGGTGGCTGTCGCGTGCCTCGCCCTTTGGTCCCGTGCAAACGGAGGTGCTCGGTGGCCGCTACGATTGACACTCATCTGATGCTTTGACAGATAATTAATAAAAAAATTACGAGTGGCCACCACAGGTGATGTGTCGCGAACACCGAGTCGCGAGTGGCCGCCACTCGCTTCACGTGTGTGTCGACGTATAAATAACTTGTCGCTAGCCACCGTTTGCTGTGGTCGGTGGCACATCTGCGCGGGGCACTTACCTCTATAATCCAAGTACGCTGGACTAAACATTCTCTAAGAAATGACAGATAATTTTTGTGCCGAATCAAAGCGCTCCCACCGAGTGTCCAGGGAACTAACATAGAGTAACTTGCAGATGTTTATGTCCACTCTCATTAGTTCCGTCGACGGTCACCGCACGCTCACTACAGCCGTCAGCGCCAAAATGGCGATAATCAAATGGCTTCATTTGTAGGTTGACAATATGCAGTCCAGCGTACTTGTATTTTGTATTATAGAAGTCAGAAGCGCGGGGCCTTATGTTAAATATTGCCAGCAATGAATATTGACCCTTACCATAGTTTATTAATATAATATATTATCATTAACATAATATTATCATTGTCTGACAGCATATCTGAGACCTCGCTTGCGGGGTACACGAGAACAGGGATTTGATTGGATGATTCGAACTTTGAAAATAATGCTAATTTCGAATTTCAAAATTTAAATACCGCCCGCACCGCTCAGGAGGGGAGGTGTTTGTGGCGCAGTGGCGGCAGCGGTCTGGTAGTGATACCAAAGTTAAGCAACCCACGGCGCGGTCGTGATTGGATGGGTGACCATTCCGACCATTTGAGTGACGTCCTTGACAAGCATCTCCGTGCTTCGGAAGGCACGTTAAGCAGTTGGTCCCGGCACAGAATAAGTACTAGTACTTCGTACAGAAGTATGACTTACCAATTGTATTCAAAGAAATGTCTACTCAATGTCGTCAACAATATGGCGTAATTTAGTTCACCTACAAAAATCCATTGCAAGATAATTTCATACTTATTGCTCTGGAATATGATTCATAATACACTAAACCTATTCAGTGACGTAATATCACGCGACGCGATAGGGTTGACTGCTACGAGAAGCTTCTAACGCCATCTAGCGCCTCTTTCTAGTACTTTATTCATTCTCGTCCAGGCAGCAACGTAGCCGCGCGGCCGCCGGTGAATAAAACGCGCGAGCGTGTCGCTGGCCGGTAGCGACACGCAACTTGTTTTAGCCCCTAAGTAGGGGCGCCGCGCGTAGGTACGTTTTTGCTACCTCCGCGGGGAGATACACAGGCCTGGTCCCGACTAATATCTGTAGGTATTAGTCGTTAAGCCTAGAGAGGCCCTAGGGCGGCTTGATAGCATCTGACAGTAAGGTTTGTCACTTGCCTTACAGACACCCCTCCACCAATCCGCACTGAGCCCGCGTGGTGTAGTATGGCTCGTACCTCTCCTCATAGTCGGGGTGAGGCCTTTTCCCAGCAGTGGGATCTAATAGGCTGACTACCACTTAGGACCCCCATTCTCGTGTCCCACTGTACCGCGCAGGTGAAGTCTCAGATAGCGGTCGGACTAAAGCTAGGTAAGCATGTACTATCGCGGGCAAGTGCGCCTTACCAGTCTTAGGGCCAAAATCGTTTGCACATCGCATCGTAGTTTTCTAAGCAATAAAACCAAATAGCTGTTCAAGGGACGTAACAATAAAATTCAAACTAGCTTGCAGCTATCTTGACATCAAATTTTTTGAAGTATAGTTACAGAGCCGGTAGACAACATGCAATCTAGTCTAAAGCGAAGTTCGTTATCGCTAACAAAATGTATGAAACTGACATAAGCCATCGAAATATCACGTGACTTTTGCATACATTTTGTTGGCGATAACGAAGTTCGCTATAGAAAGATTGCATCTTGTCTAAGGGCCCAGGGTCGGAGATTCGATCCAAAACTGGTCAGTTTCCCCTGTTAACAGTGTCACGGAGGTCAGATGGCAGTCGCTCCACTGTCATTACCTGATGTGCCACATCCTGGATCATGGTCCAAAGCGGACCCTGGGCCCTCGCGTGCGAGTGCACAACCGGGATAACGCTAGGATGATGATGACGATGACTAAATAAATAAATTATTTCAACAAACACACAAATTACCTAGCCCCAAACTAAGCGTGAGCTTGTGCTATGGTGACTAGGATAACGGATAGAAATACTTAAATACATATAAACATCCATGACTTAGGTACAAATGCTCGTGCTCATCACACAAACATTTGCCCCTTGCGGGATTCGAACCCGCAACCGTTTAGAAGTCCGGTGCGCGAACGACTACACCAAGACGGTCGTCGGCGACGGTCGATGACTGGTCGGAGATTCGAATTTTGAAATCATCTGAGGACGACCATGCGAATCTCTCTGCAATGTGGTAAGGTGCAATCGACCCCGATAGTAAATACTGTGTTATATACTGATTTAGAACACTAGGATTTTATGATGACATTTAATTTTATTTCCTTTGAAGCTGTAAATTTTTCTTATGTTTACATAATTGTAAACAAATACAATTATACAGAAATTATCTATTTTAGTTTTTATTCTACACTTTTTACCTAGGTGCATACCATTTTTAGGGTTCCGTACTTTAAAAAGAAATAAACCGGCCAAATGCGAGACGGACTCGCGCACGAAGGGTTCTTTTTCATCAGGTTCTTGATAATTTTTGAGCAAGTTATTGATAGTTTTTCAGCAGGTTCTTGATAAATTTTACCCGACCACGGAAGAAAAGTTATGTTTTTCGAGAGTATTTATGTACCTATGTATAATTGTTTGGCACGCCCTACAACCCAAACGGCTGGACAGTTTTTGATACATGTGGTGTCGTTGAATTTGTCAAAATTGTGAGAGTGACATAGACTATATACATTTAAAATATGGCGCCCGCAAATGGAAGTAAAGAAGGGAAGTGGGATCGATTTTTTCCTTATCATAGCAATATGGGTATCAAATGAAAGCCAGTCAAAAGACCATTTTAAAAATATAACAGTTTTTGCAATCGGGTGTTTTTTTTTTTCAATAATTATGTTTGCTTGTTGAGCAAAATTATTGATAGTTTTTGAGCTAGTTCTTTATAATTTTTAGGGTACCGTAGTCCGACAAGGAACCCTTATAAGATCGTTCTGTCCGTCCGTCCTAGTCTGTCACAGCAGAATATCTTCTACGTTTATGGACCGATTTGCATGTAACTTGGTTCGAGGATACTTCACATATAGACCTCCTTTTTTAAAAATACAAAAAATTAAAATTACCCCTCCTCCTAGGGTACCTCCCCATGTAAAAGGGAGGGTGAATTTTTTTTTTGAGTGCACCCCCTTGTGTGGGGTATCGTTGAAAAGGACTATGAAAATAAGGTAGGGTTTCAATACAAAACTTTTTTATCAGCTTTGCCATTTGCGAGATATAGCCCGCCAAAGTCGTTTACACGGTGCCCCCCCCCCCCCCCTGTAATTTCTAAAGTCTTGGACCTATAAACTTCAAATCACACGTAAAGAATCAGGCGTGAAAACTCTTAGTTAAAATTGTTTCGGGTATCCTGTGATGAATACTTTTGAAATTATAAATGAAATAAAAATATACTTTTTTTTGCCTATACTGTCTAATGTTTTAACTGGTTCCATGCCACAGCACGCACCGGTGCGAGATAACAATTGATTTTCTATTGTGTCTCGAAATTGGCAGCGAATGGGTTAAGTTAATGGTACGGAACTCTTTGCGCGCGAGTCCGGCTCGCACTTGGCCGGTTTTTTTTAACTTGTTCTTAATAATTTTTGAGCTTGTTCTTAATAATTTTAGAGCTTGTTCTTGATAGTTTTTGAGTACGTTATTGATAGTTTTTGAGCACGTTCTTGATAATTTTTGTGCTTGTTCTTGATAGTTTTTGAGCTTGTTCTTGATAGTTGTTGAGCTAGTTCCTAATAATTTTTGAGCTTGTTCCTGATAGTTTTTGAGCTTGTTCTTGATAGTTGTTGAGCTAGTTCCTAATAATTTTTGAGCTTGTTCCTGATAGTTTTTGAGCTTGTTCTTGATAGTTGTTGAGCTAGTTCCTAATATTTTTTGAGCTTGTTCCTGATAGTTTTTGAGCTTGTTCTTGATAGTTTTTGAGGTAGTTCCTGATAATTTTTGACCTTTTTCTGATAGTTTTTGAGCTTGTTCTTGATAGTTGTTGAGCTAGTTCATCATAGTTTTTGAGCAAAACTATTGAGTTTTTGAGTTGGCTATTGATAGTTTTTGTCAACGTTTTCCCTGTATTGCGTATATACTTAATATCGGCCAATACCACCTGGCACTTTATTTAATGTCGGCTGCGTTAAAACAATACAGCTTATTTGTTTATTTGATCAAGTGTTGCGTCGTACTTGACGTCAATGTTGCTTGTAGTGGCTCGGGTCGGTGGAGGGCATATGCTGTGATCGCGATCGCAAGTCAAAATAATATAAGCTAGTTTGCATCATTTTGCCACTAAAGCGGGAGTTCCACTAAGCAAGCTAGCAAGATTTTGACATTTCTAGTTACGTCGGTGGCGTAGTGGCGAACGGGTTGCCTCTCATGCAAGAGGTACCGGTTCGATCCCACGTGCCGCCATGTACCAATGACTTTTTCTCAGTTATGTTACATTAGTTGTTTCGCTAACCGATGCTCTAACGGTGAGGCCACACATGGTGAGAAACATGCACATTAAGGCGACTGAATTAGTAACAGTGATCTACCCTGGGCAGGTTTCCCTGTTAACAGGGTCGCGGACTTATTCTGTGGCGGAGGTCAGACGGCAGTCCCTCCACTGTAATTACCTACTTTAGGCCCAAGTCTGCTAAATATTACTAGCAAAATTTATATATTTAAACTTTATTGCACCAAAAAAGAAAGTAAAATTGGCGGACTTAATGCCTTAATACATTAATCATTAATCTACCAGTCAACCGCGTGGGAATGCAGAAAGATAATCAGTGGCGGGACATTCAGTGTTGATACACTTTTAAGGAAAAATTAACAAAATACTGTAAAAATAAACGTCAAACTAGACACATACATACAACCAAGAAATATACTCATATACATACGTGAAATAATACACACACATAAATATTAATATAATAACATACGAGACAATTTGTCAAGAAAAGTGATATGACGACATTATTACCTACAGACGAAAAGGACAAGTAGTAAGACAAACGAAAGTGGTGGTCACTCCTGAAGAGAGTCAAGGTAATATTTTCGGAGAGACTTCTTGAACGCAAAGGAGATTGTATAAAATTGGCCTATGGACCGTTGAGAATTTTGATTAGTAATTAATTATAGTTTCATTTTATTATGCTTGGAACGTACATTAGAATCCAACGGACACCTAAAGTTAACAAATTCAAATAAAAAAATTAGTTGAGTGATTGTCACAACTTCCGTAATCATCGTATGGTTTTATTATTTATCTGTGCTTCCGTTTCATGAAAGCGTGATCAACTCCTTGTGTTGCCAGGGTCAGGCCTGTACTAACTCCCCGCGTAGGTAGCAAAAACGTACCTACGCGCGGCGACCCGTTATAAGGGGCAAAACAAGTTGGGTGTCGCTAGCCGGCAGCGACACGCTCGCGCGTTTTATTCACCGGCGGTGCGCGGCACTAGGTTGCTGGTTGAACAAGCATGAATATAGTCCTAGAAAGATGCGCTAGATGGCGTAAGTAGCTTCTTGTGGCAGTCAACCCTATCGCGTTGAGTGATAGTACGTCACTGAATAGGTTTAGTGTATTATGAATCATATTCCAGAGTTATAAGAACGAAATTATCTTGAAATGTATTTCTGTAGGTGTCTACACGAAAATGTGCTTGAAACTGAGGCGAACTGAATTACCTACACCATATCATTGACAACATTGAGTAGATATTTCTTTTAATTTCATTGCAAAGTCCTACTTCTGTACGGAGTACTAGTACTTATTCTGTGCCAGGGTTCTCAATGAAAAATGTCAGGCTTCGTTTCGATGCCAACAGATGGCGTGGTATACAATATTGCTTACTCTTGAAGTGAAAGTTTGGGAAGGTATTCTTGATTCTTAATTTTACAAAGTGGATTGATAGTTCGTACTGTTGCTTGTCTCGCTCTGTCTCTCGTCTCTTTATCTCGAGAGAGAGGGAGCAAAGTTCAACAGTTCGACCTGTCAATCCACTCCGTCGAATTAAGAATCAAGGTTTAATGACAATAAAGATCTTTAACCAGGCTCTTACTACAGGGCGATAAACATAACTGTAGAGTGACAAATTGTACTTAGTTTGTCATACCATTTTGTTAAATTGCAGATGTGATTATAGTTTGCATTATCTTACAGTTACTTATTTTACAGTTAAGATGATCGCACGTCAAGTAACAAGTTGATTTTTTGTTCTTCATAATACGAGTAATATTATGTTATAAAAGTACCTAGATACTTTTTTACTATGGCGCGACTCCTTTTTTAAAGACATATTTAAAAAAAAACTGCTATGAATATTTTGGCATTGTAAAAGCACGTTCTGTTGAATGAATCTTGTTGAGTGTAATTTTAAAACTTTTCACTTTAGTTTTCTGAAGTGGTCATAAGATATGATGTAAAATAAGTTAGAAATATAAGTATAAGTTAGTCATACATATTAACGATTGACTGGTTACGTTTCGTTAGTTCCGTTTTCCGCCACGTCGTTTGTCTTTTCGCACGCTCTACCACTGCACTTAGGAGGTCGGTACTTTGGGAAAGCACGATTACGCTCGCAACACCACTTACCTGTCAAAAGGTTATTTAAGAAGACTGCACTGACAAGTGACAGACAACTGACTGACTGACACATGCTTTGGCTGATATGGACAGATCCAAGGGTGTAAAACTAATACTGAAAAAAAAAACTGACACAACTGTTTGTTTTTCGCTGCTCCTAAGATTAATTTTGGTTCATTTCGACTTTGGCTTTACTACGGACTCTGATTCGATTGCACTTATTTTTGACCTGGCTGTGATTAAAGGACTCTGTGAAACGGAATGGATCTGCAAAATCAGTTTTGTGTGAATTGCGGATCTGCTGGAGGTTCCATGCTATGAAACAACGAAGAAATTCTTCGTTGTATACGCCAATAGACTGCTCCACGAGTGGTAAGTTAATTGCATTTGGAATTGCAATCAATCTTGCATTAGGAATTCATTTAGGCTGCGTCTTTCTATTCCTTTTATAACCTCAAAACACGATGCATTTTATGTTATTACTATGTTCCTTCAAGTGTCCGTTGCTAAAAATGAAATGTCTCGAGTTCTTGACTATTCTTATAGTATATCTACCTAGTTTTCATTACCAACGGTTCATAGGCGAACATTCTATGAAGCCAGAACATTCTCCTTTGCTAGGAGATATTTTGTGACAGAATCGTACCTTAGTAATTGAATAGCATGGTTATGACAGTTTTAATAGGTTCTTAAGGGTCAAAATCATGCTATTCAATTAGGATTCTATTACAATTTTGCCTGTGGCTATCTAAAGTAAGTAATTAAATATTGGACAGCATCACATACATTGCTCTGATCCCAAAGTAACTAAAGCACTTGTGTTATGGAAATCAGAAGTAACGGTGGATCACAACACCCAGACGCGAGACAATGTATAAAGTATGGATTTCTATATTGACCCGACCGGGGATCGAACCCGGGACCTTTGAGATGGCGACACCTTGAAACCGGTGTGCTAGCCACCCGGCTACGGTGGTCGTCTAGACTAGTATCTGGAGTAGTATCCTAGAAATATCTGGATACTATCGACGCTGCGTTTCGTGATAGTTTTCTATCAATTGGCAAATATGGCCGATAATAATGGTTCGGCATGGTCACGTTTACGAAAACGTGTGTACCTAACACTATGGTAAAGGTAGGTACGTATACGCTCTTACCATTCAAGATACCTAAGTAAGGTATTTTATTTATAGGTTGTTCCCTATTTTAAGATACCTGATATAGTGGCATAGTTTAGTTTTAAGTTTATGTGTTTAAAACTGTTTTTCATTATATTAATAATTTATTTTAATAAAGATATAATTAAATAAATATCTATAGCGTACTATTCTCGACAAGTATAGTAGCACTAGCAGTTCCTCGCGACTTCCCCCGCGCCAAAAGTCGGATTTTCCATACAAACTTTGATCCCCCATTTCAATTATATTATATCGCGACAAGAAGTAGCCTATGTCCTTCCCAGGGTCTCAAACTATCTCTGTACCAAATTTCATTTGAATCGGTCCAGTAGATTCTGAGCCTATTCCATACAAACAAACAAACAAATCTTTCCTCTTTATAATACGATGAGTATTAGTGTAGATACCTAATACAAAATGTTATTCATACTCCAATCGGCTTCCAGTAGTTGTACCATTTTGTAACTACATTATTGTGAAAGTGACCCTGTACCTATCTTTGGATGTACGTAAGAGTACCTACTACGTATTACTAGTACCTAACCTACCTATTGAGATGAAACATAGGCTAGGTCACACTGCACTGTGCTAAACACGTTAAATTAAGGCATTTACATTATTTCAGCGGATTTTGAGTCCATATATAAAGACATAAACATCTTACGAAAAAAATCTTGTAAGTATCTTGCTTCATTCTTTCGACAGTTGTATTAACACATTTTAATAAATAAATTGTTTCAACAATCACACCAATTACCTAGTCCCAAACTAAGCGTGAGCTTGTGCTATGGTGACTAGGATAACGTATAGAAATACTTAAATACTTATAAACATCCATGACTTAGGTACAAATGCTCGTGCTCATCACACAAACATTTGCCCCTTGCGGGATTCGAACCCGCAACCGCCTGGTTTAGAAGTCCGGTCCGCGAATGACTACACCAAGACGGTCATCGAAATTTAAAGGAATTTGATTGAAATATTGTGTTTTCAAAGAATGGCTGCAATCTGTTTAAGTATTAACTATAATCCATTATATTTAGTTCCAAATATTTTACCAAGTGTCAATGTATGCCCCTTAAAATTAAACAATAGACAGTCGGCACACTTTATTTTGATAATTTATTTTAAATGAATACTAACTTAAATTTTAAAACAATACAGGGTTAGGAGGTATCAGTCAGAAGACTTTTTAAAATAAGATCCAAATAACACTCGAAATAAATGCAAAGAAACGACTACTTACATCGCAATTATTTATGACTAGCTGTTGCCCACGACTTCGTACGCGTGGACTCGATGATACAAAATATATATTTTATACTTCCATCGCCATCTAGCCATCATGATCTCTTAGTTTACAATGTCGTAAGGAGAAGGGAGAAATGAAAAATCAAGGTCAGTAGTCACTCTTTTTAGATAGGTTACTATCACTTCGCCATCCGCCAAGAAACTTTCGCATAGCAGTAACACCGACTCCAAAACTAAATTTTGACGTATATCTTTCTTTGTAAGTGTAAAGGTTTTTTTTTTACTTTTTAGTTTACTTTATTGAAGGCAGCAATTCGATTGTTAAAAAGATATAGGTAACCTTAGCTTTAGTGATCAGAAAAAAGTCAGACTCAAACCGTCCTACCGCAATAGATTACTGCGGCTTAGCATTTATTTGTGTCCCTAGCCTACTCACAAGTCGGTTTGTAAGTTACTACTATCGTAAAGTTATTATTATTAGGAGCCTGTCGTGTCCCACTGCAGGGCAAAGGCCTCCCTTCCCTTCCTCCTATAATCCTAAGTATTTCTTTTTATAAAGTATTTCTTTCTATAACGTAAAGTAATTCTTATATTCGTAGTTCAATTTCCGTTAGTTAGTTAGTGATAAGTAGTATAAAAAATAGCGCAAATTGACTTTGATCTTTCATTAACAATACAGTCATTCAACAAAATTTCGACAAACTGTCTGTGGTGAAAGTATCCACGAACTACTTAGCGTTAAGGTCAGCACCATCAACTCCTGAATGTAAACGCTATACCTATACCTAAATTAATGCTGTAGCATATATGGTATTCATGCCTATAAAATCTGAAGGATTCTCTCGATTTCTTCAGGTTTCCGTCACCAGATCGTAACTTGGAGATAGTAGGATTACCTTGGGAGTTTGAAAATCAGTTTAAAGTAATTTAGCATATCAATTGCTCCAGACCTTCAGTTTGTGTAGGTCAGTAGAAAATGCTTATCACGCTGTTCAATGTTCCCTAAAGCGCTCTATTTATATCTCTTATAGTTGAGCTGAGCTGCTAGGGTTCTATATCAGTTGCTCCAGACCTTCAATTTGTGTACGTCAATGGAAAGTGCTCATCACGCTGAACAATGTTCCCTAAGGCGCTCTATTCATATCTCTTATAGTTGAGCTAAGCTGCTAGGGTTCTATATCAGTTGCTCCAGACCTTCAATTTGTGTACATCAGTAAAAAGTGCTCATCACGCTAAACAATGTTCCCTAAGGTGCTCTATTCGTATCTCTTATAATTGAGCTGAGCTGCTAGGGTTCCATATCAGTTGCTTCAGACCTTCAATTTGTGTATACCAATAGAAAGTGCTCATCACGCTGAGCAATGTTCTCTAAGGTGCTCTATTCATATCTTTTGTTGTTAAGCTGAGCTGTTAGGGTTCCATATCAGTTGCTCCAGACCTTCAATTGGTGTACGTCAATAGAAAATGCTCATCACGCTGAATAACTTTTCTTAAGGCGCTGCTTTCATATCTCTCTTAATTTAAGTGTACTGCTAAGGTTCCACGTCAGGTACTCCGATCTTCAAAATAAATTATAGCCTAGTATATGCCCAGACTCAATAGCTACACAATAAACAAGTTTCATTCAAATCCGTTCAGTAGTTCCGGAGATTAGCGTGTACAAACAGACAATAAGACACACAGAAAAACAGACAAAAAAAATAAAAGTTGTTGATTCCTATTCTGTTACTATTTTAACATCACCCTCAATTAGTTTTTCGTAAAAATACTCAATGTACAGACGCATCGATTTTACAGTTTTATTATATGTATAGATCATTTTACTCATGTTTCAATTAACATGTAGGTACTTTAAAATATCCGAAAATAAAGTACCTAAATTAAGAGACAGCGGAAATTTTGCGTTCCATAATGACTACTTATACCTATGTAGGTATTGTACTTTTCAGTTGATCGTTACACAGCAGATATTTATGCGTACCTACGTATTTTTCTACGAATAAGTAAAAATATTCACCTGTACGACTTTTTATCAGCAGCAGATACATGCAAACATAATTTAATGAAAAAACAAAACACCGGTCTGCAAAATTTATTATATTTTTTAAATGGTCTTTTTACTGGCTTTCATTTGATACCCCTATTGTTAAGGTAAGAAAAAAATCATTCCCCCCCCCTGCCGCACAGTGGTTCCAAATAAATAAAAAATGGACATTGATGCTAAAAGCTTGAAATTTTTTCTGATGGTTTACACTAAGTCAACTTATATGACAAAAAAAATATATCATCCTACCACGACTACATCGTAGTAAAAAAAAATAAGTATATATTTTTTGTATGGAAGAAATCATATTTCTGTTTATTTTTGAAACACTTAAAAGCTGTCAAGATGACGATCATATATGTAAGAAAACAAGTGATTCTGAGTATTTCATGCAAAGATACTTTGTACTTATCTCTGAGTACTTTTGAGTTATTAAGGGTTGAAAAAACGTAATTTTGTATATTAAAATTAATGTTTATAAGATTGAATCGAAGAAATATAAACTCATTTGATTAGTAGTCACTAAACTAATATGGACTGCAACTATATAAAACAAAAATCACTGAATATTTGGGTCAACGTTTTCTTGAGAAATCTCTGTTTCCTCTGAAAATAATTCACTGTGTAAGATTAATGCGCTGGCCTCTGGAAATAATTGTTTATGGGATCGAACAAATTTTGGCTTAATATGAGTGATGTAAGGATCCGAGCTTATTAGGAAGTTGTGGATTATGTCCAAATTAGTTTCAACTCTGCCGATTTTTCTTGTGTGGGCCCGTCTAATGTTTCAGAAATCTTTATGTCGTGCTTCAGATGCTTCTTCGGAAAGCATGCCTATAGGTATAAATGAAAAACTTTCACAAATATCTGCGCCATGAATTAACAGCTTATGTACAGAAGGCATGTAATACCATGGGTATAGGTTAGTATACAGTATTGCTGTTTCTTTGCAATATTCCCTAAAAAGGCTAGTATTAATATGTTGCCCAGATAAAATCACTGGAAGAATAACTGCAAATCTTTTGATTAAATCAGGGTGAATACCTGTTATTTCAGCAGACAGTTCAAAATTTTTGAAAAACCTACGTGCTGTATTACCATCGTTAGTGGTGCCAAATCCCTGTTTAACTATGTCAATTAACAAACCAGTTTTTTCCCGGAATTCTTGGGTCAATTTTTTTTTGGTTTCTTTTAACAATTTGTCATCATTTCGGGCTGCCCACTTTTTAAAATCTAAATTGTAGGAAATATGAAATATACATTCCATACATCTTATCCACATATGCAGCGAGGATAAACCGTATTGGTAAATGTCATCTCTGATAGGTTGTTTTGACACAAAGTCCAAGTCATTCATTTTACTTGGTGGAGTACCACATATATTACATACTGCTGCAGAAGATGTATTAGAAACCACCGTGGAAATTTTCCCATCAATCATAGTCATAAGCAAATCATGATGTATCTGAAGGTTTTCTACAATTGTCGGGACAAGAGTGGAGATTTCTTCATTTATAGAAGCAATTTCCTTCTTGATCAAATCACTCCTTTCTTTGGTAAATTGAAAACCAATTGGTCGACAGTAATTTGTTGAAGATGGAGAAGGATTCTGCCAAACGATTGTTATCTTCTACCAAACGAAGCGGAACCAAACTGATCATGAAAACTGAAGAATCGTCAATGTATAAGTCGGACTTTGACTTTTGTTTATATTTACTTTGAGAAGATGACCCATCACATCCCCATTTACATATAAATTTTAGTGACTTTGTGTCTGCCGAATGAAACTGAATAACTTTTAAGATTCTATGAACAGTCAAATCCAATAGCGATTGCAGTCGTATTTTAACTCCAGATTCGGTTACAGTTATATCTGCTTCTGAAGGATAACAAGTTTTTTTGTTTCCAGAAGCTTTTTATAGGACCGAAGTCCGAAAATATTCTCTGAATCGATAATTGCTTTTAAATTGCGATATTGCCATTTCGAAAAATTTGATGATGTAACTCGCGCTAACGTTTTATCTTCAGGGAGGCACGGTTTTTCAGTTTTTTTAGTAAACAAAAGCTTGTCTACTGTTTGGCATTTTTCTTCGTTTTGGAATAATTCTTTGATAGCCGCTAATTTGGTTTTGTTAGACTCTTTCAGTTTAGCACATAAAGCATAAACAAGTTCTTCCTCAGAATGATCCAAAAGTGTGAGAGAGCGCTTTTTTTTCTGCTTATCGGATAAATCCGTGAAAGGTTTTTTATTTATACTGGAACTCGGTTGATGTACATCTAATTCCGTGGTCTCAATAATTGAAACGTCTTCCGCGGTCCCAATAATTCGAACGTCATCCGCGGTATTAATATTAAAAACACTGTTTAAATCTATATTTTGACATTTCGGCCACACAATTTCGGACTGTAACCAATCTGAACTTTGGTGCAAAAATGTCTTTTGGGCTCTGCTAGCAGTAGACCATCTCTTTGATACATTGCTTGTAAAATTGCGACAAAATGATTTGATAATATTCAAATCTCCGGAGGACAATTCGATGCCAATACGTTCGACAATAATTTTGTATAAAAAATCAGTATTTTTTACACCACCACCTGATTTAAGGGCGCAGTACAAATCTAAATTTGTGACAAATGCGGACATATTATATGATGTTCAAAGAATATGAACAATAACAAAATGAAAAACAACTTGAATACGATTACGATTCGAGAAAAACAAATAAATTCAAATTTAATGATTAAGACAATTTTACGAGAACAAGAAACGAACCAAAACTTGGCTGGACTGGACTTTAAAAAGAAAAAAGAACGAAAACAAAAAACGTAACAATAACAAAAAAAGACAACAACGAAATATTTAATGGAAGCGTACAGAAAAAGTAGTAACACGTCTTATCACAACCACACTTAGCTGTACACTGATGCATACGAGTGCGCACGCGCAGTGCGTGAACGTACATGTCGTAATGAGTCATCAATTGCTTTATTGATATTCTGGCAAACTCGCGTCGGAGCTACTTTTTGCTGCCCAGCGCACTAAGCAATACATATTTTTGAATTATTTCCCTAAAAACAGGTTTTTTTAATATGCGTATATTTTATTTGTACGTACATACTTGTGTTTAATTATAAACAATATTATGTTAATGTTATTTATTTATTATGCAGCCCATTTTTAATCTTATTTTATTATTTAATTAAATGGTTTAAGCAATAGGTTAAGGCAAAAAAATATTGTTCAACCCTTAATAACTCAAAAGTACTCAGAGATAAGTACAAAGTATATTTGCATGAAATACTCAGAATCACTTGTTTTCGTACATATATGATCGTCATCTTGACAGCTTTTAAGTGTTTCGAGAAATAAAAAGAAATATGATTTCTTCCATACAAAAAATATATACTTATTTTTTTTACTACGATGTAGTCGTGGTAGGATGATATATTTTTTTGTCATATTAGTTGACTTAGTGTAAACCATCAGAAAAATTTTCAAGCTTCTAGCATCAATGTCCATTTTTTATTTATTTGGAACCACTGTGTGCCTTTATTTCCATTTGCGGGCGCCATATAGTCGGTTTTTCTTTGCGTGTCAAACATTGTAAACAATCTCTTTAAACTACTGGTGAAAAAAAATACTAATAGCTCTAAAAAGCTGCACATATAAAACGATAAACTACCATGTTGGGGTGT
Organism: Pyrausta nigrata; assembly: GCA_949316185.1. Classification (NCBI taxonomy): domain Eukaryota; kingdom Metazoa; phylum Arthropoda; class Insecta; order Lepidoptera; family Crambidae; genus Pyrausta; species Pyrausta nigrata. Next base: position 7,363,064 of record OX438964.1, on the reverse strand, counting down.
ATTTTTGTGTCCATCTTATTTTTAAATGAATAATTTCGTTCAAAAAGAAATATCAAGATTGTTTACAATGTTAGATAAGCAATTAAAAACGGACTTTAGGGAGGGCGTGCCAAACAATTATAACATACATACATACTCTCGAAAAACATACCTAACCCTCCTTCCGCAGTCGGTTAAAAAAGATTGGATTCTTTGATTTAAAGAGTAACTTGATTCTTAATTCGCTCTTGAAAATTTGGCAAACTGGCCGAAGAGTAACCCTGTATGGTTTATGTGGGTAGGTAATCTACTGGTAGGTACACGGCGTAGTAAGTATATTATCGATTCCCAATTTCTGTAAAATATGATCACTTATATTTAGAGTTTGTCCTACTGACTTCACTGAGTAAGTACCTACTTAATGTGTATTTTCGACAAGCCAAAAGTAATTTTATTTTCGTGATATTAAAACGGTTTTTGGAAATTTTTTTCGGAAACATCTGTTAAAATAGACTTTTGAGGACAAATATAATGTGTCAACATTAAAAGGAGTTATATATTTGAGTAACACCATTGTCCAATATATTTTGCCATGATAGTGTTCAAGATAGCATACATGGTTTAAAATACATTAAAAATGACGCTTTTCAAACTATTTGCAATGTGTGTGGTGAGTTCTCAAATTAATATTCAAATTTGTAGACTTTTTAGTAGAAGTTTGCGTAGTGTATATTTTCTTTGGTAGAAGTGTGGTTTTTTACTAGAATTTTAGGGGGAAAAGTGGAAGTATCAATTTGTCACATAAGATTTTAAAATACATTAAAAATGACGCTTTTCAAACTATTTGCAATGTGTCTGGTGAGTTCTAAAATTAATATTCAAATTTGTAGACTTTTTAGTAGAAGTTTGCGTAGTGTATATTTTCTTTAGTAGAAGTGTGGTTTTTTACTAGAATTTTAGGGAGAAAAGTGGAAGTATCAATTTGTCACATAAGGATTTGTAAAAATGACGCTTTTCAAACTATTTGCAATGTGTCTGGTGAGTTCTAAAATTAATATTCAAATTTGTAGACTTTTTAGTAGAAGTTTGCGTAGTGTATATTTTCTTTGGTAGAAGTGTGGTTTTTTACTAGAATTTTAGGGGGAAAAGTGGAAGTATCAATTTGTCACATAAGGATGTGACAAATTGATACTTTTGTGGTGACCAAAGAACTCGTTATGTAGTTCTTTGGATTTTGAAAAAAGAAATTGGTGCATGAATTGTATTATCAAGTTAAATTATTTAGAAATTAACTACGGGTTGCAAACGTGACAAAGAAGAGATAATTAGTGATATTTTTTTCAGGTGAGCACGTGTTTCGCAGCACCTAATATCTACAATCATGGTAAAGAGAACTTTGGTTAATAATATTATACCTACTTATATGTTTGCGAGTGTGTAAGTATATTTGTAGAAAGCAATTACTGTACCGATTTTGAAAGTTTTTTCGTAAATGATACCTGTGTGAGTGACATTAGGCTATATTTTATTTTTTTACTAGAGGGAACCCCTAATTACAGATCTAGTTAAGGAAGAGCAGCGTTTCCAAACACAAGCATAGTTTACTTAAATGAAGACCCTAATCAATTGTGTAATATATACCAATTTTGGTAATAAAAATAAATTATTTTATTTTATTTATTTGTTTTACCTGGCTTACTTGTAATCAGTAAAATTTGCCAGAAAAGTTACATTGCGGTCTAGATAAACACCTTTTTCTTTATAGTTTCAAAGATCATCAGCATGAACCATCAAAATAGGTACCTAGAACATTTCTTTCTAGCGAACAACAATGGTAACGCCGTTCCACCGGCTGCAAAAGAAGGAGCACGGCAGCAGCCCAAACAGGCCTTCGTCTCCCCCCAATATAACAACTATGGCACCAACCAAGCTGCAGCAGAACCTCGAGAGCTCCTTCAGAGGCGAGCCGTTGAGAACCAATACCTCCCATCATACGCCCATCAAGTAAATCCCAGTTCTTCAGTTCCTGTCAGGAACCAAGCATCTCAAAACCTTGAGAGGCAGAATCCATTGAATCAAGCCACAGAAAACGTTGAGAGACAGGACGCGAGGTATCCAGCAGCCCAAATCGCGAGGTATGCAGCAGCCCAAAACGAGAGGTATCCAGCAGCCCAAAACAAGAGGTATCCAGCAGCCCAAAACGAGAGGTATCCAGTAGCCCAAAACGAGAGGTATCCAGTAGCCCAAAACGAGAGGTATCCAGTAGCCCAAAACGAGAGGTATCCAGTAGCCCAAAACGAGAGGTATCCAGTAGCCCAAAACGCGAGGTATCCAGCCGCCCAAAACGAGAGGTATCCAGCCGCTCAAAAGGTCGAGAGTCATAATCCGTTAGAATACTCCTCCTACCCTCGAGTGGCTTTAGCACCATCTGTCCAGACCTGGAAGCAGCCATCAGTAACTAATCTTTACCAGAATCATCCATTCTATAATCCTGGGTACAATCATCCACAAAACATTCCAAATTACCCACCTCAAGGACATCTCTATCAACAACCTACCTACTACGGATCGAATCCTGCTCATAATCCAGTACATCTGATCTACCCAAGTATTCAACATTACCAAGCCCCAGCTTGGGTCTATGGCCCTCAGTACCAAGCTCCTGGACACGCAGCTACGGCTACCAATACAGCACCAGGACCTTACTACCCAGTCCCAGCTGTGATCACACCTCAACCACACGTGGTAGCGATTGCACCGCCTGCAGTGGCACCAAGAGTAACGCCTTCAGTTCCCGTCGTTGTTGTGGCAACGCCATCGTCAAATGGACCAGCGCAAGCTGTGGCAGTTGCTACTTCTAAGCCAGGAGCTGTAGCCGGGGCCACTGCTCCGCCAGCAGCCGTGTCTCCAACCCCTGCCCCTGTTGCTCCTGTAAAACCAGCCCCAGCGGTGACCCCATCTACTGGTGCCCAAGCCGTGGCAGTTGCGAAGCCAGGAGGTTCAGCAAAGGCAGTAGCTGTTGCAACGGCATCAGCCACTCCCGCCCTAGTTGTGGCACCAGCCACGCCAGCGCCCGCCCCAGTAGTGACACCCACCACTCCCGCCCCAATAGTGGAACCATGCGCTTCCGCCCCAATTGTGGCACCAGCTACTTCTGCCCCAGCCACTCCCGCTCCAGTTGTGGAACCAGCCACTCCAGCGCCCGCCCCAGTAGTGACACCCGCCGAACCCGCCCCAGTATGGGAACCATGCGATCCCACCCCAGTTGTGGCAACAGCCACTCCCGCCCCAGCCACTCCCGCCCCAGCCACTCCCGCCCCAGCCACTCCCGCCCCAGCCACTCCCGCCCCAGCCACTCCCGCCCCTGCCACACCCGCCCCAGAGGAGGCACCTTGCAATACTGGATCAGAACCATCTGAGGCACCTACTGCCACGCCTGTTCCACAAGAAACAAGTCCAGATGCTCCAGCATCATCAGTGGCCCCAGAATCTCCAGAGACCCCAGCATCTCCAGTGGCCCCAGTATCACCAGTGGCCCCTGTATCACCATTGGCCCCTGTATCACCAGTGGCCCCAGCATCTCCAGAGGCTTCAGCATCTCCAGAGGCTTCAGCATTACCAGCGGCCCCAGTGTCACCAGCGGCCCCTGCAGCCCCGGTAGCCAAAACACCTTCAGAGGCTTCACCATCACCGGTGGCCCCAGCATCTCCAGAGACTTCACCATCACCTGTGGCCCCAACCTCACCAGAGGCCTCATCATCTTTAGAGGCTTCACCATCACCAGTTGCTCCAGCATCTCCAGAACCCCCAGTATCTCCAGTGGCCCCGGTATCACCAGTGGCCCCTGTATCACCAGTAGCACCAGCATCTCAAGCGGCCCCTGCATCCCCAGAAGCCAAAGCATCTTCAGAGGCTTCACTATCACCGGTGTCTCCAGCATCTTCAGAGACTTCACCATCACCTGTGGCCCCATCATCTCCAGAGGCTTCATCATCACCAGTGGCCCCAGCATCTCCAGAGACCCCAGCATCTCCAGTGGCCCCAGCATCTCCAGAGTCTCAACCAGCACCAGAGGACCCAGCATCTCCAGAGGCCCCACCGTCACCAGTGGTCCCAGAATCTCCAGAGGCTCCATCTTCACGAAAGGCTCCAGCATCTCCTGAGGCCCCAGCATCTCCAGAGGCCCCACCTTCACCAAAGGCCCCACCTTCACCAAAGGCCCCAGCATCTCCAGAGGCTCCACCTTCACCACAGGCCTTAGCAACTCCAGACACCCCAGTTTCTCCCGGAGCCCCAGTATCTCAAAAATCTCCACCATCACCAGAGGCCCCAGCATCTCCAGAGGCTGCACCATCTGAAGACACCCCAGCATCACCAGAGGCCCCAGCATCTCCAGACACCCAAGCATCTCCCAAAGCCCCAGCATCTCCAGACACTCCAGCTTCCCCCGAGACCCCAGCATCTAAAGAGTCTCCACCATCACCAGTAGCTCCAGCATCTCCAGAGGCTCAACCACCAGCAGAGGGCCCACCATCACCAGAGGCCCCACCATCACCAGAAGCCCCAGCATCTCTATAAGCCTCATCTCACACTGCCACATAGCTATCAATTAACCAAGTATAACTTCAGCTCTTCAGGTCTCGAAAATATCAGATCCATTCGAAGTCTACTTCAAGCTAATTTTGATGTCATTTTAGTGGGCAGTTTTCAGTAAATGCACTTGATTTTGTTGGTGTTTTTTTTATATTATATTGTAAACGGAAATATAAATGTTTTGTTTGTGTTTGTTGTATTGAACTCCAACCGAATACCCGGACGATATCACTAGAGATTTGCCACAACGAGTACACACGGCCGCACGTTAGCCTACACGATGTTGATAATTATTTTTCGAAAATAGCTATTCCCGCCCTAATACTATTGATCAATAGGGCAAAACTATCGATAATATCGATACTATCGATAGTTGAAGCAAAAGCAATAGTATCGATAGACTATATATAGAATATATCAGTCACCTTAAGATTATAAATATCGTTCGATTACAATCTATCTCGTAAGATTGTAAACTGTCGAAAAATTGTGAACCGTAACATATGATTGCAATTTAACGCATTATTTTTCGCTATATTGTAATTTATCGATGGAAAGCGGTCAAATTGTGAACCGGCGTAGAACGGAATGCTACTCAGGCGCTGTTTGGTTGAATTTTATGTGCCCCCGCCGCCCCGGCACTCGCCATATTTGTTTGTTGTTGAATGTAAACTACTGCGTTTTCGTGATTATGAATTAATTTCGTGTTGAAAATAACTTTTATCTATAGAATTGGTTATGTAAAATTATTGTGGACGTAAAAAAATATAATATAGCGATAAATAATGCGTTAAATTGCAATCATATGTTACGTTTCACAATTTTTCGACAGCTTACAATCTCACGAGATAGATTGTAATCGAACGATGTTTATAATCTTACGGTGACATATCGATACTATAGATAGTGATTTTAATATTGAACTTTGATACTATCGAAAGTATTGCTGTGTGTCGATAGTATTTATATTAACGGAGCTATCGATAGTTGGGACAAAGCAATAGTATCGAAAAAATATCGATAGACTATCGATAGTTGAGGCAAAAGCAATAGTATCAGATAAAATATCGATAGTCTAGGCAAAAGCAATAGAGTCGATAGAATAAATAAATAAATAAATAAAAATATCTTTATTGATAACCAGAATTACATCAATAATAATCAATTAAATACAACATGAAAGTGCTATATATCTCACGCAATTGCCAGAGGCTCCCAAACTAGGCTCTGCCTGTATCTTGAGAGACCAGTTACAATTACTTGGCTAAGGTGTGTGGCACATTCTATTATTCTAGATAAATATGTGTGTGTGTGTCTCTGTGTGTGTGTGTGTGTGTGAGTGTGTGTGTGTATGTGTGTGTGTGTGAGAGAGAGAGAGAGAGAGAAAGAGATCGAATGGGATTAACTATTACAGATTAACGCTTCAGTTTGCTTGTAGTCAAGTGAACAGAGTAACCGTACTACCCGTTTCCTAACTTCAGTTGCAGAGCAGTTTTTTAAATCGCAAATAGCTGCCAGGTTATTATACGTTGCAACCTGGCAGTATCTAGGAAACCGCTTCGCAAAACTTGTCCTGACAGCGGGCACAGGTAATCTGTAGACACGACGACGAACGATACTATCAAAATTATCCAGGTTAGGAGCAGATTTGTGTATGTCCAGGGAAGCAGTTAAGATATACAACTGCCTAACGCGAAGCATCCCTATATCATCGTACACGGCATTAGTAGGGTACAATATTGGTTTTCCCAGCATTACTTTAAAAATAGCACGTTGTGCCCTTTCAAGCTCTAGCAGAAAAGTCTTAGCAGCCCCTCCCCAAACTCTCATGCAATATGTGACTATTGAGTGGCAGACGGCATAATACACAGTTTTCATGACATCCAAGTCCGCACATCTTCTCAGTATTCGCATTATGCCAGTGACTTTCCTGACTTTGTTTGCAATAAGATTGATGTGTCCAGAAAAGTTAAGATGTTCATCTAGTAATAAGCCCAGGTATTTCAGCTCACAAGTCCTTTGTATCACATCACAGTTACAAGCGGTAGGGGCGGCACCTCGGAGACGGCAAGAATGGATACGCAAGCTATATGCTTTATTGGGACTAGACGCAGAAGTTATATGAAAACATATGTATTTAGTTTTCTTGGTATTTAAGGTCAGCAGGTTTTGATCCAACCAATCATATACGCGCGCTAAGCCACCCTCTGCAGCCGCAAAAGTACTGTCCCAATCGCTACCCCTAAAGAGAATCGCGGTATCATCTGCGTAGCAGATGAGTTCGGCTGAGGGTACAGCAAGGTCATGTATATCGTTAATATAAATAATAAAGAGAGTGGGACCAAGTATGCTACCCTGAGGAACCCCGTAATTGATTGGGAGCCTATCACTCACGAGGCCGTCAATGCGTGTCAACTGGCTTCTACCAGACAAGTAGCTCCTAAACCACTCCAAGGCTGTACCTCGAATTCCCATACCATTAAGTTTTCTAAGCAGGATAGGAGTCGACACGGTATCGAAGGCCTTGGCGAGGTCCAGAAAAACCGCCATACATTTAAGGCCACCGTCTAAATAAGAGGAAACGAGATTTGACATCAGCTTTACGGCGTCTTCTGTTGATTTCTTTTGACGAAAACCAAATTGTCTATCCGAGAGCAACCTATGCGATTCCAAAAAGTCTACCAGGCGTTTATTGACTAATTTCTCCAGGAGCTTAGAGAAGGTGTTAAGAAGGGAAATCGGTCTGTAGTTGGATGGCAAATCAGCAGGCCCATCTTTGTGGATTGGAGTAATGGAAGCCGTTTTCCATATAGTAGGAAAAACGCCCGAAGAAAGACTAAGGTTAAAAACATAAGTTAACGGAGTTGTAATTTGCTTGCTAATTGCCTTCACCAGAAGGTTCGAGATGCCATCAACTCCCGTAGAAGTTTTATCCTTCAGCTGTGAGATGAGGCAGCCCACTTCAAATATCGTTAGTATCGATAAAATATCGATATTATCGATAGAATATCGATAGTATCGACAGACTATCGATAGTTGAGTCAAAAGCAATAATATCGGTAAAATATCGATAGTTAAACCTAAAGCAAAAGTTTCGATAAAATATTGATAGTATCGATAAAATATCGTTAGTATCGATAAAATATCGATATTATCGATAAAATATCGATAGTATCGATAGACTATCGAGAGTTGAGGCAAAAGCAATAGTGTTAGTTGGGTTGTTATACGCCAACACCAATATTTTTCGGATCAAAGGATGAGCCTTGGCATACTTGTTCCTTAGGTAGACTGGTGTGGAAAACGCCCGGGAGTCAGCGGCTCACACCCCGCTGGGGGGCTGGGGGAGGGGGTGAAGTTCCCTTACTCCGCACGCACTGTGAATCGTCATAACTGCAAATTTATACCTATTAGGACAAGTTTGATATCGTTTTCAGCTAAATTAAAGATGGCCGATTGATTTTTAAAACAAAACCGAGCATTTTCATACAAAAAAATTAAATTACGGCCAAAAATTTTAAAAAAATATTCTTAATTTTTTTCTGACTGCTATTGGAACCGATAGCAGTCAGCGGCGAGACGTTCGAAGTTGTCCAGGAATACATTTTTCCTCGGGCAAGTGTTGCAACTGGGACAACTTCGAGCGCGAAATCGCCAGAAGGGTGCAGCTAGGTTGGGCAGCATTTGAGAAGTTACGTCACATCTTCTCGTCGCCACTACCGCAATGCCAGCAGGCAGGGTGTATAACCAGTGCGTCCTACCAGTCATGACCTACAGGGCCGAGACGTGGAACTTGACAGTCAAGCTGGCCCACCGACAGCATGTCGCTTAGCGAGTTATGGAACGGTTTATGCTGGGGATCTCGCTAAGGGATAGAATCCGGAACGAGATCATCCGCCAAAAGACGAAAGTCATAGATATCGTTCAGAGGTGCAGTAAGCTAAAGTGGCAGTGGGCTGGTCATGTCTGTCGCAAACCGACAAGCGTTGGAGTAGGAACTTTCTCGGATGGAGACCACGTTTTGGAAAACGTAGTGTAGTGTTGGACGCCTGTAGTAATGGTCGATAATCGATTCATTCGATTAATTTTTTTCGAACAATCGCCCATCGCTATTGTGCAATATAATATGTCCCGCGCAGTTGGCTAATCTCTATTAAGATAGGCCGCCGTAGTCGAAATAATTTTATTCTGTTTTTAATATTTCGAGTCTTTGGCGCAACTGGATTAGGAAGGCAAAGGGAAGCGCTTCCTACCGACCGGTTGTTATGGTCGGTTACCAAGGTCCGATGGTCACCGTCTTGGTTTATCTATATGTAGTCAAGCTCGTGCTAAATCTTACATATCACGGTTTGTGTTGTATGGAGCAGGCTATCAGCGCCATCTAGCCTGTAGGAGCCGAGTCAAGGCGTCGCGTCTTGAAGTTGCTTGCTAATGTGGGCGACAGTGGTAAGATGTCGCTACACCACTCCCCCCGAAGAACCGGAGGTTGATTGAGCCAGGGTGGTTGAGAGCTCAGCAGTCTGTGCGTAGTGAGTTTGCAAGTGCCAGTGCTTGTTGAGTCCACGATATGCCGGGATGAGCATGCGCGATGTCCACGGTGAGTCGGGATGGGCATGCGTAATGTCCACGGCGTGTCGGGATGCGCGATGTCCACGGTGAGTCGGGATGAGTGCGCGATGTCCACACGATGAGTCGGGATGTACATGCGTGATGTCCACAGTGAGTCGGGATGAGCATGTGTGATGTCCACGATGCGTGCGGGAGAGCTAGAAGTCCACAGTGAGTCGGGATGATGAGCTGGATGAGGCTGCCGAGGAACCAAGTAGAACCGGTGCGGTCTGCGGTGGTGTCCTTAGGGGCTGGTGAGCTGGCTTGCAGGAGACTGCTGGCTGGATGCTGCTGGCTGGGTGCCTGTTGGCAAGGGAGAAGGCGACGATGATGATGACGACGGTAAGGCTCCATGCTCCAGTGTAGATCACGTCGGGGTCACCACTTTGGCGCACCTGAGTTAGGAAGGCAAAGGGAAGCGCTTCCTACCGACCGGTTGTTATGGTCGGGGACCAAGGTCCGATGGTCACCGTCTTGGTTTAGCTATATGTAGTCAAGCTCGTGCTAAATCTTACATATCGCGGTTTGTGTTGTATGGAGCGGGCTAACAGCGCCATCTAGCCTGTAGGAGCCGAGTCAAGGCGTCGCGTCTTGAAGTTGCTTGCTAGTGTGGGCGACAGTGGTAAGATGTCGCTACAAGTCCTATATGATATCCTCCTAGCCGATTTCGACTACGGCGGCCTATCTCGACAGAGATTAGCCAACTGCGCAGGACATATTATAGTGCACAAAGGTGTGCGCAATACACAGGTGCACTCTCTGTTCCTTCACTCCCATAATTCGGTGAGACGGCAGTCCGACATGACCGTAGAGAGATCAGGCGCAGGACCAACGGCTTAACGTGCTTTCCGAGGCAAGGGGCGTTAACACCACCAACTTCCTGACTCCGGAGCTGTGTCTGAGTAATTTCAAGACAGAAAAACCCAAACACTCTCGGCCCGACCCAGGATTCGAACCCGGGACCGCCGCTATATATAGGACAGTCAAGAGTCCTATATATAGCGGCAACAGAAATACGTCATTTGTGAAAAATTCAACTGTCTAGCTATCACGGTTCATGAGATACAGCCTAGTGATAGATAAACCGACAGACAGACAGATAGCGGGGGCTTAGTAATAGGGTCCCGTTTTTATCCTTCGGGTACGAAACCCTACAAACGGTAAAATATGTAAACAAACTCCTAAAAGTCCTAAGACCTATTTTAAAAGACCCATCCAACGGCAACCCACATGATAGAATAGACAAGAGAAAAAAATCATTTAACCGACTTATACGGAGAAAGGAAAAAATATTTCTCAAAATTTGATTTTACCACTTTGATACACATTAAAACACAATTTTACGGATTACTTCGCGATTTATTTACATTTTATTTTAAACCTGACGTTTCGAACACTTTACAGCGATCGTGGTCACAGGGAGACTAAGGTATTATTTGTCATTACAAAGTTTTGAAAAATTTTAACTACCGTCACTCAATAATATTAATTTACGTTCCTATTTACGCAGAAAGAGCTAACCGTGTCTTGAGATCTTGCAGTGCTAGGTGTTGCTTTGGTTTTTGCTAGAATAGGATCCCATGCCGGTGGAACTTTCCAACCATCTTCTCTATTGAAATTTGGATGTTTTCTAATTTCAATGGCTTCACGTAGCATTCGAGGAATAAAACGCCGTTCTTTTGCAAGTATTTTAGGTTGGTCAAAACGAATGAAGTGGTTGGGTTTGTCTAAGGCATGTTCACACACTGCAGATTTCATGTTCCGTCTATGTTTTACGTCAGTTCTATCTGCAGCACACTTAAATGATAAAATCTGAAAACTATTGTACTGTTTTCACTCATTTACTTCGTTACATAAACTTGTACGGACCCCCGGGGTCGACGAGTCTAACTCGCACCAAATCGGTTTTATAATAATAATAATGATTTATGGCAGATACAGGATCCATAAATTTATAATTACAATAAAAGATATAAAAATAAGTTCAAAATAAAATTAAGAATAGGTTGCTGGTGGACCACATCCAATACTAAATGCCGTTAGCGGCCTTTACTTAGGTGGCGGTAGCCAACCAGTGTCCATACATTCTGGTTCCGACTAACCTGTCTTTTAGCTCCCTAATAATTGTGTTCTTACACCTACCAACTCTGTCCATGAAAGACGCAATTATTTGCCTCATGATTGCATCGAATGAGCTAACTGCAGTAGTTGAAAACACCTCTGGTGCACTGCAACAACGTCTCAACCCCATGAGCTGCCTGAAGATGTTGTTATACTGCACTCGCATGCAATCACGCGACTTCCGCGTGTAGCTTGTCCAGAGCTGACAGGTGTAAAACGATTGACAATACGTTTTGAAGAATAGGGTTTTAACTTCAATATTACACTTGAAGAACCGTCTCGAAATCATGTTACCGACCACACATAGTGCTCTTCTTTGTCGCTCAATATCGGCATCGTCTTTTTGATCTGTTGTAAGAATGTGGCCAAGGTACTTAAAAGTATTCGTTATTTTAACTGCTTGTCCTCCCAAAGAGACCCCGGGAATATGTTCTGGACCCTTTTCCGACCTAAAAACCATTAACTCGGTTTTCTTGACATTATAAATCAAGTTATGTTTGGAGGCATACTGTTCACAAATGGAAAGCAGTTTTCTCAACCCTTTGATCGAGGGACTAATCAGCACCATATCGTCAGCGTAGCTCAGATTATTAACATATTTGTTACCTAATCTGAGCCCCACACAGGTGCTGCTCAGTTCCTCGATCAAACCCTTGATATACAAGTTAAAAAGGTCAAGGGATGTCAGCCCCCCCCTGTCTCATTCCACAAGACAGGGTATAGCTATCCGATAAGGTAATGCCCATTTGACATGATTCCTCTGGGTACTAGCACAGAATACTAGTACTTCGTACAGAAGTATGACTTAACAATTGTATTCAAAGAAATGTCTACTCAATGTCGTCAACAATATGGCGTAATTTAGTTCGCCTCAGAGTCAAGCACATTTTCGTGTAGACACCTACAAAAATCCATTGCAAGATAATTTTATACTTATTGCTCAGGAATATGATTCATAATACACTAAACCTATTCAGTGACGTAATATCACGCGACGCGATAGGGTTGACTGCTACGAGAAGCTTCTATAGCCATCTGCCTCTTTCTAGTACTATATTCATTCTCGTCCAACCTGCAACGTAGCCGCGCGGCTGCCGGTGAATAAAACGCGCGAGCGTGTCACTGGCCGGTAGCGACACGCAACTTGTTTTAGCCCCTAAGTAGGGGCGCCGCGCGTAGGTACGTTTTTGCTACCTACGCGGGGAGATACACAGGCCTGGTACTAGTACCAGTATGACCAAAAGGTCAATAACTGTACTGCTGACCCCGGTCCTACGTAACTTTTCCCACAATAGTTCATGCTGAAGAGTATCAAATGCGTGTCTCAGGTCAAGGAAACATGCATAGACAGTAGTATCTTTTTTTATCCGACTTCAAAAAAGGAGGAGGTTATCAATTCGACTGTATGTATTTTTTTTTGTGGCTATGTTACCGCATATCTCAGACAGTTGTGGACCGATTTGAAAAAAAATATATGTTTACCTAGAGGCTATACCTTCTAATTGGTCCCATTTTGGCCCAGTCGAGATCTGATGATGGGATCTTGGTGTAATCGAGGGAAACCCTCAAATTTTGAAGGCACGAATAGTGTTTTCGTACTTGTATCTTAATGTTGACATGTTGTTACGTCTGATAGTCATTATGTGGAGCTGAGCTGATGGTGGAACTCCTTAAAAATTAGGAGTTTAGTAATTAAAACAACAGATGTTTTGTCAGGTACTGTATAGGATGCTAACAAAACAAAGTCAAAGGCGCAGCTCCCTCCTCTCCCCCCCCCCCTCCTAACGCCTCCCGCCCGCCCCCAACAATAAAAAATAATTACTTCAAGAAATATATAATTACTGCAAGAAATCAATAAACTCTTACCGCTGAAACGATGGATTTAATAGTTTGAGTACCGAGAAAGGACATAGAACAGTTTTTATCCCCAAAATCATTTGTACAGGGAATCCAATGATACAATATACAACAAACTAAATTTAAAATGCTATCGGCAAATCTTTCCCCGTTCTTCTTTAAACGGCCTTCTTTCTCGTTACTACTTTCTTCCAAATGACGCTGTCGCATTTGAACAGCGCGTTTAGTAGGTCTAACCATGTTGCACCTTACACTAAATTTCAACTAAAAATAGAAAAATAAAATTATTTAAAAAAAACTAAAACCGACTTCAAAACGGACTACATTGTTAATTAAAACTAACAATTTTATTTAAAAAAAAATAAACTAAAACAAAATAATATTTGAATTACCTTACTGTTCTACGAAATTATACAAGAAACCTATTTCCAATTTATTATCTGTTATTTTTTGGAGTCAGTGCCAACCAAGCTAGATATTCTATCTACTCTAAGCAGCCAATAGATGGTTTAATCCTGTCCTTACTTACAAAAAAACATTAGAATTAGAATTTCTGGCACCGACTCCAAAAAATAACAGATAATAAATTGGAAATAGGTTTCTTGTATAATTTCGTGGAACAGTTAGGTAATTTAAATATTATTTTGTACTTTTAAGTTTAATTTTTTTTTATAAAATTGTTAGTTTTAATTAACAATATTGTCAGTTTTGAAGTCGGATTTAGTTTCTTTTTAAAAATATTTTTTTAGATAATAGTTTACTACCTGTTTGAGTGAAAAAACAGCCAAATCAGTAGACATTTGCGGCCTAAATCGAAATTGGGCATCATTTATTTTCAGATAAGGGGCCATTTTTTGTTGCAATATTCTTTCAAGTACCTTAGCCACAACCGTAGCCAGGGATATTGGTCGGTAATTGGCAACACTCGATAAATTACCTCTCTTGTTTTTTACAATAGGGACAGCGATTGTTTTTGAGAGGTTATCTGGTAAGAATGCCGCAAACAGAGACCAAAAAATCGAGCAAGCACATCACCGACTAGCGGTCCCGCACGCAGAAGGTGCTCAATACTGAGGCCGTCGTGACCCGGGGACCTGCCACGTTTCATCCTTCTTAATATTATCAAAATATCATCGGAGGAGACGCCGCAACCCCCCGTTTCACGACGACCCTCTTTTGATTTATTGTCATTTACAAAACTATTTTCATTCGGGTTAAAAATAGGGGCATCTATTTTAAAAAATGTACCAAAAACATTGACAATGTTTTTTGGGTCCATTTCACCCTCAACAGATACGGGTAAACTGGTTTCAGAATTTACATTTTTAATTGATTTCCAAAATTTCACGAAATCTTCTTCTTTTGTGTCGGCAAGAACATGGGCTAAATCTTACTTGCCCAGAAGGCGGCTACCATGGTAGCCCTCTCGTTACTGACAAGTAAGTCCTCACGTGAGCAGGTGGTCGGGCACGCGAGACAGTTAGTGAGGTGAGCCATGGTTTGCAGGGGTTCTCCACATTCACAGCTGGCGTCTGCGCTGCTTGAGTACCCCCACCGACACAAGTTATCTTTACTTCGACCAACCTGGGTCCTCAGCCTATTTAGACTTCTCCAGGTTGGCCAAGGTTCCTTATAGCCTGGAGGCAGATTTTCATCGGGGGGGTACAGTGAATGTGGATACTCGCTTGCCCAAAGCCTGCACCTCAAGTCAGTAGGGGTTTCGTCGGAAGGCTGCATAGATCGAAGATGAGACCGTATCAAACGCCTTTTTTAAATCGATGAAGATGCCAATTGCAACTTTTTTTTCATCTATACTGTTTTTTAATTTAGTAATAAGATCAACAGTCGCGGATAGTGTATTCGATTTGGGTCTGAATCCGTATTGTTTGTGATAAAGAAAATTAATCAAGTTTAGATAGGTCTCTAGTCGGTTATAAATTATTTTCTTAAAAATTTTAGAAACAACGGGAAGTACGGATATAGGTCGGTAGTTGCTGGGGTCGGCTTTGCTGCCAGATTTATGAATAGGTGTCACTTTTGCAATCTTAAGACTTTTGGGGAACATACCTTTTTCTAGACAGCTATTTATACATTGAGTTAATTCTGGCGCTATTGGGGTTTTTACGCATTTTATAGATTTTGTATTAACGTTATCAATGCCTGAGCTAGTGTTTGGATCTAAATGATTGATTATTTTAACTACCTCGTCAACTGTAGCAGGCGTCAGCTCCGTTAGCCCTCTATCGTTGTAGTTAACTTTTGCACTTGTCAAGATCCCATTGTCATGGTACTGGTGAGGAATTTTTCCGGCTAATTCTGCTCCAACTGTTGCAAAGAAGCTATTAAAATTTAGCTAGCAATAATAACAACGCCATCTGGATATTGCTCATTTTTTTGGATATTTCCGGGGAACGCTAATTTGTATGGCGATTGTCAGTCCTTAAAATTATTATTATTTTTGAAAAATAGTCACTTTTTAGGGTTCCGTACCCGAAGGGTAAAAGGGCGACCCTGTTACTGTGCCTCCGCTGTCTGTCTGTCTGTCACTAGGCTTCATCTCATGACCCGTGATAGCTAGATAGTTGAAATTTTCACAGATGATGTATTTCTGTTGCCGCTATAACAACAAATACTAAAAACAGAATAAAATAAATATGAAAGGGGGCATAAACAAACGTCTTTTTTACCATTTATTGTTCGCTATTAATAACGGCAACAGGTAGACGCTTGAAATATTCACACAATATTAAGTTGTAAATTAACTTTAAAAATAAATAATTATATTAAAATAATAATAATATTTAAGGGAAACTCCCATGCAACAAACGTTCTTTTTCCATTTCTTAGCTCGATATTTATAATGGCAACAGGCAGACTCCTAAAATATTCACAGAATATTATACAATATTTCACTTTAAAAATAAATAATTAAATAAAAAACAAAAATTAAGGGGGTCTCCCATTCAAACGTGTTTTTTTAGCCCATACTGCCATGTAGTAAGTTAATGGTACGAAACCCTTCGTGCACGAGTCCGACTCGCACTAGGCCGGTTTTTTCTCTCTGTTAAACTTTTACTCTATGGTCTCGGGGCCATAAAAGCCAGGACCCTTAACTATAATTTTAAAAATGAATTAAGAAGTAAAATGCTTCAAGAGAGATTAACCAGTTTGTCACTCATGTCTTTTGAATCCGATGTGCTAAAAAGCATAGATTTTAAAGAACTGACTAACAATTTCGCCCTTCTGAAATTTCAAAGGGTTCCTCTTCAAATAACATAGATTTTTAAGCACTAACCTGTAAATGCTAAAAGAGTTACTTTTGTGGACAAAATTACATTTATCTATTCGGTGATTGTGATTGTTATTAAAAATAAATAAATAAAACCTTGTTTGTTGTTTATCTACTTTCTTTCAGAGACCAAAAAATCGAGCAAGCACATCACCGACAAGCGGGTACGCACACAGAAGTTGCTCAATAATGCTAAATCTGTAACGTAATTTGCTTCATGTAATGTATTTATTCCTAATTTATTGAAATGTATGAACCTATGAACCAAAAAAATATTTATTTAATGTAACTTTAAATAATGAATAATTAATTAATATCGTGCTACAATTTAATTAAATAGGCAACAGTTGCCTCTCTTGTTTGCTGTGCCCTCGCAGGGCGTCACTTGTTCTCTATTTTAATATTATACATGTACCATCTTACGAACCACTTGCGACTTGCAATAAAGAACTGAATCTGAATCAATACTGAGGCCGTCGTGACCCGGGGACCTGCCACGTTTCATCCTTCTTAATATTATTATAATATCATCTGAGGAGACGCCGCAACCCATTTCACGACGATCCTCTTTTGATTTATTGTCATTTATAAAACTATTTTCACTCGGGTTAGAAATAGGGGCTTCTATTTTAAAAAATGTACCAAAAACATTGGCAATGTTTTTTGGGTCCATTACTCCGTCAACAGATACGGGTAAACTAGTTTTAGAATTTACATTTTTAATTGATTTCCAAAATTTCACGAACTTTTTTACACATATTCACTGAGAGCTTGATATTGTTATTTATTCTGTTGGGACAAAAACATTCAAAGTAACTTTTACATAAACTTTATAGTGTATAGAAGTAATTTTGTTGAAGGTTTTTGGTGGGTGGATAAGTGTTTTTATTTCGGTGGCGAGTTATTTCATTTCGGAGAATCGTGTTTTTCATTTCGGTGCCATCAAAACTTTGAGCTGCTGTATCTTTTTATTTTATTAAGATATTTTGATGGCGTTACGTATGGATATATACAACATCAAGAAATATCATAAACCATAGTATGAATTCGAAAATGGTTTAAAATAAAAAACTTCACCGAAATGATAAAAAAATCAACCTTGCTGAAATTCACTCGCTGACGTGGGCGGCGACGATGGCGAGTAAGAATTTCTCTTTTGTAGACTCGTGACCATCCAAACAATCACAAGGCCTACATGAATAGGAATTATACGAATAAAATAAAAATCTTCTGTAGAATAGTTTTATTCATAACAACAACAAGGGTTCATTTTTTGGCAATTTAACTACTACCTTCTTATCTTAAGCTTAAATTCTACATTTAATAATAATCGCTTTCTTCATTACAAGGACTAAGTTCATTCTATCTCTTTCGCTGATTAATAAACGAAAAGAGACATACTACCCACATTTAGAAACGTCAAACTTAAACAGCGAAGTTATGGAATCCGAAACAATGAGGGGTTTTCTGACAGCTCAATTTTTTACTATTATTTTTTAAAAGATGGCGCTGTTCGTCTAAGTTATGTGAATATTGCGTCGTATCTAATCATTGAGCCTAAAACAAAAACAAAGTATTGTAATGATATGTGTACAAACATGTGATGGAAGTACTTTACGTCTAAAGTCAACGACTTTCAAAATGCAGTCAAAAAATTTAAATGGAAAAAACGTCTTGATGATCACTTAATTGATAAAAAAATTACTCGTCAGTTCCCGTGAATCTAAAACACGCTAACATAAACATTAAAGTATAGTAACCATAAAACTTAAAAATAAAAAACAAATGACTTATTCAAAAACAAAACCGTGTCCTTGAGGCAAGGTGGCGAGAATGCTGGCTGCGTTTCCGCGTTGGATAGCAATGCTTATCCTCTGAGCGAGAAACGAGCCAGCTCTTTTATCTTTTTAATAAAATGTTTAATTTGGGCGCAATTATTCCGAAGAGTAATTTAGCATTGCTTAAACCAGACTTTTTTAAAAATAAATATCTACCTGGCTTAGGTTGTTCAACGACATCTAGCGGATTTTTAAGTACCTACTGATTTTTGACACTAGGAAAATCCCTCATTCTGTAGGGACTTCAAACGATGACGGCAAAGTTTTAAATAGGTAGGTAGGTACGTGAGAAATCGCATTAGTTCATTAGACTCTTCTAAATTATTTTCGTTTGTTTAACAGAGAAAGAGACAGATTAAACTTAAAATTAGTCTAAGCACATTAAAATGGAGTCCAATTTTTACCTATGTAAGCGCTAGCTAGGTGACATTAAAGTCAAAATTAAAGCAATTTAGCTTAAAGCTACAAGTACATGCGCGAATCGACCGGTCGGCGTTTGGTCGTATGGATGTCACAAGCCGGCCGCAACGCATGTACCTAAGATCTGCGACACACGCGCGCGTTTGTCGCCGCCTCTGTCGACCCTACGCTGTCAGGTGAGATGAGGTGTCGTAGCAAGAGTCGCTATTTACTAAACAACTTTGCACAGTGGTCCTTTTGTACTTGTATTATTATTATTCCGTGTTATAGAATAGATTGCATCTTGTCTGTTATTTGTCACGATTTTAAAATCATGTGCTTTTGGTTTGAGTCCACTTAGATAGATCACAAATTTTAGCATTACGTAGTTAGCAACACTATACCTTAAAAAGCTATCAATCATTTTTTTTCTTACAGCGTACCTTATGCAGAAATGTCCTGTGACTACAACCTGTGCGCCTACTAAGAAGCCATCGTGCCCGAAAATTACTACTCCAAAACCTTGCACTACAACTACTACCCCTAAGCCTTGTACCACGACCACTACCCCTAAGCCTTGTACCACGACCACTACCCCTAAGCGTTGTACCACGACCACTACCCCTAAGCGCTGTACCACCACCACTACCCCTAAGCGTTGTACCACCACCACTACCCCTAAGCCTTGTACCACGACCACTACCCCTAAGCGTTGTACCACCACCACTACTCCTAAACCTTGCACCTCTACCACTACTCCTTGCACCACGACCACTACCCCTTGCACTACGACCATTACCCCCAAACCTTGTACCTCTACCACTACCCCTTGCACTACGACCAAACCTTGTACAACAACGACATGTCCTAAGGAACCTCCCACCCCTTCTTGTAATGAAGAAAGCGATTATTATTAAATGTAGAATTTAAGCTTAAGATAAGAAGGTAGTAGTTAAATTGCCAAAAAATGAACCCTTGTTGTCGTTATGAATAAAACTATTCTACAGAAGATTTTTATTTTATTCGTATAATTCCTATTCATGTAGGCCTTGTGATTGTTTGGATGGTCACGAGTCTACAAAAGAGAAATTCTTACTCGCCATCGTCGCCGCCCACGTCAGCGAGTGAATTTCAGCAAGGTTGATTTTTTTATCATTTCGGTGAAGTTTTTTATTTTAAACCATTTTCGAATTCATACTATGGTTTATGATATTTCTTGATGTTGTATATATCCATACGTAACGCCATCAAAATATCTTAATAAAATAAAAAGATACAGCAGCTCAAAGTTTTGATGGCACCGAAATGAAAAACACGATTCTCCGAAATGAAATAACTCGCCACCGAAATAAAAACACTTATCCACCCACCAAAAACCTTCAACAAAATTACTTCTATACACTATAAAGTTTATGTAAAAGTTACTTTGAATGTTTTTGTCCCAACAGAATAAATAACAATATCAAGCTCTCAGTGAATATGTGTAAAAAAGTTCGTGAAATTTTGGAAATCAATTAAAAATGTAAATTCTAAAACTAGTTTACCCGTATCTGTTGACGGAGTAATGGACCCAAAAAACATTGCCAATGTTTTTGGTACATTTTTTAAAATAGAAGCCCCTATTTCTAACCCGAGTGAAAATAGTTTTATAAATGACAATAAATCAAAAGAGGATCGTCGTGAAATGGGTTGCGGCGTCTCCTCAGATGATATTATAATAATATTAAGAAGGATGAAACGTGGCAGGTCCCCGGGTCACGACGGCCTCAGTATTGATTCAGATTCAGTTCTTTATTGCAAGTCGCAAGTGGTTCGTAAGATGGTACATGTATAATATTAAAATAGAGAACAAGTGACGCCCTGCGAGGGCACAGCAAACAAGAGAGGCAACTGTTGCCTATTTAATTAAATTGTAGCACGATATTAATTAATTATTCATTATTTAAAGTTACATTAAATAAATATTTTTTTGGTTCATAGGTTCATACATTTCAATAAATTAGGAATAAATACATTACATGAAGCAAATTACGTTACAGATTTAGCATTATTGAGCAACTTCTGTGTGCGTACCCGCTTGTCGGTGATGTGCTTGCTCGATTTTTTGGTCTTTGAAAGAAAGTAGATAAACAACAAACAAGGTTTTATTTATTTATTTTTAATAACAATCACAATCACCGAATAGATAAATGTAATTTTGTCCACAAAAGTAACTCTTTTAGCATTTACAGGTTAGTGCTTAAAAATCTATGTTATTTGAAGAGGAACCCTTTGAAATTTCAGAAGGGCGAAATTGTTAGTCAGTTCTTTAAAATCTATGCTTTTTAGCACATCGGATTCAAAAGACATGAGTGACAAACTGGTTAATCTCTCTTGAAGCATTTTACTTCTTAATTCATTTTTAAAATTATAGTTAAGGGTCCTGGCTTTTATGGCCCCGAGACCATAGAGTAAA
Organism: Pyrausta nigrata; assembly: GCA_949316185.1. NCBI lineage: Eukaryota > Metazoa > Arthropoda > Insecta > Lepidoptera > Crambidae > Pyrausta > Pyrausta nigrata. The sequence continues at coordinate 7,341,925 of OX438964.1, read as the reverse complement.
AGTTTAACAGAGAGAAAAAACCGGCCTAGTGCGAGTCGGACTCGTGCACGAAGGGTTTCGTACCATTAACTTACTACATGGCAGTATGGGCTAAAAAAACACGTTTGAATGGGAGACCCCCTTAATTTTTGTTTTTTATTTAATTATTTATTTTTAAAGTGAAATATTGTATAATATTCTGTGAATATTTTAGGAGTCTGCCTGTTGCCATTATAAATATCGAGCTAAGAAATGGAAAAAGAACGTTTGTTGCATGGGAGTTTCCCTTAAATATTATTATTATTTTAATATAATTATTTATTTTTAAAGTTAATTTACAACTTAATATTGTGTGAATATTTCAAGCGTCTACCTGTTGCCGTTATTAATAGCGAACAATAAATGGTAAAAAAGACGTTTGTTTATGCCCCCTTTCATATTTATTTTATTCTGTTTTTAGTATTTGTTGTTATAGCGGCAACAGAAATACATCATCTGTGAAAATTTCAACTATCTAGCTATCACGGGTCATGAGATGAAGCCTAGTGACAGACAGACAGACAGCGGAGGCACAGTAACAGGGTCGCGCTTTTACCCTTCGGGTACGGAACCCTAAAAAGTGACTATTTTTCAAAAATAATAATAATTTCAAGGACTGACAATCGCCATACCTAATTTGTATGACGAGGTAGTTAAAATAATCAATCATTTAGATCCAAACACTAGCTCAGGCATTGATAACGTTAATACAAAATCTATAAAATGCGTAAAAAACCCAATAGCGCCAGAATTAACTCAATGTATAAATAGCTGTCTAGAAAAAGGTATGTTCCCCAAAAGTCTTAAGATTGCAAAAGTGACACCTATTCATAAATCTGGCAGCAAAGCCGACCCCAGCAACTACCGACCTATATCCGTACTTCCCGTTGTTTCTAAAATTTTTGAGAAAATAATTTATAACCGACTAGAGACCTATCTAAACTTGATTAATTTTCTTTATCACAAACAATACGGATTCAGACCCAAATCAAATACACTATCCGCGACTGTTGATCTTATTACTAAATTAAAAAACAGTATAGATGAAAAAAAAGTTGCAATTGGCATCTTCATCGATTTAAAAAAGGCGTTTGATACGGTCTCCCACAAAATTCTCTTGAATAAACTTATCAATATAGATATCACTGCAAAGCCTCTCGAACTTCTTAAATCATACCTTACCGATCGTTACCAGATAGTTAAACTTGGAGAACATAAAAGCAATCCTCAACATATACCATACGGTGTCCCTCAAGGTTCAATTTTGGGACCATTGCTTTTTCTTATATACATTAATGACATAAACACATTAGAACTAAAAGGGGATCTATCACTATATGCCGATGATACCAGCCTGTTCTACTTTGGTCACAGTATTGAATCCATAAATCAAGACGCGCAAAATGATTTAAATATACTTAATATGTGGTTCCTGTCAAACTTACTAACAATAAATGTAGCCAAAACTAACTATCTGATTTTTACAGCAAAAAATACCTGATCTTACGCCTTTAAAAATTAATGACAAAGTAATAAATAAAGTAGCAAGCGAGAAGTATTTAGGTCTTATTTTAGATAATCAGCTATCCTGGAGAGAGCACTTGGATAAAGTAAGACTAAAACTTATATCCCTAACTGGAGCACTACGTGGAATAGTTCGCTGTCTTCCCCAGAAAGTCCGTTATACAATCTATAAGCCGCACATCGATTATCTGATTGAAATCTGGGGATCAGCTGCCAATACTAACCTAAAATCTGTTCAAATCGCGCAAAACAAATTAATCAAGGTCCTTCTTCATTATGATTTTCTTACATCTACTACTAAAATATACAAAGATACTAAACTACTTAAGATAGAACAATCCTGTGCGTCCTGTGAAAAGTGATATAAGTTGACTTATATCGAATTTGATATTATTGTTGCATCTTCATTAGAAAAAAATACTCTATTTTTTTAACGTTTTGATACAATTCTAAGTCGAAATGGCGTGCTTTGATAAATATGTTTGTGTATATAAATACTTGTAGACATGTATCGTTCACAATATTCAAGTTATGAAATAAATATTTGTGTATAAAGATGTATCTTAAGTCATATCATTATTCACATATATTTATTAACTTCTAATAAGGTTTCATCTGATACATGTTTAGTTATATCAATAGACACAAAGTAAATGCATACACTTCACCGGTACAACTAATCTTATATCTTTGCTCACAAACATAGGAAACTAATATTTTTTGTGTATAGTGATTTAAGTTAATTTATATCATTACTCACAAGGAAATTGGAACGGTTTTGATCTAAAATATGTGCAAAGTGATACATCTTCTGAACGCGGGTGTTGCGCGGGGTGCCGGGGACGTTACTGCGGGGGCACCGCCGTCCGCGCGGGATCAGTGCTGCACATACTACTGGACAAGGTGTTCGCGCGCGCTGTCACAGCAATCCAGTATGGCGCAGAATATACGTATAAGATGTATCATTTTACACAAAAAAAAAAAACGTGTATTTATTCTAATTAGGACTAATATCAACTAACACAAAATACTTACTCCAGTTACATCAAAATACACGAATCTATTTATTATTGTGATTTTTGAAATCGTTATTACTTTTCTTTGTTATTTATTTTATGATGGTCTACAATGTTAAATATTGTTGCAGCGTCGCTCTTTCCGTGCAAAACGCATGTTAGATATGTTAAACGTAAATAATGAGAATGACAAAGATGATTATTCCGTTGATGAAAACATTTCTTCTTCTTCCTGTAAAATAACAATTATAACGGACCATCAGTCAACAATTATAAATTGAATAGCAAGGAAATATTATTAGAGCAGTCTTTTTAAAAATAACATATTGACATTTAAAGAAACAAGCGACGACGAGGATAATGATTCATCTCCTGATGGTGATTTCGGTTCATCTAGTAGTGATGATTATATACCTGGTTCTGATGAATGTAGTAGTGATAGTTCTTATGATTCTATAAATGCCAAATTACGACTCCTCTTTCCACAGCCGTAGCACCTGGTTGCTTTCAAGTACCAAGGTGAAAACCGCCCCTCGGTTGACCGTCGTGTAAGCGTTGCGGCTAAGACTTCGTACTGGCTGCGACCTCCTTATATATTTTCAACTTTTCTTTCAGATCCCCATTCTACAAGACTGCATATAGCATCGCCTTGATGTATCATTAATTCCTTCTACGATGTATTTTATTGCAACGTAATCTGGGAGCTTTCCCCGCCTTCCCAGAGCCTCCATGGTCTGCATGCAGTCCAAGCAAGTCTCACTGTGTTTTTTCCTCCCCAGACTCATCATCTCATGGACAGCCAGTGTCGATAACTCTTTCGCGATGGCCGCTCGTAGTTCGTCCCACGTTTTATAATAACGTTTAATATGTCTTCTCAGCGCGCACCCATAGGGCTGCTGTACCTGTGAGAGAACGCCTTGCCACCAGGAGCCTCTGCTTCGGTGTCCAGTCAAAGATCTCCCCATTTTCTTCAATATCCTGTATCCAAGCCGCAACTGTATACAGTGCATCATTACCGCTGAACTTGGGTATCAAATCCTCAGCAATGTGCAACAGACCGCCTCCACCTCTACCTCCACCTGTGGAACGTACTTCTTCCTCATCGTTGGGGTCCGGCAGCCTGCTGAATCGTCTGGTTTTCGGCATCTCTGCCACCTCGTCGTCAAGATTAGTCTCCTGACCGGTTACCTCTCCCTCTGAGCACGTAGTACCCCACCACGCGCTTGCTGGCCACCACCGCGCCGTCTTCGCAACTCAACCCGCAGATTTCAGGGACCTCGATCACGGACGAGCCTGGAGAACTGGGGTTTGAAACTATGCAAGTAGAATACGTTTTAATCTTTCTTTATTTCCTTCTCCTTAATTAAAACATCTTAAAACATCTGAGAACATCTTTATTCTTTCCAGCTTTTTCACAACTCCCGCCATCTTGACCGAACCCATAACAACCACTCTATCCTTCATTCTTTTGTTACACTCATCCCAATCATACAGCCTTCAATCACTCACTGTTCATCCAGCTATCCCACATGTATATTGTTGATTTATGTCATTGATATCTTTCCCGTTTCAATATTGAATTTGTTTACTACAATATTAATGTTTAACTATGATAAACTAAATTAAAATAATTTAACTAAAGATAAATGCAAAGATTTTTCCTGTTTAGTGCTTTATTTTCATGCCTTTTGTTTTTAAACTGTTTCTTGTATCTACTAGTAGTAGAAAGAAATATAAGTCAACTTATATCAAAAAACACATAGTACCCGACCGATATTCTTGTGTAAATTGATGTAAATAACAAAAACATAACTTTTACAAGTTTTGTGCTTACAGTTCTTATGCCGATCGAAAAATATTATTTATTTGTTTGACAGCTTTGAACAGGAGTTGATTAAGTTTCGTATAAAACTACCTGACAATGCAACAATATCATCTTTCACCAAAGCTTCACACAAAATGTAAGGTGATACAACTCATTTAGAATCATTAGACACGATCATTCATTTGGTGTGTTTTGATACAACAAATAGTTTTTTTTAAATATCTCTTCCTGTATTTAACGCCATTTGAGCAGCAACTTAGTAGGCTGTAAACAATACGACACTAATACAAATTGTGTCACTAATTTTGTAAAATAATTATCCTAACAAGTTTTATAATTTTTTAAACACAAAATCTACTCTATTGTAAAGTTGACATTTTCGAGATGTGTCAGTTTTCACAGGACGCACAGAATCATACAAATACTTTTCATGCTTACTCGTACGCAAAATCTTAAATAAAAACATACATACTAATATAACTTTTACTAAAAAGAAAAATATATTAACAGAAATACTAATAAGTGCTAATAAGCTTATTCTGCGACCGCCAAAAACAAACTACGGTAAAAAGAATATCACTTACGAAAGCGCACGACTATACAATAATTTACCTACAGAAATTAAGTAAATTAAAAGCATGCTAATATTTAAAAAAATGTTAAAAAAACACCTTCAAACAAAAAATAAATAGATAATAATATGTAATGTACGCTATTTATTACACAATCAATAAAGTTTTTACTGTTTCGTTTTCAGACTAATTCATATATAGGATGTAAGTTATATATAAAAATAAATATTATAAAATTATATATAATAAAAAACACAGGTACAATGCGTGACCTTCATCTAACATAATATTCAGAATTACACATATATAAATGTGAGTATAAATAAAACCAAAGTAAAAATACATAAATAAATAAAAATCATAATTACGATTAATTATTATCAATAAACCTACATGCTATATTATTTCATATAACAATCAACAGCATTGTGTTGGCTAGCAAGTTCTAGTGAAATCATCTTTAGATCCATGTATCTGTGTATTTGTCCGTCTGCCTCGGTGATATTTTGTTTGCACGTTCATTCGTCGATCCTGTTGTAGGTAATTGTGATATTACAACAGGATCGACGAATGAACGTGATATTGTAAAATATGATTGTATCATCTTGTGATATTGTAAAATATGATTGTACTTTGTCTGGCACGCTCGGTGACCAGAGTACCCAACTTAACATTGTAAGCTTGTTCTTTAATGTATTTCTCATTTAAGTGAATTTATGTAAATTCTTATGAGAATAAATGTCTGTAATCCTTATCCTAGCTAAGGCTTTAATTTTCGTGAAATGTCGTATTTCGCTGCCGTCGAAAGACTCCCATGCTTTTAGCTTTGGATTTAGTACTTTAAGAAATCATAGGTGGCGTCTATATAAATAACATCATGCAGCGCCTTGGGAAGTCAAAATATGTTCTACACTTCTGGACACATCTATTGGCCCACCTTGTATTTTCAGTTTCGTTTGGTCCTAGCCATTGATTTATTATATATAAGGATGCACTACCCCATACAAAATCAAAGCCCAAACATGGCATATGTTATTATTCACCTTATGAAGCTTCAACTGGATAAGTTCATACATTGCCGCTTAAGCTTAAGCTATTTAAATTGTCATGTGTAATTACACAGCAATGGATGACGACACTACGTCACATGTCAAATATCAATACGAACAGAGAAGTAATGGAGTAGATTGTTTGTTCATGTTTTGTATGAAATTAAGTAACTGATGAAAGTCATGATTTATATTTTATTTACTACTGTTCATAAAATAAGGTAAATTATGTGTATGAGAATACGAGTATTTTTTTAATGAAAACACTTTTATAATAATCATATTTCTACATTTCTACTATACAGGTCCAAACTTGTCATACTACAACCAATAATAATTATATTGAAACAATTCACCAATTCTGGGTAGGTACACTACAACTACACTAAACTACAAACTAACCTAACCTAACTCATTGAAATGCGGGGATGGTTCACATTTCAATGCTGGACAATGACACAAACGATAATGTATAAAATTGATTTTGATGCAAAATATTATATAGGTACTATAGATGCATTTTATTTGCCGACGAAATATCCGTTATAGTTAAAACAGCCAATAAATTGACACTAGATAATCATATAAATGAATTGAATAACACGGTCAAAACCATAATTACGTGGATAAAAGACAATAATCTAGTTATAAATATTGACAAAACTTATTTTATCCACTTTAATGACATAATATATAATTCAATTGAAATACATTTCCAAGGTCAACCGCTTAAGGGCACGGACACAACAAAATTTCTAGGCATATGGGTCGACAAAAAACTAGATTGGAAGACTCACATAGAAAAGGTATGCAACAAAATAAACCGATTCTCTTATGCCTTATACAAACTTACCAAAGTTGCTAGTAGAAGTACAGCACTCACAGCATACTTTTCCTATGTTGAATCTGTTTTGCGTTACGGCATTAATGTATGGGGTAACGGTACCGATGTTAATAAGGCTTTTATTGCGCAAAAAAAATGTATCAGGGCTCTATGTGGTACAGCTCCCGACGAGCCATGTAGACCTTTATTTAAGCATCTCAAAATCTTACCACTTCCTTGCCTGTATATCTTTGAAGTAGCGAAATTTGTCAAACAGAACATGCACAATTTTAAGCAGGCAAAAGACATATATATGCGAAACACGAGAAATGGAAATAGATTAGTATCTGACAAAATTCCCAAGAGCGCTAGGTTTATAAAAAACTGTTACTGGATGTCCATTTCGATATATAATAAGATACCTCAAATAATTCAGGACTTGCCCATCAGTGGATTTAAACGTGCCCTTTTCAATTGGTTAATTGGACATTGTTTCTACTCAGTAAATGAGTTTTCAAATTTTATTTGATGTATTTGTATGAATTTAATATTTTTTATTTTAATTTGGTTTGACATTGTAATTTTAATTTAGTTTACTTGACATATTATTTTAATATTACCTGATAATGATTTTAATTTACACGACATGTTTTAGTAATGTTAATGTTTGAATAATTATGATAATATTAATATACTGATCATGTTAAATCACTAGGTACACTATTCTAACGAAGAACTTTATTTTGCTATTTTAGATCTTATGCGTCCGAATTACGTAACTTAATACCTACCATAAACTATTTGCATGCTATTTATATATAGTGTAAAAGGATGAACTTAGCTTAACCTGTAATTCCATCTAAAATGTAACCTTTTTCTTACGCAAATAAATTTCATTTCATTTCATAGTACACACACACCAACAACATGTTTCACAGATTTATAAAAAGCATAAGGCTACTGCCACAGGTATTATTTTTGTTAATTAATGGGTGTAATAGTATTATAATCGGTTTACTAAATTATTCTATTGAAAATGTATCTTACGCTTTGAACATTACGTTATTATTTCTCTTTAGCTGTTTTTATTGTTAGCACGGCTTAAAAGACAAGAATTCCAGCAGAAATTACTATTTATAAAACACTTTTTTTCGTCTTTATTTTAGCTACAGTTACTTATTATAGTGTGGTTTTATGAAAATACTTTGATTTACTGCTAAGGTAGCTAGAAGGTTCTCTTCTAAACAGTTGGCTAACTTAATTTAAAAATGAGGTGAATAAGGTAACCTAGTTAAGTTCAGTCGGAAGTACGTCAAGGCATACATTTGATTTACAAAAACAGCGTTTATCATGTAAGGAGTAGAAGCGGTATCAAGGTCAACACGTGTAGTCTGACTTGCGGTGTGTAAGTACACTCGGCTCACGTCAGACTACCCCACTTTCACTTTAAGATCACCCCTATTAACTACGTAATAAAAGCTGTTTTATAGCTCACATATAACCTGCCGTACTGCTCGCTGTACTAAAATTAAAAACCGTTTCTTTAATCTAGGTACTCGTTATACCTAACTTCTACATTGGATTTTACCGATGGCTAAGATATATGACAGTTAAACAACAAGCAAGTAAAATACAACATAAAAACATAGGCTGGGTGCCCCGAATACTAGCCTAATTGCAGCCTTTTTGCATCTACATCCCTTTACGTGTAGTGTAATACCTACATATCAGATTCAGAAAAATATACGAACACACAACGCTATATTTTCCCTTCTCATAAAACTCATCGTCCTGGTTTATTGCGATAAATTTGCTTCATTTTCTTTACAAACATAATTTTGTGGAAACCTAAAAACTCAAGTATTTTGTTTAACAAAAAAAATCATTAGCGACTCCATCCTTAAAATTGACTTTGTTCCGATGACGTCACGTATTTTGTTTCATTTTAGCTTTGGGTGTGAAAGTGATAGAAGATTGGCAATGTTTTACGTAAATAAATTAGAAAATAAAATATTAAAGCAGGTTTCAAGTATTATTTCGGTTTCAAACCTTATCAATAATATTTACCTACCGATGAAACGTCATTCCATATTTTTTACGATTCATTGAGCTGTGATTTTTGCAATTTTTGACAACACACTTAGGCATGTTCATTGTTTGACGGACCACGCGTCATTAGATACTTAATCGGCTTAAAATGGCGATCCGGCCGATTAGAGCATGTGCCATAGCTCTCAGTGTGATGAGATATCCCTATATATATTAAATCAATGGTCCTAGCTAAAATTTTATATTAGGTCGAGCAAAAAGTTTTAATGCAGTTTTGAACCTGGCACATTCACAATTTCATTCAATAGTCTTTTTTTGAATTTCGAACACAGAATTTAAAGAAACAAAAGACAATTTGGAGCCTGTTTGTTGATATCAAATAATCGAATACTAAGAAAACTTGGTTTTATTGGTTTACTTGGATTGAATTCTTGAAAAAGTGATTGATATCTTTGGTTTTGCAACAAACATTACTTATTCTTAACATTAAGGTGAGGTTCTATCAATAATCTATGGATACTTCACCTGAAGTCGCCGCCCAAGCTGTGGCACTTATTCAGGCCGGACACAGCCAAAGAAACGTGAGTGCTCAACTTAATTTAAGTCGATCTGCGGTCCGAAATGTTTATCGGAGGTACCTTGAGACTGGCGGCTTTGTTCGTTGCCAAGGAAGGCCACGATCTCGGGTCACAACTAAAGGCAGGATCGATTAATCGTGACGACCAGCTTGAGAAATCGTCACCTTACCTCCATTGAGATACAAAACCAACTTCGTGACTTCCACGGAGTATCTGTGAGCGCTCGAACTGTTCGGAGAAGGTTAAAAGAACGCGATATGGTACCACACAAGCCAGTTAATGGGCCCAAACTAACGCGAGCCCACCGAACAGCGCGCCTTCATTACGCACGCAGTCATTTAAATTGGACACAGCAAAATTGGAGCCGTGTACTCTTTTCTGATGAGTCTAAAATTGTGTTACATGGCAATGATGGAAGAAAGAAGGTCTACCGACGTAAGGGAGAGCGTTTCGCACAATGCTGCTTTGAAGAGAGGGTTGCTTATGGCGGTGGCTCATGGACTGTCTGGGGCGGTATATCCGCGAGCGGCAAAACACAACTTGAGGTTGTTACAGGACCACGACTGCCAACATTAAATGCTGAAAGGTACATTCGTGAGTGCTTAGAACGTCACGTGATACCATACGCGGACTATGTGGGCCCAAATTTCCTTTTTATGCATGATAATGCAAGAGCCCATGCGGCCGGCATCGTCAGGGAATATCTTCGGGATGTGAACATCACAGTTATGGACTGGCCAGCCAGAAGCCCAGACATGAACCCCATTGAGCACATGTGGGACGAGCTAAAAAGACGTGTTAGGGCTCGTCAGCCAGTTGCCCAGACGATGCAGGAGTTGAAAACTGCCATAGAAGAGGAATGGGAGATGATCCCTCAACATTTCATAGAGCGGTTGATAAACTCTATACCTAATCGTATGGGAGCTGTGGTAGATGCCCATGGAGGCAACACGCGTTAATAAATTAAACCTTTATTTGATAAAACATGTTTTTTATTCAAAAATCAATTGCCTTTAACAAGGCGCATATCCGACTTGTTAGGCGTAGCTCCATGTCGTATGGTATTTTGAATTGAAATTTAAAACAATACGATCGAAAAAGATGGTAAAATGTATCAGGTTTAAAACTGCATCAACAGTTTTTGTTCAATCTAGCAATCATATTTCGGTAGGGGCCATCGTAACCTAAACTCTAAGGTGGGCCAATAGATGTGTCCAGAAGTGTATTTTGATTTCTAGAAACATAGAAAGAAATATAAATCGCGTAAATATTCCAGGGCTGTCACGCTGTAAAACTCGTACAAATTAACCTTACAAAACGAATTAATAATTATTCTATAAAATAAACCAAGGAAATAAATCATTTTACAGATATTATACAGGGTGAAATCAAACAGGCGTATGATAGGGATCAATTCCAAACTTTTGGCTCTATTAATAGAGACCCCCTATGCTTGAAGAAAAAATAGTTACTTATGTTGTTTTTTTTCAAACAAATGTAAAATTCAAAAAAGTCTGGCAAAGATTACAGTTTTATTTTTTTACCAGAATAATGTAGGTTGGCCTTTCGTTGGGTTATTCTCATAACCATCCAGCAAATAAGTTTACTTCGAGAGAAAACCAAAACCCCACAAAAAATTTGCATCAACAAAAATATATATCAATTTCTATTGCCCATGCACGTTATTCCCATAACTTTTAATGGTATAGGCGTTTAAAACAAAAGGTAGTTTTTTTTGAGACACCACATTTTTACCTTTCGACTATTTGTATCTAAGCTTTAGTTTGGCCGCTGTCTTTTTTTTATTAAATCGTAAAGTTGACGATGCTACTACTAGTAAGTAAAATTATTTTTATCCCTAAGTAGGTAATTGTTTGTATAAAATCTCAAAGTTCAACCCTACAACCGAGTGAGAATGGTATTGAAATGTCAAAATTGTAGATTAACTACACCTATGGATGAAACTGACAGCCACACGACACTAATCACCTAATTACTCGTAGGTATACATTGACGATAGAACTTCAACTTAATAATTATAATCTGACGTTAAGCAGTAATGGATCACAAACTGTCTCTTGAAGTGTCAGTTGAAACTTGTGCTATAATTTAGGTTTTGTTTTTCTAGGTGGAAGACATTAACATTATCTAAGGTCTCAAATCGAATGCAGATGTATTCATATTGATGCTCGTGACTGTCTGAGCCAGAGTCCTAGAGAGATCTCGCATATATAGGCTGATAACAAATCGTAGGACGTCACCTACGCTTTTGACGCAAGTATCTTAGAAAATGGAAGAAAAACTTGGCAAATATAACGGTTAGGTAGGTAGTTGTTGACTACAGAACCTTACAAAAACATCAAAGTAACTAAACTACCTTTATTAAACAGCTAATTCATCATACTACTTACCATTTAATTCAATTTGCATTAATTATTGCTTGAATAGGCTGCATTGTGCGTTTAGTTACCGCATGTGTACAAATAAATAACAACAAAACATAAACAATTGTTGATTTTTCTGTTGGCATAAGAAAAAAGGAGAATATTTTGTTATAAAATGACAGATCGTGTGGACTGCAGTACTTTGGCATCGACTACAGTTTGGTGAACACACTGTGTAAAAACATTTTCCTCCTTCTGTCACAGTCGGCTAAAAAAACATAACTCTTTTCTTTTTGGTTTCGCAACAGTGGGGTTAAAAGAAACAAATATGAAAGCTTTACTGTTATTAGCATTGGTAAGTTCTTGCAAATGAACTGTTGTAAATTATTTAAGGCTAGCGGTGAAGTCATTTCATCCTGTATCTCAGTTTTAATTACTTATTATACAGTACCGTTACCATGAGTTTACGGTGGTTTTACTCGCTAGCGACGACGTAAAAAAAGACTTTAAAGTTTCGTCTAACTTACGTTCGTCCTTGTCAGGCTACGGAACCCTAAAAAATTTACTTTTCATCGCCGCTCTTTCCTGACTGAGATTCTGATACATTTATTTCACCTAAAAATTATATTACCCAAAGGTTGTCTGGAAGAGATCGCTCCCAGCGATAAGACTGCCTACATTGTACCCACCAACATGGTTTTTCTTCTATTAAATGTTTGTAAAGTGTTTTCTGGTTGCAATAAAGAGTATCTATCTATCTATATTTTGGTACTAAATACTAACTTATTATTTGTTTTTCCAGGTTACCTATTGTGCGGCAGGTCCCTTTCGTAAGTAATTATTTATACTTATTTCTTATCAATGTGCTCGATTCGAATGTACCCAGTCTAAGACTAATATAATTTTAGGTTCATTATATCTCTTTTGCTGATTAATAAACGAAAAAACACATACTATAAGTCAAACTTAAACAGCTGCTGGCAGGAAGTTACGGAATCCAAAACAAATTTTACCTATGTAAGCGCTAGCTAGGTGACATAGAAGTCAAAATTAAAGCAATTCAGCTTAAAGCTACAAGTACATGCGCGGATCGACCGGTCGGCGTTTGGTCGTATGGATGTCACAAGCCGGCCGCATCGCATTAAGATCTACAACACAGACACACGCACGCGTTTGTCGCCGCGTCTGTCGACCCTACCCTGTCAGGTGAGATGAGGTTACGCGAGAGAAAGGGAGGCAAATATGTAGGTAGGTGCTTTAGCGGTAGGCTATTGGCGTGGCGCGATCTCAATTTGCCCTTTATTGTGTCGTAGCAAGAGTCGCTATTTACTAAAAAACTTTGCACAGTGGTCCTTTTGTACTTGTATTATTATTATTCCGTGTTATAGAATAGATTGTATCTTGTCTGAGGGCTCAGGCCTGTTATTTGTCACGATTTTAAAATCATGTGCTTTTGGTTTAACTCCACTTAGATAGATCAAAAATTTTGGCATTACGTAGTTAGCAACACTATTCCTTAAAAAGCTATCAATCATTTTTTTTCCTTACAGCGTACCTTATGCAGAAATGTCCACGTGTGACTACAACCTGTGCGCCTACTAAGAAGCCATCGTGCCCGAAAATTACTACTCCAAAACCTTGCACTACAACTACTACCCCTAAGCCTTGTACCACGACCACTACCTCTAAGCCTTGTACCACGACCACTACTCCTAAGCGTTGTACCACGACCACTACTCCTAAGCGTTGTACCACGACCACTACTCCTAAGCGTTGTACCACGACTACTACCCCTAAGCTTTGTACCACGACCACTACCTCTAAGCCTTATACCACGACCACTACCTCTAAGTCTTGTACCACAACTACTACCCCTAAGCGTTGTACCACGACCACTACTCCTAAGCGTTGTACCACGACCACTACTCCTAAGCGTTGTACCACGACTACTACCCCTAAGCTTTGTACCACGACCACTACCTCTAAGCCTTATACCACGACCACTACCTCTAAGTCTTGTACCACGACTACTACCCCTAAACCTTATACCTCCACCACTACCCTTTGTACTACAACCACTACCCCTAAACCTTGTACCTCTACCACTACTCCTTGCACTACAACCACTACCCCTTGTACTACGACCACTACCCCCAAACCTTGTACCTCTACCACTACCCCTTGCACTACAACCACTACCCCTAAACCTTGTACTTCTACCACTACGCCTTGCACTACAACCACTACCCCTTGCACTACGACCAAACCTTGTACAACAACGACATGTCCTGAGGTGCCTCCCCCCCCTCCTTGTAATGAAGAAAGCGATTATTATTAAATGTAGAATTTAAGCTTAAGATAAGAAGGTTAAATTGCCAAAAAATAAACCCTTTATGTCGTCATGAATAAAACTATTCTACAGAAGATTTTTATTTTATTCGTATAATTCCTATTCATGTACGCCTTGTGATTGTTTGGATGGTCACGAGTCTACAAAAGAGAAATTCTTACAACATTTTCAATAACTAAGTTACAACATGCGGACTAAACTATATAATTACTAGTGGTTTCCTGCGACTTCGCCCACAAAAGTTGGATTTTCCATATAAGCTTCCATCCCCCATTTACCCCCTTAATATTTTTATATCGCGACAAAATGTAGCCTATGTCCTTTCCAGGGTCTCGAACTGTCTCCATACCAAATTTCTTTCAATCGGTTCAGTGGCTTAAGCGTCAAGAGATATCGGGTATGTTTCATCCAGAGATACAGGGAGACTTACTTTACACGAAACAGATTACGGTACATGTTTTACAATCTTTGAAAATTATAGACTCGAAATCTAATGAACTTATCTTGATGCACCTAGATCTACACAGTCTAAATATACACTTCTGGACACATCTATTGGCCCACCTTAGAGTTTAGGTTTCGATGGCCTCTACCAAAATATGATTGCTAGATTGAACAAAAACTGTTGATGCAGTTTTAAACCTGATACATTTTACCATCTTTTTCGATCGTATTGTTTTAAATTAATTCAGAATACCATGCGACATGGAGCTACGCCTAACAAGTCGGATATGATATGCGCCTTGTTAAAGTCAATTGATTTTTGAAAAAAAACATGTTTTATCAAATAAAGGTTTAATTTAATAACGCGTGTTGCCTCCATGGGCATCTACCACAGCTCTCATACGATTAGGCATAGAGTTTATCAACCGCTCTATGAAATTTTGAGGGATCATCTCCCATTCCTCTTCTATGGCAGTTTTCAACTCCTGCATCGTTTGGGCAACTGGCTGACGAGCCCTAACACGTCTTTTTAGCTCGTCCCGCATGTGCTCAATGGGGTTCATGTCCGGGCTTCTGGCTGGCCAGTCCATAACTGTGATGTTCACATCCCGAAGATATTCCCTGACGATGCCGGCCGCATGGGCTCTTGCATTATCATGCATAAAAAGGAAATTTGGGCCCACATAGTCCGCGTATGGTATCACGTGACGTTCTAAGCACTCACGAATGTACCTTTCAGCATTTAATGTTGGCAGTCGTGGTCCTGTAACAACCACAAGTTGAGTTTTGCCGCTCGCGGATATACCGCCCCAGACAGTCCATGAGCCACCGCCATAAGCAACCCTCCCTTCAAAGCAGCATTGTGCAAAACGCTCTCCTTTACGTCGGTAGACCTTCTTCCTTCTATCATTGCCATGTAACAAAATTTTAGACTCATCAGAAAAGAGTACATGGCTCCTATCTTGCTGTGTCCAATTTAAATGACTGCGTGCGAAATGAAGGCGCGCTGTTCGATGGGCTCGCGTTAGTTTGGGCCCATTAACTGGCTTGTGTGGTACCATATCGCGTTCTTTTAACCTTCTCCGAACAGTTCGAGCGCTCACAGATACTCCGTGGAAGTCACGAAGTTGGTTTTGTATCTCAATGGAGGTAAGGTGACGATTTCTCAAGCTGGTCGTCACGATGAATCGATCCTGCCTTGCAGTTGTGACCCGAGATCGTGGCCTTCCTTGGCGACGAACAAAGCCGCCAGTCTCTAGGTACCTCCGATAAACATTTCGGACCGCAGATCGACTTAAATTAAGTTGAGCTGAGTGCTGTGCGTTTCTTTGGCTGTGTCCGGCCTGAATAAGTGCCACAGCCTGGGCGGTGACTTCAGGTGAAGTATCCATAGATTATTGATAGAACCTCACCTTAATGTTAAGAATAAGTAATGTTTGTTGCAAAACCAAAGATATCAATCACTTTTTTTTCAAGAATTAAATCCAAGTAAACCAATAAAACGAAGTTTTCTTAGTATTCGATTGTTTGATATCAACAAACAGG
The DNA here is from genome assembly GCA_949316185.1 of Pyrausta nigrata. NCBI lineage: Eukaryota > Metazoa > Arthropoda > Insecta > Lepidoptera > Crambidae > Pyrausta > Pyrausta nigrata. The sequence goes on along the minus strand of OX438964.1, from coordinate 7,325,748 downwards.
CTCCAAATTGTCTTTTGTTTCTTTAAATTCTGTGTTCGAAATTAAAAAAAAGACTATTGAATGAAATTGTGAATGTGCCAGGTTCAAAACTGCATAAAAACTTTTTGCTCGACCTGATATAAAATTTTAGCTAGGACCAAACGAAACTGAAAATACGAGGTGGGCCAATAGATGTGTCCAGAAGTGTATATCTTCTTCTCACTAGCCCAGAATTTGTCCCGAAGCAGTGGTAGGTAAAAAATATATGTTGGGACGTGTATAAGTGCCCCCAGTGGGTCTACATGCATAAATAAATGACTTTTATAGTCGACAATAAAAAATAGGGTATATACAATTAGTGATACAGGGTGACTTCCCTTCACCATACGACAGAGTACAAATGAGAGACCACGATTACTGGACGGCGATAGGAGTACGAGTCAATTTGTATCATCGAGCCAACCACTATTTATAATATAAACATGTAAGTTTATTAACCAAATATAAGATGACTACTTTGTGAAAACTAGCCAAGCCAAGCCAAATGCCTAAGAACTTGTTGACTACGGAACCTGGTTGTAATGAATACGACCCTGAACCATAATAATGACGACAAAACGTTTAAAACTAGGTGGCCGGATTAATATGCTCCTGAATACATTTTTCCATGTCCGTTCGTGGTTCGGCTTAGGGTAGAGACCCTTTGTACTAAAAAGTTGTGGTTAATTTGACACAAAATGTTACCTATGTATATCAATCGGGCAAAGAAAACTGAATATTAAAACCGCGAAAAATATTTTAGGGTAGGTACTTCACCCACAGGGTGGGGATGGGGATGGTGTGATCCCATTTAAATTTAATCAAAATCGGCTAAGTAGTTTGTGAGAAAAAATCAATAACCCATAATTGTTTACATCGATGATATTTTAGTTTACTCCGAAACCACGCACTCCAACTCCTTGGAGTACCCAGTATGGGTAGGCCAATTGAACGTATTGCTTCTGGGGTGATTTTTATTAGAGTTACTACTTGTAAGGGTTAATTCGAAATAATAAAAAAAGATCTTAAAGGCTAGTTTTGGTGCTCGAATACAACAACTTTCTCTGTTAGACCAACATCCAAATCGTTGCTTCGCTTAATCTATACCTATAAAACTGTAAAACCGATGCGTCTGTACATTGAGTATTTTTACCAAAAACGAATTGAGGGTGATGTTAAAATAGTAACAGAATAGGAATCTACAACTTTTATTTTTTTTGTCTGTTTGTACACGCTAATCTCCGGAACTACTGAACGGATTTGAATGAAACTTTTTTTATTCTGTAGCTATTGAGTCTAGGCAAATACTAGACTATAACTTGACGTGGTAGACTAAGAGATCATGACAGCTGGATGGCGCTGGGAGTAGATTTTTTTTGTATCATCGAGTCCACGCGTACGAAGTCGCGGGCAACAGCTAGTTGTAGGTAAATAAGTTATCTGTCATAGGAAAGGTGTTTGGAAGGCCCACCGCAAAAGCGAAAAAGGAACATGACACCATTCTTCTTCACCAACTTCTCTGTTGGAATTGTAATCACAACTGAATTTATTAGGAATCTCTGTTCTTATTATCCCTGTGATCCACAGGGAAGTAGCGTCTCATATTTTACAACACACGTATTTGTTTTACTTACTGGGAAGACTGCACCACAAAATTTGAAAAAAATTACTAAAAATAAAGCTATATATTTATTTAATATGGAGTTTTAATTTAATTTATTGTAAGCAAAACCTACTAAATTATTTTTTAACTAGCGACCGACCGATGATAAAATCTTCAGCAATCTACACTAAGATCAAAAAGATTTAATCTTAGTGTAGATTGCTGATAACTGAATTAAAATCCGTTGCGACTTCATTTTATACTATGTAAAGAAAGATAAATGTAAGATTTCATGGTCATCTTTTGATTTAAAATGCTATGTTGTGGTGAAAAAAAAACCCTTCCGATAGATTTGATCATCACCGTAAAGAGTGATTTTAGGGTCGGGGTCGCCCACGGGTAAAAACGGGACCCTATTACCTGGGCACTAGGGCATGCCCCTAGCCTAAATTCAGATCTATATGTTCATGTATAGCCTGACCAGAAATATATGGGACCTGAATTAAGGGCGCTTCAAATGCACTCTATATGACAACACTCGGTATAGTCATACCAGCGCAGATTGGCAACTGAACATAAAAACATAATTTTATGTTCATTTTTTATATGTTTTTAAGTTTATCCATGTTCATTTTTTAAGCCCGCTGCCTAATGATAACAGATTCTACGATAAAATAAAACGACAGAACACTCGCAAATTAAGTAGTTATTAAATTCAGTAACTTTTTAATATTGGTCTTGAATTTTGGACTTAAACACTATTATTTTTGTAAAACCACTAATAGGTAACAGAAACATTAATCCATTGTTTTTCTAAATGATATTATTTATAATGTTTTCATAATTTTATATAATTTATAGGAAATCTTAGAAAGCTCAAGGAACTATTTTAGTTGTTATATCCAAGTAGGGTTGAAATAAAGAAAATAAAGCTCAAACCAAGTATTTATTGTAAATAATATTAAAAGATTCTCCGTAGCCATCAGTAGCCAATTTTCACTATACGCACTATATGACGTACCAAAAATTCATCATGACAACTATATCAGTAATAAATTTAAAGAAACCGTGGTGATCACATAGACTTTCTAGTCGAAAAATACTACCACACATGTTAAACCACTTTTCTTTTACAAAAACAAATAGTTCTTGGTATTTTTATCACATAAAAATTGCACTTGGTCGAACATTAGATTACGCGTTCACTTTGACACTAATCATTATGACAATTGATGATATGCCAATGACGATTCGAGGTTTCTGTTGCCAGTAAAAAAAATAGTTCAAGTTGTTTTCCGCAATATGGCGAGGTCCCATATATTCCTGGTCAGGCTATATATCCAATCCCATAAAATATTATAGATATTATAGCCTGACCAGAAATATATGGGACCTGAATTAAGGGCGCCCCAAATCCTCTTCATATGACAACATTTGGTATAATCATACCAGCGTATATTGGCAACTGAACATTAAAAAAAATATATGTTTACATTAATGTTAAAATTGTAAGCCTGATTATAGATTATACGATACAAGAATAAGACAGAATAAACACTCGCATATTGCATACTCAATAATGTCACAGGTTTTTTTTATATTATTGGCCTTGAGGACCAATCCGATATTACTTGTGTCACTAAAATCTGTCAAAATATCTCAAATGATATGAAACTCTATGTGATAAACAAGGTTAAAATATGGTTGCGGAAATCTGGCAGATTAGGGTAGGTTGGTGTGGGGCCCACTTTTAATACTATTGAATATTTAATTTTAGGAAATATTTGAAACTTTTATGAACTATTTTAGTTAAAATATCGAAGTAAGGTTTCTTCAGAAATAAGCAAAATGAAACTCAAAACCAGTGTTTATTATTGTCATTTTGCAGAATCGTTATGAAAATATTTTTTGTAGTCATCAGTGGCCAATTTTTACTGTTCGCACTATATGACGTACCAACAATTTGTAATGACAACTAGATCGGTAATTGATTTAAAATAGTTATGGTGGTTAAATTGACCTTCTTGTCGAAAAATTCTAGAACACAATGTAAAATCACTTTCCTTTTACGACCGCGAATAGTTTTTTGCGTTTTTAACACATACAATTATCACTTATTCGAAAATTAGATCACGCTTCCACTTTGACACAAATCATTATGACAATTGATGACATATCAACATTCATTTCAATAACTATGCGAGGTTTCAGTTGCCAGTAAAAGAAATTAGTTCCAGATGTTTTCCGGAATATTGCGAGGTCCCATATATTTTTGGTCAGGCTTTAATTGATCATAATTTATTTTTATACTTCAGCAATTTGTTTGCAAGTTTTTATGAAATTTAATTTAATAACAGTTGATCAGTTAAATGCTATTATATGAATGAAATACAAACATCTAAATAGTTGAAGTTCGCACAAAAAATAATCGACGGTGTCATCCGGTGGGACACGAACCCACGTCCCTTCGCTATCCGGGCGAATGCTCTTACCAACTGACCTACGAGTGAGTGAGAGGACGTTAGTCAGTCGACGAAATTAGTAATTGCTTGCTAGGCCAGTGAGCCGGCGTTCGATTTCATCAATACTTGGAGAATGTACCCGCATGTTTCCGATGAAAATAGTTAATATGAAATCAGTTTAACTTATAATTATTTTTATAACTTAAGCAATTATTTTGCAAGTTTTTATGAAATCAAATTAAATTTCGCTCACAAAAAGTCCCACCGGATGACACGGTCGATTAATTTTTGTGAGCGAAATTCAATTTGATTTCGTAAAAACTTGCAAAATAATTGCTTAAATGATAAAAATAATTATAATCTAAATAGTTCTAAAATATCCACTTTTGCTATTATTTAAATATAGCTAGTTACTTTGAATTATGCGTGCGCGCGCGCTAGATTTGTTCGTAAAACCAGAGCGATATCAGTCGTTACCATAATACAGGGACCTGATAGTGCACAAAAATTATTTAACAAAACTGGGTACTGCAACTTTCAAGCACACATAATGTGGATAAAAGTCAGCCAATATCCCACTGCTGAGAAAAGGCCTCACCTCAAGTTTGAGGAAGTACGAGCCATACTCCACCACGCAAGCTCAGTGCGGATTGGTGGAGGGCTGTCTGTAAGGCAAGTGACAAACCTTACTGTCAGATGTTATCAAGCCGCCCTAGGGCCTCTGATTAGGCATAACGACTAATACCAACAGATATTAGCCGGGACCAACTGCTTAACGTGCCTTCCGAATCACGGAGATACTTGTCATGGACGTCACTTAAATGGTCGGAATAGTCACCCATCGAATCACGACCGCGCCGTGGGTTGCTTAACTTTGGTATCACTACCAAAGCGCTGCCGCCACTGCGCCACAAGCACTGCGCCTCATATTTGGGGATTGATGAATGCATAAACCTGTACATATGATACATCCTCGGCCGCATCGTCACTTACCATTAGGTGAAATTGCGGTAAAATGTCTGCTATTGATTAATTGAAAAAATATTTACCACAAACCTAGCAAAAACGCACTAAGTAGTGATGATTACGCATTTGGAATGCATACATTTGCTATAATTTAAAGGTGTCGCGCTCGCTTCTTTCGCGTCATTATTAGTACTATTAAAACTAACGTTGGCAAGTTTTCCTCAATACCCTCTTTCACTCGGCCATTAAATAATTTCGTAACTTTTCATAACTTTCAAAACTGTTTTAAAATTTTCTAGCTCGCTTCGCTCGCGCAATTCATAGTCCAGTTAACTGATTTTCAACAACAACATTTGCAGAAATCGTAAGCGCTCGCTTAACTCGCGTATTAATAAATATTGTAATACGAGTATTATTTATTCTGCGACACTTTTTAACTTTCAAAGATTTATCGGTGGAGGATAATGGTCTTTTCTTTCGTTACAACGAGGATAGAAATCGTATAAAAGAGGCATAAAATTAATTATTTTATAATCTGTGCTTAGGGCAAGACACGCCTTTGCAAACAGAATACATATTTTTAGAGGGGCCGTGACCACAACCTTTTACGAGGGCTGGATCCGCGCCTGCCTATTACTAAGGGCTCTTTCAATTTATGCGTTTCATCGGCCGGCTGCGGTGCGGAAGTACCGAGAACCGAGTTTTCGGTACCGACGCCGCACTGTTGCCGCGCCGCGCGTTTTGTATGAAAACAAACGACCGTCCGTATGCGGAACGATAAACGCACCGCTTCCGCACCGCAGCCGGCCATCAAGAAACGCATAAATTGAAAGAGCCCTAAGACTCCACAGTCCGTCTGTCACTAGACATCTCATAAACTGTGAAATGAGTTGAAATTTTTATTGATGACGTTGGTTGACTTTTGCCGCTATAACAACAAATAAAAAAATAATGAAATAGATATGACGGCGGTGATGAAATAGATATGAACAGAATGAGGCAGCTGGCGCTGTTTATTTTCAAGTTTCGAGCTGTCAGAACGCGATGACAGACGTCATTCGGATTTGTCGTTTAACCATAGAGCTTGGTTCGGAAATCGTATCATACGATTACGTTAATCTAGCGCCATCTATTGAGTTTAGTCGGAAAACACCAAGTAGTTTACTTAGCATGGTCGATACAACGATGGCAGCACTTGTTTCCGCCGTTTTAACGTTTCCTTTGACAGCAAAGTGAAAACACTGGGCAGTCTATCACTGAGCGCCGACACGAGCGGTTGTGTCTTGGCTATTACGTCAATGTATAGAACTTGCTGCGTTTCTCGATTGTAATCTGAAGTCATCCATGTGATCCTCTGTTATAAAAAAAAAAAATAATGACTGACTGGTATATCAACCTGAAGCTCACCAAACTGCTATGATTAGAATCTTGAAATTTTGCACCACGCTTCCTTTTAGCACTAAGGAAGCATTTTACAAAATTTACCCATTAAGAGGGTGACAAGAGGGGAAAGGGGTATGTTTATATGAAACTCCATCAGTTTTGAAGCTACATTGCTAAAAATTAGTATAAATTAGCTATTCGGTTAGATATAATATGATATAAATAATGTCCTCCTAGCCGAATTTCGACTACAGTGGCCAAACTTAACAGAGATTAGACACTGATACTAGATTAGGTTAGAAATAACTACGTACTAACTAACTACGACTAATGATGTATCTCAGGATAAATCCTTTTTCGAATTTCGAATTTAAAGGATTTTAATAAATTAAAATCCTTTAAATTCGTATTTAAAATCGTATTCTTCTTTAAATTCGAAATTTGCGCGGACGAAGTCGCGGGTATCAGATAGCTCTCTAAACAGGCTGTTGTTTTGTTCAGCGCCCCTCGACTAGGGGTGGTCCGTGGTCGTACAAACGATACTAATGCATAAAATGCAAATATATATATATATATATTAAAAAATACCTTAATTTTTCATGGGAAAACCCACAAAATTAATTAATAATCGCAATAGATTCCAGGGAGCGAGTCAAAAAGTACCAAGCTATCGGTAGCTAAGGCGTATCGTTTCGTAGCTACGCGCGAGGGCGCGTGTCCCCGTTGTGAATTTTTTTTAGACAGAGTTTAGATAGATTAGAAGAAGTTTTCTTTAAAAAAACTTTATAATAACATTACTTTATAACTCATACCACCATCCCTGAGTCGGGGGGCGCTGACCAAAACAACTCCCTGTAGAGATACAACAAAATTGAGTTCAATGTCTACGTTTTAACCCTTACATGACGCATTTCACGCATTCCAAGGCTTCAACAAACAACTGCAGATTTATTAGTTCAATTTAAAAACAACACCATGCACTATATTGCAATAATAGTGCTTACAATTCCAATGTCAATTAACTCCATCTGTTCAAACAATAACAACGAAACCTACGAAAGAATAAAAAACATTTGTTATAAATTGGCTGCGCAACCCTTTGACATTAGCTATTAACAAAGCGACCACCGCTTGGTGTGGGTCTTTCTATTATATTACTTAGTTATAGTTAACAGTACCTATATTCTTTGTTAAGACTGGTACAGTAATAAAATCATGAAGATTTTGGTGTTATTGTGTTTGGTAAGTAACTTTAACTGTTGACATTATGGTTAAAAAAATATTTAATCAGCTAAATGAGTTTTTTTTTTCAAGTATAGAGAGCAAAGCTAGCTATTACCATCCTCTTAAATTTTTGCGAACCTACCATAAAAGATTATTATTAATTTTATTTAAAACTTATACCGTAAAAGGTACAATCTGTAAAATTACCTAGCTATTACGGTTTATGAGGTACACCCCGCTGACAGACAGGCTAACATGCAAAAGTTTCACCAACTAACATTATACGCGAGCGAAGCAAGCTTGAAAGCGAACGAGTTTTTGGATTCAAACCAGGGCCATTACAACAAGTAAAAATTTACCAAGTGCGCTGGGTAAAAAGATGGCCACTACGAAACCCTACACTTGGCCACCAAGTGCTATTTACATTTCATATTTAATCAAACCCTTTGGTAAAAATAAGATTGCACTTTTTAGTTATCTGCATGGACAGACGGACACGACAGGGTTTGGACGGAAGGGTTGTGGACCCCTAAAAAGGACCTCATTATTTTTGTTTTAGGCAGTCATTTTTGTTTAAGTTTCTGAAAAATTTAAAAATATTTTTATTTTATGCTTTTAGGTCATCTGTTACGAATGTGGAGCAAATATTGGTAAGTACATATAATAAAAATAACTGAAATTTCTTCGATTCGACTTCGATTTCTGGCTTGTACATACTGCAGTAATATGTATGGAAGTTTTTCTAAACAACAATATTTCTTTGGTAAAGGAAAACGTGACATCATTTATATAAGTTTAAAATAAGAAACCAAAAATTCACACCAGTCGCGTCCGAAATTCTTGGTTTTGAATACGTCGTTGCCTGACGTCAGCGACATCATCGGTAAGCCAAAGGACGTTTCAAATCCTTTCAAATTCAAATCCTACCCGTGTGCGAATTTTTTATTTCTTATTTAAAACTTATATAAATAAGAAAGAACACTGCGAGTGTTAGAAAATATTGAAAACAATTCAATTTCATGCGCGAGCACATGACTTCGATTCCTGGCTTGTACCTACTGCAGTGTTATGTATGAAAACTTTTGTAAACAACAATAATAATTGATCAATCATTTCTTTGGGAAAGGAAAACATCGTGACATATTTTATATATGTTTAAAATAAGATACCAAAAATTCGCACACGGGTAGGATTTGAACCCACGACGACCTTTGGCTAACCGGGCCAACGCTCTTACCAACTGAGCTACCGTGCAGTCTATCCACCGGTCGGAAATTCTTGGTCTCTTTTGAATACGTCATTGCGTGACGTCAGCTTATATAAATAAGAAAGAACACTGAGTGTTAAAAAATAATAAAAACTATCGTGACATAAGTTCCGCGCAGATGAGCCACCGTCCACAGCCACCGGTGGCTGGATTCACCTAACGTGAAGCGAGTGGCGTCCACTCGCTACTCAGTGCCCGCGACATGCCACCAGTCGCTACTACTCGCCTCTCACCATTTTCACAAAACGTCTGTCAAAGAATATTGGTGGTACCACCAACCACTTGTGACGGCCCCAAATAGATTTACAGAATTTAGCCTTAGATGTTATCAACACTAATATTATAAAGCGGAAAGATTTGACTGTTTGTATCTAACAGACTCCGAAACTACTGAACCGATTCAAATGAAATTTAGTACAGAGATAGTTTGAGACCCTGGGAAAGACATAAGCAGAGGCTTTTTATCCCAATATATAATCATTAAAGAGGTGGAATGAGGGATGAACGTTTGTATGGAAAATTCGACTTTTGTCGCGGGTGAAGTCGCGGGGAACTGTTAAGTATATTAAAAAAATATATATTTAACCTTTTTTCCAGTATACAGGATACCGAAAGTACCAACGACCAAATGCACCACAGTGAAGCCCAAGCCACCCTGTACGATCTGCGCCAAGCTGACCACTCCTTGCACTACCACCCCTAAGCCTTGTACCACTACTTGTACAACTACCCCTAAGCCGTGTACTACTACTTGTAAAACTACCCCTAAACCTTGTACCACTACTTGTACAACTACCCCTAAGCCGTGTACTACTACTTGTACAACTACCCCTAAGCCTTGTACCACTACTTGCAATACTACCCCCAAGCCATGTACCACTACTTGCACTACTACCCCCAAGCCATGTACCACTACTTGCACAACTACTCCAAAGCCATGTACCACTACTTGTACAACTACCCCTAAGCCTTGTACCACTACTTGCACTACAACCCCCAAGCCATGTACCACTACTTGCACAACCACCCCTAAGCCTTGTACCACTACTTGTACAACTACCCCTAAGCCTTGTACCACTACTTGCACTACAACCCCCAAGCCATGTACCACTACTTGCACAACTACCCCAAAGCCATGTACCACTACTTGTACAACTACTCCTAAGCCTTGTACCACTACTTGCACCACTACCCCTAAGCCTTGTACAACTACTTGCACTACAACCCCCAAGCCATGTACCACTACTTGCACTACTACCCCAAAGCCTTGTACTACTACTTGTACAACTACCCCTAAGCCTTGTACCACTACTTGCACTACAACCCCCAAGCCATGTACCACTACTTGCACTACTACCCCTAAGCCTTGTACTACTACTTGTACAACCACTCCTAAGCCTTGTACCACTACTTGCACTACAACCCCCAAGCCTTGTACCACTACTTGCACAACTACTCCAAAGCCATGTACCACTACTTGTACAACTACTCCTAAACCTTGTACCACTACTTGCACTACTACCCCCAAGCCTTGTACCACTACTTGTACAACTACTCCTAAGCCTTGTACCACTACTTGCACTACTACCCCTAAGCCTTGTACAACTACTTGCACTACAACCCCCAAGCCATGTACCACTACTTGCACTACTACCCCAAAGCCTTGTACTACTACTTGTACAACTACCCCTAAGCCTTGTACCACTACTTGCACTACAACCCCCAAGCCATGTACCACTACTTGCACTACTACCCCTAAGCCTTGTACTACTACTTGTACAACCACTCCTAAGCCTTGTACCACTACTTGCACTACAACCCCCAAGCCTTGTACCACTACTTGCACTACTACACCTAAGCCTTGTACCACTACTTGTACAACTACTCCTAAGCCTTGTACCACTACTTGCACTACTACCCCTAAGCCTTGTACCACTACTTGCACAACTACCCCTAAGCCTTGTACCACTACTTGTACAACTACCCCCAAGCCATGTACCACTACTTGCAAAACCACCCCTAAGCCTTGTACCACTACTTGCACTACTACTCCTAAGCCTTGTACCACTACTTGCACTACTACTCCTAAGCCTTGTACCACAACCAAAAAACATTGCACTACCACCCACTGTACTACGACCAAAAAACCTTGCCACCCTAAAACATATCCTACTTATCGACCAAGAACCCGGAAACCCCACGTAGTCCACCGTTGGAAACAACCCATACCATACCTTTACCAGTCACCCGTAATATATCATCATCAACCAGCACCACCTCATCATGAAAACCCATCACCCCCTTGTCATCAAAACCCATCGCCTCCTCATCATGAAAACCCATCACCCCCTTGTCATCAAAACCCATCGCCTCCTCATCATGAAAACCCATCACCCCCTTGTAACAACCGACCTAAAACCCCAAATCACCATGGCCGCAAAAACAGGAGAAACCGTGTAGAAATAATTCATCTACCCGCAGGCAGAGTTTGTGATATTGACATAACCGTATAAGTTAATGTTTTATTTCAATATAGGTGGAATTTATTCATGTATAAAAACGTTACTAATAAAGAACAAGTTTGAAACAAGTAATGCCTAATTATTAAAAAGACAAAACACCCGACTGCAAATAATATTATATTTTAAAAATGATCTTTTTACTGGCTTTCATTTGATACCCATATTGCTATGGTAAGGAAAAATCAATCTCCCGTCCCCCCTTTGTCACAGAATAAGTACTAGTACTTCGTACAGAAGTATGACTTAACAATTGTATTCAAAGAAATGTCTACTCAATGTCGTCAACAATATGGCGTAATTTAGTTCGCCTCAGAGTCAAGCACATTTTCGTGTAGACACCTACAAAAATCCATGGCAAGATAATTTCATACTTATTGCTCTGGAATATGATTCATAATACACTAAACCTATTCAGTGACGTAATATCATGCGACGCGATAGGGTTGACTACTACGAGAAGCTTCTAACGCCATCTAGCGCCTCTTTCTAGTACTTTATTCATTCTCGTCCAGCCAGCAACGTAGCCGCGCGGCCGCCGGTGAATAAAACGTGCGAGCGTGTCGCTGGCCGTTAGCGACACGCAACTTGTTTTAGCCCCTAAGTAAGGGTCGCCGCGCGTAGGTACGTACACAGGCCTGCCTTTGTTTCCATTTGCGGCCGCCATTTTTTAAATGCATATTAGACATACCACAATATTGACGAATTCAACGATACCTATACCATATGTTATAAATTGTTCAGCTGTTTGGGCTGTAGGGCGTGCCAAACAATTATACATACATTCTTACTCTCGAACAAGTACTGCCTATTTACGAGGGTCAAACTGAAAGTTCTTAGAACTGGCCACTTATAAACTATATAATAAAAAAAATATTCTAAAATTTGAAAATAGAACTCTTTGCCAATATTACTGAGTATATATTTCATTCATTTGTCATTTGTTTTACGACTTGGCGGCAAATTGAAAATTGTCTGTGTCACGTCAAAATGAATTTAACACGAGAAAATTTTCGTGCAATGATTTTTTATGACTTTCGATGTCATTTAAGTCAACAAGAAAGTTATGATAGACTACGATTGGCCTTTCACGATGAAGCCCCATCTCGTGCGACTGTTTACAACTGGTTTAATGAGTTTAAACGTGGTCGCACTAATCTCACTGATGATGTACGTGAGGGACGGCCTTCTACGGCGACGACTGAAAATAACATCTGTGTTGTGCGGCGTATGATAGAGACTGACAAAAGAGTGAACTATCAGCAGATTCGGACAAGCTTAGGCATCGGTATGAGTCAAGTGCACAAAATCCTCCACGAACATTTAGCGGTCAGGACGCTTTGCGCCCGGTGGATACCTCATAATTTGACTAAGGCTCAAAAACTCCATCGTGTGGATTGGTGCCGTAAAATGATTGAAAGATTTAACGGAGGTGACTCAAATGCTGTGTTCGACATACTAACAGGTGACGAAAGCTGGATTTACTGTTATGATCCTGAAACCAAAAGACAATCTGCTCAGTGGGTGTTTCCTTTCGAGGAGTTGCCAACTAAAGTGAAGAGAGATCGAAGTGCGGGAAAAAAAATGGTGGCCTCGTTCTTTGGAAGGATAGGTCTTTTCGCAACAATTGTGTTAGAGGATCAAAAAACAGTTTCTGCAGAATGGTACACTACCAATTGTTTGCCACTTGTCTTGGAAAAAGTTCGAGAGAAACGACCTCGCAGTAGGATCCTCCTTCACCACGACAACGCCTCGTCGCACACCGCCAAGCGAACGATCGACTATTTGGCGACATCAAACGTTGAATTACTGGGTCACCCGCCGTATAGCCCCGACCTCGCGCCTTGTGATTTTTATTTATTTCCAAAAATTAAAGAAAAACTTAAAGGAAAGCGGTTTATGAATGCTGAAGAAGCGGTGGCTGCGTATCGCGATGCCATTGAAGAGACCCCTAAGGACGAGTGGGCAAAGTGCTTTTCCCAGTGGTTCCATCGCATGCAGCGGTGTATTGACGTCAATGGACAATATTTTGAAAAGATATAATAAAACTAATAACTGGCTAATGTAATCAGTTTTTGATTTTCTAAGAACTTTCAGTTTGACCCTCGTAAAAAAAACTACCCGACTGCAAAGTGTATTATATTTTTGTAATGGCCATTCCACTAGCTTTCAAATGACTGCCATATTGTTATTCTCACCCTGTTTTACCCTACCCTCCTCTTTTTCATTAGCGAACGCCATTTTTTAAATGTATATAGCCTATGTCACTACCACAATTTTGACGAATTCAACGACACCTTGTCAAAAAATGTTCAGCCAGTTGGGCTTTAGCGCTGCAGGGTGTGTCAAACAATTATACGTACATACATACTCTCAAACAAGTAACGCCTAATTTAAAAAAAAAAATACCTGACTGCAAAATGTATTATATTTTTGAAATGGTCTTTTCACTAGCTTTCATATGATACCCATATTGTTATTCTCACCCTGTTTATCTTACCCTCCCCCCTTTTTTTGATTTGCGGACGCCATGTTAAAAAAATATACAGCAGTTGGTAAGAGCACTCGCCCGGATAGCGAAGGGACGTGGGTTCGAGTCCCACCGGATGACACAGTCGATTAATTTTTAGTGAGCGAAATTTATTTTTATGCCTATGCGACTACCACAATTTTGAAAAATACATCGACACCTCAGTCTCGAAAAACATAACCCTTCTTTCGCAGTCGGGTAAAACCGGCTTACTTCACTTCCCACTCAAAATCATTAGGTGTCGTATGACTCTCTGCTGGCATCATTTCGGCTGGGCGTTCATCATAATTGGTAGTAGGTACAAATAATCTTCAAAGATACAATAAAAACTATTTTATTTTCTAATGAATTATTTTATTTATTCAAATCACATAGTATGGTGCTAGTTACATTTTAAAATTGTGTGGAAGTCCTAAAGATATTGCATATTTTTGTATTCGCCTTCGATAGTTAACAAAATACGAATTTCAAAACTAATACATGTAATAGACTCTTGAATATTTTAAACAAATAAAGACTTTTAGAAAAATAATATTGATACATTATTATCCAGGTAAATAATATTGATATGATGTTGACTTATGTTGAGTTTCAAGTAAATTTTACTGAAAACCGAAATATTAATTTTGAAAATACTCGAAGTATTTAACTTAAAACATTTATTTATTTATAGATCACCTTGAAAATAGATTTTATATGATATTTTTAAAGAATTGATCATTTCTCTCTTTCTTTAGAAAATATAACTATTTAACTACCTAAGTATTCGACGGCAAAACAAAGCTTTGATTAGTAAAAATACTAGAAACTAACTAAAACTAAAATTTTACTACTTTTGTGAAGATCATTTTTTTAAAACAATTAAAGCAAGTATTGTACCATAAAAAACAACAAACTCCAATAATTTACTACTTGTAAACATATTTTTACATTTTTAACGTCGCAGGATTGTTGATAGGTTAAGGAAAACTAGGAACTTGCAGCAGTAGTTTACAATATGTTACCGAAAATTTTAACAAATTAGAATACTGAACGAAAGAAATAGATAGGAATTTTATAATTATAAGAACGAAGAAAGAATATACTCCTACTGACGCAGGCAGGTAAACATAACAATTGAACCCCAGTTTTTCGTATACTGGTCAACGTATAGAATAGCTACTTGATCCACGTACATAAAATTGTCATTCAAAATTTTAATCAAACAAAACTTACTTAAAAGAAATCTATAATGAGATGAAATAAAGTTTTTAGGAAGAATGACGAAAAAGTGACGTGTACAATACATTTGTGAATCGAAGTAAAAAGTGGAGTATTTATTTTAAATTTAATTTTCTCTAATAAAATGTACGTTTATTGTACAATAATTTTAAATTTCCTAGCAAAATTTCGTTACATTTAATAATATTTTAATTTAACACTCGTTTTTCCACTGCTAATTTTAAAATTAACTACATTATTATTACATTTAACTCACCATGTACTTTAAATTTAAATGTAAAAAGCTAGTGCCTAATTTAAAAGACAAATTCGTTTGGTAGCTCCATTATTAGTAAAAGTATTTGGAGCTGTTACAAAACATTGTCTTCTTTCATTATCGTACAAGTGAAAATCGTGAAATATCTTACTCTTAACTAAAATCATAATATTCATAAAAAAAAATTGAAATTGTTACGCTAACTAGAAAAATTGTGATTTCAAGATCATCACAATATAGTTTGAAATAAATACTGACTGTTTGCAAAACAGTCAGTATTTATTTCAAACTATATTGTAGTCTAAGTCTAAACGTCTTAGGGCAAATGCCCTAAGACGTTTCAATCGTAGCATTTTTTAAGTTTAAATTGTGCATTTTTAAAATTACATAATGTATTGAAAAGTCGGTGTCTAGAAATCTAAAAAGGTATGCTCATTAAAACTATGAGTGTATATTATCATATCGTCAAGATAGACAATGCCTAGTGGCACAATCAACATTAACTTTAATCCCCATATTGTGTGTATCATCGTTCAAGGGACGTAGGGGAATACTTGCGTCACCCGCCCGATGCCTCTGTGAAAAAAATAATACACAGTTATGCATGAAACACTGCATTTTTTGGTATGTTTACATTTGTCAGAAGTCATTTAATGTGTCTAAAAGCTCGACAAGAAAAATATCCTGGATATGGTCCAACAAGTTAGTTCGTAACCCTCAGTAGGGTTAAAACACCTATTATATCAGGTCTAGTGATCACATACCTAGTGCCTTGGCCGGCTGTGAGCAGGAGCCGTCGTCCGGTGACCAAGTACTCCGGGGATCGCGCAAATCGGAACACTAGTGATGCGCCACACCCCGCACGCACTTCGTTGTTGCGCGACAGTATGCCCTGTTGAAAGATAAAAAATAACTACTTGGCCCACTGCTGTTGTAATACAGCTCGGGTAGATGTCACGCAGTGACGTATTCAAAAGAGACCATGAATTTAACACGGCTGAATAGACTGGACGGTAGCTCAGTTGGTAAGCGTTGGCCCGATTAGCCAAAGGACGTGGGTTCTAATCCTGCCCGTGTGCGAATTTTTGGTTTCTTATTTAAATTTATATAAATAAGATTTAAAAAAATTGTATACATGGTGACATTTGTATCTGTATCCAATAGTGACCCAGGTCGAATGCATGATATAATGATTAGATCATTTTGATCAATCGGGTGTCGATTAATTTATATGACTTTGGAATTGAATACTGCTCAAAACCTAATAGTCCCTAAGGTGACAGTGTCACCAAGGGGGTGCAGTGCAGTACAAAAATGATCGAACCTTTAGGAAATCCGTGATTCGATCGCTCTTTAATATGTCGCGATGTAATCAAAATGATCCGATCGATCACGATCGACACAGGTCTAGTAGGCATTGGCGCGGGGTTGCTATTATAAGCGAGACGGCTACACAAATTCAAATACTGATAGACTAACCCAAACTGCGTCTCGCTCGGTACCTGCTAATTTCCGGGGTCATAGTACGAGTAAAAAAAACGGTAATTTAAAAAACTAAAAAATCCGACTGCGTTTCTGTGTAATTGGAAATTAAAAAACCCTAAAACAAGAAAGAGGTCACACCCGGGTAAAATTGGTACCCATATTAAAAATTGTAGCAGTCGGGACTAATGATGTACAAGGCTCGAGGCATCCGAGTCGTTTTGCCTAGAGCTCGGTTTCGTTTACAGGGCTCGCCTCGTTTGTATATAATAATAATAATATTTATTTCTTCACAAAAAGTATTACATAATTTATACAGTCAGCACAGGTCATATTAATGGTGGTCACAGTTTTACTTTTGTGAAGACTGGTGCTTGCTGTGGATTGAGACAATCTGTATTACAAGACATCAGGTCTCCACCTCCTGAACTAAGGATCTATTCAAACAGTAGTAGTTTTTAAGTTTTATACCTAACAGTAACTGTACAATAATGTTTCCTTAATTAAGTAAAGAAAGGAATAATGTATAATAACAAATAATGTTACTTTTAGATAAGCAAATACCACCAAGTAATGATTATTCAAGTAACATTCACACATAGTATTTTTGAAATAAAATTAATATGTGCTAGCTTAATTCAAACAGAAGCAACTTATCATAATACCAAATTATAATTGAAATACCAAAAATATGTATTGTATATTAGCTGGGAGTAAGCTTGTGATTAATGTGTATGTTGTAGTAAGCTAAAATTTTGCAGTTAAGAATTTACTCGTGTTGTTGTATTTTTGTGAAAAAGATTGGAAGAAACAGCTTACAAATTATATTGTTATCCAAATCCCAAAATGGTATGGCGCCCGACGACCCGGGAGTCTTTTTCAGAGCTCGAGCTTCATTGAAGGCTCGAGCCCTTTTTTAAGGCTCGATGTCTTTTGAAGGCTCGAGCTCTTTTGAAGGCTCGAGTTCTTTTGAAGGCTCAAGGCGTTTTGAGCACTCGATCGATCTTGAAGCATTTTTAGCGCATTATTTTTTAATGATTCAGTTACTTGATGCAAAGCTAGAGATTTAATTTAAACAAAAATCGACAAATGTATGAAATAAAAATTGTCAAACATATCCCCAAAAGCACCGATGCTCATAGACACCGCACTGCGACCGCGCATTATTGCTTAGTTACGGAGATATTAAAAACATAAACTTGAGCTTTTATTGAAGGATTGCGTTCATTTTAGGACTTGACCTTGTTTTACAGCTCTTTTGAAGGCTCGATCTCTTTTGAAGACTCGAACTCTTTTGAAGGCTCGAGGCATGGCTCAAAGAGTTCGCCACTCGGCTAGGCTCGGGACTGCGAGCCTTTCGAGCTCACTGAGTCTTGCCATTCCGCCTCGAGGCTTCAAAAATAAACTACGACCGCCATTTTTGAAATGTATATAGCCTATGCCACTCTCACAATTTTGACAAATTCAACGACACCTCATATGTCAAACACTGTCGAGCCATTTGGGCTGTAGGGCGTGCCAAACAATCATACATAGATACTCTCAAAAAACATAACCCTCCTTCCGCAGTCGGGTGAAAAAAGATTTATCGGACTACAAATATAATTTCGGGTGTTAGTTATAATTAAAAACTTAATCTCTATTGTTAGTACTTAATAACTAAAAGTTGGAGGTGCTTGTGGCGCAGTGGCGGCAGCGCTTTGGTAGTGATACCAAAAGTTGCAGTTGGTATCGGCTAATATCTGTTGGTATTAGTCGTTGAGCCTAGTCAAAGGCCCTAGGGCGGCTTAATAGCATCTGACAGTAAGGTTTGACACTTGCCTTACAGACACCCCTCCACCAATCCGCACTGAGCCCGCCGAGGCATTTTCCCAGCAGTGGGATCTAATAGGCTGACTTTACTTTTACTTTAACTAAATGTTAAGGGAACTTCCCTGCTTTCTTCTCTCTCTCTCTTGCACAAAAGCCAGCAACAACATTGTAACAATACGCTGTATAGGTGGCTCACCTCAATAATGGCAGTCTGCCGCACGTTGCCCACATGCACGGTGCACTGGAAGCCGGGGTAGATCGCAGTCGAGTGCCTCAACAATTGCACAGACGCCTGAAACAATATTGTTAGTCTATAGATGGCAACATCAGGTTATACCGTCGACGACCGTCTTGGTGTAGTCGTTCGCGCACCGGACTTCTAAACCAGGCGGTTGCGGGTTCGAATCCCATAAGGAGCAAATGTTTGTGTGATGAGCACGAGCATTTGTACCAAAGTCATGGATGTTTATATGTATTTAAGTATTTCTATCCGTTATCCTAGTCATCATAGCACAAGCTCACGCTTAGTTTGGGGGTAGGTAATTGGTGTGTTTGTTGAAACAATTTATTTATTTATTTATATCGTCGACATACCGACCGGAGTTTTGCGCGGGAAGCGAGTAGAGAAAGATGGGCTTTATTCTTTTATTCTTATTTTCGAAATTAGTTTTTTTGTTGCTATTATTGTGAGTACCTTTGCGACCGACCTCTGCTCGGTTACAACTACGAGTATTTGTTGTAATACTAGTGGTTCCCCACGACTTCACCCGCGCATGATTTGTATTTGCATATAAACTTTCATCCCCCATTTCACATTCCATTTATGTTTTTATATCGTGACAAAATGTAGCCTATGTCCTTTCCAGGGTGTCGAACTGTCTCCATACCAAATTTCCTCTCAATCGGTTCAGTGCTTTAAGCCTCAAGAGGTAACAGACAGACAGACACACTTTCGCATTTATAATATTAGTATGGATTGGCAAATTTCGGTAAACAAAAGTTTTTCCGTATTTAAGAAAGATAAGAGAATGTAATAAGTTTTTTTTCCAACCATTACTTACCTCTTTGGTATTAATTTTTCACTTTCTAACTGCCACGTTTTACCTTGCGCCCGGCCCGTCACACGTGCTAAACTTATCCGTCAAAATATTTGACAGATGACATTTGCAACACACAGATTATTAACGATACGTTTCACGATGAAATTCTGGTTCTGGTGTAGAGTTTTTGGCGGGAAATAAGCCGGTCAAAATAGGCTAAGTTTCTTAATTTTCTAAATTAGTTTTTCGAGGTAATTGTTGTGATTATGTGGTGGAATAATCTTTATAATGTGCTGCAGAGGAGAACTAATGACGTAAAAGTGAGAGACAAAGTAAGGCGCTCCTATATGATCCGGCTCGATGTTCCCGCTCAAAATTTCGTTGAGAGCATTGAAATGCGAACCATCCTCGCATTGCAATGAGTTAGGTTAGTTAGTAGTTTAGTGTTAGTGTAGTTGTAAAAGAAGAGGAATACTAATGAAAAGGATAAAAAATATATAAAATAAAGATACTGAAGACGTGGCTGTATGGACTTGATCCTTTGCCTACCCAGAATGGGTAAATTGAACAAAAAAAATGGTTCTGGTGTAAGTTAGTTTTTTAAGATAAACTATATCTTTAACCTATAAAAAAATCATAAACTTCGGGGTCCATATATGGTATCGTATGCGGTTAATGTGAAATTCCTGAATGGTTTTGTTATTATTCTGCTATTCTACGAGACGAATCCATGAAATCAGAGACCAACAAAATCGGTCCAGCCGTTCTCGAGTTATAAGTGTTCGAACGTATGTTATAAAAGAAATATATATATTAAAAAAAAGTATGTTTTATTTATTACGTTATTATTAACTTACTTGGAAAAACATACAGCCCCGTGGGTTATTGGGGTCTTCAAGAAGGACTGCGTCGCGACACGAGCACTCTCCATCCGAAAGCTTGTCTCGCTCACACTCGATGTCTGATCTGAGACAGAAGATAGATATGTAGATAACATGTAATTGTTCAGATTTGTTTGTATTTCTCTGTTTGGAACTATGGTTGACTGGTAGATAATGCTTTTAGCATTAAGTCCGCTAATTATACAATAAACTGTGTGCAAAAAGTTTTAATAAATAAATAGATAGACTTTACACTGAACACCACACATTATTAAGAATTTTTAAAGAAAGAGAATACGTTAATGAATAGATGGATGGACATGACATTATAACAGACCTGGGCCCTATTTCACCAAACGTGACAGGCGCGACAGTGTCACGAATCATTTTTTTAAGTTATTTTATTAATTACATTTTACAATGGTTTTACTTATTCTACATTTTTCTTTAAATACAAAGTTACTGATTTCAATTAAAATATTTATCTATTCTCTATTATTTCTTCTGTATGACAACTCGAGTAAATCGCTATTACAGCCGTGCCTTTTGAAAACACTACAACTGTCAAGAAAAACAGATACAGCTCCGAACATATGTCAAGAATTCCCGACAATTCTACAAATATGTCGAGTTGTAAAAATATTCCTGATTCACATGGAATTCTAGGAATGTTTACAATTTCTATAGAAAATATTTTCAGGATTGTGGCTTGACATATGTCGCTTGACAATTTTTAGCCGATATATGTCACTGACAGATGTCGGATTGGTGAAATAGGTCCCTGGTTCACTCCACGATTTAGCTTAAAGCTACAAGTGCATACGCGGATCGACTGGTCGACGTTTGGTTGTAATGGATGACACAAGCCGGACGCAGCGCATGTAAGATCTACGACTCACGCGCGCGTTTGTCGCCGCGTCTGCCGACCCTACGCTGTCAGGTGAGATGAAGTTACGCAAGTGAAAGAGAGGCAAATATCTAGGTGCTTGCTTATAGCAGTAGGTTATCGGCGTGCTGCGATCGCAATTTGCACTTTATTGTGTCGTAACAAGGGTCGCTATTTACTTAAATAACTTTTCGGAGTGGTCCTTCTTTACTTGGACTACAATAAAAATATTATTGTCGATAGAAACCAAGGGTGAGGGTTTAGTACAAGCATTTTTTTTGCGATGGAACCACAAATTAACGGTTTTCGGAATTTATCCTATAACTGTGCTGTAATGTAAGACTAAATGCTTCTTGCTAAATTTCATGATTATAGGTAATGTTTGCTTACCCTGCAAATATCAGAAAATAAGGTTCAAATAGCCATATCGTTTGTTTGCGTTAACTTAAAAGCTTGATTTTTTTGCAGCATCAAGGGACCGCAGACATGAGTATTTGATGTTCATTTCAACTTGGTACTTCCACGCGATTAGCAGAAAAAGAAGCAAACTGATCATATAGGGTTTTTTTTCTTTTGAGGCACGGAATCCTAAAAAGGAATACAAGAAAGGTTTACTTACCTATAATCCTCTATCTTGTCTACGCCTTCGCTGTCCGACTTGTATATGTTTTGATCGTTGTCTATGGTTTTGGCTAAGGAGCTCTCCACATTGGCTATGTCCTGTAAAAGGTTCTTGTTTTTCCGACGCACGTTCTTGCGGTTTTTTGCGTTGTCTTTGGCGTTTTGTTGATGGTTCAGTATTATTTCTTTCGCCTGTAACAAAATTTTGATAGATGAAAAACCAAATCTATACTTAATATTATAAAGTGGAAAGGTTTGTTTGTTTATTTGCATCGAATAGGCTCCGAAACTACTGGACCGAATCAAATAAAATTTGGCACAGAGATAGTTTGAGACACTAGGAAGGACATAGGCTACTTTTTGTCGCGATATAAAATCATCAGGGGGGTGAAATGGGGGATGAAAATTTGTATGGAAAATCCGACAATTGGCGCGGGCGAAGTCGCGGGGAACTGCTAGTTAGCTATAAGCGATATCTTCCAAACTTATTACCAGTGAAAGGGAGTTTGGCCCAAGAGTCATAGAACATGTTATTGTCAAGATCAACATGTCTAACAATTTTGTCGTGGCTATGGTGACTTGATCTGGGGGACTGTGTGGGGGCAGGTTGCTAAATATAAAGGACAGTGTCCGTCTTACCTGTTTTGGCGTTATAGTATCCTGGTATCTCTTGGACGATAGTGACTTCATTTGGTGGGAACACTGAGATTAAGAGCGGGATTAGGGGGTTGGGGGATTGATTAGTTACTTGACCTTGGGGACACGGTGTGCGTGTGTGTGTGCGGGAGGGGGGGGGGGGGGGTTTGTATCCTAAATACTTAAGGGCAGTGTTTTATCTAATAATCTTACCTCGTTGTTACTCTTGCAAGCGCCAACACAAGCGCCGAAGCGGACCGGCTTGGCCTGTCCCACCGGCCGTCCCAGCAGCACCATCCCGACCCCTGCTGCGAAGTGAGCCCGGGGGACGCGCAGTGCTACGGAGCCGTAGTATGAAGATGCTACGACTACGACCACTGCTACGTAATGTTTGCTTGACATTGGACTTTCTTAGTAACCCTGGGACTTTGGAGACCAACGCATGATGGTTGATTGCATTAGGAATGATATTGCCGTCTACGTCTACGGCCCAGAGCTACGAAGTCGTAGTATAATAATGCTACGGATTACGATAGGTGCTACGATCGTTTGCCGCTTTGTACAAGCTTCCTTTGTAGTTATGAGAGCCTGGTACTTTGGAGACGACGCATGATGGATGACCGCCTTATGAAAGATGGCCGTCCTTGTCTCATTTGACGTTATGAAATCCTGGTATCACTACAAGTGTGACCTGATCTTATGAGGTAGTGTTCTGGGGAAGTGGCCCGAAAGAGTTAATATGACAGTGTTCTAGTAAGTCTTACCTGTTTTGCCGTTATAGTATCCTGGTATCTCTTGGTCGATAGTGACTTCATCTGGTGGGACACTGTGAGATTAAGAGCGGGATTGGGGGGTTGAGGGATTAGTTACTTGATCTTGGGGACACGGTGTGCGTGTGTGGGGGGGGGGGGGGGGGGAGGGGGAGTATCCTAAATACTTTAGGACAGTGTTACCTCGTTGTTACTCTTGCAAGCGCCAACGCAAGCGCCGAAGCGGACCGGCTTGGCCTGTCCCACCGGCCGTCCCAGCAGCACCATCCCGGCGCGCAGCCGCAAGTCCTCCTGCTGCGAGGTGAGACCAAGGGACGCGCAGTGCTACAGAGCCGTAGTATGAAAATGCTACGACTACGACCACTGCTACGTAATGTTTGCTTGACATTGGACTTTCTTAGTAACCCTGGGACTTTGAAGAATAACGCATGGTGGTTGACTGCATTAGAAACGATGGCCGTCTACAGCCCAGTGCTACGGAGTCGTAGTATGAAGATGCTACGGACTACGACCAGTGCTACGAACGTTTAGCGCTTTGTCCAAGCTTTCTTTGCAGCTATGAGAGCCTGGTACTTTGAAAATCAGCGCTAGATAGATGAGTCATCTTTCCTAATGCAGTCATCGAAAGATGGCCGCCTCCGTCGACTTGTTCATATGACCTTTGACGCTATGGTATCCTGGTATCTCTCGGAGGAAGACTTGATCTGGGGGTGAGGGGGATGGGTCCCAAATTAATAGGACAGTTACAGGGTACAGTTAGAATGTACCAAATATAGTCCGTCTTACCTGTTTTGAAGTTATAGTACCCTGGTATCTCTCGGTCGGTAATGACTTGATCCGGAAGGGTTGGGGGAGGATTGGGGAGATAGTTACTTGATCAATGACACAATGTGTGTGTGTGGGTGTGAGTTTGGGAGGGGTGTAATCTCACCTCGTTGTTACTCTTGCAAGCGCCAACGCAAGCGCCGAAGCGGACCGGCTTGGCCTGTCCCACCGGCCGTCCCAGCAGCACCATCCCGACCCGCAGCCGCAAGTCCCCCAGCTGAGAGGTGAGACCGAGAGACGCGCAGTACTACGGAGCCGTAGTATGAAGATGCTACGACTACGACCAGTGCTACGTAATGTTTGCTTGACATTGGACTTTCTTAGTAACCCTGGGACTTTGAAGACCAACGCATGATGGTTAACTGCATTAGGAATGATATGGCCGTCTACGTCTACTGCCCAGTGCTACGAAGTCGTATTATAATGATGCTACGGATTACGATAGGTGCTACGAACGTTTGGCGCTGTGTACAAGCTTCCTTTGTAGTTATGAGAGCCTGGTACTTTGGAGACCGACGCATGATGGATGACTGCCTTAGGCAAGATGGCCGTCTTTGTCAACTTGTTGATGTGACCTCTTTTGTTGTTATGGTATCCTGGTATCTCTATAAGTGTCACTTGGTCTTAAAAATGAAATAATAGGACAGTATTCTAGCCTTACCTGTTTTGAAGTTATAGTATCCTGGTATCTCTTGGTCGGTAGTGACTTGTTCTGGTAGGACACTGTGGGAGTAGTGGCGGGGTTGGGGGGGAGTGACTCGATCTAGGGTAAAGTCTAGGGGCCATAGTGTGGGGGAGTAGTAAGTAGAGTCTGGGGGACACAGTGTGAGGGACTGTCTCAAATTAGTCTTACCTCATTACTACTCTTGCAAGCGCCAACACAAGCGCCGAAGCGGACCGGCTTGGCCTGTCCCACCGGCCGTCCCAGCAGCACCATCCCCGCGCGCAGCCGCAAGTCCCCCTGCGGCGAGGTGAGACCGAGAGACGCGCAGTGTCCCGCTCTCACGCCGCCACAGCGGGCGCGGTTCCGATAGATAGTGCGGACCGATATTTGACGGAACTCCCCCGTTTCGAATGGACCTGAGAGACATCAGATATTATGAGCGATTTTTATAATGACAAAAAATATTGCTTAAAAATTCCGCTAGATGGATATGGATAACATAAGTCAGGTATATTTTTATTTAGAAAACAGGCCAAGTGCTAGTCCGACTCGCGCACGAAGGGTTCCTTAACCAAATCTACTTCATCTTTGTACCACTAAGTTACTAGTAATAGTAAAATATCGTTAAATAAATAAATCAGTTTTGATGAGATGTGTAAATAAGTATAATAATAAAAATACAAAAAAAATACTTTAGAAAAATTGGATTGGATTCATAACAATCTGAGTGTAGTTAAAAGGCACGATAATAATTAGAAATGACTAAAATTTAATTGTATGTAAAAAAAACTTGAACATAATGTAATTTTTAATAATTGGAAATAAAAAAAACTTTGTTTGACTTCTCATAGACCCATAATAGTCCATAGCACAGAATAAGTACTAGTACTCCGTACAGAAGTATGACTTTGCAATGAAATTCAAAGAAATATCTACTCAATGTTGTTAACGATATGGTGTAATTCAGTTCGCCTCGGACTCAAGTACATTTTCGTGCAGACACCTACAGAAATACATTGCAAGATAATTTCATTCTTATAACTCTGAAATATGATTCATAATACACTGAACCTATTCAGTGACGTACAATCACGCAACGCGATAGGGTTGACTGCCACAAGAAGCTACTTACGCCATCTAGCGCATCTTTCTAGGACTTTATTCACGCTCGTCCAACCAGCAACCTAGTGTCGCGCACCGCCGGTGAATAAAACGCGGGAGCGTGTCGCTGCCGGCTAGCGACACCCAACTTGTTTAGTCCCTTACAAAGGGGTCGCCGCGCGTAGGTACGTTTTTGCTACCTACGCGGGAAGAAACACAGGCCTGTCCATAGACGTCTTAGGTTGATTGAACTCATGGTCGCCCTAGCTTTTTGGACATTTTTTGTTACCTCCAAACCAATCTATAGTATTCTTCAATAGAGTATAAATAACACAAGATTACAACACAAGATAATGCCACATCTAAATTCACTTGAAATTGCACACAACAGCGTAAAATCACATTCACAGTTGGTGCTCTTGACGTCATATTTGGACTTACCAATGGACTGGGGGACTCGAGACAACCTTTGTCTCGAGTCCCCCGACGACGGGGCCGGTTGACTCCCCCACGTGGAAGATCTCGTCTATTCGGAAGAATCACAAATCTGTGTGTGAGACAGACTTACCAATGATAAGGTTGTCTCCCTCGCACAGCTGTCCCCTCGCCATGAGTCCCCCGACGACGGGGCCAGTCGACTCCCCCACGTGGAATATCTCGTCTATTTGGAACTCGCAACTCTCCTGGAAAAAATGTACGAAAATATATTACTAAGCTAGCGGTGGCTAGGCAAGACTTGCCCGCGCAAATATAGAATTTGTCATTAAAACTTTTACCGTTTATTTTTTATAATCACTTAAATTAAAAAATAATAATAACCTCTTAAACGCCAACTGAATGAGTATAGAGTAGTGACGCCCTGTGTTTACTACAATATTTTGTGTACCCTATTGATACTACGCCGCGCACACTCACGCATACCTGCCTTATTTTTATTTGTTTAAAACGTACCGTGAGAACCCCGAAGATCGAGTCGACATCGAGACGTTCCCTATGACACATGTACTAGACTGACCAGAGTGCTTTCGCCGCGTGTATATCCTGTGAAGCTCCTTAAAGACATTTCGAGTGATTGTGGCCTGTGAAGTGATATCTGAACCCTGAAAGCTGATGCGGCAAGTACCTAGCTATAAGTGCTCAGACCTGACTGATTTTCCACCTATCATTGTCGCCCTCCACGTGTAATCCACTGCCTAAACTCTCAAACATTTTGGTAGCAGAGCGTAGTTTTTATTAGGACCTCTTATTAGTAACGTAATTTGTATAATTGAGTTATTTATTTGCTACTTTCCTTTGTAATTTGAACAAAACGTCTCGCCATATACCTAACCTATTTACAGTAAATTCCTTAATACCATTCGAGTACAACCCCTTTTACATAAGTGTCGATTAAATCGATTAGCGCGTTAATTACCTACCCTTTGAGTGCAAGTGAGGTGCGCGAGCGCTTTGTTTCCCTATTGATCACGCCATTACCGCGTGACCACGTGCGAGTTGTTTACGAGTTACGTTTGCTATACCCGGTGCATCTGTGCCGTCCCTTACTACTTGTTCCTTTACTCATCCTTTTGGAATCTTTTATGAGTTTAATTTAATTTAATATTTAAATAAAATGTCGGATACCGAAACCGGCAACGAGACCGTAAGGGCCGTACTTTACACGGATACAGCTGAATACCGTGAAGCTATAGGTGAACTCCGTTATATTAGTGACTGGGTTGATGATTCCCACAGAGTTCTTGAGACCTTTTCCTCCAATCGTATGCGAGCGCGTCTTTCCGACCTGCCACTTATGTGCGATAAGTTTTCTGCCGCTTGTTCCAAGCTGTTAGGTAATCTCGATCCTGCGATTTATGAACAAGAATATGTGCAAGTTAAGAACGAGATGTGCGTAGTAAGGGACAAATTAGACGACTTAAAAATTAAGTTAGACGAAATACGACCTCACCAATTTGAGACGTCCCGTACTAGCATCCCCTTCAAGGAGAATAAATCCCTGGCTATTGATAGCCCGGCTAGTAAATTGCCTGACCTACCTATATCTAAGTTTGATAGTTGGATCCCGATAGTTGGATCAGTTTTATAGACCAGTTTGATAGCGTGGTGGACAACCAGCCTAGCCTAACCCCGACTTTGAAGCTACACTATTTAGTGGGAGCACAGAATACTAGTACTTCGTACAGAAGTATGACTTAGCAATTGTATTCAAAGAAATGTCTACTCAATGTCGTTAACAATATGGCGTAATTTAGTTCGCCTCAGAGTCAAGCACATTTTCGTGTAGACACCAACAAAAATCCATTGCAAGATAATTTCATACTTATTGCTCTGGAATATGATTCATAATACACTAAACCTATTCAGTGACGTAATATCACGCGACGCGATAGGGTTGACTGCTACGAGAAGCTTCTAACGCCATCTAGCGCCTCTTTCTTGTACTTTATTCATTCTCGTCCAGCCAGCAACGTAGCCGCGCGGCCGCCGGTGAATAAAAAGCGCGAGCGTGGCTCTGGCCGGTAGCGACACACAACTTGTTTTAGCACCTACGTAGGTGCGCCGCGCGTAGGTACGTTTTTGCTACCTCCGCGGGGAGATACACAGGCCTGGTGGGAGCCTTATCGGATGAACCTCGTCGATTGATACAACACCTCAAGATTGAGGCGGGCAATTACACCGTGGCCCGTGACCTCCTAAAACGTAGGTACCATAATCTTCGTGTTTTAGCGGATACCCACATAGCTCAAATAATGATGCTCCCTATTATAACGCCTTAACTTTCCGGGTTACGTGTGTCGTTCCTGAACCCCCTGCTTTATCGATGCTTAGAGAGATTGGAACTTCCTGTTAAACATTGGTCATACCTATTAGTTCACTTATGCCTTGCTAAACTGCCTTCAGAGTTAAAATCGAGATTTGAACGTCGTTATGGCGATAATCCTAATCACCTCCCTACTTTTGATCATCTTATTACCTTTCTTGAGGATGAATGTAGGCACCACGACAATGTAGGTAGTGCTTCTGTCGTTGACACTACTACCCCCCCTACTGTGAGCTCCCCTCGTTTGCCTAAACCTAACGCGCGTTCCCCACCTCCTGCGAGAGCCTTTGTTACTTTTGCGACGACATCTAAATGTCACCTTTGTAATAGTACTTCGCATTACTTACGCGAGTGTCCCGATTTTATTCGCCTTCCTACACGTCAACGTGTTACTTTTGTAAAAGAAGCCCGACTGTGCTATCGATGCCTGGATAAACACTCCATATCCCAATGCACGCGAAATTATCGCTGCCGCACGTGCCGCCGTTCCAGTCATCACACGTCACTGTGTTATAATGACTCCTCTCCTGTGAATTACGATCGCGAGCGCTCATACCGAGACGTCGCGGCCTTAGCTTCTAACCAACCGCGGAAATCTCCACAAAGTCACTTAACGGACCGTGTGTCACCCCCACGTACTGAATGGCACCGTGTTCGTACCCCGCCACCTCGTGACTCCCGTAGAGCATCACCTCCCCGTTCGGGCGGGCGATCCCCACCTGCACCCAACGGTAACCGTACTTAT
This sequence comes from Pyrausta nigrata, assembly GCA_949316185.1. Classification (NCBI taxonomy): domain Eukaryota; kingdom Metazoa; phylum Arthropoda; class Insecta; order Lepidoptera; family Crambidae; genus Pyrausta; species Pyrausta nigrata. The sequence continues at coordinate 7,296,015 of OX438964.1, read as the reverse complement.
AATGCCCCTCTAGGTCAAAGAACCCAGGATGAACGTGCATTTCATCATAAGTAAAATGAGGCCCCACAATTCTGGCTAGATAGCCCCCCTTCCATATCCGCTTTTACATCTACCTCGCAATTCTCTCGTTCTTTTACCTACGGCCTTGATTCGTGTTAAAACCTCGTCTGGATATTATGTGGAAGCGCGTGCCTTATGTGACACTGGTGCTCAGGGCTGCCTTCTTACTACTGAGCTTGTTGTTGACCACATGAACTTACTAATGATAGGTCATTCCTTCTCCAGTTCCTGTTCGTGGAATAGGTAATGTTCAAGCAATTAATTCCCCGGGCATTGTGTCCTTTTCATTTAAGCCAGTTAATTCTGTCTTTCCAGAAATCTCCACCAGTGCAATAGTTGTTGATGTGATTGCTGGTACCCTACCAGAGGTAGACTTACCTAAAAGTGTAATTACCTGTACTAAGCACCTCCCTCTTGCTGACCCTTTATTTTACAAACTTGGTACTATAAGTGTACTTCTTGAAGCTGACGTCATTGGTCGCCTTTTAAGGTCCGAGTTGTTTGTGTCCCCTGATGGCCTTACTGCTATCTCGACGATATTTGGTTATGTCCTGTGTGGTCCTGTTTATGGAAGATTTACTGATTTGGAACCCCCCATGACTGGAGTCTCGCTGTGCCAAATAGTTGAAAAATTCTGGAAAATCGAAGAGGCCCCCCAATCTCCAGTTGCGAACCCCTTGGATATAGAGTGTGAAACCTTTTTTAAAGCAACTACCACTCATGAAAGCGATGGTCGATTTATGGTTAGACTCCCTTTTCTTCATGATCGTCCACCTCTCGGTGATTCTAAAACCAATGCCTTACGGCGATTCCATAATCTTGAGAAGCGTTTGCAAGCCAATCCTAATTTTCGAGAGAAATATATTTCCTTTATGCGTGAGTACCTTGACCTAAACCATATGTCCCTTTCTTCTCATATTATATGACTCGACCCGGGAACATTATTTTATCCCTCATCACGGATTTTAAGTCCGGATAGTAAAATCGTGTTGTGTTGGTTAAAAACCACTCCTCACCTCCTTCAGACTTTTGAGGCTAATCGTGTCTCCCAGATTAATAATAGTCCTACATCTAGTGAATGGAGGCACGTCCCAGGCTACATGAACCCTAGTGACTGTGCATCGAGAGGTATGTCAGTCACCCGACTGATCGACCACTCCCTTTGGTTTTCACCTTTGTGGTTGACGCAGTCTCCTGACAACTGGCCCGGTATTTCGGAACCTAACCCAAGTAGTGATCTTCCTGGACTACGTTGTTTAGTAGTCTCTGCCGATGTTCCTACCCCGGATCCCTCATTCTTATTAGAGCGGTATAGTTCTTTCAACAAGCTAATAAACGTGACTTGTTACCTAAGGCGGTTTTTATTTCCTAAATCTTACTCGTCCTACCTGAGCCCTGAGGAACGGAGAGATTCCCTTTTGTTTTTAGTGAAAATTTTTCAATTTACCTCCTTTTCTGATGAACTTGATCGCTTACGGCGTGGCGATCCTATCACTAACTCCCTGAGAAAATTGAATTTATTTCTGGATGACGGAGACCTAATTCGAGTTGGAGGCCGATTACGAAACTCCGATCTATCCTTTGATGCGCGCCATCCCCTTCTTCTACCTAAGAATGGTAATTTCGTGAACATCCTTATTTCACATTACCATCGCGAGAATGCTCATGCAGGTGTTAATGCAATTCTTGCCATGTTAAATAGAGAGTTTTGGATCTTGTCGGCACGCAGAGCTATTCAGCATGTGATTTTTAAATGCCTTCCCTGTTATCGTCTCAAGGCGGCTGTATCTCAACCCTTCATGGGTGACCTACCTAAAGACCGCGTCACGGCTGCTAGACCGTTTGACGGTGTAGGTACCGATTTTGCAGGACCCTTTTTTACCAAAGTCCAGGCCTACAGGAACAAAAGGTTAGTGAAAAGTTACCTGTGTGTATTTGTCTGCCTTTCTACTAAAGCCGTTCCTTGAGGAACCTTGAGGTTGTGTCGGACCTAACTACTGAAGCTTTTATTGCGGCCTTTTCCCGATTCGTGTCGCGTCGTGGTGTACCTCGTCTAATCCGATTGCGGTCGAAATTACATCGGTGCCAACAATTACCTGAAAGAGTTAGAGTGTTTCCTGTCTCAAAACCAGGCGGCTATTGGTTCTGAGCTTTCAAAGCGGAACATATACTGGGTTTTCGATCCTCCTGTTTGCCCTCATTGGGGAGGTCTTTTTGAAGCTGCGGTTAAATCGGCGAAATCGCACCTAAAACGAGTAGTAGGCGATACCCCCCTTACGTTTGAAGAGCTGACCACTGTTTTTGCTAAAATTGAAGCAGTTTTAAATTCACGCCCATTGTGCCCACTTTCTCCGGACCCTAATGATGTCGAAGTGTTAACTCCCGGCCATTTCTTAATTGGACAACCCTTAACTGCACTTCCGGAGTACCCTTATAAAGACGTAAAATTACATCGCCTTACACGGTTTCAGCTAATCCAACAAATTACCCAGCACTTTTGGTCTCGCTGGCATTTAGAATACTTAAATACATTACAAATTAGAAATAAATGGACCTCTCCTTGTAATCCTCCTAAAGTGGGTGAGCTAGTACTCATAAAGGATGACAACCTTCCCCCTTTACAGTGGCGTCGTGGACGCATTATTAATTTATACCCTGGCCAAGACCAAGTTGTTCGTGTGGTAGATGTTAAAACTCCTACTAGTAGCCTAAAGCGATCTTTGACGAAATTAGTTCGTCTTCCTGTCCAGTGAACTTCCTTTCCCTTGGCTTCCTAACCTTCTCGTAAACACTTGACGTGTTGAGGGCGGGCGATATGTTTACTACAATATTTTGATTTGTTTGTGTACCCTATTGATACTACGCCGCGCACACTCACACGCATACCTGCCTTATTTTTATTTGTTTAAAACGTACCGTGAGAACCCCGAAGATCGAGTCGACATCGAGACGTTCCCTATGACACATGTACTAGACTGACCAGAGTGCTTTCGCCGCGTGTGTATCCTGTGAAGCTCCTTACAGACATTTCGAGTGATTGTGGCCTGTGAAGTGATACCTGACTGATTTTCCACCTATCATTGTCGCCCTCCACGTGTAATCTACTGCCAAAACTCTCAAACACCCTGTATCTGTTAGTCGTTCTTATATTTGTATCTGTGTCACTTATGTATGTACGGGAGAAATCAAGCGTTGTCGCGGGTTAACTCCAACCAGCGCCATCTGCCGGCGAGGAGTGGAACTATATGTTTTAATTCTACAATAGTAAGTAAGTAACTGGACGACCGAACTTTTTTCGGTTACTACTAATTAACAAAAACAAGTTTTATTATTCGTGTCTTATTTAAAAATAAGAACAAGGTATAAATAAACTTCAAATCAGTAATACAAAAGAAAAAAAAAATTTCGTCACCGAGCGAGATTCGAACCCACGTCTACTACATTTCTTCAGTCCTACGTCTTATGCACTTCTACACGACGCTCATGCTTGCCGGTGCGAAATTAGCGATCATTTTCTGCGTCGAACAATGCTAAAGAAGAACGCAATAAGACTCAAAAGCACGCGTTTTCCCAAACATAAGACTAATCTAGATCGATATTTTAACCCCGAATCCATACATACCAAATTTCAGTGAAATCGTAAGAGTCGTTTCTTTTCCTTCGTAAATCCACACTAATATTATAAATGCGGAAGTGTGTCTGTCTGTCTGTTACCTCTTGACGCTTAAACCACTGAACCGATTGAGATGAAATTCGGTATGGAGGCAGTTCAAGACCCTGGAAAGGACATAGGCTACATTTTGGGGTGAAATGGGGGATAAAAGTTTATATGGAAAATCCAACTCTTGCGGGCGAAGTCGCGGGGAACGTTTGGCGCTAGAATACTTGGCGCATGTACGGCTGAAGCGCCAGCAGGCACACACAGACATCCTATATGAGCAGTGACGTTCTATACCATCACAACACATCAACTTTGTGTATGTACGACACGTTCTGGAGAAATCAAGAGTTGCCACGAGTTAACTACAACCAGCGCCATCTATTAGCGAGGAGTCGAACTATGTTTTAATACTAGTAGCGTATTTTACCTGTTGCGCGTTCCGCTTGGTGTGCGGTGGCTGCAGCGCCAGCAGGTAGGCGTGCAACGCGTTAAGGCCACTTCCACGCACGCACGAAACCGGGAACACGCATACGCGCTCCATCGACGACCTGGGTTCAATAGGTAATGATATTTATCATTATACAGGGTATCCCGTTAATGAAGGATATTCCTTAAGATATGCTCTACATGACAAAATAATCAAGTAACAGTGTTGCCAGTTTTGAAATTTTGGGTTTAAGTTATTATTATTTTTAAAAGTAAGTACTTTTTAAGTAAAAAGATAGTAGTGACTGCCTCCTTGGTCTAGTGGCCAGCACGCTGGGTACTATCCACGAGGTCCCGGGTTCGAATCCCGGGTCGGGCCGAGAGTGTTTGGGTTTTTCTGTCTTGAAATTACTCAGACACCGCTCCGGAGTCAGAAAGTTGGTGGTGTTAACGCCCCTTGCCTCGGAAAGCACGTTAAGCCGTTGGTCCTGCGCCTGATCTCTCTACGGTCACCTCACCGAATTATGAGAGTGAAGGAACAGAGAGTGCACCTGTGTGTTGTGCACACACTTGTGCACTATAATATGTCCTGCGCAGTTGGCTAATTTCTATTGAGATAGGCCGCCGTAGTCGAAACTCGGCTAGGAGGACTAAACACTAAGTATTGATTTTGGTGTTTGGAATATTTCACAGTATTAAAATAGTAACAGACTTTCGAAAAGTCATTAATTTTAGGAGTAGCCATACAACAATTAATAATTTATATCTCGAAAATGGTAACACTTTTACTTGAACATTTTTTTGGCTCTACCGTCGACTATGACTACGCCTCGTCTAAATTTCTAAACTAAACAAAAACTACTAACTACATGAAGTCTCGTATTATCATGGGGCTAGATTTCAATGTCCTGTCTAAAATTAAAGAAGATTGGCATAAATCGACCCAATAGATAGAAACACCGTACTAATAGAGACACATGACTTTTGTATGATTTGCTGGTAAATTAAAAAGCAGGAAATTACAATTCATAATATTTTCAGAATGTACAAATTATTAACAACTAAACGTCTTTAAGGATGCAAAAACAAAACGAACGACGTGAACTTTGACGTGTCAGTCAAACACGAAGTATATGTTTTATAATAAACGTCAATGTTGACCGGATCATACATTGTTTAAATGTCAGTCCGACATAATGCACCAAATAAAATGTCGTTCAATGTCAGTTATATAATTTTTTTCTCTATAAAGTTTTAGGCTTTTCACCCAAGACTTAAGACATGCCAGCATTTGGGGCTGAGCATCAAAGAACTTTGCCGTTCTTCTTTAAATACAGTCTCACTCGTGTCACTTGACATTTTTTGTTCATCTATGTGTCCTCTATCCATACAAATCACTTACATTGTACGCCGCGATTTCGAAAAAAAAAACAAAATGGCGGCGGGGTATGATATGTCATGACATTATATAAACCAGCCGTGTGTGTAGACACACTAATATTATAAAGGGGAAAGATTTGATTGTTTGTTTGTATTGAATAGGCTCCAAAACTACTGGACTGATTCAAATGAAGAGAAGAGATAGTTTGAGACCCTGGGAAGGACATAGGCTACTTTTTGTCGCGATATAAAATCATCAGGGGGGTAAAATGGGGGAAGAAAGTTTGTATGGAACATCCGACTTTTGGCGCGGGCGAAGTCGCGGAGAACTGCTAAGTTAATAATAATAATAATAATCATAGTCAACTCACTCTTCCTCCTTCTGTTTGGGCGTCGTTTCTTCGTCGTCACCGTTGTCAATGGTGTCCAGTATCAAGTTCTGCGGCGCCACGCAGTTCCGCGCCAAGTTCTCATCAGTTATCAGTAGGGGTTTCTGCCAACAACATAGTTACGGGCCGTCAAAGGGAGTGTTTACTACAATATTTTGATTTGTTTGTGTACCCTATTGATACTGCGCCGCGCGCACTCGCCCGCGTACTTGCCTAGTTTTTTTTTGTTTAAAACGTACCGTGAGAACCCCGGAGCCCCCAGTCGACACCGAGACGTTACCTATGACACATGTAATAGACCGACCAGAGCGCTTTCGCCGCGTGTGTATCCTGTGAAGCTCCTTACAGACATTTGGAGTGATTGTGGCCTGTGAAGTGTGTGAAGTGAACCCCCTGATGTGGCAAGTACCTGGCTATAAGCGCCGACTATAACAATTTTCCACCTGTCATTGTCGCCCTCCACGTGTAATCCACTGCCTAAACTCTCAAACAGGGAGTTATAGTCTGAATAATCAAAAAGGCTAAATTTGACAGCTCAGAGTTATCACAAAACGTAGCAGCGTGTGCGGAGGGAGTCTATAGACAACATATACAACAATGAAAATAAAATAATTTTAAAATAAGAAAAAATAAATATATAGCGCTGACTTGTGTAATGCGACACATTAAAAATAATAATAAATAAATAAAAAATCATTTATTTCTATAACATTTGTTACAAAATGTGGCCGAGTCTACCCAGTAAGTTGTCTAAGACACTTGTATTGGGTATGACTCGCAACTTCCCTTACGACTATCTTAGATTATAGATAAATTTAACTGGTAGGTAGGTAAATAAGCAACCATTTAATAACTAGTTAATAGTGCAATGTGTGTGTGTGTGTGTGTGTGTGTGTATGTGTGTGAGTGTGTGTGTGTGTGATCTTGTATGTATGTATGTGTAAGCTTGTGCGTTTATGTGCGCACATGGGTGAATGTGCTTTTAGGTATTTGTAAGGAGTACCTGTATGCCCTACGGATTATGTTCCTTGGGATCAGAGCTGAGAGTCTACATACAGATCCTTTTTTAATTTGTACCAAGTTAACTAACTCTTACTAGAAGACCCTCTACTTCATCGTAGCAACGTGAACCTAACCATGAGATAAGGATTCTCTTGCAAGTGTACGTCAACATTGGGTATATTCCTAATATACTATTAATTTTATTGTAGACATAAGCGGATATTTTAGTTTATATTTCCTAGTCCCCTTTGACAACATTTAAGGGGACTTGTAAAATTGGACAACATCACAAGCATTACTCAGATCTCAAAGTAAGTAGTTAAAGTACTTGTGTTATGGAAATTAGAAACAATGGTAGCACAACAACATGGAGACCCGAGACAATATATAAAATGTGGATTTCTAGGTATATTGACTCGACCGGTGATCGAAACTAGGATCTCAGAGATGGCAACACCTTGATAACCGGTGTGCGAGCCACTAGACCACGGAGGTCGTCAATAATGCATATACACTGTCGCTACAACTTAAATGTTATCATCTGTCACTAACCAGTAAGAAATTACTAATAAATGACAGTTTTAGTGACAATGGGGGACCTGAAAAGGTCCCGCGGCGGTCAGTTTTACCTAATATAGGTGTGGTGGATCTTGGGTTTACCTAGATAACTATGATGATGAGTACCAGGCTTTAAGAATATTTGAGGAAGTGCTAACGCAAGGTGCCAACCTAGATTTTAAATTTTTAGTCTATCTATCAAACCTTACCTTGTTGTGAGGCAGCAGCAAGTCCCTCAGCCGGCTCAGTACCGGCTGGACGCCCGCGGCGGCTATGTCGCACTTGGATATGACGGCGAAGAACGGCAGGTCCAGCGCTAGGAGTATTTTTAGCATGGATGCTCTTCGGTTATGCGAGTGATCCTACCACTACGCGACATATGCGAGCCTGGTACTTTTCACTAATAGATGTGGTCGTGTAGAAAGTCTAACCTAAACTTATCAATAAATGACAGTTTTAGCGCCAATGGGGGACTTAAAAAGGTCTCGCGGCTATAAGTGTCACCCAATATAGGTGTATCAGGTTTATCTACATAACCATGATGAGTACCAGGCTTCAAGATTTGAGGAGGTGATTACGCAAGGTGCCAACCTAGATTTTAATTTTCGGTCCGTCTACCTAGATTGCCATGACGATGATGATGGTTACCTTGTTGTGAGGCAGCAGCAAGTCCCCCAGCCGGCTCAGTACCGGCTGGACGCCCGCGGCGGCGATGTCGCACTTGGATATGACTGCGAAGAACGGCAGGTCCAGCGCTAGGAGTAAGCCTAGATGCTCTTCCGTTATGCGAGTGATTCCCGCTGTGGCTGAGATCTAGAACAAATGCAAAGTAGGTAATATTTAGAGTACTATAGCCAAACGGCAAAAACCGAACCATTTCCCCATTAAAACAAAAACTAAACTAAATATTAGCCCACAAATCAAACATTTAAAAAAACAGAACACCCGAGTGCAAAAATTATAATATTTTTGAAATATTATTATTAGTTATCAGGCAGGCAGTTGAGACAACTGATAGCTGCCTGTATCCAGTTCTTTACATTAGGTTAAGCGAGTTTAGATGAGTGTCAAGTCGGTTTTTGAATTGATTGATAATTTGGGCAGAGATCTCATATTCTGGAAGCCCATTCCATGCTTTGACTACTCTATTGCTCAAAAAATGCTTGTGAGGGTTACATTTTGAGATGTCGGTACAGAGTCTGAGATGGTGACTTCTTAGATGGTCATTTTTATAATAATATAGTAATTTAGTAGTCGTTAAATAATCTTTTCATTGGCTTTCAATTGATACCCGTATTACTATGGTACAAAAAAAACCCCAGCCTTTGCGGGCGAAAACTAAATATTAACCGACCAATCAGAAAAGCGTCTCATGTCTGTCCGTCCGTATGTCACAAACACTATTCGGAAAATGTCAGGATTTCAAAGTTAAAACTTGGTAGGTAGATGTATTCTGAACTGCTTTACGTTTTTAACCCCCGACGCAAGAAGTGGGATGTTATAAGTATAACGGGTCTGTCTGTGTATCTGTCTGTGGTATCGTAGCTCCCAAACGGATGAACCGATTTCCGTTTAGTTTTTTTTGCTGTCATAGATAATAGGGAAGATGACAGTAACCAAAAACCTTTAAAATAATGTGTCTATCTAGTAAAATATAGTATTTAGATTATGGTAAAAATCTTATTTTTATTTTTAAGATGATTTTATTAGTTTATTTTAGAAAATAAAATTGCAAAATACAGAAATCCGCCATGTTTTTTATAACACCATTCAGATTCGAGTTACGTCACACCTCAGTAAATACTGTCACTGTCACTGAATTATATTACGAATTTCAACTCTATCACTAACGTTTGAATATGTTTACTGAGGTGTGACGTCACAGCAGACGCCATGACACCCTGACCGCGTTTTGGCGCCAATTTATGAACATTTCATTTAAATTGCATTTTTTGAAATATTACCTTTGTTGATTCATAATAATATAATAATTATAAGTCAGCCTATTAGATCCCACTGCTGGGAAAAGGCCTCACCTCAACTATGAGGAGGAACGAGCCATACTTCACCACGCGGGCTCAGTGCGGATTGGTGGAGGGGTGTATGTAAGGCAAGTGACAAACCTTACTGTCAGAAGTTATCAAGCCGCCCTAGGGCCTCTGACTAGGCTTACCATCCAATCACGACCGCGCCGTGGGTTGCTTAACTTTTGGTATCACTACCAAAGCGCTGCCGCCACTGCGCCACAAGCACCTCACATATAATAATTTATTCATAATAATTCATAATGATTGCAAAAATAATATATTTTTTGGAAATTAAAGATACTTAAGAATATTTTTGAACACTTTTTAAAAATCTGTCATCTTGCCTATTTTATCCCGAGTGTCCTTAGCTATGTTTCATGAAAATCGGTCCAAGATGGCCGCCACCACAAAATGGCAGTTTTTTTTTCAAATCTCTCAATATGAGTATCAAATGAAAGGGGTTGACTAGTAGAATACTATAGATACACTATAACTTTCGTTGGAGTTTTTTTTTAATTTACAATTTATCGTTATTTATACAAAAAAAGTTAAGGGGAAGATTCTCAAACTCATGCGTGCGTGGGTACCATTTTTTCTCAAACTCAATCATTTCAAAGTTTCACTTCCAAAGTGTTTTTTTTTTTGTACTTTTATAGGAAATTAATTGCAATAATAATATAATAATATTTACCAGTAGCATGGCCCAATGAGGGCAATACCCCGACAGTCCGTGTAGAGTAGTGCGTTGGTACTTGCTGTGTCCCGCTAGGTCTAGGAAAGAGACAAGCTTAGCTGACCTCTCGCCGATACGCTCCGCCGTCATCAACTCTGAACAGCCATAGTTCACCACGTTACCCTGCAAACAACAAATGCTGTGGTTTTAAAACTTTTTGCGAAAACTTTTACAATATAATAAATTGTTTGGAATTGATACACGATCATGTCGGACTGCCGTCTCACCGAATTATGAGAGTGAAGGAACAGAGAGTGCACCTGTATATTGTGCACTAAAATATGTCCGCGCAGTTGGCTAATCTCTGTTGAGATAGGCCGCCGTAGTCGAAATCGGCTAGGAGGACATTATTATTATTATTACTACTCTAATAGAACAATATATGGGCTACGATGCTATTGACCGAATAGTTCTTACGCCTCCTTCCTGCGGTGGCCAGAGCGGGTTAGGTTAGACGTCAGCGGGAAGAGGAGTTACTTTGAAAATGGCGCTTCCTCGCTTCCCGTACGTCTTGCGGGTCTTGTCCTAGAGGTACAGGTTTCTCGTCTCACCTGAACATTGAACCCGAGTATCTCGTGGCTGAGCGACGAGGTCCTGCCACTCTTTACCTTGTGCAAGAGCGTCGGTGGCGCAGTGGCTAACGGGTTGCCTCTCATGCGGAGGTGCCGGTTCGATCCCACGTGCACGCCATGTACCAATGACTTTTACTGAGTTATGTACATTAGTTGTCTCACTAACCGATGCTCTTACGGTGAGGGAAAACATCGTGAGTAAACCTGCACATTCAAGCAAATGCATGTGTAACCATGATCCAAACTAGTCAGGTTCCGCTGTACAGGGTCACGGAGGTCAGATAGCAGTCGCTCCACTGTAATTACCTGATCTGCTACATCCTGGATCATGGTCAGCGGACCCTAGGCACTCGCCGACATAACGCTAGGAAGATGAGTTACTTTGAGAATCAATTAAACTGGCGTTTCCTCCCCCGCACGTCTTGCAGGGTGCTAGGAGGGTCGCGCTAGAACTTGTCAGTATACAGGTTTCCCGTCTCACCTGAGCATCGAACCCGAGTATCTCGTGGCTGAGCGACGAGGTCCTGCCACTCTTCACCTCGTGCAAGTGGCGGAACATGTTCAGACGAGCGCTGCCTCTTCCGTTGTCAAGCTCACCTGCGTGAACAAGTCATAACATGTTAATCGAAAGTTTTATACCCCGTCAAGAAGAGAAAGCTGGAGTATCTTGGACACATTATGCGAAACCCGAAATATGAACTTCTGCTATGAATCATACAGGGAAAGATACAAGGCAAGAACGTGTTGGACGTAGGAAGGTATCCTGGCTGATGAACCTACGCCAATGGTTTGGAAGGAGTACCCGATCATTGTTTAGAGCCGCGGTATCAAGGGTGCAAGTTGCTATGATGGTCGCCGAACTTCGACAGCAGTTGACACCTTAAGGAGAAGAAGAACAACTTATACGATGTTAATCGAAAGCATTGATTCTCAAAGTGGGGGGCGTGAATCCACAGGGCTCATCCATCACATTGATATATCTCACTAACCAACTCAAAAAATCACTCTTAAACTTTCGCGTTTCATTATTAGAACACATTAAAACGGGGATTAACGCGACGGATAGTAGGTAAAACATTATATACCTTTAATTTTTGCCTGACGTTTCGACCGGGTTGCACCGATCGTGGTCACAGGCAGACTGGCTGGAGAACTGCGATGTCTTCACTCCGTATGTGGGGTAGATTCATATTCTTCTACCCTCACATTATTAACAAAATTCGTACCGCCGCTGCACACTACGCTAACCGTGTCCCTATTCTGTAAACCGGCCGCCGCGTCCGTATTCCGGTGGTTACTCAACTGCGATCCAAAACAACTCAAAAAAGGAGGAAGTTGTATTTTCGACTGTATTGATGTTATTTTTTGTCATTCATGTCAATGAGTATATTTTTGTCTTAAATTCATTTGATTCCTACTAAATAAAAAACCGGCCAAGTGCGAGTCGAACTCGCGCACGAAGGGTTCCGTAGCATTATTCATTACTTATCTTAGTCACTTTAGAGAATTTATTCAAAGGATTTTGTATTTTATACAAAATTATCAAACACCCATGTTCAATTAATATTACTTTCATCATGATTTTTCAGATTTTTCAGGCCAGCAGTTAAAGCTTTAAGAGGTGGGGGGACGGCCTACTCAAATGGGAAAAATAAAATACAATTATTTTGCTTTAAACTTCCGCTAAGAGACGCTAGCGCAGGCACCAAAACCACACCAACCGCAACCGCGTTGAGTACCAGTTCAGTCGTTTTTCCCATCTAATAATGGATTTCCGCAAAGTAACGCCTGATTCTATTAATTATATTAAATACGAAATATGTATTAAACTAGAAACATCGATTCGTTTCAGAAATCCCAGTCATTTTAAAGACATACTCAACAATACCCCACACAATGGGATAGACTTAGACAACAAAAACATATCATCCCCACCAGGCCTGTGTATCTTCCCGCGTAAGTAGCAAAAACGTACCTACGCGCGGGCGCACCTACGTAGGGACTAAACAAGTTGGGTGTCGCTAGCCGGCAGCGAGGCTAAAACAGTTTGCGTTTCGCAAGCGAGAAGAGAAGTACGCGCCCGGTTTTTTTAACCATTTTTAGCGAAATGGAGAGAAAAAGAAAACGTGCAAGAAAATACTGTGCAGTGTTTAATTGTTTAAATGTTGATTTGGATCCTTTTTTTTTTTACGCTGCCTGCGGACACTGAGAGGTAAGGTCCTAGATACTTTAAAAGTGGTTTATTATGAAGTTGTGATTGGTGCATGGTTTAATAATATGAACAGAGTTTAAGAAAATTACTTGACTACCTTACCTAGTATAATTCTTTCATTAATTTATTAAAGTTAAAAGGATATCTGACGTTTGAGACTGACGATTGACTATTTTTGCCCTTGCTGGCAAAGTAGGTACCTACCAAAATAGAGAAATGTGTACCTTTTTACCTTACATCCTACAGATTTGAAATTTTGATTTCAATAATTCAGAATTTATTAAATTCAAAGACTTTCTGATAGCTATTTAGTTTACAGTTTCGTTTGTTGTATTTAGTTTGACCAAGAGCCAAACACATGAAGTTAACTGAACTGTTTAAATTAAATGTTATTGTTACTTAATTATTTTCAAAATATGAGGTACCTACTTATCTACCCTAGAAAAAAGAACAAACGTGTGCTAGTCTAGGAGCCGTAGCTTTTATTTACTCATTTTAAAAAGTGCTCATTTTTAAATGTAGTATGTTAAGTACATCGACGTGAAGAAAAATATCGACTCAGTGTCGCCTACATTAAAACTGAAGCAACAAAGTAAGCCTTTATCAGGCTGCGTATATACGCGACATTAAAATTCAATAACCGTCATTTTAAAGACTCAAAGAAAGAAATTAAGAAAATATGTTAAAGTTAAGCACTTATAGTTTAGTTTTTTTAGGCGTTTGAAGTTACTTTTTCATTAAATAAAAATGGGTTTGAAATACTAAATTGATTTTTTATTTCTTAATCAACACGATCAAAAAGTTACAAACATTTAAGATTAGCTGCTAGCTTTTAGCCTATACTGCGCGGCGCTAAGCTGTTGGCTGCACGTGCCGCGACGAGTACGAGTAAATTCTAGTGAGGAGCGATAGTACGTCACTGAATAGATTAAGTGTATTATGAATCATATTGGAGAGTAATAAGTATGAAATTATCTTGCAATGGATTTTTGTAGGTGTCTACACGAAAATGTGCTTGACTCTGAGGCGATCTAAATTACGCCATATTGTTGACGACATTGAGTAGACATTTCTTTGCTAAGTCGTACTTCTGTACGAAGTACTAGTATTCTGTGTCCCCACTTCACATGTAGGGGAGCTACCCTAAAAAAAATATTTCTAAAATTTTATTCTACCACTTTGTTGCCGTAATTAATAAACATAGACCTACAAAATAACAGCTTTCTAGTACTAACGGTCTCTTAGCAAAACAACTTGGACAGATAAACAGACAGACGGACATGACGAAACTATAATCACGTTATTCTAAAAACTTAATACCGGGTTTAAGACAGGACTAAGCTATTAGCTAGCCAATTCGAAAAGCGCTTCTCTATTAGGTTATGTCATTCATTCCTCTGTTGTCGGCTAATATTTGGACCCATTTTAAACCTGGTAATTTTTTTTTGTAACAATACCGTTAAGGGTTCCTTGTCAGGACTACGGAACCCTAAAAATTGGTCTAAAGTAGGTTATGGCACAGAATAAGTACTAGTATGTACTTCGTACAGAAGTATGACTTAGCAATTGTATTCAAAGAAATGTCTACTCAATGTCGTCAACAATATGGCGTAATTTAGTTCGCCTCAGAGTCAAGCACATTTTCGTGTAGACACCTACAAAAATCCATTGCAAGATAATTTCATACTTATTGCTCTGGAATATGATTCATAATACACTAAACCTATTCAGTGACGTAATATCACGCGACGCGATAGGGTTGACTGCTACGAGAAGCTACTAACGCCATCTAGCGCCTCTTTCTAGTACTTTATTCATTCTCGTCCAGCCAGCAACGTAGCCGCGCGGCCGCCGGTGAATAAAACGCGCGAGCGTGTCGCTGGCCGGTAGCGACACGCAACTTGTTTTAGCCCCTAAGTAAGGGTCGCCGCGCGTAGGTACGTTTTTGCTACCAACGCGGGGAGATACACAGGCCTGGTTATGGTTGAAAGTGTAATAGTAGGGGGATCGGGGTGTTGGTTTTACTTAAGTCCGTAAGGGGGTGTGCTAAAAAAAGTTTGAGTAACCCTGATCTAAAGGCTTCGGCTCACACTTATCTAAGTCTTAGTTTAAATTTAAGTTAAGTCTATCTCTTTCTCTGTCAAACAAACGACAAGAGACAGACTAAATTATAAGTCAGCCTATTAGATCCCACTGCTGGGAAAAGGCCTCACCTTAACTATGAGGAGGAACGAGCCATACTTCACCACGCGGGCTCAGTGCGGATTGGTGGAGGGGTGGCTGTAAGGCAAGTGACAAACCTTACTGTCAGAAGTTATCAAGCCGCCCTAGGGCCTCTGACTAGGCTTAACGACCAATACCACAGATATTAGCCGGGACCAACTGCTTAACGTGCCTTCCGAAGCACGGAGATGCTTGTCATGGACGTCACTTAAATGGTCGGAATGGTCACCCATCCAATCACGACCGCGCCGTGGGTTGCTTAACTTTTGGTATCACTACCAAAGCGCTGCCGCCACTGCGCCACAAGCACCTCTACAGACTAAATTAGAAACGTCAAATTAAGTGATGCGATTTCTTACGTATTATAACAAGTTTTTGCGTGTTTTCGCTTTAGTTAACTTTAGTCGTCATCGAATGACATCCCTACTAAATTATCTATGGATTCTCTAACTTCCTTAGCTACGGACAGCTGTTTAGTCTCGTAAAGTCTAGTTACGTCGCGATATAAAATCATCAGGGGAGTGAAATGGGGGATGAAAGTTTGAACGGGAAATCTGGCATTTGCCAGCAGACAAAGTCGCGGAAACCCGCTATTAGTAAAATAAACGTAGCGTTGGTGGAACTCACCCTGCGTCAATACGCCGACGAGGGTAGATTTGCCGGCCTCGTTCGCGCCCATCACAGCTACCCTCAACTCGACACTCTGTTGCGTGTCCGCTAGCTGTAACAAAAATATATATTTAACAACTTTATTTTAATAGGTACTATTTTAACATGAACATGACCCTTGTCCTACTTATTATTGCTATGTTGCTATGTTGCTTATGTAGGTTGCTATGTAGGGCGGCTTGATAACATTTGACAGTAAGGTTTGTCACTTAGCTTACAGACACCCCTCCACCAATCCGCCCTGAGCCCGCGTGGTGGTACTCCACCTCTGCCTCGTAGCTCTTCATAGTTGAGGTGAGGCCTTAGCCAAGCAGTGGGATCTATATATTTTACTTAGGTAGTGAAAACCCTGACAAGTAAAGTAGGCACTACAATGTGACTGGGTTATTTCCAGTGTCATTTTGGCGAAAACCGTGCATTGAGTGTAGGCCTTCAACAGCCCTTATTTTTATTTGTTTATTTATTAATCTTTATTAGGGAAACAAACAGCCGTTATAGTACGTGCCAGATAAACGTGCATAAAAGGTCGTTCACCTTGACAGCTAAAACCTTGTGACACGTATCATTTGTCTTTCTAACTAGCAGTTATTATGACTTTTGATTTTTGGGTTTAAGGTCGACCCGTACCGAGGTTCATTTGTTAGACAGATTCGTATCGCTACGGCTTATAGTTAGGGTCGCCGCGCTTCGCATACTGGCGTGCAGTGGTACACGGGTGACGATCTGCAGGGGTGACGGGGCAATGACTTTTTATGCACCGTTAAATGGCACGGACGGTTTACAGATAATGTTTAGTGCTGAACCCTAACAAGTTCCCACAAGTGGTTTATTCATAATGTTGACGAGATACAAACACAAATAGACAAGGGACACAATATGTATACCTATAAACTTATGCACAGTACAGGTAGGATAGGTCATAACAATTATATATAGGGGTTGCGCATTATTTCCAGTGTCAATTTGAAATGCCATGTTAGGAACACCCTATTGTGGATTGTTTGTAGGGACAATCTGAAACGTCTTATGTTGTCTCCTTTCATCTGGCGTGGAAATTTTAGGAGATCCTGTATTAACAAGTACATTATAACTAACATAAATGTATGGCTGAAAATAAATGAATTTGTTGTTTACGTTTACGCGAATTGTTGAACTCATTAAAACACAATTTTACGAATTACTTTGCGATTTATTAATATTTTATTGAAAACCTGACGTTTCGAACACTTTACAGCGTTCGTGGTGACAGGTAGACTCCGCGAAGCAATCCGTAAAATTGTGTTTCAATAAATGAATTTTATTATTACTTTATTTATTACGAATTGTTGGTAGAGTGAGTGGCAACTCTGACAATTTGAAAGGTCTATGGCTAATCTATCTCTAACCTGGGGCCTAATTCTCACGCCTTCGATATTATATCACATAATATATTTATCGAAAAAACATGGCGGATATCACAAAATGTGATAAATATTGGACATTTTCATACTTAGAGAATACGCAACTTAATAAATTTGTGATATCTGCCATGTTTTTTCGATAAATATCGTATGTGATATAATATCGAAGGCGCGTGAATCGGGCCCCTGGGGCCTAATTCTTACGCCTTCGATATTATATCACATACGATATTTGTCGAAAAAACATGGCGGATATCACCAAATGTGATAAATATCCGCCATTTTCACACTTCGAGAATACATAACATCAACATTTTATGATATCCGCCATGTTTTTTCGATAAATATCGTATGTGATATAATATCGAAGGCGCGAGAATTGGGCCCCTGGCGTGACATTTAAGCGACACCCTATATGTATTGCACCAAATACTAACCTTCCTGATGTAGACCTCGGCGACCATCCTCGGCGTCAACGTCGCGTCGAGCGTCGCCGCCATCCGCCGCTGAGAGTGTAGCGTAGCGACCTACCCTACCTGGCGGGGTAGACTGACACTAGCTACCTAGCAACAGACAGCGTGCACACTGCACAGGGGTGTCACACACGCACCTTCCTGATGTAGACCTCGGCGACGGCCCTGTGCGGCGCCACGCGTCGCGCGGTGACGTGCGTCAACGTCGCGTCGAGCGTCGCCGCCATCCGCCGCAGAGAGTGTAGCGACGCGCGCAACCCCCGCGCCCGCAACCCCCGCAACGCGCCGCAGTCGCGCACCCCTAGCACGTACACTGCGCTACCACCGCCGGAGCGTAGACGCCATTTTAACTGAAATTGTTCAATTTTTTTTCATTTTAGCTGAAATTATTCATTAGGGTGCATTTCCACTGAAAAGAAGCGAAGCAGTAATTATTACTGTTAATTTGTTTGTTGCATTTTTATTCTTTCATTGTAGATTGTTTACTAAATATCTTTTAAAAATCTAGCTAACACTGCATCGCTTACGATTCGTTGGAAATATACCCTGCAATTAAACTTAATGAATACCTAATAAATGCTGCATCAAAAATGCAGTATTTCGTCACAGAAATTTCCCTATTAACAGGTTTCATAATGCCATAGTGGCACTAAGTACTTGTGGCCGAGTCTATTCTTTTCTTTCGCTGAGCTAGTGCTGTTCATAATTTGAAACAATTTATGCATGAAATGCAGGAAGAGGGGTTGGTTTAGTGAAGTGAGAGATTGGTTTAGTTAGTGTAGCAACGCGCGTAACCCCCGCAACGCGCCGCAGTCGCGCACCCCTAGCACGTACACCGCGCTACCCCCCCCGGAGCGAAGACGCCATTTTAGCTGAAATTGTTCAAAATGATGAGGAACGTTAAAGAGTTATCCAATGATGGTTTTTTTATTCGTCAATGTTTCTAACCAGAATAAATTAAATATTATATGAAAGAGTTCACAAAAGGCCTCAGATTTATAGAAAAATTGAAATTAATTTTACTGTTTGTCTGTACATCAACCGCATCTTCGGCTATAACAATTAACGCGTGAAAAAACAGAACTGTCAAAAAAACCGCAAACGAATGAATGATTGAGTGAAGAATCAAAAAAAGAAAACAAAAAATATTTTAATCAATCACCCATTCTGAGTAGGCCAAGGATTGACCCTAAACAGCCAGAAAATACAAGTAAGTGATCAATGGATGATGCCACATTACAAAAAAAAATTTTCTCAAAAATGGAAGTGTCTAAAATTTTGATTTCTTTGGTTACGTGTTTCATGTTTTTGTAGCTTAAAGATAAATAATAGTTTATTGGTGGTTGGTGATATATTGGAATAAAAAACCAGCCCTTCATACAAAAAGTGGACAAGTCCTTTGAAAAACTAAAATACCCGACTGCGTTTCTGTTTAAATTGGAATTGTAAAAGCCCTAAAACAAGAAAGTGGTCGTACCACAGAATAAGAACTAGTACTACGTACAGAAGTTTGACTTTGCAATGGTATGCAAAGAAATGTCTATTCAATGTCATGAACGATATGGTGTTATTTAGTTCACCTCAGAGTCAAGCATATATTCGTTTAGCCACCTAACGAAATCCATTGCAAGATTCCAGAGTTATAAGAATGAAATTTCATTCTTATAACTCTGGAATGTGATTCATAAAACACTAAACTTATTCAATGACGTCTTTAATTCACGCGTACTAATAGGTTGTTTTATAACAATTTAGTTATAATTAAGACGTTTTTTGCATTAAATTGTATATTTAACATTCCGAAAGCAAGTTACTCTTTTGCTTAAACTGTACGAGTAAGAAAATAGTTATTGAGTTATTATTAAGTATTAGTAAAAAAATATACCATATCAAATTAAAAGAAAAAATTAAATAACAAAATTAAAGTTTATATTGTAATGTGTAAAGTAATTTAAGTTTTCTTTCTTCTAATTTTACTTCGCATGTTATGTTTACCTATAAGTAACTGTGCATTTAATTTACAACCAATTTAATGTTTTAAAAAGAAGATTTCATGTAACAGTTGTTGGTATTCGAATAAATAAAAAAATAAATAAAAAAATACTAAAATTTGAAACTGACTAATATTTAACGTAAATACTTCTCCTACATGTCTGTACACATAATATTACAATATTTTTTGTTTTATGTTTCAAGATTTCGACGCAAATTTTTATAAAACTTACATAAATAACGCCATCTATTTATTTGTTATTTATTTATTTTCTTTATTGCACAAACAAAGTAGTACAAATAGCGGACTTAATGCCTTAAGGCATTCTCCACCAGCATCTATCAACATAAAATAAAACTAAAATTTTGAGTTGGCAGAAGATCCCTTATTTAATTAAATTGCTCAAACAAAAATTGATCAACCGTATCAGCCGGTGGGAAATCAGATGTACAGTCCCGAGCAATGAAACGTATACAAATAAGTTTTTGTGCCATTGCAATAAGGTCTCAAATCGAATGCAGATAATAATAATAACAAATTGTTTCAACAATACCTAGCCCCAAACTAAGCGTGAGCTTGTGCTATGGTGACTAGGATAAAGGATAGACATATATAATACTTATATACATTTGACGACCGTCTTGGTGTAGTGGTTCGCGCCACGGACTTCTAAACCAGGCGGTTGCGGGTTCGAATCCCGCAAGAGGCAAATGTTTGTGTGATGAGCACGAGCATTTGTACCTAAGTCATGGGTGTTTATAAAAGTATTTAAGTATGTCTATCCGTTATCCTAGTCACCATAGCACAAGCTCACGCTTAGTATGAGGCTAGGTAATTGGTGTGTTTGTTGGAACAATTTATTTATTATTATTTATTTATAAACATCCATGACTTAGGTACAAATGCTCGTGCTCATCACACAAACATTTGCCCCTTGCGGGATTCGAACCCGCAACCGCCTGGTTTAGAAATCCGGGGCGCGAACCACCACACAAAGACGGTCACCGGTCGATGGTCGGATGTACACTCACCTGCGTAACTAGGTGCTGGAAGCGCCTCTCGCAGGGCGCGACCAGCTGAAGTTTGTACTCCACATTTCCGAACCGAGGCTCTGGTGGTAAACTGCCGTATACCTCTTCGCTGGAGTCGTCCGGTTCGGAGGATCTGATAATAAGTGATGCCTAATTATTTATAAACCAGCCAAGTGTGATTCGGACTCACGCACGTAGGGTTCCGTACCATTAAAATACGAAAAAAAATATTTGTATGCCCCCCCCCCACCCCTTAAATATTATTATTATTTTAATTTAATTATTTTTTTGTAAAGTGAATATGCATATTATTATTCTGAGAACCTTTCAAGCGTCTACCTGTTGCCATTATTAATATCGAGCAAAAACTGGCAAAAAAAAAACATGTTTGTTGTATGGGAGCCCCCCTTAAATATTTATTATTTTCTGTATTTGTTGTTATAGCGGCAACAGAATTACATCATCTGTGGAAATTTCAACTGTCTAGCTATCAAAGTTCATGGATACAGCCTGGTGACAGACAGCGGAGGCTTAGTAATAGGGTCCCGTTTTTTTCTTTTGGGTACCCCTAAAAAAATATTATGCTGTCAGGCTGCATAATATATTTTTTACAAAAATACGCCTCAAAATCTTACTAAAAGTTATATTATATTTTAGAAATGGTCTGTTCAGTAGTTTTTATGATACCAATATTGTTATCTTTACCCTGTTTTATATTACCCATCCCCCCTTTTTAACCCCCGACGCAATAAGTGGGGTGTTTTGAGTTTAACGGGTCTATCTGTGTATCTGTCTGTAGTATCGTAGCTCCCAAACGGATGAACCGATTTTCGTTTGGTTTTTTCGTGTCATAGATAATTTTATCCCTAGTGTTCTTAACCATGTTTTATGAAAATCGGTCAAAGATGGCCGCCGCCACAAAATGGCGGATGACTTTTTTTACAACTCCCTCAATATGGGTATCAAATGAAAGGGCTTGATTAGTAGAATACTATACTATATGAAAAAAAATAAATCCAAGATGGCCGCTACTACAAAGTGGCAAATATATTAGTTTTTAGACCTTATTTTTTGTGCCGGGGGTTTTCAAATTTTTTAATTTTACTTTTTTCAAATGTTATTTTCACTAGCTTTGCGGTAACATATTTAAAATAATGTAAACAGTTTGTCGCTAGCCACCGGTGGCGGTGGTCGGTGGCCCATCTGCGCGGAGCCTTAGCTTTATTTTTGGGGTTCCGTAGTCCGACAAGGAACCCTTATAAGATCCTTCAGTCTGTCCGTTCCGTCCGTCCTAGTCTGTCACAGCAGAATATCTTCTACGTTTATGGACTGATTTGCACGTAACTTGGTTCGAGGATACTTCACATATAGATCTCATTTTTAAAAATAAAACAGGCGCGGAAACTCTTATTTAAAATTGTTTCGGGTATCCTGTGATGAATACTTTTGAAATTATAAATAAAATAAATATATATACTTTTTTCCAAAAGAACAGTATAAACTTAAAGACTTTTTTGCCTATACTGTCTAATGTTGTAAGTTAATGGTACGGAACCATTTGTGCTCGAGTCCGACTCGCACTTGACCGGTTTTTTCTTATAACTTCAAGGGGCCGCATACATAAATGTTCAAATGTTGAAATCAACTTGGTAGCTCCACACACTCCTGAGAACGGTCTTGGTTGCCAGACTGACGGACTTGGTGTCCAATACATGGACAAAATCCCGATGCAAAAACAGGGGTGTTTTAAGATTCATGTGTCTGTGTATCCGTCGGTGGCATCGTTACTGAAACCTCCTAAACAAGCGGATTGATTTCGATGCGGTTTACTTTATCTGAAAGCTGTTTTTCTAGCCGTGGTACTTAGACAAGTTTATTCAATCGGTTCAGCCGGTTCAAGGCCAACTCTTTTGTTAGCCGCAAAATTGGATGGCATACAACTATCCATACTAATATTATAAATAAATGCGAAAGTGTGTCTGTCTGTTACCTCTTGACGCGTAAACCACTGAACCGATTAAGATGAAATTTGTTATGGAGACAGTTCGATACCCTGGAAAGGACATAGGCTACATTTTGTCGCGATATAAAAACATTGGGGTGTGAAATGGGGGATGAAAGTTTATATTGAAAATCCAATTCTTGCGGGCGAAGTCGCGGGCAACCACTAGTAGGTTATAAAAATCCATAAATGAGAAGCAACTTACGTATCATCAAAGGAGTCTTCCAAATCGTCAGAACTATAAAAGAAATCATTCTCCAACTCCTCCGTATTAAAGTCGCCGGCCAAGTACATATCATCCTTCAACCCCACCTTCTCTAGTTTGTCTATCACTTTGTACACTGTCTTGTCATAATCATCTTCTTTGATATTGCTTTTATCGTTGAGATCATTGACATTTTTCCCAACATTCTCGTCACAGACCTTGGCCACTGATGATTGGTTGTTCCAAGTGGTGAAATCTTGGTTGTCGGACCAAGCCTGGGTCATGGGTAGGTCTTTTGAGGGTGATATTTTGTTCTTTTTCCGTCTGCTCTTGCGGCCGGAGTTGCGTCTTTTTGGTTTTCTGTCGTCTTGTTTGTCTGTAAATAAATAAATTGTGATAATATTTTTTTAAAGCCGGCCAAGTATGAGTTGGACTCGCGGACTAAGGAAGTACCGTAGAAAGAAAGAAAGAAAGAAAAATTGTTTATTTGGCGATGAAAATACAACCCTTATTTCATATTGAAAGAAAAAGTAACAAGATGATCCACTGAAAAGGCATCCGCTCTGCATAATTCGTGGCAGCTCGGGAGCATACGGGAGGTTTTCAGCGGATGCCTGGATGGATGCGTAGAGACATGTCTATACTAATATTATAAAGAGGAAACATTTGTTTGTTTGTTTATTTGATTCGAATAGCCTCCGAAACTACTGGACCGAATCAAATGAATTTTGGCACAGAGATAGTTTGAGACACTGGGAAGGACATAGGCTACTTTTTGTCGCGATATAAAATCATCAGGGGGGTGCAATGGAGGATGAAAATTTGTATGGAAAATCCGACTTTTGGCGCGGGCGAAGTCGCGGGGAACTGCTAGTGTAGTATAATTACAACATTACCGCGCAGATATGTGTGCTCAACACAGGTAAACTCTCTGTTCCTTTTCTCTTAAGTTTGGTAAGACCACAAGTTATTTTTATTTAAAAGCTCTATGGCTAAGTTATATGCTCGAAGACCTGAGCATACAGAGCCTGGAGATTGGACTTCAGATAAACATGGAAAAGACCAGGCTTATGACGAACAGTGTCAAGCGCAAAATATACGTGGAGGAGGTGGAATATGTCCGTGATTACGTTTATCTTGGCCAAATAGTCTCATTCCAGATCAGACAAGATAAAGAGATAGCACGCCACATCGAAAACGCCTAGAAGAGCTATTGGTCTTTTAAATACTTTATGAAAGGCAAATTACCAATATGCCTTAAGCGTAAGATCATGGATATGTGTATTCTTCCCCATCCTCACGTATGGCGTCTTTGACTAATCGTCAAGAGGTCCAGCCTGGAGGTCTGTCAGAGCGCAATGGAGTCAAAGTCAAAGTCAAAAATAATTATTCAATTTAGGAAGAAAATAGAAAATGCCACTTATTCGTCGTTTTGTTCGTTCGTTCGTTCTGAACGTCAAAATGTAAAAATTAGTAATATTGGCCCTTAGGGTGCCCGAACATGTCACCTTATCTTTTGGGCCCTACTAGTGCTTCGAGACAAGACACAGACAATCAGGCAAGTGCTGAGAAAAAGCACCGGAACAAACTCAGTCACCACTAGCTGCCATAAAAAAAGTGATAAAAGTTACATTAAAAAGGTAGGTACATTAGATTGGTGCAGGCTCGAGCGCAATATGCTGGGCGTGAAATGATCTGGGTGCTAATTACGTAACTCTGTTGCTAACAATTCAGGATTGAAATCGCTTGAAATGACACATTTGACAACTTCAGTTACTCTGTTAAGCTGGCCATTCACGGTCAGTTCAGTCTTAGAACCGGTAAAATATGGGCAATTGTGGAATAAAAATAACGTTAAGTTACTTTTTTAGTACTTATGTCTATAGTCTAGATTTTAATTACCGTTATTGAAAACGTAAAATTTTGGTCGTACCTCAGACCGACTAATTAGTGTAACTGGCCGTGAATGGCCAACTTTAGCAACAAAACTTTGATTGAAATAATTTCATTCAAAGTTACATAATCCACTACCTGATCGCATCCGAAATACCGTACTGCGCTCCAAAACTCTCATTACTGATATCTCTAAGAAAGCTCTCAGTTAAAGTGGGACTGGGCCGGACATGTCTGCGGCATGTCAAACGACCTCTGGGCCAAGATATACACCAAGTGGGTCCCTTTAAATGGAAAACGGCCACGCGGTAGACCCAGAAGGCGGTGGCGTGACGAGCTAGACTCATATCGAGAAGACTTGGAGGCAGTGGCCCTAAAATCGTGAAAAGTGAAGAAAGAGGAGGCCTTTGCCCAGCAGTGGGACACGACAGGCTCCTAATAATAATAATGGCTAAGCTATCTACAGTGTTAGTCTTGCACAGTCTTTTTGGGACACCCTGATTATCTACCTACCATCGTCCTTCTTATTGACTTCAATGTAGCTCTCGATGTAGCTGCCATCTTTGACCAGCAGGTCAGTACTCAGTTCTGGCTCGCAGAGGAACGAGGACTCTTCCGGCAGGGTCTCGTTCTTGTGACTCTTGCGGCCTCTGCGTCTGCCTGTAAAGGGAATACATATTGTTAACGCGGTTGCACGTCGACTACCCCATTTTGACGTTGAGACCGCCTCTATTTCCTACGTAATAAAAGCTGTTTTTGTAGTTAACACGGGTTACCTGACGTGCTGCCGACTGTACAACATCACGTAGATAATTTTTTTTTTTTTTTTATTTCGCAGACATTATGACCAGACACAATAAAACTTTTACGGTGTTATTACAAAAAAATTAGACCAGGTTTAAAATGGGTCTAAATATTAGCCGACAACAGAGGAATGAATGACACATTCGTGACATAACCTAATAGAGAAGCGCTTTTCTAATTAATAATAATGATAAATATAGTCCTGCCTTAAACCCGGTACTAAGTTTTTGGAATAACGGGGTCACTGTTTTACGACTGTAGGCGTTACTGGCAACTGAAAGTCTTAAGCTATTAAGCAAAAACTAGCATTTTTTTTGTGTAATAGATAATTTTATCCCGAGTGTGCTTGGCCATGTTTTATGGAAATCGGTCCAAGATGGCTGCCGCCACAAAATAGCGAATCACTTTTTTTTTACAACTCCTCAATATGGGTATCAAACGAAAGGGATTGACTAGTACCTACAATACTATGCAATATGATAAAATTTAAATCCAAGATGGCCGCCAACACAAAAAGTTTAATTTGTTTGTTTTTAAGAGCTTATTTTTGTGTCAGGGGTTTCTATTTTTTTTATTTTACTTTATGTTCATATACGTGTGTAATATGATGTCCGTAAACGTATTTACTTTCATTTTTTATTTACCTTTGGGCGCGTCAGTTTTCTTCTTAGCAGTGTCGAGTTCGGGCCTGTGTTTCTTCTTAGTTTGCTTGTTGCCGCCCTCCGACGGGTCGAAGAGGCTGAAGAATGAGTCCATGTTTCTGCAACAATGAGGTAAGTGTTAATAGTAATCATTCATTTCAATTACGAGGGATCATGTAATTATTTGTATTACCCGACTGCGGAAGAAGGGTTATGATTCTCAAGCGTATGTATATAAAATTGTTTGGCAAGCCCTACAGCCCAAACGGCTGGACGGATTTTGACAAGTGAGGTGTCGTTGAATACTAAATGTCGTTTTGCAAGTTTATACGAAAGTTAATTTTGCACACAAAAACTGATCGACCGTGTCGTCCGTTGGGACTTGAATCCACGACGCTTCACTATCCGGGCAAATGCTCCTCCAACTGAGCTACGGAGGACGTTTGTGGAGTTGACGAATTTTCGTAAGTGCTTGATGCGCTATTGAGCCGGCGTTCGATTTCAATTTGTTGATCGACGTGAGTTCGTCGCGAAATTTTCCATACAAACTTTCATCCCCAATTTCACCCCCCTGATGATTTTATATCGCGACAAAAAGTAGCCTGTGTTCTTCCATTTCGTCTCAAACTATCTTCGTACCAAATTTCATTGGTCCTGTAGTTTCGGAGCCTATTCATACAAACAAACAAATAATCAAATCTTTCCTCTTTATAATATTTGTGTAGATTCTACATTCACATACATACATAGTATGGAAAAACCGACTTTTGGGGCGGGCGAAGTCGCGGAGAACTGCTAGTAGTTTGACAACAAATTATAATCCAAGAACGGCTGGACCGATTTTCATGATCCTTAATTTGTTACATCTGTCTTCTCCCAGAATAACTATAAAATATTGGTAAATGATTTTTATGGTTTAACCGGTAAAAAAAAATCCTGAAGAACACTACACAGCTGTATTATCTGACAGTTAATTAAATTATTTTCTTCTAACAGAAAACAGATCAGATACTCATAAATTATTGAAACTATTTCAATTTTACACACACACTTGAAACTTCAAAGCCACAACTATCACATAAGTATTAAAGCAAACTCGCATTTGTTCCAATCATGACGAAATATTGTAAACAAATGAACAGCCAAATTGAATGAGTAATAATCCAGAGACGGGAGAATATCTTGCATCTCGCTCGCACGTTGGTATTTCCCGATACCGTTGTCAATATTACAAATTCTTGCGTCAGAATTTCACCCAGAACAAAATACTGTTGAAATACTGACTTCTACTACTTATACTCGGCCCGGCGAACCTTGATCCCTATGACATTGACAGTTATTCCTACAACACAACATTGTAGTGGCGTCACCGTTACATTAGAATCAAATTGGAGGCTACTATAAATGCAATTTATTAAATTTCGGTAGATATATGCCATTACAATGATATTCCGTCGGAATTATAACAATTCTTAACATTTACAAGAAATTATCTCAATCAGACTTTACGTTTACGTCCTGCAAAAGTTACTCCGTTCGGAAGATATCGACTAGTGCGGAAAATATCGATAAACAAATGTCGATAATGGAAACGAGTGTACATGATTTAGAATCATTTAAGTTATAGGTGCTGAATGTTAAACAGTTGCATGAAATTGTTTTTTTTTTCACTCAAATTCATAAAATATTTCTGGGGACACCAGGTTTTGTTTTATTTAAGATTAGATTTTATTAGTATCAGTTTTCATGTGTGGCATAATTAAGTGATAAATTATGAGTGTCATTACTTTTTCATACTTAAGTATTACTTAGTACATTCTCTATTGAATAGAACGGAGCGCGGCATACATGCACTCACGATTGTATACCCAAGAGAATTAAAAAATTAACTATAGGACAAAACCATATAAAACAAAAGCTGTTCAGCGATCATTTATTTATATATTTTAATCTGAATCTGATAATGACATTAGGGTTTGTGTCACGAACTCGGAATCTGAACTGCAGCTGCTGTCGACTACGTTTATCAAAAACGGCTCATCTACAATGCTGTCGTATCGCACGTCTCGATCCCAATCATCAAAACAAAGTTTTAAAGCATTATATTGGCAGTGGTAGGGCGGTAGCCAAATCACATTAAGTTATATCGACACGACCCATCACTAACATGAACTGTCATAGGGATCAAGGTTCGCCGGGCCGGGTATAGGAGACGCAGAGGGCGTTAGGCCGCGGACAGACAGACAGACGAACGAAACTATAAGGGTTTCTTTTGGACTACGGAACCCTGAAAGTATTTTCATTGGTCTCATAATCACCGAACTCAATGTCAACGCAAGTGGCCAATGTTTATGGTTCATGCGATACAATCCTCGAGCTTAGTGCGGGAATCGTAGCAAAGTTTTTTAATCATATATTGTGTTCTAGCTAAATAAACATTCTATTATTATTATTATGTTTGTCTGTTTCCTATCTCGGGACCATGGGGTCCCGGATCTTTGGAAGGCGTACATGGGGCCGAAGCCAACACGCAGAGGCCCGTTAGACAAGTTATTTGTACACGACGGCCGAAGTTGTTATGTATAGTTTATAGTTTCTAGATAATGTATAGTTTGATAATTGTGTAGACGACGAAAAGTTGTATATGTATAGTTCATAGTTTCTACTTTGTTTATCGTTTGTTAAATTGCCTTTAATTTGTGTAAAATAGAATTCCATTTTATGTAGATTATGTAAATAAAGAGTTAAATAAGTACACTGCTCATGGATAGGAGGGTCGGGAAATACCGGCTCTCTATCCGGTATTGCCCGACCCAACGATAGGGACAAGATTAGAAAGAGACAGAGGTATCTCCCTTCTCGCTCCCAGGCGGCGGGGGTGGAAGCGGGATACCCTGCCTCCCTCAATTAGGCAGTATAAATATAGCGCCAGCTTTCCATAGAAACACACACTCCGATCTCAGCTCAAGGACTGCACACCAAGAAGACTGCATTCACCAAGAAATCCGGAGTTTTCTTTACCCGAGGAGCCCTTCTACCATACAGTCCACCAACATAGGCGAACCATCACCGATACGGACACGACGCTCCGAGGATTCACAAAATCCAGGGCGTACCGTACATTATTATTATTATTATTTTTTCTCCAATAGCAAGTGTCTTCGGTGATGACGACGACGGAATGACGCTAAGCTTAAGCTTAAGCCAAGTGAACTGCGTTTTCAGGGTTCGGCATAGTATAGGAGTTTGTATCGTCCTGCAAAAACTTCCTGACAATGCACGTGTTCAGGATTGCAGTCTTTTGCATAGTGATGTACCTATGTATTCTCTGAAATGTCTTTATTATTATTATTTAGGTTTTTTGACTTTTCGTCTCTCTCATTTCTGAGGTATTTTCATTTATTATTACTATAGTAGTTCTATAGATTACACAAAAGCTACGATGGCAATTTCACCTCTAATAATATCAGTATCGCACAGAGTGAATGACCTTTAATTATAGAGAATTATTTTTATCTGACTTTGAATAAAATGTAGATAATCGTAGCTTTTGATAAAACAGTTTGGCATCATTCCGAGTTTGTTGCAAAACAAAATAATTATTTCTCCGGCCAAATTCTGTAGGTAGGTACTATCTTAAAGTAGAGTGAGGTATTTAGCTACTTTGTACTTATGTAGACCATCTATATCTATTAATAATATAAAATAGATTTGTTTTTTTTCTCGAAAAACATAACCCTCCTTCTGCAGTCGGGTAACTATTCGTTACTTCATACAATATTTAGTCCCCTTTTAACGCATTATAATAAGATAACTTCCGTAACATTAACTACTCTATGGCGTGATTCTAAACTAATGCGTCTCCAAATTAATTTTATCAAAATCGGTTCAGCTTTTTAGGGGAGACAACAAGTTACTTTCGCAATGTTCGCCATTAGCAACAAATCATTGCGTAGTTTCCGATTTGTAAATAATTTCACTGTCATAGTACAGACGTCATTGACCTCGAAAGATATGCAAAAGTTACTTAATATGTACAATACTACTATGAATAACTTTATGTGCGACAAATGTTTTTGAAACAAGAAAATGAATCATGCCTTATCGAATATCGTGCGACTTCAGTGTTATGTTGAACTGTTTCCAAGTAAATTACGTATACAGTGGCTCATCATCTGATCTCACATTTTCGTTCTTAAATAGCCCCTATTACAAGTGCATAAAATACCGCAGTGTATAGCTTGACCTGCTGACGTAGCAGTGACGTATGCCACCTTTACACGGGTAGCTCGAAGTATTCAAGGTTGTCTTATGCCCTGTAGGCATAACGTATTCTATTGTCCGCGGACTTCGCTCGGTAGGGGCCCACTGAAAATCAGTGCCAAGGCCTGGCTTAAGCTGAGTGAGATCCCCTTGATTTGGACATCACAGACACACAAAGGCACTGTCTGGCTAGCGTTGACAGTTACTGATTTGTGTGGTTTTTATTTTGTTTTGTTTTTTTTTTTTCGTTGTTATCATTGTAATTTTATATTTTTTGTTATTTTGTACGATATGTGTTTGTGATGTCCCAAATTAATAAATACTTCTTTCTTTCTTTCTTTCTAACCTGTATAAATAGACCTATTTCAAAATCCTAAAAAAAATCGCGTTTCTTAGTAGCCCCGAAAAAAAAATTTTGAAAACTGTCTGGAAAATTATAAAAAATAAAAGGTAATCTAAGGCGCACTTTAGCTCATTAAATATACATATTTAAAACTTGATTCCGTCTTTGTCAAAAACGGAATGATATTTTATACATGTTTAGCATTAATTGTATTGAACCAGCTTCCGTGAAAGTAGGACTTGGTACTTTGAATCCATTTGCGATTCTGTTCTTCATAATGTGTAGTCACCCTACATTAGTTTCCTGACAAAGGCTAAACGTTGGCTGCCGCCATCCGCCGCTTTGTAGAACGTATCGCCACCACAATCCGGCTGTACGTGAGGTAGCCGTATTACAATACAGCGCCGTTTTCCAATCCGGCTAGCCTATTTGTAATACGGCGTGTTATACGATATGGCTGCGACAGTGACATAGGCCCTTGGACAGGCCTGTGTATCTCCCCGCGTAGGTAGCAAAAACGTACCTACGCGCGGCGACCCTTACTTAGGGGCTAAAACAAGTTGCGTGTCGCTACCTACCGGCCAGCGACACGCACGCGCGTTTTAATCACCGGCGCACTAAGGGGTATTTGAAGCCAAAATCCGGTCAAAAGTGTATTTTCTAAACTTTACCAAATGGCACAAACAATGCACGTTTCATAAAGTACAATAACTGGTCCATCCAGGGCGCGCCTCCAAACCCGTTTTCTACCTGCGCTCTCACCACAGAATCAGTCGGAACTCAGCCATCGTGTAAAACGCATGACTTTTGTCTCGGCGCTCTGGATCACTTTGCAAATTTTTTGGTGGTTATATGTGTGTGTCTAGTGAAAATTAGTTATTGAATATGGAAGCTGAAGGTATGTACTTTATATTTTAATAAATTAGAGTAAATTATTCCTTAAATTTCAGCATTTAAACTTATATTGCCATTCCAAAACGTGCTATTTTTCCTAAAATTTTATAACATTAGTGATTTTGTTTATGTGTCGGGCTTTGTCGTGCAACATTTTTATTATGATAATAAAGCGTTAACCTTCTCCTGACCGAAACAGAAATAAAATTATCCCCCAACGTCCCCCCTTTTTTTTAAATAATATTTGAGTTTATAGGTGTAATTAAAAAAATAATACAATGTATGTAAATTTGTTCTCAGGTACTCCGCAAATGGTGAAAACTATGACTAGGCGGGAACTTTATGATATCCTAAAGGAATTTAAACGAAAAAGAATCGATGAGAAACTTAACTTGTTAGAAGATAGGCTTGCCGAGCTGACTTTTTGCGCGACAAAAAATAGAAATGTGTTGTCTCGTTGTTTGAGGCATTTGAAGACAAGTTTTAAGCAGAAGTGGACGGCAGCTAGTTACACAGATGAACGATTTTTGAAAAATAATGAGGAATGGCTTAAAACATCACTAGAGCTTCCTTTGTGGTCGTCACACAAGAGCGGTCGCCCAGTTAAACAGTTTCACGAGTTGAGTGAAAGGAGCAAGCGGCAGAAAACTGAAGAATTACGGGCTCACGTACCAGTTGAGGAGTTGACTTTCGCTGCCTGTGTGAGTCAGGGCACTTTAGGGAAAAACGATACTTCGATGATGATCAAAGAAATAACTTCAACGCCGACAAGAGCCAAGAAGTTCAGAAGATTAATTTCGTCTAAAAAAGACCACGTGAAGATGAAATATACCCCACGGGAAGCTTTATCATTATTTGTTGAAGGTAGCTTCACAAGAAGCCAGTGGAATTTATTACAAGGTGGACGCAAAGATATCTACCCTTGTTACTCTTTGCTGCAAAAGGCGAAAAAAGAGGGCTACCCAGATGATAACAAAATAACTGTTACAGAGACCAGTTTTAATGTTGAACTTCAAGCTTTGCTTGATCATACGTCTTTGCGCCTCATTCAATATTTAAAAGAAGTCATAGATACGTTAACTGACAATGAAAAGCAGCACTTATCAAAATGGGGATGTGATGGATCTCACCAAACTCCTTTTAGGCAAAAATTTGAAAATGTCACAGATGATGATTCAAATATATTTGTGAGCTCGATTGTTCCGGTGAGGTTGGTTGTTTCTATTGATGGTCAAACAATAAAAACCATTTGGCAGAACCCTACTCCTTCTTCGGTGAGATTTTGCAGACCTATCAGAGCTCGATTTGTACATGAAACGAAAGATGTCACTAAGGAAGAAATAAACTACATCGAAAATCAAGCCAAAGATCTGATAAAAACTAAAGAAAGTGAAACATCAGTGCAAATCACTCACAATATTTTGCTGACAATGGTAGACGGAAAGGTCTGCAACTCCGCAACGGACACTGCATCAACTATGCGATGTTATATATGCGGTCAAACATCAAAAGACTTTAATAAATTTAAAAAAAATGCCGTAAAAAAAGAAACTCTAAGGTTCGGGCTCTCAGTACTCCATGCCAGAATACGCTTTTTTGAGTTATTGTTGCATTTAGCATATAAAGAACCCATTAAAAAGTGGCAAGCCCGTACACCAGAAGATAAAAAAATTGTTAAAGAAACAAAAGAGAAAATACAGAAATGTTTTAGAGCTGAAATGGGTCTGCTTGTTGATGTTCCCAAAGCTGGCTATGGAAATAGTAATGATGGAAATACGTCTAAGAGATTTTTTCAAAACGCAGAATGCGTTCACCGGCATCAACAAGGAATTAATTACTAGGTTTAAAGTGATTCTTGAGGTAATATCAAGTGGTCATAACATTGATTACCAAAAATTCGATGATTATGCTCAAGACACTGCCAAATTATATGTGCAATTGTACGGCTGGCATCCAATGTCGCCTACAGTCCACAAAATTCGTGTATTAGAATTTTGTGAGCGCAGGTGATGGAAGAGGCAATTCTTCCAATAGGGCAATTGTCTAAGGAGGCTGCTGAAGCACGAAATAAGCATTTGCGCAAATATCGGGTGGACTTTGCACGGAAATTATTGAGAACTGAATGTAACAGAGACGTTTTAAATAGATTACTTCTGACATCCGATCCTTTCATCAGCTGTAGTCGGCCAAAGAATAAGAAGAAAATCTTGCCATTTTCCAACGAAGCAAAGACGATTTTAATTGCAGCAACACCGAACTTAAACAAGTCTGATGACAATACTGCCGAAGATGGTGATAAAGGAGAAGATTCTGATGTCATCAGCGAATAAGATTGCATATGATTTCTCTTAATAAAATTCAATTTGTTTGAAACCATTGAAAAAAAAAGTACTTATATGTTTTTCTTATGTTTATTTAATATTAAATCGATAATTTGATTAAATATTGTTTTTCATTACGTTTTGAGATAATATAGGCCCCTAAATAATTTTGACCGGATTTTTGTCTCAAATACCCCTTAGTGCGGCGGCCGCGCGGCTACTTTGCTGTCTGGACGAGAATGAATAAAGTACTAGAAAGAGGCGCTAGATGGCGTTGGAAGCTTCTCGTAGCAGTCAACCCTATCGCGTCGCGTGATATTACGTCACTGAATAGGTTTAGTGTATTATGAATCATATTCCAGAGCAATAAGTATGAAATTATCTTGCAATGGATTTTTGTAGGTGTCTACACGAAAATGTGCTCGACTCTGAAGCGAACTAAATTACGACATATTGTTGACGACATTGAGAAGATGATATAAAACTATTTGCCAAATCTGAAAAAGGAATGAGACAGTTAATATAAACTACAGCAAATTTTAGCAAAGATATACGAATGACGTTTGGCTTAGATAAATGCAAAACTTACACATTAATAAAGGAAAAGTCGTCTAAGGGGATTATAACATACAAGAAGAAATAAATATAGCAGCTATGGATATTAACGACACATACAAATATTTAGGTATAAAGCAGAATAGATACATAAATCATACAGATATAAAGAAAGAACTTACCACTGAATACATCCGACGAGTAAAATTACTATGTAAAAAGCAGCTGAATTCTAAAAATCTTTTCAAATCATTAAATACATACGCAATACCGATATTAACATATTTGTTCGGAATCATCAAATGGTCACAGACTGACATAACAAAGTTACAGATCAAAACCAGAACTACTCTTACAAAAAACAAATTTCTACATCCAAAATCTGCGATCGAAAGAATGTCTATCAAAAGAAATAAAGGCGGAAGAGGTTTAGTTGACATGAGGCTTTTATGGGAAGGTCAGATAAAAAGTTTGCGAGAGTTTTTCTACACAAAATCGAGCAGTCCTATACACAAAGCTGTAATCGATACAGACAACAACCTTACACCACTTGACTTGTTACACACAGATAAAACTTTCCGAACACCACAAGAAGCAGAAACAGAAAAGCTAGAATGCTGGCGTAAAAAGCAACTACATGGCAGACATTTACATGATCTTGAGCAAACTCATATAGACATCGAATCATCGAACAAGTGGCTTAAGTCAGGTTATTTATTCCCTGAAACTGAAGGATTTTTAATGGGTATACAGGATCAGGTTATTAATACGAAAAATTACCGTAGATACATTGTTAAAGACACACAGGAAGATTTTTGCAGGAAATGTCACAGGCACCCCGAAACCATTCAACATATCATAAATGCTTGCCCGTTGCTAACCCAAAATGACTACACACACCGCCATAACCAGGTTGCATATTACATACATCAGAAACTAGCCATAAAACACAAACTGATTCCCCCAAAAACAAAACCATACTACCAATACCAACCAAACTCCGTGCTGGAGAGTCCTGAATACAAGATGTATTTTGACAAAGCAATCTTAACCGACAGAACTGTACATTACAATAGACCGGATATCACCCTTGTAGACAAGATAAAGAAACAGGCTTACTTAATAGACATAGCGGTCCCCAACACCCACAACATTAAAAACACCATATCAGAAAAAATACATAAGTACACGGAATTAAAAGAAGAAGTTTTAAGAATCTGGAATTTAGAAAAAGTCTTCATAGTACCACTGGTTCTCTCCAGCACAGGTGTCATACCCAAACACCTACATAACAGTCTAAAATTAATTGATCTTCCTGAAAATAGTTATATCACAATGCAGAAGGCAGCAATATTAAATACATGCCGAATAGTTAGACGTTTCCTACAGGATGAACCTACCCTCACATTATAATTTAGAAAAAACACACTGCTTATGGATCAGATACTTGGCATAGCACGTAGCTGACTTTATTTTTACCAGCTCCCATAGCTTAGAATAAAAATGAAAAAAATAAAAAATAATAATAAGCCCCCCAAGGTATAGCCTTTCGTCCGCGCTTGAAGATCTTAAGCCACGTGGGGGGCGGACACTCGAAACAAATTTACTTTACGAGTGACCAACAAGGCACTAGCAAACCCAGTAGAATGGAGTTACGAAGTAGAAAGTTACGTATAATGTCGCTTCCCGGGGGCGATCGCAGGGGCACACCTGGAGCCGACGCTGGGTGTCTCAGCATGCGAACCGTCGGTAGCGAGGAGTTGAGCAGGCGGGCCCTCGCTGGGCATGTACCCGAATTTACGACAGCCGAAATCAACTCACAACCGTCCTCACCACTATCCTCAACCCAAAGTTTATTCCCATCCCCCAATGCGTCACCGCATTTCTTTGAAAACCCAACCACATCCCGATCAACCACAGCTTCACCAAATCCAGTAGATGTTGTGCAGACAGCTAGCACTGATCAATCTACACCCACTGCTGGAACCACTCGTGCGCGTAAACAATGGAGTGAAGAAATAACAAATTCATTTGGCGCACCTACCTTACCGCAACTAATGTTGAAAAATCAAAAAGAGGATATTTGGATATACTACACCAGAAATTTACACAAACATTCCCACATATGGAAGCAACAAGACAACGCTTAGGTGACCAACGTAGAATTTATAATGATAAACAATAAACTTTTACCCACCAAAACACTTAATCAGATTAGAGAAGAAGTTACAGCTGAATTAGAAGAAACTGACTCAACCACAAATTTACACACACACATAAACTTTACTGACAACGGAGACAATAGAATGAGATGGAAGAATGATATTAATGAAGCTATTTTAAAAGCATATTTTGAGGTTACGAAATTAGAGACCGACATGACTACCTACAGGAAAAAACTAAGAGACAAGTTTGTACAATACTACCCGCACTTATCACACCTCTCTGAGCAACGTATTTCGGATCAAAAAAGAGCAATTATCAGAAATAAATACCTAGATGACAATAAGATACAACAGTTAAGACAAGAAGTAGAAACACAATTACAAAACACTAATGATTCACGCAACACACAACACGAGACCCTTTCACAAAATAGTTACATTACAAACAACCCCAATGACACCCAAACAACAGACAACATTGTAAATGATACTTTAGAAACCAAGCAAACAATTCAAGGATTCATAGAAGTAAAGACAATAGAAGAACAATTCAACACTGCATTAAAACGATTTAAAACAAGCGACCCTACCACCAGACCTTACATTCCGAAACAGAAAACTTCTAAGAAGTTATCATTTACATTAGAATATTTAAATAAACACGTCATTCCGAAACACTTAGACCAAAACCAAGATTTTGCCACCTTACATTCTGTCATATACGAGGGTCAAACTGAAAGTTCTTAGAAAATCAAAAACTGATTACATTAGCCAGTTATTAGTTTTATTATATCTTTTCAAAATATTGTCCATTGACGTCAATACACCGCTGCATGCGATGGAACCACTGGGAAAAGCACTTTGCCCACTCGTCCTTAGGGGTCTCTTCAATGGCATCGCGATACGCAGCCACCGCTTCTTCAGCATTCATAAACCGCTTTCCTTTAAGTTTTTCTTTAATTTTTGGAAATAAATAAAAATCACAAGGCGCGAGGTCGGGGCTATACGGCGGGTGACCCAGTAATTCAACGTTTGATGTCGCCAAATAGTCGATCGTTCGCTTGGCGGTGTGCGACGAGGCGTTGTCGTGGTGAAGGAGGATCCTACTGCGAGGTCGTTTCTCTCGAACTTTTTCCAAGACAAGTGGCAAACAATTGGTAGTGTACCATTCTGCAGAAACTGTTTTTTGATCCTCTAACACAATTGTTGCGAAATGACCTATCCTTCCAAAGAACGAGGCCACTATTTTTTTTCCCGCACTTCGATCTCTCTTCACTTTAGTTGGCAACTCCTCGAAAGGAAACACCCACTGAGCAGATTGTCTTTTGGTTTCAGGATCATAACAGTAAATCCAGCTTTCGTCACCTGTTAGTATGTCGAACACAGCATTTGAGTCACCTCCGTTAAATCTTTCAATCATTTTACGGCACCAATCCACACGATGGAGTTTTTGAGCCTTAGTCAAATTATGAGGTATCCACCGGGCGCAAAGCTTCCTGACCGCTAAATGTTCGTGGAGGATTTTGTGCACTTGACTCATACCGATGCCTAAGCTTGTCCGAATCTGCTGATAGGTCACTCTTTTGTCAGTCTCTATCATACGCCGCACAACACAGATGTTATTTTCAGTCGTCGCCGTAGAAGGCCGTCCCTCACGTACATCATCAGTGAGATTAGTGCGACCACGTTTAAACTCATTAAACCAGTTGTAAACAGTCGCACGAGATGGGGCTTCATCGTGAAAGGCCAATCGTAGTCTATCATAACTTTCTTGTTGACTTAAATGACATCGAAAGTCATAAAAAATCATTGCACGAAAATTTTCTCGTGTTAAATTCATTTTGACGTGACACAGACAATTTTCAATTTGCCGCCAAGTCGTAAAACAAATGACAAATGAATGAAATATATACTCAGTAATATTGGCAAAGAGTTCTATTTTCAAATTTTAGAATATTTTTTTTATTATATTGTTTATAAGTGGCCAGTTCTAAGAACTTTCAGTTTGACCCTCGTACTCAGCTGGCTACACAGCTGTATGTAATAGCTCCAAAATTTACGAACCGACCGATAGCCCGATAATTAGACCAAAAAGAAAGCCATCTTGGCAGCAGCGATTAGAAAATAAAATAACCAGACTCAGATTAGATATAGGACGTCTAACAAGTTATATACAAGGAAATAGAAATCCACAAGTAGTTAATACAGTAGAAGAAATAAAGGGTAAATATCATATACACTCTACCCATGAAGAACCTAACTCCGAAGTAGTACACTTTTTGGACACACTAAAGCAAAAATTAAATGCTGCCTCAAGTAGGCTTAAACGATATCTTACATGCACCGCCCGTAAAGCTCAAAATAATCAGTTTCAGCACAACGAAAAACACTTTTACACCTTACATCAGACCAATCCAGTAAATCAGATAAACATGCACCCCCATCTCAAGAACTACACCAATTCTGGGCAAAAATCTGGGAAAATCCAATTAAACACAACATCGACGCGAAATGGATTAAGGACACAATACTACACTCAGAAACCCTTGAAATGAATTTTGAGTTTATACATGCAGACACTTTTCTTCAAGTTATTCAACGCACACATAACTGGAAATCACCCGGGACCGATAACATACACAATTACTGGTACAAAAAATTTTCTTGCGCCCACCCTTATACAGTCGAAACAGGAGAACAGATAGAAGCAATGAGAGAATAATCAAGCTATTAATATTTAGGTTTTCAGCAATCTCGGCAGCTTTTACAAAAACAGACAAAACAGCTTCTTAAATCTAAATTTAAACAAAGACTACAGGTATTACTTATAACTCACCTTAACTCGCGGAATCTAATCAAAGCCATAAACACTTTTGCCATCCCGATACTCACATACTCTTTCGGTATTATTTTCTGGTCACAAACTGAATTAGACACTAGTGTGTCTAATTCAGTTTGTGACCAGAGTGTTGGGAATGGCAATGTCGATCAGGTATACTGTGTTATCTCTTTTATTGTGCACCGTGATGTCTGGTCTGTTGTAGTGTATGGTTTTGTCTGTAATTATGGTTCGATCCCAGTAAATTTTCAGTTCGGTGTTTTCGAGAATAATTGGTGGTGTGTATTTATAGTAAGGGACTTTCTTTGGAATGAGTTTATGTTTGTGAGATATGTGTTGGTGTATGATAGAAGCGACCTGGTCATGTCGATGCTCGTAGTCGGACTGAACTAAAGACTTGCAGGATGGTCTCCGATGCACTATTGCACCTTCGGCACACATCCACCTGCAATTCTTTGGTGATATGTTTGCGATAATTACGCGTCGCTATCACTTGGTCCTGGATCGCGAGCATAAAGGCCTCCGTCTCCGGGAAGAGCTGGCCACTCCTCAGCCATGCGTTCGATGATCTTTTATCGACATGTGGTTGGCTAAGGTCGGCTTTATGCCTTCCATGGAGAGATTTTTGGGTCCATTGGGCTACTTTTTCTTGATCTGGTACGCATTTGGTTAAGCAGTTTTGTCTTGTAAATTTAAGGGAGTCAGTTTGTTATCTATTGAAGTCAAGTTGTTGTACAAAGGTAACGTTTCGGCTTTTTTATGAAAATATTTTCTCAGGCTAGTAATCTGTTTATTGTGGAGGTTTTTAATGTCAATTAGGCCTCTTCCTCCCTCATCTCTTGGTAGTACGAGTCTCTGAACACATAATTTCGGGTGATGTTTCCTAAATTTTGTCAAATTTGTATTTATGCAGCGTTGTAGTGTGTCTAATTCAATTTGTGACCAGGAAATAATACCGAAAGAGTATGTGAGTATCGGGATGGCAAAAGTGTTTATGGCTTTGATTAGATTCCGCGAGTTAAGGTGAGTTATAAGTAATACCTGTAGTCTTTGTTTAAATTTAGATTTAAGAAGCTGTTTTGTCTGTTTTTGTAAAAGCTGCCGAGATTGCTGAAAACCTAAATATTAATAGCTTGATTATTCTCTCATTGCTTCTATCTGTTCTCCTGTTTCGACTGTATAAGGGTGGGCGCAAGAAAATTTTTTGTACCAGTAATTGTGTATGTTATCGGTCCCGGGTGATTTCCAGTTATGTGTGCGTTGAATAACTTGAAGAAAAGTGTCTGCATGTATAAACTCAAAATTCATTTCAAGGTTTTCTGAGTGTAGTATTGTGTCCTTAATCCATTTCGCGTCGATGTTGTGTTCAATTGGATTTTCCCAGATTTTTGCCCAAAATTGGTGTAGTTCTTGAGATGGGGGTGCATGTTTATCTGGTTTACTGGATTGGTCTGATGTAAGGTGTAAAAGTGTTTTTCGTTGTGCTGAAACTGATTATTTTGAGCTTTACGGGCGGTGCATGTAAGATATCGTTTAAGCCTACTTGAGGCAGCATTTAATTTTTGCTTTAGTGTGTCCAAAAAGTGTTCTACTTCGGAGTTAGGTTCTTCATGGGTAGAGTGTATATGATATTTACCCTTTATTTCTTCTACTGTTTTAACTACTTGTGGATTTCTATTTCCTTGCATATAACTTGTTAGACGTCCTATATCTGATCTGAGTCTGGTTATTTTATTTTCTAATCGCTGCTGCCAAGATGGCTTTCTTTTTGGTCTAATTATCGGGCTATCGGTCGGTTCGTAAATTTTGGAGCTATTACATACAGCTGTGTAGCCAGCTGAGTATATGACAGAATGTAAGGTGGCAAAATCTTGGTTATGGTCTAAGTGTTTCGGAATGACGTGTTTATTTAAATATTCTACTATAAATGATAACTTCTTAGAAGTTTTCTGTTTCGGAATGTAAGGTCTGGTGGTAGGGTCGCTTGTTTTAAATCGTTTTAATGCAGTGTTGAATTGTTCTTCTATTGTCTTTACTTCTATGAATCCTTGAATTGTTTGCTCGGTTTCTAAAGTATCATTTACAATGTTGTCTGTTGTTTGGGTGTCATTGGGGTTGTTTGTAATGTAACTATTTTGTGAAAGGGTCTCGTGTTGTGTGTTGCGTGAATCATTAGAGTTTTGTAATTGTGTTTCTACTTCTTGTCTTAACTGTTGTATCTTATTGTCATCTAGGTATTTATTTCTGATAATTGCTCTTTTTTGAGAGGTGCTTGTGGCGCAGTGGCGGCAGCGCTTTGGTAGTGATACCAAAAGTTAAGCAACCCACGGCGCGGTCGTGATTGGATGGGTGTCCATTCCGACCATTTAAGTGACGTCCATGACAAGCATCTCCGTGCTTCGGAAGGCACGTTAAGCAGTTGGTCCCGGCTAATATCTGTGGTATTAGTCGTTAAGCCTAGTCAGAGGCCCTAGGGCGGCTTGATAACTTCTGACAGTAAGGTTTGTCACTTGCCTCACATACACCCCTCCACCAATCCGCACTGAGCCCGCGTGGTGAAGTATGGCTCGTTCCTCCTCAAAGTTGAGGTGAGGCCTTTTCCCAGCAGTGGGATCTAATAGGCTGACTTATATGCTCTTTTTTGATCCGAAATACGTTGCTCAGAGAGGTGTGATAAGTGCGGGTAGTATTGTACAAACTTGTCTCTTAGTTTTTTCCTGTAGGTAGTCATGTCGGTCTCTAATTTCGTAACCTCAAAATATGCTTTTAAAATAGCTTCATTAATATCATTCGTCCATCTCATTCTATTGTCTCCGTTGTCAGTAAAGTTTATGTGTGTGTGTAAATTTGT
Source organism: Pyrausta nigrata (assembly GCA_949316185.1). Lineage (NCBI taxonomy): Eukaryota > Metazoa > Arthropoda > Insecta > Lepidoptera > Crambidae > Pyrausta > Pyrausta nigrata. The sequence continues at coordinate 7,253,430 of OX438964.1, read as the reverse complement.
GGTTGAGTCAGTTCAATCAATTGATTAATTAATTGATATTGTACATACATCTATATATATAAAAGAAAGTCGTGTTAGTTACTTCACTTATAACTCAAGAACGGCTGAACCGATTTAGCTGAAAATTGGCAGGGAGGTAGTTTAGAGCCAGGAGAAGGACATAGGATACTTTTTATCCCGTTCGACATCATTCCCGTGTGACTTGACATGTAACGTCAGTCACTATAAAACGTGGTATAACAAAAAAGAATCAGACTTGGAATAACAAAATTGACGTATAATGACAGCTATGTAATGACGTATGGATGACTATTTGATATTTGTAAGAAATCAATAATATAACTATTTCTATTAAATAAATAATTAACATTATTGCCCAATTGCCCATTCGTATAAACAGTGAAGTGAACTATAAAACTCGGTATGGTTAAAAATTTAAGTTTTTAGGTGAAGTGAAGTTTAATTAATAATGCCGCGACCAAGACGATCGAATCTTTCCCGACAAAGCCGTGATGCAAGAAGAATACGAAATACTGCAAATGAAAGGACTGAAGAAGAACAAGAAATTGCACGTGAACAGCGCCGCGATAGTATGGCTCGACTTCGTGCTTCTCAATCACGAGAGCAAAGTGAAGCAGCCCGTGAAACAGCTCGGTTGGCAATGCAGAATCGTCGAGCGAACAACAGAGGTCAACAAATAGATAATTTGCGACGCAGAACAAGATATTTATCAAGTGCTGATTTGAATCGAGCAGCGTTTCAATACGATTGCAGCAATGATTACAGCTTGCATCCTAGCGTTTGCATTGGGCAAATGGACGTAGTTTGCGAGTATTGTGGTGCATTAAAGTTTTCCGGAGAAACGCCTGGATTATGCTGCCTTAATGGTAAAGTGAAATTGCCATTGTTGACTCCGCCACCTGAGCCATTGTATTCATTGCTTTGTGGCGAAACACAAGAATCACGCCACTTTCTTGCAAATACTCAAAAATACAATGGTTGTTTCCAGATGACGTCATTTGGGGCAGATATTATCGAAGAACGGGGATTTAATCCGACATTTAAGGTATTTATTTTTGTACTTATATAGAATGTAGTTAAAGAATAACTTACTTTATCTATTGGTACCTATGTAGTATATTTGCTAATTCTGAACTCTACTCTCCCACCGAAAAAAGTGTTTATAACCCAGTTAATACTGTCTGGTTTTTATTTTGTAGATACAAGGACAGATTCATCATCGAATTGGATCATTACTACCTTTCGAAGATACACAGAATAAATTTTTACAAATATATTTCATGGGCAACATGGAAGAACAACTTGATCGACGCCTAGAGATCAATGCAGGAATGAAGCGAGCAATTCTTCAAGACTTGCAGTGTCTGCTTCATGAACATCATGCGTTGGTCAGGTTGTTTAAGAGTGCTTTAGAGCGCATGCCAAGTGATGACTATAAAGTTGTTATCAAAGCAGATAAACGACCATCTGGAACACACGAAAGGACATTTAATGCTCCAACAGTAGACGAAGTTGCCATCCTGATTGTTGGTGAACAATTGGAAAAACGCGATATTGTGCTTACACGTCGCGATACTGGGCAACTGCAACAAATATCTGAAACTCATCGATCATATGACACATTGCAATACCCGCTGATGTTTTGGCAAGGAGAAGATGGATATTATTTTAATATTAAAATGAAAAATCCATTGAATGGTGAGTATCAGTATCATAATTTATTTCATTTATTTGTGAAAGACACTGATTTAAAATAATGCTTATTAAAAAAATGGTTAATGTCTGTATTGTTTGCCTTTAAAATTTGCCTTTGAAATGGTTAATTATCAAATTTTTAATTTCAGGTGAAGAAACTACAAAGAAAGTTAGCTCAATGAATTATTACGCATATCGTTTGATGATTCGTCAAAATGCTGACAACTATTTGCTGCGGTTTCGTCGATTGTTTCAGCAGTATTGCGTTGACATGTATGTAAAAATAGAAACGGAACGTTTAACATTCATTAGGTTGAACCAAGCCAAACTGCGTTCTGAGGAGTACATCCATTTACGTGATGCAGTTAATACTGAAGGAAATGCAGCTAATATTGGTCGATTAACTATTCTGCCGGCGACATACATTGGTAGTCCACGTCATATGCATGAATATGCACAAGATGCAATGACATATGTTCGTCATTACGGTCGGCCCGATCTCTTTATTACTTTTACCTGTAATCCAAAATGGATAGAAATTACTCAATTGCTGCTTCCCGGACAAACATCAAGTGATAGACACGACATCACAGCACGTATATTCAGGCAAAAAATTCGGTCCCTGATGAACTTTATTGTTAAACAACGCGTCTTTGGAGATACTCGATGCTGGATGTATTCAATCGAATGGCAAAAGCGAGGCCTGCCGCACGCACACATTCTTATTTGGTTAGTGGAAAGAATTCAGCCTGACCAAATAGATGATATCATATGTGCTGAGATTCCTGATTATGAAGTCGATCCAGACCTACATGATGTTGTTACTACTAATATGATTCATGGACCGTGTGGTGCCATCAATCCCCAATCACCTTGCATGGTCGATGGAAAGTGCTCTAAACGATATCCACGGAAATTAACGGCGGAGACTGTCACTGGCAATGATGGTTATCCGCTGTATCGGCGTCGATCACCAGATGACAACGGTCGAACTGTCACAACGAAAGTGAAAAGAATGGATTTCGTTGTCGACAACAGTTGGATTGTTCCATATTCGCCACTTATTTCTAAATCGTTCAAGACACATTGCAACGTTGAATACTGCAATTCAGTTAAGTCCATAAAATATATTTGCAAATATGTCACGAAAGGCAGTGATATGGCGGTTTTTGGATTGCAATCCTCGAATACCAACGATGAAATTTCACGCTATCAAGTTGGTCGTTATGTGAACTGTAATGAAGCGATTTGGCGTATATTCGCATTTCCCATTCACGAACGTCATCCTACTGTTACGCATTTGGCGGTGCATCTGGAGAATGGTCAACGAGTATATTTCACGGCTTCGAATGCTACGCAACGTGCTGAAACACCTCCAGCAACTACATTGACCAGTTTTTTTGCAATCTGCCAAAGCGATCAGTTTGCACGAACTTTGCTTTACTCGGAGATGCCACGTTATTATACTTGGAATGCTTCATCGAAGAATTTTCAAAGACGGAAGCAAGGCGATGCGGTTCCTGGGTATCCAGATGTGCGTTCTACTGATGCTCTTGGTCGTATGTATACAGTTCATCCAAAGAATAATGAATGTTTCTATTTGCGGTTGTTGCTGGTAAATGTGCGTGGGCCAACGTCATTTGAGTCACTACGAACTGTTAATGGTGTAATATTCCCAACATATCGTGCTGCATGTGAAGAATTGAAGTTATTAGAAAACGATAGTCATTGGGATACGACAATCGCTGAAGCCATTATCTGTGCATCTCCAAGTCAGATACGCACATTATTCGCTATCATAATTTCGACATGTTTTCCATCAAACCCATGTAACCTGTGGCACAAATACAAGGATAATATGTCAGAAGATATTTTACATCAAATTCGTGTCAGTTCCAGAAATCACGATATTGAGATGAATGAGGAGATACATAATCGTGCTTTACTCTTGATCGAAGATATGTGTTACCTCATGTGCGGTAATTTATTAATCAGGTTAGGAATGCCAGCACCATATCGTGAAATGAATGACGCATTTAATCGAGAATTGGAACGGGAACGTGAATATGATCACCAGGAATTAGATTTAGTAGTTCAAACGAATGTACCCCTGTTGAATTACCAACAAAAGAAAGTTTATGATACTTTAATGAAGGCAATCGATGATGAAAATGGTGGTTTATATTTCCTAGATGCCCCTGGTGGAACTGGCAAGACATTCCTCATGTCATTAGTTTTAGCAACTGTTCGGGCGAGATCTAACATAGCGGTTGCAGTTGCTTCTTCTGGAATAGCAGCCACATTGTTAGAAGGATGCCGTACGGCTCATTCAGCATTCAAATTACCGTTAAATCTTCAAACTATTGAAGAACCAACGTGTAATATTGCAAAACACTCAGCAATGGCCAAAGTTTTAGCGGTATCGAAAATCATCATCTGGGACGAATGCACAATGGCGCATAAACGTGCATTAGAAGCACTTAACCGAACATTAAAAGATTTACGCAATGACTCGAGATGTTTTGGAGGAGCAATGATTTTACTTTCTGGTGATTTCCGCCAAATACTGCCAGTAATTCCAAGATCTACGGCTGCCGACGAAATAAACGCTTGCCTCAAATCGTCAAATCTATGGCGCCATGTGAAGAAACTGCAACTGACAACAAACATGAGAGTTGCATTGCTTAATGATACATCTGCTGAAGATTTCTCGGAGCAATTGCTGACTATCGGTAATGGTCAAGTACCTGTCGATGAATCGAGCGGATTAATATCATTTCCAAATAATTTCTGTAATTTTGTCTCATCAAAAGACGAACTTATCAACAATGTATTTCCAGAAATTATTTCTAACTACAAAAATTATGAATGGATGAGTGAGCGAGCAATTTTAGCGGCTAAGAATAAAGATGTAGATGACCTAAACAACATAATTCAAAATAAGATCATTGGAACAATGCATTCATTCAAATCTATTGACTGCGTCACAAATGAAGATGAAGCCACCAACTATCCAATTGAATTTTTAAACTCTTTGGACGTGCCTGGCTTACCACCGCACAATTTACGCCTAAAGGTTGGCTCCGTAGTAATCATGCTTCGAAACATAAACCAACCAAAACTGTGCAACGGTACGCGTTTGGTGGTTAGAAAATTGATGAACAATGTAATTTACGCTACGATAATGATAGGAAAATTCAAAGGTGAGCAAGTTCTCATTCCGAGGATACCGATGATCCCAACCGATATGCCGTTTGAATTTAAAAGACTTCAATTTCCGATACGTCTTGCATTTGCCATGACCATCAACAAATCACAAGGCCAATCCTTAAAAGTTTGTGGTTTAAATCTAGAACATTCATGTTTTTCCCATGGTCAATTATACGTGGCATGTTCACGGGTCGGAAGACCATCTGCGTTGTTTGTTTTTGCGCCTGATAATAAAACAAAAAATGTCGTGTATCACAAGGTACTTAAATGAAGAGCAACCTATGTACTAAAATACAGAAATAATTATGAATGATTGATGTAGAAATTTAATTTTTTTTGTATTTTTTCCAATAAAAAAAAAAACTCCTTATTTATTGACATTAAGGCGGAACAAAGTTCGCCGGGTCAGCTAGTTATAAATATAATGGAATACTTAACTAAAAACCATGTGCCAAAAAGGTCCCCGCTCAGTATAAGTCGTGACAAGTTGTAAATTGTCACGACACTGATTTTCAGCGGGAACCTTCGGGCATGGTGTGAGCACATAAAAAAAGAACTGAAACTAAAACAGTCTAAGTGCGAGCTTCACGCGATCACCCCTGCCCGTGCGACGACGAGATTTGGTAGCGGCGCGTTTTGTTAAAAAAATTCCATCGCTGACGACCGTGATCGCGCGAAGCTGTCAAAAAAGAAATAGAAAAAATTTTACCCTAAAAATAAGAATTAAAAATAATAATAGTGGGAGTGATGATGTTGTAGCGACATCTTACCACTGTCGCCCACATTAGCAAGCAACTTCCAGACGCGACGCCCTGACTCGGCTCCTACAGGCTAGATGGCGCTGTTAGCCCGCTCCATACAACACAAACCGCGATATGTAAGATTTAGCACGAGCTTGACTACATATAGCTAAAACAAGACGGTGACCATTGGACCTTGGTCCCCGACCGTAACAACCGGTCGGTAGGAAGCGCTTCCCTTTGCCTTCCTAACCCAGTTGCGCCAAAATGTTTTTATATAATTGCATGTCGTTGTCACCTATAATTAAGTTTGCATTTATTTTATAACTGTATTGTTAGTGTTCATTGTATGTTTTAATGTAACCTTGTTGGTGATCTTATTAAATTAATAAATAAATAGTAAATTTTGCATCTATGCTAGTTAATAATCACCTATCATAATATAATTAAGGTTTGTCGGTACACAACTTATTAAAGTTTGGGTAATTCATAATAAGTGGGTTGTTTAGTCATAACTCATATCAATGTAACTTATTATTTCAGATAAAAAAAGTTATTTTGATAACAAAGCAAAATGCTTGCATTGTATTGAAGGTCACTGTTGTTGTTTCTTAGTAAAATGTAGATAATACTGACCAAGTTTCCTTATACCAATTCCTCACTGTTAACCCACAATTACTGAAAACAGTGGTAGGGCCTATATTGGGATGTGGGTATGACTCATTCTATACATTTTGTAATAAAAATAGCGCGCCAGTCTGACACTAGAACAATTTATAGCTTAGCCAGCTTAGCTTGCTAAGCTATAAATTGTTCAGCTTAGCTTGTTTTGTAGGTATAAACTTGGTACGAAGTTATGTAAGCATGGCAGTTATTTTATTACATTCTGTTTGAATAATTACTCCAAAAATCTATTCATGCTATATATACATCTGTCTGGTTTATTTACTACCTTACACATATTTTACTAGGAATAATAATTTTTTGCCTATCTATCCGTGACCTCACTCGGCTAGGGCCCACTGAAAACCAGCATCGTGGCCCCTAGCGGGTCATGACCTAAGCTGAGTGGGGTCCTTTATATGTGGACATCACAGACGCACAACTGCACAGTCCGATTGGTGTTGGCTAAATTGTAATTGTATTATGTACTTTGTCTAATATTCGTGCCTTTTATGTATAGTTATTTTCGTGTGTTCTGTGATGTTCATTTGTAAATAAATGTATTTTCTTTCTTTCTTTCCATAGACCTTTCAGATAAACTTAATAAAAGTATCACGGTTTGGGGGAAATAATGCCACTTATCCATCAGATTGACACTGGAGATAGCTAAGCCATAAAAGTGCCAATATCTCTTCTTCTTCTTCTTCTTTTGTTTATGGCGACATATTAGTGCATCCAATATCTCCCATACAATGAGACTTATTATAGTCATGTCATTTTCGTTTGACTTGACAGCTGTCTATGGCTAAGCTTTCTCCAGTGTCCAAGTCTGTCTGGTGTGATATTTTTGGGACAACATGCATATTCATCTAAGACTCCTACAGATACAGTTTGAGAGCTCTTTAGGACATAATTTTCTCAAAGAAATGTATAAAAATTGTACCACACCACCACCATGGGATATTTTTTTATAGATTTTTCACTTTACAAAAATGAGGAATCCTAGATTACTGACATAACTTGCTAAAGTCAACTTGAAGTTTCAAGAAATTGATCACATAGGTACTTGCTACTATTACTAGCTACTACTACTAGCTTGCAAAATTAGTCAACAAAACATTATCGACAGGTAAAAAACCAAAATGAATCAACTGCTTTTGAAACTGGCATTAGTAGCAATGATCATTTATTTTTATAACTAAAGAAATATATGTATAGGCAGCTATGATCAAAATATTATATGTAATTTCTATAATACAATGATGGCTTAGATTATATTAAATATTTTCACACATTTGCAAATGTGTAAAAAGCAATTTTATTAAGTTTTTTTAACTGATGTTTGCATTTGATGTTAACACAAGTTTTGCATTTGGTGTATGTTTAATCTACTTTAAAATATGCTTACATGCACTTAAATTTTCTCTAGCTATTCAGACCATGTGGATTCTGACAGCACATAATTTTGGTAAGAAGATCCAGATCTACACTACATTTAAAACACAATGAAATGTTGTGCAAGAAGTTAAAGTAATAATATGCTAACTTGCAAGTTGTTACATGCAATTCAAGGCGAATGTTGCGAAATCTTAGAAAGGGTCCAAAATCTGATCTGATCTATTAATCTGTTTGTTTTGGCGCCATTCGAAAAGAAAAAAAAACTGCGAGGATTATGTACCAGGGTTGTTATAAAAAAAAGAAATCTAAAACTTTAAGCTTTAAAAATATAGGTATAAAATAAAGGTTTACTTACAAACAGCTGTTGCGGGTGCAAGGTCAAACATATACACGTCTCTCCTGGTAGCTAGGCGTCCCAAGCACTTGTGAATAAACAGAAACGTACAAAACAAACAAGGGAACACTGCCAAAATATTTATCGTGACGCAAAATCAAGATAGCAACTGTTTAAATACAATCGATTTACTCTGCGCTTGACTCGACTTTGTTTACACAGTACACATCATTGACTTAAACATTACGCGTAGGCTATTACGTTTACAAGATTCCGATATGACTATTTGTAACGGTTGTGAAATTATTATCGCTAAATTTTTATTGAAAATCGGAAGGTTTCATTTACCTATTCATTTTCCCCCTGCCCTTCTTCTTCTTCTTTGGTTTTTGGCGACTAGTGAGTAGTGACCTTGAGATGATGTTTGTCGCTGCTCGGCCCGTTTTTGATTGTCAAAAATTTTGACATTCACTTTTTTTTCGCCCATTCTGGATAGGCAAGGGTTCAAGTTGATACAGCCAAGTATTGATTTATCATTATTTATACTTTTTACTCATAACGCAGCAAAGGGGGTTATTACCTTTTACTTGACTTTTTTTACTCGATGTACTTGCGCGCGCTATTCACCTGCCACTCTACGGTATCTGCCATGCACGATAGAAAGGGCTATGCGTAAAAATGGCGCCTTTTGTTTTTCGCGTGGCCATCAACTAAAACCTGGTTTTTTGTATTCAAAAACATGTAAAAAGAAAATTCTATTATGACAAGTATATAGCTATTGTCAGTCCGGGCCGAGCTATGAGGGTTTGAAGTTACAAAATAAAATGTTCCTTTTAGGCCAATAAATCGATCATTCCTATGTTCTTAAGCTTGCATTTCAACAAAAACTAGTGAAAATATGTTGTTTTTGCCGTGACCGCATCAGAAGTGGTACTCTTGGATCTACTAGAAGGTTGCTTTTTCTCTCATAACACGATCTCCCCTGCCAACTCCTGAAATGGTGCCGACTGTCATCGTTGTGTCGTTCGCCGTTTGCCTGAGGCCCATAGAGAAGACTCACAAGAAGATAAACCCTGCTGCACCAGCCAATGTATTGTGGGGCGTCAACTGAAGCCTCTCGCTCCCTCTTCGTGGCTTTTGCAAGACTACATCCACATAGAAGGCTTACATCGGATATCGGGCCTCCTCTCGCCTTCAGTATTTGGGCGATTACCGCCCCGAGGGCCGAGGGACAGATCAGGTCCAGAAGTGACGGTCAGAGCTCTTGGACTATATTCTTCCACACAAACAAGTCACAGCAAGGAAGATGGTGTCAAGGTCCCATGGCAGACATCCGGCTAGCTTTAAGGCCGAATCGGTTAGAACGGTGTGGTATACATGGATTGCTCGCAAAAGCAACCTCTCTTTGCGTCATCTACAGATGTATGGTGTTTGGCAACGAGACGACATGGTGTTGTACAGTCGGAAGCACGTCAGATTACCAGTTTATCAACAAAAACAGCTTTTATTACGCAGGGAATAAAGGCGGTCTCAAGGTCAAAGTGTACCGTGAAACATGCCAACTTTGCCTGCTTTAAATATAAAAAACCTTTTTTTGCTAGATTTTTCTAAGGAAGTGTATATTGTTTGTTTTCTCCTACAACTCTTGTACTATGTACCATGGATTGGTTTAGGAAAATTGATCATAAGTCAAAATATAGTCCAACATTATTTGATTACACAAGCGGGCAAAATTATCTGGGTTTTAGCCAACATTGCCCACATCATTTTTTGACGCAAATATGGCCTTTTATACTGTGTTATAGGAATCAGCACAAGTATTTTGGTAATGAAGGCGCGAACTTCAAAAATCTAATAAATACTACCATAATTTTTACATTAAAATTGGTTCGGCAATGTCACCCTGAGCTTTTTCCCCTTTACCATACACATGTATCCAGTTTATAGTACTAGGGTGTCAGATCAACGTAAAAACTTATCATTATTGATATATGTATTTAAAAAAATACGTAAAACGAATAAAAAGAAATGTGTAAATTTTCATGTGTTTATTTAAGAAATAAGACATTTTAAAAACAAAATTTTAATTAAATTGAGATCAAAAAAAAAACAAACAGCAGTTCTCCACTGCTATGGTCAAGTTTAAGTTAATAATTTTATTTAGTGATGCTAGCGCCATCTCGTATTATAATGGATACTAAACTGACAATACCTAAAAGAAAACTGGTAATTATTAATAAATAAAAATAAGTTTTTTTTTTAAATAAGATAAACTATTTTATTTCTTTAATATTATTTGGTATTTTGTAAAGTTGAGCTCCTTCATACAATATGTTTTTATTTCCGTAATTAGTGCGCGGAAACGGTAAAATGTGATCGTCTCATGGTTTGTTTGTGCCTTGACCATGAAAGATATTTGTGTTAGTATTTTTTTTTATAACTTACAAAATATCTTTACAGGTTACCATATTGCGATAGCGAAGTGACTTACAAAACAAGTAAAAACCTTAAAAACTATACATACTTAAATAATAAAAAAAATATTTTAAAAAGACCTAATATTTCATTTTATATGACACTGTCAATAGTGCCACCTTTGTGAATTACTCCAATTAGATCCAAGTGTACCACTTCTGATGCGATAACAGCAATACACAACATGGTTTCACTAGTTTTTGCAGAAACCTTAGCTTAAGAACATAGTAATCATCGGTTATTAACCTAAAATAAAACATATTTTTTTAACTTCAAACACTCATTAATCAATGGCCCGGACTGATAATAGCTATATACTTGTCATAATAAGATTTTCTTTTTACCTTATTTTGAATATAAAAAACTTGGTTTGGTTGATGGCCGTGCGAAAATAAAAAGGCACCACCTTTCATACAAAATTTGTCATTGTCTTTTAGTAGGTTGCAGCAAAGGATCGTGCAAGCGTTAACATGTTTTCCTAGCTTTCTAGTACTAACGGTCTCTTAGCAAAACCGCGGACAGACAGACGGACATGAATGACAAAACTATAAGGGTTTCTTGTCAGGACTACGGAACCCTAAAAATTATACAAATAAAGACTAGGCTGTATGCATTTGATTCTTTGCCTACCTAGAATGTGGGTGATTTGAACTAGAAAAAAAATTTTTTTTCAGTGTTATTTTCTTCAGTTCTCTACAAGGAAAGGTGTTTATTTACTTAACTAGCCGATTCTTTCTCTTAATAAAACCCTTCCTTTTACTGCAAAGAATATTATTTTAAAATATTTTTGGTTATTACAATATTACAACAATGTTAGTCATTGTTGACTGACTATATATTTTAGCTTCGTGCAATTTAAAAAAATAAATAGGTAGCCTTGTTCAAAATCTGTTGTCAATCACACAAAAATGGGAGAAATTACAACTTAATTTTCTCACCATCCAATTTTACTGACCAAAAAAAGGGTGTTTAACATGTCTGTCTGTGGTATCGTAGCTCCCAAACAGATGAACTGATTTTCATTTCGTTTTTTTTGTGTCATAGATAATTTTATCCTGAGTGTTTTACCCATGATTATGAAAATCTGTTCAGCCGTTTGAAGATTTACAGCTCTTTTCTAGTTGACGAGGGGATCTGACTAACTTTCTTATGACCGATCGTTTTTTTAACGATGGGGGTTTTTGAAATTTTTAATTTTATTATATTACACAGTTACTGGCAAGCAAAAAGGCCTTAAAAAATCACATATTGACACACGGCCCTGAGCGCCCGTATCATTGCGAGGAATGCTCATACAAAGGGAGTACTCGCAAGTATCTTAATCGACATGTTAAGGATGTGCACAGGAAACCAAAGAAAATGGTAAACTGTAAATACTGCGAGAAAAAGTTCCTGCTTAATCATAGCCTGCTCAGGCATGAGAGAACCCATAAAGGTGAACTTAACTCAATATTATGCTTTAGCGATCCCCCCACCCTCCCCGCCTGTCTTCGCACGGGTACATTAAAACAAACATATCTGGGGGCACGGCAGTGCCCCCACCAAGTCGAGCAAAAAAGCGTCACGGCCGTACCATCCTTTTCTCGAAGCAATTCAGACCATTTTCGACCCCCTGTAACTTCGTTGTGGATAAAACTAGAAGACTGAAATTTTCAGTAACCATGCAGGCATTGTAAAGACACGGTATATTTCAAATTTCATTCAATTTGAACCAGTATTTTAAGAATTATAACGGGTCAAATTTCTTAATTTTGTCACTCACTGACTCACCGATCATCAAAATTCTAAGGCACTTCTAGCAAACCTAGAAGCTTCAAATTTAGAATATAAGTAGTGTTTGGTGTATGAATCAAGGAAAAACTAAAAAATCTAGAAAAGACCGCAAAGAAAATTAAGCCCATACAACCAAGTCTTCAGTCAATGAAATTTTTCAATATTGGCTTTATTCGTAATGATGTTTTACGGCAGTTATTATTATTGCGTGCGAAGCCGCGGGTTTAAGCTAGTCCCATATAAATATAGGCGCATGGTAGTGCCCCTGCCAAATCGAGCAAAAAATGGGTATTCCCGTCATGAAAACACGTGTAAATTAAATTATTTAATGCAAAAAACGTACCTACGTGCGTGTTCGTACTTATTACGAGTGCGTAAGGTTGTAAATTAATTATTATACCACGCGCTGCGATGATAGAGCATCTTATAGTGACGCATATCAATATTACAATTCTTAAATGTTTTATATAAATATATTGAGACTTGGCCATCGCCTGAAAACACGTGTTAATTCAATCGCCTGAAAACATATGTAAATTCAATTATTTATTGCGAGTCTCGACATATTTATATAAAACATTAAAGAATTTTAATATTGATATGCGTCACTATAAGATGCTGTTAATTATTACGTAACAACTTAATGCTTCGAGTACGGAGATTCCAGACACAATTGATTTTCAATTGTTATGGACCACGATCGTGGTCTTAGAGACTGGACGTATTAAGACAGAAAGTCGCTTAAGTAGAGACTGAATAAATTAATAACCGACTTGGTATTACATGGATCTCAACTTTTTACCGCAGAACAACTGAGTTGTGAGACTTGGTTTTTTTGACAAGTATTGTTTTTGATGGGATATAATAATTTAGCTTTCTACTGGTAAAATAATTTTGAGAAAGATTAACCTTTAAAGCCCGCGAACAAAGCGGCCTCTACAGGCGCCAAGTGTCGCCAAAGTCCTGGCGGCGTAAGCTCCTCGCACTTCTGCCTGCTAAAGTGCCCCCAAGCACAGAATAAGTATTAGTACTTCGTACAGAAGTATGACTTGGCAATTGTATTCAAAGGAATGTCTACTCAATGTCTTCAACAATATGGCGTAATTTAATTCGCTTCAGAGTCGAGCACATTTTCGTGTAGACACCTATAAAAATCCATTGCAAGATAATTTCATACTTATTGCTCTGGAATATGATTCATAATACACTAAACCTATTCAGTGACGTAATATCACGCGACGCGATAGGATTGACTGCTACGAGAAGCTTCTTACGCCATCTAGCGCCTCTTTCTAGTACTTTATTCATTCTCGTCCAGCCAGCAACGTAACCGCGCGGCCGCCGGTGAATAAAACGCGCGAGCGTGTCGCTGGCCGGTAGCGACACGCAACTTGTTTTAGCCCCTTACCTAGGGGTCGCCGCGCGTAGGTACGTTTTTGCTACCTACGCGGGAAGATACACAGGCCTAGTATTATTTCAAAGGTCTTAACGTGACATTATGTACATAAATTATTTTTTTAGTCAAATATTTTTTAAGGCATCGCGTTTTACAATTTTTTCACCTTGTATCCATCTATCCACAGGAGAAAAGCCTTTTTAGTGTACGCAATGCGATTACGCCTGCAGATCCCGCTTCATGTTAAAAAAACACTACGACAGGCACTTAGGCATAAAGCGCTATAAGTGCGACTACTGCCAGGCGAGGCGAGTATTTCATCTTTGACCAATTTAAACGTCCAGTAGTAAAAGAAAGTATGGCTCCGAAGATTAACGAAAAAGCTACAATTTACTATAAACCTTAGATATGCACTACTTTAAGGTCTATAGTACACTGCAGTATTAGTTCCATCTCACTCTCGGGAGCGCTAACATGGCGGCAGTTAACGACCAATAGCGGAACAGGAAAAAGACGCGCGAGCGTGCTAATTCGCCAACAGTATTTCCCGCGCATTAAAATTCATCTTCTGCGCAGGTACATTGGCAAGCCATATCAGTTAGGTAGGTATTACTGTACTCGCGATATTGAACCGTGTTGCTATTGCAATAGACTTATCGATAAATGAATGGTCATCGGCTCCCGAAAATGATTTTAGCAGCAACACGGTTCAATATCGCTTACCCTGCTTGAAGCAAGTTTCGCGCAGAATAAAACGTATGTTACACTACGGTTTTTCTTAAATAAAGCGGAAAATATAGACTGTAATAAAATATCCTTTATATATTTGCTAAGAAGAGGTTTTAAGCCAAAAGCTTAAGTAAGTCAGGAGAAATACGTAATACTATACATACATTTACAAAATTACAGCTTTCTAGTACTAATGGTCTCTTAGCAAAACCACAGAATAAGTACAAGTACTCCGTACAGAAGTATGACTTTGCAATGAAATTCAAAGAAATATCTACTCAATGTTGTTAACGATATGGTGTAATTCAGTTCGCCTCTAACTCAAGCACATTTTAGTGTAGACACCTACAGAAATACATTGCAAAATAATTTCATTCTTATAACTCTGAAATATGATTCATAATACACTAAACCTATTCAGTGATGTACTATCACGCAACGCGATAGGGTTGACTGCCACAAGAAGCTACTTACGCCATCTACCGCATCTTTCTAGGACTTTATTCACGCTCCAACCAGCAACCTAGTGTCGCGCACTGCCGGTGAATAAAACGCAGGAGCGTGTCGCTGCCGGCTAGCGACACCCAACTTGTTTAGTCCCTTACGTAGGTATGTTATTGCTACCTACGCAGGAAGATACACAGGCCTGGCAAAACCTCGGGCAGACAGACAGACGGACATGACGAAACTGTAAGGGTTCATTGTCAGGATTACGGGAACCTAAAACTGGTCGATATGAAAGATCTTGGCCTTACCATGTAATGGTGGTGTTTTGTCCGCAGCTACGACACTAAATACACTCTAAGAAATCACATCCTGGGGGTGCATACAGCGCCCGATGCCGGGGCCTACGCCTGCGAAAAGTGCCCGTCCTCATATAAGACTAATAGTGCGCTGCAAAGGCATAAGGTGGGTTATGTCCTTAGTTCGTTGAGTTGTAAATCGACCAGCCTTCCATGTAGCGATGGGTTTATGCCCTGGCATATTGGGCGCATTGAATAAACGCCGAATAAATGCCTTTTGCCTGGGCAAAAACATAACAAATAAAAGTTTGATAACAAAATAAAATCAAATCATTATATTTAAGAGAGAAAAGTATTCTTCACAAAAATATATTGGACTATAGCTAATATATTACAATAAACACTAAGAAATTGACATGTTAAGTGAATGGTATGTTCATGTTACTAGTTAAAATAGTGAGAACCGAAATACCTACTATTTCGGTTCTCGGATCCAGTCTAAGTGGGCACGGGACTTGCAACGAAAGCTAAAATTTACGGGTAAGAGGGGGAAGTGTTGCGTGCAGGCGCCCGCCTCGTTACATTGTGCCCACGACGATTTTTTTTTATTTGTTGGCTATTTGATAAAAAGTGGTAAGTATTATAACATGAGCAAAGTTTATATGACCTACAAGAATCATCATCATCATCCGAGCGTTGTCCCGGTTGCGTCCTTTCGGAGCTCGCGGTCCGCTTTCCTACTCTTATGCCTCCACTCCGGGCGGTCTTCTGCATCCTTAATGGTGAACCTTTTAGCACGCGTGACATCCGCTACGACGTCAAGCCAGCATTTTATGGGTCTTCCTCTTCTGCCAGGACCCGGCGGGTTTAACTTGCTGGTTTTGGCACGACATGTTCGTACCAACGTAGGTGGCACTTTTGCAATTTGTCTGCTATGTCACTGACATGAAGGCTGCCATGAATAACCCGTTACTCCGCACATCCAGCGCAGCATTTTCATCACCGTGGCCCGCAGTTCTAGCTTGTGTCGTTCAAGTACAGGCCATGCTTCGCTGCCATGTAAATAACCCACGCTTGGCTTGACATCGAAGTCGATGTCACCAGACGCGTGAAGTACAGATCCCAAGTATTTAAACTAGTCCGTGTGCTCGACCTTGCCTTCGCCTATGCGGACGGATGTGCAATCTGTAGTATTGCAGGCCATGCATTCAGTCTTCGCCACATTTAGTTTAGGACCGCCTCACCTTCACACGTCTTACCAGTCGTCCCCTGTCCGCATCCGCCAGCGTAACATCGTCAGAATACATGAGCAGCCACGGAGGTTGCTCATGAGTGTCCCTGAAGTCTGACATGACGACTAATATTACGCTAAACAGAAACGGGCTAAGGACGGATTATATGACCTTCAAGAATATTTTATCGAAATTTCTATTGGCTTACACCTCAACTATTACCTTAACTATTCTGGAAACTTCCGATATAGACCGTTTAAAGACTGCAGTAGAACACAGTGTTACGCAAGTTCTCAATACTCTATAAACTGCACTGCACTGCGCATATACTGAACAGTAAAACCGAAGGCCATAAACTCTCTGAGAATCAGAAGCAATGGAATTTATTTACTACCTGGCGAATTTTTTAAGTTTAGATTATGTGGTTTGTTTGCTCCACATCACAAATTAAAAAGGTATGCTCCACCTAAAGTGAGAAATGGTATTTGGGGAAAAAATTGACTTGGAAAGCTGCAAAGACTGGATGCTGTATTTTGGTAGAAAGGAATTTGTGGAGCCCCGCCGTTAAGTAAATTGGCACTATGAATCCTGACCTCACCATGCACATTTGCTGCTACTAATGATCGTTTAGCATCCATGGTTTCATACACGGTGCAAAATAATCACATCTTTGGCGTACAATTAGAATTAAAGGAAACTAATGATCCATCCAAAAATATACATTGTCCAATGTTAATGATCAATCGATCAATACCGACGGTTTTTTAAGTGATGATTTGGCGCAACTGAGTTAGGAAAGTAAAGGGAAGCGCTTCCTACCGTCCAGTTGGTATGGTCGCGGACCAAGGTCCAATGGTCACCGTCTTGGTTTAGCTATATGTAGTCAAGCTCGTGCTAAATCTTAAATATCGCAGTTTGTGTTGTATGGAGCGGGCTAACAGCGCCATCTAGCCCGTAGGAGCCGAGTCAGGGCGTCGCGTCTGGAAGTTGCTTGCTAGTGTGGGCGACAGTAGTAAGATGTCGCCACACCACTCCCCCCGAAGAACCAGAGGTTGTTTGAGCCAGGATGGTTGAGAGCTTAGCAGTCTGTGCGTAGTGAGCTTGCAAGTGCCAGTGCTTGTTGAGTACACGATATGCCGGGATGGGCATACGTAATGTCCACGGCGAGTCGGGATCCCGATGTCCATGATGAGTCGGGATTAGTGATGGGTCGAGGGCAAAAACAAATATGGACAAAATGGGCATAAACTTGGCATATTGGGCATAAATGAGTTTACGCCCAAATAAATGCCTGATCACTGGGCAGAAAAACCAATAACTTTGTTTTAGCGGAATATTACCTTAAAACAAAACATAGTATCATTTTTTTTTAAAACATTTAATGAAATATAAACAGTCATAAAATAATCACGTTTTGTTAAATAACAATTGATTATTCGAATTCTTTGAATCTTAAGTAATTATAAAACTACAGTTTTTAGTCTCGTAAATATAACTCAATATTGACGAGACTTAGTCATCGTAGTCTTAATTATATATTTTTTTGTGTTTATCACGTAAAAAAATCAAATAATACAATAAAGACATCTTCAATTACCATCATCATTACTCGGGTTCATATTAGATGTAGGTTGGGATTCATCAGGCGTATTAACTTGAATCGAGTTACATTCATCTTGATTTTCATAATCATTGTGGCGACATCTTACCACTGTCGTCCACACTAGCAAGAAACTTCTAGACGCGACGCCCTGACTCGGCTCCTACGGGCTAGATGGCGCTGTTAGCTCGCTCCATACAACACAAACTGCGATATGTAAGATTTAGCACGAGCTTGACTACATACAGGGTTAATTGTAATTAGTTACGAGAGACAGGCTCCTCCTCAATAACTTCCTACCGTCACGAGAGACAGGCTCCTCCTCAATAACTTATTCTTAGTTTACAAGTGTTCTATCATAATAATGTATGTATTATTAAAGTACTGAAAAAAAAAAGTGGTTTGTGTGCATGTGTGTGTGTGGGTGTTGTGGCAGATCTAGGTGTAGCCAGTGATTGAGTAGATGACTCTGGCGGTCATTTTTTCAAGTGCAATAATATATTTAGATTGCAAAGTGAATGCTTATTACTTAAAACCATAATTTATTTTAGTCCGTCTCTGTATGGGCATCTTCCCGCAGGACGGCGATCTTGGTCAAGGAATTAATCGACCAAGCCAACTAGACATCTGTCAAACGACTTACGACGACGAATACAACGAAGTTACCAAAGATAATTAAAAAGCAATATTGTTACAATTTAGATGAATGGCCTAAGTTTATTTTAACACCATTGCTTTTTAATTTCCTCCGGTAATTTTGTTGTATTCGTCGTCGAAAGTCGTTTGACAGATGTCTAGTTGGCTTGGTCGGGTAGTAGGTTTATCCATACTAATATTATATATGCGAATGTGTGTCTGTCTGTCTGTTACCTCTTGACGCTTAACCCACTGAACCGATTGAAATGAAATTTGGTATGGTGACAGTTCGAGACCCTGGAAAGGACATAGGCTACATTTTGTCGCGATATAAAAAAAACCGGCCAAGTGCGAGTCGGGCTCGCGCACGAAGGGTTCCGTATTCCCTAGGATGGCTACAATCACTTCAAAACGCTTTTACATTTAGGCAAATTTAGCAGCGCGACTTTGGCGTATACAGTCGCGCTGTCGAAGCTTTTAAAAGTGTCTCCAAAATGGTTATTATTGTCCTATAATAAAACAACACTAGCTCAGCGCCTTGATTGAAAGCAGAGAGCGCATGCGAATGTCGCGCAGCTATACCGCGCAGATGTTGCGCTCCGTTTATAGTATGAAATTATCAGCAAAGTCGTCTAAATTATTTTAATGGATAACCATGCCCTAATTAATGAATTATGAAGTAGGTATGTATGTAGGTGAAAATAACACTTATTACAAAGACAACAATTAATCTCTAAAAGAGGCTTTAACTTTGCCATTAAATAACTATTGCTGTTACATACAATTGGCGCCATCTCACGGATAACTGTTATACTGCTATAAAAACTAACTACTGCGCTTCGCGCAATGCATATCGACCACAAATTGAACGTTTCTCATTGTACCATAGCTTAAGAGCTACGGTACATGAGAAACTTACAATAGATAGCGTAAACAACAACAAAAAGAAGTACATGCGTTTTTCTTTCGCAATTGTTAAACGCACATTAAACAAGTGTGCTAATTTCGTCACGGTACTTATGTATGTCTTGGCGCAGTGCGAAAGACGCTAGGTACTAAGAATGCTGAATTTTAGAAGACGAGCGTTCGAATCTTAATTGGTGATTTTTTTTGTATTTATTCAAGTTCATAGCTTTTTTTTTTTTTAAACAAGAATTGGTATGAGTATCAAAATTAGTGTAACAGATTTTAAATCCTACACACACACAGACTAAAATTGCAAAAAAAAATGCAATCCGCTGGCTAAAACTAAGGCCAATTTCGGATTTTGACGTGCAATTTATACATAGGTATTCGATGTGGAAATCAAATTTCTGTAGGTACATTGATTAAACAACTTTTTAGCAGCTTTTTTTTGAAAAAAAAAAATTATGCACATTTTCAAATTTATTGTTTACTAGCAGTTCCCCGCGACTTTGCCCGCGCCAAATGTCGGATTTTCCATACAAATTTTCATCTCCCATTTCACCCCCCTGATGATTTTATATCGCGACAAAAAGTAGCCTATGTGCTTCATAGTGTCTCAAACTATCTCTGTGCCAAATTTCATTTAATTCAGTCTAGTAGTTTCGGAGCCTATGCGATGCAAATAAACAAACAACAAAAAAACAAATCTTTCCTCTTTATAATATTAGTATAGATAGTACTAGTTTTGTTAATCAATATTTATATTTGCAGTGCAATAATTTATTTCAAGTAAAAATAGTATATTTGAAATTTGATATATGCTTTATGTCTTTGCTGTGCATTTAAATATACCTCGAAAAAAAAGCGTACATTTCGAAAACATCAGTATTATATCCCTGGGTTCGATCCCAGATTCTTACGATTATACCCAAGATGTTAACCACTGGGCCAAGCGTGCTTATGGTTATCTAACGAAAGTAATAAGAAGTACGTACTCCAAGAAAAAACTCATTTTAGCGCGAACTTAAAAAACAACAATGCCAAATGACGCCATCTAGTGACGAATGTCAGAACTAACTTATATTAATATTCATTTATTTGCATACACCGTGCGCCCAGTTGCACGAAATTTTTATAAAATTATTGGTAAATGATAAAATGTTTCTGTAAAACCATATCAATATTTAATAGGAATTAAGATGTTTCGTGGTCTATTTTTAAATCTACCTAAACATAATTATAGAACAGTATAATAAGCATAGCGCTAGCGCTCCATCTACTTATTTTTTTTGGACTAGCATTTTGTCCTCGCGATGACGATTGAAAAAGCTCTTTTTGTATTTGATTTAACAACAATTAACGATTTTCGGACTTTTTCCTTAACTTATGCTGTAAGACCTTTATTCTTGCCAAATTTCATGGTTCTAGGTCTATGGGAAGTACCCTATAGGTTTTGATTCCCCTGAGAAATGGGGAAAAATGATAGAAAATTGTACAAAATTCGCCGTATCTTTTTTCAGCGTTAACTTAAAAGCTTGATTTTTTCACATCATTAAGAAACCATAGACATAAGAATTTGATGTTAATTTTAACTGTATACCTCCACGCGTTCCTGAGTAAAAGGGTCTTGACAGACAGACGGACAACAAAGTGATCCTATAAGGGTTCCTTTTGAGGTACGGAACCCTAAAAATCAAGAGGGTGAAATGGGGGATGAAAGTTTATATGGAAAATCTAAACTCTTGCGGGCGAAGTCGCGGGGAACCACTAGTTAGGAATAAATATACTGACATATTAAAGCGTGTAAGAGTTCAGTTTTAAGTTTTCTATTTTAAACTTATCTGCACAATAATTAAATTAACTTTATTTTTATAGATCTAAAAACAAAGAAGCTGGCCTTACAAAATAACACAGTTAATCGATACGACGCCGCACCAAGAACTGTGATACAAAAAAAAACAAGGAAGGCCAGACCAAAGCGAATTGTTGGAGAGGAAAAACAAAATCGGACAAAAGGAAGAGAAAAGTTCCTGGCTCTGAAACTATAATGTAACAAGCAAACATAAATATTGAGAAAAAAATACCCGACTGCAAAAATAATAATATTTTTGAAATGATCTTTTTACTGGCTTTCATTTGATACCCATGTTGCTATGGTAAGGAAGACATCAATCCCCCCAATCCCTTTGTTTTCGTTTGTGAGCGCCATTTTTAAAATGAATAAGCAGCAACAAATTCTTATACCTTAAAACGAGCAATTCTTGTATCCATACTTCCATACTTATATTATAAATGCGAAAGTGTGTCTGTCTGTCTGTTACCTCTTGACGCTTTAACCACTGAACCGATTTGGATGAAATTTGGTGTGGAGTCAGTTTGAGACCCTGGAAAGGACATAGGCTACATTTTGTCGCGATATAAAAACATTAAGGGGGTGAAATGGGGGATGAAAGTTTATATGGAAAATCCAACTCTTGCGGGCGAAGTCGCGGGGAACCACTAGTATTTATATAGTCGAAACCCGTCCACCCTGTATATATATATATATTATATATATACAGGGTTATGTATATATATATTATATATATATACAGGGTTATGTATATTATATTATATATATATACAGGGTGGACGGGCTTCGACTAGCTTTAATTGAAATGCCTTTAATTTATCAAAATTTAGAGACATAATCCTAATAAAAAAAAAATTGTCCAAAAAGCTATTTAACTGTTTTAAATTGTTAACAAGAATTCAAAACAAAATTAACGCGGTTAATAATTTTGAATTGAGCTTTATTTCACTTGATAGGCAATAGCCTTACCTTTCAATTTAATAACTTTTGGGACCTCCAGATCCAACCAGAAAGTCGTCACATCCTTGTATAGTCAGCCTATTAGATCCCACTGCTTGGAAAAGGCCTCACTCAAACTATGAGGAGGAACAAGCCATACTCCACCACGCGGGCTCAGTGCGGATTGGTGGACGGGTGTTTGTAAGGCAAGTGACAAACCTTACTGTCAGAAGTTATCAAGCCGCCCTAGGGCCTCTGACGAGGCTTAACGACTGATACCAACAGATATCAGCCGGGACCAACTGCTTAACGTGCCTTCCGAAGCACAGAGATGCTTGTCATGATCGTCACTTTAATGGTCGGAATGGTCACCCATCCAATCACGACCGCGCCGTGGGTTGCTTAACTTTTGGTATCACTACCAAAGCGCTGCCGCCACTCGTCACACCGTTTGTGTCATTGTCGAGCAATGAAATGTGATCCATCCCCGCATTTCAATGAGTTAGGTTAGTTTATAGCTTAGTGTAGTTGTGTAGAGTACCTGCGGGTATTAAGAGCCGGTGTTAATCGAGGGCCACTACTACAAAAATGCACTTCCAACGGTTTTATTCTATTCTTGATACGCACACATATAAAGGACCAATAGGAAAGCTAATATACGTCAGCGGAATTTGTGATTTAATTAATCCAAAGTTTACTTTATTTTTAACTTTTGCGATAATTGTTACAGAATTTGAATGTTTATTGTAATGTTATGTTTTTTATTTCTTAAAAACGTTATTTTTTATATTTCTTATTAAGTTTTTAGATTGCAGTTATGGAAGCACCTGCTAAAACCACGTTGTTATCCATGTGATTTTTATTGATATTAAATTATTTGTTGATTACGGCATTAGTAATTGAAAATCGAGACATTTTTACACTTCAGCGTTAAGTAAAACCAGATAAAAAAACGACAAGCTTAATAAGGTCCACAGAATTTGCCTAATTTCATTTTATGTCTTTATTTTTTTTTACAGTCAAAGTTTCATTTAGAGTTAAGGATCCTTTGTTGAAAGGCAAAATAATTGGATCAAAATGTTGTCTGGAAATATGCTTTTTCACCAATTTTTGTTACTTTAGTTTAATAAGGTCCATTATTATTCTTCTCTTTGATTTATATGCATTCATAGGTGTGATATTATGCTAAATGGTAATATACTAAATACAAAACTAAAACATATTGTGTTTATTGTGTTTTTCCTATAAGGTATTGGCTCCAGATCCTGGGCCCTATTAAACTACGTATGTTTAATAAGGGCCACAGAAGGGGTTTTAAAAATTGATTATTTTCAAGCGAAATTCTACAAGCAAAAGCAAAAATGTTACATATTTACGTTGCTAAAAGAATCAATATTCTTTAAGTGATCCATTTTTTTATTTTAATTTATTATTATTACAAAATATGCAATTCTGAAGTTAGGTGGCCCTTGTTTACCGCAAGTACCTTATAAGAAAAAAAAAATACTGACGAAAATATTGAAAAATTTCACAATTAAAAATACTGAAGACGTTTCATTTTTACAATGGTACTAAAATTCAAAAACCATTTCAAGATTTGGCGATACTCAACACCGTAAAAATATTTTTACAATTTTTTACGCTATGAATTCAGAGATATTTGAAAAAAACTGAAAGGTACTATGATAAAGGCATAGGGGGACATGCCTTTGCTTGGTTATCGGTCTGACTTAAAAAAGTATTATTTTTTTTGTTTACTGGCTTGCACGACTTGTGCCGATGCATTTCTTTTGAGCCACAAATAATCTGGCCACGGACGGGTAAAAGATAGGGAAAGGAATGTCTAAGAAAATACTTTAAAGGAAACGATTTTTCTATACATTCAAACTCGCTGTCATTTTGACATTGACATTTGACACTGACACTATGATGTGTGAGTGAGACAAGAGATAATGGCAGAGTTGTTCTTTAGAAGTGAAGTCCATCTAGCTATCGATAGTTTTAGTATATTTAGAATCGCTAAATATACACATACATTTAAATGATTATCTAGTATGATGACGAAATCATGAAAGTCCCTTTATTCATATAATTGATGTTTCATTTGTTTTTAAAAACCATAAAATTTTAAGTGAGGAAAATTGCAACATAAGCTTTTGTTAGTTAGGTTGTGTTTGGATAAAAATACTCACTAAGATTATTTATCTACTTCTTCATTAAGACTTTTCTTATTTTGATATACGTTCTTACTGACGATATCGATATCTTACTGCTACAAAATACAACAATATACACGTCACTTAATTTTTTAATTTTAAACTATGGCCAAGGCGTGAAGTCGTCACATCCTTACTCTTGTACTTACGCTCTTTTAGAATATAGATTTTTAAAAGAATTAAAATCAAAGGGAAATAATAAAAATAAATTCAAAATAAAAAAATCGCATGTCTTTCTTTTTAACGTACTATAAGGAAAAAAAATGTGCATGTAAAATTTTTGAGATGTTGTCAATTGGTAAATTGTGTCAATATTATTGATTGTAGTATGACAAGTTTAGACCCGTATATGATTATTATAAAGTGTCTTCATTAAGAAAATACTCGT
The DNA here is from genome assembly GCA_949316185.1 of Pyrausta nigrata. NCBI lineage: Eukaryota > Metazoa > Arthropoda > Insecta > Lepidoptera > Crambidae > Pyrausta > Pyrausta nigrata. The sequence goes on along the minus strand of OX438964.1, from coordinate 7,228,484 downwards.
ATACTCATATACATAATAATCCAAAGGACTTGTCCATTAATGGTTTTTTATTCGTCAATATTTCTAACCAGAATAAACTAAATATTATATTAAAGAGTTCACAAAAACTAGCCTTTCTGCATAATTAATATATTCTTTAAGGCCTCCGATTTAGAGAAAAATTGAAATTAATTTTTCTCTTTGTCTGTACAGAAACCGCACCTTCGCCTATATGAATTAACGCATGAAAAAAAAATTGACAGCAAAATTGACATTCCATTGACAGTAGTACCTATTATATAATCTGTGGTAGTACCTAGTAGTATTTATCCACCAGTGGAAAAGCAATGGTACATAGCCATACAGCCAGGTAATACAAGTAAGTGATCAATGGATGATGCCTGTTACAAAACAAGTTTTTCTCAAAAATGGAGGCGTTTAAAATTCTGATTTCTATGGTTACGTGTTTCATATTTTTGTAGCTTAAAGATAAATATAGGTTTATTAGTGGTTGGTGATATCTTAGAATAAAAAAACAGCCTCCATACAAAAAGAAGACAAGTCCTTTTATAAGAATTAGTAAATAAAATATAAATCATGACTTTCATCAGTTACTTAATTTCATACAAAACATGAACAAACAATCTACTCCATTACTTCTTTGTTCGTATTATTGGCTTATGAATCTTCAAGTGAATGATATTTGACATATAAAATAGTGTCGTCATCCATTGCTGCGTAATTACACATGACAATTTAAATAGCTGAAGCCTAAGCGGCTATGTGTGAAGTCAGCCAGTTAAAGCTTTATAAGGTGAATTATAACATGAGCCATGTTTGGGCTTTGTTTGTATGGCGTAGTGCATCCATATATAATAAATCAATGGTTGGATCCTTACCATGGAAATACATTAAATTTTTGAAATGTTGTGAATTGACAACATTTCAAAAAATGTACATGCACATTTTTATTTTTTTCCTTGTAGTACATCAAAAAAGAAGACATACGTTTTTTTTCTTTTTCTTTTCTTTCCATTTATTCCCCTTGAATTAAATTCTTTAAAAACTCTCAATTCTAAAATAGGGTAAGTACAAGAGTAAGGATGTGTCGACTTCACGCCTTTGCCATATTTTAAATTTATAAAAAATACTGACGTTTATAGTGTTGTTTTTTGTAGCAGTAAGATATCGATATCGGAAGTAAGCACGTATATCAAAATACAGAAAGTCTAAATGAAGAAATTGATAAATAATCTTAGTGAGTATGTTTATCCAAACACAATCTTATTAAGCACGCATATCATAATACAAAAGTCTAAATAAAGAAGTAGATAAATAATCTTTAAATTAATCAAACACAACTTTACTAACAAAAGCTTACGTTGCCATTTTCCTTGCTTAATTTTTTTTGGTTTCTAAAATCAAATGAAACATCAATAATATGATTAAAGGATTTTTTATGATTTCGTCACCAAACTAGATAATCATTTAAATGCATATGTATTTTTAGCAATCCTAAATATACAATACTAAAAATATCGATAACTAGATAGACTTCGCTACTATACAACAACACTTGAGGTGCTTGTGGCGCAGTGGCGGCAGCGCTTTGGTAGTGATACCAAAAGTTAAGCAACCCACGGCGCGGTCGTGATTGGATGGGTGACCATTCCGACCATTTAAGTGACGTCCATGACAAGCATCTCCGTGCTTCGGAAGGCACGTTAAGCAGTTGGTCCCGGCTAATATCTGTGGTATTAGTCGTTTAGCCTAGTCAGAGGCCCTAGGGCGGCTTGATAACTTCTGACAGTAAGGTTTGTCACTTGCCTTACATACACCCCTCCACCAATCCGCACTGAGCCCGCGTGGTGAAGTATGGCTCGTTCCTCCTCATAGTTGAGGTGAGGCCTTTTCCCAGCAGTGGGATCTAATAGGCTGACTTATATACTATACAACAACACTACGATTATCTCTTCTCTCACTCACTCATCATAGTGTCTGTGTCATAAGTCAAAATGACAGCTAGCTTCCATGTATGGTAAAATACTTTTTAAGTCAGGCCAGATAACCAAGCAAAGGCATGTCCTCTGAAAATGCCTGTATCATAGCACCTGTCAGTTTTTTTCAAATATCTCTGAATTTATAGCGTAAAAAAATATTAAAATATTTTTAACGTGTTAAGCATCGCCAAATCTCGAAATGGTTTTTGAATTTTAGTACCTTTATAAAAATGAAATGTTGTCAATTTTCAACACTGCTCCTAACAGAACACGAACCCAGAGCCGTAAGACAGTTTATTAAAAATAAAATACACGAAGAAGTAAAAAGTCAAATCAGCAGCTGGCTGGAGAGGGGGACGGGTGAATATTTACGTAAACAAAACACAAAACGTAAATAGTGTTAACTGGTGTTAACCTTATTATTTACGTTACGTACGTCACAAACATCTAAGGAATTCTATCAACTTACTTTCCAGATAGTTTAGAATGTCAATTCAAGTTGAAAACAACTTAAAAAACACAGACAGCAAGAGTCTATTCGAACAGCGAGCTCATTATGTGCCGTGCAAAATAGACGAAGATGGCCCGGCAAACGTAAAAAAATATTTTGAGCCGTATGTTGAGAAAAACGATGTAGGAGGTAATATTTCATTTCTAAGCACGAATACTTAGCCAATTTTACCCATAGGACTGTAGGAAAGTATTAAAAGTTCTTAGCTTCCGTGTAGCCATAATCATAACCTCAAACAGGAGAATTTTGCTGCACAGCAAGAAAATATTCGGCTTACGGATGAGCACAATACAAATCATTGCCGCCATAACGTTCTTGCAGATAGTAGTTCGGTAATATCAATTTAGTTCATTGCTCAACCTTTTAGCGATGAGCATTTGTCAATATTTTTGTCCTCCAACCGTTTTTGGAGGTTATATACAGTAAAAGTTTAAAATAAATGAATGAAATGAAATTTTTAAATATTTGGATCGCTTCACTGCTTACTGAGATCACCAGTTAACCTCTTAAAATCTTTCAACATGTACTGAAGTTTTGCTGACTCTGTGTACTTACATATTCTGTTGTTATGGTGAATAAATATTGCTATTGTCCGCACTCCCCTTGATGGGAAGTAATAAAAGTTCTCAGCCCACTCGTCTCCCCGGTGGGATTGAGTTTGTATAGAAATTAAATTTTGTTAAAATGTTGTTTGCGCATTGAGGGGTTTAATTATAAACAAGCGAATTGTGCATGTGAATGGGATACATAATTATGTGGATTTTAGTGCCTATAAGATGAAGTTTGAATGCCCTATTGTTAGAATGTATTCCCTATTTTTATTTAATCTCCAGATTTGACAGCAACCTTCAGAGGCCATGGACTGAGCGGAACGGAAATAGAATTGCCGGAAGGTTATCGGGCGGTTGTGGTGACGGAAGCTAAAAAGCCATTGGCTGAAGAAGCTGACAGGAGATTTCAGGTATAAAAACGCCTTGAGTATTATAAGGATGCTGGTGTCCTGATTACAATTTATTGCTTATTGTATCTGGAAACACAATCCTTGAAGGATGGGGTCTGTACCTCAAAAAAAAACCCTTAAAGGATTATATCGTTGTCTGTCTTACATAAACAGCCACAAAAATAAAATTAAAATAATAGAGACATTTTTAATGTATGTTTATTGTATTTGCAAATTTTACCAAAATGGTATGTATGTACCCATTCAAACAGTATTTCCCAAAAAACTAGAATCATGAAATTTGGCAGTTGAGCAAAATCTACCCTGCTAAAGTATTTCTATTTAGCGGCGAAACCTTTTTACATCTGTTTGTGATTAACCCACATTATAAGAAGCTCTTGCATAAGCAAAGTTAGTGAAGCGCAATTAAAAAAAAACTATGGTAAAGTCAAAAAGAAGGTTCATGATAACAATTTACTGTCCAATTCGTCCAGGTGGCTGGTGGATTCAAAAATTTGGTGTACTGGAACTGGGACAAGCAGCCTTCGAAAAACGATAACCTAGTCAAAGCCTTGGACTGGATTGACATAGCTAAGGCAGTAAGTAAATATTTGTTTTTTACTTTATGTAAATACACTTTTCGTTGTTTCTTTTTTATTTGTTTTCTTTTCCAAATTATAAGTTATTTTGGTTCTTGTGTGAAGTGAAAAAGCATTTTTTATTTTAATGAACCCTTACATAGGTATGGTAATGTATGTCATAATGCCATGAAAACAATACTAAAACATCGAAAAAAATGTGACCCAGTGGACAAACATTTTTTCAATACAAATCCTGGGACAAATTAAGTCCCCTGAGTCACTATTTATTTAATAAATTTATTTCGGGTGTCTTATCACACAATAAGACGTCTTTTGCCAAAAGGGTCGAAGACAAATGACAACGAAAAGTTGATTGACCCTTTATTCATTTATATTAAGATTATTTAATTAATTATAATTACCATTATTATAACTAATATTGTTACTGTTTTAAAACTCAATATTGATATTAATAGTAATGGTAGTAAAAATTATAAATATTATTTTGTTAATGTAGTTTTTGTACTGTAGTTTTACAATTGTAAAAATAAATTGGTAAGATTTTTTTAGTTTACACCAGACTATTACCAATAAGGTTTAATAATATATTTATTTATTTATTTTACAGTTGCATGGAGACTGAAGGTGGGAATATATTAAATGAATGAAAATACTTTAAGACGAAACCTAAATAAGGTACTCTTTATTGAACACCACATACAATATACATACATTAATTAATGTTCATAGATTTGTACAATTTTAATAAAATCAATCAAGTTTTTGATCTTTTCTTTTTTTTTGCTTGTAAAAAACCTTACTTGTAACATATATTTTAAATCTATTAGGAAAATGATTCAATTTAAATAAAAATTTTGAAGTAAATGCACATCAAATCTTTTTATGAAGAATGACTTAGATTATGGGTCAACTTTTTAGCTTAAGGGCCAGATTGACTTCTCAATGAAGTCTCAAGGGCCAGGAACTACTTATAGTCTGTCAAGTTCTTGCGCGATCCTCCTTGCACCCCGTAAGACGTGCGGGGGGGGGGGCCTAGTCTCTGAGTATATCACTTCAGAGGCCCTTCTCTAGCTCGTAGGTAGCAAAAACCTACCTACGCGCGGTGACCCACCGTGGTGGGCTAATCAACTTGGCTGTCGTGAGCGAGCAGCGACACGCGCGCGCGTTTTATTCACCGGCGGCGCGCGGCACTACGTTGCTGGCTGGACGAGCATGAATTGCTAGAAAGGTGCGCTAGATGGCGTTAGTAGCTTCTTGTAGCAGCCAACCCTATCTACTGCCTTTTTAAAGAATAGGTTCAATGTATTATGAATTATATTTCAGAAGAGTTTTAAAAATGAAATTATCTTGCAATGGATTTCTGTAGGTGTCTGAAGTATAATAATAATCGTTTATTAAAATCTCAAGGGATCATATTCATTGATTCAATACAAATAAAAAAATACAATATATAATGTTCAAAATTAATAATAGAAATCAATAACTCAATATGTATAATGTAACAAACATAATTATTAAAAAAAACAAAACACCTGACTGCAAAAAATATTATATTTTAGAAATTTTCTTTTTACTGGCTTTCATTTGATACCCATACTGCAATGTTAAGGAAAAGAACAGTCCCCCCCCACCCCCTATGTTTCCATTTGCGGGCGCCATTTTTAAAATGTATACAGCCTATTTCACTACCACAATCTTGTCGAATTGCCGTTTGGGCTGTAGGGCGTGCCAAACAATAACACACATACATACTCACGAAAAACATAACCCTCCTTCCGCAGTCGGGTGAAATTGAAAACGGACTTAATGACTGACGAATCAACGCACAGTCCAAACTACTGGGATTATAAACTTCAAATTTCGCACCACGCTTCCTTTTAGTGTACGTGATCACTAACAAAAGATTTTTGGAAATTTGCCCCTTAAGGGGGTAAAAAAGGGGAGGGGGAAAAGTTTGTATGTAACTTTATCAGTTTTGAAGATAAACTGATAAAATTTGGTACTAAGATTAAACATTAATCTCGTCTTACAAATAAGAATGACTTATTTCAGGATTTTAAAAATTCAATCTCTAGGGGGTGAAGGAGTTGGAGTTTTGGATCGGAAATTCGACATTTGCGCATACGAAGTTGCTAGTAATCGCTAGTACCTTATACAGCTAAAAACTTGCCTAACAACCCACGTAAAAACTGTATGCCCATCTCAGTAAATTGATTCAAAATGTGTAAATTTACATTTATTAATTAAATCAAACTACACAATATTCGAATCGGCCAGTTTACCACGCACTTCCTCCTGAACCTGCTTTCTTTCATTACGCTCCGTACTACTTATCCTATTAGTTCTAGTAAACTTATTTTTTACGCTGGCAACTTTAGAATTTTTCCTACTGGTAAGACTTGACGTCTTTTCGATAATAGGTCAAGTTTTATTGGTAGTTTTTGTAGTTTTATCAATATCGTGTTTCTTATTAACTTCGTCTTCTTTTAAACAGTTCTGACCATTATCAGTAGCCTTTTTCAGACGATCGAATTCTTTAATATTTTCATTTTCTCTCATCATGCTGTAGATTTCCAAAAACTTCCAAAACTCTATATTCAAGCCTTTTACATTGGTCTCATAGAATGCTCTAAGCTTTGGATCACATTTGTGTTTGCCCGCAATCGGTTTAGGCTTAGCTGTACTATTGCTGTCGATGACACTATTTCCTTCTTCTTCATTATTTTCGATATTATCTTTCGTTTTATGCTTGTAAGCTCCAGGAGCATGAGGTTTTTCATTAAGGTTATGTCTTTGACTGTGTAGTCAGCTCGCTTATATTTTGGCATACTTTTTCGCACTTATTGCACGGATACAACATTTCAAATCCCTTATCTTTTGCTTTAATTCCTAACTGTTCTAATTTCTTCAAATAATCGACATCATTTTTGTCCAGTTCTTTCGCATCAGGTAACACGTATCCGCTAGCATCGAAATTTTGTCTCTCTAAGATTACGATACATTCTTTAGTCACTACTCTTGGTACGGACATGGTTCTATTCTCTTTTTCTGTTTTCCGCTTATCTAAATCTATACCTGCTTTTCTATTTATAATCTGTACAGTTGGTCCGATACCTATTTCTTTTGCTTTTTAATTTTCAGGGTTATAGTTAAAATCAAACTTTTGTTTCTCTAAGATTACGATACATTCTTTAATTTTCGTCTATAATTTTGGTACGGACATGGTTTTATTCTTTTTTTCCCTTTTCCTCTTACCTAAATCCACACCTGCTTTTTTATTTGTAACCTGTACAGTTGGTCTGATATCTATTTCTTTAGCTTTTTCATTTTCAGTGTTATAACTAACATCAAATTTTTGTTTCTCTAAAATTACGATACGTTCTTTAATTTTCGTCACTAATTTTGGTTCGGACATGGTTCTATTATTTTTATCTCTTATATCTATTTCTTTGGCTTTTTCATTTTCACTGTTATAGTAGTACATAGATCCGTTCTCATTCGGTAATCTGTCGAGTATTTTCATGAAAGATATGCTCATGTCTTCTATTAGAAATGCAACTCAACGTAATTGAAACGATAAATAACAAATAAATCACTTTTTACTGTTTATTGTATCTTCAAAAACTAACAACTAAAAACAAGTAAAAGTATCAAAATAAAAGTCATAGACAAAGTAAAATGATTTATAAAAAAAGGATTTAATAAATATCTATCGCCAACATCGTCCACCCCGGTGTGGCAACACCAGAAGAAAAGTGGCGGTAGACAATACTAAACTACACGCTAGCTTCACTTCTCATATAAATAAATGTATCTACATGGGTAGTGGAACCAGCTTTCGGGCTGGTCGGCGCAGAATCCCGCCTCTAATTGCTACATCTACGGCTCTAACAATTCCGTCGTGCCCCCGGTAGACTTTTTTCTATTCGGCCTCTTGGCCAAGAACCACGAGGAAGATTTCCGTCAGCAATTAAAACGACGTTTCCGGGCTTCAAGTTTTCGACAGGGCGGACTTTAGATCGTGGTACTAGACTCGGCAAATACTCGCGAACCCAGCGCGTCCAGAAGTGATCTGCAAGACGCTGGGCCTTTTTCCACTGTACCCGACGAATCAGATCTTCATCTGAAAATCCAGCCATTAAAGAGTGTGGAGAGGAAGAACCCAAAATAAAATGAAAGGGAGTTATTGCTTCTTGAGTATCCGGGTCCACAGGAACATGTGTTAGCGGTCTCGAATTAACAATGCTTTCAACTTCTAATAGAAGGGTATGTAAAACTTCTTCACGTGGCGCACGTTCCTTTAATGTAACCTTTAATGCAGTTTTGACAGATCGGATTAACCGCGCCCAACAACCTCCCATGAACGGTGCAGCAGGAACAATAAATTTCCATTTGATACGTTGATTTAAAGCATAGTCCTGGACAGGTCGTGTATAAAGTACAGAAAGTTCTTTATTCGCACCGACAAAAGCGGTTCCATTATCCGAAATTATCGTCGTTGGACATCCTCGTCTGGCAATAAAACGCCGAAGCGCCATAATCGCTGAATCTGATGATAAACTTCCGACGATTTGGAGATGGATAGCACGAACTGTTAAACAGGTGAACAGCGCCACCCAACGCTTCTCTGAGCGTCTTCCTAGGGTAACAGAGACTGGGCCAAAGTAGTCAAGGCCTACACAGGTAAATGGTCTAGTATGGTCAGTCAAACGTTCAGGGGATAAATCACCGATAGATGGAACAGGTGGTGCCATTTTTCTAATTCTGCATACAAGACATGAATTGGCCACTTTCTTCACCGCCGTGCGTAATCCAAGGATATAAAATGACTGACGAAGCTCGTTAACAACAAGTTCATTGTTGGAGTGAGCAGCTCTTTGATGATGGTAGGCAATAAGTAATCGTTGAGTGTTTCCCATCGAGCACGACCGGATTTTTAACAATGTCAATACAATCTCTAACTGCGCCAATCCTCCCAGAAAGTCGGAGCAGACCAAAACTATCTAAAATTAAGGTAAGATTATGAAGCCTGCTTGGCTTCAAAAGTGGTTTTCCACTACTTAAACAAGATCGCTCAACTTCAAAGGCATCTATTTGTGACCTAAGTAGAATATGTTGCTCAGCAAGCGTCATATCTTCTATCAATAAAGGCTTAAGCGGTACTGACAATTTCTCAAACTTTCTTAAATCTCTACATTTAGTCTTATCAGAACGACCTAAAAGTGAGCGGAAAGCTCTTGCACAACAAAAAACTCGTGCAGTAGCGCGCAATAACCTGAGCCAACTACTAAAACGCGAAAAATCTACTACTACCGGAAGAAAAGAATCATGCGTATTAATTAGCCGTACAGTTTCACAAATAATGGCTGAGCGTTTCATCTCTTCCGGAGCTGCAGGTGCATGTTCCGGTTCTTCTGGCCAACACTTAGCTGGTAATGTTAGAAAGTGGGGGCCAGAAAACCATCTCGAATTCATATCAAATTGAGTGTTGATACGCGTAGCATCGTCTGCGACATTCATGTTTGAAGGTACATATCTCCAATTAGCTAAATTGGTTATTTCAGCGATCTCACCCACACGATGAGCTACATAAGGTTTAAAAATGCGCGCATCACTTCTCAGCCATTTTATGACCGTGAGACTATCTGACCAGTAAAAAACTTGGGAAGGTTTGTGTCGATGTGCCCCAAAAATATAACAAGCAAAACGTGAAGCTATAAGTCCTGCTTGTAATTCAAGCCGTGGTATCGATACTGGTTTCAAAGGGACTAGACGAGCTTTACCTCCTATCAAACCTAACCGTACAGTTTCATCGATACACACAAAACGCCAGTAAGCCACACATCCGTACGAGAGTTCGCTTGCATCAGCAAAAATGTGCAGCTGACAGTCTTTTACTACATTGTGGGAAAAATAATGGCGTGGAATAGATAATTTGGAAAGATCATTAAACCACAATATCCATTTAGAGGTGACAATAGCGGGTAGTTCGTCATCCCAATCTATCCCCAGCTTCCAAGTTTGTTGAAAAAATACTCGACCCCGCATAATAATAGGAGTTAAAAACCCTAGTAGATCATACACTCTCATAAGTTGTGATGAAACGGTTCGTTTCGTAAATTTGGTCGGTAAGGCACCTAGATTAGAGCGTGAAAAAGAAAAAGTATCATCTTTAGTGTTCCAGACTACGCCTAAAATACGAACATTAACTGCAGATGCGACAGGTAAACATATTTCTTTGGGAAGTGTTGCAAGAGCTTCTTTCGTGTTTGAAACCCAGGCTCTCATATCAAGACTGGCTTGAGCGTGAACATGAACTATGTCAGAAGCTAAACGAGCTGCTGCTTCTTGGGAATCGACGCTACCAAGATAATCGTCCATATAATGATCTTCGATAATGGCCTTTGCTGCAGCTGGGTACAAAGACTGGTGCTCCTCTGCATTTCGATTTTTTAAATATATGGCTGTAAATGGACTAGAAGTGGCCCCGAAAATCATTGAGGACATGCGGTAAACCTTCAACGGCTGATCCGGGCTAGTACGCCATAAAAATCTTTGGGCATCCCGATCTTCCAACCTAATTTTGGTTTGAGGAAACATTTCTCGGATATCTGCATTCAAAGCAAAACGACCCTCACGAAAACGCATTAAGATTGCAAGAAGTGGTTGTAATATATCAGGTCCAGATAAAAGTAAAGAATTGAGACTGACTCCAGAATAAGTAGCGGCTGCATCGTGAACAACCCGTAATTTTCGTTTTTGAGGGTGCATGACTCCAAAATGCGGAAGATACCATGCAATTTTTCCCGCAGGTTTTTCGTCGCACGGCTCAGCATAGCCTTTTTGAATAGTCGCCTCAATGTTCGCACGATAAGAATCTGCATAAGATTTATCTCTATTCATTTTTAGTTCAAGGGCAAAAAATCTATTACGTGCCAATGGGTAGCTGTCAGGAACCGACTCAATATTGGATTTCCATATTAATCCGGTTTCAAATCTGCCGGAAGGTAACCGATGTGTCGTTTTATTTAAAATATCAATCGCTCGCTTATCGTCTTCCCTTAGATACTTTTTCGCGTTAATTCCAATGGAATCTATCCGAAAATATTCCTGTAGTTGGTTATCAAGTGAGCTTGTAACCTCAAAAACCTTACCATGGTTCACAAATTCTACTGGAGAACATTCGTTTCTAATAACACCAAATAAAACCCAGCCCAACGCAGTTAAAACTGCAACTGGTTGATTCCGAGAACCTTTTCGAATTTGACGTGGCACTGACAACTGCCAGTTATCAATACCTATTAGTAAGGTAGGTTTAGCTTCTTCGTATGTAAGTAATTCAACTAGATCGGATAAATGGAAAAAGGATTTTAAATTACTCGAGTTAATAGATTGAGAACCTAAACCTAAGTTTGGTATCGAGCGGACATTATGAAGTAAATGAGTTTCAGTGCTATGTCGACCTTTAACTGAGATATTGACAAAACTAACCTCAGTCTGTCCTGACATCCCTCCTATTCCATCTACTCTAATTGACCTTTTCTACCTTTAGCCCCAATAGCAAAAGCCACATTTGAATCTATAAAGTAGTAGTAGAACCATCGTCTAATAGAGCAAACGTATCACAAGAACCCTTAGGGCCCGAAATAGTAACAGGTACTACTATGAGAAGAGAGCGAAAGGTAGAAGGAGGAGAAGTGGTGTGAGTGACGACGACAGACTCGTGTTCAGCTGATGTCGTAGAATTTTTGTCATCATCAGCTACAACTACTGAATTAGAATTGATTTGTGGTTCCGATGTTAAACCTGCATAAACTGCGTCGTCTCTATATTCTTTATGTAGCAGGGGATGATGATTATTCTTATTGGTGCAATCATTAACGTTACATGAAAACTTTTTACATGAAACATAAGTGTGTCCTCCTTTTAAAAGGCATTTGTGGCACACTTTACTGACCCTAACCCACTCCCAACGCTCGTCAACATTAATGCTGGCAAATTCTTTACAGGATTTCACATCATGACCAACCTTATTGCAAAATAGACATACCTTTTTTGAGTTGTCACCATAACTTTTTTTTACGTCAGTTGTGCCATGACATTTGACATTTCTGAAGGAAACATCCAGTGGCATAATGTCATCAGTCGCGACATGACATTTGACATTTCTGAAGGAAACATCCAATGGCATAATGTCATATCGACTTCGTAAATTCGCTTTGTGCATCAAAAAATCGGATAAATGTTCAATCCTAAATAAATTGGTATGCTCATTGCTCTCTAGAATGCACGAAGTCAATCCACCTAGATCATAATATAGGGCTTAATTTACTTACTATCTCGTTGGAAAGTTCTGGAGAAGCGAGGTATTCAGGCCGTTGTAGTAAACGAACTACCTCAACACAATTACGGACTTTACAGGCGAACGTGTTACGTTCTCTGCTACTGTCAGTAACCGGTAACTTTGGTAGGGCTCTAATTACTGAAATTTCAGTCATAATGATGTACTCTGGACGTGCGAAGGCTGTCTCTAGCGCGTGCATAACCTCTGGGTCGCGCGCAGCAGCCAGTAAAACGGCTACAGAATCTCGCGCAGCCCCACGCAAAGAAGCATTTAGTCTTGTCAGATTTTCTTGTATGGTATATGACGGACTAGTGTCGGAGTACACCTTCCTGAAAATGAGCCAATCAGTCGGACGGCCATCAAAAATAGGTAGAGGGAAACTGACCTTATTGTTCTTCAATGCCGTGTTCGTTGCGACAGCTGCGATGGCTTCAGCTAATTGTAGAGTGTTGGAAAACTCATTTTTATTATTATTATTACATTGACAATGTTGTTGAGTGAACGTAGAGTGTGGCTGTGCGGTGACTACATGCGAAGCCTCGGCAGTCCGCTGCTGACCTGGGGAATAGGAAACCTCGTTAACTAAAGGCCAGGTCACAGTTGCAGGCGCGGATGCCCGATTCCTGATTAAGGGATCAGTGAGCTTATTGGGTCGGGGATAATCTGTAAGAAAAGCCGATGTAGATAGGGAAGCAGCCGTAGTCGGCATACTTCTACGAACAACCGCATCGACGGCAGAGGTACCCGTGTCGTAAAGCTTGCCGCGGCCGGTGCGCCCTCCGCCTGAGCCTGTGATGGCGCATCGTGTGCCGATTCTTGATCATATGGAACAGGCGCATCCTGTGCTCCATTTTGATAAAGCGGAACAGTCGCATCTAACTACTCGGTTACAGAGGCATGGCTTGAACGACGACTGCGAGATTCCTCCGCCTCGATCGCGGCGACTTGGGCCCGGTACTCGGCTTCCGCGATTGTTCGTTCTGCTTCCGCCTCGCGACGCTCAATATCTCGTAGACGTTTGAGGTGTTCCACCTCCGCCGCGCCCGCACGGTTGCTGACGACGCTCCCGAGGATGACGAAGCCGAAGCCCTAGTCTTGAGGTTTTTTAATTGTGCGCGAGTAATCATTATATTCACGATTCTGACACCAATATTAGAAATGCAACTCAACGTAATTGAAACGATAAATAACAAATAAATCACTTTTTACTGTTTATTGTATCTTCAAAAACTAACAACTAAAAACAAGTAAAAGTATCAAAATAAAAGTCATAGACAAAGTACAATGATTTATAAAAAAAGGATTTAATAAATATCCATAGCCAACATCTTCTTTGTGGACGGTCTCGAAGTGTTTCCTTATTTCTTTCTCGGCGACGACGTTGCAGAGAGGACACCTTATGGGGGTAGATTCGTTGCATGTGTCGAAATGAATTTGACAGTGGTCCAAAAGTTGTGGTCGCGATTCGAAAAGCTGAAAAATAAAGTTTATTTAATGGAAGATGAAGATTATTTACCAATTTTCTCTCCGATGCTATGTCAATGACATAAATGTCATAATGTCATCTATCAATTGTTTTATATTTATAAAATTATCTAAAAACATAGACTTTAATAATATTTATTAAAGTCTATTTCTTTCATGAGTGAATCAAGGGAAACAATTCAAATTAAATCTATTAATTTGCTTTTTTATTAACTATTATAATTCCAAAGTAAACTCTACATTTGCATGATCTCTTTTTATTAATAAAGGGAGAAAGTGAATTATAAAGATAACATGGTAATAAATTGTTTCAACAAACACACCGATTACCTAGCCCCAAACTAAGCGTGAGCTTGTGCTATGGCGACTAGGATAACGGATAGAAATACTTATATACGTTTATACATCCATGACTTAGGTACAAATGCTCGTGCTCATCACACAAACATTTGCCCCTTGCGGGATTCGAACCAGCAATCTCTGGTTTGTAGTCCGGAGCGTAGACCACTACACCAAGACGGTCGTCAATTGCAAATTGGCAAATGTACATAGCTGGTCATTTTTACATACCTCATAACAAACATAGCACAAGTATAAATTCAGAATCAGTTTTTTATTCTTCTTTTTAATGGTAGCCCCTTCTCCGTTGGTATCAGTAATTTTGTTTCTCCGTATAAATGGTTTACTTGGTATCCTTACATTTTGGGTCTTTTTTCTCTCTTTATTTGGAGCTTTTCTTTTTTTATTATTACTTGGTATATTTTTTTCATTACAAGTTTCACAACAGCCTCGAACTTTTCTCTGCCTTTTACGCGATTCTGACTTTTTTCTGACGATTCGTTCCTTCAAATATTCATGTTCCTCTGCGTATGGTATGTACTTTACTGTAAAAATAATATAGTTTTAAATGATAACGACTCAAATTCAATGCCATCAGCCGATGCCATCTATTCTACAGCTAACTTCACTATCGTCAACGAAATGTCAAAATATGTATGCAGTCACGTGACGACGTTTCGATGGCTTATGAGGAAACGCGGTCACGTGGCATTAGAAGAATAGGTATTTGAATAAAATGTTGCTGTCTCGATGCGGCCGACCAAGCAAGGGACAAATGAGCTCAGACCGATAAATCGCTTCTTACATTTGACGAAAACAGCATTTCGTAGTCCCCTATTTCCTCGTCCAAAATTTGACAAATAATAATCCTTTTTTAAAATAATTTATCAATGGGTAAATAAATAAAATAATAGTTGAAACTTGCCAATTTTCTTAGTTTTTAAGGGTCACATTTCCTTTGTTAATTCGAATATAAGAAAAAACTAAAAATAGGAGCATAGCTGTGGTAAATGTAGATTATATGGTATAAAAAGTTTTGCCATTCAGGGATCGAGAATGCCCGAGTTATTTAAGATTTTTCAGGCCAGCAGTTATTCGTGAATGGAGCAATAAATTGAAAAACTTTTTAAGGAAGCCCTAAGTCATTTGAAAAGATCTACTCAACGACACCCACACGATGGGTTAGACGACAAAAAAAACCGGCCAAGTGCGAGTCGGACTCGCGCGCGAAGAGTTCCGTACCATTAACTTAAAACATTAGACAGCATAGGCAAAAAAGTATATATTTTTATTTTGTTTATAATAAAAAAGGTTTTCATCACAGGATACCCGAAACAATTTTACCGCGCCTGTTTCTTTATGTGAGTGATTTGAAGCTTATAGGTCCAAGACTTTAGAAATTACAGGGGGGGGGGGGGACACCATGTAAACCGGTGTGTGTAAACCGTTTGGCGGACTATATCTCGCAAATGGTAAAGCTGATAAAAAAGTGTTGTATGGAAACCCTACCTTATTTTCATAGTCCTTTTCAACGATACCCCACACAAATGGGTGCACCCAAAAAAAAAAATCCCCCCCCCCTTTACATGTATGGGTAGGTACCCTTAAAATTTATTTTTTTTGTATTTTAAAAAATTGAGATCTATATGTGAAGTATCCTCGAAACAAGTTACGTGCAAATCAGTCCATAAACGTAGAAGATATTCTGCTGTGACAGACTAGGACGGACGGACTGAACGATCTTATAAGGGTTCCTTGTCGGACAACGGAACACTAAAAACTACATTTTTGTACTCTACTGACCTAAACTAAGGTCTGAGAGGTATTTTCATTTTTATTTAGATCAATGTACAGGATTTGAACTTCTAAAGTTTTATTATATGAATAGATTTAGATGGTGATTAAAAAGGTTAATTCGTCCAAGCTATACCCTGAACGGGTCACGTTGTATGGGTCCCTAGCGTACGTACCATGAGTATCACACGAGTAGTCTGGGTCATAGATCATCTCCTTGAACAATTCCCGTAGACTCTGGTCTTCGATATGCGCGACTTTAAATGTCTCCACGGCGAATTCTGTTTCTCGCTCTGAAATAAATTTGAACAATAAGCTGATGAGTCGTACGGAACTCATTATCAGAGTTGCGATTCCAGTATTGTTATGTATTAGTACCTGGGCCACCGAACCTTGCTCAGTTACTACTATTAAATAAAAAAAAGCTTTATAATTCGTAAGACTTGTTTAAAAAAAATTTAAACTTGAATAAATACACAAAAAAAAACAAAAGAAATAAACAAAAATCATCACCAAGCTAGATTCGAACCCACGTCTTCTACGATTCAGTCCGACGACTTACGCATTACACCACGTCCCCCGTGGTTACCGGGACGAAATTACCGATCTAAATCTGCGTCGAACAAATACGAAAGAAAAACGCATGAAAACTTGAAAACACGCGTTTTCCTAAACATAAGACTAATCGAGATCGATTTTTCAACCCCGATATCCCCTACATATCAAATTTTAGTGAGATCTTTAGGGCCGTTTCTGAGATCACAAATAAATATACATATAAGAATTGGTAATTTAAGGGTAAGATTATTATTTAATAACAACAATCCACAAACACCTCGTTGAGGTCATAATCTAACTTAATTAACCATCTTTTGCCTGTATGTATTGCCTGCTGTAAATGTTACTAGCAGTTCCCAGCGACTCCGTTCGAGCCAAAAGTCGGATTTTCCATACAAACTTTCATCCCCCAATTCACCCCTCTGATGATTTTATATCGCGACAAAATAAGTAGCCTATGTCCTTCCCAGGGTCTCAAACTATCTCTGTACCAAATTTCATTTGAATCAGTACAGTAGTTTCAGAGCCTATTCAATACAAACAGACAATCAAATATTTCCTCTTTATAATATAATATTAGTGTAGATTATAGATGAAGTGAATAAATGAATATGTAGTGTACACTAATTGGCTACAACTACATATTCATATAGTACCTATCACTGAAAATGGATTAATGAAATAGTTATACAAATAATTATGGTATTTAGACCTGTAGGCGTGGTTGTTTCTTTTAGGTCTATAGCTAAGTCATCTATTCTGGTTGGTTTTTCTATGTCTAAATCTTGATCTATTCTGGATGGCTCTTCAAAGTCTATATCTGAGTGATCTATTCTAGTTGGCTCTTCTATGTCTGTATCTGAGTCATCTATTCTGGTTGGCTTTATGTCTATATCTGAGTGATCTATTGTGGTCGGTTCTTTAAAATCTATATCTGAGTGATGTATTTTGGTTGGATCTTCTATGTCTATATCAGAGTGATCTATTCTGGTTGGTCCTATGTCTATATCTGAGTGACCTATTCTGGCTGTTTCTTCTATGTCTAAATCTTGATCAATTCTGGGTGGCTTTTCTAAGTCTATATCTGAGTGATCTATTCTGGTCGGTTCTTCCATGTCTGTATCTAAGTCATCTATTCTGGTTGGTTCTTTTACGTATGTATCTGAGTCATCTATTCTGGTTGGTTCCATGTCTGTATGTGAGTGATCTATTCTGGTTGTTTTGTCTATGTCTCTATCTTGATCTATTCTGGGTGGTTCTTCTAAGTCTATATCTGAGTGATCTATTCTGGTTGATTCTTCTATGTCTCTATTTTTATCTATTTTGAGTGGCTCTTCTAAGTCTATATCCGAGTGATCTATTCTGGTCGGTTCTTCTACGTATGTATCTGCGTGATCTAATCTGGTTAGTTCTTCCATGCCTGTATTTGAGTCATCTATTCTGGTTGTTTTTTGTATGTCGCTATCTTGATCTATTCTGGGCGGTTCTTCCATGTCTGTATCTGAGTCATCTATTCTGGTTGGTTCTACTAAGTCTAAATCTTGATCTATTCTGAGTGGTTCTTCTAAGTCTATATCTGAGTGATTTATTCTGGTTGGCTCTTCTATCTTTGTATTTGAATGACCTATTCTAGTTGGTTTATCTATGTCTGTATCTGAGTCATCTATTCTGGTTGGTTCCATGTCTGTATCTGAGTCATCTATTCTGGTTGGTTCTACTAAGTCTAAATCTTGATCTATTCTGAGTGGTTCTTCTAAGTCTATATCTGAGTGATTTATTCAGGTTGGCTCTTCTATCTTTGTATTTGAATGACCTATTCTAGTTGGTTTATCCATGTCTGTATCTGAGTCATCTATTCTGGTTGGTTCCATGTCTGTATCTGAGTGATCTAGTCTGGTTGGTTCTTCTATGTTTCTTCTAAGTCTATATCTGAGTTATCTTTTCTTGTTGGTTTTTCTATGCCCTTATCCGGAGAATCCAATGGCTCCATATCCGGCTTTGTCCTTGAATTCCTAAAGAAAATAAAAATATTATTTAGATATTGCACACACATACTCATCTTCTAGTGAGATTCGAACTCACGACCCTTTGCTACCTGGGCAAATGTTCTCCCAACTGAGCTCCTGAAGACAATTTTTCGTGAGTAAAATTTACTTTGGCAAAGGAAACGCTTTCATTATAAAATGACAAATGATTAATGTTCGCGTGCCCATGACGACCATCTTGGTGTAAAAGTTCGCGCTCCGGAATCCAAAACCAGAGGTCGCGTGTTCGAATCCCGCAAGGGGCAAATGTTTGAGTGATGAGCACGAACATTTTGTTACTAAGTTATGGATGTTTATAAACGTATATAAATATGTCTATCCGTTATCCCAGTCATCATAGCACAACCTACGCTTAGTTAGAGGCTAGATAGTAGGTGTGTTGGTTGAAACAATTTACAATCTAAATGTATCTCAAATCAATATTCTTCCATAACTTTTACGATCCCCAGATCCAGAAAAATTGTTATGTTTTAAATTGAAATGGCGGCCATTTTCACCCGACTGCGGAAGAAGGGTTATGTTTTTCGAGAGTATGTATGTATAATTGTTTGGCATGCCTACAGCCCAAACGGCTTGACAGTTTTTGACATATGTGTTTTTTGTTTCGCATATGTGTCGTTGAATTCGAAAACATTGTGATAGTGACATAAGGCTATACTCGTATACATTTAAAAAATGGCTCCCGCAAATGGAAATAAAGGGGGCAGGGGGGATTTATTTTTACCATACCATAGCAAGGTAACAAATGAAAGCCAGTAAAAAAACCATTTCAAAAATATAAGAACTTATGTAGACGGGTGTTTTGTTTGCTTGTTAGAGGTCGACGAGGCCGGCTTGTGACATCCATTACCACCAAACGCCGACCAGTCGATGCGCGCATGTACAGAGTGTCCGCTGGCAGATTTTACACTTTGAATTAGTTTTACGGCGACTAACAAGACGGTAGCGGGGGGAGCGGGGTACCAAACGACGCGGGAGTGTTGCGGGTTATTTAGTAGCCATGAGTCAGTGGACGGGAGCGCACCGTGCTTTCGCGGTGGAGGCGTATTTCGCGAACAATAATTCGACCAATGTGGCGCGGCGTCGGTTTTGTTCTCGCTTTGATATCCGGCGATTGAAGGACGGCCCGTATAACCAATTGATATGGGCGTAGGTAAAAAAGTTTAGAGAGACTGGATCAGTCGGAAATGAGCCTCGGCCAGGACCTTCCACGTCTGTTACCACGCCTGAAAACGCAGAACTAGTGAGAAGAGAAATTTTGCAAAATCTGCGTAAGTCTATTCGGAAGATTGCAGCTTCAACCGGTATGAAAAAGACGTCTGTACACAAAATTATTAAAGGACAATCGAAATTTCATCCATATAAGCTCCAAATTGTACAGAAATTAAAAGAAGACGACTACACAAAAAGACAGAATTATGCTAGAGTATGTTTGGAACGATTTCCTACACCTACTCGTTACTGTAACATTTTCTTTAGTGACGAAGCGCATTTTCATATCACAGGCTACGTAAATAAGCAGAATATGCGCTATTGGAGTAAGAGTAATCCGAAAGAAGTATATCAACGGCCGCTCCACAGCCCAAAGATTACTGTTTGGTGCGCCATTTCGGGAAATGGAATAATCGGGCCTTATTTTTACGACCGAGGTGAAACTGTCAACGGAGAACGTTACTGCGAGATGCTAGACAATTTTTTTATACCGCAGCTGCATAATCATAGCGGCTTCAATAACAGAACCCATTTTCAGCAAGATGGGGCCACTGCACACACCGCTGGGGGGTCAATGGCCAAAGTTAGAGAACTTTTTCCTGGAAAACTAATAAGTCGCTTCGGCGACATACCCTGGCCCCCCAGGTCACCAGATTTGACCCTTTGGGATTTTTTCTTGTGGGGATATCTAAAGTCTCGCGTTTACACGAATTCGCCGTCAACCATAGAGGCCCTACAAGAAAATATCCGACACGAAATTGCAGCTATCAGCCCAGAACTTTGCAAGCGCGTGTTCTCTAACATGAAGGAAAGATTGCAGGAATGTTTACGCCTAGAAGGACGCCACTTGAGTGGAGTGATTTTTAAAAACTAAAATCCGCATAATTACTGTGTAAGATAATTAATAAATTACTTTGATTACCACATGTTTTTTATTCCATATAATTTTTTAAAGTGTAAAATCTGCCGGCGGACACCCTGTATATTAACTTTATGACACTGACACTGAGCATCGACAGCTTTTTATTTTCTTTCATAATTTGTAGTGTAGGTACCTACTTAGAACAGAATAAACTAGGTAGTAGTAGAGTAGCAGTAGTAGTAGTTTCATAGTTATTTTTTTTGTTCAATTTACCCATTCTGGGTAGGCAAAGGATCAAGTCCATACAGCCACGTCTTCATTTTTTTATCCTTTTCATTAGTATTCTTCTTTTTTTACAACTACACTAAACTACCAACTAACCTAACCTAACTCATTGAAATGCGAGGATGGTTTGCATTTCAATGCTCTCTACGAAATTTTGAACGGGAACATCGAGCCGGATCATATAGGAGCGCCTTACTTTGTCTCTCACTTTTACGTCATTAGTTCTCCTTTGCAGCACATTATTACGATTATTCCACCACACAATCACAACAATGACCACGAAAAACTAATTTAGAAAATTAAGAAACGAAGCCCATTTTGACCGGCTCATTTTCCGCCATTAACTCCTCTTTCATAATAACAATGTTTTGCATTACAACAAAACATATAGGTATTATGTCGAATAAAACATGCAGCGTTGTGAGAAGAAGCTCTCTATGAAAACCTTGTCTATGTAGTCGATAATGTATCGAAACATACCAGATTGTCCATGGATTACCCTCTTTTGACCAATCACCATCCAGCAAGCGCGCGCGTTGTCACTGTCAAATGTGTCAACTTCATAGCGTCTTCACCGGCAATAGTTATATTGCAACGCTGCATGTTTTATTCGACTTAATATATGTTTTGTTGTAATGCAAAACATTGTTATTATGTCTTTCTTAAACATGCAGCGACGTGTTTGTTATCTGTGCTGGTGATCAATGCAAGCACACGCTATTTGAGTCTCTGAAATTTAATTTATTTAATTCTGATTATATAATTTTATTATCCTTATTAATAAGTAACATTAGTTAAGTATTTCTTTTGCACATCAATATACATAGATTAGAACTATGTTAGTCTCCAAATGACATACCTAAAGCTTATCAATAAATACCACAGAAATATAGTTTCTGTAATAAATACTTAAGGCTCTTAGGACAACAATACATTTTCTAAATCCATTTTTTATGCTTTTAAGTTATTAAAACTATCCTATCCTATCAGACCCAGCTTTAAAAGCTGATTCCCTGAGATGAGAAGGGGCTAAAGTATCAACACAAGTTGCGTCCCATACCAAGGCCCGTCCCCGCTCCCAGGGAATGAGCGTGAGGCCATCAGGTCTCTTGCCATCATCACGGACCAACCCACGAGGTTCTAATGTGGAAGGAACGTTAATGCTGGCAAGAGCTCTTCTGATGGCGTCATTAAGTGCTGCGTGGCGGGCGAGACGCCCCGCACTTTGCTGGTAACAAAGACTATGAAGACCTAATTTGTCGACCTCCTTGCCACAGGGACACGTAAATGGTTCACAAACCGGGGCCCCGATTCGCAAACCCACACACACCCGGAATGTCTCGCTGTCAAAAAGTGTACCTATATTTTGGATGGGAGGGCGTGAAGCCAGTGGCCTGATTCCTTACAGGACACTGCCAAGAGCCTTGCACGATGACAATCACTGACTGAATTTTGAAGCAGGGTATTGAAAGTCTCTCTTGCTAGAGGGACATCCCAGAGTTTTTGGTTGTGTGTTTTCTTTGGGATGTCTTCACTAGTACAGAGACTTTGCCAACATTCCTCCGCCTCTCTCAACTCAGTTAGCTGGCGAGGGTGTTTAAAGATTTTGTCTACAAGACCAGCAGTGCTATGAAGAGAGGAGAGAAAGGCGGGGAGGGCAATACTAGAAATTTTGCGAACGCCGATACCACCAAACAGAATAGGAAGCGTTGCTTGTAACCAAGAGTCGTTTTTTAGCTGCAAATTCAGAATTTTTTCAAGATATGTTCTAAGAGTGGTATCAATAAGTTCTACAAGATGTGGTTTTTTCCAGATTGGACTTGCGCGAAGGTAATATGTAAATTTTGGAACAAAAAGGCAGGATTTTAGAATGGTGTAGGCAATATGAGAGTTTAGATGTTCCAATCTGGGGGCTAACAGGGTGAAATGATTCAATTTTTTGTCGAGAAAAGGTTGGATGCTGGCATCTAGAAGAGGAGCTCCTAAAAGGCAAAGTGATTCAGAATTTAGAATTTTGATGTTAGGAGCAAGGACGTTGAATCTGTCAATTATATTTTGACGGGATTCCGCAGAAACATGGTCATTAATATAAAGTTCGCGCTTTGAAAGATTGAGCTCCAAACCTATTTTTTTAAATTCTTGAATTATCCGAACGAGGTCTTGATACACAATATCAGCTTTGCCTCCGAGAGACCCATCATCAAGATACCAGACGTTAAATTTTGAATTTAAAGACGAAATGATGGGGTGAATGCCTAAACTAAAAAGTGCAGGACCTAATGGGTCACCTTGCTGAACGCCGACGGCAGAATCAATGCAATGGTCTAGATATAATAATTTGGATGGGCAATTGTAGCTTTTATCCTTTTGTGTTCCAATAACACAAAAGGATAAATTTGGGAGGTATGGGTATGAACTTCATTCAGCAAGGCGGATCTATCAATAGAGTTAAAAGCATTCCTCACGTCAACTTTCAGAAATACCTCCGATTCGTTACAGGCGAGAAAATTTCGGGCTGCATGAACTGCAGCTTCGCAGCCTCCTCTACTGCCAAAGCCAAGTTGTATGGGCTGAAAAATGTCCTTGAGCGGAGAAAAAATATTACGGCAAGCTAATTTCGCCGCTAGGCGTCGAAACGTAGAGCCAATTGCGATTGGGCGGACACCGCCATCTTTTTTTTTAATTTATTATTCATTAACTTTTGGTTATATGCTATCAAAATAAAATAGCTGAAAGTTAATCAAACGTTATGTAACGACTTGTACTAAGCGAATGGTTAGTTAAAGTCACTTCAAGGTCAATCAACGCCAGCCTGTCCAGCTTATCCCAGACTGTTATGCTGACAAAGTGTTTTTTTTTAGCTGCATGCTTATTTATTTGTATAAAAAACTTTATTAGAAGTTAGTATAAAAAGGACATAAGAGTTGCCTTTTTATAAAGACAGCATCTTCTGCCAGAGATCACCCATAGGTTAGATATGGCACTTAATATTGCGACACTTTTGTTACACATTAACAATTGCTCAGATTTTGTCGGTGATGCAAATATAAATAAATTAAGGCAGATTATTAGAAATGGTTGTAGATTTAGCAACAACTCATAACTAGATTATTAAATGCAGGTACCTGCGCTTGGTAAGATTTAGATGGCTATCATACTCAATTTAACATATCTATCCATCTAGGAAAACATAGGTAAACCATAAGTTGCAATGTACGCTAACTGGTTAGGAATTAAACAAAAAGCTGCTTTTCTTAATAGCTTACAGTAAGCAAGTTAAACTTATTTTATTCAAAATAAGGTTTACTTATTTTCATTGCTTTGCAATCTTTTATTTTAAATTGGTCTTTACTGCTTGTAACTTAAGGTTCTAATCATGTGAATCACATTCTGGCAACTCAGTCAGTGGCCAGCGCTCATGCTTGTCTATGCAAACCACATGATCACATCATATTTCGACTTTCATAGTCGAAATGGCGTTAATGGCGTTACTTGTCGTTACCACGCGAAAATACATAAGTATTTTGACCATGTGATGTTAGATGGCACTACTCACTTAGACTTAAGTGCTTTTCAGTAAATCACGTAAATGTTTATTGATTTTACTACGCAGCTTTTGAATCTACTTATCGTTTAATCGATCATCTCTATTTATACAGGTAAAAGTTGTCTTTTAACCTGGTTATCTGGAATAGAACGCTACATGATTATTCCCCCCCCCCCCCCCCCCTCAAGTAATGAAGGTTAGATATTACGCGCGGCGCCCCTACTTAGGGGCTAAAACAAGTTGCGTGTCGCTACCGGCCAGCGACACGCTCGCGCGTTTTATTCACCGGCGGCCGCGCGGCTACGTTGCTGGCTGGACGAGAATGAATAAAGTACTAGAAAGAGGCGCTAGATGGCGTTAGAAGCTTCTCGTAGCAGTCAACCCTATCGCGTCGCGTGATATTACGTCACTGAATAGGTTTAGTGTATTATGAATCGTATTCCAGGGCAATAAGTATGAAATTATCTTGCAATGTATTTTTGTAGGTGTCTACACGAAAATGTGCTTGACTCTGAGGCGAACTAAATTACGCCATATTGTTGACGACATTGAGTAGACATTGAATACAATTGCTAAGTACTTATTCTGTGTCTGTGTGGAGGTGGTAAAGGCTGAAAGCTCTCAACCGTAAGCTCATTTAACAATGCAATAGATCTGTCTGCCACCAAATCTGGAAGTGGCTGCTCCAAGATGTGGGGAAATCTGCAAGTCATAAAAGGCTAAACGAACGGTCCTATTTTACGCCATACGACTATTAATAACAACAAATATTATCTTTAGCCCTTGTAGAGGTGCTCTTCGAGTAGAGTCTAACCTCTCAAGACTAAAATTAATCTTTCATCCTGCTTAGCCTCCCAGGTAGGTAAGATGCCTACAAGGTTATACTGTTGAACCTTTAGGCCAGACAAAACTAGGGATGTGTTTTAGGCTAAGGGTACATTAAACAGAAAAGCCTTTCCATTTTTATGGCAAGTAAGTCTTGTCTAAGTACTCTCCCAAGACAATATCTACTGCGTCTGTCTGTGGAGAAAAGGATAGTGCTATATATTCTGACCTTACATATAAGACTTGTCTAGGTACTCTCCAAGACAGTATCTGTTGCGTCTGTCTGTGGAGAAAAGCATTGTCCTTTATAAGAATAATTGTACTATAATACTGTGACCTGACAGATAAGACTGGTCCAGGTGCGGTCCCAAGACAGCATCCGCTGCGTCTATGGTGAGACATTGATTGTGCTATAAGCTTTGACCTGACAGATCAGACTGGTCCAGGTGCGTTCCCAAGACAGCATCCGCTGCGTCTATGATGAGACATTGACTGTGCTATAAGCTTTGACCTGACAGATAAGACTGGTCCAGGTGCGCTCTTAAGAAAGCATCTACTGGGTCTGTGGTGAGTGATAAGATGATTGTACTCTATGCTATGACCTGACAGATAAGACGTGTCCAGGTTAGCTCCCCATACAGCATCCAGCTTGGAAATATATAAATTCTTATGCAACTTTTTTATGTTTTTAAGATAAAGTTCCTGGTATTGGTTAGTCTAGCTGTAGTGGAACAGTAGCCTAAAAATACCGTAGGTTCATACTAGAGGAGAGTAGCTAGAGATAGAGAGCAAGGGACTTAGAGGAGTCTCCTTGTCTATAGGCACTATAAACTAAGGGACATATCTACTATGAGACAAGTAGCACTGTTATGTAAACTATCTAAAGCGCCATCTAGGTGCTTTCGTAGACAAAAATCAAGTTGTAAACTATTTCTTTGTAAAGCGCCATCTATGTTTGCGTTTACTTAAACAACATTAACACTAGTTTAGAGTGGCAAGCTCATTGGCCAACATAGTATCATCTATTTTCACAATAATCTTATAGATGGCGCTCCTCGATATTGTCGTGTCGATAATGCATGTAGTAGTAAAATTTTAGGGTTTCATTTATCACTAAACACCGAATAACAACATAGTTCCAAATATATTGATATTTGATCTATTGTCATAGTCATACTAGTTATGTCTGATGTACTCCATTGTAGACCAAAGCAAATCTGTGTTGGTACCAGTGCTATACATTAGCATTTATGTGTCACCTCTCAGTTTTCTCCGTTTTTACAACGAAGGAAAATAACAAGATCCTACTAGACCAATAAGTAGTTTTCTTGCTAAACTAACACAAAAATTTTAACCCCAAAAGATCTCTGCGACCTAGCTCGTTACAGCCACAAAAATATGAGGGGCAGGTGACATAAAATGGGACGGGCAAAAGCAACTCTAAAAACATTCTTATAGGAGTTTACCGACATTGACATCACATTAAAGTTCAGATGATAGTGATATGCATCTTTACTGAACTGTTTTCAGATTGGATAATTAGAAGTAATGCATCCTTACTAATACTGATAAGCGAGTGCAGTATTTCCGCAAAGCTCACTCCTTTCAGAATAATATTCAATAGATATTACTCAATTTAGAATAAAAATATAACCCAAATTTATATTGGCATTATATAAATAACTCAAAATGTGCAAGCTAATGAACAATAGCTTGTATGAATTTCCATCCTGCACAGCTAATTACTTAAGCTAAATAAAATAACATTAAAATAAAATTAGAATTTGAGTTTGAAATGAGTTAGCCCATTGCTAGATAGCCTTGTTGCTAGTACCTGCTCAGTAGGTGCGAGGTTAAGTTTACATGACAAAACTCCTCATTTTATTTATGCAAAAATTACTGTCATTTGCATTATATTACTATGTTGCAATGACACTAAACTTTACATAGTAATACCACAATAGAAAGATTTGTTTTCAGAACAGTAGTGTGACTCATCCGTATTTTTGAAATTAGAACCTATGGATGGGCGGAGCGCTAGGGTTGGTACAAAACAAGTATATAATGTCTAGGTTTTTATTCTTCATATGTGTATTGTTTTAGGTTTAGGAATGAGTCATATTTTTACTAAAGATTATTTATCATATCAAATATAATAATAAGTTTACTGTCTATAAACAGCACAGTATATCAGACTACCCCAATTTGACCTTAAGACCACCTCTATATCCTACGTAATATAAGCTGTTTTCATAGTTCAAATATGTAATGTGAAAACTGTCTAGCTATTGCGTTTGCGGGTACAGCCTTGTGACAGACAGACGGACAGTGGACTCCTAGTAAAACGGGCCCGATTTTACATTGTCAGTTCGATGAGACCAGGTACAATTTACGAGTTTGCTCCTACACATCATTGAGCCTTAAAAAATATATTTAAATCCTATGTGTATGAAAAATATCTACAGACCCTGCAGTTCCCAAAATCTTCGGAGGCATTGAAAATTTTGGGAAAAGGATTTTTTTTTTTACATGCACACTAGCTGTCTAGGGTGGGTATTTTCCGAGTTATGGTTGTTTTAATTTTGACAGCTGTCATCCGAAATAAAGATCTCGTCGAGCCCTACGATTTTTCCCTACACACCAGTAGTCTTGTGTGGATAGTTCCCGAGATATGGCCGTTTCAATTTTGACAGCTGTCAAAATTGAAACGGCCATATCATAATGAAGAACTCTATGAGCCCTAAAATGTTTCCCTACACACCAGTAGTCTGAGGTAGGTAGATTCCGAGATATGGCCGTTTCAATTTTGTCAGCTGTCATCCGAAATGAAGATGTCGTCGAGCCCTACAATGTGTCCCTACACACCAGTAGTCTAGGGTGGGTAGTTACCGAGATATGGCAGTTTCAATTTTGACAGCTGTCATCCG
This sequence comes from Pyrausta nigrata, assembly GCA_949316185.1. Taxonomy (NCBI): domain Eukaryota; kingdom Metazoa; phylum Arthropoda; class Insecta; order Lepidoptera; family Crambidae; genus Pyrausta; species Pyrausta nigrata. The sequence continues at coordinate 7,200,229 of OX438964.1, read as the reverse complement.
AAATAAAGATGATTTTATACATGTTTCCATTGATTTATTATATAATTATATAATAAATAATTTATTATATATATACTTGTCAAAACAAAATAAGGGCCACGAGGTATTTTTTCATTTTGGTGTAAATTATTAAACATTTTCATATTGAAAGTAGTAAAATATTGAGTATACAAACTCTTTGATACCTAAACTTTTTAATATTGTAGTATTCATCTAATGCTGGCAACAATTTTAAATAAAATTTGATTTAAAATTCTTTTTGAAAATTTTGTTTCCATTTTCTTTGACGTTTTGCTTTTCTTAGCTTCTTGGTTAATTAGAAATTATCAGAGTTCATTGATATCTCGAGTCAGAAACATCTTTTGCAATATGCCACATGCACGCAGGCGTCATATGGACTCGCTGACAGCAACCAGAGCAGTTACAATGATTGTAGAAGGTCATTCGCAGCGATCTGTGGGTTTGCAATTGGGATTTTCTCTAAGAGCTATTCAAAATCTATGGAATCGTTTTCAAGAGACCGGCAGTGTTAGAAGAAGACCTGGTTCGGGCAGAGTTCGCATTACAACAGCTCAAGAGGATCGTTACATTCGATTAAGTGCGCGCCGAGATCTCACAACGACGGCCCGCAAGCTGCAAAATCGTTTACGGCTCACAACGGGTACTCGTGTCAGTGACCAAACTATTCGTAATCGATTGCACGAAGACCAGCAGGCATCAAGAAGGCGAGTTGTCCGTGTTCCATTAACCAGAAATCATCGTGCAAATCGTTTAAGATTTTCCCGCCAACATTTGGACTGGGACATAAACCAATGGGGCATGGTGCTCTTCACAGACGAATGCAAAGTCAAGTTTTTTAACGACGATCGGCGTATTAGAGTATGGAGAAGACGCGGCGAGAGATTTTCAGAAGCCTGCATCCATGAAGTCGATCATTTTGGTGGTCCAAATGTAATGATTTGGGGCGGGATAAGCTTACACGGCAAAACTGAGCTCGCTATTTTAAATGAGGGTACTGTTACTGCTCAGCGGTATATTGAGGAAGTTGTCAGACCACATGTGATCCCATTTGCCCAGCGAGCGGGTCCTGGATTCATCTTGATGCAAGACAATGCTCGTGTACTGTAGAGGTTTGGATCTACGCGTAAAACCTCTATGTCTCGCTCGTTCGACTATTCGATATATAAATAAAAAGAAAGTTTCTTTGTACGTCAATTTTGAAATAAGTCAGAGAATGAGAGTTTAGAGAGAAAGATAGATTTTGGAGTTGTTTGAAAAAGATCAAGTCGATGTCAAAAAGGGTTACGTTGATAAAGATTTTATCTGTAAAAGTAAAATGAAGAAATAAACAACTAGAAAAAAGATAAGTGTTATTAGTGTTATATAGTTAAATACAATTCTCGAGTATATAGATACTTTCATAGGATATAGAGAGGACTTCGCATCCAGAGGAAGTTCTACAGTACACACGGCTCAAGCGACTCAGTCTTGCCGTGGCTGTCGAACAGTCCGGACTTAAATCCAATAGAGCACATGTGGGATCAGTTGAAACGAAGAGTTAGAGACGGTGATCAGGAAATCCACAACCAACAGCAACTCATCAACGCTGTTAAAAGCGCCTTGGTTAAAATTGGAATAAATTTATTGGTCTACACGTTAAAAACAACATTAGTTTTTGTTATGGAGACAAAAAAAAATATATAAGTATTATTATTTTAATGGTACAGACAAAATACCTCGTGGCCCTTATTTTGTTTTGAGTAGTATATAATGCAATGCACCCTCATTTTCAAAAATTAGTAACTAAATTTGATGAATGTTCAGACCGCCTTTTGGAAATCAACGCTCATTCGGCTCTCTTTATACTAAAATCCTGTCTCTTAGTTCCTAAATTTAATTATCTTATTCGATGCTGTCCTATTTGCAAATTCCAAAATTTGACTAATAATTTAGACAATCTAGTTAAAACACATTTAGAAAAGATTCTGAACATTCGCCTTTTGGAACGGTCTTGGGATAAAGCTTCCCTTCCTATCCGTTTTGTTGGGATTGGGACGCGCAAAATTTCCAGTGTCTCCTGACCTGCCTTTCTATCCTCATCTTACAGCACGTCCACTATCGTTGCCAGTATCCTGCAGCCTTCTACAGCAAACCTCGAAGTGGCGTGCCTGGACGAGGCTAGAAATGCTTGGGAAATAGCATATCTGACAAAATTTCCTTCAGATCTTAAAATTCAAAGGAGTTGGGACCAAATTTCTTGTGGGTCTATTTTGAAAAGTCTTATTGACAGTAGCACTGACAACGCGGACTTAGCCAGACTAAAAGCAGTTTCCACCAAGGAAGCACGATACTGGGTTCAGGCCTATCCTTCCGCCAACGTGGGAACCCTTTTGGACTCAGAAACTCTACAAGTCGCGATAGGTCTGCGTGTTGGTGCTGAGGTTTGCCTTCCACACAGATGTCTTTGTGGTACTGATGTCGGCTCGTTGGGACATCACGGACTCTCCTGTAATAAAGTGCAGGCCGCTTTTCGCGTCATGCCAGCATCAACGACATCATCCGTCGGTCTCTTGCCTCTATCAACGTGCCGGCTTTACTCGAGCCGAACAGTATCGCGCGCGATGATGGCAAGAGACCAGACGGGATGTCACTTGTTCCTTGGCGGATGGGTCGGGCTCTTATGTGGGACGCTACCTGTGTCGACACACTTGCAGCCTCTCATCTGCCGGGGACAAGCCGTGATGCTGGTTTGGCTGCGACAAGTGCCGAAAACTTTAAAAAGAACAAGTACAGGCAGATCGACAATCGGTAATGCTGCCAGCATTCTGGGAACCTTACAACAAGGACCCTTTTTATAATTTTTGTGTTGTATTAAGTAATTTATCTTAATTTTTATTAATAAGTTGTATATATATTACTAATGTACATTGATGTTAATCAATGCATGTTTTTGATATAACCTTCTTTGTTCAATGATATCTATTTGCATTTCGAAAGTCAGTCTTTGACAGCAAACCGGCTCGCGCCCCGTGTGTCACTTCGTGGGTTTGTCTGCCCAAGTTTGCTCAACGGGCCGTGTAACTGACGTGTATGCATGTGTGCGATACGGGTGCTCTAGTATGAAGATAAAATACTGTTTATCTATATACCGTGGTAATACTGTACCTCTTTTTTAACAAACATTCACAATATAATTGCAAAAATGTTATGTTGCATCTAACCTGGGCATTGCAGGTTTCTAACATCCTCTGAGGAAGTAAATTCAGGATCTGTCTAAGCACCTTGATCTCCTGTTTGGAGGCAGTAAAAAGATGCCCAACCGCCGATCTAATGATATTTTGTATAATTAGGACCCCTCGTGCAGTTTGAGGGGGCTCACGGCGGCACTTAATTAGTTTTTATCACTTATCACATATAAAACTGAAAACTTTGAGAAAATACGACCAGTTGGAAAAGTTTTCACAAACGCTATATGAAGTTGACACATTTGACAGTGACAACGCGCGCGCTTGCTGGATGGTGATTGGTCAAAAGAGGGTAATCCATGGACAATCTGGTATGTTTCGATACATTATTGACTATATAGACAAGGTTTTCATAGAGCGCTTCTTCACACAACGCTGCATGTTTTAGAAAGACATAATTTGTTCTTTAGACATTTTTTTTTCATTTTTCATAGGATCAAGTTGATACAGCCATGTCTTCAGTATTTTTATTTGTATTATTTTCATTCTTTTCTTCAGTATTCTTCTTCTTATACACTTACACTAAACTTCAAACCAATATTAACCAACTCACTGAAATGCGAGGATAGTTCAAATTTCAATGCTCTCAAGGAAATGAGTAGGAACATCAAACCGGATCAGATATGAGCGCCTTACTTTGTTTCTGTCTTTTACTTCATTAGTTCTCCTCTGCAGCACATTATGAGGATTATTCGACCACACAATCAAAACAATGACCACGAAAATAGAATTTAGAAAATGAACGTTTGCCGGGCCATCTTCGTCTATTTTACACGGCACATAATGAGCTCGCTGTTCGAATCGATCCTTGCTGTTTGTGTTTTTTAAGTTGTTTTCAACTTGAATTCGAATTGACATTCTCAACTATGTTAAAAAGTAAATTGATAGAATTCTAGATGTTTGTGTCGTGTACGTAAATATCACTAAGCGAGCTTTATAGGTTAACACCACAGAGTACACGTGTATATATCTTAGGTAATTAAATCAAATTTCGCTCACAAAAATTAATTGACTGTTATCCGGTGGGACACGAACCCACGTCCCTTCGCTATCCGGGCGAGTGCTCTTACCAACTGAGACGTTAGTCAGCCGACGAATTTTTGTAAGTGCTTGCTACGCTAGTGAGCCGGCGTAATTATTTGAGAAGTCATTAGAAGTTCTTGATAGATAGATGAACAGACTACGATGCGGACAAATGGACAACAATGTAAAGCTTTACACTTTTTACTTTAGTGTGACAGAATTTATGACCTGACTATGTATAATAATATATCCTTATTTGGCTGATCCTTAATCCGTTCTTATATCCGATATTTGATTAATATTTCCGATTTCTTACCTTGAATCACTCTTGTTGTGGCGGAACGCAATCCGCGGGTGCCAAGACGTCAAAAAAAAACATACACTAGGTACGTTTTGTTTGTAAATAAATATTCACTCCTCTCCAGCCAACTGCTGATTTAACTTTTTACCATGGAACTATTAAGTACTACCGTACACTTTTTACTTCTGTTCCTTTTTTTTAAGCTGTTTACGGCTATGGGTTCCTGTTCAGTTAGGAGCAGTGTTGCCGTTTGTCAAAGTTTGGGTTGCCGTACTAGCGGGCTAAAATTCCCGTACATTTTCACCAGCATCGACCAAGTGAGATACAGGGTGGCCCGTTTATAGTGGTCCAAAGATTTTTATTAGCTTGAGAGCATCATGAGTGATCGTTTAAAACATAGTTTAGTTAGTTTAGTTCTCCTCGGCAGTAGGTAGGTACATTACCAAGATAATTCCATCACACAATCACAATAATGGCCACAAAAAACTAATTTAGAAAATTATAGAGCGAAGCCCGTCCTCTTCTCGCTTCCCGCGCAAATCTCTTTCGGGGACAGACTACGTAATAATAATACATTAAAAGTCAAACGAATTAACTGTTTATGTAGATATTTTATTACATGTAAAACAAACAATACACTGAATACATACATGAATAACAGTAAAACAGCATTGTTAACCAAATATAGTATTGAACTCAATGCTGCCTTTCACATCGATACAACACACAATTTAATCATCAATACCTAACTACATTTACTGACAAATTCAACGACACAGTTAAAGGTATATACGCTTGAAAACACTACCTTCCTGACGCAGTCGATTCAAAAGGCAAACCAAGAGGATTGGCAGATTTCAAATAATTAAGACCATAAATGCATGTGTCTGTTAGTTATTTCTTCTAAGCGCTTAAAGCTAAACCGATTGAGATGACAATGGAGAAAGTTGAGGGCCGAGCTCTTTTGAATCACTCGTATGACATTCTATTGGCGAATGCGACATTATTTTCACTCAACATACTTATTTTAGCGTGTATTCTATCGCTCCCCTGCTATGAAGAAGGGGTACGGGCACTCGTTGCGGTTTCGAGCGGTCGAGTGCCGTCGATCAAGTGTTTCAAAGATGAGGAATTGCGAAGTTTTAGATGACGAAAGAAAATCAGCAGAAAGCTGCACGCGAGTGATTCAAAGCTAGAGCTCCTGGGAAGAACATAGGGTAATTTTTGTCGCCATTAAAACAATAAGCGGGTGGCTATACATATAGATAGCAACATTAGTTGTTGTTGCTGTCGTTGAGCGTTCAGAAGCAGTACCCCGCCGCGACATAATAGAGCCCAACCTTTTTGTGTCATTTTATTTTTGACTTTTTAAATGTTCGCTTTTCTTTTTTTGCGAAATTTGTATTTTTTAGGTGTTCAGTTCAAGTTGGCCGCTACCCTTCCTTTAAATCAGTTAATATGTTTTGACAATGTTTTTCATAAAAATCGATTTTATATTTATACTATGCATTTTCTAGATTTTTATTATTAAAAAAATATATAGACGTGTACCCACTGCATCTGTCTGATAGGAGCTTGTCTGTATGAGTATGATGTTGAGGTACGTAATCCGTATAAAAATCCCTAATCATGGTTCATCCGTATTCGACTTTTAAAATCCGTATAGATACGGATAAATCAGTATTTATGTATGGCAACACTGCTTAGGCTTACCGTACCGTACTGAGGTCTGCGTTGAGGTGCGGTGTGGAGAAGTAGGAGGCAAGGTACCGGTCAACATGAACTGAACGGATAGTACGTAAAATTTGTGCGTCGTCCCCGAGGTAACCCCGTATTACGAAACAAATAAACAAGAAGAAATATATATTGAAATACGCAATAAACATTAACTAAATTTTCAAAGTATTGTACAATTAACAAAATAAAATCAATACCTTCATAAAGTTTTTAATATATATTTATTATTTTTTCTTCTAACTAAACAGTATCTTAAACCTATCACGAAAAGGTTGAATTTCATCATAATGAGTGATTTTCCTACTGTCAAAAATCAGTACTTTAAAATCCACTAGATGGCGTTTAACAACAAGGTCATGAAGATTTTTTATAAGAAAAAGGCTGGTTTTGGCGTTGATCGTATAATGTTTATGTTTTAGATTCACACACAGTGGGCTCAATCCCAATGCGCCCTGTCTAAGATTAAATTTAGGTTCAGTCTCTCTCTTTCACCGGCAAACAAACGAAAAGATAAAAAACTATATTATTTTCAAACAAACGTCAGACTAAACAGCTGTCCGTTGCTAAGGAATTTAGACAACCCATAGAAAATTTAGTAAGGATGTCATTCGATGACGACTAAAGTTAGACGAAAACACGCAAAAACTTGTACAAATACGTTAGAAATCGCGTCACTTATTTTGACGTTTCTAAATTATTGTAGCCTGTCTCTTTTTGTTTGTTTGATAGAGAAAGAGAGAGACTGAACCTAAATTTAATCTTAGACAGGGCGCATTGGAATTTGGCTCATTGACAGGTATTTTTTTTTTACAATTTTATTAATCATCAGCCGTTTTTTCTATGAATTTTTTTTTACTGCATTTTGTAAATTTTTGTTGTAAGTACTTTCACTTTATATTTGTACACGTAATATTACAAATTTTGTTTAAGTTTTAAGCTCAATGATTTCGATGCAATATTCATATAACTTAGATGAACAGCATACATCTATCAACATAAAATACATAAACTAAAATTTTGAGCTGCCACAAAATCCCTCATTGAAATGTAAATGCACGTCACATCTTTTCGTGAGAATGACTTAGATGAATTAGTTTACGATATACCTACTACGTCTAAAAAAGAAACATCTTTTGTGGCGTACGAGCGTAACGTAACGTTTTATATCTACGTTCCTCTTGCGTACTACGGCTAGAGATTGGAATTCGTTGCCGGCTAGAAGTGTTTCCTAAACACCAACTGCCGTATTCAGAGACGTCAATTAAAGCTCTCATGCCTTCCTTTTCTATTTCATTGACAAAGAAAGTGACAGTACGAGACATAATTAATTATAGATAATTTTTTAATGGCGTCTCTGAGTGCGGCAGTATGATCAGAGTGCCTAGTGTTCAGTCACAAGCGCTCACGATCGACTGAGTGTCATGAAAAAACAACAGGTTTAGCAAACGTGCCGCTAGGGGCGCTGACAAAATTTCTATACAAATTTTCGTCACACGGTCGAAGGTGAGAGCATAAAAAACTCGCACTAAGTCCTCTGGATTGCATTTAGAGCCGGCTCCCAATAAATAGATTTTGACATTTACCCCCGCGCGGTATATAGGATATACTCTACTACACCAGCAACACGATTCAATATCGCTTAGCCTACTTGAAGACAGTTCCAAATGAAACGGCATATGTCACAAAACTGTTTGCGTTAATAATTTGGAAAATATACACCGTAATAAAATATCCTTTATATACTAATAAACACTGTCTAGGGATATTTTGGATATATAATAATACTATGTTTTGTATATCCCTAGACAGTGTTGATGTGTGTACATTGACCACAGACCACACAACCTAAAGACCACGCTTTTATCAACTCTAATACGAAAACAAAATCGACAAAAGTTGGTGGGGTGCGGGGAGAAGTCTGCTCGTTCCGATTGGCTAGTACAAGGAGACGTCAAATTTGACAATGGCAGTGATAGCTCACTAGTGATGGGCAAGACATATCTTGATATCGATACCTTAGTTTTAAAAAAGTAAGAAAATATTTAGGAGCTTTAAAATAATTCATTTAAAAAACACACGACACCGATAAATAGCAATTAAAAAAAAAACTGGAGTGGGCAAAGGTCAATCGCCGGAGATCTCACGTTATTTAGCTACTTTTCATAATTTAGCGGTTTTAGTAAAACAAGTTACCTATCTCACTCAACATAATTTTGTTAAGTGTACGAAAACTAAGTGTGAAAAAAAATGGCAATCGTAAGCAATGTGAGTTTGATATATTTATTTTAAAAAGTTTAGTTAAGTTGTTTGTTTTATTAGTTAAAGTTTGTTTGTTGAAGCACATTACACTTATTTCAATTCATCGTAAGTGCTCTTTTGTAGTCACTTTATTAAAATATATATGAAATAACTGAAATTTGGATACCCACTTATCACTAGTTTTGTTTAGGATTTGTCGATATTTTGAATTTTAAGTTTACTAGTATGTGTCTCGACACTATTTTACTCCTAGCTAATTGACAAATTGAGACAACATCATTTGAACTAAACTTGCGAGAAAGGGATAGCAAAAAAAAGACATCAACGCGTGCTCTTTGAAATAAAACATTTTATTTCATTTTTGATATTGGAGTATTTCAATTAATTTGATAGAAATAATTACTTACCGTTGAAATGTAATGCCATCTTTCGTGAGACTAGATGTTGTACTACACTTTTCACACCATTTCACTGAACAATACGGCATTATTACCGCTTATTTTTATTTTTTTTCGGGAGGAAAGTCAATGTTGTTACTTTGAGTCTCGGTAGCGGAATGAGAAACGAAAGGGGGCGGGGCCGGCTGTTATGCAGTGATACTGCATAACCTAGGCGAATGTAAGTCCCCCGCAATGCGTGGTCTTTAGGTTGTGTGGTCTGTGACATTGACTAATCAATTATGTACATTACGTTATAGATTTACATAAGAAAAAAGCTCAAGTAAGCAGGGAGCGCAATTATGAAAGATTATGTTTGTAGATTAATTATGTTGATTCCTATGAAACCCACCCTGCGAATTGAAGAAAGAGAAATGGTTTCAACGTCAGCACCGAAAAGTATTGGCCCACTAACCTGCAGACCAGCTCAGGAACGCCTCACCAGCTTCTCTTTCGATCGTATTAAACTTTAAGAAAATTATGTTTTTGCTTTATGCAAACTTTAGACAAATATTTAAAAAACTAAAACATACATTAGGAATGTGAAGACTATGGGCTAACTTGAGTATACTTCTTCAGAACAACCCTTTAGAAAGGGATCCCGTCACTTAAGAAGAGTGAATAGGCTGTTACCATAGTACGTGCCAGATAAACGTACATCACAGGTCGTTCACCTTGACAGCTAAAACCTTGTGACACGTAGCATTTGTCTTTATAACTAGCGATTATTACGACTTTTGATTTTTGGTTTTAAGGTCGACCCGTACCGAGGTTCATTTGTTAGACAGATTCGTATCGCTACGGCTTATAGTTAGGGTCGCCGCGCTTCGCATACTGGCGTGCAGTGGTACACGGGTGACGGGTCAATGTCATTTTATGCACCGTTAAATGGCACAGACTATAGTCAGACGTGTCCACTGACCTCTATAAAACAAGTACGCTGGACTAAACGTTCTCTAAGAAATGACACACGTGTACACGGAACTAAAATAGAGTAACTTACGTACGTTTATGTCAACTCTGATTAGTTCCGCGGACGGTCACCACACGCTCACTACAGCCGCCAGCGCCAAAATGGCGATAATCAAATGGCTTTATTTTTAGGTTGACTGTATGCAGTCCAGCGGACTTGTATTATAGAGGTCACTGGACGTGTCCCATCCTCGGCCGCATCGTCGCATACCTTCCGTCCGGCGAGATTGCGGTCAAATATCTGTCCATTAATAAGAAGAAGTTGATCCACAATTAACAGTTATAATCATCATTACACATTAAATATTTTTTTTGCTTGGTTTTATGAAAGTACTACAGACTAGGTAGTATCAAAAAATACCATTGCGCAGAGCCCATACCAGTTTTTTTTTAATGTGCAACTTTTTATTTTTTACTAAATCAAATTTTATTTAAATTCGGATTGGCAAGTTTTTCACGCAATTCCTTCTGGACCTGTTTTCTTTTATTATGCTCCGTTCTACTTATCCTAATAGTTCTAGTATACTTATTTTTTACGTTGGCTTGTTTATTATTTTTCCTACTGGTAGCACTTGACGACTTTTTGTTGATAGTAGAAGTTTTATTGGTAGTTTTTGTAGTTTTATCAACATCGTCTTTATTATTGCCTGCTACGCTTTCTTCTACATAGTGACCTAGACCATAATCGGTAGTTTTTTTCAGATCCTCGAAATCTTTAATATTTTCCCTTTCCATCTTGTTGTAGATTTTCAAGAACTGCCAAAACTCTATATTCAAGCCTCTTACATTGGTCTCATAGAATTGTCTAAGCTTCGGATCACATTTGTGCTTGTTCACAATCGGTTTAGGCTTGGCTGTACGGTTATTGATGTCGATGGCACTATTTCTTACTTCTATATTCTCGGTATTATTATCCTTCAATTTATATTTGTAAACTTTAGGAGCATAAGGTTTTTTATCAGGATTATGTCTTCGACTATGCAAAGTCAAAGCGCTTAGGTTTTGGCATACTTTTTCGCACTTATTGCACGGATACAACATTTTAACTCCCTTATCTTTTGCTTCAACGCCCAACTGTTTTAATTTCTTCAAATAATCAACATCATTTTTATCCAATTCTTTCGCATTAGGCAACACGTATCCGCTAACATCGAATTTTTCTTTAGCTACGATCCATTCTTTGCCTTTCTTCACTAATTTTGGTACGGACATAGTTCTGTTCTTTTTCTCTCTATTCCTCTTATCCAAATCCATACCTGCTTTATTATGTAAAATTTTTACACTTGGTATAATATCAATTTCTTTAGCTTTCTCATTTTCAGTGTTATAGTAGTACCTAGACCCGTTCTCGTTCGGTGGTCTGTCGAGTATTTTCATGAAAGATATGCTGATGTCTTCTTCGTGGACGGTCTTGAAGTGTTTCCTTATTTCTTTCTCGGCGACGACGTTGCACAGGGGACACTTCATGAGGGTAGATTCGTTGCATATGTCGAAATGAATTTGACAGTGGTCTAGAAGCTGTGGTCGCGTTTCGAAGAGCTGGAAAATAATATATTTTAATTAAGACTGGCTAACTGACAGACATACCAATGCACATCCCAAACTACTAGTACTATAAACTTGAAATTTTGCACCATGTCAGGCCTGTGTATCTCCCCGCGTAGGTAGCAAAAACGTACCTACGCGCGGCGACCCTTACTTAGGGGCTAAAACAAGTTGCGTGTTGCGTACCGCTAAGAAATGATTTTTGCAAATTTACTCTGTACAAGTTTGTATAAAAATCCTTCAGTTCCGAACCTTAACTTGCTTTAGCTGAAGCTTTACTTGCTTAGAAATTATAGCTGAAAAATTAGACCTCCAAAGCACTTATTACACCATCCTACTTAGGATCCTAACTAGGAAGGTAGGTCAACAAGCCCTTGGTAGGCTACGACACGAGATCCGATTGGTTTCTTCCTTCATAGTTAGGCTTCTAAGTAGAATGCAGCGATGGGCGATTATTACTAAATTAATCGAATTATTCGAATGGTCTCTGCAATCGAATGTTGTCGATAAGCAACCGCCGTCATTCGATTATTCTTCAATTATGCGGCGAGCAATCACGCGGTGTGCAGGCCGTACTACTAACTACTAACGAATGAATCGTCATTCGACGCGTCGATTAATCATTCGTTCTCTGCTTGTCCTGTGCGCTCATTTGCGACAGTTCGATCTAATAATGTTTTTTAAAAATGTATTTATTACAACAATAAAAGCTTAATCAAGACGACCGTCTTGGTGTAGTGGTTCGCGCCACGGACTTCTAAACCAGGCGGTTGCGGGTTCGAATCCCGCAAGGGGCAAATGTTTGTGTGATGAGCACGAGCATTTGTACCCAAGTCATAGATGTTTATAAATGTGTATAAGTATGTCTTTCCGTTATCCTAGTCACCATAGCACAAGCTCACGCTCAGTTTGGGGCTAGGTAATTCCAGTGTGTTTGTTGAAACAATTTATTCATTTAATTAACATTAATTCTTACTCTAAAAACCTCAATTGGGTTTATCTCGCAGTAGGCGAGTTCGGGCTTAGGTAATGTGGTACAAAATATTTTTTCAACAGGCTTCGATCATAAGCGTAAGTAATAGTTGTTAGAGATTATCATTCGAATGTCGATTATTATTCGATTTTTTTCGAATTACTAAATCGATAGTTCGAATGGTCGATTGTCAATTCATTCGATTTTTTTTTCGAACAATAGCCCAAATGTCTGGGTAGGGTGGGTGTAGTTGAGCAACGAGGCAAGTTGAGCAATCGCAATATCTCGGAAACTAAGCAACGCACCAGTTCTCGGCTGTATGAGCGGTAGGGTGCGGGCGCGGGGAGGGAATCAAAAAGTAGTGACCAGTTGCCGGCCGGCGCACGAGTGCGACACACGGGCGCTTTGTTATTTTTGCGGCGAAAAAGTTAAAATTTCTCGCTTCGTTGCTTTTTTTCTACGCAACAATAATTTGTATGTACGAATATCAAGTAAGTACAAATATGTTCTCTAATTATTCTAGTTTCAATAACTAACAACACTTTATTTGCAGTTTGTACTGTTTTTCTTATAACCTAAAATTTATTTCAAAAAATAGCTATGGGGCTAGTTGGGCAACAATTGCTTAACTTACCCCGTCATAATAACTGATTGAAAGTATAATACATTTGTTTTTTTTTTTTAGAATGCGAACGTATAAGATAAAGACTACTAGGGGGTCAGCATTAATCTTGCAAGAATTGGGCAAAAGTTAGCTGTGCAAATACGTTGGTCTGACCTATGTTTGTCTTAACTACAAGAGGGATGATCTTTAAGTTACTTGATTTGTGTTCCTATTATACTATGTACCATACTTTGATTGATTGATTTTCACTTAATTTTATTATGTTGATAAATGATTTCGCATAAGTACAAATACAGCAATATCAGTACTGGCAAAAGGCCGTAGATATAGTATCAAGAAGGGCTTTTGACTGGATATTAAGATGCGGGATAAACCGGTTCTTAAACTGCGGTGTGGAAGGCAAGAGGGAAACCACTACACTATCTTTCCTAATTTGGAGTTTTAAAAAACTCCACCGACAAGAGCCTAGCTCTTAAATTTGATGATGATGATGAAGTACAAATATTTTTTTCGTTTTGTTTGTTGTTGATTGTAATGTAATTTTAATTAAGAAAAATAAATAAAATTTTATAATAATTTCTACTGTGATTTAAGTTTATAGTTTACCAAAGTCTGATTATTAATGTGTGAAACATTCAAATAAATAAATATATAACACTAATACTGTTTTATTTAAACTTATTCATTCAAACTAATCAATGCTCAACGTACCCCATACCGATGCTCAACTTACCCCACCATAGGGGCATGTTGAGCAACGTTGACATTTATCACAAAATTTTAAATATCTTTTAATTTAAAAATACCTGGTAGATAATAGAAGGTTTCTTTATAACTAGAATAAATGCCTGGTAAAACGGTGCAAACATCATATCTCTACATCAAATACTTTTCTAACTGTAACACATTTAGTCAAAAATTGCTAAACTAGACCCACTCTACCCTAAGTGCTTAAGCGGTGGCAACGTTTTTTACTTATTATTTAAGCATGGAACTCTACAGGCTATGAGTATGGTTCATTCTAATTTGACGTCAGATTTACTTCTACCACAGAATAAGTACTAGTACTCCGTACAGAAGTATGACTTTGCAATGAAATTCAAAGAAATATCTACTCAATGTTGTTAACGATATGGTGTAATTCAGTTCGCCTCTGACTCAAGCACATTTTCGTGTAGACACCTACAGAAATACATTGCAAAATAATTTCATTCTTATAACTCTGGAATATGATTCATAATACACTAAACCTATTTAGTGACGTAATATCACGTAACGCGATAGGGTTGACTGCCACAAGAAGCTACTTACGCCATCTAGCGCATCTTTCTAGGACTTTATTCACGCTCGTCTAACCTAGTGTCTAGTGTCGCGCACCGCCGGTGAATAAAACGCGGGAGCGTGTCGCTGCCGGCTAGCGACACACAACTTGTTTAGTCCCTTACAAAGGGGTCGCCGCGCGTAGGTACGTTTTTGCTACCTACGCGGGAAGATACACAAGCCTGCTTCTACTTTGTCTCGATATTCTTTAACATGGTACAGTCAGCAGCATGTCAGTTTACCTATGTGAACTACGAAAACAGCTCTATTACGTAGGGAATAGAGGCGGTTTTAAGGTCAAAGTGATGTTACGGTCATAATTACTGGAAAATTATGAGAGTATGACTTATTTAGTATTATCGAGTCGCGAGATGAAGTCGCAGGCAACAGTCATTACATACATACCTTATAACAAACATTGCACTGGAACGAATTTACAATCAATTTTTTACTTTTCTTTTCAATTGTATCGCCTATTTCGGTGTTATCAGTAATTTTATTCTTCCGTACATACGTTTTTCTTGTTTGCCTAACACTTTGTGTTTCTTTTTTCTCTCCATCAAGAACTTGTATCTCTTCATTAAGAACTTTTCTCTCTTCATTAAGAACTTTTCTCTTTTTATAAAGAACTTTTCTCTTTTCATTGTATCTTCGCATTTTTATTTCATGACTAGTTTCATAGAACTTTGGAACTTTTCTCTCCCTTTTACCCAATTCCATGTCAACGTCTTCAACGATTGTTTCACAGATCGGTTTTAGTTCATAAAAAATTCGCTTTGGCCTGGCCTTCCTTGGTTTCTTTTGTATGACTGTTCTTGGTATATATTGGTGATAAACTGTATTTCTGCGCATGGGGTTCGTTGGTATTACGTCTAAAAACAAAGTTTTATTAATTTTGGTAAAAAGTGATTGACCCCTCTGCACCATACTTCACGGGACAAACAAGAGGTCATGATGACTGGACCGAGTGTACAATTCTTAGCAGACGTCGGAATTAGGTAGAGTTATTCATGTACTTACACTGATTTCATACAGCAAAAGAATAAACTGGATATGCCTTAAATCCCGAGATAAATTTTAATGAGCAGAAAATTTCTGCTCTTTAAAATTAATCATTTCTGCCAAAAATGTCCCGTGATTTTTTAAATAAAAAGTTATTTACTTTTACACAATTTAAACTACTGCACGCGCGACGTTGCCAAACTTACATCAATGACATCGGATGTCCGAAGAGAATCGATAATTAGTATTGTATATATTAATGTAAACTAATAAAAATGGTAGGTTAATTATCTTTGTTTTATTTGAGGTTTTTATCATTATTTATTTGTAGTATTGTTGGCCACACTGGATTGTCCATTAGAAATCCCGGGAAGGTCCACATTCATATCACCATTTCGATGCAAGTACATAAATAACTCTACCTAATTCCGACCTCTGGTGATTAGTTTATTATTTTCTATCAGTGACCTACCACATAGGGCAGGAGGGGCCAACCGGTCTATCGACTATTTCTCCGATCGAGTCGATCGTGGCGAGGCAAAAATATAAATACTTAGAACAGACTGAAGAGAATCAAGAATGTAGTTGGTAGATCGCACAGGGCGTCGTCAGTGAACAGTAGATCTTGGGTCTAACTAAGTTAGCCACCCCTGATATAGGGTAAATACATTTAGTGATACAAAATGACCTCCCTTTACCATACGACAGAGTACAAATGAGAGATCACGATTACTGGACGGCGATAGGATTATGAGTCAATTTGTAATAAGTCAATAGTTAAGGCAAAAGCAATAGTATCGATAGACTATCGATAGTATCGATAATTCCGTTAATATAAATACTAACGACACACAGCAATACTCTCGATGGTGTCGGCTCTGACTATTGCAACAACTATCGATAGTATCGATAGTTTTGCCCTATCGATAATGGCCTTTTATTCCTGACGTCTTGGTGTAGCGCCCCGGACTTCTAAACCAGCCGGTTGCTAGTTCGAATCCCGCAAGGGGCAAATGTTTGTGTGATGAGCAAGAGCATTTGTATCTAAGTCAAGGATGTTTATGTACGTATATAAGTATGTCTATCCGTTATCCTAGTCGCCATAGCACAAGCTCACGCTTAGTTTGGGGCTAGGTAATTGGTGTGTTTGTTGTTTGGGAATCTCTGTGCTAAACAAACACCAACCTTCTGGGGCGATTCGCTTCACAGTTTTGCGGCCGACGACCGTCCTATCGTCGTTGTGAGCTCGTCTCTGGTTCAAAATCATCTCTCTGATTTGTTGCTTCACGTATTCGTGGAGATCTTTGTCTAGCGTGTACTTTTCTGTGACATGAAAACATAATTTATTGATAATTATTTTTATAATTTAAGCAACAAGTTTTTAATTAAATTTCGGTAAAAACATACATACCTTCATCATTTGTAATAGGATCCTCTATATTACCAACCATTTGAATAAATTCTTGGACGTCCATAGCACTCTTCTGTGTGTTTTCGGTTCGATTCCCCGACTCAGTCAAATTTATGTGCGATTCTGTTGATCCTTGTGTTTGTGCATCTTCATCTAGTTGTTCAGCTATATTATTGTACTGTGTTAAATCTGAAAGAAAATAAAGGATTTTATGACTATCTTTGTCTATCTAAAATAACATCACTATAAAATCGACTGCCTCGTTGGCCTGGTAGTCGGAACAGCTGGCTTCTATCCACGGGGTCCCGGGTTCAAATCCCGGGTCAGATTTATTTTGTGAGTTTTTCTGTCTTGAAATAACTTAGAAACAGCTCCGAAATCGAGAATGTGGAGGTGTTAACACCCCCATACTTCAGAAAGCACGTTAAGCCGTTGGTCCTGCGCCTGATCTCTCTCCGATCATGTCGGTTGCCGTTTCCCCGAACTATGAGAGTAAAGAAACACAGGATACGGTCCTAGCACTCTCATGGAATGGTATGTTGTAGTGGGCCTGTATGATGGGCCTGATGTACCTATAAATGTACAGACCTTTAAAGGTTCATCGTTGCCTTGTGTGCAGTGGGCACAGGCCCACTGCCGTATAAAAAATACACAATCGATTTTCAACCCTAAACAGAAGAGTTAAAGTTCAAAGTATATAAGCGCGGTGTTCGTTTTGACAGCGCCAAAACGGTGCATCGACGGACACCAAGCTTAAACATTTTGAACTTTAACTTTTCACGCTAAGGTCCAAAATCTAATGTGTACTTTTTATACGGTCCTAGCACGGTCATGGTATGGTACGGTGTAGTCGACACAGGCACTAAATGGGAACTTACCGATTTCTTCAGACGCCAAACTATAAACTTTTTCGTCAATTGGATCGTTACATTTATCTCCTGGATCCTCTGTTCGAGTTTCTGCCTCGATCACATTGTTTAATGTTTCCGTCAATTCTACAAAATTAAAATAATTAACCCCTTACTAGTATCAGAGATCGGAGTAGGTAAATTGATAGGGGTCAATGACCGCAAATATTGTCATTAATATGGACATGCCTCCGGTATTCCGTAATTTCACAACTATTAAGGCGGTCCTGCACGAAATTGAGAAAATGAACGTATTTCTAAATCACTTGTACGATGAGCTGAATTAGTTAAATACATTAAAACAACTTATTTACGTTAGCCTAATCATTGCACTAGGTCCTGGTATTGTTGAAATTTGAAACAAATACTTTATGATATAATAAACACGACTTGTAGCTTATGATATCTAAGAGCATTTTTTTTCGAAAACTTGGTGATTTTTATGCATGAAACAATAATTTGTACATGAAAATGATTGTATTGATATTCCGCAGGTCCCCATCTTTTTAATGTACATGAATACAATCTAAATAAGAAAATATGAACATTTTCAGTTTTTAACACAAATGTCTGATAGTTTTTAATAAAACTATTGTTCTAATGAAGTCATCAAGTCTAAAACTTTAAAGCAAATGGATCTTATTACTAATATTAATAAGTTCGATTCTGTTTGAAGATCGTTTAGACTTACTCGACTTGCTTCGCGCTGCAGCCCCTTAAGTTATTCTAGTCGTAAAAATAAAAAAAAAACAAAGGTGTGTTAAGTGTCAAACTAGTAATTACAGGTGACGTAAAATTAGTAAGATATTGTGATATAAACCGGAATTTTGCACTATCGGTTCTTCAATAAAGGCATATCCATATTATTCCATTACTGTCAAAGTACAACAAATTAATCTACCTACTTCTATCTCTGGTAATAATGATTTTGGCATTGCTATACCACTTGTTTAATTATAAAACGGCTACACACACACACACAAACCAGATGGACCTCTCAGACACTGACACAACTTAAGGAATCAATCCTTAAACACAAACCCCTTAGCATGGTTAAATGCACTGGACTATTATACATTTAAGAACCCAATAGGTAAAACATAGTATGTACTGTATTCTTGTAAATAAATATTACGTACAAGCCCTGCGACGAAACACACACGGAATACAACTTTTATAAGATGTATTCATGATTACGCCATTGACGACCGTCTTGGTGTAGTGGTTCGCGACCTGAACTTCTAAACCAGGCGGTTGCGGGTTCGAATCTCGCAAGGGGCAAATGTTTGTGTAATGAGCACGAGCATTTGTGCGCGATTTTATATCGCGACGAAATGTAGCCTATGTCATTCCCAGGGTCTTAAACTATCTCTGTACTAAATTTCATTTGAATCGGCCCAGTAGTTTCAGAGCCTATTCAATACAAATAAACAAACAATCAAATCTTTCCTCTTTATAATATTAGTGTAGGTGAACGGGAGCCATCGAGTACATATCCTACTAGAGGCGAAGTAAAAACTATTTTACTCCGAAACTTTATCTGCTCTGACAACCGCAATAGAAGGTGTCAGTTCTGTCAAAACCGTATGACAAAAACCAATTGATCAACTGTGTGGTATGTCAACGTGAATACTTGAATTGTTACGAAAAAATGAGATTTAAGAAATAATTAACATAATGTCGTATTGTTCTATACTGTGTAATAAGAAAAAAAGCAAAACATCGTATTTTCAAACGGATGTGATGTCACTTCATCGGTAAGTATTAGTAATTATGCAATTTTAAAAAGTTCATAAAATTTTCCTACGGCTCAAGATAAATCGGTCAAGCGTACTGACGTTTAAGTCTCATCTTGCTCCCACTAAGTGGTTAGCACATAATGTCATCTCATTCTATTCGTTAACACTCGTTACTAGTGTTGCGCTGAATTGGTTATACGACTTATCGACATTTATGTGCACAGTTTACACAATAATTATTTTAGTACTTTGGCAGCACGGAGGTATAGTGATATAATCGATAACACAAATATTTACACTCGCGCACTAGAATCAATACCTATGCAAAAATAACATTAACCTACCTATACCGAGGAAGGTTTTGTTAGAATTATTGATTTTCTTGCAAATAACAAAACGCTGACACTTGACATGACGTTTGATAGTTTTCTTGGTTTAATGGATTATGAACAATGAGATGCGTAGTGAAAGCAAAGAGTATGGATGTTTGCGTGTGTAAATATATGTGTATCGATTCTATTACTGTAAGGTGTGTGACGATAATAAAGGTGATGAATGGATGTAATGAGAAGCGAATGAGGAATTGGAGCCTTCAAATAGATAGAAAATCTTTATGGCAAACCATACCAATAAAAGAAATAAGGCAATTTACACAGAAAGATGTATAATGTAGGTAGTTTTATTGTTCCAGACAAAATACCTACCGTATTTACCTACATTCTCATTCACTGAAAAACCTGAAGTGACTAAGTGACTATGAAGTAGATAATGGTATAATTTCGTGTGCGAGTTCGCACTCAGCCTGTTTTTTAAAAAAAAACCTTGTCCGGGCTTTAAAACTTTAAAAGTGAAGCCTCTGTTCTTAGGTAAATAGGTAGATATACAGGGTGTGGCGTAAATAGTGGTCCAAAGCAAAGGTGTGGATACACTGTACACTGAAGCACCACATACCAGTATTTAAACAAAAATTATGTACAGGGTTTTCAGAAAAAAATTTTTTTTTTAATTTTTTTAGAAATCGTTACCTTGCCTTACAAATTTGGTTATAATTTCCAAAAATGACGGTTTTTTCTTATCCATTTTTTTATTATTATTGCTGATCACTTGTACTTAGTACTCCATTCGTTTTTTTTTTACAAACTGAATTTAATAAAAAAATTTAAGTTTCTTTCAAAATTCAATACTCACTGCTAGCAAATCGTTTGACTTTCAATGCTTTTGGTGCAAAAAAAATGTACCACACTGTCAGTGCCCATTGTTTAAAAAAAATGCCCATCTTTTGCAGATTCTAAAATGGTGCAACAATAAGTGTTACGACTTACAGGAAAAAAGGTATTGCTTTTCGAAACAAAAACTGTACACTGAAGCACCACATACCAGTATTAAAAAAAAAATTATGTACAGGGTTTTCAGGGTTTTCAGGGTTTTTTTTATTAAATTCAGTTTGTAAAAAAAAAAACGAATGGAGTACTAAGTACAAGTGATCAGCAATAATAATAAAAAAAATGGATAAAAAAAACCGTCATTTTTGGAAATTATAACCAAATTTGTAAGGCAAGGTAACGATTTCTAAAAAAATAAAAAAAAAAATTTTTTTTTGAAAACCCTGTACATAATTTTTTTTTAAATACTGGTATGTGGTGCTTCAGTGTACAGTGTATCCACACCTTTGCTTTGGACCACACAGAAAAAAATTACAACCCTTGTAAACCCTTGAACTTCAAATAAATTGTTTTTCTGAATTGGGCTCCTTTTTGTTTTGAAAAGCAATAACTTTTTTCCTGTAAGTCGTAACACTTATTGTTGCACCATTTTAGAATCTGCAAAAGATGGGCATTTTTTTTAAACAATGGGCACTGACAGTGTGGTACATTTTTTTTGCACCAAAAGCATTGAAAGTCAAACGATTTGCTAGCAGTGAGTATTGAATTTTGAAAGAAACTTATTTTTTTTTATTAAATTCAGTTTGTAAAAAAAAAAAACGAATGGAGTACTAAGTACAAGTGATCAGCAATAATAATAAAAAAATGGATAAAAAAAAACCGTCATTTTTGGAAATTATAACCAAATTTGTAAGGCAAGGTAACGATTTCTAAAAAAATTAAAAAAAAATTTTTTTTGAAAACCCTGTACATATTTTTTTTTTAAATACTGGTATGTGGTGCTTCAGTGTACAGTGTATCCACACCTTTGCTTTGGACCACTATTTACGCCACACCCTGTATATCGGAAAACATGATTTTAAGAAACTTGTTTCCTGTCGTATATAAAGTATGAGCCTTAATCTTAATTTATAGAAATTAGAAAACAATAAACGCATTTTAATAAAAATACTTACTGTATTTAGATTTCAATGTAATTTTTTTGTGCTTGGCTTTTAAATTCATGTTTTTATAATTTAAGCAATTTATTTGCAAGTTATTATGGAAGTTAATTTGTTTTACAAACAAAAGTTTATTTTTTATTATATACTAGCTGACCCGACAGACTTTGTCCTGTTATTTAGTTTTTTTTAATCCTCTTTGACGATATCTGTCAATTTTATGTCGAACGCACTGACCTCTATAGTACAAGCACGCTGGACTAAACATTCTCTAAGAAATAACACATAATTTTGTGCCAAATCAAAGCGTCCCCACCGAGTGTACAGGAAACTAAGATAGAGTAACTACCATATTTTTATGTCAAATTAGTTCCGTGGATGGTCACCACACGCTCACTATAGCCGTCATCGCCAAAATTGCGATAATTAAATGGCTTCATTGTTAGGTTGACAGTATGCAGTCCAGCGTATTTGTATTATAGAGGTCAGTGGTCAAACGTCATAAGGTTACATTCAAAATGTTTTAACGTCCAAAGCGCTAAGGTTTGATTAGAAATAATTTTATATGGTGGTTAAGTATTCCTGAATTTAATAATTTTCCGCGCAATTTTCTTATTTTTTTCTTTCATAAGAACCTTCTTCTGACAATAACAAACAACAAAAAAAGAATTAGTGAAATCGGTCCAGCCGTTCACGCGTGATGGCGTGACCAAGGGAAATAGGGATAGATTGATAACAATTTTGATGATTCATACTTTAAATGGTTATTTTTGATGACTAACTTAAATTTCTTAGGAACAAGAATCAGATATTATATTTAGGATATTGCACATTAGTGAAAAGTTTAACCTTAGGTGTAATAAAATATTGTTCCCATTAAATTAAACAATAACATCGACTATCGATACTAATTTCTTATTGACCATCACTAATACGGTGTTTGACATTCAGTCGGTTCATTCGGAATCTTTCGGATTTGGCGGAATTTTTCTGGAACAAAATTAATGACATTTCCCCTCTAGTGGGATATGTCCTCGTTGACGGGAGCATATGCTTTTGTTGTCTTTTTGACGTACGGTACCCTTAAAAATAAGAAGTTAATAACTTACCATTAAATTTACTACACCCCGGCTCCTGCATTTTTCCATTTCCGACGACCAACATCAGCATGTCTTGTTGGATCAGATCCTCAGGCAAAGCGCTGTATTGCGATAAGTCCGGGGTTTGATTCTCGGCCTTTTTGATGCGGTCTGTTGATTTCATATTGTTCATTTTACTCTTACTAGTTGGTTGGTGATAATTAAAAATAAATTAAGTCAAGGTCAAGTCGAAATGGGGGGTCCATCATCCCATCTGACCCTAGACCAGTGCCAGAATAAAATAAATAAATAAAATAAAATATATTTTAATTCAGACAAAAATAATCCATAGAATGTTAGTGAAATAAAGCATGACTAAGAAACTATGTTAGTATTTTATTTGAAAAGTTAAATTAATAATTGATTAAAACTATTACAAAAAGGGGTACGTCCCCGTGTTTGTCACCCTTTGCACAAAACATCGCCACATTGGCGAATCCTAATCCGCTAATGTCCTTAGAATGGTATTGGGACTGTTCCTCACTCTACTGATCAACGAGCTTGTTTTTTTTGAGCCAGAGAGCACGATAAACTTCTTTATAATACGTCGATAAATTTATCGACATTTTGTGATAAACACACACCTCTATATAATTAATAGAATCAGGCGTTACTTTGCGGAAATCCATTATTAGATGGGAAAAATAAAATACAATTATTTTGCTTTAAATTTCCGCTAAGACACGCTAGCGCAGGCACCAAAACCACACCAACCGCAACCGCGTTGAGTACCAGTTCAGGAAAATGCAGAATGCACCGCCCTCCCTCCCTCAATACGCATGCACTACAGCTAATGCAGTTGTTAGTTACCAACACCAACGTGCAAAATAAAAAACATACCATTTCCCACATACCTCAATAACTTTGTGGATAAATAAGGTTATAAAAATGTGTTGATAGTGTCTTTTACCAAGCCTGTTAATTTTATGGCATGATTAAAAATTATCGTAAGACATTTTAATTTAACTACTTAAATCATTGATTTAATATATATAGGGATATCTCATCACACTGACAGCTATGGCACATGCTCTAATCGGCCGGATCGCCATTTTAAGCCGATTAAGTATCTAATGACGCGTGGTCCGTCAAACAATGAACATGCCTAAGTGTGTTGTCAAAAATTGCAAAAATCACAGCTCAATGAATCGTAAAAAATATAGAATGAAGTTTCATCGGTAGGTAAATATTATTGATAAGGTTTGAAACCGAAATAATACTTGAAACCTGCTTTAATATTTTATTTTCTAATTTATTTACGTAAAACATTGCCAATCTTCTATCACTTTCACACCCAAAGCTAAAATTAAACAAAATACGTGACGTCATCGGAACAAAGTCAATTTTAAGGATGGAGTCGCTAATGTTTTTTTTTTGTTAAACAAAATACTTGAGTTTTTAGGTTTCCACAAAATTATGTTTGTAAAGAAAATGAAGCAAATTTATCGCAATAAACCAGGACGATGAGTTTTATGAGAAGGGAAAATATAGCATTGTGTGTTCGTATATTTTTCTGAATCTGATATGTAGGTATTACACTACACGTAAAGGGATGTAGATGCAAAAAGGCTGCAATTAGGCTAGTATTCTAGGCACCCAGCCTATGTTTTTATGTTGTATTTCACTTGCTTGTTGTTTAACTGTCATATATCTTAGCCATCGGTAAAATCCAATGTAGAAGTTAGGTATAACGAGTACCTAGACTAAAGAAACGGTTTTTAATTTTAGTATAGCCAGCAGTACGTCAGGTTACATGTGAGCTATAAAACAGCTTTTATTACGTAGTTAATAGGGGTGGTCTTAAAGTGAAAGTGGGGTAGTCTGACGTGAGCCGAGTGTACTTACACACCGCAAGTCAGACTACACGTGTTGACCTTGATACCGCTTCTACTCCTTACATGATAAACGCTGTTTTTGTAAATCAAATGTATGCCTTGACGTACTTCCGACTGAACTTAACTAGGTTACCTTATTCACCTCATTTTTAAACTAAGTTAGCCAACTGTTTAGAAGAGAACCTTCTAGCTACCTTAGCAGTAAATCAAAGTATTTTCATAAAACCACACTATAATAAATAACTGTAGCTAAAATAAATACGAAAAAAAAAAAATCATGTGCCATGTTTGGGCTTTGATTTTGTATAGCGTAGTGCATCCTTATATATAATAAATCAATGACTTAAATAATAGAAAACATACACCCTGTGTGGTGGTATTTACTACGACGCCTACAAATCTTTACTTTGTATCTTTTTCGGGTTGCAACCTTTGATTTATCATATATAGGGATATCTATATAGGGATAGCAAGCTCGGTAAGTCATAACGGGCTCAGCATCGAGCATTTCCAACACGCTGGAGATTACCTTCCACGTGTTCTTAGCATGTTGTATAACCTATGTTTTAGACATGCCTATATGCCCACAGATCTAATGAAAACTGTTGTGGTTCCTATTATAAAAAACAAGACGGGCGATGTATCTGATAGCAATAACTATAGACCCATATCATTGGCCACAGTAACAGCTAAGGTACTTGACGGACTCCTTGAGAAACAATTAAATACATATCTACACCTCAACGATGCTCAGTTCGGCTTTAGAGCCGGACTTTCTACAGAGAGTGCCATTTTTTCTCTCAAGGAGACAGTCAGGTACTACACACAAAGAAAAACTCGCGTATACGGGTGCTTTCTCGACCTATCGAAGGCCTTTGATATGGTTTCCTATCAGATACTATGGGCCAAACTGGGCGCGACGGGGATGCCTCGGGAGCTTGTTAACGTATTTAGGTATTGGTACGAACATCAGGACAACTATGTGAAGTGGGCTGGGGAACTATCCGATGTGTATCGCCTGGAGTGTGGAGTTAGGCAGGGGGGGTTAACATCTCCAAAACTGTTCTGTCTCTATATAAACGGGTTGATCGACGAGCTTAGCAGCATGCACGCGGGTTGCTCTGTAGATGGTCAACAATATTAGCTACGCAGACGATATGGCGCTTCTGAGTCCGTCGGTCAACTCGTTGAGGAGGATGCTGCGCGTCTGCGAACAATACGTCTCTAATCATGGGCTAAGATACAACTGTAAAAAAAGCGAAGTCGTAGTGTTTGGGGCGCGTGGGTCATCTTCAAGTCACGTACCACCAATCAGGCTGAATGGAGAGGCATTGAACATTGTGCCTGTGTTTAAATACTTGGGTCACGTGATCACTGATGACTTGAGGGACGATTGTGACATAGACGTAGGGCGCTGGCAGTACGAGGAAATAAGCTGGCCCGCAGGTTCGCGCACTGTACAGGTGAAGTTAAAGTATCACTATTCTGTCAATCCCTGTACACGAGCGGCTTGTGGGTAAGTTATACACAAAAATCATACAGCGCCCTGCGTGTATTGTATAATAATATGTTCCGGGTCCTCTTGGGACTACCGAGATTCTGCAGTGTGTCTGGCATGTTCGCCGACGCCCATGTAGAAGACTTCCATGCAGTGGCAAGGAAGAAGATCCTATCCATTAAAAACAGAATGGTCGGTAGTCCCAACAGGATTCTAAGGGTACTGGCGGGGAGGTGGGACAGTGATTTACTACGGCACTGGATCACTGCACTCATAAACCCGAACCTTACTTATTATATAAATTAAATGTGTTGTGTTTGTTGTAAATGTGTTGTGTTTGTTTATCCGAATTGTCTTGTTACTAACCTAGTTGTAAGCTATATTGTTACGAACCAAATGGACCATAATATGATGTCTGAATAAATATTATTAAACATTTTGAACTTTAACATTTCACGCTAAGGTCAAAGATCCAAATGTTTTGTCCGTTTTGCTTTACGTGTCAAACATTGTAAACAATCTTTTTATGACTTTTAAAACTAATAGTGGTGAAAAATATATTTACTTATAGCTCTAAAATAATAAAATTAATAAGATTAAACGTTAAACTTTTTTTCACAAATTGAGGTGCTTGTGGCGCAGTGGCGGCAGCGCTTTGGTAGTGATACCAAAAGTTAAGCAACCCACGGCGCGGTCGTGATTGGATGGGTGACCATTCCGACCATTTAAGTGACGTCCATGACAAGCATCTCCGTGCTTCGGAAGGCACGTTAAGCAGTTGGTCCCGGCTAATATCTGTGTATCTGTGTGTATATTAGTCGTTAAGCCTAGTCAGAGGCCCTAGGGCGGCTTGATAATTTCTGACAGTAAGGTTTGTCACTTTCCTTACATACACCCCTCCACCAATCCGCACTGAGCCCGCGTGGTGAAGTATGACTCGTTCCTCCTCATAGTTGAAGTGAGGCCTTTTCCCAGCAGTGGGATCTAATAGGCTGACTTATAACGTTAAACTACCATATTAGGATGTAATTTTTGTGTCTATCTTATTTTTAAATGAATAATTTCGTAAAAAGGAATGTCAAGATTGTTTACAATGTTAGCTAAGCAATCAAAAACGGACTTCACTTATTATACGGTCCTAGCACAGTCAGGATATGGTACGGTGTAGCGATGGGCGATTGTTCGAAAAAAATAATCGAATGAATCGATTATCGACCATTCGAACTATCGAATGTCGATTTAGTTATTTGTAAAAAAAATCGAATAATAATCGACAATCGAATGATAATCTATACTGGGCCCTTCGATGCATTCGATCCAATTGCCGCGACTGTGCGCACAGGACAAGTAGCGGCCGAATGAATTATCGACGCGACGAATGACGATTCATTCGTTAGTAGTTAGTGGTACATAATCGAAGAATAATCGAATGACTGCGGTTGCTTATCGAATACATTCGATTACCGAGACTATTCGCATAATTTTGTAATAATCGCCCATCGCTAGTACGGTGTAGTGGGAACCTACCGATTTCTTCAGATGCAGTATTATTATTAACTTTTTCGTCGGTGTAGTAGGCACAGACCATAAAATCCTTAAACGGTACGTACCATGAGCATCATTGCCATCACACGAGAAGTCTGGGTCATGGATCATTTTCTTGAACAAGTCTCGAAGTCTCTGGTCGTCGAAATCAGCGTGTTTTAATGTCTTCGAAGGGTCTTCTGTTTCGCACTCTGAAATAATGTATTTATCTTAAAATACTCTTTAGTTTATTGTGAATGAAAGAAACTAGAAATCGTGATTGAAATGTGATTTTTACCCGACTGCGGAAGGAAGGTTATGTTTTTCGAGAGTTAGTATGTATGTATAATTGTTTGGCACGCCTAACGGCTGGACGGATTTTAACATGTGAGGCGTTACATTTGTCAAAATTATGATAACGAGGTATAATGTCTACGTAAATTTTTAAAATGGCGTCCGCAAATGACAAAAAAGGTAAGAATAACAATATGGGTATCATGTGAAAGCTAGTGAAAAGACCATTTCAAAAATATAAAACACTAGTGGTTCCCCGCGACTTCGCCCGCAAAAGCTGGATTTTCCATATAAACTTTCATCCCCCATTTCACCCCCTTAATGTTTTTATATCGCGACAAAATGTAGCCTATGTCCTTTCTAGGGTCTCGAACTGTCTCCATACCAAATTTCATCTCAATCGGTTCAGTGGTTTAAGCGTCAAGAGGTAACAGACAGACAAGACACTTTCGCATTTATAATATTAGTATGGATTTTGCAGTCGGGTATTTTGTTTTTTCAATAATTAGGCGTTACTTGTTTCTTTGCCATATCAATATGTGCATCAAATGAAAGCCAGTGAAAATAGGAGGTGCTTGTGGCGCAGTGGCGGCAGCGCTTTGGTAGTGATACCAAAAGTTACGCAACCACGGCGCGGTCGTGATTGGATGGGTGACCATTCCGACCATTAAAGTGACGACCATGACAAGCATCTCCGTGCTTCGGAAGGCACGTTAAGCAGTTGGTCCCGGATAATATCTGTGGTATTAGTCGTTAAGCCTAGTCAGAGGCCCTAGGGCGGCTTGATAACATCTGACAGTAAGGTTTGTCACTTGCCTTACAGACACCCCTCCACCAATCCGCACTGAGCCCGCGTGGTGAAGTATGGCTCGTTCCTCCTCATAGTTGAGGTGAGGCCTTTTCCCAGCAGTGGGATCTAATAGGCTGACTTATGTTTGCTTGTTACCTGTGGTTGTATTAAGTTCTTCTTTGTCTATGTCTAAGAGATCTATCTCTAATTCCGGAGTATCCAACGGCTCTACTTTTATCTCTACTTCCGGCGTTGCCGTTTCCAACGTCCTGTAGGAAACAAAAAAAATATAAATATATAATTGCACTTGAAAAAATTACCACCAGAGGCGGGAATCGAACCCGCGTTCCTCGCATACCGGGCGATTGCCTAACCTCTCGGCCACCCTGGTGTTGGCAGAGCCTGTTGAAATTTTCAAGTGCTTCTTAACGCTGTAATGCCGCGTTGCTTTCATCAATATTATTGGGATTACACCCTCAACATTTTTTCAAGTGCAATTATATATTTAGATTGCATAGTGAATGCTTATCACTTAAAAACAATAATTTATCATATTAAAAAAAATATATACAGTGTTTGAGAGTTTAGGCAATGGATTACACGTGGAGAGCGACAATGATAGGTGGAAAATCGGTCTGTCTTAGCACTTACAGCCAGGCACCTGCCACATCAGTTTTCCGGGGTTTTTGGGGTCACTTCACACACTTCACAGGCCACAATCACTCGAAATGTCTGTAAGGAGCTTCACAGGATACACACGCGGCGAAAGCGCTCTGGTCGGTCTAGTACATGTGTCATAGGTAACGTCTCGGTGTCGACTGGGGGCTCCGGGGTTCTCACGGTACGTTTTAAACAAATAAAAATAAGGCAGGCAGGCGCGCGAGTGCGCGCGGCGTAGTATCAATAGGGTACACAAACAAATCAAAATATTGTAGTAATCATACAGGGTTACCTACCTCACAGACAGTGCATTTCTAGTCCACGCAATTACTATCGGTAATAGAACATATTGCTCAATTTTTTTATTTTATTTTTATGGTCCAAAGCCCGTTTTTGTATGACACAGACGAATTTATCGGTATCATTTTTCGTCTTTACGTACTAAGCTGTACGTACTAAGGTGTATATTGCATACAAAAATGAAATAAAATCTAATATTTGTGTTATCCCAATTAATCAAGGTTTACACATTTTTTGACTAGAATTTGATTAAATATTATGTGTAATTAAAATTTGGGTGTGATTAAAAAGACATTCATCATAATATTACATTTCTACGATTTTTGTAAGGTCTATCTGTAATCGGGGCATTTCTGGCGCTTAAAGTTACAAGTACATGCGCGGATCGACCGGTCTTCGTTTGGTCGTATAGATGTCATGTCAAAAGCCGGCCGCATCGCATGTAAGATCTACGACTCACGCGCGCGATTGGCGTCGCGTCGGTCGACCCTACGCTGTCAGATGAGATGAGGTTACGCGAGAGAAAGAGAGGCAAATATGTAGGTGCTTATAGCGGTAGGCTAATGGCGTGTCGCGATCTCATTTTGCACTTTATTGTGTCGTAGCGAGAGTCGCTATTTACTTAAATAACTTTGCGGAGTGGTCCTTTTGTACTAGTCCTATTATTTATTAGTACCGAGTATTGCTTGGTTACTACTATTTAATAAAAAAAGTTTTATAACTCGTAAGTCTTGTTTAAAAAACAAACAAAAAAACTATAAAATTGAATAAATACACAAAAAAAACAAAAGTTCGAACCCACGTCTTCTACGATTCTACAGTCCGACATCTTACCCATTACACCAATGTCACCAATTTTAGCGAGATCTTTAGAGCAGTTTCCGAGATCACAAATATATCTATACAACGTGTTTAGATATATTTGCGTTATTTTAATAATTTATATATTTCCTTTATAATAAAAATAAGTTGGGGTGTTAAATAAATGAATAAATATACAAGAATAGCTCGTTTAAAGGTATAAGACGTGGTAAAACTTACGTCTGAAGCTGGTCATCGTGACAGTTTTTGTAGTGAAGCTTCAGGAGCACCTGCCGCTTGTACCTCTTGCCGCAAATTGTGCAACCAGTCTGTGGAGAGAAACAAATAAGAAATGACGTCACGCAATGAAGTATTCAAAGAGACCAAAAATTTCACACGGCTGGATAGACTGCACGGTAGCTCAGTTGGTAACAGCGTTGGCCCGGTTAGACAAAGGACGTGGGTTCAAATCTTACCCGTGTGCGAATTTTTGGTTTCTTATTTAAACTTACATAAATATTTATTTTTTTATTTTATTTATTTATTTAAGTACATCAACAGCACAATGTACACAGTTTTTACTCTAGATCTTGTACATTTGCTAATTATAGATATACATAGCACTTGCCATAAAATTAAATCAGTGAAAAGGGAGTATCACAATACATTAAATAGGATTAACTAAGATTTACTAAATATAATAACAAATACAAAAATTATACCCACAAGATACACAATAATCATACACAAACAAACCCCCTATACCCCTGATACCCAACGCAACGAGTCACCAAAAATGTCCAGGTCATAGTTTTTATTTAGCTCGTTATACTCTGTTATCATACGGGCGAGCGGGGAATAGGCTCCCAGGTTGGTGCGGAAACAGGGGCGGCAGAACGTTTTAGTGATGAGGTGCCGGGGGAGCGAGTAAGGAACCGTCAAGGGCACCTCAGCCAGAAGTTGGGGACAGTCTACCTGAGAGTTCACAATTTTAAAAAGGAAGTTCACAATTTTAAATAAGAAATTGATCAATACATCACACCAAAATAATAAAGGCTGTCTCTTTCCGTTTGTTTGGCAGAGAAAGAGAGAGAAAGAGCTTAAATTTAATCTTAGACAGGGCACATTGGAATCGAGTCCATTGTTATATTTTTAACTGTATACAATGACTACTAAGCCTACTATGCCTATGCCCATTCTTGGCTGACCTATGGCATACTGTTATGGGGAAATAGTAGCGGTGTTGTAGTAAACTGTTCCGCCTGAAAAAAGATGCATAAGGATCTTACAACATTTATGCGTTATGGATAGTTGCAACCCTATTTCAAAAAAAATAATATAATGACCCTACCTTCTCTATACATATTTTCAGCTTGTGAGTTCGTAAGAAAACATCCCGACTTCTTCCCACACTACCAACGTCCCCAAAATCTTAGAACTAAAAATAAATTTCTCCAACCAATCTGCAACTTAAAAATATTTCGTAGTGGCCCTCTCTCAATGTGCGTGAAAATTTATAATAGTTTACCAAGCAAAATTAAAGACGAGAAAAAAATTTACATATTTAAAGCACTATTAAAGAAATACTTAGTAAATAAAAGTTTATATTTGCTGCAAGAGTTTTTTAATGAACAAGATAAAAATATTTAGTGTTATTAATTAAATAATATTTGTAAATAGATTTTAAGTATTTGCTGTGCCCTTACAGGGTCATGTTTGTATCTTATAATATTGTGAACATCTTTATAACAACATGGTGCAATAAAGAACTTTGAACTTGCACCAACGCGGGTTAATCCCTAACCCGAAAATAGTTCATACAAAAATGACAGGGTTAAGGGGTTTACCCGGGGTTAGCGCCATGGCGCAAGTGGGCCTAATACTGTATTCCTTTAAGAATACCCATGATCTGACCTAACCTCGGCCACATCGTCACATATCATCAGGTGAGATTGCGGTCAAATGTCCATCATATGCATGCCTATTAATAAAATAAAAGACTACATCGAAACACGTATTTTTATTATGGTATCGTCCAGTACAATAATATCAAGATAAAGCACCCAGAAGCCATCGGAAAAATCTCTAAAAGGGAGACATAGCTCAAGGTCTTTGCGGGTGGCATAGTACCAACTCCGCGCTAAACTTGTGATCGATCGGATCATTTTGTTTTAATCGCGAGATATGAAAGAGCAATCGAATCACGGATGTCCTAAAGATTCGATCATTTTTGACCCTCCACAGTTCCCGTAACTCATCGTTGATACAAACGAAACTGAAGTTTATCTCATGATATCACGGTAGCGAATTCCTTTTTCGTTTACAATACATTACCAACTTACATACATATAGCCTCTTGATGTTCTTTATTATTTTTATAACTTAAGCAATTATTTTGCAAGTTTTTACGAAATTCGCAAGCGAAGGGACTTGGGTTCGAGTCCCACCGGATGACACAGTCGATTAATTTTTGTGAGCGAAATTTAATTTAATTTCATTGATGTTCTATCTCACTTTCGTGTACCATCGACCCTATCAAACAGGTTGTTTGATTAAACAAGTTGGTTGATAGATTCGAAATTATATCACCTACTAGCAGTTCCCCGCGACTTCGCCCGCGCCAAAAGTCGGATTTTCCATACAAATTTTAATCCCACATTTCACCCCCCTGATTATTTTATATCGCGACAAAAAGTCGCCTCTGTCCTTCCCAGTGTCTCAAACTATCTCTGTGCCAAATTTCATTTGATTCGGTCCAGTAGTTTCGGAGCCTATTCGATGCAAATAAACAAACAAACAAATCTTTCCTCTTTATAATATTATATAGTATAGATAAACGACATCTAATGTCTGAAAAATTTGGATACTGATACAACATCTAACCTTTTTGCTGCGACTGTGCGAGTACTTGACGTGCATCACTATGCTCGGCTTGTTGTGCGTCTTGAAGCCACACGTGTCGCAGATGAAGTGCTGTCTGTCGGCCGCGTGTTTCGTGCGAACATGCTTCGATAGCTAGCAACTATAAACCTAACGTCTGAATTTTGATACTGATACTGAAAGTCACCCAGTGTTGAATATTGTATTTGTCTTCGTAAACAAATAAATCCATGTTGAATAAACTGGCCGTGTAAATGTACTAACACGTGATGAGATGTGTGATCTGTGGTCTCACACTCTCTCCAAATCCTGCTCTCCGACTGTAACTGTGCCTTTGATTGCTTTGTAATAAAATCCTTCGCGATCTTTAATTTAGTTTCCCTTTATGCCCATATTCCAATACCCAGTACATAACCTCACCTTTTTGCTGCGAGTGTGCGAGTACTTGACGTGCATCACTATGCTCGGCTTGTTGTACGTCTTGAAGCCACACGTGTCGCAGATGAAGTGCTGTCTGTCGGCCACGTGTTTGGTGCGAACGTGCTTCGATAGGTAGTTCGTGGTTAGGAAGCTGCAAAGAAAATGTTAGTTTATTTATTTATTTATTCTTTACTGCACAAAAAAAGAAGTACAAATGGCGGACTTAATGCCTTAAGGCATTCTCTACCAGTCGACTATTGGGCGAGGTAGAATTGGTCATGGCGGCGAAAAAAGAACGACAATAAATATAGATAAACTTAAATATGCCTATTATTACTATTTACTAGTGATAAAAAAAACTGTCTAAATCTTAAAAAAATACAAATTGCAAACTATCTCTGTACCAAATTTCATATGAATCGGTACAGTAGTTTCCGGAGCCTATTCAATACAAACAAACAAATCTTTCCTCTTTATAATATTAGTATAGAAGTATAGATTATTTACTGAAACGATTTTTGTGCACATACATTTGTTCAAGGTGTACACTGCTTTTGTCAAAGCGCGCAACCCATTTCTAAATAAATAAATTGTTGCAACAAACACACCAATTACCTATACCCAAACTAAGCGTGAGCTTGTGCTATGGTGACTAGGATAACCGATAGAAATACTTAAATACATATAAACATCCATGACTTAGGTACAAATGCTCGTGCTCATCACACAAACATTTGCCCCTTGCGGGATTCGAACCCGCAACCGCCTGGTTTAGAAGTCCGGTGAGCGAACGACTACAACGAGAGGGCCGTCCGTCCGTGTATATCTTACCGTTTCGGCAGGCAGTTGACCATCCCTATTAATGGCTAGATGGATTACCATAAAACGTGGCTAAGAACATATTTATTGAACACAACGCATTGAAATAGGACGGATCAACCGTTTAGGCGCTATGGGTATACGTACGGACAGACAGACATAGGCTTCAAACTGATAACACACTGCATCGGGGCACAGAATAAGTACTAGTACTCCGTACAGAGGTTTGACTTTGCAATGTAATACAAAGAAATATCTACTCAATGTTGTCAACAATATGGTGTTATTCAGTTTGCCTCAGACTCAAGCACATTTTCGTGTAGACACCTACAGAAATACATTGCAAGATAATTTCATTCTTATCACTCTGGAATATGAATCATAAAATACTAAACCTATTCAGTGACGTACTATCACGCAACGCGATAGGGTTGACTGCCACAAGAAGCTACTTACGCCATCTAGCGCATCTTTCTAGGACTTTATTCACGCTCGTCTAACCAGCAACCTAGTGTCGCGCACCGCCGGTGAATAAAACGCGCGAGCGTGTCTGCCGGCTAGCTACACTCAACTTGTTTAGTCCCTTACCAAGAGGTCGCCGCGCGTAGGTACGTTTTTGATACCTACGCGGGGAGATACACAGGCCTGACTGTACACACGGCCGCACGTCTGCCTACCCCACTTTGACCTTGAGGCCGCCTGTATTCCCTACGTAATAAAAGCTGTTTTCGTTGTTCAAATAAGTAACTTGATGTGCTGCCGACTGTGTATTGATTTAAATAAATATCCCTCAGGCATTAGCAGTTAGTAGAGTACAATGAAGCTTCCATTGTAGACATTTTGTCTGGATGTATTTTGGTATATTTTCCATGGGCTAAAATCTTAATTATTAAAACTCAATAAAATAAAAGGAAAATAAACAAATAAAAAACAAAAAATATATGTGGCCCATGAGGGGATCGAACCCGCGACCTTCGCGTTATTAGCACGACGCTCTAACCAACTGAGCTAATGGGCCAGTACGAGTTCCGGCGAAAATAGCGAACATACACGTTTTTCATCAACACTATAAAATAGAGATTAGCAGACAAGATGCAATATAATCTACGGCGAAGTTCGCTATCGATAACAAAATGACATTAGTCATTGGGACATCACGTGACTTTTGTATAGGTACTCTACATCTACACTAATATTATAAAGAGGAAAGATTTGATCGATTGTTTGTTTGTATTGAATAACTTGCTCTTTGCTTAAATTTTTGCCCATTATTGAGACAAAAAGTAATTAAAATTATAACTTAAAAGTATGTATAAACAGTAACTTAGTTAGATGTAGTTTAAAATTAAGTATAACAAACATCTGTATTTATTTCAGCAAAAATGCTACGTTTTCATATAATGTGTACTAGATTAAGAAATTAGCTGAATCGCACTGGTTTCTTAATAAGCCTCCCACTTCGTGTGGTGTAAGTTACACGCTTAGGTGATTCGCACCTTGGCTCAACTTCGGCAAAATTAGGTTCAGGATTTCGTGGTTCAGGTTCACAATCCTGTATACAATAGGCTGGTTTTAACCTATCTATTGATATCCTAGTAGTTCTACCGGGCAGTTGAA
This sequence comes from Pyrausta nigrata, assembly GCA_949316185.1. Lineage (NCBI taxonomy): Eukaryota > Metazoa > Arthropoda > Insecta > Lepidoptera > Crambidae > Pyrausta > Pyrausta nigrata. The sequence goes on along the minus strand of OX438964.1, from coordinate 7,163,832 downwards.
TTAAATATACCTTAGTTCCTTTGTCCAATACGCGAAAAGGTCCGTCGTATGTAGGTTGTAAAGGTATGCGAACAGCGTCATGTCTAATAAATACATAATCACAGGACTTTAAGTCGGGATGTAAAAATAAATGACGTTTAATTCTAGGTTCAGAACTATTAGATTTTAAATTGTTAATAGACTTCCTAATATTATTAACTAACTCGTAATTACTAGTATAATTGTTAAGGTTATGATCTTTAAAAAAATCTGCTGGTAATCGCAATGTGCAACCATACGTAAGTTCGGCCGCGCTTACTCCGCTATCGCTTCTCGCTGATGACCTAAGCCCTAGTAAAACTGTCGATAACTCGTCTACCCAGGTCGATGCTACACTGCATAAGCGAGCGGAAAGCGATGTTTTAAGCGATCTGTGCCAACGCTCTATCATACCATTTGCTTGAGGGTGGTAGGGCGTTGTGCGGATCTTATTTATACCTAATAATTTAGTTAATTGCTGAAACATATCACTTTCAAACTGGCGTCCTTGGTCCGATGTTAATCTAATGGGACAACCAAATCTACAAATCCAACCATCATAGATTATACGTGAAATAGTTTCTGCTGTCGCGTCTTTAATAGGAAAGCACTCCGGCCATCGGGTGAACCTGTCTATGATAGTCAAACAGTAACGATAACCCTCCTGCGACGTTGGTAGTGGACCTATCAAGTCGACATGAATGTGTTCAAACCTACCACTAGACTGGAATGATTGCAATTCCGAACAAGTGTGTCTGTTGACTTTTGACCGCTGGCATTGTAGGCATGACTTTGCCCACGTGCCAATGTCTTTGTTCATATTTGGCCAGAAAAATCTATCCCTAATTAATTTTCTAGTACTCCTGATGCCAGGGTGACTCAAATTATGAAGTGAATTAAAAACTATTCGCCTAAATTTTTCTGTAACATACGGACGTATCTTATTCAATGAAACTTCACAGAAAATAGTTTTCCCAGTATTTGGTAATGCTACTTTCTTTATGTTAAAATTAGAGTTATTATCGGCAAGAAGTTGCAACAAATATGTGTCATGTTCCTGTTCATCGGCGAGTTCATCGTAATTTACTGCCGAGGGAACGTCTACAGTTTCAATCTGCGATAACGTGTCCGCTACTATGTTGTCCTCACCGCTAATGTGACGTATGTCCGTCGTGAACTCACTCACGTACGAAAGATGTCGTATACGTCTTGGAGTTTCTTTTGAAGTGTTAGTTTTAGTAAATGCGTACGAAAGAGGTTTATGATCACTAAAAAATGTTAAAAGACGACCTTCGATCATATTCTGAAAATGTCGAATGGCTAAGTAAATTGCCAAAAGTTCACGGTCGTATGTACAATACTTACGTTCAGCCTTTGACAAACTTTTAGAATAATAACCTAGTGGTACATACCTATTTCCGACGCGTTGTTGTAAGACGGCTCCCACGCTAGTGTCAGATGCATCGGTCATAAGTGCAAGCGGTGCATCCGCCACTGGGTGAGCTAGTAAGGCTGCCTCGCACAAGTCTTGCTTACATTGCGCGAATGCTTCGTCAGCGTCTGGTGTCCAGTCGACGGGCGTCTTATCTTTTTTCTTGGAGTTGTGCAAGTAACTGTTAAGTATAGCTTGCGACAAAACTGCGTTTGGAATGTGTGGCCGATAAAAGTTAACCATGCCTAGAAATCGGCGTAACTGTTCTATCGTTTTTGGTTTAGGAAATTCACTAATTGCTTTTACACGTTCTGGCAGGGGCATAATGCCTTCGCTAGTAACATGATATCCCAGAAAGTTAAGTTCGCTCTTGCCAAAACAACATTTAGACAAATTTATAGTTATACCAAATTTAGAAAATCTTTCAAATACTGTTTCCAAGTGTTTTTTGTGGCTGAGTGTACATGAACTTGCAACGATTACGTCATCGAGATAGGAAAAAATGCTATTGGAGTCTAGGCCTTGTAAAACGGAATTATTCATGAAACGTTGGAACTTTGGGCTGCATTACGTAAACCAAAGCCCATACGCGTATATTCGAATAAACCAAAAGGCGTAATGATAGCAGTTTTTTCTACATCGTCTGGAAATATACTTATACAATGATATGCTCTATTAATGTCTAATTTTGAAAATATCGTTTTTCCCGCTAAAAGATATGTAAAATCCTGTAGGCGTGGAATGGGATATCTATCAGGTTTAGTGATAGCGTTAAGTTTCCTGTAATCTCCACATGCACGGATCTCACCGTTCTTCTTAGGAACAACGTGTAAAGGGCTGGCCCAAGGACTTTTGGATGGGCGGCAAATACCTAACTCTTGCATCAACTTAAATTCCTCCTGCACCTTTTTATATCTATTTGGCGGCAGAGGTCGCGCTCGAGCATAGACTGGTGGGCCTACGGTCTCAATGTGGTGATAAACACCATGTATGGGTGTTTCCTTAAATGACGACGGTTTAGTGATATCCGGATACTTACTTAACACGTCATAAAAAGGATGACTTTCGTCGATACTTTTCACAGTCGGTTGGCTATGAGATACCACAGTAGCGATTACATTTAAATACGTAACCTTATCAACCAACTTACGGGACCTTAGATCAACTAGTAAGCCGTGGTGACCTAAAAAATCTGCACCCAGAATAGGTTGTTTCACGTCCGCTAAAATAAATGACCAACGATATGGGCGGCGCAAATTAAAGTTAAGAGTTAGAGTCTTTATACCAAAAGTTTTGATTTCAGTGCCATTTGCCGCATACAACTTGTAATCACTACATTTTGTATCACTATTCACACGTTTACACGATTTTGCCGGTAAAACTGACACGTTGGCTCCAGTGTCCACCAGGAAACGGGTACCGCTGTTCCTATCCAGCACGCACAGGCGGTGTGATGGGGTAACTGTACAGCAATCCGCCTCTGACTGTACCAAGTCTAGTTTTTTTCGGCCTGTTTTTTCCAAGCGCAAGGTTTCAGGCATTTGCTAGCCTTGTCTTGGTAACGGAAATGGTAAAAGCAGAGCCAGTCAGGGCTGCTACGTTTTGATGGTGTTAAGCTGGTGTCATTTTGTCGAGACCTGGATCGAGATGGTTTGCGGTTAGGAGTCCCTCGCGTTGTCGACCTTGACCTTTCGAGAGTGTCGAGGCGTCGAGTAATTTTGGCAATCTCTGCTAACAAATTACTACCCTTGACTGTGGAAGATAAGGTTGACACTTCATGTACCTCCGCAGTTCGTGACGTCTCCATGATCTTGTCCGCCATAATGGCTAAATTGTCCAATTCCGTAATTTCACTCACAACGAGGACTGTGCGCACGGCCATGGGTAAGTGGTCTAACCATAGCATACGCAGCATATCGTTAGTGAAGTTACTTCGCGCAAGATTGCGCATTTTCCTGAGTAGTTGCGACGGTTTTTGATCGCCGAGCTCGAGTTCGCGGAGCAGTTTTTGCACTTGTCGCGACTCGGATTCCTCGTAAACAGCTAGGAGTCGATTCTTGAGTGCCAAGAATTTTTGTGTTGGCGGCGGAGATAGCACGATGTCACTTGCTTGTTCCACCTGGTCCCTGGAGAGCTTAGCGATTACAAGATTGTACTTGCTTTCGTCCCTGAGCTTTTGGTTTGCCACCACTGACTCGAATTGCGCGAACCAGAGTCTAGGCGATTCCTTCCAAAACTCGGGTACGCGAGACGAAACGGTGATTTGTGCCAGCGTTGCCTGAGGCTCCTCGGTCTTGACATCCAACGACGATGGCAGTCCGGGCAGGCTGGTTGACGGCTGGGCTACCGGCGGCAGTGCTAGCACGGGCACGCCGGCGGGTGGTGGTTGGAACGCCATTTTTTTGTCACACACAAAACTTAACTTTAAATGTGTAGTTACACGCGCGATTGACCGGCGTCGGGGTCACCAATTATTGGGTCCGGGTGCCTATGAGAGCGAAATCAAACTATATTTAACTTATGTCCGTTTATTGGTGGTACGCGACCGCTCCCAGTCAGGATGACCCAAGACTGAAGCTAATTACATAAAATGCTTACTTGACGAAACATGAGTGTGAAACTTAGTACTATAGTTTACATGTGTGTCTCTACAGATCCGAAGCTCCTGGACCGATTCGAATTAAATTTGGTATAAAGAAAATTTGGGACCCTAGAAAGGACATAGGCTACTTTTTGTCGCGATATAAAATCATAAGGGGGGATGAAATGGGGGATGAAAGTTTGTATGGAAAACCCGACTTTTGGTGCGGGCGAAGTCGTGGGAAACTGCTAGTATACACTATAAAAGAAAGCACGGTGCAAGTTTTCATATTCAAGTAGTCTGGGTTGTATGTTAATATGTGAGTTAGTCGATCAGTCATATGTCAGATTTTTTAGGGTTCCGTACCCAGAGGGTAAAAACGGGACTCTAATACTAAGCCTCCGCTGTCTGTCTGTCTGTCACCAAGCTGCATCTCGTGAACCGTGATAGCTGGTTAAATTTTTTACAGATTATGTATTTCTGTTGCCACTATAACAACAAATATTAAAAACAGAATAAAAATAATATTTAAGGGGGGCTCCCATACAACAAACGTGTTGTTTTTGCCGTTTTTTGCTCGATATTTAATAATGGTAACAGGAAGACGCTTGAAAAGTTCACAGAATAATAATATGTATATTCACTTTTAAAATAAATAATTATATTAAAATTACAAAATTGATTTTTTTTTTGTATTTTAAACAAAATAAAGTTCAAAGTCTACTGTTGTATTATAGATAGTGCGCGAGTTTGACTCGCACTTTGCCGGTTTTATATACTTAGATAATATCTCCTCACCAGACCCCGCAGTGTTGGCACCGGTGTTCCTTCTTGTTGGGCTGGTCGTGCATCTTCCGTATGTGAGCAGCCAGCCTCTGCTTGCGGGCGAACCCTAAGGTTCTTCTTCTTCTTAGCGAGTCGATGAAACACGAGAAAATTACATCGTAGCAGCCCAGAATTCAGCCACTTGTATTGCGGATCGACTGCCGTCCATTAAATCCGCTGGCGTGCAGGTGTTGGGGCACGTCGGGCACGATGTTATATGGATGGAACCCTAAGGTCATAAAATAAGATAAGTGGCAATCTCCTCACCAGACCCCGCAGTGTTGGCTCTGGTGTTCCTTCTTGTTGGGCTGGTCGTGCATCTTCCGTATGTGAGCAGCAAGCCTCTGCTTGCGTGCGAACCCTAAGGTAATAAGATAAGTGGTTATCTCCTCACCAGACCCCGCAGTGTTGGCACCGGTGTTCCTTCTTGTTGGGCTGGTCGTGCATCTTCCGTATGTGAGCAGCCAGCCTTTGCTTGCGTGCGAACCCTAAGGTAAAAGGATAAGTGGTTATATCCTTACCACACCCCGCAGTGTTGGCAACGGTGCTCCTTCTTGTTGGGCTGGTCGTGCATCTTCCGTATGTGAGCGGCGAGCCTCTGCTTGCGCGCGAACCCGCGACCGCAGTGCGCGCACAGCACATGCTTCTCCGGGTAATGGATGATCGAGTGTTTGCTCAGATCCGACTGCGAAGAAATGAGTTATTATACAATCCTTTTTGCAGCATCCTGCTTCTTCTTTTTTTCGCGACGACCCTGGCGTTATATTTGAAGGACTGCCTCGTTGGTCTAGTGGTCAGCGCGCTGGGTACTATTCACGAGGTCCCGGGTTCGAATCCCGGGTCGGGCCGAGAGTGTTTGGGTTTTTCTGTCTTGAAATTACTCAGACACAGCTCTGGAGTCAGGAAGTTGGTGGTGTTAACACCCCCGTGCCTCGGTGCGCACGTTAAGCCGTTGGTCCTGCGCCTGATCTCTCTACGGTCATGTCGGACTGCCGTCTCACCGAATTATGAGAGTGAAGGAACAGAGAGTGCACCTGTGTATTGCGCACACACTTGTGCACTACAATATGTCCCGCGCAGTTGGCTAATCTCTGTTGAGATAGGCCGCCGTAGTCGAAATTCGGCTAGTAGGATAGGCTAGTAGGATTATTATAATTTAAAGGACGAATACTCGGCGACAAACAAAGCATTATCAGTAGTGTTGTCCTCACGAGTGCAGGTGTAGGGGCACGTAGGGCATGACAATAGGTGTGCCATTGTCTGGGGAGAGATTAGGATCTTTCTTAGGATCCTAAGTAGGAAGCAACCTTCCTAGTCGTATCTAACTAGGAAGGTACTACGCATTCACTTCGAGGGAAGGTACTACGCATTCACTTCGAGATGGCCGTCGTTGACCGTTATAAAATAGCGGGGCACGGATATGGGGTAGCGGCACAGAATAAGTACTAGTACTTCGTACAGAAGTATGACTTAGCAATTGTATTCAAAGAAATGTCTACTCAATGTCGTCAACAATATGGCGTAATTTAGTTCGCCTCAGAGTCAAGCTCATTTTCGTGTAGCCACCTACAAAAATCCATTGCAAGATAATTTCATACTTATTGCTCTGGAATATGATTCATAATACACTAAACCTATTCAGTGACGTAATATCACGCGACGCGATAGGGTTGACTGCTACGAGAAGCAACCTAGCCGCGCTAGCGCTTGTTTTAGCCCCTAAGTAAGGGTCGCCGCGCATAGGTACGTTTTTGCTACCTACGCGGGGAGATACACAGGCCTGGTAGCGGGTAAGGAGGTAGCGGCCGACTTGAGCTTGGGCTTAAAACGAAACACATTCGATGAATTGCTAATTTATGAGAAGCTGATACGGGAAGAACACGATGAGAAGGTCCAATTTAGGGTTTCGTAATCCTGACAAGGAAACCTTATGGTTTCGTCTTGTCCGCCTGTCTGTCTGTCTGTCTGTCAGCCTGTCCTTCCGAGGTTTCGCTAAGAGACCGTTAATACTAGAAAGCTGTAATTTTGTATGTGTATATGTACAACCACGCCTACAAAGTGGTAGAATAAACTTTGGAAAAAAAAATTTTAGGGTAGCTTTCTTATATGTGAAGTGAAGATGATTTTTTTTTCGTCGCCTACCCCATTGTGTGGGGTATCGTTGAATAGGTCTTTTATTTATTTATCAAACTTATACTATCATAACAGGATTGACCCAATGCGACAGTACAGCCATTATGCTTAACATAACAATAAATTATTACCTAATCTAATTATTAAATGAATTATTATAGCAAATAACCGCAAGTGCTACTCTGTTAAATTCACTCAAGGTACAAATAAACAGGTTCGACTTATTGTAAATAATATTAAGAGTGCGGAGTGCGCGCGATAGGGGCCACTCCTTGAGCAGGTTTGTTTTCGGCGTCCGCACCTCCAGTTTTAAAATGACTAAGGGGTTTCTTATACAATATTTCGATTTATTGCTCCATTTACGAAATATTAAACTTTAAAGCGCAACTTTTTGGTCCAGTAGTGCGTCCTCTCCCCTCTAAAAACTATTTTTTAATGCAACACCAAATCTTCCTTTTATGGAGATTTGACGCAAATTTCTGCATGAGCCTTATAAAACTCTTAGGTACCTCTCTAACACAGACCACACAACCTAAAGACCACGCTTTTATCAACTCTAATACGAAAACAAAATCGCCAAAAGTTGGTGGGGTGCGGGGAGAGGTTTCCTAGTTTTTATTGGCTCATACAAGGAGACGTCAAATTGACAATGGCAGTGATAGCTCACTAGTGATGGGCAAGACATCTCTTGATATCGATACCCGAGTAAAAAAATAGTAAGACAATATTAAGGAGCTTTAAATTAATTCATTTAAAAAACACACGCACAACCGATTTCCGATAAAAAGCAATTAAAAAAACTGCAGTGGGCAAAGGTCAATCGCAGGAGATCTCACGTTATTTAGCTACTTTTCATAATTAGCGGTTTCAGTAAAACAAGTTACCTATCTCACTCAACATCATTTTGTTAAGTGTACAAAAACTTTAAAAAATGGCAATCGGTACGTAATGTGAAGTTTGATATATTTATTTAAAAAAGGTTAGTTAAGTTGTTTGTTAGGGTTCCGTAATCCGACAAGGAACCCTTATAAGATCGTTCAGTCCGTCCGTCCTAGTCTGTCACAGCAGAATATCTTCTACGTTTATGGACTGATTTGCATGTAACTTGGTTCGAGGATACTTCACATATAGATTTCATTTTTAAAAATACAAAAAATTTAAATTACCCCCTTTTAAGGGTACCTCCCCATACATGTAAAGGGGGGGGTAAATATTTGTTTTCAGTGCACCCCATTGTGTGAGGTACCGTTGAAAAGGACTATGAAAATAAGGTAGGGTTTCCATACAACACTTCTTTATCAGCTTTACCATTTGCGAGATATAGCCCGCTAAAATCGTTTACACGGTGCCCCCCCCCCCTGTAATTTCTAAAGTCTTGGACCTATAAACTTCAAATCACTCACGTAAAGAAACAGGCGCGGAAACTCTTATTTAAAATTGTTTCGGGTATCCTGTGATGAATACTTTTGAAATTATAAACAAAATAAAAATATGTCGTCACACCCATATACAACACTGTAGTTGCTGATTTGATTATTATAGTACCGGATCTTTATTCTGATTGGTCAATTTAAACTGTAAAGTGTACAGTGAACGCAGTGTGGTGGCGCTAGTATCGTTTCTTGGAACCACCACACGAGGACAGAGTCGATGGGCACTTCTTGTACGATCGCCAACTGGAACAGTTCGTACCATCGAACCTGTCACGTTCACCGTCGCTGTTATCCTACTGTAACACCGAAATAAATCGCCGATTGGATTGCAAACTGCGTTTTCCTGAGTCGCCTAACATGGATACCCCATCACGAGACGACAGTGACGAGCTACCTCCCGCTTCGCCACAGCTCCCGCCGTCATCAGAAGTGGGATCTGCTCAAGCCCCATCATCGTCGGATACCTTGTTGCAGCTGCTCCTCGAACAACAGAACCAGAATATGATACGCGTGATTGAAGCCATGCGACCGCCAGCCTCCGTGGCGATCAAGCTGCCTGAATTCGACCCTGATCTAACGTACGCCGATCCACAATCCTGGTGCTCAACCGTGGATATCTGCCTCACCGAACAACCGTTAGAAGGAGGAGCTTTAATTATCGCACTGAGTAAGGTCCTAAAAGGATCATCATCAACCTGGCTTTCTCACGTTGCGCACTCTGGAATGACATGGCAAGATTTTAAGAATCTGTTTCTGGCCCGCTACGATACTGCTGACATGCGCGGCCACTATTATTCACGTCAATAAGAAGGCGAAAATCTTGCTGCATACGCCAGTCGTTTAATCACGTCACTTATGGCTAAATGGAAGGACATGAAATCAGAAGAAATTGCCGTTTCATACGTGCTCGCACATCTTTCACAAATTGACGGTAGAATCAACCGCTTAGTTTTTACTACCGACATTAAAACAAGAACGAAACTAATCCAAGAAATTCAAGCATTTTCTCGACACAAAACGAAATAGGACGAACTTCACCCCACGAGATACGAACAAACAGATTCAGTGCCACAATTGTCATAAATTTGGGCACAAATCTGTCGACTGCTACGCAAGGAATAACAAACCGGTATTGAATGCACACGCTGCGTTACCTTCAAGCTCGACTCAAGACCCGAAAAAGTTTGTGACCTGTTACCGCTGCGAAGAAAAAGGTCACGTCACTCCCCATTGCATCCAGAAAGGAGGAAACGTAATCGGCGCGTTTGGCGCGGGCCTCGGTGTCGCCGGTTCCAGTGGCGCTGCTCTCGAGCGCCGGGTCAACATCTGCGAAGTCACCGGTGTCCGAGGCGAGCTTACACAATCTGGTGAGTCGTACCCTTTTTATTTTGATAGCGGTGCCGAATGTTCTCTTGTAAAACTAAGTATAGCGAACCGGTTTTCGGGAGTGCGTAGTCCAACTAAAGTGCGTTTAACAGGCGTCGAGAATGCTCACATTTACTGTACGGAACAGATTTCATGCCCGGTAATTATTGACGGTCATTGTTTACATTTGACGTTTCTTATTTTACCAGACGAGCGTTTGCCGTATGATATTATGTTAGGTTCGGATATTTTAAGCTTAGGACTAACTGTTAGTTTATCGAGCGCGCGTTTAACAATTACAAAACCAGTTGACTGTTTTAGTGCTGTTATGGAAATAGATTTGCGTTCGATCACTACCGACATACCAGTTACATTTGATCGCGACAGGTTCGAGTCGTGCGAATGGTCAAGTGGAACGCGTAATGAGCACTCTAAAGGGGATGCTTACTTCAGTAGAAACATCTGATAGATCGTGCCAGGATGCTCTTGAAGAAGTGCAGTTGGCGTTAAATTGTACGGTAAATCGCGTCACTAAAGCAAGTCCAATGGAATTACTATACTGATTGTAATAAAGCTAAATTTGATAGGTTTGTCGTAGGAGATTTAGTCCTCATCCAAAACGAGGAGAGGAACCAGACTAAGTTGGATCCTAAATACAAGGGACCTTTTAGAATTTTAGAAGTCCTTGAAGGTGATCGTTACACGTTAAAATCTTTGACTGGTAACAGAAGTTATAAATACGCACACGATCGCCTTCGAAGAATGCCTCAAAGTATCGTACCTTCTGAACTTAATGTTTGTGATCTAGACTCTGATCCTGATACACAGCTCATGTCGATTTTGGGTAGCGCGTGCCGCAGCACCTGCGTAGTTGTAACTGCGGTCCCATTAGAGACCGGACAGGGCGCAATGTGCGACTTGTGCTGTGGCAGCGGCCCGTACCTATTGTAATTACAATTAATGTTGTCCATGAGGACGGTGCTTCACCATGACTCCAGCGTAGTTGTAACTGCGACCCTTTAACGGTCGATCAGGGCGCGATGTGCGACTGGAGGTATGGTGTATTGAATGGCCCGTGGTGGCTTATTGTTTGGTCGACGAGAACCCGGTGGTTAGTCCTTGAGGACCTGGTTATATGTTGAGCTATGTTTGAATATCTCTGTCTGTGCGTGTTTATGTGTGTGTGTAGATATTTTTTGTTCACTGTACATAATGTGTTATGCTTACTATTGAGGCTTCTTCCTTTTTTTGTAATTAAATTTTGTGTTTTAAATTAAAAAAAAAAAATTTGTCAGGGTAAGCCGAACGATTGGTTGTTCCAAACTATGCTTTTGTTGCAGGTATACACGAGGACGTGTAACTAGTCAGTCTGGCCGTGTCGTCACACCCATATACAACACTGTAGTTGCTGATTTGATTATTATAGTACCGGATCTTTATTCTGATTGGTCAATTTAAACTGTAAAGTGTACAGTGAACGCAGTGTGGTGGCGCTAGTATCGTTTCTTGGAACCACCACACGAGGACAGAGTCGATGGGCACTTCTTGTACGATCGCCAACTGGAACAGTTCGTACCATCGAACCTGTCACGTTCACCGTCGCTGTTATCCTACTGTAACACCGAAATAAATCGCCGATTGGATTGCAAACTGCGTTTTCCTGAGTCGCCTAACATGGATACCCCATCACGAGACGACAGTGACGAGCTACCTCCCGCTTCGCCACAGCTCCCGCCGTCAAATATATAAATTTTTCCAAAAGAACAGTATAAACTTAAAAAGTTTTTTTTGCCTATACTGTCTAATATTGTAAGTTAATGGTACGGAACCCTTCGTGCTCGAATCCGACTCGCACTTGGCCGGTTTTTTAATAGCTAAGTTTATTTGTTTAAGCACTTTACACATATTTTGATTCATCGTAAGTCCTCTTTTGTAAAGTCACTTTATTAAAATAAATATGAAATAACTAAAATTTTGATACCCACATATCACTTGTTTTTATCAGGATTTGTCGATATTTTCAATTTTAGGTTTACTATAATGTGTCTCGACACTATTTTACTCCTTGCCAATTGACAAATTGAGACAACATCATTTGAATTTAACTTGCGAGAAAGGGATAGCAAAAAAAAGACATCAACGCGTGCTCTTCGAAATAAAACATTTTATTTCATTTTTGATTTGGAGTATTTAAATTAATTTGATAGGAATAATTACTTACCGGTGAAATGTAATGCCATCTTTCGTGAGACTAGATGTTTTACTACACTTTCCATACCATTTTACTGAACAATACGGCATTATTACCGCTTATTTTTATTTTTTTTCGGGAGCAAGGTCAATGTTGTTACTTTGAGTCTCGGTAGCGGAATGAGGAACGAAAGGGGGCGGGGCCGGCTGTTATGCAGTGATACTGCATAACCTAGGCGAACGCAAGTCCCCCGCAATGCGTGGTCTTTAGGTTGTGTGGTCTGTGCTCTCTAAGTAATTTAGTAGTGATTTGTACTAACAAATCACTGCAGTTATTATGATATGATTGTCACTAGACAATCATATCATAATAATAGCTGGCCTGAAAAATCTGAAAAAAATTATGATGATAGAGCATTTTATAAAATTTAAAGAAAAACTATAGCGATTAAGATAACTTTATTAGTTTAGCAGTAATATTCGTAGAACTCGGGTGTGGAATAATATTGTACCAAAAACAAAACCCTTAGAATAAATGTATGAACGTCACTAAGATGAAGTAGATAATGGTACGAATATGAATGGAAACCTTCGTGCGCGACTCCGACTCGCGCTTGGCCGGTTTTTTAAATAAATACACTGTCACCCCGTTATTACAAAAACTTAGTACCGGGTTTAAGCCAGGACCAAGCTATTAGCTAGCCAATTAGAAAAGCGTTACTCTATAGGGTTATGTCACGAATGTGTCATTCATTCCTCTGTTGTCGGCTAATATTTAGACCTATTTTAAACCTAGTCTAATTTTTTTGTAATAACACCGTCAGTGTGTAAGACACTGGCATCGAGTGTAATGTGGCTGACCTTATTTTTGAACTTGGCCGTGCACCCGTCGAAGGCGCACGCGTACGGCGTGGCATCCACGTGGTATCGCATGTGTTCCACGAGACCGTACGAGTTCTTCAGCTCCTTCCCGCACACCGTGCATTTGCACATCTTACTGCGGTCATGTACCACCTCCTAAAATAATAACATCACTATTATAAAAAGTAATTCCTAATTAAGTAAAAGTAAGTAAGTAAAGGTGCCCCTGCTAGGTGGACCGATGACCTGAGGAAGGTAGCCGGTGGTGGCTGGATGCGAGAAGCGGAGGACCGTGAAAGTTGGCGCAGTCTTGGAGAGGCCTATGTCTAGCAGTGGACTGCAATAGGCTGATATGATGATGATGAAGTAAGTAAAGTTAGATGCATAGGATCCCACTGCTGGACCAAGGCCTCACCTCAACTATGAGGAAGTACGAGCCATACTCCACCATGCGATCTCAGTGCGGATTGGTGGAGGGATGTTTGTAAGGCAAGTGACAAACCTTACTGTCAGATATTATCAAAGCCGCCCTAGCTAAATTAAAACAAAATATCCGACTGCAAAATCGAAAGTATTAGCTCTGATAGCTATCTTGTTGATACAGGGCATTAGTATTGATATTATCATCGTTATCAGCCGCAGGAGGTCCACTGCTGAACATAGGCCTCTATAGATTTCCAAAGTGATCTGTTACAAGCGACCTGCATCCGGTGCGTTCGTGCGACCGATAGATACCTAAATATACATCAATAGTATTTTTTCGATATACTTCCAGTGCCATCTAGCGAATCAAATGAAACTACTAGAAAACTGCTTAAAAAAAGGAAATAGTCCACCTGATGTCTTTGCAGCGCACAATTGGGCTTGTACGTGGAGGTACACCTACATTACTTCCTGTGCCATTTAGCTAATTAAAAATAACTTCTAACTGCCGATCAGTGTTGCCTATCGATAGTTGACTTCATATCAATAGTATCGATAGCCTATCCATACTATTGATAGTGTTGATAGCCATCAATAGTATCGAAAGTATTAGCACAATAGTGCTCCGAAAGTATCGAGGTTTAAACTATAGATACTATAGTATAGATAGTTGATACAGGGCAATAGTATTGATATACGTCAATAGTATCGATATTGATACCGTCGAATGTCGATCGACTATCGATAGTTTATTCGATTTCAAGGTCAAATATCGATAGTTATGCAACTCGAACTGCTCACTGACCAATGACCTAGCGGGTAAGAAAATAACCCACCTGATGCCTTTGCAGCGCCGATTTGGACTTATAACTGGAGGCACACCCATCGAGACGCACTTATCTTACTTCCAGCGCCATCTAGCGGATCAATAAGAACTACTGGAAACTCCTCATTGACCAACGACCTAGAAGGTAAGAAAATAGCTCACCTGATGCCTTTGCAACGCAGACTTGGACTTATAAGTGGAAGTACAGCGATCGCACGCGTGGTTCCTGACGTCGGGTTGGGTGTGCATCTGCAGTATGTGCTCTTTCAGCTTGTATTTACTGTCGCAGCTGCGGACAAGATCGTCTTTACATACAAGGTATTTTGCTGCTATCTTGTCTTGTCTTAGATGTCTTAGATTAAATTTAGGTTAAGTCTCTCTCTTTCACTGTCAAACAAACGAAAAGAGACAAACTACAATAATTTAGAAACGTCAAATTAGTTTTTCTTTGACTTTAGTCGTCATCGAATGACATTCCTACTAAATTGAAAATGAAAAATATTTAATGAAAAATATTTTATTTCTTTAACAATAATTTTAAATATAACTATGGATCCTTAACAAAAGGTACATTTGTATATAAAAGCGAGTTACGAAGTAGTTTTAATTTTCAAAACAAAATATGTGTGTGTGTGTGTGTGTGTGTGTGTGTGTGTGTGTGTGTGTGTGTGTGTGTGTGTGAGCGTGTGTGTGAATGTATTTGAATATGTGTGTGTGTGTGTGTGTGTGTGTGTATGTTTGAATGTATGTGCACTTGAAAAACATGTTTGGTATTGTGCTATGTATCATATTTAAGTAGGCTTTCCGCTTCGTCGTAATTTAATGATTTTAGCCAGTTTGTCACTGTAAGTTTGACACTGTACTTTTTTGTCTATGGATTCTCTAATTCCCCTAGCAACGGACAGCTGTTTATAGTGACATTTCTTAATTATTATACTCTGTATCTTCTCGTTTGTTTGGCAGAGAAAGAGAGAGACTGAACCTAAATTTAATCTTAGACAAGGCACATTGGAATTAAGCCCAATGTTTAACTTCATCAACTGTATCCCTTTAAGGGGGTAATTCTGCTGCTCAAAAAACATTTTACTTACCCCCGTTGAAAAAAGTGCGAGTTGGACTCATGCTGAGAAGGGTCCGTACCAACTTAACAGAATAAGGCGTCCACTGACTTACCTAGCCAAAATACCACTAGAATTTTCCGCGGGCACAAAAATAAAAACTTTGTTGTGTTTGTATGAATGACAAAGATATATTTTGTTAACTTTGAAATGTTAAAGAAATAAACGATTTTTATTTTATTTTTTATTTTATATTTGCCGTTGATGCTATATCTCAAAAACCGGCCAAGTGTGAGTCGGACTCGCGCGCGAAGGGTTCCGTACCATTAACATAAAACATTAGACAGTTTAGGCAAAAAAGTATATATTTTTAAATTCTAAAAAAATATTTTCAAAAGTATTCACAGGATACCCAAAATCATTTTAAATAAGAGTTTCCGCGCCTGTTTCTTTACGTAAGTGATTTGAAGTTTATAGGTTTAAGACTTCAGAAATTACAGGGGGTGGGACACCATGTAAACGACTTTGGCGGGCTATATCTCGCAAATGGTAAAGCTGATTCAAAAGTGTTTAATGGAAACTTTACCTTATTTTCATAGTCCTTTTTTACGATACCCCACACAAGGGGGTGCACTCAAAAAAATAATTCACCCCCCCTTTACATGTATGGGGAGGTACCCTTAAAAAGGGGTAAGTAATTTTAATTTTTTGCATTTTTGAAAATGAGACCTATATGTGAAGTCTCCTCGAACCAAGTTACATGCAAATCAGTCCATAAACGTAGAAGATATTGTGCTGTGACAGACTAGGAAGGACGGACTGAACGATCTTATAAGGGTTACTACGGAACCCTAAAAACTAACGACTTTATCTCGTTCAAACCAATTTTTGGGAAAAGTAATTTTTAAGGTCTACTCTACAGCATATGTATTTTCTTTTTTGCTGTCTTTTTTAAAAAGTCAGAAGGGAGAGGGACTTTCAACGGACGAACAGACGGACAGACAGACAGAAAGACATTTGCCATTTGTCTACAAAACCAAAAAGCAAAGATAAACCACTCACCTCCTGTTACAAGACTCGCACTTGTAACGCTTAATACCCAAGTGCCTCTCATGGTGTTTGCGAAGCGTGGACTGGTCTCTGCAGGCGTAGTCACAATACTTACACTGGAACGGTCTCTCTTCTGCGGACAAAAAGTTAGACACTGTAGTCATATAATGTCCTCCTAGCCGAATTTCGGCTACAGCGGCCTGTCTCAACAGAGATTAGCCAACTGCGCGGAAGATATTATAGTGCACAAGTGTGTGCGCAATACACAGGTGCACTCTCTGTTCCTTCACTGTCATTATTCGGTGAGACGGCAGTCCGACATGACCGTAGAGAGATCAGGCGCAGGACC
The DNA here is from genome assembly GCA_949316185.1 of Pyrausta nigrata. Classification (NCBI taxonomy): domain Eukaryota; kingdom Metazoa; phylum Arthropoda; class Insecta; order Lepidoptera; family Crambidae; genus Pyrausta; species Pyrausta nigrata. The sequence goes on along the minus strand of OX438964.1, from coordinate 7,147,288 downwards.
AACGACTTAACGTGCTTACCGAGGCACAGGGGTGTTAACACCACCAACTTCCTGACTCCGGAGCTGTGTCTGAGTTATTTCAAGACAGAAAATACCGAACACTCTCGGCCCGACCTGGGATTCGAAAGCGGGACCTCGTCGGTACTAACCCAGCGTGCTGACCACTAGACCAACGAGGCAGTCAAATATAGTTCTAAGGTAGTTATATATTTTAGTAATAGTCGTATAGGTCGGCTAATATCAGGCCAGTCTCACGCCCCGTGTTGGTACCAAAAACGTTTCTATGCGCGGCGTATTGCCGCGGCAGTGTAATCCAGTAGGGAATCGCGAGTAAACAGTGACACACGCGCGCGTTTTTTTCAGCGGCGCGTGGCGCTACGTTGCTAGTTGGACGAGCATGAGTGAGTGAAGTCGCTAGATGGCGATAGTAGCTTCTTGTTAGCTTTCTACCCTATTGCCCCGCATGTTCTGGCGCCCTTGAATAGGTTTATTGTATTATAAATCGTTATGTAGAGTTATAAGAATGAAATTCGCTTGCAACGTATTTCGGTAACCGTCTAAACGAAAACGTGCTCGAATTCAGAGGCGAGTTAAATTACACCACATTTTCTAGGACATTGAGTCGAAGTTTATTTGAATACCATTGCAGAGTAATACTTCTGTCAGTAGTATTTATTCTGTGCTAATATTTAGTCCTTTAAACCTGGTACTAGGTGTTTTGTAATAAGGTGGTAATTAGTTTTAGTGTTGGGTTATACCCACTCCCCGGCTCCTCTTGTTTTTCTATTCTTATATTGCATGAACCATGCATGGATATCAACAGTTATCCTTAATCAATCCTTCCTTTCAAATAATCATGCTTACAGACACATACATCACACAAAACACATACACACACACTTACACACATAAATCATACACAACACACACTCACACACACACTTACTCACTTAGGCACACTCACACGCACACGCTTCGCGTGCGCGCACGCACATATACACAATTAGCCTGCATACCACTAAAGAAGATTTAGTTTACTTTGGTCTAAATATGTTTATTTTGAGGTTGAAAATATGTGATGTGCTTTTTAAATTAGTATTTTAAACTTTAGTTCACAAACACACGTTTATATCATCATCAAATTTAAGAGCTAGGCTCTTGTCGGTGGAGTTTTTTCCATTCCTCTCTGCTTTCCGCCATTCTCTTAACCTCCTGATACGACCCGACATTTATCTTTTATTTTATTTGCTGCATGTAGCTTATTCTTGGTCTTCCTCGCTTCCTTTTTCCTTCTATTCTTCCTTCTATTATCGTTTTAATAAAACTGTCGTGTCGAATCAGGTGGCCTAACATTCGTCCCCTCCTACACTCTATTGTTTCCTTTCTCAATCTCCTTTTTTCCCTAACCATAGACAAAACTTCTTCATTTGTTTTCTTCTCCGTCCAACTTATACGCTCCATTCTCCTCCAGAACCACATCTCGAAGGCTTCCAGTCTCTCTCTGTCCCTCTTTGTCAATGTCCACGCTTCACATCCCTAGAGTGCTATACTCCAAATGTACACTTTAACAGTTTTTTGCGAACTTTGCTTGATATTCTGACCTTGAGCAAGTGCTTTTTTGCATTATAAGCTTGTCTCGCCATCGCTATCCTTGCTTTTATATCTGGTGTACATCTGGAGTCACTAGTTATCAAGCTACCTAGATATTTGAAGGTTTTAACCTGTTCTATTTTTATGTTATTTATTGAGATAGGGCTATATTTTTCCTTTTTAGAAGCAATTAGTGTTTTTGTTTTATTTATGTTAATTTTGAGACCAAATTCTTTAAAAATAGTGTCCATTTCTGTAACCAGTTCTTCCAACTCCAATCTGTTTTCGGCAATGGCTGCAATATCGTCGACGACAAAGAAAGAGAGACGATAAAGAAAGAGAAGCTGATTCCGAGGAAAAACTGGCTTAGCCCAGAAATTATAGCGCTAATGTTTGAGAGAAGAGAATTAAGAAACAAGACGGATGATGTCAAGGCAAAGGAGTACAGAATATTAACAAACAAAATAGCACGACTGTGCAGGGAAGCGAAAGAAAAACATACGGAAGAGAAATGCAATAAAATAGAGTTTATGATGAAACGGGGGAAAATGGAAAAAGCCTACAATATAATTAAACAAATGGACAAGAAACATAAGAGACGAAGTACAGCTATATTAGATAAAGAAGGGAAAATACTAATGAACTCTAAAAAAATTGTTAAAAGATGGATAGAGTATAAGAAGAGCTTTATTCAGGAGAAGGGATGTCATAAAGCTATATGGAAAAAGAAGAAGATGTAGATACTTTAGAACTGGGACCTCTGATATTGAAAGAAGAATTCGAAATAGCTTTGAAATGTATTCAAAACGGGAAAACAGCAGGAGTTGATAATATTTATATTGAGATGGTTAAATATGCAGCTTGCAATCAGTTGAAAGAGGAAATTTTTAATTTAATTCAAGAAATGTATAAAACAGGCAAAATACTTCAAGATTTTAATTTAAGCAAGACTGTAACACTACAGAAAAAAGCAAACACACTCAAATGCGAAGAACATAGAACACTAAGTATTATTTCACAGGCAAGTAAAATTTTAATAAAAATAATTCAGAACAGAATAAGACCGTCAACAGAGTGCTTTTTGGGACCGGATCAATATGGGTTTCGGCAAGAGAAGGGAACCAGAGAAGCGATACTAGCTTTGAGATTGGTAATAGACAGGAGACTGGATTTTGACATGGACACACATATAGCTTTTATCGACTTAGAAAAGGCGTTCGATAAGGTCAATTGGAAAATAATGATGGAAGTACTCAAAGAAGCTGGATTGGATTATAGAGACAGAAGAATTATTTATGAATTATATAAAAACCAAGAAACGGTAATAGAAGTAGGAGAGGAAAACGGAAAGGCAAAAATAAGACAGGGAGTTAGGCAGGGATGTCCACTTTCACCGCTAATTTTTAATTTATTCATAGAATGTGCGATACGCAGAATAACGGAATCAAAAAAGGGGGGCGTCAAAATTAATGGGGACGTATTTAAATTCATTCGTTTTGCCGACGTTTATATATAAGGTAATATTTATTATATTTTAGTTAAAGTTAAATATAACATTGTTATTGAAGAGCAGAGGCTCCTGGCACAAGTATCTTTATACTTAAAAGGAGACTCTGGCCACTTGCTGTAGAAATACGTTTGTTAAAGGTAAATAAATATAAATTTTTTTTTTGATCCTTACACCATTAAAATTTTATACAACACACGCAGTATGTATGGAAAAAGTAAATCAATTACAAAATTAGCTAATTATTCAAGCTCAATTAGGTTTTATAGCTCGACAAACGATTGACCACAAAATGGCCGACGATTACAGGAAAATGTACAAACTCTGCTACGTGATAGTGCTTTTAAGAATTGTTTTAACAGGTGAACAAAGATGAACAGGGTGTCCGAGAAATCAGCGCTAAGTTAAGTAAAAAAATACCAATAATTACGTTATGTTTTTCGTCATTTTTATCTCGCTTTATCACCCGATTCCAGCTTGACTAAAGTTGATGGACACCCTGTACTATCTAGACTAATATTATTAAGAGGAAAGATTTGATTGTTTGTTTGTTTATATTGAAAAGGCTCCGAAACTACTGGAACGATTCAAATGAAATTTAGTACAGAGATAGTTTTAGATCCCGGAAAGGACATAGGCTACTTTTTGTCGCGATGTAAAATCACCAGGGCAGGGGGGTGAAATGGGGGATGAAAGTTTGCATGGAAAATCCGACTTCTGGCGCGGGCGCAGTAGCGGGGAACTGCTAGTAAATTATAATTACAATTAAGAGTTAAATTAAGGCCTATGCTATTGACAAAACCCTACTTTGATAGATGAAGAGTGAAGGAGAGAAGTATAGTCCAACAAGTTTGTGTGCGACCCTCCTGATGTCGCCCACGGGAAGGATTTCAACCCACGATCTTTGTATAACCGGGCCAAAGCTCTTACCAACTGAGCTACCGTGCAGTCCATGCACTCGTGCGGAATTACTGGTTTCTTTGAACTTTCGTGACGTCAGCACCATCTACACGAGCCGAGCGGTATTGCAACAGTGGGACAAGTATTTTTTTATTTTGTAGAAGGAAGAGTACTCTGCCATGACTCAAACGCAACACCCTGGAAGCCCTTGGGGTACTCCTGCCCGGTCAACTGTTTCAACGTCCGATATGCTATAGAAAGGTACTTAAATCTATTACTCACTATAAATAAATAAATAAATAATAATCGTTCGGATTATTATAAGACCCGGCTTTGCATGGATGCAATTTGTTCAAGCAATCTTACTTATTGTTTGGCCCTAAACTTAGCGTAAGCTTGTGCTACGGCGATTAGGATATATCAGATAGGATAAGATACTTCCCAATTGCCAAATGTCATGTTTCTAGGTCTATGGGAAGTTCCCATAGACTTAGAGACATGAAATTTGGCACAAGTAAAGGAAAATTTTGAAAACCGCTTTCGGTTACATCGTGGAAAAAATCCTTTGAAATAATAATAATTGTATTCATAACCCAATAATGTTAACAGTTGTTTGTTCAGTATTACATAGTAGATTAATAAATACAATATGTTGAATCGGAAAGAGTGAGTCCCTGACATTGAAACTAGTAAAAACTGTAGTTTTCAAGGTTAGTGATTTGTAACTTTTCGTGGAGTTCGATTCTCAATTGCCCGGTTTTTTTTATTGATTTAAAAAAGAATTGTCTAGAAAGAAAGAAACAATATTTACTCGGCCATCAATATCGTTGTTACATAAGTAAAGGCACCGACAGGCATTCACTCAGCGTAAGTCTTGGCAGATTTGGGTCATACAACGACACTGGTTTTTAGCAGATGCCTGGGGTAAACAACATAATAGTTAAACAGATCCCTAGTTTTTAACACCATGTATAGATAATTTTAAAAACACACGTAATAATTATAGACCATTGAATAAATCAATGTTACAGACTAAAAATGAACGACTACCAGAACTTTCTGGCTAAAGATATCGTCGTTAGGGCAGAGGCCAGATCATCCATACTGCTCTACCCGCCACGTCACAATGTGACTGGTGGCAACTCAGTGGCTGGAGACGACTTTGACAGGAGAAGGACCTTCAACTTTGCGAGGGTCGGGGGGAGCAAGTATGACAAATTCAAAGGTTAGTAAATTCGACTCGTACGGTGTCATTTAGTGATGGGTTTTTATCCGGATAAATACTCATAAATATCCATTTTTACTCGAGTATTTATCCAAAAAGACGGATGAATATTTTATAAACATGTTTTTGCTATAACACGCAAATGTATGATTATTATAATAGTAAGTTGGTAGTTCAAACCAAAACAAGCTCTAAAGAGTTTTTAAATCTAAACAATATATAATAAATACAACTCAAAGGTAACTGACTGACTTACATAGTGATCTATCGACGCACAGCCCAAACCACTGGACGGATCGAGCATACAGGTAGATGATATGACGTAGGCATCCGCTAAGAAAGGATTTTGATCAATTCTGCCCCCAAGGGGATAAAATAGGGGATGAAAATTTGTATAAAACTTTGTCAATTTTAAACCGATCGGGCTGAGACTTTGCATGCATAAAGCTACTATGGCGTATGCATCCCCTAAGAAAGGATTTTGATAAATTCCACCCCTAAGGAGATAAAATAGGGGATGAAAGTTTGTACAAATCTTCTGTTAGATTTTTCGACTGATTGAACTAAAATTAAAGATTGTAGCTACTATGATGAAGACGTCCGCTTAAATAGAATTTTGATAAATTCAACCCCCATGAGGATAAAATAAGGGATGATGGAGGATGTAAATGTATTAGTTTAAACCTATCAGTACTTACCTAATGGAACGAATAAATTAAGACGAACAAAATAATTTTTAGTTCTAAATGTTGACAATAGATGGCGTTAGTAGTATTTTAAAACGCGCCATCGTCGTGTTTTCACTGAGTTACATATACCCAATGATGAGTGGCCGCCGTATCTAATAGTATATACTATACCTAAATTCAATTCAGATATTTTGACGAATCGTGAAAAAACACTATTCCGTATGCAATGTGAACGTCCATCCGTCATGACGTTATTCTGTATTTTGACGAATCGTCAATGACGGATCCCGTGTGAATGAGCCCTAACCTATCCAAAAAGAGTGCCTACGACTTCGATTTTTCATTCCTCTCTTTTCAATACGACGAAGACGATGAGACGATGGTAGACTAAGAGATCATGATGGCTGAATGGTGCGACGGGAGTATAAAATATTTTGTATCATCGAGTCCACGCGGACGAAGTCCAGGCAACAGCTAGTTCCGTAGCTATAAACAAAAATAATCGATCTTAATTATTAAATGACCAAGATTTCGGTTTCGGTTTCGACTGAGAATCATGTTGATGCTGCCGTAGGGTGTCCACTGCTGAACATAGGACTACCCTATGGTTTTCCACAACGACCGATTGCAAGCGGCCTGCATTCAGTTAAGTGTGATCCTGCAATCTTTACAAGGTCGTCTGTACATCTTGCCGTAGGAAGTCCGTCCTACGCTGCGCCTTTGATCAAAGAATTTAGAACTTTTCTGCCCCAACGGCTATCAGTTCTTCACGCTATGTGCCCTGCCAATTGCCACTTGAGCTTACTAATTCGCAGGGCTATGTGCATTACCTTAGTTCTTCTACATATTTCCTCATTTCTGATTCGATCTCGTAGAGAAACACCGAGCATAGCCCTCGCCATTGCATGGACTTAAGCTTTTTTATGAGGCCCATAGTAAAGATCATGTTTCAGATCCGTATGTGATCACTGGCAGCACACATTAATTAAAGACTTTCGTCTTAAGGCACTGAGGTACATGTGACGAGAAGGTGCTCTTGCGTAGTTTCCCAAACGCTGCCCAGCCAAATCGGACAATGTATAACAACATCACAACGTACCAATGCAAGTAACTACTTGTCTCAGGTAGACGTACTTGTCAACAACTTTGAGAGTTGACTTCTCAACAGATACTGGAGTGGGTGTACCACTCTGATTACTTTCGTCTTGTCCATGTTCAATGTTGGGACAATGACCCACTTGTTGGGAGATTTGGTTGAGCGTGGCAAGCCGGAGGTATGTGATGTATTCGCCGTTGACGTTGATTCAAATCCATTCCGGAAGCTTGAAGGCGTCTTCTAATGTCGCTGTAAACAGTTTCAAAGATATTGGTCTCCCTGTCTCACACCTCTCTGCAGTGGAATGGCCTTCGAGCTCTGCTTCTGTTCACGGACCGACGTGGTGGCATTGTTGTACAGATACTCTAACACCTCTTAACCTACCTTAGTTTATGTGACACCTCGGAAGAGACTGTAGCACCGCCCACGTTTTGATCGAATCAAAGGCCTTCTAATAATCCACAAACGCTAACCCTATGGTTAGCGTAATTATGCAGAAGTCCGAGGAGTACAATATGCCTCTATAGGCATATTGTACTCCTCGGACTTCTGCATAATTTGCCTTATCGTATGGATATGGTCTATTGTACTGAAGCCTTTTCGAAGGCCAACTGGTTGGAAACAAGGAGGTTGGAAAGCATCAAAACAACGTACGAGACAATACGCGATGACCCCTGAAAACAGTTGGTGGCTCAGGAGTGATATAGATCTAGTTTTTTTAAAATAAGGTTTTGTCTTTTGTCAAAGGAACTACCTTTGAAACCTGTTAGTACACTAAAACTAAAAATAATAATTATATTCTGCTATATAGCCGAATTTCAAATACGGTAACCAATCAACAGAGATTAGCCAACTGCGCTGCAGATATTATAGTGTACAAGTGTGTGCACAATTCATAAGTGCAGTTATCTGATCCTTCACTCTCATAGTTCGATGAGATGGGATGGATAACCAATTTCCTGACTTCGAGCTGTTTCTGAGTTATTTTAAAACAGTTAAACCCAGAAATCGGCTCGAACCGGGGTTTGAACCCGGGACCTCTTGGATAGAAGCCAGCGTGCTGAAAAGTAAATCAACAGGCAGTCTCAGTACACTAGAATGTTTGAAAAGGCGCAAACGGACAAAAGGGCGAACATTTATTTTCTCTAGGTTTTAGCATTAGATCCTGACTTGGTGACACTGAGATAACCTCAAAAGTATGCTCTTTAAATGAAAAAAACAATAAATTATGAAAATAAGTCCACAACAAACGAAAAACTCTGTCAACGTAGATAAAACAAAACGAAAAAAATTACATATGGTGGAACATAGAACTTCCTTCCTTTTTGAAATCGTTTTAAAACTTAAACGACAGGTATCGCACCTGTCGCGCTTGGTAAAGTAGGGCCCAGGCCCAATTAGTTATTTTTATCCGCCATTTCGAGAAAATCATCATCATCATCAAATTTAAGAGCTAGGCTCTTGTCGGTGGAGTTTTTTCCATTCCTCTCTGCTTTCCGCCCTTCTCTTAACCTCCTGATACGACCCGACTTTTATCTTTTATTTTATTTGCTGCATGTAGCTTATTCTTGGTCTTCCTCGCTTCCTTTTTCCTTCTATTCTTCCTTCTATTATCGTTTTAATAAAATTGTCGTGTCAAATCAGGTGGGCCAACATTCGTCCCCTCCTACACTCTATTGTTTCCATCAATCTCCTTTTTTCCCTAACCATAGACAAAACTTCTTCATTTGTTTTCTTCTCCGTCCAACTTATACGCTTCATTCTCCTCCAGCACCACATCTCGAAGGCTTCCAGTCTCTCTCTGTCCCTCCTTGTCAATGTCCACGCTTCACATCCATAGAGTGCTATACTCCAAATGTACACTTTAACAAGTTTTTTGCGAACTTTGCTTGATATTCTGGCCTTGAGCAAGAAGGTGCTTTTTTGCATTATAAGCTTGTCTCGCCATCGCTATCCTTGCTTTTATATCTGGTGTACATCTAGAGTCACTAGTTATCAAGCTACCTAGATATTTGAAGGTTTTAACCTGTTCTATTCTTGTGTTATTTATTGAGATAGGGCTATATTTTTCCTTTTTAGAAGCAATTAGTGTTTTTGTTTTATTTATGTTAATTTTGAGACCAAATTCTTTAAAAATAGTGTCCATTTCTGTAACCAGTTCTTCCAACTGCAATCTGTTTTCGCCTGGATAAACACAGAAGTGTTACACACGAATTTGTCCGACTATAACCATCTAATATTTACAGAATTCACGATCCTCTTACAAAACAGCGTCGTTCAAACTGACATACAAGCGAAAGTCGACTCTATGTCTGCGCAATCTCCAGAGGACAAGTGTGGAGTGCTCTTGAAGAAGGCTTCATTAAAACCTCACCTCCTTAAAGACATCTTCGCCCACTGCGCTAGGAGGTCCAACGTGGAGCTGGAATTTATGAACGGTTTGACTGAAGTCTTGAATAAACACTCGAAGAAAATTAAGTTTAACTTGGAAATGACTAGGGTGAGTATGAGGCTTCGTGCAGAGGGACTACCGACCACAGCCACCGGAGGCTAGCGACAAGCTGTTTACTTTAAGTTTAATACGTCGCCGCACACGTTTTTGCGGCCACTCGCGTCTCAGTGTTGGCAGCCACTCGCGTCTCAGTGTTGGCGGCCACTCGCGTCTCAGTGTTGGCGGCCACTCGCGTCTCAGTGTTGGCGGCCACTCGCGTCACAGTGTTGGCGGCCACTCGCGTCTCAGTGTTGGCGGCCACTCGCGTCTCAGTGTTGGCGGCCACTCGCGTCACAGTGTTGGCGGCCACTCGCGTCTTAGTGTTGGCGGCCACTCGCGTCTCAGTGTTGGCGGCCACTCGCGTCTCAGTGTTGGCGGCCACTCGCGTCTCAGTGTTGGCGACCACTCGCGTCTTAGTGTTGGCGGCCACTCGCGTCTCAGTGTTGGCGGCCACTCGCGTCTCAGTGTTGGCGGCCACTCGCGTCTCAGTGTTGGCGGCCACTCGCGTCACAGTGTTGGCGGCCACTCGCGTCTCAGTGTTGGCGGCCACTCGCGTCTCAGTTTAGGCGGCCACTCGCGTCTCAGTGTAGGCGGCCACTCGCGTCTCAGTGTAGGCGGCCACTCACGTCTCAGTTTAGGCGGCCACTCGCGTCTCAGTGTTGGCGGCCACTCGCGTCTCAGTGTTGGCGGCCACTCGCGTCTCAGTGTTGGCGGCCACTCGCGTCACAGTGTTGGCGGCCACTCGCGCCTCAGTTTAGGCGGCCACTCGCGTCTCAGTGTTGGCGGTCACTCGCGTCTCAGTGTAGGCGGCCACTCGCGTCTCAGTGTTGGCGACCACTCGCGATTTTGGCAAAACATCTGTCAAAGGATCTAGCAGATGAGTGTCAATTGTAGCGGCCACCGAGCACCTTCGTTTGCGCAAGAACAAAAGGCGTGGCGCGCGACAGCCACCGGTGGCGCTGGCCTATCTGCGCGGAGCCTTAAAAGAAAGTCTTCACGTAACAAGTACGAGTGGGACTCACACACTGAGGAGGATTTCCTTCCTGCGGTCGCCAGAGGTGCGAGGAGCGAGCCATGCTACATGTCAGCAGGGACAGGTGGTGTAACGGAGGTGATTTTCTATGACATTCGCCCGCAATTGGCACTCCTCCAGAAGGCTTAGTGAAACTATATGCTATAAGCGAGCCGAGCGATGAGAGGTTGACGTCTAGTTACTGGCTGAATGTGTCGTCTGCTAGTAGAGGTAATGATTTTAATGATAATTGCAACATTTTTTTTGTGATGGCAGAAGAAATTAAAGAGTTTTGGATTTTTTTCTTTATTTATGGTGTTAGAAATTCCTTCTTGCCAAAATTCATGGTTCCCGGTCTACGGGAAGTGCCATATAGGTTTGGTTCCCCCGCGAAATGTTAGGAATTAAGGCTAAAATGGCCGTATCTTTGGATTGCGCCTACTTAGGAACTCGATTTATTTACAGCTTCGAGAGACCGCAAACAAGTATTTCACGTTAACGTCAATTTGATACCTTTAGGCCTCAAATTAACTAGAAGCCAACTCATGTCTGATTTACAGATAATTTAATAGATTTTTTATATATTTTTTAAGACTCACAGTGTCCCTTTTTATTTATATAATAAGTTTAAGCCTTTGACTGCCACGAAACTAGACACAATAGAAAAATATTGTTTGGGGGTCACCGGTGACCACCATGGCGCTCAATGTGTTAAATAAGAAACCAAAAATTGCTGTTGCAATACAGCTCGGGTATATGTCGCCCATGTCGCTGACGTCATGCAATAACGTATTCAAAAGAGACCAAAAATTTCGCACGGGTGGATGGACTGCACTGCTCAGTTGGTAAGAGCTTTGACCCGGTAAGCCAAAGGTCGTGGGTCCAAATCTTAGACTAGTCAACCACTGGACCCGCAATGACGGCTAATTTTCATTTGCCCTCTTGGGCACTAACCGAGATTTTTAGCCTCAACTAATGGTGACGTCTTGACAGTAAGGTGTCAGCTCTCGATGAGAAACATTATATTCAAAAATGGGTATATGTGCCGTTTTGTATTGAAAAAACTATTTGGAAAAGCCAGAAAAAAATGCTTTTTCCACGTCCGAAATGTATTCTCCTATTTATATTGTTAGTTTTTCTTGAAATAAATACTAAAAGTTTTCACAATAAATCATAATCTGCCATTTAAAAAAGTAGCTCTACTTATTTTGTTTACAAAGTCAGGCCTGTGTATCTCCCCGCGTAGGTAGCAAAAACGTACCTACGCGCGGCAATCCTTACTTAGGGGCTAAAACAAGTTGCGTGTCGCTACCGGCCAGCGACACGCTCGCGCGTTTTATTCACCGGCGGCCGCGCGGCTACGTTGCTGGCTGGACGAGAATGAATAAAGTACTAGAAAGAGGCGCTAGATGGCGTTAGAAGCTTCTCGTAGCAGTCAACCCTATCGCGTCGCGTGATATTACGTCACTGAATAGGTTTAGTGTATTATGAATCATATTCCAGAGCAATAAGTATGAAATTATCTTGCAATGGATTTTTGTAGGTGTCTACACGAAAATGTGCTTGACTCTGAGGCGAACTAAATTACGCCATATTGTTGACGACATTGAGTAGACATTTCTTTGAATACAATTGCTAAGTCATACTTCTGTACGAAGTACTAGTGCTTATTCTGTGCCCGTGTGCGAATTTTTGGTTTCTTATTTAAATTTACAGATACTTCTTCAAAAGATACTTGGCGCAAACATGGACCTTCGCAACGGGATTTTTGACATAAAACGAATTCTGACCTACCTGAAGAAGGCAATAGAGAATAGAGAGCAAGTCCTCCCTAGCAACGACGTACCTCTGACCCTGCAGCTGAGGTCCACGCACTGTCTGACCTCGTATGTCGTTGGATGCTTTTGTAAGAGGGGGTATGTTACTACGAAATTTAATTTAGTACAGTACCTAGGCGTGTTCAGTTACTACTATTTAATAAAAAAGCTTTATAATTCGTAAGTCTTGTTTAAAAACCAAAAAAAGCTATAATCTTGAATAAATACACAGAAAAAAAACAAAAGAAAAAATGTTTTTCGTCATCGAGCGAGATTCGAACCCACGTCTTCTAGATTTCTTCAGTCCGACGTCTTACGTATTACGCCATGACGCCCGTGGTCACCGGGACGAAATTAGCGCTCTAAAATCTGCGTCGAACAGTTACGAAAGAAAAAAGCATGAAAACACGCGTTTTCCCAAACACAAGACTAATCTAGATCGATTTTTCAACACCGATAACCCCCAAGAACCAAATTGATCACAAATATATATAAATAAATAAATACACAAGAATTGCTCGATTAAAGATGTAAGATAAATAATATTCTCCTGGTCGAATTTCGAACACGGCAGCCAATAGAGATTAGTTAACGAAGAAGATATTATAGCACACAAACAAGTGTATGCACAATACACACATGGAGTGCACGTGTGTATTGTGCTGTAAGGAGAATATTACCAGTGATACAGTGATACAGTCGCGATTAAAATACAACATCGATGTATTTTTTAAATCTTATTTATTGCAATTTTCAGCTATGTGGAAAGATCGGGACGCTGCGTGGAGCCGGATAAATGCGTTAAGGATAAAACATACATGAAGTACTTGCCGAGAATAACTGTTTATTAAAGTTTCTTTTTTAAAAAAATCAACTTTATATTATACAACATCGGATCCAGTAATGCTCCTTGTAGGACACCCTGACTATGTAAATGCCACAAAGTACCAGGATACCATGGCAAGAAGTTTTTTTCTTCACTACATCCAGTACAGTTTCAAAGCTAGCAAGTGTCTACATAAATACCAGGAGCTTATAGCTACTGGAAGTTATTAAATAATAATGGACTAATAACTACTCCTTGCGGAACACCTTTATACGACACTTCACTATACTGCCAAGAAGATTTCTCATATAACATTAAAATAGACCATGAAGCTGGGCATACAACTAGGCTCTTACCTGTATGTATCAATTTGTGTGTTGACAGCGAGTATGATGAACTGAACGCTTTACCGCAGACCTTGCACTTGTTGGGTTTTTCACCTGAAAGTACAAAAAAGTTTGCTGTACCCTGATCAAAGTCTGATTACAGGATTGGCATATTGCATGTGATTTGTTTCTAAAATACAGGATGTCCTGTAACTGAGAGATAATAGCTAAATGATAATACTTTTTATTACCCGACAGCGATATGTTTACGACGACATGCGGCTGCTATGTTTGTATGTAAGTATGTATGCCCATGAAGGTGAAGGTTGTAGGCAAACAAAGGATGCAATTCCGGAAGTCTCAAAAAGGCTTGCCCGCAACCTCACCCGACTAACAAGAGACAACATCAACATAGGTGTAACAGACAGCCCCTTATGCAGAGGATGCATGGCGGCAGAAGAAACACCGCAACACGTACTCATGGAGTGCGCCGGCGTAGCGGAGCAGCGGGCAGACATTCTCAAATCCCCAGCAACATTTCCGGAGGCCTGTAGTAACTTGGGCAGGTTGCTAGCCTTTTGGGAGAACCTGAAGTGGTTAGAATAAAAGAGTAAAGGGACATACGCACAATGGCCCAATCAAGAGGCTAAGTGCGGAAAACACCCCAGCTAAACTAACTAACAAACTATGCCCATTTCTTTGGCATACCCTACAGCCCAAATGGCTAGATGGATTTTTACATGAGATGTTGTTGAATTTATCAGAATTTTGGTAGTGACAAAGGCTGCATAAATTTTGAAAATGGCGTCCACAAATTAAAAGGAGGGCGAGTGTAAGGTAAAACAGGGTAAGAATAACAATATGGGTATCATGTAAACTAGTGAAAAGACCATTTCCAAAATATAATCAATTTTGCAGTCAGGTATTTTGTTTTTTAAATAATTAGAAATTACTTGCTACCTTGTACAATAGAGTTCATTTTACCTGTATGAGTTCTCTCATGACTGATGAGGTGGCAATTATACCGAAACGTTTTTTCGCAATATTTACAGCTGACCACTTTATTTGGTTTCCTGTGCACTTTCATCACATGACGACTCAGGTATTTGCTGGACTTCCCTTTGTATGGGCACTCCTTGCATCGGAACGGGAACTCCGTGTTGTGTGTTATTAAGTGTACCTTAAGGCCAGCTTTATCGACCAGTACCTGTGTAAATTGAATGGTGAGACAAAATAGATGTCATTATTATAACCAGGCCTGTGTATCTCCCCGCGTAGGTAGCAAAAACGTACCTACGCGCGGCAACCCTTACTTAGGGGCTAAAACAAGTTGCGTGTCGCTACCGGCCAGCGACACGCTCGCGCGTTTTATTCACCGGCGGCTGCGCGGCTACGTTGCTGGCTGGACAAGAATGAATAAAGTACTAGAAAGAGGCGCTAGATGGCGTTAGAAGCTTCTCGTAGCAGTCAACCCTATCGCGTCGCGTGATATTACGTCACTGAATAGGTTTAGTGTATTATATAAATCATATTCCAGAGCAATAAGTATGAAATTATCTTGCAATGGATTTTTGTAGGTGTCTACACGAAAATGTGCTTGACTCTAAGGCGAACTAAATTACGCCATATTGTTGACGACATTGAGTAGACATTTCTTTGAATACAATTGCTAAGTCATACTTCTGTACGAAGTACTAGTACTTATTCTGTGTTATAACCTACATGTTGCTAAAGGCAACTAAAGGCTAACTCAAAGCAATTTTTATTATTTTTAAAAATTAACAATACAACTCAACCAAGCCAACAAGACAACTGTCAAACACCTTACGACAATGAATACAACAAAACTACCAAAGGTAATTTAAAAGCAATATTGTATTAATTTGGATCAATTGCCTATGTTCATATTTAAGACCATTGCTTTTGGATTTCTATTGGTACTTTCGTTGTATATGTCGTCGAAAGTCGTTTGACAGTTGGCTTGGTGAGGTGGTAAAAACTTAAGATGTGTAGTAAATTGGTAAGAAGTTCACTGGATTATCATTTTAAGTACATGCTTACCTTTCCACACTCATCACATCGCCAGCCGGTAAACACTTTGGCTTTGCCCTTCTTTTTTCTCAACTTCACATTTTCACGTAATAATTTGTAGGTAGGCAGTAACCCCGTTTCCTCATCAACCTGAGAATAATCATGTAATTTGGTGAAAAATTATCAATTAATAAATCCCAACGCTATCTCTTTTTTCAAAGAGATTTCCAAGAGGCTAGTTGACATCAGTGGTGACCTAAGAGCTGGCAGCTCATAAAATCATTGCTATCCAGCATGGTAATCCTGGGTACCTTACCACAAGAACCCTTTTTATAATTTTGGTTTTTGTTTTGTATTAAATAATTTATCTTAATTTTTATTAACTAGTTGTATATATATTACTAATGTACATTTATATTCTGAATAAAAAAATAATATATCTCTTAGAACTCTTAAACCTGTACCTTGCATTAAAGAAAAATACCCACCATGATTAAGTTTAAATCAATAGAGGTCAAAAATGTAGTTTTAGAAATTTTTGTCTAGGTTTAGTATTAGTATGTAGGTATGTTTGTGGGTATTATGAATGACTGAAGTAATGAATTAAACTAGATTATTGATCAAAATATAAGGTATGGTCCCTCTTGATGGAAATAGTACATCCAGAGATACAAACAAAATGACACCTCCCCTGCCCCCTTTAGAGCCAGAAAATGCCGAAAATGGTAAATAAACTATAAACAACTACGTGCGACATACAATTTAGTTTTCATAACAAAAGTAATGCAGCATACCGTCTCCACGGACACTGAGATCTCCATTTTTATTTTCTTAGAACGCAACAAGTGTTTTACGATGAAACAACTCAAACAAACATTAAATCAATAAAATCATAAATGGAGAAAAATATCATTTTCTTTCACTACTTTACCGGACAGACCGGACTTTTGACGTTTATGATTTTCCGAGTTTGTTACATACCTATTATTTATACTAGGTCGGGTCACAGATCACAGATATTTAATCACATTATATTCGTTCGGTCGGTTACGTATCATTTCAACCAAACTTGATTCAACTAATTTCAAAATACCTACGGTCGATTCACATAAGCTGATATCGCCTATTGGACGACTCACCTAATGTTTGACTCGCATAATTTTATGTCAACTAAAATCAATTGGACTAACGAACGATTAATCTAATGGTTGTTTAAACTATTGGCTGTTTCAACTAAGTACGAAACACCTAATGGACGACTCGCCTACGGTTGCTGAAATGAGGGTAACGCTAACAGTTTATTGATACTGCGTGGGAAATAAGCATAATAATATAAAGATAATAATAATAAGCATAATACTAATAAGCATGCAAGCATAATTTCATACATGCAACCAATTGAATTTCCTCGTCTCCGGCGCTGCGGGAAGTGCAGCCTGTCCGCCCTAGCGTAACATGGTTCAGGCACCCAAGTTCGCTTCCGCAGACAGAAACTTGTTACAGCAGGTGGAGGCTGCTTTCCCTCCGCGCCTCCGGCTTTTGGATTACACTCTAGTGTAGGGCAGACTAGTACCACGGCGAAGGACCACGCCATGTCGGGGACAACATGTTCTTCAAACATTGTTTTTTTGTGTACAAATATTGACAATGGATAAATCAACATTAAGTAAATCGTTAGTTAGTTCAATTAACCTTAGTTTCATTTTATTCATTGTAGTTAAATAAACCTTAGGTTAATGAACCATTAGGCGAGTTAACCTTAGGTGAGACAACCGTAGGGGACTTAACCTTAGGTGAGTTAACCGTAGGTGAAACGTTTAGTCGATTAGTTATAACAAAAACATGTGAAACGATCTTTAGGTATATTGAACATTAGGTCTTCCTACCTTAGGAATTTTGAAATTAGTTGAATCAAGTTTAGTTAAAATGATACGTAACCGTTCGGTCTAAGGTTCGGTCTCAAAAGAACTGTGACAGATACTATAACTGGTGCAAGCTAGTTCCTGTGGTTCCTCCTGCCTACGCCTTAGAGTAGATAGAAATTCTATCTACTCTAAGGCCTGTCACGGATCATGCTGGTATATACCTATGCATACAGGATAACTTCTATTTGATGTTTTTTATTTTATTTACGTCATTTTTTTATCAAAATTAGTTCAATAATGCACAAGAAACCACAAACAAACTTTCAACTGTTTACGATCTCTTAATTAAAATGATACAGACTTAAAATTTATATTTACAATCATACTTATTTTTAAGTTACTTCTTAAAAACCTAATTTAATTTATCGTTATTAATAGTTAGTTAAAAAAGAAGATTGCATATTGAATTAACTTTGACTTATTATGTAGATAGAAACAGAATGTTAAAAACAAAAAGTCCCAAAAAGAGTTCCATATCATTTAAAATACTTTGGCAGATTTAGGTAGGTTGATGGATGCGTGGCCTACTGTATGTACTGTATGTACGTATAGCATACTTATAATAATGCGGGCTACGATTATTTTGGCCTGTCACCTGACCGCAGACCGCATCCAGGTGGCATACAGTTCCAGTGTGCAAATCCTTAAGACTAGTATCTTTTGTGTCAAAATTGTAGCACATCATCATGACTGACGACTACACCAAAAATACTAGGTTCAATCAACAGAACAGAAAAGGACTTGTCCATTAATGGTTTTTTTATTCGTCAATATTTCTAACTAGAATAAACTAAATATTATATGAAAGAGTTCACCAAAACTAGCCTTTATAATTAATATATTTTTTAATGCCTCCGATTTAGAGCAAAATTGAAATTAATTTTTCTCTTTGTCTGTTCATAAACCGCACCTTCGCCTATATCAATTAACGCATAAAAAAAAACAGCAAAATTGACATTCCATTGACAGTAGTAGTAGTAGTATTTATCCACCAGGGGAAAGGCAATGGTACATAGCCATACATCCAGATCTTGAATAGTCTCATTTTTCGAAGGTAGTAGTAGTGCAGAGTATAAAAAGGCTGTAAAGCCAAATCTTCATATTTTCTAGTCTTGATTTATTTTTCAGAGATCTCCAACGGTGGATGTGATGAAATCAAAAATGGGTTTAAAAGTCTGAGGCGTTTTTAAAAGTTTTTGAAGGGATGGCGGGATTGTCTGATATATGTTTTGCAATTGATCACCAGTAGAATTCGCTGAATATTATATGCTGGGCAATCAAATATTATATGATGCAATGTGTGGTCTGCATTAAGAGAGCATTCAGGGCATATAGCGGAGTCTTTTATCCTCATGTCATGCGGTGCAAATGAGCATGCTTAAATCTTAAACGACATATTTGAGTGTAGAATCTTCTGTTGTGAAACGTACTGCTTCTGACAAACCAGGGCTTTTTCATTATTGTTTGATTAATTCCAGCATACCACGCTCCTTTATGTTGAATAGTACGATGCCAATCTTCCATCCATTCTTGAGTTACTTTGTTGCATAAATCAGGAACTAAATCTTACCACGGAATGTCTTACTTGGTCACGCAGTTCATTTACTGTTCTGGCAAGAAAGTCGGCATTTTCATTACCTGTCACGCCCTTATGCGCCGGTGTCCATGTTAAAATAATTTCTATCCCACGTTTACTGCTCAATTCTGTCCACAGCTCTTTTATTTTGTAAATAATATAGTTAGTTTTGTTGTCTAGTGAGTGGTGTCGTAAGGCTTCCAGTACAGACATACTGTCACTTAAAATAAGCCATTGTTTATGAGGTCTTGCACAAACATCATCACGAATATACTGCAGAGCGCTGAGAATTGCACATGCTTCTGCAGTGTATATACTAAAAGTAATGGGTAAACAGAATCCATGACCAGTTTTGATATTGCTGTGATAAAAAGCCAATGCAACTCCAAAGTTACACCAAGAAATTTCACTTCCTTTATGGCAGGTAATAAATTATTATCATAGATAATGTTTGCTTGTATTGTTCTGGTTTTACTAAAAACCACCATTTTCGTTTTATTTCAATTGACCTCTAAATTCAAGTAATCAAAGTATGTTTTCATATTGCTCAAGGCAAGATTAATTTTTTCTTCAATAATATGAGAATTAGACCCTGCATAGTAAACAACCAAATCATCTGCATACTGAAGATTACTCACATGAGGACCAAGTATTATATTTAGTTGATGGATGTATAAAATAATAGAAGTGGACTCAAAATTCCACCTTGACAAACTCCTAAATATGAGTTTTGTGGCCCAAACAAACTATTATTATATTTTACATACACTTGTCTGTCATGTAGAAAATTTAAAACCCAATTTATGATTTTTCCAGGGATACCTAGACGCTGTAATTCTCTAGCAAGAATGGAGTGGTTCACATTGTTAAATGCACCCACTATGTCAAAGAAGACAACAACTAAAACTTTTTTACTTACAAAAGCATTGTGAATATCAAGTAGAAGATGATTCAAGCTTTCAACTGCAGAAAAACCTTTACGGAATCCAAATTGATTTGATGGTAATAAATTATTTGATTCAATGTAAAATTCCAGTCGCTGTTTTAACATTTGTTCAAAGACTTTACTAAAGCAAGAAGTTAAAGCTATGGGCCTATACATAGGATTCAGGATTATCACAGTCTTTACCTGGTTTCAAGATAGGTACTAAGCAGTCAGTTTTCCAATCTGAAGGGATTAGTGATTTAGCCCAAAGTTGGTTGAGTAAGTCAAGAAGCAATATTTTACATTTACCAGTTAAAAGTTTTAGCATTTTGTATGAAATGTTATCTAAACCAAATGCTGTATCCCGCCTAGTATTGAGAGCACTGAGTAACTCATTTAAAGAGAATGATTCAGTCAACAAAGCACCATTACTTTAATTATCTGTAATATAGCTAATATTATGTTCTGTTTGTAAATCTAAAGTGAATTTATTTAGAAAAGCCTGAATCAAGTCTGAACTTAAGAAACTAGTGTTCTCAGAATATGTTTTGTTAAACTTTTTCATAATTTTCCAAATAGTTGATAATGAAGTTTGACGGTTAAATTGCTCACAAAGTCTTAACCAAGATGCCTCTTTTTCTTTTTTAAGAGTTAACTTTTTAAAAGCTTGTTCTCTTTTGAAAGAAATGTAATTTTCTAAGGTGGGATCATACTTAAATGTTAGATATGCTAGTTTCGACTTTTCTACAGCTTGAGAGCAATTGTGATTCCACCATGGTAAAGTAGGTCTTTTGCTTCTCTGTGACTCATTGTGTTACGAGTACAATTAATATTAATCTTTTTCTTAGGGTTTGCCTCATTTACACTATCTAATAAAATGCTACAAAACTTCTGGTATGACGTGAGAACATCATATGAGTCAATACTAAAATCTTTTAGTTTTGTGTCAGTAATTTTCTGGTATTCTACCCATTCAACACAACTGTAATTTGACCTAAAGAAATAACCTTGACTAATGTTTGTGTTTTCTTCATTTACAGAATTACATGAAAGAGTTATGATGGTAGGCAGATGGTAGCTGCCTAAAGGATCATCATGAACTGACCAATTGCAACGGAGTGATAGAATGGGAGAAACGAAAGCAAGATCTAATGCATTAGGCCTCCATATATCCGATCCAACTGTAGTAGTTTCACCATTGTTTAACAAGCATAAGTTATTTTTTTCTAAAACACTAAGCAATATTTTACCTCTAGTATCAGTTGAATTACAACCCCATACTGTGTTAAGGGCATTAAAATCACCGGCAATAATTACAGGTGAAGGAAGTGATTTAATTAAATTATCTAGTTTTGTATTTAAAATTACGAGAAATAGCCGAAGTAGGACTGTAAAAGCTAACCAAAGTAATAGATTCATTGTTTAACTCAAGCTTAATGGCAATGTTTTGTAAGGAGTCGTCATAATGAGTATTTAAACGAACATACTTTAAACTATTTTTGATAATTATGGCTACACCATTATGACTACTTCCTATGTCTAATCTTTCAGTTGTGTAACCTTTAAAATATAAAATTTTATCTGGTTTTAACCATGTTTCTGATATAAGGGCTATATCAATATTGTTGTTAAGAAGAAAGTATGTAAAAGAGTGTCTGTTTCGAATTAAACTCTGAGCATTCCATTGGGTAACATTTAGCCTACTTCGCCCCATGATTAGCAGAGAGGGGTTGTTTGCTGTTAATATTTTTGAAGCGGAATGTATCCAATAGAGTGCTCTTTATACTTTCAGAAGTGAAAGGGGCAGAGTCTGTTTTGTTTGTTGATATTATTTTGACAATTGTAGTTGTCAATAAACTTATGAAATCATCAGACTGGAATAAGTTCATAAGATGAACTTGTTGGCTTTGTTCAGTTGGCTTGGAAATTAGCGGAGGAAATTTTTTTGAAGAAGTTGAAAATACATCTGAAAATCTGGATTTTTGGGTTTTATTTTCTTCAATTTTTGTCTTTTTAATGGGGCATTCAGAAGAAATTGCGATATGGTTACCCTTGCAATTAAGACAAGTGGCTTCCTTACTATCTTGGTTGCATTCTTTATAATGATGGTCACCACCGCAGATTGAGCATTTCTGTGTGTTCTTGCAGAATTTTCCAATGTGTCCATATCTTAAGCATTTTAAGCACTGTACGACTGGTGGAGTGTATGGGCTCACCTCAAAGTACCAGCTATTGATATCAACGCTGCTGGGTAAAGTTGGGCAGGAAAAGGTGAGGGCTACGGCCTGCGTCGGCTGCAAGTAGCTGTTTCCATTTTCTTCCCTGACGCGCCGCATGAAGCGACGCACTGAGACGACGTCACGTGAGCTGTGGATAGCATCATAGATACATTTATTAGACATGTATGTGGGAACGTTTTTGATAACTCCTGTCACTTCTGTGGAACGGGCTGGTATGGAAGCCATTAGGTTAAGGTCTTTCAGACAACTGGTATTATTAAGGGCTAAATTAGCCAACCCTGGCCGCTCAAATATTGCACCGATTTTAAATTTATTTATACGCTTCAAGCGTTTGATTCCCTTGTTGTGGCGCTTAACCCAGCGGGGTTCAGCCCTAAAGCGCTATGTCTCTACATCAAATCCCGGTCGCCGACTACTTGTTGGTCTGCGCTTTCATAAATGACCAAATATTCAAAATTCCCGCCATCCTCAGGGTACTGCCGGGAATAGTTGGGCACTTTGTATACGGTGTACTTATCTTCATCGGACATTGAAGAGGTGTCCGAGTCATCTCTATTGTTGTTATTGCCTTCGTCCTGTGATTTACGTTTTTTACGCTTGCTTCCCCCCATCGTGGATGGTCGCTTTTTGTTGTGAAACACAAAAAAATACACGAGTTTTATAAAAACTTTCAAATGAAAAGAAAACGCGCCCTGTCTTTTCAAACTCCCGCCAAAAAGTCCATTCCATTGACAGTAGTACCTATTATATAATCTGTGGTAGTATCTAGTAGTATTTATCTACCAGTGGAAAGGCAATAGTACATAGCAATACAGCCAGGAAATACAAGTAAGTGATCAATGGATGATGCCTGGAACCTTACCATCGGAAACAATGCAATCGCTAAACCAGGATAGTTCCTATAATTCGTATCATGACCCCGATAATTAGCAGGCCCGCAGCGAGGAAGTTAGTTTATCCTGTCACCTTTTTTTTTGTATGCAATTTCGTACTATGACACTCCATCTGAAATCAATCTAGTGTCAGTTTGCCCGCCTTAAATGTCAGATATGCTATCATAAGAAAGTTACCCATTGAGTAGCTTTTTCAAAATTGTTATGATTAAATCTTGTTTCATAAGTTAATTTTAGGATTTATTTACGAAATGTGAAATGTTAACAATACAACGAATTAACTAATGTGAGATTTTTTAATGCAAAATTGAAGAAATATGTACGAGATGTGAACATTAATCTAATGAAGTCCGATTTCTTGATTTCTCCGTAGAAGCCTGATGACTATTTTAAAATTATTTTTGATAACGTGACTTCATTGTGTAATTTATGTAAAATTATAACGCAGGTACGTAAATTGCAATAAAACCATTATATAGGCTACACCTGCAGCCTTATGTTCTAAGATGTGAATATTCATTTTCCTAGGCAGTAACTACCTATTTTCTTTATGCGAGAACTTTGTCCCAACGAGCAGAGATTATTACTAATCAAACTTTCAATCTATTCACAAATTCAATAATTTAGGTATTTATTGCATCAGTACACATATCTAGTCTTTGCTAACCTACCTACCTACACATATTTAGGTAGGTAATTTTATGTATTTAATTCTTCTTACGACTTTAGTGTAGGATTTTATCTACCTAATGTATGTACAAAGTTAATAATTCTTTTTTCCTTTCTTCCTAATGCTATAGAACTATTTTATTCGCATGAAAAACCAGCAAAGTATATACTGTTTCCAAGTAGAATGTATTGTATGTATTGGTTACACTATTGAAAATTACTTACCGACATTAAATATATCACGAAGGTTTTTATTGGAGGAAGGCTAAAAAATTAACAAGAAAAAGAAGAAGGTAGGTGTACCTACCTAGTTTTTGCTAGGTGATCAGTAGGTAGGTAAATTAACAAAGCATCTACCAAATTGTTGTATATTTTTTCAGGATAAGAAAACATATATTGCACTAAAGAAAACACATATAACACAACACAACTAAAAAATTTCCAGAGAGATACAGAAACGTGTGAAGATCTTGATTTTCGCCTGTGAGAGTTCAGAAGATTCTGTGATATTGTCTATTTTTATTTTCATAATTAAATATAGCTTATTGTTGAATATTCAGTCAGCCTTTTTTATTTTCCCTCTCAAAATTACTACTTTACGTTTCACATGAGATTTGATGAGATAGAATGCGTTCTTCTCCCTCCTTATATATTTTTTTCATCCACCTTCTAGGTCGGCAAAGAAATCAAGAATAAACAGCCACGACTAATTTAGTTCTACTTTTCTTCTTTTTGTACAATAGCTCTTAAAAACCAGCCAAGTGCGAGTCGGACTCGCGCACGAAGGGTTCCGTACCATTATCTACTTCATCTTAGTGACTTTAAAGAATTTGTAAGAATTTTGTAATTGGTACAACATTATTCAACACCCAAGTTCTACTAATATTACTGCTAAACTAATAGAATTATCTTAACCGCTATAGTTTTTCTTTAAAGTTTATAAAATGCACTATCATCTAGATTTTTTATTCTATTTTTTAGACCAGTAGTTAAGCTTTTAGACGGAGGAGGGAAGGACGCGCACTTTAAAGTTTAATATTTCGTAAATAGAGCAATAAATAAATAAAAAGTTGTAGAAACCCCTAAATCATTTTAAAAGACATACTCAACGATACCCCACACGATGGAGTAGATGACGAAAAAAAATCATTCCCTATTTTTATTACTTATTTATTTTTTAAGTCCAAAAAATATATATTTTGACGACCGTCTTGGTGCAGTGGTTCGAGCCCCGGACTTCTGAACCAGGCGGTAGCGGGTTCGAATCCCGCAAGGGGCAAAGGTTTGTGTTATGAGCACGAGCATTTGTACCTAAGTCATGGATGTTTATACATTTATATAAGTATGTCTATCCGTTATTCTAGTCACCATAGCACAAGCTCACGCTTAGTTTGGGGCTAGGTAATTGGTGTGTTTGGTGAAACAATTTATTATTATTATTATTTTAGACCTTCTTACTTCATACTCCTTACTTATCTACATCTAATAAATAATAATTATCTATGTCTCTACGTTTGTCATCTTAACAATCAAACGAAATAGACATAGGTGAATGTATAGTCCCATCTCGCTCTTTCATCCTGTCACCGTGAGGCCTTTTCATGAGAGCTCATGGTACGAGTTTTAGCCATCCTAAAGCAGGATGTTTATCAGGTTGTAAGCAGTTCGAAGGATAGTTATTTTGCTGATAGTACGGGCCCTGATACAAAACATATCTTTTCTCAAAAATGGAGGTGTTTAAAATTCAGATTTCTATGGTTACGTGTTTCATATTTTTGTAGCTCAAAGATAAATATAGGTTATTGGTGGTTAGTGTATCTTGGAATAAAAAACCAGCCTCCATACAAAAAGAGGACAAGTCCTTTGTTCTGTGGTTCAATCAGCTGGACCCATGCATGACATGACACCATCTGTCAACCTACTGCCAAAGTGCCAATTGTCACTGTCAAAAACGTGCTTGCAGGGGTCGGAATGTGCCATACAGCCCGTTTCGTAGTTTTTGGCAGCGACATCTATTAATGTTTCACCTAAACTACAGTGATAGGTAGGTATTGTGAGTGAGTGAGAGATATCTGTCAATGTCAAATTCAAAATGGCTACTGCTATTTTGTATTGTTGTGGCCGTTATACTACAAATTTTCGTGTATTATAATCGTCGAGTTGAGAATTTTCTACTCCGTATTCATGATTTGTGTTCATATTTACTGACCTTGACAAAAGGTAAGGATTTGCTTTTTACCGACAAGGCAACATTATGAAACTGTAGCTAGGTGGTACATAAAACTTTCAATAAATGTAGTAGTAATGAGTTACACAATATAAAACTACCTAGCTGTGATTATAGTTTCTGAAAACAAAAAAGATTTTAATATTTCTATCATTACATCAGAAGATTATGCAGTCAAACTTAATCACATGCATATTTTGAAAATAAAATCTAACTTATAAATTTGCTGTAGGTAGAAATCATATTTCGCAAGGAAGCTTATGATTGGCAACTTTCAATATTGTGCGACTTTATAGTTTGTCTAACATAAAACAATAATAATAATGACTAATAAAATAAATGTTTTTCAGTGACTAATTTAAACAAAATGTGTTTATTTGCCATATGGAGAAATAAAGCTATTGAATACTTTGAAAAAACCTAGTCCAAGCCAAAGGCTGTTCTTGCATTAATAAAATGAATGATGGCTTGACATAGCTGTTGCTAATATGGTAGTATTTACTAATTTGTGTTTTTTTTTTTTGTACAGGTCTCCCCGTCCACAGCTTCCCAAATTCTTCAAAGTTTCCAGAGCAGTTTAAAGTCTGGATCGAGTTATGTAGTGAAAAGCTGAAAAACTTACCTATTGAAGCTGTGTATCCAAAAATGAAAGTGTGTGACAGACATTTTATTGAAAATCACAGAAATCGCAATAGCCGCCTAAGTGCTTTGGCAGTCCCAATCTTACATCTTCCTTGTAAGTATTTATGTTCTATTAACCAAAATAATACAAAGTATACACACATCAAAGTGATCACTTCTTTTATGTAACGGTAAATGATATCATTACATATTATTGTTATAGTAATATTATTATAACAGGGTTTTTTTATATTTTTAGAAAGCACACAGCAAATAATGTTTTCTTCAAACAGTTACATTAAAAATATCAGCTTATGCAAGTGATCACTAACTTTTTTGATGTGTTTATACTAATAAAAAAAGTAACTTTTAATTTATACCTATAAAATAATAGCGAAACTAAATTTGCTTGGAGGCTTAAATGAAAGCATTAAATTAGGCCCAAGATATCTCTACCAAACTTTTTGTCAATCTTTTTTGTAAAAGAATCCACCGATTGCACAAATGTAGACATGGTAAAAGGAACCACGGAGGAATTAGTTATGAATGAGGAACTTTTTAGTACAACTGATGAGATAGAGGGCATTAGCAAAAAAGGCTACGTATGCGGTTGGGTCCTAAAAAAATGTTCAAAAATCATAAAAGATTGCATTATCTGTAAAAGAAAATTATTTGTGTCAGAACGTGTGTCGGCCCATGCGTTTATTTCAGCAAAAGAATACTATATCAAAGATTGGTTGTGCTATCCTTCAATCGAATGTGTAAGTTTTTTTGATGAAATTTTAAAAACGACCACTACGGTGTTGAAAAGAAAAATTTCTTTTCAAACACAAATAAAATAAAACAAAATATTAAGGCTTTCAATGAAATATTTGTCAATAACATATTTGACTGTCTTGCCCATAAAGAAGATCTTCGAATAAAGTTCGAAGATCTTATTATAAATGTCACTATATACAGTTGGTGCCGTTCCATTAATATAATTTTATGCGGTAAAATAGCTTATGATGGGGATGATGAAACAAAATATACGCACAAATGTATTATAATAAACACAAACATTATAAAAATAAAAAGTAAAGTAATTATTATTGTTTTAATGTATCTACCTCTACCTACTTATTACTGCTACATCTCTGTATTACTGATATATAGGAAGGTAAACCAAAACCGCATACATTTTTACAGTGTTTTATTCAGTTTAAAAATTTACTGCTGATGTGGTTTTTAGTTTATAATTAGCATTTTGCAGTAAATTTTAAACTTAATCAAATACTGAAAATGTATGTGGTTTTGGTTTACCTTCCTAAATAGCAGTAGTATAAAAATGCATATACCTAAGTATAAGGGTAGTATATATATAGGTATATCAAGTTGTAGGTGAACTACTAATAGATGGCGTTGGATTCGCATGAGAAGTTGGTGACACTAAAAACCGGCGAGATGGCACTCTATTCGGAGTATATTACTTTACTCTATGCGTGCTTGCCTCGGCGGGTCACAAGGTGCGCGCTGTGTTCGATTTTAATATAATTTATTGATTTTTTAATTGGATACGAGTGATTTATCGTGTATTTATCAATCCGAACGACATTTTCTATCGATTCAAGGCGCTATTTTATTAACTTGTGAAAACGTGTCGTTATGTCGCGGTCGTGATATTGAACTTTAATTTCTCAACCTTGGGTTGCCTTTTTTGTCATTATTATTCTTGTACGTTTTTTAATATATTGATTTTTTACCCGTCTGTGAGTAGACAATTGTAATTAGGACTGGATTTTGCCAGTGTAAGTTGTTTTTTATCTATTATGAGGTTATGTAAAGGTTCCAAGAGGTTATATGAATAATCTTACAATTCTTGTAAGATTTTTTCTAATTCTTGCGAATAATTTAATTTATTTTAATTTAATGTAAAATCTATGAAAATACTTTAAGAGTACCTCTCTAAGAGTCGATTTTACCAACGCCAGACAAGACTTATCCCACGAATAAGAATAAAACAACCAATTTTAAAATGACATTTACTTAAATGATTGCTGACAAATAGGTGACGTTTTTTTAATTCGGCGTTTTGTATTCTATTCGATGAATATTCCTTATCTGACGTTGGTAATATTGACTCTTGAGTGGTATAAAAGCTTGAATGAATACAGAAATTAAATTGCTTACTTTTCAATTTCAGGAAACATGCTGTGACCTACAGTTGTTACAATGCTCAACACTACTATAAGGCAATGGAAACCTCTACAAATCAAGACGTTACTACAGTACAAAAATATCAGCATTTCGGCTAAATGCAAACTATTACTGTCCACACAATTCCACTCTTGTCTATGCCGCCATAGTCAAGACTTCTTTAAGAATGCACGGACACATTCTACGCAAAGCGATCAACATAGACAGAAAGTAGTCATAGAGACAACTGAACCAAAAATTGTAATTGGAAATAAGGTGTTGCCAGATGACAAAATAATAGATGAGAAGACCCTTCAAGAGCTGTGGAAGAGAAAAGTGTTGCCGTATGTCCAGTTAGCTAGATGGGATAGACCTATAGGTTTGTTTAAGTAACGTTCGACTGTTAAGTGATTATTAACTCGCTTACTAAGTATGATATTGCCATTGCTATAACACTTATTATGTATAAATAAAAGATGGCCAACATGTAATTAATGACAGCTAGGTGACATGGAGACAGACATTTCAATCAAACCGTTGCATATATAGTCAAAACCTGATATAGGGACATTGAAGGGACCGTATAGTTGCCTACGTTATATCCGATAGTTGTTATAAGCAATACACATACATACATAGTTATATTAGTTGTGTAGTTATATTATTTATTATAGGTACATATCTATCTAGGTATAGGTTATGTATGTAAACTTGATGTCAAATGGAATGTTACTAAACAATTGGTGTAAAATATGCAAGGACAAATGGCTGGGAAGAGGTTCGGATGAGGTGGGATAAAGTGCGTAGGTATAGATATATAATACGCGCCTAAATATTCCTTCAATGCTTATCAATATGCACATTGAGCTCAACTGTCATCTGGAAGGAACCCCGCGAGTCCCTATACAATCATAAAACTGACTTGAATGCCTTTCGTGATTATATTGAGGAAAATGCCAATCTGTGCATACCCCTTAAATCGGAAGATGATATAGAAGATACCACGTGGTGTGCCACCAACCTGATACAAAAAGCGGCCTGGCTATCAACTCCTTATGTAGAATACAAACCGCAATGCTTTGGAACTACGTCTACTTCTAGCTAGGAAAAGGAAACAGACGCCAGTGGCACACTAGTAGAAATCAACAAGACAAGAGAGCATTCAACAAAGCGCAAAAAGATCTGAGAGAAATGCTCAGAGCTAATGAAAACAGCACCTTACAGGAAAAACTTAAAACACTGTCTCCGTTCAAAGCAGATAATTATTCACTCTGGAAGCTAACTAAATCATTGAAAAAATTTAAAGAGCACATGCCTCCAATAAGACAAGCCAGCGGCAACTGGGCACGAAAACCTCAGGATAAAGCGGAATTATTTGCTGACTTTCTAAAAGACGTGTTCAAGCCTAACGAACCTGACGCGTTTCACACGGAAGAGGAAATCAATGAAATCTTAAACAGTGACCAGCAAATGTCTTTACCACTGAAACCCGTCACGCTGGCAGAAGTAAGAAAAACTATCACCCATTTAAAACCAAAGAAGGCACCAGGGTTCGATCTAATTACGGCAGAAATCCTCAGAAATCTACCAAAGAAAGGCATCGTTCTACTTACAATCCTCTTCAACGCAATATTAAGACTACAGTACTTTCCAAAACTATGGAAAGTGTCCACTATAAACATGGTTGCCAAACCTGGAAAGCCTCCTACAGAAGTTACGTCATACAGACCTATAAGTCTTCTCCCTCTACTGTCAAAAGTCTTCGAGAAACTGCTTTTAAAACGCCTGCTCCCAGTACTCGAGGAACGTAAAGTAATACCAGACCACCAATTCGGCTTCCGTGCACACCACGGAACGACAGAACAAATACACCGCGTAGCTCACACAATCCGCCAAGCTATGGAGAGGAAAGAATACTGCTCAGCTGCGTTTCTGGACATACAGCAGGCTTTCGAACGCGTATGACATAAGGGTCTCCTTTACAAGTTAAAGACGCAAAAGCCCAACACTGCGTATATGCTTCTCAAGTCTTACTTGCAAAGCCGGATATTCCAGGTCAAATGTGAAAACTACCACTCATCCATGTGCCGAATAGAAGCAGGTGTGCCTCAGGGCTCGGTGCTGGGTCCAGTTCTATACACAATTTTTACCGCCAACCTACCTATCTTAGAAGATATAGTGACTGCAACATATGCAGATGACACTGCGGTCCTCTCTTGCAACAAAGACCCAAAAGCTGCATCCACAAAACTGCAAGAATGCTTGGATGGAATAGGATCATAGCTGAAAAAGTGGAGAATACGCGCTAGCCCAGCAAAATCAGTCCATGTCACTTTCAGTTTAAAGAAAGGGGACTGTCCGCCTGTGACACTGGACGGAGCAACATTGCCTCAAAACACAAGAGTTAAATACTTAGGAATGCACCTGGACAGGAGACTCACCTGGCGAGATCACATAAATGCTAAAAGAGAGCAGGCAAATTTGAGGCTCAGAGACATGTACTGGCTGATAGGCAGACAATCAACTCTCAGTTTGGAAAACAAGCTTCTCATATATAAATGCATCTAAAAGCCGATATGGACGTATGGTATTGAACTATGGGGGTCAGCCAGTAATTCAAATGTGGAAATTCTCCAGCGCTATCAGAATAAAGCTCTAAAGATGTTGTGTAATGCACCTTGGTACACTCGAAACACTGAAATCCACGAGTACCTGGAAATCCCGACGGTCAGGGAAGAAATAAAAAGGGCTTCCGTGGCCTATAGTAAAAGACTACAACAACACCGCAATAGCCTAGCCTCGGACCTCATGAATCAAGGGGACTGCACATCTCGACTGAAGAGAATGAGATTGGTGCCAATCTAACACAATGTTGTCGTTGGACATAGAAATACGGGGACACATTGCTGGATGTGCCCTCACAAAATAAAATTAGCATATACCATCACATCTAATAAAAGCCGTGGGGCTGATTCTAGATTTAAAAAAAAATGCTTATCAATAAGATTTAAAATCGTCCGTATTGTTTTGTTTTGCTGGAACAAGAAGCGGTTGGTCGTTATAGTCGATGAATATCGATAAAGTTTTGTCGTTGTAAGCGATATGTCGCTGTATCCGATGCTTTTATAGGCGGTATGTTTGCTGAATAGTTTACTAGAGATTCGGGCGGGACTTAATCTGGCTGTAATAACCGATCGGTCGTTGTAAATGATGTCATTATAATCGATTTCGACTGTAAGTATAATTGAATGTTATAGCAATGTCAAAATCATTATTCATAAGGGGTTAAAGTTCAAATGTGTCAATTCTCAATGAAACGCATCTTAATATTTTGAATTTACATTACATTCTTCATGGCAAGGATGTTCAAATATTTACTTTATGATTTCTGTACTTTTAGTTCATTCAAGGTTAATTTTTCACTTTTTTATTTTTTAACATAAAAATACATATAATTATTTTACATTTAAATAAATTACTTAATACAACACAAAAACAAAAATTATAATTTCACTAGATTAGTTATTTACTGGATTGCTAACATGTACGCTGTTGCAAGCGCCATGAGCATGGAATAACTGTTATTTCATGATCATGGCGCAAGCGCCATTATTCCGATATTTTGGCAACTCCAGAATAAAAAGGTACATGGTGGCAAACCCGTAAGTAACTATATGTATGTCTCAAAAATACAGTTAATAAGGAACCCTAACTAAAAGATGACTAAAAATTATTTTAGCACACTTCAATATTTTTACGAAATGAAATCATATTTCGCTCACAAAAATTAATTGACTGTGTCATCTGGGGGGGCGCAAACCTCTTACCAACTGAGCTACGGAGGACGTTAGTCAGTCAACGAATTTTTGTAAGTGCTTGCTACGCCAGTTAGCCGGTGTTCAATTTCATCAATACTTGGGGATCATACCCACATGTATCCAATGGAAATATTTTTACAAATATTTGAATATCAGTTAAGTTCCACCGGATGACACAGTCAATTAATTTTTGTGAGCGAAATTTGATTTAATTTTGTAAAATTTTGCAAAATAATTGCTTAAGTTATAAAAATAATTGTAACACTTTAATGTTGCTGAATGCAAGTCGGTAAATTGTAAATTAAGTAAATACCTGCTGTCTGGGAGAAAGAACTCGTTTAAGGCTTAAAAGACTTCCTTAATCATGTAATTTGTTAATTAGTCAATGTTATCTTTCCAATTACCAATTACAAAAATGGACTCGCGAATCACCCTAACCAACTGGCATAGACTCATAACAGACTACTGTGTGAACCGACAGAAAAGGCGCAATATTCTGAATCTCGACATAGAGTAAGGCACTGCTGAAGGGCCACTTCCAATGGGAAGCTTGCTCTGCACCTGAACTGACTTGCATCACATCTGCTTATGGTCGAAAGACTAATCGCACGATCCAAAGAGAACAAAAAAAAAATTTTGTCTTTCGTATCTATTTCAGGAGTGTACCTTCTCTACTGGCCATGCACATGGTCAATAGCCCTGGGTTCTCTTCCGGGCAACGTTCCGCTTGCAGCGACGTTGCAGACCGCTGGCCTGTTCTTAGCTGGTGCCGGCCTGATGAGAGGCGCTGGTTGTACTATAAACGATTTGTGGGACAAGGACGTAGACAGACAGGTTCGTTTTGTCTCTTTCTCTATGCTAGATTCAATGAAAGTAGTTGTGTATTTTGTCTGTATCATCAAAATCCTTTTAATAATAAGTTCATGACCACTGCCCACATCCTTAACAGCCACTCAATAACTTTTTGATCTCTGCGGACATTTGCTTATTATTATCTATACTTCTATACTAATATTATAAAGAGGAAAGATTTGTTTGTTTGTTTGTTTATTTGCATCGAATAGCCTCCGAAACTACTGGACCGAATCAAATGAAATTTGGCACAGAGATAGTTTGAGACACTGGGAAGGACATAGACAAATCATCAGGGGGGTTAAATGGGGGATGAAAATTTGTATGGAAAATCCGACTTTTGGCGCGGGCGACGTCGCGGGGAACTGCTATTTTTTTATAAATCTACAATCAGCCCCGCGGCTTTTATTAGATGTGATGGTTTTTGCTTAGTTTATTTTGTGAGAGCACATCCAGCAATGTGTCCCCTGTATTTC
This sequence comes from Pyrausta nigrata, assembly GCA_949316185.1. Lineage (NCBI taxonomy): Eukaryota > Metazoa > Arthropoda > Insecta > Lepidoptera > Crambidae > Pyrausta > Pyrausta nigrata. The sequence goes on along the minus strand of OX438964.1, from coordinate 7,113,381 downwards.
TATGTCCAACGTCAATATTGTGTTAGGTTGGCGCCAATCTCATTCTCTTTAGTCGAGGTGTGCAGTCCCCTTGATTCGTGAGGTGTGAGGTTAGGCTGTTGCGGTGTTGTTCTAGTCTTTTCCTATAGGCCACGGAAGCCCTTTTAATTTCTTCCCTGACTGACGGGATTTCCAGGTACTCGTTGTCTTCAGTGCTCTCTGCTTAATTAAAGAAAAAAGTTGTATTTAGCTTTGATTAAGTTAAAATGTACCGCTTATCTGAGACGTCGCCTGCGGGGTACAGGGGGCGAGGGTAGACGAGAACGGGAGCACAGAATAAGTACTAGTATTCCGTAGAGAAGTATGACTTTGCAATGAAATTCAAAGAAATATCTACTCAATGTTGTTAACGATATGGTGTAATTCAGTTCGCCTCTGACTCAAGCACATTTTTGTGTAGACACCTACAAAAATACATTGCAAGATAATTTCATTCTTATAACTCTGGAATATGATTCATAATACACTAAACCTATTCAGTGACGTACTATCACGCAACGCGATAGGGTTGACTGCCACAAGAAGCTACTTACGCCATCTAGCGCATCTTTCTAGGACTTTATTCATGCTCGTCCAACCAGCAACCTAGTTCCGCGCACGCCGGTGAATAAAACGTGGGAGCGTGTCGCTGCCGGCTAGCGACACCCAACTTGTTTAGTCCCTTACCAAGGGGTTGCCGCGCGTAGGTACGTTTTTGCTACCAACGCGGGATCTTCCCGCGTTGGTAGACAGGCCTGACGGGAGTCCTGATCGGTGCAGGCGGCAGGCGCTTCAGACTTGATTGGGTGAACTCATTAAAGCACAATTTTACGGATTACTTCGCGATTTATTTACATTTTATTTTAGTAGACAGGTGTCCCAGCGTTCGTGTTCACAGGCAGACACCCTGTGTCCACGAACGATGTAAAGTGTTCGAAACGTCAGGTTTTAAATAAAATATAGATAAATCGCGAAGTAATCCGTCAAATTGTGAATGTAGCTTTTTATCAATGTAGTGACTATCGACAGTATCACGCAATCCATACTAATATTATAAATGCGCAAGTGTGTCTGTCTGTCTGTTACCTCTTGACGCTTAAACCACTGAACCGATTGAGATGAAATTTGGTATAGAGATAGTTCGAGACTCTGGAAAGGACATAGGCTACATTTTGACGCGATATAAAAAGATTAAGGGGGAGAAATGGGGGATGAAAGTTTATATGGAAAATCCAACTCTTGCGGGCAAAGTCGCGGGGAACCACTAGTATTTTTATAACTTAGATGAATAGTGCCATCTATCAACATAAAAAAGCTACAATTTTGAGCTGTAAGAAAATTGAATAGCAAGCTTTTGTCAGTTCTAAAGTCCGTGCCATTTAACGGTGCATAAAAAGTCATTTACCCGTCACCCCTGCAGACCGTCACCCGTGTACCACTGCACGCCAGTATGCGAAGCGCGGCGACCCTAACTATAAGCCGTAGCGATACGAATCTGTCTAACAAATGAACCTCGGTACGGGTCGACCTTGAACCCAAAAATCAAAAGTCGTAATAATCGCTAGTTAGAAAGACAAATGATACGTGTCACAAAGTTTTAGCTGTCAAGGTGAACGACCTTTTATGCACGTTTATCTGGCACGTACTACAGCATGGGCCGAGAAATATAAGTCAGCCTATTAGATCCCACTGCTGGGAAAAGGCCTCACCTCAACTATGAGGTGGAACGAGCCATACTTCACCACGCGGGCTCAGTGCGGATTGGTGGAGGGGTGTATGTAAGACAAGTGACAAACCTTACTGTCAGAAGTTATCAAGCCGCCCTAGGGCCTCTGACTAGGCTTAACGACTAATACCACAAATATTAGCCGGGACCAACTGCTTAACGTGCCTTCCGAAGCACGGAGATGCTTATCATGGACGTCACTTAAATGGTCGGAATGGTTACCCATCCAATCACGACCGCGCCGTGGGTTGCTTAACTTTTGGTATCACTACCAAAGCGCTGCCGCCATTGCGCCACAAGCACCTCTTATCGGCCGAGAAATGTCAAAATCATACTATTCTTTTGCGATTTCTATTACAATTTTACTAATGTAATTTAACAGAGTTGAGCCCGTGGTATCACATGCATAAAGGCAAGTGAATACAGCTTTTTTATTGATTAGTTACGAAATCATATTTATTTTCAGGTAGAAAGAACGAAGAACAGGCCTCTTGTCTCCGGAGCGTTGTCGGATAAGCAGGCTATAGCATTTTTGGGGGCACAGCTGACGCTAGCTTTAGGGGTTCTGTTGCAGCTGAATTGCTACAGTGTGTTGTTGGGAGCTAGCAGCATGTGTAAGTATTCTACTCATTGGGTAGCTAGCTGTTACTAGACATGTGTAGTTCCTGAATGAATGATACAATTGAACTACTTCACCTATCTAGTTCATATGTATCACTCACTCACTGTAGTCCAAAGCAGTTCATTTAGTTCAGTAACTCAGTGAGATGAGAGTAAAACGTACGGATATATTTGTTAATACTGCAAGAGTGAGACTGCAGTATTCTGCTACTGCAGTTTTCTATGTAAAATTTTCAGTATTAATTAATACGATTATAATACGTAACGTACATACATAAATAACACTTTACATCCTTTGTTAATGCGTGTAACAATATTATCTTCGAAATTAATGATAATGTTTTTAATTCGTAATTCTAGACTGCCTAAATAATATAAATGTAATTTTCTAGTCATTAGAATTCTCTGTAGTACACGATACATTTAAACTGAATGAAGTAGTGAGTGAGATTTTGATAGTAGATCTGCTGAACTAAATGAACTAATTGAACTAGATGAGTGATACATATCTTTAGCTCCCACTGAACTATATCACTCATTTCACTTCAGTGAACAAATTTTGCGCATGTCTAGCTGTTACTAGTGGTGGGTCGTTATCAAAATCCTAAACAACAAAACGCAACCGTTGTATCTGAAACAGAAACTAGTTGTCGAATATCTTCCACACCTGGAGCACTATTTTTGAATCACTCGCGTGCAGATGTCTACTGATTTTTGATTTGTTTCGTTAAACATTCGATCGACTGCACTCGACCGCTCGAAACCGCAGCGAGTGCCTCTTCCCACTCGTCACAAAAGGCGAACGATAGAATAAACGCTAAAATGACTGTATTAAATGAAAAATAAGTCGCATTCGCCAACAGAATGTCATGCAAGTTATCCAAAAAGACATCGTCATGACAATTCATTGCATTCTTGACTGTATTTATTTAAGCGTTGAATACAAATTCGCATTTAACAATACAAAAACTAGTTGCGGAACAAAAAACGGTATTGAAAGAACAAACCCGACTGCAAATATAAAAACATTTTTGAAATGATATTTTCACTGTTTTTCATTGCCCATATTGCTATAGTAAGGAAAAACATTTACACACATTACAAACAAACAGTTTTAGTTTGCGGGCGCCACTTTTAGGGTTCCGTACCCGAAGGGTAAAAACGGGACCCTATTACTAAGCCTCCGCTGTCTGTCTGTCTGTCACCAGGCTGTATCTCATAAACGGTGATAGCTAGACAGTTGAAATTTTCACAGATTATGTATTTCTGTGCCGCTATGAACAACAAATACTATAAACAGAGTAAAATAAACATTTAAGGGGAGCTCCCATAAAACAAAAGTGATTTTTTGGCTATTTTTTGCTCGGGATTTATAATCGCAACAGGCAGACGTTAAAAATATTCACAGAATATTATGTTGTATTTCACTTTAAAAATAAAAAATAAATTAAAATGAAAGAATATTTTACCATATAAACGTGTTTTTTTGCCTATACTGTCTAATGTTATAAGTTAATGGTACGAAACCCTTCGTGCGCGAGTCCGACTCGCACTCGGCCGGTTTTTAAAATTTCAATTCTAACAAATTTAACGACACCTCATGTCATAAACTATCCAGCCGATTGGGCTATATGGCGTGCAAAAGAATTTTACATATACGTTTTTCGAGAGTATGTATTCATACATACTCTAGAAAAACAGCAGTGGGTTTTTTTTTACATTTATACTGTAAATTTTAATTTAATCGTAACTTTTTATCTTTACAGTGTTCGTAGTAACGTACCCTCTCGCCAAGCGTTTCACGAACTACCCTCAGATCTTCCTAGGGGCCACGTTCAACTGGGGTGCCTTACTTGGCTACAGCGCCCTACAGGGGTCCATAGATGTAGCGGTGTGCGCGCCGCTATACTTGGGTGCCTTGGCTTGGACTGTTGTGTATGACACGATATACGCGCATCAGGTAATGTGCTTTATTTTTATAGTGATAGAGTAGCATTTTGTACACACTGGACTCAATGATACCGTAAACTTTTTAACTGTTCACAATGTGGGATTTTCTTAGTGTTAAAAATCAGTAAATAAAAATCCGCTAGATGGCGTTGACCAAACTAAGCCAGGTAGATTTTTATTTTAGAAAAAGGCTAATTTTAAGCGTTTATTATGCCATAATGTTTATGTTCAGAATTTTTTTTATTCACGCGAACTAACAGGTAGTTTTTTTTAACAATTTCGTGATCATCAAGACGTTTTTTGCATAAAATTTAATTTTTAACTGAAATTTGAAACTTGTTAATTTTTAACGTAAATAGTACACATAATATTACAATAATTTGTCTTTGTTTTATGATTTCTACGCAATATTTATTTACCTTAGATCTATTAACATAAAATAACACTAATATTTTGAGTTGTCAGAAAGTCCCTCATTAAATAGCTGGAATTAAATAAAAAGCTTGTATAGGAGCTTGTTTATAAAAAATATTCTAGATTTTGACGATGTAACCCCAAATTAGTTTTTACCTGATTTGTCGATCGTAACGATCAACTGGACTAATAGTCGCGATACAATATAATCGAAGAACAGACTGCGCAACGTACCTAATCAATTTTGTAATTGGTAAATCGCTACCAATTACAAAATTGATTAGGACGGTACCTTCCTAGTTAGGATCCTTACTAGGAAGGTGCCATCCTAGTTAGGATCCTTACTAAGACGGCACCTTCTTACTTAGGATCCTGACTAGGAAGGTAGGTTGGATAGGCAGGTGCTCTACTCTGATAACGCATTGTCCGTATTCTCGCGTATAGCCGTCGCGCTCGCTCGCACTGACATGCTGGCATTAGTGGCAGGGACGACTACAGCCGCAACTACGGATATCGTCTTACAGAGTGGTACCAGACACCTTCCTAGTTGAACTCCCTAACTAGGAAGTTAGGAACCTAAGTAGTGAACTGCGATTACATCTTATTTCCTAAGTAGGATGCTACACAAATAGGATGGTTCAATAAGTGCTTTAATTCTTATTTTTAACCCCCGACGTAAAAAGAGCTGTGTTATAAGTTTAACGTGTCTGTCTGTGTATCTGTCTGCGGTATCGTAGCTTCAAAACGCGCGTAACGATGTTTTTGTGTCATAGATAATCATATCCCGCCTGTTCTTAGCCATGTTTTATGGAAATCCGTCCAAGATGGTCTCCGCCACAAAATGGCCGATTAGATGTTTTTGCAACCACCTTAATATGGGTGTCAAATTAAAGGGCTAATAATAAGTCAGCCTATTAGATCCCACTGCTGGGAAAAGGCCTCACCTCAACTATGAGGAGGAACGAGCCATACTTCACCACGCGGGCTCAGTGCGGATTGGTGGAGGGGTGTCTGTAAGGCAAGTGACAAACCTTACTGTCAGAAGTTATCAAGCCGCCCTAGGGCCTCTGACTAGGCTTAACGACTAATACCACAGATATTAGCCGGGACCAACTGCTTAACGTGCCTTCCGAAGCACGGAGATGCTTGTCATGGACGTCACTTACATGGTCGGAATGGTCACCCATCCAATCACGACCGCGCCGTGGGTTGCTTAACTTTTGGTATCACTACCAAAGCGCTGCCGCCACTGCGCCACAAGCACCTCAAAAAAAGGGCTAGACTTGTACAATATTACAAATTTTAAATCCAAGATGGCTGCCACCACGAAAAGGCAAATTTGTTAGTTTTTGAGCTTTTTTTTTGTCAGGGGTTTCCAAAATTTTTAATTTTAATTTTTTAGGACAAAGAAGACGACGCGCGTATAGGCATGAAGTCTACCGCGCTAACGTTCGGTGACCGCACCAAGCCTTTGCTGTCGGGCACGCTGGCCGCCAGCACCGCCTGCCTGGCGTACGCTGGCCATGCTGCCTCGTTGGACTGGCCGTACTACGCCGCTTTGTGCGCGTACGCAGTTAGAGCTGGACACCAGGTTAGTCTGTCTCTTTCGAGAAATTATTTAATTCAGCCTTTGTAGATCCCACTTCTGGGCAAAGGCCTCACCTCAACTATGAGAAGGTACGAGTCATACTCCACCACGCGGGCTCAGTGCAGATTGGTGGAGGGGTGTCTGTAAGGAAAGTGACCAACCTTACTGTCTGATGTTATCAAACCGCCCTAGGGCCTCTGACTAGGCTTAAGGACTAATATCAACTAGAAATTATTATTATTATTTTAAGCAGACAGGCAGTTGAAACAACTGATACAGTCTGCATCTCTCATACATAGCTTAGCTTTTCTTTCCTCTATATGTTTGTCAAGTCTGTTTTTAAATTGGTTCGTAATATGCGCTGATACCACTTCTGCTGGCAATTTGTTCCATACCTCGTTCACTCTATTGCTGAAGAAGTGCTTGTGGGCGTTGGTGACAGAAGCAGTCTTCTCTAGTTTAAGAGTCTAGTGCCCCCTCAAGTGTTTATTTTGAGAGAGTTGGAATAATTCTTTGTCAAAATTATTGAGATCATAATTGCTATGTAATATTTTATACACTTCTGTTAAGTCCCTTCGCTCCCTGTTAAGTCCCTTCGCTCCCTCCCTAAAAACGGGACCCGATTATTATGACCCCGCTCTCCGACGGTCTGTCTGTCTATCACCAGGATGTATGTCGTGATCCGTGTTAGCTAGACTTACACAACTAACAAACAGTAAATATGGTAATAAGTTTGCAGGCGGGTATTTAAAAAATAATAATATTAGGCATTACTTGTTTGTTTCAGATATACACACTAGATGTCAACAATGCTGATGATTGCGCGAAAAAGTTCAAATCGAACTCTCTGGTCGGTCTCATTATACTGCTAGGTATATTAGGAGGTGGGTATAGACAATATGTAGACAACAGACAAAAGAACAGAGGCAAAGAGGACTTGAGTGTCACGAAAAGCTGTGTTTTTAGTTGAAATTTAGGCTGAAAGTCTAAGGTGTTTTTTGGGTCCTATCTATAGTGTTGGGTAGATTGACATGGCTTATAATTGTTAATTAATTCCTTCGTTACTATATCTGAAGAAATAATTGTTTTGCACAGGGTTTGTAAAGATATCTCCCCCCTAGACATGGGTCGTACTTGTTAATACAAGTACCAGATCTTCGAAGTACGTCGAATAAGTCGAATAATCGAAGCATACTTAATGGAATGATAGATTTAAAATGTCAACTATCCAACAATGATTTGTTATTATTTATGAAAAGTGGTACATAATTTGTTTCACGGCTGTGATCTTCACATTATTGTTACGAAGTAACGATGGGTGTTTGTTCTAAAAAAAATCGAATGAATCGACAATCGACCATTCGGACTATCAATTTTCGATTTAGTAATTGGAAAAAAATCCAATTATAATCGACAATCGAATGATAATCTATATTACCTAGGTACTAAGCGCGTGTTTAGACAATTTTAAATTGTTTAAAAGCGCGTGTGTGGCGCACAGGACAGCAGCGAACGAATGATTATCGACGCGACGAATGACGATTCATTCGTTAGTAGTTAGTAGTACGGCCTGCGCATCGCGCGCTTCGGTATTGCTCGCCGCATAATCGAATGACTGCGGTTGCTTATTGAATACATTAGATTACAGAGACCGTTCGAACAATTCGATTAATTTCGTAATAATCGCCTATCGCTATAACTATTCATGTGGTTCCTTTAAAATTGTGTAATTAGCTGCTGATGTATTTTTTTTGTTGTTATAGCGGCAATACAATGTGTTACAAAACTACCCGTTAGGACTGAAGGATGCTAATCAGAATCAGTAACTAAACAGCTTGCCTAAAAACATGTGTCCAATAGTGATGGGTTTTTATCCGGATAAATACTCAAAATTGATAAATACTCATAAATATCCATTTTTACTCGAGTATTTATCCAAAAAGACGGATAAATATTTTATAAACATATTTTTTGCTGTAACACGCAAATTTATGATTATTATAATAGTAAGTTGGTAGTTTAAACCAAAACAAGTGCTAAAAAGTTTTTGAATCTAAAAAATATATAATAAATACAACTCAAAGGTGACTGTGACTTACATAGTGATCTATCGACGCACAGCCCAAACCACTGGACGGATCGGGCTGAAATTTGGCATGCAGGTAGATGTTATGATGTAGGCATCCGCTAAGAAAGGATTTTGATCAATTCTGCCCCCAAGGGGTTAAAATAGGGGATGAAAGTTTGTATGAAACTTTGTCAATTTTAAACCGATCGGGCTGAGACTTTGCATGCATAAAGCTACTATAACGTAGGCATCCCCTAAGAAAGGATTTTGATAAATTTCTTCCCTAAGGGGATAAAATAGGGGATGAAAGTTTGTATAAATCTTCTCTTAGATTTTCGACTGATTGATCTGAAATTAAAGATTACTATGATGAAGACGTCCGCTTAAATAGGATTTTGATAAATTCAACCCCCATGGGGATAAAATTAGGGATAATGGAGGATGTATATGTATTAGTTTGAACCTAATGGAACGAATAAATTAAGACGAATTAAATAACTTTTAGTTCTAAATGTTGACAATAGATGGCGTTAGTAGTATTTTAAACGCGCCATCGTTGTGTTTTTACTGAGTTACATATACCCAATGATAAGTGGTCGCGTATCTAATATTACATACAATACCTCAATTCAATTCGGATATTTTGACGAATCGTGAAAAAACACGATTCACGCAATGTGAACGTCCACCCGTCATGACGTTATCCTGTATTTTGACGAATCGTCAATGACGGATCCCGTGTGAATGAGCCCTAACCTATCCAAAAAGAGTGCCTATTGACTTCGATTTTTCATTCCTCTCTTCTCCATACGACATGGTAGACTAAGAGATCATGATAGCTGGATGGCGCGATGGGAGTAAAAAATATTTTGTATAATCGAGTCCACGCTGATGACGCTTTGATCGAATCAAAGGCCTACTAATAATCCCCAAGCCTTTTCGATATCCAACTGGCTCAGGAGGTTGGAAGGCATCAAAACAACGTATGAGACAATACGCGATGACCCCTCAAAACAGTTGGTGGCTCAGGAGTGATGTAGATCTAGTTTTTTTATGGGTTTGTCTTTTGTCAAAGTTACTACCTTTCGAACCTGTTAGTACACTAAAACTAAAAATAATAATTATATTCTGCTATATAGCCGAATTTCTAATACGGTAACCAATCAACAGAGATTAGCCAACTGCGCTGGAGATATTATAGTGTACTCGTATAAGTGTGTGCACAATTCATAAGTGCAGTCAGTTATCTGATCCTTCACTCTCATAGTTCGATGAGATGGGATGGATAACCAATTTCCTGACTTCGAGCTGTTTCAGTAAAACCCAGAAATCGGCTCAAACCAGGGTTTGAACCTGGGGCCTCTTAGATAGAAGCCAGCGTGCTGAAAACTAAATCAACAGGCAGTCCAAGTTTAAAAAGGTAAGGTAAAAGTAGCAACTAGAATGTATAAAAAGGCGCAAACGGAGCAAGCGCGAACATTTATTTTCTCTGGGTTTCAGCATTAGATCCTGACTTGGTGACACTGAGATAACCTCAAAAGTATGCTCTTTAAATGAAAAAAAACAATAAATTATGAAAATAAGTCCACAACAAACGAAAAACTCTGTCAACGTAGATAAAACAAAACGAAAAAAATGACATATGGTGGAACATAGAACTTCCTTCCTTTTTGAAATCTGTTAAAAACTTAAATGACAAGTATCGCACCTGTCGCGCTTGGTAAAGTAGGGCCCAGACCCAATTAGTTATTTTTATCAGCCATTTCGAGTAAATATCCGATAAAAATGGATAAAAACGAGTATTAATCCATTTTGGATAAATATCCGAGTATTTACTCTTTGAGTATTTATCCACTGCCCATCACTAGTGTCGAAATATGGCATATAAAATCTGCATAGAAATCAGACGGGTCACGTGACCAATTTAGTATGGGATTTAGTGTGTTGTTTTTCGACCCATGTCAGGCCTGTGTATCTTCCCGCGTAGGTAGCAAAAACGTACCTACGCGCGGCGACCCGTTGTAAGGGGCTAAACAAGTTGTGTGTCGCTAGCCGGCAGACATGCACCCGCGTTTTATTCACCGGCGGTGCGCGGCTACGTTGCTGGCTGAACGAGCGTGAATAAAGTCCTAGAAAGAGGCGTTAGATGGCGTAAGGAGCTTCTTGTGGCAGTCAACCCTATCGAGTTGCGTGATAGTACGTCACTGAATAGGTTTAGTGTATTATGAATCATATTCCAGAGTTATAAGAATGAAATTATCTTGAAATGTATTTCTGTAGGTGTCTACACGAAAATGTGCTTGAGTCTGAGGCGAAGTGAATTACACCATATCGTTGACAACATTGAATAGATATTTCTTTGCATTTCATCGCAAAGTCATACTTCTGTACGGAGTACTAGTACTTATTCTGTGCCCATGTTTTTAGGAGGAAGTTGTTTAGTTACTGATCCTGAGTAGCCACCATCACTTCTAGGTGTAACTTCTTTCTTCAAGATGTAACACCCCAATGATAGTGCATTTATCAAGAAGTAGATAAGAGGGTCATAAGCGCGCGGAAATTTGCTTAATTTTACATTCAAATGTGACATTTGACACGTAAAAGAACGTGTGCTCGGAGCATCAAATACGAATCGCCGCGCAGTACGAGACGACAGGTCGACCTCTTTTTTAAATAAATACACTTACAGTGTAACACCCTGTATAAATATACGCTGAAAAATTTATACATATTACATATTGTGGTTCACGAGTAAGTTTGCAACTGACGGACAGACGGACACGACACCTCAAAGGTCTAGTAAGAGAGTCCCGTAACTATGGCCAGTAAAGGCATTCTCTATCTCTAAAACTAAGGGTCCCCAATCCGGACTCGCGCAAGTGGACCTTGCGGATTAACTAATCCAGACTTATGCAAGTGAGCTTTCAACTCAGATAGAATAGGCTATGAAAAAGTCCGGGATAGCTAATCCGGATGTGCGCAAGTGGGCCTTAATATGAGAATAGTCTATCCTTGTCATGCTCATAAAGTAAAAAAAAGATAGACTATCGTCTTATTTCGTTTTAGGAATAGATAATAACTTTGCAATCAAGAAATACGTGAGATAATTGCAAGGTTACATCAGCAGTTTTTAAAGAAATCATTTACTATAGTGCGTGCCAGATAAACGTGCATAAAAGGTCGTTCACCCTTACCGCTAAAACCTAGTGATACGTATCATTTGTTTTACTAACAGCGATTATATCTCGTCGAAAAAAGAGACCACCTCAGAACACACAAAAAAAGTGGTGGTGATACTAATTTTTGGGTTCAAGGTCGACACACGTACCGAGTTTCATTTGTTAGACAGATTCGTATCGCTACGGCTTATAGTTAGGGTCGCCGCGCTTCGCATAATGGCGTGCAGTGGTACACGGGTGACGGGTCAATGACTTTTTATGCACCGTTAAATGGCACGGACTATACCCTATATTAGTACAATGAGTTGAATACTTGTTAAGATTAGATTTATTCAACAAAGCGCTATGAGTGCGCCATTTAATTTGATGTGATAGATCTAGTATTTTTAGTTAAGTTTTGCTATTGATTTTTGTGAGTTTGAGAGTAATAATTTATTTATATTTCTTACGGGCGCCCTGTATGGCGTTCTTAATTACAAAATAGTATACACAGGCTGCGGTTTGCCTACAAATTTTAATAAGAAATCATCGTCAGATCGTTATATTTCAAAAATATACAGCCTGTCTGTATATTTTCCGATTATTGTCCGGGTTTCGACTAGCGATAATTTAAGGGCCTTTTATTTATCAAATTTAAGAGACATAATCCTAATGAAATTTTTTTTTTATCAAAAAAATTGCGGTTGTGTGTTTAGTTTTGTAATAGGTTTAAAAAAGTATTTAACATTTCTTAAATTTTTACCAAGATTTCTTAAAAAAATTCCTCCATGGTGGTGAATTATTAATTTTGAATTTATTTTTATTTCACTTGATAGGCGATAGCGTTATCTTTCAAATTAATCATTTTCATAACTTTTAGGACCTTCAGATCCACATAAATAGTTTTTTTTTTTTTATAATTTAATGGTTGCCATTTCAAGAGGGGGGGAGTTAGAACCCAACATGCGGATTTTTTGTCGATAACATATTTTGATGTAAATAAAAAAATAAATTATTATCGCTAGTCCAAACCCGGATACACGTATATTCGTTATAGGTTATCTAACACCACAGCTTGTACGTATATAAGATGTTGGATTGTTTTTGTAAAATGGCCAAAAACATATATTTTGTAAACATCATTTTGTCTTCATCAATTATTTTATGTACGAACGACAGCAAGTCATGGTAAACATTGGGCCTTTGTTTCATGTAGTTGTTAGGGCATACACTGTACTTTGCTACTCTAACCACAGAATAAATAATATAACAAGTACAAAAGGAACACTCCGCAAAGTTATTTATGAAAATAGCGACTCTTGCTACGACAAAATAAAGTGCAAATTGAGATGACGGCACGCCAATAGCCTACCGCTATAAGCACCTACATATTTGCCTCTCTTTTTCTCGCGTAACCTCATCTCATCCGACAACGTAGGGTCGACCGACGCGACGTCAAACGAGCGCGTGAGTCGTAGATCTTACATGCGACGCGGCCGGCTTGTGACATCCATTACGACCAAACGCCGACCGGTCGGTTCGCGCATGTACTTGTAGCTTAAGCTAACTTGCGGATTGAACCAGGCCAGCTCTATATAAAAACTCATATGTATTATTTAATTTTTATTATAATAGTATGATACTAAAATATTACAACGTGGCTATACTTGTGACATACTGTTTATTTATAGGTAGACAAAATAATGTTATTTGTTTTCTTTATGTAATATTATAACTAGCGGGTCCCCGCGACTTCGTCTGCACTTCACATTTTCCATACAATCTGATATACCCTATATCGAATTTTGTCGTTGTCTAACTAGTGCTATTTTAGGAAGAGACGAATCCAACAAATCAAAGTTCATCAAAATCGGTCCAGCCGTTCTTGAGTATAAGTGTTCGAACAAACCCGACTTTGTATGTATGTACGTATGTCAATTTCTTTGGCACGCTTTGTAGCCCAAACGGCAGGACGGATTTTGACATAAGAGGTTGAATTTGACGAATTGTGGTAGTGATAGTGTCATAGGCAATTAACTTGAAAATGGCGCCCGCAAATAAAAAAATGGGATGCGATTTTTTAATTTTATTTCCATAGCAAATAAAAGCTATTGAAGATACCAGTTGGCCTGTATTTTTTTATAATTCAGTATAACTTGTTTGTATGTCAACTTACAAAACTTTTAGCCATCTTTTGGAAGCTAATTGAAAGTCTTTCTAATTTTTGCTTATCAGCAAAAAATATTTGCAACATCATGTATATAAAATGTGCGTGATGTTCCGTGCTAGCTATACCAAAAAATGTGTTAGTTACTGCCGCACTCAGAGTCGTTACTTAACACCTCTATAATAGAAGTACATTGGTCTGCATACTGTCAACCTAAAAATGAAGCCATTTGATTAGTGCCATTTTGGCGCTGACAGCTGTAGTGAGCGTGTGGTGACCGTCTACGGAACTAATGAGAGTTGACATAAACATATGCAAGTTACTCTATTTTAGTTCCCTAGACACTCGGTAGGAGCGCTTTGATTCTGCACAAAAATTATCTGTAATTTCTTAGAGAATGTTTAGTCCAGCGTACCTACTTGTATTATGGTCAGTGTTACTTAAGGCCTGTGCCTACACCGTACAGTCATGAGCATCAATATGTATACATCTGCATTCGATTTGAGACCTTATTACAATGGCATAAAAATTTATTTATTTGTATACATTTAATTGCTTTTCACTGTACCATGCCCTTACCGTGTTAGTACCGTTAAAAGTACACATTTGACTTTCGACCTTATCGTGAAAAGTTAAAGTAATGTTTAAGCTGTGTGTTTGTTGATACAACGTTCTGGCACTGTCAAAACGAAAACCGCGATTATATACTTTAACTCCTCGGTTTAGGGTTGAAAATTAAATGTGTATTTTTATACGGTCCTAGCACGGTTATGGTATGGTACGGTGTAGTTAGGCATAGACTATTAATTTTTAGCAGACAATCTTTTATTAATCTTGTTCTGTCACTTTCTTTGTCAATGAATTTGAAAAGGACTGCATGAGACTTGATTGAAGATTAACTATGAGGGACGCATCTGAGTAGGCAGTGTATTAAGTTACTATATTTGTGTGTTGTCCGATATTTTGATCAAAATAAAGAAAATATTCTTGCCAAACTATTGTTTTTTATTTGTAAGGAAGATTCAATAATGGCCCCAAAATGCTTCCTGGAAAACACCTTTGTCAACTGTTTAACAAATTCAATGCAATTAAACGTATTTAAATTTAATAAGGAATAATAATTCTATGTAATGTAAACTAGCTTAGTAATAATTACTAATAACCTATTAACTATTAACCTAAGTAGCCTGATTACCGAATATAGATCATCACCCGCATAAAGGTGGATAATAAGGTACACATCCCCATCTTCACGTAGGCAGAGATAGGGGCTAGGTATCTATGTTAATGAGGGTCCCAGGCTGAGCTAGCCAAAGGGAACTTCGTTACATGTTTTATTTAGGTTCTAACTTATTATCAGTTATCTATATATTTAATATAAGTATGCTATATAAAGTTTATATATGATCGCTCCCAGCGATAAGACAGCCTACATTGTAGGTAGCCAACATGGTTTTTCTTTTACTACATATTATAGTGGTTTTCTGGTTGCAATAAAGAGTATCTATCTACCAGTATTCCTTTCAGGGGCTGATCCGGCTGCTCTATTACAAGTTGTTGTAATAGAGCTATGCGTTAGGAAGACCAAGCGGCAGGACGCGCGGCCTGCGCACGCGTACTTTTTTTCCGAATGCTATCGCTGTCTCTTTCTATTGTCAACTAACATATTGTTTTATTTCTGATAACAGTTTTAACTAGTAACCCATAAGTTTGGGCAGGCCTGTGTAACTCCCTGCGTAGGTAGCAAAAACGTACAGTCGACAAAATTGAATCATGCCCCACTTTGCCGATTATTCCTTTGTATTCATTAATGTGTAAGGTTTTCTTCGCTGTCATGCATGTTGCACATAGCACGTTTTAAATATAAATAAAAATGCGTCATTACGGGTTAGAGATCTATGCAAGTTTAACCTTTATTATCACTGCACTAGACATGTTTTAGATAAACCAGTCTTAATATGAATTTAAAATAAGTTCATAATCCAAACTCTTTTCACTACGAAGAAAAATGTATTATAATTTTAAAAATAAAAAACGTCGTGTGTCAGATGTCAAGTATATCTAGTAAGTCTGAAATTTTATAAAAATCTAAGTCAATATCTACATACAAATCGTATAATGGCCAATTCGGCAGAACAAAGAGCTAAGAATAAGTCGGAACACAGTCAGAACCTTTATCAGACGGCATGCTAAAGAGGGTACCCTCGAAGACAAACGACGACATAATCATGGCGTTCGTTGAATCACGAACCAACAGAGAGCGGAAATGCAACACTATTACGAATAACATCTTTACAGACGAGAAATCATTTCAATCTTCTCAACATGGTCGCTTAACTTCGTGGCGTTACGATAACACGCGATACACAGAGGATCACGTAGTGCCCAACCAATTATCCGGCTGAATTTCAGCTAACATGTTTGCCTGGATGGACGCCGGAAGTGTCGGAGAACTTGTTAAAATTTCTCCTCGTCAGAACACTATAAACTATGTCAATTTATTGAAAGAATCAATGTTACCGACTTTGCGAACACTTTACTTGCGTGAAGAAGTGCCAGTATTCTCCTTTGTTCATGATAACTGTCCAGTGCATACTGCCAGAATTGTCGCGAATTGGTTTACCCAGCATGAAGATGAATTCACTCGTATACCATGGCCGTCTAGGTCTCCAGATCTTAATCCAATAGAAAATTTGTGGGGTTTGGATTGGGGAAGTGACATTTGTATTCGTCTAATCAGGTCACTTTTCACTTTACCAATTTAATGCCACTTGTTAAATATATAACTAAAATAAATATTATATTCTTCAACTAAGTATACTGTTTTATTTCATCATGGCTAACACAAGTTCCAGTGGAACTTTTTGAAGAAACTGGTTCCCGATACAGACTTGGCGCCCGGCTGTGCCGAATGCCGAATATCTACCTACCTACATGTGTGTTGCATTGCAACCCTTACCTAAGTTCTCGCCGATTTTCATACAAACTTATTCGTACAGATAGCGATCCTAGCCTTATCAGTAACTGTCAGTGTCTAATAAAATGATTACAGTTCGTTTCTAGGAAATGTATGTTCAAGCTAATTTCAACCTACTTGTATAGAATGACAGTAGAAAAATGACCATAAGGTGGGACATGATTCAATTTGGTCGACTGTACCTACGCGCGGCGACCCCTTGGAAGGTGCTAAATCAAGTTGGGTGTCGCGAGCAACGAGACGCCCGCGCGTTTTATTAACCGGCGGCGCACGGCACTAATGTGTGGTTTACGTTGCTGGCTGGACGAGCATGAATAAAGTGCTAGAAATGTGCGCTAGATGGCGTAAGTTGCTTCTTGTAGCAGTCAACCCTATCGCGTCGCATGATAGTACGTCACTGAATAGGTTTAGTGTATTATGATTCATATTCCAGAGTGATAAGATTGAAATTATCTTGCAATAGATTTCTGTAGGTGTCTAAAAGAGCATGTTCTTTACTCCGAGGCGAACTAAATTAGACCATATCGTTGACGACATTGAGTAGATATTTCTTTGAACTTCATAGCAAAGTCATACTTCTGTACGGAGTACTACTACTTATTCTGTGGTTTGGGTTATACTAAAACGATTTCTGATAACCTTAATAGATATAAGATAAAACCGAGTAAAGCAATACCGATACGATTGGGTGTACCAGGATTTCGGTTAACCGTTTCAATTTAGTAACAAAATAGAGGATAACCGATCGAAACGGTTAATCTTTATAAATAGGTTTTCCATTCCCTGACAACAACTTTTAGCAACATCAATAAAATCAAACTGCCATGGCCCACTTGGAAGTCCCTTAACAGACTCCGGTCCCAAGTCGGTAGATGCAAGGATACCATGTTCAGGTGGGGATTCTCCGATGGAACCGATATGTCCTGTGTCTGCGGGTTCACTCCACAAGACATGTCCCATCTCTTTTCTTGTCCTGCGTGCCCTGATTCCTGCTCTCTAGAAGACCTTATGTGTGCAAACGACAAGGCTATCTTCGTCGCCAATTACTGGGTACAAGAAATTTAAGTCGCTTTACCATCGACACGATAAGAAGAAGAAGAATAAAATCTCAAAAAAACGAAGCATATCACACGCAAGGGTTTTCATACAAAAATTATCAGTATTCGGATGTTTAATGTTTTGCATTTGATAGTCCACATGGCTGCACATCAGACTACCCTATTTTGACCTTGAGACCGCCTTTATTCCATGCGTAATAAAAGCTGTTTCCGTAGTTCACATGGGTAATTTGACGTGCTGCCGACTGTACAAGCAACTCCAAACAGAAAATCAGCGAAAATATACCTTATTCTAGCTAGACTGAGCCTACAGAATTTCATCAAAATCAAAAAAAAAAAAAATGTTTTTTATTCATTAACAAATTTAACAAAAACCCAACCAAAGGCTGGGACCTACCTAGTAAGTATATAGCAATACTTGTGGCAGGAGGCCCCGCTCTTTTTAAACAATAGTTATTCTAAACAACAGTTAAAGCTTGTTTCTAAATCAAGTTACTAAATTTAGTATATAAGTACAAAAACCAGTTACACTGAGTGTGTATGTGTGTGTGTGTGTATGTGTGTGTGTGTGTGTGTGTGTGTGTGTGTGTGTGTGTGTGTGTGTGTGTGTGTCTTAGCTGTGTTTGTTTTGTAGCCGTACGATTTACATCTTGGGTTCGGTGAGGGTAACCTAGGAGGCTACTCAACTTTGGTTATTTAATGTAATGGATAATTTGATTAAAGCGCAGATCTGGAAAGTAAATCCTCTGTCTCAGAGTAGCCTAGTGTAGTAAGCTTTTTGACTAGGACTTTCCTACAATAATAATAAGGCATGCTGTATATTTTACAACGTTTATGAAGATTGTTATACAGGGAAGCAGATTGGTAATAGAACTGTCGTTTAGCAAAAATGGTTCTGCAGAAGGGGGTAGGAACTACCCTAGCCTGTCTCCTAGCCAGTAATATTGATTTATGAAATGGTAAGATTTTGTGAAGTTTGAGGACTGACGCCAGGATGAACATTCTTCTAATCGACAGGGTGTTACTAAGGTTATATAATTCGTCCGTAGAGTATCTATATGACTTGAACAACATAATTTTAAGTAAATACCTTTGAGCCCTTTCAGCTTCAAGCATTTTTGTTTTGACGGCACCTCCCCAGACAGGAAACAATAGCCGATTATAGGTTGCGCTAAAGCCATGTAGATTCTTAATAGGAGATTACTGGTGGTAACGTGCCTCAGCTTTTTGAAGATGCACATGAGCTTCCTGATCCTATTATTGACATGATCAATCTGCAAGTACCAAGACAGTCGTTGGTCCAGGATTACTCCAAGGTACTTTACGGATTTGAGGCGAATAAGTTCATCACACTTACAGGCCGTCAGAATTGTACGAAAACAATGGTGGAGCTTTAGTCTGTGGTTGAACTTGGGCTGTGAACTTTCATTAATGCCAAAACAAATGTAGTTTGTTTTAGTACATTAAGGGTAAGAAGGGCAGATTGTAGCCAGTTTGCGACCTTACAGAGGTAAGGATACAGGATACAGGATTCTCTGCGGTATCAAAAACCGAGTCCCACGAAGAACCACTGAAAACAATGGCAGTGTCATCAGCATATGAAAATGTGCGTGCACCTTGAATGTCTAGGTTAGTCGTCATTTATGTAAATTAAAAACAGTGTTGGGCCTAAAACACTGCCCTGAGGGACGCCGTACTCTAAATTTGTATTACCACTCATAAAATCATCAACCTTCACCCTCTGTGAACGACCCCGTAGGTAGTCAGATAGAAGAGTCAGTGGGGTGCCTCGAATACCGATGTTTGCCATTTTAGACTCAAAATAGGGGATCGACACAGTGTCAAAGGCCTTTTTTAGATCTAAAAAGACCGTAAGGCACTTATCACCACGATCCAGGTGATTTCATGATCTCATGGTCATGGATCATGGTCCAATGCGGACCCTGGGCCCTCGCGTGAGTGCACAACCAGGTCAACGCTAGGAGAATGATGACTGAGCCTACAGACTTTATGCGAAAAACATGACTTTTTTTGGGATATCGAAGTTGGTTTCATAGTTAACGTTATTAGGCAACGCAACGCAGTCTCTAAAGTAAGGAGACCTTATTCTTAGAAAATAGATATGCCATATTTTTTGATGAATGTAAATAAGAGAAAAATAATGGTTTGAAAATAAAAACAACCAATTTAAAAAAAACGCACTAAAGTTTCAAAAAACTTTTTTACCGCCAAGAGAAAGACGTGGCAGGAACTCGGTGCCAACTGCCAGCGTAGACATACACGTACAAGGTCACACGTACGTATAAATATAAATAGATTGTTATTATTAATAAAAAAACGGGCAAGTGCGAGTCGGACTCGCGCACTGAGGGTTCCATACAAACAAAGGATTTTTTCTACGATGTAATCACAATGTATTTACTTCTTCTGTTTGACCTTTCTTCTTGCGAAATTTAATGGTTCTAGGTTCATAGGAAGTAACGCATAGGCTTTGATTCCCCTGAAAAATTTAGACAATAGGGCAACAATGACCGTATCTTTTAATTGCTTTGACTTAAAAGCTTGATTTTTGTACAGCTTCAAAGGACCATAGACATAAGTATTTGATGTTAATTTCAACTTTATACCTCCACGCGTTCCTGAGAAAAAGGTTCTTGACAGACAGACGGACATCAAAGTGATCCTATAAGGTTTCCTTTTGAGGTACGGAAACCTAAAAACAGCAGACATTTGACTGCAATCTCATCTCCTTCTAGGGGCCCAATCCTCACGCCTTCGATATTATATCACATACGATATTTGTCGAAAAAACATGGCGGATATCACATTATGTGATATCCGCCATATTTTTTTGATAAATATCGTATTTGACATTCTATAGAAGTTATTTCCAACTTTCCAAGAACTGCTTTTCTACAAAAAAAGTTGTTTTCTTAAACCTATTGCTATTCACACCTAATGTTGTTAGGAATCAAACCGAAGTCCACACGCAACGCCACTAAGCCATCGAGTTTCCGTTTGCCCTTATTTTTGTTTTGTAACTTTGTATGACCTAATAGAAAACATATTATTATTTACTTAATATGCAGATCATTCTGAAAACATCTGTTGTACAAAACACTAGAAATACCACTGCAATTCAAGATGAACGGAAAAGCATACAAACATCATTTCAAAATTTTAAGCATTTTTATTTTATGAAATTAATAGAAAAACCTGCATTTATACCATAATATACCACACAATGTTGTCGAACTACATATTAATAGGTTTAAGTCGCATGTCAAAACTACCCTCATGTCTAAAGGGTATTATAAAATTCAAGACTATCTTGATGATGAGAATGTATGGACAGTCCAGCCTGCACCAAACTGATGTACCTACCTTTTATTGTAACTTTTTTTATGGCAGCTAGTGGTGACTGAGTTTGTTCCGGTGCTTCTTCTTAGCACTTGCCTGATTGTCTGTGTCTTGTTTCAAGCACTAGTAGGGCCCAAAAGATAAGGAGACATGTTCGGGCCTAAGGGCCAATATAACTGATTTTTAAATGTTTGACGTTCATAAGTGGCATTTTCTGTCCTGAATTAATTATTTTTGACTTTGACTTTGATTTAAAAAAAAAAAATTTGAAACATCGTAAATTTTTAATTTAACGTTGTACCTAACTAACCTTAATAATTTATCGTCGTTTCGTAGTGCACAGTGCTTTTACACTGAAACAATAAATGCTCATCATAGCTCTCCCTTACATCCAGCCCCTATCACACTGCCTGGGCCCTAAAGTAAGTTTAAACTAAGTTTACTTAGGGACGGTGTCGGAACGTATTTCTAAAGCTAAGCTGTTTTAGTGTTTTAGAAATACGTTCCGACACCGTCCCTAAGTAAACTAAGTTGACTTAGGGACGTTCTGGAACAATTAGAAATCATAAAACATAATAAAGATAATACGCTTACATTGTTGAACGAACAGGTCAGTTATACCACCTCCCCACTTTTGAATCTATTTTCAAATCAACAAAATGTTATTAATAACCATCAGTCATCAACGGTTTAATTTTTTAACTTTAACTTTTTGTTTGCGTTTACGTAACGATCGCGTTAACGTAACGATTACGTCAGCTCATTAGTGGGGACAGTATAAAAGGCCTGTTCGCCAGCGACTCATTTCAGTCGTCCGTGCTCAGCCGAGGCGACAACATCTCCTGAGGATGCCGCGTGGAGTGGCGAAACGCGTCGAGGTTTTTTGCACGTTGGTGTTGGTAACTAACAACTGCATTAGCTATAGTGCAAGCTTATTGAGGGAGGGAGGGCGGTGCATTCTGCATTTGCCTGAACTGGTACTCAACGCGGTTGCGGTTGGTGTGGTTTTGTTGCCTTCGCTAGCGTCTCTTAGCGGAAATTTAAAGCAAAATAATTGAATAGTAGGTTAATTAAATTAATATAACAAAAATAGGATGGGATGGGATTTTTCATGACTGAAACTATGATTCTGGAGAGAAGACATTTAAGAAAAACTCAGACGATACGGTTGTTTCAAAAATAATAAATGAAATGAAAAATGTTGTTTAAATCGTTTATTTAAAAAACAAACTTATAGAGATATAAAGCTAAAGTAGCCTTATGTCTTTCTTGGCGTCAAATCTAGTTGGAGAGAGGTCGATGGTGTGGACTGTTGTAATAGTGGTAACGATGATTCACATGTGAATGCCTCTGGTACAATATCTTTGAAAACATAGGACGAAACTGTGCGTCTAAGCTTTATCTTGACCTGTGAAAAAGAAATATAGAACATATGATCTATAGTCCCAAACTAAGCAAACCATATAATACGTAGACATTGCTATCAAATGAAACATCAGCAGAAGAATAGTATTATTCTTATTTTTCTCCTCGCGTCTTGAAATATTTTTGTTTGAAATGCTTACTGCACTTGAATTTTTCAAACTTGAATAAGTGTTTGGAACCCAGTTTGGACGATTTATAAATTTTAGACATGCATTTTTTATTCAAATAATTCGGAAATTTGACAGATACATTTATTACTAATGTTAGTAACTATTCTAACAGGTAAAAACTGCATGGATCGGCTAAGTATCTTAAATAGTAATTACATTCCTAGCTGATTCATATCTAATATTAGATACTTAAACAACAGTAATACATATTATTCGTTTATTACGTACGAAACGAAATATCGATAACTTGATACAGCCCTAGTGTAAAACGAAAATTATTTGATACACAAAATATGCGTAAATTCTGCATTTATTTGTATTGGATATTTGCTTCTTACATTAATAAATGTTTGAAGATGAGAATGATCACACTAAGCACTCAAAATTCGAAACGCATTGGCAAAAATAAACCTAAAATTGCTGGTGTCCATTTGGAACAATTTACCTGTGAAATGAACATTTCTCGGGGTTATTTCGCTGTGTTGTACAACAATTATTTACTTAACAAGTCACCATGTTTCACTAAGAAATATTTCAAAAAAATATCCACGATTTCATGTAATATTTGAAAAAATAAAATAGCTGAAATTCTCAGCGTGCCGATAAGTGCCGACAAACTGTTTGACAGTTTCAAAAACGGTTCTGTTACATCGCATCAGACATCTCTTTTTATCATACAGTTTTGCTGATAGAGCCATCTCGCTCGCTCAGCCCTTTGTTCCTCTATTCCGTTAGGAATATTAACTTTATGGTGGGCCCCGCATCAACCTTCCCAAATAACTCAAATGATTTCGAACTTACAGGTAGCGGAAATTGGACAGATCAGGGTAAGTTGATGTGTGGCCCACTGTACGCTTTATAAAACATGGCTCTGGGGGTAGCCTGATTACTTAACTCTGTTGCTAACAATTCTGGATTGAATTTGCTTGAAAATTTCCCATTTGACAGTTTCAGTTTAGGCTGGCCATTTACGGTCAGATAAAATGATGACCGCACTCACTAACTTGTGTGTGTGCTGCGAGAACGTGGGCAATCCCTCACGCTAAAATGGAATCGTAGTTTATCTTTAATATGGGCGAAAAAGGGCGGGAATGACTTGGAACTGGTAAAATTTGGGAATTTGTGGAAAAATATGATAACGTCGAGTTGCTTTTTTAGTAGTTATACCTACGGCCTAGAATTTAATGAGGGATTTTCCTAGTGTCAAAAATCAGTACTTAATATCTGCTGGATGGCGCTAAAAAACCTAAGTCAGGTGGATTTTTGTTTAATAAAAAGGCTGGCTTTAGCTTTTACTATGTTAAAATGCTTATGTTTAGCACGTTTTAGATTCACGCGTACTGACAGGTATTTTTTGTAACAATTTATTGATCATCAAGACGTTTCATTAAATTTTATTTTTTCCTGCATTTTGAAACCTGCTAATTTTAACGTAAGTACTTCCACTACATACCTGTACACATAATATTACAATAATTTGTTTTTGTTATAAGCTCGCTTAGATGAATAGCGCCACCTATCAACATACAATAAAACTAAAATTTGGAGCTGTCAGAAAATCCCACATACCTCAGACCGACTAATTAATTTAAATGGCCGCGAATGGCCAGCTTTAGCAACAAAACATTGATTGAAATAATTGCATACAAAGTTACATTATCAGCTAGCTGGTCGTGATCTATCCATCTTTTTGTCATGTTGCCCTGCCCTTAGCTGCTACTTTCAACACTGTCCAAAATAACTTTCTTAATGCTTCTACATTTTTCGTTTACCATTTCATACCTATGATATCAATTCCACAACATATTTATTTACTTAGGATATATAATAGCAATAATTAAAAAATACCTACATACATGGATTATGTTAAAATGTTGAGTATAAATAGGCTTCTAAACACCTTCAAGTCACACATTACTTCTTCATCTTCAAGCATCGCATCGAGCTGACTTCTTAAAACTTACAGAAACAAAAAATAATATGAAAACCATTATTATTTTATTCGCCTTGGTAAGTTTTTAATTGTTTTTTTCGTTTAAAAATACCTGTTCAATATATAAATACTCCTTATTGCACAACACTAAATTAAAAATTGAGGTGCTTGTGGCGCAGTGGCGGCAGCGCTTTGGTAGTGATACCAAAAGTTAAGCAACCCACGGCGCGGTCGTGATTGGATGGGTAACCATTCCGACCATTTATGTGACGTCCATGACAAGCATCTCCGTGCTTCGGAAGGCACGTTAAGCAGTTGGTCCCGGCTAATATCTGTGGTATTAGTCGTTAAGCCTAGTCAGAGGCCCTAGGGCGGCTTGATAACTTCTGACAGTAAGGTTTGTCACTTGCCTTACATACACCCCTCCACCAATCCGCACTGAGCCCGCGTGGTGAAGTATGGCTCGTTCCTCCTCATAGTTGAGGTGAGGCCTTTTCCCAGCAGTGGGATCTAATAGGCTGACTTATTATTATATTATATAAATTAAAAAAACAATTAAAAAAAAATGGTCGTTATTGCTATGAGCAATTTCTTCCAGACAACCTTTGGGTAAACGACAGTCTAAAAAGTAATAGCTAATTAATTTAATATTAAATAAAACCAGACTGAAAAAAAAATTGTAATGGTCTTTTCACTAGCTTCTATTTGATTCCCATGTTGCTATGATTCATCACTTCCCCTCCCATAATTTTTATGATTTTCGGACGCCATTTTAAAATATTGTATAGCCTATGTCACTACGACAATTTTGTTTTGTCTATTATCGTTTTGATGTAAGTGTCGTGTCGAATAGCCCGTAGCCAAATGGCAATTTATCCTCAAGCGAAGTTCGTTATCGCTAACAAAATCTATAAAACTGTCATAAGCTCGATGGCTTATGACAGTTTTATAGATTTTGAACATCACGTGACTTTTGCATACATATTTTGTCATTTCGTTGGCGATAGCGAAGTTCGCTCCAGAAAGATTGCCATTTGGCTAAGGGCCCTGGTGTCCCGCCATTCGACTACAGTCTTATTGTTTCCATCAATTTTCTTTTTTGCCTCACCCCACTCTTTATAAAGAGGGACAGAGAGAGAGACTGGTGTTGTAGTCGAATGGAGCGTATGAGTTAGACAGAGAAGATGGCAAATGAAAAAGTTTTAATGAAAGTTTATTTTAACAACATCATTGCTTTTTAATGGCCATTTCCTTACCTTATTGACTACAGTACTACCCTGCCTCGTTAGTCTAGTGGTCAGAACGCTGGGTACTATCCACGAGGTCCCGGGTTTGAAACCCGGGTCAGGCCAAAAATGTTGAGTTGAGTGTTCAGCTCCAGAGTCAGGAAGTTGGTGGTGTTAACACCCCCGTGCCTCGGAAAGCATGTTAAACCGTTGGTCCTGCGCCTGATCTCTCTACGGTCACGTCGGACTGCCGTCTCACAGAATTAGAGATTGAAGGAACAGAAAGTGCACCTGTGTATTGCGCACACACTTATGCAATATAATATCCCGCGCAGTTGGCTAATCTCTGTTGAGATCCGCTAAGGAATACGAGAAAAAAATTTTTTTAGGAAAAGGACAACTAGATTACGCTATTCCCTTTCTAAGAATAAACTGTTTAGTCTCTTTCACTATCAAACATAGTCATAATACAATAATTTAGAAACGTCAAATTAAGTGTTGCGATTTCTAACGTATTTGTACAAGTTTTTGCATGTTTTCGTCTAACTTTAGTCGTCATCGAATGACATCCCTACTAAATTGTCTATGGGTTCTCTAATTTCCTTAGCAATTAGAGAACCCATAGACAATTTTAGTCTCACGTTTCTAGATTAATATAGTCTGTCTCTTTGCGTTTGTTTGGCAGAGAAAGAGAGAGACTGAACCTAAATTTAATCTTAGACAGGGCGCATTGGAATTGAATCCATCATTAAGCGTTTATATTTGGATTGTTTATAGATAAATAACATGCCCTTCATGACTTTTTCATTTCAGGTGTGTGTCTGCCTGTGCGCGCCGTATGACGACTGCAATGACAATGACGACTGCAAGAAAGGTAAAATCATAATAAGTATACCACTTGTAATATTTTAATAACTTAAGCAATTATTTTACAAGTTTTTACGAAATTTCATCAAATTTCGAACGCCCGCTCATTGGGGTAGCAAGCACTTACAAAAATTCGTCGTCTGACTTACGTCTTCCGTAGCTTAGTTGGTAAGGTATATTGATAGCGAAGGGACGTGGGTTCGAGTCCCACCGGATGACACAGTCGATTAATTTTTGTGACCGAAATTTGATTTAATTTTATACCACTTATATTAACAACATTCTATTGGTTCTTGACAATGATATAGCATATAAAAAGAGGCAGATGTGTCATTGAGCAATTTACTCGGTTCTGCGTTTAAATTTCATACATTTGACATTTGACACGTAAACGGATGTGTGCTTGTGTGAATGTGAACGAAGGATTTGACACGTCTCCCTTTTTTTAATACACTGTAACTGGCTGTTGACAAGTTCATCTCGGATACTCTGCCCTCTCTTCTTTCGAGGAGTACCTGCAAATTAAGAATTGGTACTTACGATTATTAATTAGCGACAAAATTGAAATTAGCGATAAAATCAGTGCTTGCTATTTTTAACTAAAAACAAATTCACCTTTACAGAAGTGACTAAAGAGTACGAAACCAAAAAAGTGAAATACCACGAGAAAAGGGGCGGTCACGATGACTGTGACAACAGAGGCAGAGGTCATGGCGGCCATGATTACAAAAATGACAACTGCGGCAATGATTACAGAAATGACAACTGCGGCAATAATTGCAAAAATGACAACTGCGGCAATAATTGCAAAAATGACAACTGCGGCAATGATTGCAAGCATGACAACTGCGGCAATAATTGCAAAAATGACTACTGCGGCCATGATTGCAAAAATAACAACTGCAAAGGTAAAAACTGCCACAATAACGGAGGGGGATACGCTAACGGTAATAACAATAATGCCGTCCTAGGAGGTCTTGCGGGCGCTGACGGTTTGCAAGTCGGCTAAAACATCTTAGCGCCTGTCAGCCTACCCCTATAGCTATCGCTAATACAATTTCCATTTCCAAATTTTTTGAAAGCTATCATTGCTTCCTACTCGCGAGTTTAATCATAAATTGTTTCAACAACCACACCAAATACCTAGTCCCAAACTGAGCGTGAGCTTGTGCTATGGTGACCAGGATAACGGAGGCATTAAACAGCAGTTTGAAAGCTATGATTGCTTTCAAAGCTTAGATATTGACATTTGAAAGCGATCGACGTAGGCGGTAGGCTAAATGAACACGGATCGAGTTAATTATGTTAGTTGTCATTTTAGAAGTCTACACCTTTCTTTAAAACTTAGCAATAAGGACCCTAATGTTTTGGGCATAGCAGGGCGCGACGTTAAGGCTATATCTGTACAAAAAATCTATACGGTAAAAGTACCTAAGTACGTCAAGGTTTAACTGTAAATAAGACTTTAAGTATTATACATAGAGTCTGTTTTAGATATCTAACAGCTACTGCTTAGTAAATATAAAATGACGTTTATGTAATATCGATCGTGTTGAAGAATTTATTTCATTTCAAAATTCGCCATCAAAATGTTCTCAATTTTACATCAAGTGCCGTTGTTGTCTTCATGCATCCTCATATCATTTCACAAGGTGCAATTCATTTCCATCTTTAACTTAACCATCATTAAGGTTTATTTTATCATCCAAGTAGCTGAGGCATTTACGGCACTCCATCAATGCATGTGTATACGACGACCTCTCTTTACAAATACTGATTATATAATCATCTGATCAAATATAGAACTAGCATAACTTCTGGTAGCTCAACAGCTGAGCAACTTCATTTGACAACAGATGTAATTACTGCCTTACATAACTAGCATATTATGACAAAATTGCATTCAAATCGATACCTACGTATAATTAGCATAAAACTGACAGTAGCTTGACATAAATCCAATTATGTTCATTTGTTGAGCTGCCTCGTCTGAAAACTATACCATTTTAGTTTTTGATCTAATAATTATTTGTAATCGAATGCATTTGCAGGAAGAGGTATATTTATTATTGATGCAGTTAGAGTTCTGCTTGTAGAATACTTACGTCCGTTGTATTGACAACATTCATAATAACACATTGATGGCTAGAGTAAATAATTGATGTCGTTATTTGTATTATATTTTTTGTGTGCTTGTAATTTAATAAAGTCTAATTGCTTTGAATTCACTATTTTATTTGAAACTGACTTCCAACCCCCTTTGCACCCCAACTCCAACCTCAGCATCACTAGGCATGGAAGATTTCATGAATAGCTGATGAAAGATCATATGAAATGAATTTCATTGTTCACACCTGCTATTTTTTTTCATATAGACTGCTACAAATCGCACTCTGCGATATCATAGATCATGCTCATTTCATTTCATTCATTGATGACTGCTTGTAGCAGAGCGAGTCGCGAGCGAGCGATTAGGAATGATTTGCCCGAGGTGCGTGTTAGAAAAAGACAAACACACTAGTCATGCGATCATAGGTGACGCATTTCAAAAGTGGGCATTTCAAGAACTTTAAGCTTATGAACATAAAGTTTAGATTCGTTTGCCATGATTTTTCGTGACAACCTAAATATTAAATTTCATATTAGTAGCAAATTAGCAACCGTTCACAATAATTCATATTTCATTATAAGTAGCAAATAGCAAAAAGTGTTACATTATGACACTGCGAAAAAAAAACATTGCCAATGAAATTTCACATGTGATTTCATATGAAAAAAAAATATCATTTCATGAAATGAAAATGAATTAAAAGTAGCAATCATTTCCATGCCTAATCATCACCCATTTTTTAAACATCCTGAAATATGTTATTCTTATTAAATAGGTAGCTAAATACCAATTTCTATCATTATCGATTAAGCTTAAATACAAAATTATACTTTTTGCCCACCTAAAGGGCCAAATAGAAAACCTTTCTTATTTTAGTAAAAGGAACTCAAACCTTTTAAGTTCTTACCTACTTCTCACAAGCTTCTTAAGCTTACAAGGGGTTTATGAAATAACACAGAAGCTCATAGGCGGGCGATTCTGATGATTACATTCTTATAACAACTTTTTCTATGATACAATACAGGATTACATTGCAAAGGGGAGCCTAATTTTTCGGAATGACTCGGAATCAGTAACTTAATCGAACTTAGCAAAGAAACGAAAATAAAAATTTTCATATTCATACACTTACAAACGCAAACGGGATTTAATGCAACTAATACTTTTTTAAAACGCAAATTAGTATTTACCTTCCCGACGTTTCGACTTATAGCAAGTGTCTAAGAATACATGAAGCAATTGAAATTAAGAAATATAAATATTTCAATCGGGATTATGGTTTTCATTTGTC
This sequence comes from Pyrausta nigrata, assembly GCA_949316185.1. NCBI lineage: Eukaryota > Metazoa > Arthropoda > Insecta > Lepidoptera > Crambidae > Pyrausta > Pyrausta nigrata. Next base: position 7,083,254 of record OX438964.1, on the reverse strand, counting down.
ATCAACATGGAATCCAGTGATAACAAAATGCATTTCGCATATTATGCCGTCAACAAGAAACCCGGATACTGTTAGTGTAGTTTGTCGAGCTGACTGTACAAGTTCAACAAATAATCTAAGTGGGCAGGTGGAAGAAAATATTCCAACGCGCACGAGCAGACGACGCCGAGCTACTACAGTCACAGAATAAGTACTAGTACTCCGTACAGAAGTATGACTTTGCGATGAAATTCAAAGAAATATCTACTCAATGTTGTCAACGATATGGTGTAATTCAGTTCGCCTCAGACTCAAGCACATTTTCGTGTAGACACCTACAAAAATACATTGCAAGACAATTTCATTCTTATAACTCTGGAATATGATTCATAATACACTAAACCTATTCAGTGACGTACTATCACGCAACGCGATAGGGTTGACTGCCACAAGAAGCTACTTACGCCATCTAGCGCATCTTTCTAGGACTATATTCACGCTCGTCCAACTAGCAACCTAGTGTCGCGCACCGCCGGTGAATAAAACGCGGGAGCGTGTCGCTGCCGACTAGCGACACCCAACTTGTTTTGGCCCTTACCTAGGCGTCGCCGCGCGTAGGTACGTTTTTGCTACCTACGCGGGAAGATACACAGGCCTGTTACAGTCAACCCGCGACCATGATTCGTGCAACCGAATCGAAACGTCGGGAAGGTAAATACTAATTTGCCTTTAAAAAAAGTATTCGTTGCATTAAATACCGTTTGAGTTGTTAAGTGTATATTTTTATATTCAATTTTCCTATCCGCTGTTAAAAATCGTACGCGTGGATAATTTAACTCAGTCATATTTACAAAACGCACGCACGATATTCTGCGCAGCGACCAACTAAAAAGTGCAATACCTACATTAATAATCATTAGTGCGCGAAAGTTGCGTTATCTGTATTTGCTTTGTATTCCGATATTTTAAAGTAGATGTTATTCCAAAATACGATGATTAAAATTGATAAAGTCGTTTCTTTTCCCTTGATCTTAATTTTAGACTGGCACCCCTTTGAAAAGCAACCCTGTTCGTTTAAGCCACTGACCTCTATAATACGAGTACTACATATAATACGAGCTGGACAAAAGGTTCTCTAAGAAATGACAGATAATTTTGTGCCTAATCAAAGCGCCCCCACCGAAATGGCGATAGTCAAACGGCTTCATTTCTAGGTCGACAGAATGCAGTCCAGCGTACTTTTATTACACTAGGATCACCTAAGATTGAGAGTAGGTGTAATTTCATATACATCCTGTATAGCCTAGCCGTCATCAATTACACATTACTTACCCTGCAGGTGTGCTAATTCAGGGAGGTAGAATTGAAATTACCGCATAATTGAAATATAATTTATTAAGCAATAAATATTATTTAACATTACAACTAAATGATTACGAAATTTAGGCCCACTTTTGCGAAACTCGTTAAATACGTTTAGCGGTCATTATGTTTAAAATATCATCCCGTTTCTGCCAACGTCGAATGACTGACAAAGACAGAATGATGTTTTTAAATATGTATAGCGCTAAGTGTATTTATCGAGTTTTGTAAAGATGGGCTTTAGTATTAAAATTTTAACAGATATTAAATGCAAGCGTTTAACGATTTTCAATCGTAGATATTCAGCAACTACAGGTATTTATAAAGATCATATTAGTTACAAATCTAGCAGTTCTGGTAGATGCCACTTAATGTCAGGCTTAAAATAAAAAGCCCGAATAAAAAGTTACGATTTGGTAAGTAAAGAAAAATACAACACATGTGCATTTTAGAACCATTCGGAAATTTCATATCCCTTAACATTTTCATATTTAGATTACACAATAATAACAGAAAATATTTTAGTTATTTTCCATATTTGAAAAATATACTTTTCATCTCTCCTGGGCCCGTAGCCAAATGACAATCTTTTTAGAACAATTTTCGCTATCGCCAACGAAATGTCAAAATATGTATGCAAAAGTCACGTGATGTTTCGTTGGCTTATGTCAGTTTCATACATTTTGTTAGCGATAACGAATTTCCCTTAACACATTGAGCGCCATGGTGGTCACCGGGGACTCCCAAACAATATAATTCTCTTATGTCTAGTTCCGTGGCAGTCAAAGGCTTAAGAATAAATTGCCATTTGGCTATGGGCCCTGTTCGGGAAGTTGAACTTTCATGTGTTGATAGCCGGGTGGAAAATAGCTTTTCCCTCCCTGCCACGTAAGTGTGGACCCACTATCGCCCAAGCCGTGAAACCAACACTTCAAAAAAAGTTGTCGGGGTGCGTTTCACTTGCCGTCAGCGACGACTTTGGCGCCGCTCGCGGACCAAGTGAAACTAGACATGCGCAAAATCGTTTACTGAAGTGAAATAAATGATATAGTTCAGTGGGAGCTAAAGATATGTATCACTCATCTAGTTCACTTAGTTCATTTATTGCAGCAGATCTAAGCTATCAAAATCTCACTCACTACTTCATTCAGTTTAAATGTATCGTGTACTACAGAGAATTCTAATGACTAAAAAATATCATTTATAATATTTAGGCAGTCTAGAATTAAGAATTAAAAACATTTTCATTAATTTCGAAGATATTGTTACACGCATTAACAAAGGATGTAAAGTGTTATTTATGTACGTAACGTATGTACGTTACGTATTAAAAATGTATTATTTAATACCGAAAATTTTACATAGAAAACTGCAGAGCAGTAGCAGAATACTGCAGTCTCGCTCTTGCAGTATTAATAAATATATCCGTACGTTTTACTCTCATATCACTGAGTTACTGAACTAAATGAACTGCTTTGGACTATAGTGAGTGAGTGATACATATGAACTAGATAGGTGAAGTAGTTCAATTGTATCATTCATTCAGGAACTACACATGTCTAAGTGAAACGACACAATGCGCCGGTCGGCGCGCGTCGCGGACATCAAATGGAACGCACCTTCGATTGCACCACATAAAAAGCATTATTTCTTTCCTTACAGTCGAAATGAAAAATAGAATGTTTAACACGGGTGAAAGCACCCACTTCACTTACTCCCTTTGTATAACAATCTACTATTACATACCGAATTACGAAATAATTTCGGGTACTGCTATTTCATAGATTTCACTCATGAGTTGTTAAGTTTATTATATAGCGAGTTCACACCGGAATCGAACCCAGTGCCCGTACTATCAGCAAAAGGACTTGTCCAGTAATGGTTTTTTATTCGTCAATTTTTTTAACCAGAATATACTAAATATTATATTAAAGAGTTCACAAAAACTAGCCTTTCTGCATAATTAATATATTTTTTAAGGCCTCCGATTTAGAGAAAAATTGAAATTATTTTTTCTCTTTGTCTGTACAGAAACCGCACCTTCGCCTATATCAATTAACGCATGAAAAAAATTTGACAGCAAAATTGACATTCCATTGACAGTAGTACCTATTATACAGTGTGTCCCTGGATAAAGTGCAATCCCGAAAGGGGATGAAACTAGACCATGAATCATTGACTAGAAAAATATTTAAAAAAAATATAAAAATATATTGTAGGATTTATTGGTATTTTAAGATTTTCATGTTTCATTAAGGACTCTATGTACAAAAGTATTGATTTCTTCCAAAATAATGGGTCTATTTCTTTGAAAAAAAAAACAGTATGCCTAATACCTGGCGATGACCATGAAATAATAAATAGTCCGCAAAAAAGTAACTATCTTGGGTAAAAAAATGTATTTTTATGAAAAAAATGATTTTTTTAGACGTTTATTTTAAAAAACTTCAAATTACTAAAAAAATGTGCCCTATAACTATGTAATTTTATAGCTTACTTTTATTCTTTACCATTTTAGCTTCCAAATAAAAAAAAACCAATGTTCTAACTAAAAAAACACGCTATCTACGAACTTTTAAAGTGGAGCCTAATCGTATTAGGCATACTGTTTTTTTTTTCAAAGAAATAGACCCATTATTTTGGAAGAAATCAATACTTTTGTACATTGAGTCCTTAATGAAACATGAAAATCTTAAAATACCAATAAATCCTACAATAATTTTTTATATATTTTTTTAATATTTTTCTAGTCAATGATTCATGGTCTAGTTTCATCCCCTTTCGGGATTGCACTTTATCCAGGGACACACTGTATAATCTGTGGTAGTACCTAGTAGTATTTATCCACCAGTGGAAAGGCAATGGTACATAGCCATACAGCCAGGAAATACAAGTAAGTGATCAATGGATGATGCCTCTTACAAAACATATTTTTTCTCAAAAATGGAGGCGTTTAAAATTCTGATTTCTATGGTTACGTGTTTCATATTTTTGTAGCTTAAAGATAAATATAGGTTTATTAGTGGTTGGTGATATCTTAGAATAAAAAACCAGCCTCCATACAAAAAGAGGACAAGTCCTTTCCAGCAATCTGAAAACTGACTAACTTTAAATAGTGTATACCAGGGATCGCGACTACTTGTCCAGTCGATCGTAGCAAGGCATAAATATAAATACGTAGAACAGACTGCGCAACGTACCTGTACCGATACCATGAGTTTACGGCGGTTTTACTCGCTAGCGACGACGTAAAAAAAGTGTATGGAAAATTGCACAGCGCCTCTAGCGGTTACTTGGAGAACTAAAATTTTCTATACACTTTTTTACGTCGTCGCTAGCGAGTAAAACCACCGTAAACTCATGGTAACGGTACTGATCAAGTATGTAGTTGGTAGATCGCACAGGGCGTCGTCAGTGAACAGTAGATCTTGGGTCTAACCAAGTTGGCCACCCCTGGTGTATACTGTATACAGTAAAACCACTATTCACCCATTCCAACTAAACAACGAACTTTCAATTAATTTTCTTATTAACTGAGAGCTGTTCTTGGAAGATTCTATTCTCTGTCTCATTTTGATTCTTCAGAAGAAAAATAGACAGATGTACTTAATAACCTCACTTTTGTGCTTCGTCGCAGTAGCGAAAAAATTAGTGAATCGCCTTGGATTTGAACACAACGTGATGTGACGTAGTGTAATCCCCCTCCCTTTAATATTTTTACGATCCGCAAAATGAATCGTTCTTCAAATATTGGAACAAGGTATAAATGTTCAGCCTGCTTTTTTTTGCTTGGCAAACATTGACATCTTTTCATGGGTTTTAAAAATAATACTAGTGAGAAAAATACCATTAGATATCAAATTGAATTTCGCTCACAAAATTTAATTGACTGTGTCATCCGATGGGACTCGAACCCACGTCCCTTCGCTATCCGGGCGAGTGCTCTTACCAACTAAGCTATGGAGGACGTTAGTCAGCCGACAAATCTTTGTAAGTGCTTGCTACGCCAGTGAGCCGGCGTTCAAAAATTCAAATTATTCAATACAAAAATTCGTCGGCTGACTAACGTCCTCCGTAGCTTAGTTGGTAAGAACACTCGCCCGGATAGCGAAGGGACGTGGGTTCGAGTCCCACCGGATGACACAGTCGATTAATTTTTGTGAGCGAAATTCAATTTGATTTCGTAAAAACTTGCAAAATAATTGCTTAAGTTATAAAAATAATTATACCATTAGATATATTACATTAATAGTATAAAAAGTTGTACGTTTTAAATGATTTTAAATTACCATAGTAGGTTGTTGTTTTTGTGACTATTGTATTTTAAATGTAATGTTTATAAATGATTAAGGGAATGTCACGATTTTACACTGTTTGCCAAGATTTGCAAAGTTAGTGACTCAGGGGACCTAATTGTCCCAGGTTTTGTATGGAAAAAAATATTTGTCCACTGGTTCACCACTTTTTTTCTGTTTTGATAGTATGACATACATTACGACACTTATGTAAGGGTAAATAAAAATATAAATGCTGTTTCAATTTGCATAAGAACCAGAGTCACTTGTAATTTGGAAAAGAGATACAACACTCACTAGTCTTACAGACACCCCTCCACCAATCCGCACTGAGCCCGCGTGGTGGAGTACGGCTCGTACCTCCTCATAGTTGAGGTGAGGGCTTTGCCCAGCAGTGGGATGTATATAGGTTGACTTCATAAAAAAAAACCGGCCAAGTGCGAGTCGGACTGGAGCACGAAGGGTTCCGTACCATTAACTTACAACATCAGACAGTATAGGCAAAAAAACTTTTTAAGTTTATACTGTTCTTTTGGAAAAAAGTATATATTTTTATTTTATTTATAATTTCAAAAGTATTCATCACAGGATACCCGAAACAATTTTAAATAAGAGTTTCCGCGCCTGTTTCTTTACGCGAGTGATTCAAAGTTTATAGTTCCAAGACTTTAGAAATTACAGGGGGGGCGGGGGGGGGCACCGTGTAAACGACTTTGGCGGGCTATAACTCGCAAATGGTAAAGCTGATAAAAAACTGTAGTATGGAAACCCTACCTTATTTTCATAGTCCTTTTCAACGATACCCCACACAAGGGGGTGCACTCAAAAAAAATAATTCCCCCTCTTTGCATGTATGAGGTACCCTTAAAAAGGTGTAGTTATAATTTTTTGTATTTAAAAAAATGAGATCTATATGTGAAGTATCCTCGAAACAAGTTACATGCAAATCAGTCCATAAACGTAGAAGATATTCTGCTGTGACAGACTAGGACGGACGGAACGGACGGACTGAACGATCTTATAAGGGTTCCTTGTCGGACTACGGAATCCTAACAACATAAAGTTAATTCACCCAGTTAACAAAAATGCCAATGGTGTCAAACGCCCGTATGGAATATACACCCTGTGTTCAAGCAAGTAATTCCACTAACCTTTTTTCTCTCTCTTCTTAACACTGGCGTGTTTCAAATCACTAAATAGTGATTTGCAAAGATAGACGTTTATTGTAATAAAAAATAAACTGGCTATCATTATGACGACTGATTTCTTATTCGTCATCCGCCAGTAGCGCCATGAACTGGTTCTTAGCCACGCCCACGGCTATATCTCTTTCTTCTTTGTCTTCTTCTCCGCTGTCCTCTTCATGGGACGCAGTGGACTCGTCGGCCTCTGAGGAGGACGAGAGGGAGTCCACTTTGTCCTCTGTAGAGGACGTTAGAGCCTGCACCCATTTGATGTATTTGAGCTCTTCGCAGTTTTCGAAGTTGTCTGGAATATAATAATGGATAGTACTCTATATTACACACTACACATAAATAAATAATAAATAAATAAATTGTTTCAACAAACACACCAATTACCCAGCCCCAAACTAAGCGTGAGCTTGTGCCATGGTGACTAGGATAACGGATAGACATACTTATATACGTTTATAAACATCCATGACTTAGGTACCATTGCTCGTGCTCATCACACAAACATTTGCCCCTCGCGGGATTCGAACCCGCAACCGCCTGGTTTAGAAGTCCGTGGCGCGAACTACTACACCAAGACGGTCATCTCATACAAAATACATAGTAGTCATTTACAAAATATTCGTAGAGTAGAACAATTTCAGCGGTCTTTTTGCCAAAAGCAATAAATATAATATTAATATTCTTCAAAAGGAGGTAACAAATAAAAAAATATATAATAGTACATTATTAACTAAGGGGGTAAAGCTCTTTAAGCGATTTAAGCTCGCCCAAGACGAAGACAGCTTTATCCCCGAGGAGAATACTCTGCTTTTCACACTTCCTACGAGGCAATAAAAAATGAACTACACAACTTATTTTATCTATATACCTATATCCTTTGACAATCTGGCAGTAAATATTATTATTAACAATACCAGCAGCTTTACATTTACTGGACTCCGGTGTCATAAACTTCATCACCCGACAGTTTTACGAAAACATTGTTTGTAATTTCTTAAATTACATAGGTTTTTTTTCTTTATTTATTTCTTTTTTAGAAGCGCGCGCTTTTTTTTCATTCCATTCGTGCTAAAATTCTTGGCTGCCAGGTTCAAATTTCAAATATGTTCTCTTTGGTGCGGGACGGGCTAGTGTGATCATGTCTACGAACTCTTATTCGAAATTCAAATCACTTTGCATCCCTAGGGGCGTAATGAAATTTCATACAACAATACGTCCCTAGGTATGCAATGACTCACTTTGAGTCAGGTTTACTTGATGTGTCATTGAACATTGCCAAGTAGGTAGTGTGAAAAATAATTTTATTTATTTTAAAATATGGAAAAACAGGCCAAGTGCGAGTGAGACTCACGCAGGAAGGGTTTAACTTACTTTTAAAAATGGCAAAAAAATCACGTCCGTTGTATGGGAGCCCCACTTAAATATTTATTTTATTCTGTTAGTAAATATGTCATCTGTGAAAATTTTAACTGTCTTGCTGTCACGTATCATTAGATACAGCCCGGTGACAGACAGACTGACAGCAGTCTTAGTAATGGGACCCGCACCTGGACGGTTTTTATATTTAGATAGAAGTTCCCCGCGACTTCGCCCACGCCAAAAGTAGATTTTCCGTACAAACTTCCATTTCCCATTTCACCCCCCTAATGATTTTATATCGCGACAAAAAGTAGCCTATGTCCTTTCCAGGGTCTCTATCATCATATCAGCCTATTGCAGTCCACTGCTGGACATAGGCCTCTCCAAGACGGCGCCAACTTTCACGGTCCTCCGCTTCTCGCATCCAGCCACCACCGGCCATCTTCCTCAGGTCGTCGGTCCATCTAGCAGGGGGGCGTCCAACACTACGTTTCCCGAGACGTGGTCTCCATTCGAGAACCTTCCTACTCCAACGCCCGTCGGTTCTGCGACAGACATGACCAGCCCACTCCCACTTCAGCTGACTGCACCTCTGAACGATATCTGACTTTCGTCTTAGGGTCTCTATCTCTGTACCAAATTCCATTTGAATCGGTCCAGTAGTTTCGGAGCCTATTCAATACAAACAAACAATGAAATCTTTCCTCTTAATAATATTAATATAGATTATGCCACAGTGTATAGCTCGACGTGCAGTACATACCTCTTTGTTCGGTGAACCCGGGTGGTGGAAGCCAAAGGCATATCTTTCCGTCCAACGCCATCCTTAGCAGGCTGTTGGCGGCTCTGTATGTGTCTAACCTGGAAATTATAATTTGGTAGTTACAACACTTACAATGTGAATAAAACTTTTCCTATCGCAAAATGGGGTAATTCTGGTGTTCTATGGTAAGTTTTGTATGGGAGTAATATCGAAATCGTAAAAAAAAACACTTTTAAAAATTCAATGACCGATCAGGGGCACGATTCTCATGCAGTAAGAAAAAGTTCACACTCATAAAATTGCATACATTTTTACGAATGTGAACTTTTTTCCACTGCATGAGAATCGTGCCCCAGGTCTTACAAGTTAAAATTTGACAGTGTTTGATTAGTTTAATTTTAAGGGTTCTACGGAACCCTTCCTGACAAGGAACCCTTATATTTTCGTCATGCCTGTCTGTCTGTTTGTTCGAACTTTTGCTAAGAGACCGTTAGTACTAGGAAGCTGTAATTTTGTAAGTTATTACAAGTAAGCCGACAAAATGGTAGACTAAAAATTTGGTAAATTAAAATAAATAAATTGTTTCAACAAACAGACCTATTACCTAGCCCCAAACTAAGCGTGAGCTTGTGCTATGGTGACTAGGATAACGGATAGACATACTTAAATACATATAAACATCCATGACTTAAGTACAAATGCTCGAAATGGAATTTTTGGTTTCTTATTTAAATATAAGTTTAAATAAGAAACCAAAAATTCGCACACAGGCAGAATTTGAACCTAGGACTATTTTGTTGCACAGTAGCACAGTTGGTAAGAGCGTTGGCCTGGTTAGCCAAAGGTCGTAGGTTCAAATCCTACCTGTGTGCGAAATTTTGGTTTCTTATTTAAACTTATATAAATAAGAAAAAAACACTGTGGGTGTAAAAAATATTAAAAACTATTGAATGCCCGTAATTCCTAACACAATACCGCAGTCGCAATTTGCAAACTCCTATTGAATAAGGTGTTCCATACGACTTTCATCATCAGCTCAGCAGGTAAGACAAAAGAGACCAAGAATTTCACACGGTTGGATGAACTGCACAGTAGCTCAGTTGGTAAGAGCGTTGGCCCGGATAGCCAAAGGTCGTAGGTTCAAATCCTACCTGTGTGCGAACTTTTGGTTTCTTATTTAAAACTTATATTACGGGTATTATTAAAATGGTAATAAATTATATTTGTAGTAAACCTTCATTACCTTTTTAGATTCTAAGACCAATACGAGATGGCGCTGCATGTTACTTAAAGTTATGTCAATAGATGGCGTTAGGTGTCACTTACCTCGCACTTCAACCTGGCTCCTGCAGATCAATAAAGTGTTCTCATACATTTTGATAGTATTCCAATTACTGGGTGCAATTAGGAAACTCACACAGAAAGATACTTTCATGCTGAGATAACTCAAGTAAGCCGAATCTAGCCCTCCCCTTATTAAACTAGCGGCATCAGCGGATATTATCGACTATACCGAAGTAGGGACCGGATATTTTCGGTTACGTTTGGATAATTATCCGTATAACTCACCTAGCCGCCTTGGCGGTGAGGTAGCCACGCTTCTTGGCCCATCCGTCGCAAATGTCACGAGGGGACCAAGTGTCATCGTTTTCTGGATGCGCCATACGCAGCAGCTTGGGCAGATCTAGACGCTCTGCTAGATATCTGTAAGGTTGAAAATTGGTTGTACAAATTGTACAGCACCAACTAGAGCGACTTCTGCAACTATTTTTAACTTGACTTAAATACAAACTGAATAATTATTACGAACAAGTAAACATAATTTTTGAAAAAACAAAACACATGACTGCATTTTTTGAAATGATCTTTTTACTGGCTTTCATTTGATACCCATATTGCTATGGTAAGGAAAAAATCAATCCACCCTCCCCCAATTTATTTCCATTTGCGGGTGCCATTTTTAAAATGTATACAGGGTGTGGCGTAAATAGTGGTCCAAAGCAAAGGTGTGGATACACTGTACACTGAAACACCACATACCAGTATTTAAAAAAAAATTATGTACAGGGTTTTCAAAAAAAAAAAAATTTAATTTTTTTAGAAATCGTTACCTTGCCTTACAAATTTGGTTATAATTTCCAAAAATGACGGTTTTTTTTTATCCATTTTTTTATTATTATTGCTGATCACTTGTACTTAGTACTCCATTCGTTTTTTTTTTACAAACTGAATTTAATAAAAAAAAATAAGTTTCTTTCAAAATTCAATACTCACTGCTAGCAAATCGTTTGACTTTCAATGCTTTTGGTGCAAAAAAAATGTACCACACTGTCAGTGCCCATTGTTTAAAAAAAATGCCCATCTTTTGCAGATTCTAAAATGGTGCAACAATAAGTGTTACGACTTACAGGAAAAAAGTTATTGCTTTTCGAAACAAAAAGGAGCCCAATTCAGAAAAACAATTTATTTGAAGTTCAAGGGTTTACAAGGGTTGTAATTTTTTTCTGTGTGGTCCAAAGCAAAGGTGTGGATACACTGTACACTGAAGCACCACATACCAGTATTTAAAAAAAAATTATGTACAGGGTTTTCAGGGTTTTCAGGGTTTTTTTTATTAAATTCAGTTTGTAAAAAAAAAAACGAATGGAGTACTAAGTACAAGTGATCAGCAATAATAATAAAAAAAATGGATAAAAAAAACCGCCATTTTTGGAAATTATAACCAAATTTGTAAGGCAAGGTAACGATTTCTAAAAAAATTAAAAAAATTTTTTTTTTTTGAAAACCCTGTACATAATTTTTTTTTAAATACTGGTATGTGGTGCTTCAGTGTACAGTGTATCCACACCTTTGCTTTGGACCACACAGAAAAAAATTACAACCCTTGTAAACCCTTGAACTTCAAATAAATTGTTTTTCTGAATTGGGCTCCTTTTTGTTTCGAAAAGCAATAACTTTTTTCCTGTAAGTCGTAACACTTATTGTTGCACCATTTTAGAATCTGCAAAAGATGGGCATTTTTTTTAAACAATGGGCACTGACAGTGTGGTACATTTTTTTTGCACCAAAAGCATTGAAAGTCAAACGATTTGCTAGCAGTGAGTATTGAATTTTGAAAGAAACTTAATTTTTTTTATTAAATTCAGTTTGTAAAAAAAAAACGAATGGAGTACTAAGTACAAGTGATCAGCAATAATAATAAAAAAAATGGATAAAAAAAAACCGTCATTTTTGGAAATTATAACCAAATTTGTAAGGCAAGGTAACGATTTCTAAAAAAATTAAATTTTTTTTTTTTGAAAACCCTGTACATAATTTTTTTTTAAATACTGGTATGTGGTGCTTCAGTGTACAGTGTATCCACACCTTTGCTTTGGACCACTATTTACGCCACACCCTGTATAGCCTATGTCACTCTCACAATTTTGACGAATTCAACGACACCTCATCTGTTAAAAACTGTGCAGCCGTTTGGGCTGTAGGGCGTGCCAAACATTTATACATACATACATACTCTCGAAAAACATAACCCTCCTTTCGAAGTCGGGTAAATATGTCAATAAACGACGACCTAGAAAGATAGGTTTATTGCCGTCAGAAATGGACATTGATAAATATTATTGAGAAGAAGTCCTTCTGAATATATTCTTATTTCCAAAAAAATACTTACAAATAAAACATTAAGCCATTTTTTCTCAACCACTATACAGGGTGGCTTTGTAAATCGTGGATCAAACGAAACAGGGAGGGGGCTTATTCCCTAGAAAAACCTTCTCTAAAAAAGGTTAGGGTTATTTTTGAATTTTCATAAAAAAATCCCTTTTTTATTTAAAAACTTTTTTATTTTTATTTACTAGGCAGACATTTGACCGCAATCTCACCTGATAATAAGCGACGATGCGGCCGACGATGGGACATGTCTGTCTAGAAGCAGCCTATTCACTCTTTTCCTAAAGGAATCCAAATCGTAATGTTTAGGGAACACTTCAGCTGGCAACGAATTCCACTCTCTAGCCGTACATCATTAAAATAATTATTTATTTTGTGTTTTATTATTGTTTAGGGGATTAATCTTTACTAAACAGTAGTTTTGCAACTGTGGGCACACCAAGTTCTAAGTAATGGCAAATTATGTAAAATTAATGAATTTGGACAGAAAAATAATTGAAACTACAAACTGTACTGTCGAAAAAAAATGTTCTACTGAAAATTGGCCCTGTATCAAGACCTGGCGTGCTGCCAACTGTACCCAATTACCTAGCCCCAAACTGATGTTGAACTTGTACTATCAAAGTCAAAAGTTTGTTGGCAATTTTGGGTTACAGTAAGTAGGTACATCAGATGTTATTAATATGCAGTAAAATGACAACCAAATTTTGATATAATGTAGAGTACAAATACTACAGAGAGAGCAGGCAAGCTGCACTTTGATATTTATATATAATATAATGTCCTCGAATTTCCAAGTCAATCTTCCAAGACAATTTCAACAGAGATTAGCCGACTGCGCGGGAGATATTATAGTGCACAAGTGTGTGCGCAATACACAGGTGCACTCTCTGTTCCTTCACTCTCATAATTCGATCTTCTTGTTATCGTGTCGATGGTAAAACGTCTTAAATTTGTTGTGCCCAGTAATTGGCGACGGATTGCCTTGTCGTTTGCACACATAAGGTCTTCTAGAGAGCAGGAAGCAGGGCACGCATGACAAAACAAGAGATGAGACATGTCTTGTGGAGTGAACCCCCATCGGAGAATCCCCACCTGAACATGGTGTCCTTGCATCTACCCACTTGGGACTGGAGTCTGTTATGGGACTTCCAAGTGGGCCATAGCAGTTTGTGTCCTGGAGGGGGATGTTCGGAAGGAGGAACGAAGGGAGCAGGCAGTAAGGGTCCGTTCTTCCACAGACACGGTAGCAGTAGAGGGGTCACGGTCAAGAGGGGGACGCACTTCATAAAGCGTCTGCGGCTTTAAGTCATTGGGGGACAGTACAGTAAGCGTGCATTGGATGAAGTGCGCTCGTAGGAGACGACGCTTTCGACGCTCCACTCCGCTTGCCACCAGTCTGCGAATGTCCGGGGGTGCGATACCAGCTAGTGGATACAGTATTTTCATAATAATAATCAATTGTTTCAACAAACACACTAATTACCTAGCCCCAAACTAAGCGTGAGCTTGTGCTATGGTGACTAGGATAACGGATAGACATACTTATATACATTAATAAACATCCATGACTTAGACAACACACAAACATTTGCCCCTTGCGGGATTCGAACCTGCAACCGCCTGGTTTAGCAGTCTGTGGCGCGAACCACTACACCAAGACGGTCGTCAACATAGGAGTGGGTTTGAGACAGCCTGTGACATTTCGGCAGGTCTCGTTAAATTCGGTGAGACGGCAGTACGTTACGACATTCTATGGTCTATTTACCTGATAGTAGTGTACGGTTCGCGTAGCTGCGCTATGGGGTACGAGCCCATGAGTATCTGTATTGGTCGCGGCACTTTCGATGGAAACACTAGCCCGGGACAGTCGCACAGACGGACCTAGAGAACGAATGAACGGCTGAATGAGTCAATTAGTTAGTCATTGTGTGTGTCATAAAACCACTGACCTCTACAATACAAGTACGCTGGACTGCACACTGGGCTCAATTCTAATGCGCCCTGTCTAAGATTAACTTTAGGATCAGTCTCTCTCTTTCTCTGCAAAAAAAACGAAGAGACAGACTATATTTATTTAGAAACGTCAGACTAAACAGCTGTCCGTTGCTAAGGAAATTATAGACAATTTAGAAGGGGTGTCATTCGATGACGACTAAGTTAGACGAAAACACGCAAAAACTTGTACACATACGTTACAAATAGCATCACTTAAGTTGATGTTTCTAAATTATTGTAGTCTGTCTCTTTTTGTTTGTTTGATAGAGAAAGAGAGAGACTGAACCTTAATTTAATCTTAGACAGGGTAGATTGGAATTGAGCCCACTGTCAACCTAAAAATGAAGCTATTTGATTATCGCCATTTTGGCGCTGACGGCTGTAGTGAGCGTGTGGTGACCGTCCACGGGACTAATGACAGTTGACATAAATATATGCAAGTTACTCTATTTTAGTTCTCTGTACTCTCGATGGGGGCGCTTTGATTCAGTTCGGTGGTCCAGCGTACTTGTATTATCACTGCATAAAACATTTTTGTATTATTTCACTTAATAATATGTCAGTGTGATTGAATTTGACTAGTTCATTGTAGTTTGTTTAATGTGAAAAAATATGTAAAACAGGAAATTCAATTATTAGGAAAACACTTAAATGGCTGAAAAGCCTAACTTAATAAGAATAATAACAACCTAAATGTATCTTTTTCCAAGGGCAGATAAACTTTTCATTTCAATCGAACTGATCATGAATGTTGATTTATTTATACTGATCATTCATACATACCAATATATCATATACGTGAGCGAATGCATTATTGCGTTGTTAGACATTATAAATCTATTTGAATAAAATTTAATAAGTAAGTAAATTAATAAATGAACCAGTAAGTTGGTAAAACGCATGCGTGAATGAATGAATAAAACATTTGTCAGGCAGAAAGTGTCTGGATTATAAAATAAGTAAACGAACGAACAACTGATACATTTGTCAGCGAGTGAACGAGACAAACAAAGAATTAGTGAACGAATGAACGACAACCTTGCCGCTAAGATTGACACTGTGTTAATACGCTTGTGGCGACATCTTACCACTGTCGCTCACACTAGCAAGCAACTTCAAGACGCGACGCCCTGACTCGGCTCCTACGGGCTAGATGGCGCTGTTAGCCCGCTCCATACAGCACAAACCGCGATTTGTAAGATTTAGCACGAGATTGACTACATATAGATAAACCAAGACAGTGAACATTGAACCTTGGTCCCCGACCATACCAACCTGTCGGTAGGAAGCGCTTCCCTTTGCCTTCCTAAATCAGTTGCGCCAAACGCTCTTAAAATGTATTTTCCTTTTCACACATAAGCCAACTAGTATACAGGTTTCCTAACAATGTTTTCCTTCACCGTTCATGGCAAACCACTCCATTAAAAATTGACAAGATTCATAGTTTAAATGATTACGATCTGAGGGTCGTGAACAGTCATGATGAGGTACGAGAGATACGATTATGAACAAGAGAAGTCTGTAATGTTTAGTTGGAGCAAAAACTAATACCAATCTATCTATCTTACCTGATTCGTCAGATATATTGTCTGGAAGTGTTTAGTATGCCCCGGCGTCTTGGACACGGAGACCACCTTCCTGCCCATGAGCGCGTTCATCAGCGAAGACTTCCCCACGTTGGGCTGACCCACGCAGCCGATGGTGACCACGCCGTTTTTATAGCGCTCGTGCTTGTAGAACGACGTGTCTGCCTTCTCTATGATCGTTTCGCCTACAAATAAATAAATCCATACTAATATTATGAATGCAAAAGTGTATCTGTCTGTTAACTCTTGACGCTTAAACCACTGAACCGCTAGAGATGAAATTTGGTATGGAGACATTTCGAGAACCTGGAAAGGACATAGGCTACATTTTGTCGCGATATAAAAACATTAAGGGGGTGAAATGGGGGATGATAAATGGGAAGTTTATATGGAAAATCCAACTCTTGCGGGCGAAGTTGCAGGGAACCACTAGTAAGTAAATAAATAAATTGTTTCAACACACACAACAATTAACTAACCCCAAACTAAGCGTGAGCTTGTGCTATGGTGAATAGATAACGGGTAGACATACTTATATACATTTATAAACATACATGACTTAGGTACAAACGCTCGTGCTCATTACACAAACATTTGCCCCTTGCGGGATTCGAACCCGCAACCGCCTGGTTTAGAAGTCCGGTGCGCGAACGACTACACCAAGACGGTCGTCAAGAATGATGATGAGATGACGCTTTCTCTATTCAATAGTTTTTAATACTGCCTCGTTGGTCTAGTGGTCAGCACGCTGGGTACTATCCACGAGGTCCCGGGTTCGAATCCCGGGTCGGGCCGAGAGTGTTTGGGTTTTTCTGTCTTGAAATTACTCAGACACAGCTCCGGAGTCAGGAAGTTGGTGGTGTTAACACCCGTGCCTCGGAAAGCACGTTAAGCTGTTGGTCCTGCGCCTGATCTCTCTACGGTTATGTCGGACTGCCGTCTCACCGAATTATGAGCGTGAAGGAACAGAGAGTGCACCTGTGTATTGCGCACACACTTGTGCACTATAATATGTCCCGCACAGTTGGCTAATCTCTGTTGAGATAGGCCGCCGTAGTCGAAATCGGCTAGGAGGACATCATCATCATCAGTTTTTAATATTTTTTAACACTCACAGTGTACTTTCTTATTCATATCCATATTAACCCATATAGCCCGCCGTACCCAAACGAGG
Source organism: Pyrausta nigrata (assembly GCA_949316185.1). Lineage (NCBI taxonomy): Eukaryota > Metazoa > Arthropoda > Insecta > Lepidoptera > Crambidae > Pyrausta > Pyrausta nigrata. The sequence goes on along the minus strand of OX438964.1, from coordinate 7,065,873 downwards.
ACACCCAAAGAAAATCCCTCAATTTGTTACCATTTTTATTTTAAAATTTTATTACTGTAAAAACGTAATGGTTATGAAGCGATTGACGTGTAAATATGTATAAAAACAGCCAGAAAAGACTTTACAGTGCAATTTGTGAAGCGGTTTCAGGAATCAATTATTACGCAAAGGAAATATTTATTATATGTAACTTTTTCCTCTAGGGCTGCAAGTGTTTTAATATCAAATATACAATTGTAGTGTTTACTATCAGAAAAAAATAAATCATAGAGTTTTATTGAGTATAAAACAAGTGGTTTTACAGTGGTGTCCCCAATCGGGGCCAGTGGGAGCATTAGAGGTAAAATATTCGTGTTTTTATCATCAGGTATTTTTTACAAAAACTTGCTCAGGGAGCATATTTACCAGCCTCAAAGAGTACCATAGGCTTTCAGAGACACTTGAAGTTATGTTGCTTGAAGAAAATGTCGATGCAGCAGTAAATTTAGTTACGCTTCCTCCAGAACCAAGTGTGCTTAGCGACGACGAATTAGGGGATGAGGTCAATATCCAAAGTAACGTTTTCCCGCGAGATGTACTAGAAAGAGTGTTCGGGAATCGAGATGAGGAGGACGGGGACAGTAGACGAAGTGATTGCTACAACAATCAGGCGTAAAAACGATCGTGACGCACCTCGGTGGCGTAAGACTGAGCCAACCTACGACTCTTTGGTTTCCAACGAAAATCATGTCCAATCCCATCACGACAACTTGGTGGATGAAACTAAAAAACCAAGCAGCTTTATGTTCAACAGATAGGTACCGTCCAGGAAGGAAGAAACAAAAAGTTCCCTTTTGTTCCAATGAAAGAGGTGGAGAAGAAAAACCATATTGATTTTGATTACCGTTACGACAAAGGAACTCAAATTGTATTCGTCCATTGACCGGACGACAGTATCTGCACCACAGGTTTAATTTATTATAGCCTATTAGAAAAGTAAAACGATGTAGCGTTGTGGAGAAGAAAAATAATGTTGATGGTATGAGCGACTATGACCAAGAAGATCAATCAATTTCACTGTAGGTACCGCACTGCTATACCACGAAAAAATGTGACGAAAAAGCTTTCCCAACAACTGCCATGTACTGTATGCTAAAAAGGGACGATGGCAATGCAAAAAGCGTGTAATAACATTATGTATTGAACAAAAATGATTTGAATATTTCCTCTCCATATAAACCCACTGTCCCCATTTGAGGACGGCTTTTTTTTTCTATGATCGAAATATATATTTTTTAATTTCTTTATATTTTTCTTATAAAAATATCGGTTTCTATTAATTAATAAAGAAACTTAAAAATTTGCACCACTGGATTTCGTTTGGGTGCAAATGGGTTAATATCAATGTTTGCGGTCATTGACCCCAAATAAATTTACCTTCTTGTTACCTTTCTCTGTTGACCAGACATATCAGTGGATACTCACCAACTTCCGGTTCTTCATCGTCCTCCGTCGCCATCTCCGCCTCCTCCCTCAACTTCCGGTCCCAGGAGGTGATGTCTGCGTGACCGGCAACGCTATCTTTACAAGCCTGGTATATCTTGGTGGCGCCCTCTATACACATACGCTGGCGACCTTTGCGACGACGTACTTGCAGGCCTGGTCAATAAAATAATTATACAATAATTATGAGTATTTTTTTTTATGGAACAAGCTAGTATCTTATATTCATATTCATTTATTCACTTCATAATATAACAGCAGACAATACATACAGGCAAAAAGATGGTTAATTAAGTTACATTATGACCTCAACGAGGTATTTATTTTATTTTACAAATTAAATTCATTAAATTAGTTAATACATAATATAAATGCAATAAAATCAGTTCACCATTAATACATGTCAAAAAATGTATTTTGTTATTTTAGTCAAATAATTAAAAGTCAAAGATAAAGTCATTCATTCGATTGTGCTAAATAATAAATAATCTGTTTCTGTAAAATTGAAATAATTCATATAAAATTAACAATTCAATCATGCTCAATTATAAAATACTTAATAACAATAATATAAAGTGGTAATGTCAAATCTAATTAAAATTTATCATCAAAATATTCATTTACACTATAATATGCCTTTCGAATTATTAATTTCTTCAATTCTTTATCAAATTTAGTACCTTGGAGGGCTTTAATACAGTTAGGCAAATGGTTATGTACTTTTATAGCCATGTAGTATACCTTATATCTTTAAGCCTGATATCTCTACGGTCATGTCGGACTGCCGTCTCACCGAATTATGAGAGTGAAGGAACAGAGAGTGCACCTGTGTATTGCGCACACACTTGTGCACTATAATATGTCCCGCGCAGATGGCTCATCTCTGTTGAGATACGCCGCCGTAGTCGAAATTCGGCTAGGGGGACATAAAAAATCGATCTAGATTAGTCTTATGTTTGGGACTTGCGCGTATTATCGAGTTTTCATGCATTTTTCATTCGCATTGATCGCAAAATATGGTCGCTTGTTTCGCACCTGTCAGCATGAGAGTGGTGGCCGAGTCCATAAGACGTAGGACTGATAGTTCTATGTGGCTAGGGTTCAAATCTCGCTGGGGGACGAAAAATTGTTTCCTATTCTTCCTTTTCCTATAACTTTTTTGTTTTTAAATAAGATTATGAATTAGAAAGTTTTTTTAATTAAATAGTAGAAACCGAGCAAAGCTCGGTCGCCCAGGTACTGTACTACTGTAATAAAAGTAGTGTATAGACACTACTTTTTCTAGTAATAGTACTAGAAACGATAAGAATTAACAGTTATTTTAACAGCTTTGGTAATAAGCCAGCTATAGTCCGTGCCATTTAACGGTGCATAAAAAGTCATTGACCCGTCACCCGTGTACCACTGCACGCCAGTATGCGAAGCGCGGCGACCCTAACTATAAGCCGTAGCGATACGAATCTGTCTAACAAATGAACCTCGGTACGGGTCGACCTTGAACCCAAAAATCAAAAGTCGTAATAATCGCTAGTTGGAAAGACAAATGATACGTGTCACAAGGTTTTAGCTGTCAAGGTGAATTACCTTTTATGCACATTTATCTGGCAAGTACTATAAACTAAATCATTAAAATTAAAAAAAAAAACTCAAAACCTTATTAATTTATCACTCACCCGCTTTATCATTGGTGGCTCCCCTTAAGTTATACCCTGGGCAGGAGGTGAAGTACACCACTTCAAGTCCTGGGTACTTGGTGGTAAAGTACTGATGCCAGCCGGCCACCACCGACGCTGGGACCAGGTCTATCTTGTTTAGCACCAGAATCATGCCCTTTTGCTGGTCTGTGACGACGTAGTCGTAAAGGGAGGGGGGGAACATCATGCCCTGGTGGGGGAAAGAGATAGACAGATGTAAAAAAGCAATACTTTTTGTATTATTTGAAGATTAACGACTTTTAAAAGTAGAGGTTATAAGATAAATAACTTTTAGCTTATAGTTTTCAGTTTTCACAACTACGCAGAAAAGAAAAGAAAATATGTAGCTGCAAGCAAGTACTTTTACAATGAAAATGAAAAATGAAAATGATTTATTCATCAACAAGATACAGTACAATTGTAGTTGTTGAAGCACTCTTTTAGGTAAACATATACCTGTGCCAGAGTGCCTCGCTCTTTTGATTGAGACTGAAGAGTTTTCTTAAAAGTATGTATACATATCATTTTCATATTATACCAGTAATTAAGTAACATGCTTAGTACAAGTTAGATAAGAGTAATCTATTTTTGTTAGTCACTTATATTATTATGTTACACACTGGCGTACCCTAGCCCTACGTTAAGCAATATGAACTTGGGATCGGCATTTATAATCCACTAGGGAATACAGATAGTTCACGCACAGTAATTTACATGCCAAATATCACTGCTATGACAGACAAACACCCAATCAGATAACAACTTGTGGGTAAATCAACTTTTAAGGGCACGGATGGTGAAATTTTTTTTTTTTTTTACAAATTTTCAACATCTATATATTTTATGTAATAGAAAATTTTGTTAACTTTATAATAATATAAAGAACAGAGCTGTTTTTATTTTAACGTGTTGGTTTATACAAAAAAATGTCAACTCCACCAATCAATGGAGACATCGATTTCAATTAAAACAAATTTGTTGTTTATTGGATAAATTGTTTCTTTCATATGATTTTATTAAGAAATAACTTTTAATTATGTAAATTTTTCAGTTAGTAGTGTCCCCTGGACAACAGTTGTCTTCAACGCAACGAAACTTTCTATTAAAACCGGAAATAATAGTAAGTAAGTTCCAATTGAATAAATTTTGTTTTTGAGGCTCCACCCCAGATCGGTATACAAGTAGTCAAGAGCGGTTGAGCAAGGGCTGTGTACACTTTGCTTAGTATTTTGTTCGTGGCAACATATCTAAGGGACTTGAAAATCCAGGTAATTTTTCGAGTTCTGTTATTAATCTCTTCAAGGTGTGGGTGCCAGGTTAATTTCTGGTCTATAACAACACCAAGGTACTTTATGGATGCAACTTTTTCTATTTTTTTCTATTTTAGGACATGTACAGATATAACAGTGGTTATCATGATTATGAATTTTTAGATCTAAATTTGGCTGAGTTCTGTTATTAATAGAAAAACAGATGTAATTTGTTTTGCTAGTGTTGAATGTAAGAAGATTATGTTTAAGCCAAGTAGCCACTGCAGCCATACCATACCAGTTTCTGCTGTATGGAGTGTATCTTCCCAGTGAACATTATAGCTGTGTCATCAGCGTATGAGAAGATTTCACCGTTATTAATTTTGAAGTTACATAAATCATTAACAATAATATTTTATTAGATTGCACACAACAGACAGTAAGAAGAATTGATACAAATTCGGTTAATTTGACAGATGAAGTTGTTTTCAGATTAAGATTTTAAGAGCTTATCTAAAATATCGTCTATGTAATAAAATAAGGTGACCGCTAACCGCAACATGTCTATGGCCCTAGATTACCAAAATAGCACCAACGTGTCTAAAATGGCCCTAAAGTGTCAAATGTGACCACCAACGCGTCTAAGACTGCCCAACTTGTCTAAAATGACCCCAAAGTGTCTAAAAATGGCACCAAAGTCTCTTAAACGACCCCAAAGTGAATAAAAAACGCACCAACACGTCTAAAATTGCTCCGACGTGTCTAAAATGACGTCAAAGAGTCTAAAAATGGCGCCAGAGTGTCTAAAATGACCACAACGTGACTAAAAATGACACCAAAACGTGTAAAAAAGGCTCCGACGTGACTAAAAATGCCCCCAAAGTGACTAAAAATGGCATCGACGCGTGTAAAATGGCTCAAACATGTCTCAAAATGATCTAAAATGACCCCAAAGGAACTCACCGCGTATCTGACGTCGACGATCAGCAGCAGTGTGTCGCACATCTCCAGCACTCGCCACAGCTGGCGCCACGTCTCCAGGTTCAACTCGAAGTGCGATATGTCTCGCCAAACGACCCCCAAAGTGTCAAAGATGACCACAAACGCGTCTAAAACTACTCAAATTGTCTAAAATGACCCCAAAGTGTCCAAAAATGGGATCAAAGTGTTTAAAATGACGCCAAAGTGACTTCTTCTTCTTCTTCTTGTCGTGTCGACACCAGCGTTATATTTAAAGTGACTTCATACGCACCAACACGTCCAAAATGGCTCCGAAGTGTCTAAAAATGGCCTCAACGTGTCTAAAATGATCCCCGAAGTGTCAAAAATTATCACTAACGCGTCTAAAACCACCCAACTTGTTTAATGTTTGAGAGTTTAGGAAGTGGATTACACGTGGAGGGCGACAATGATAGGTGGAAAATCGGTCTGTCTTAGCACTTATAGCTAGGTACTTGCCACATCAGTTTCCCGGGGTTTTAGGTATCACTTCACAGGCCACAATCACTCGAAATGTCTGTAAGGAGCTTCACAGGATACACACGCGGCGAAAGCGCTCTGGTCGGTCTAGTACATGTGTCATAGGTAACGTCTCGATGGCGACTGGATCTCCGGGGCTCTCACGGTACGCTCCAAACAAATAAAAATAAGGCAGGCAGGCGCGCGAGTGTGCGCGGCGTAGTATCAATAGGATACACAAACAAATCAAAATATTGTAGTAAACATTTAACATGGCCCCAAAGTGTCTAAAAATTATCCCTTCATGTCTAAAAATAACCCCGAAGTGACTAAAAATGGCACCAAAGGAACTCACCGCGTATCTGACGTCGACGATCAGCAGCAGTATGTCGCACATCTCCAGCACTCGCCACAGCTGGCGCCACGTCTCCAGGTTCAACTCGAAGTACGATATGTCGCGCCAGTGTTCGGAAGCTTGCAACTGGTCTATGTAGTTCTGTGGAGATAGTAGGTTTTGGTTTTATTTGTTCACTACAATCTATACTAATATTGTAAATTTGGAAGTGTGTCTGTCTGATAAAAGGTCAAATTCTGTTCATTGATTTAAAAGCAAAAAAAACACCCAGGCCTTAGTTAACGTCAGTAGAGTACAAAAATATAGTTTTTGAATTTGTTGTATGTTAGTATGTATAGTATATTTCGCATTTGTTGTATGTATACACGCTGAAATTTTAGTGGTTGTTTTCCCGCAGCAGAACGATTTACCTTTAGTAGTAATATCCAATCATGCAAGATATTTTTTAAACTAAAAATATTTTTGTTCTCAAAGTAATAAAAAAAAACAACTCGAAAACGTGAGAAAAAATAGTTTCTTTTACGAAAATTCACGTATTTGGGTACCGCTTGCCGCACGAAATCAATGTTTTAATCAAAAGAACTAAGCAATACAGCATAAACTGCACTAATTTTACTACGGGAAAACAACCATTAAAATTTCAGCGTGTACATTTCGAGTCTATAATGTTCAAGACCCTTCTTCTTCTCTTCTTGAATGAATCTTGAATGTAGTTGCGAAATTCGAAGAACTAATCATGATGCACCTAACACAGTTAAAATATAGTCGACAATAAAATATAGGGTCAGGGTCAAGGTCGACAATACATTTAGTGATACAGGGTGATACAGGGTGACCTTCCCTTACCACACAACAGAGTACAAATGAGAGACCACTGGATGAGTATGAATTAATTTGTATCATCAAGTCCATGCTGCCGAAGTCGCGGGCAACCACTGGATTAAATATAAAATTTGCGAGAAACCAAGTGTGAGTTGGACTCTCACTCTTTTTTTCCATTTCCTAATATCTCACCTTGAAATACCTCTGTTCTTGAGCGTCGAGCTGAGCGGGCGTCATATTGAAGTCCCAAGGAGGCCGCTTGGGGAACGACAGGTCCGGTGGAAAGAAGCCCGATGGGTCCACTTCTAGGTCCTTCTCCGGAACTGGGTTGAGCGATTTCCTGCAATTGCATTCATATATTATTATTCTGATAGATTTGTAAAAACATATTTAATCCGCCATTTTCTGGCCGCGGCCATCTTTGTTCGATTTTCATGAAACATGGCTTCTTAGCCATGTCCGTTTTTTTGTCATATATTATAGTGTATATATATTTTAGTGTAAGAACACTCGGGATAAAATTATCTATGACACAAAAAAACTAAACGACAATCGGTTTATCCGTTTGGAAGCTACGATACCACAGACAGACCAGTTAAATTTATAACACCCCTCTTTTTAATGTGCAGGTATCCTCACGATGCTTTCCACCACCGTAAGAGCATCGAATATGTACATAACTTAGAAAAAAAAAACATTGGTACATGGCGACAAGTAGGATCGAACACCAAAATCACCCATTAGCCACTACGCCACTGACGCTCTCAAGATGTGAAAAGAAATAAACCCCATCAAAGAAAAAAACTCACAAAGCATCCTCTTTCTTTATCCTCAATTCCTCCTCGGTTTCCCGGTAGAACTTCAGCGCGAACCGGTTGGTGTCCCCCCGTCCCCCGCGGTGGCGGGGCTGGTAGTTCACGGAGACCACATCGCAGGAGCTCGTGCCCGATGACGCTGTACATTGTAAATAATAAAATAAACAAGCAATCATTATTATTGAAAAAGCAAAACACTGAGCATAATAGAGAATTAAGAGAACAAGAGCATTTGCCCGGATAGCGGATGTGGGTTCAAGTCACACACCAGATGACACGGTCGATCAATTTTGTCAGCGAAATTTAATTTTATTTCGTAAAAACTTGCAAACAAGTTGTTTAAATTTAAAAATAATTATATAGAACTGTGGCTACGGTTTCCCGTTGTTTCACATAGTAGTGAATATGTTGGATTTCTCATACAAATTTTAACCCACATTTTAGAATCGTTTGCTCACGCACGCCGGACTAAGATACGTAATCTGTGATGTTAAATAACATTTCACATGGCACTGTGGCGGGTGCTATGCCACAAAGATTATGTATCTCAATTCTGTGTGCTCAAATCCACGCGATTTTTAAGTCACCCTGAAGGGTGTGATTGTGCAGGGTCAGTTAGTTTGGCTGGGGTGCTTTCCGCACATAGCCTTTTGATTGGGCCACCATAGTGCGTATGTCTTTTTTCATTCTAACTACTTAAAGCTTTACATAATACCTATACCAAATTTAATTTAAATCGGAACAACAGTTATAGTATAAAGAGGTAATGTGGAGCCACCTTCCATGACATGTTATCTACACTAATAAATATTATAAAGAGGAAAGATTTGATTGTTTGTTTTGAAAAGACTCCAAAACTACTGGATCATCAGTTGTCAGCTAAATTCGGTTCCAAACTAACCTCAGTTGTACACTCTGACTATCTTAATTTTACGTAATAGCCTCACCGGGGCCCAATTCTCATGCCTTCGATATTATATCACATACGATATTTATCGAAAGAATATGGCGGATATCACAAAATTTTGATGTTACGTATTCTCGAAGTATAAAAATGACGAATATTTATCACATTTTGTGATATCCGCCATGTTTTTTCGATAAATATCGTAAGTGATATAATAGCGAAGGCGCGAGAATTTGGCCCCTGGACCGATGCAAATGAAATTTCGTACAAAGATAGTTTAAGACCCTGGGAAGGACAGGCTATCTTTGGCGCGATATAAAATCATAAGGGGGTGAAATGGGGGATAAAGTTAAAGTTTGTAAGTTTGCGAAGCTGTGGGGAACTGCTAGTCCATTTTAAAACTCTTTTCTGTGCTCAATACTTACTAGACAGTAGAAGGGTCTTGTTTTTCTTCGATTGTATCTGCTGTTTCTTCGCCTTCCCGCTGAAGGGAACCTTTCTACGACCTTGCGGCATCTTTGACGCTCAGCTATAAACAAATTTAAGTTCAGTAAGAAAACTATTCGAGAGTAGACCTGACAAGGAACCCTGATATTATGCGTTCAGTTCAAGTTGGCCACTACCGGGCGCGGTATGGAGAAGCAGGAAGGGTCCTGCTTCTCCATACCGCGCCCCGCCAGTACGGTGAGCAAAAATAACAAAGTCAATGGTCTGTAGGGCCCACAAATCTGTTATGGTTTTGAAAATTTAATTCCATAAAAATCGATTTTATATTAAAATTTATACCTACTATGCACTTTCAACATTTTTATTATATAAGTCAGCCTATTAGATCCCACTGCTGGGAAAAGGCCTCACCTCAACTATGAGGAGGAACGAGCCATACTTCACCACGCGGGCTCAGTGCGGATTGGTGGAGGGGTGTATGTAAGGCAAGTGACAAACCTTACTGTCAGAAGTTATCAAGCCGCCCTAGGGCCTCTGACTAGGCTTAACGACTAATACCATATTTATTAGAATACATTTTTATTAGAAGGGGATTTTTATTAGGAAACAAAAATATAGATGTGTACCCACTGCATCTGTCTGATAAAAGCTTGTCTGTATGAGTATGATGATGAGGTATGTAATCCATATAAAAATCCGTAATCATGGTTCATCTGTAATAGACTTTTTAAAATCCATATTTATGTATGGCAGTGCTGCTTAAGCTAACCATACTGTACTGAGCCAGTCTGCGTTGAGATGCATTACGGGGACGTGAGGTAGCAACCAACTTGAACTGAACGGGTAGTAGTTCTGTCATGTATGTCTGGCTCTCTACCTGAGGTTTTGCTAAGAGACCATAAGTACTAGAAAGCTGTAATTTGGTAGGTGTATGTATACTAATTACATCGACAAATTGGTAGATTAAAATTTCGGAAAATATTTTTTTTAGGGTAGCTTCCCTACATGTGAAGTGGGATGATTTAATTGTCATTGTCAACCCCATATGGGTATCGTTGAGTAGGTCTTTTAAGACTAAGTGTTTTCTAAAACAATTTTTTTTAAATATTGCTCCATTTACAAAATATTAAATTAAAATGCAATTATTTGATCCAGTAGGGCATTCCCCCCTATAAAAGCTTAACTACTGGCCTGAAGAAATTCATAATAATTATTTTTATAACTTAAGCAATTATTTTACTACCCTCCAGTTGTTAATCTAAAAGCGAACATGGAAGCAAAACAAAAAGACAAGAAAAACCTATATATAGCAACACTCAATGTTAGAACTCTTAGAACCGAGGAAAGTCTCGCTGAACTAGAACAAGCTCTCGAAAATTTAAAATGGGACATCTTAGGCATAAGTGAAGTCAGAAGGTTGGGAGAAGAGGTAAGAGAGTATGACGATTTTATCTTATACTACAAAGGCGAGACCAAAGGGCAATACGGTGTAGGTTTCATGGTTAAAAAACAACTTAAAGAAAATATTATTGAATTCACTAGTAAATCAGAAAGAATTGCTGTCCTGAATATAAGAATACCAGAACAACAAAAGCCATGGTCAATAGTACAAATATACGCTCCTACCGAACAAGCAAGTGTTGAAGAAAAAAATAAGTTCTACACATCCCTTCGTGAAAAAATAGAAGAAACATCTAAAAACAAAATCATCATAGGAGACTTCAATAGCCAAATAGGTGGCCAAAAACATGGGGAAAACAATACAATAGGTCCTTACAGCAGCGGAAAAAGGAACAAAAATGGCCAATTACTGGTTGATCTTGCCATGGAATTCAATTTAAAAATTATGAATACCTTCTTCAAGAAAAAAACTAATCGAAAATGGACCTGGATATCGCTTGACGGGCAACACAGAAATGAAATAGACTTCATTCTATCTAACATGAGATGTCACTTCAATGACGTAGGCGTAGTCAACCAACTCAACTTTAACACCAACCATAGGATGGTTCGAGCCACCCTAGAAATCTCAAGCACATCAAAGTCAAGGATACATACAGGGTGTGGCGTAAATAGTGGTCCAAAGCAAAGGTGTGGATACACTGTACACTGAAGCACCACATACCAGTATTTAAAAAAAAATTATGTACAGGGTTTTCAAAAAAAAAAAATTTTTTTAATTTTTTTAGAAATCGTTACCTTGCCTTACAAATTTGGTTATAATTTCCAAAAATGACGGTTTTTTTTTATCCATTTTTTTATTATTATTGCTTATCACTTGTACTTAGTACTCCATTCGTTTTTTTTTTACAAACTGAATTTAATAAAAAAAATTAAGTTTCTTTCAAAATTCAATACTCACTGCTAGCAAATCGTTTGACTTTCAATGCTTTTGGTGCAAAAAAAATGTACCACACTGTCAGTGCCCATTGTTTAAAAAAAAATGCCCATCTTTTGCAGATTCTAAAATGGTGCAACAATAAGTGTTACGACTTACAGGAAAAAAGTTATTGCTTTTCGAAACAAAAAGGAGCCCAATTCAGAAAAACAATTTATTTGAAGTTCAAGGGTTTACAAGGGTTGTAATTCTTTTCTGTGTGGCCCAAAGCAAAGGTGTGGATACACTGTACACTGAAGCACCACATACCAGTATTTAAAAAAAAAATATGTACAGGGTTTTCAAAAAAAAAAAAAATTAATTTTTTTTAGAAATCGTTACCTTGCCTTACAAATTTGGTTATAATTTCCAAAAATGACGGTTTTTTTTATCCATTTTTTTTATTATTATTGCTGATCACTTGTACTTAGTACTCCATTCGTTTTTTTTTTTTACAAACTGAATTTAATAAAAAAAATTAAGTTTCTTTCAAAATTCAATACTCACTGCTAGCAAATCGTTTGACTTTCAATGCTTTTGGTGCAAAAAAAATGTACCACACTGTCAGTGTCCATTGTTTAAAAAAAATGCCCATCTTTTGCAGATTCTAAAATGGTGCAACAATAAGTGTTACGACTTACAGGAAAAAAGTTATTGCTTTTCGAAACAAAAAGGAGCCCAATTCAGAAAAACAATTTATTTGAAGTTCAAGGGTTTACAAGGGTTGTAATTTTTTTCTGTGTGGTCCAAAGCAAAGGTGTGGATACACTGTACACTGAAGCACCACATACCAGTATTTAAAAAGAAATTATGTACAGGGTTTTCAGGGTTTTCAGGGTTTTTTTTATTAAATTCAGTTTGTAAAAAAAAAAACGAATGGAGTACTAAGTACAAGTGATCAGCAATAATAATAAAAATGGATAAAAAAAAACCGTCATTTTTGGAAATTATAACCAAATTTGTAAGGCAAGGTAACGATTTCTAAAAAAATTTTAAATTTTTTTTTTTTTGAAAACCCTGTACATTATTTTTTTTTTAAATACTGGTATGTGGTGCTTCAGTGTACAGTGTATCCACACCTTTGCTTTGGGCCACACAGAAAAGAATTACAACCCTTGTAAACCCTTGAACTTCAAATAAATTGTTTTTCTGAATTGGGCTCCTTTTTGTTTCGAAAAGCAATAACTTTTTTCCTGTAAGTCGTAACACTTATTGTTGCACCATTTTAGAATCTGCAAAAGATGGGCATTTTTTTTAAACAATGGGCACTGACAGTGTGGTACATTTTTTTTGCACCAAAAGCATTGAAAGTCAAACGATTTGCTAGCAGTGAGTATTGAATTTTGAAAGAAACTTAATTTTTTTTATTAAATTCAGTTTGTAAAAAAAAAAAACGAATGGAGTACTAAGTACAAGTGATCAGCAATAATAATAAAAAAATGGATAAAAAAAAACCGTCATTTTTGGAAATTATAACCAAATTTGTAAGGCAAGGTAACGATTTCTAAAAAAATTAAAAAATTTTTTTTTTTTTGAAAACCCTGTACATTATTTTTTTTTAAATACTGGTATGTGGTGCTTCAGTGTACAGTGTATCCACACCTTTGCTTTGGACCACTATTTACGCCACACCCTGTATAAAAAACACCACCACACAAATAAATTCTCCAATCCCAGATGCAGTATCCACTGAACTTAAGTTAAAAATAAATAACATTAAAGAAAACGACACAGTTCAGAATAAATATAACACCTTGGAGAAAATCTTATCTAACCTAACAAAAGAACTGTCGACAAATAAAATTAGAAAAGACCGAATAGGACCGAAAGCTAGGATGCTAATTGTAGAAAGGAGAAAAATGCTCAAACATAGAAAGAATAACATCCGAAATATTGAAGCAATAAACAAAGAGATAACAAAGAGTATAAGAACATACAAAAAAGAAACAAGAATCCAGAAAATTACATTCGAAATAGAAAGAACTGGAGGAATCAAAAGAGCTCTGAAAGATCTCAAAGAACACTCAGCTTGGATACCAAGTATAAAGGAGAAAGACAATAAATCCAATCAATACACAACATCAAAAAGACCACTGATATGCAAAATCGCCACAGATTTCTTTCGCAACTTATACAGCGAATGACAAGCTACACTACAAGAGAAAGACAGACACGTAACAGATGAGCAAATCCCAAGCATACTGCAAAGTGAAATGAAAAATGCGATTATTTCCCAAAAAAGTGGGAAAGCGACCGGAGCTGACTCCATAACGAACAAACTGCTGAAACAAACATTAGACACAATACTGAGCCCGCTCACTAACTTGTTCAATGAAATATTACTCACCGAAACTGTCCCCGAGCAATCGACGAAGTCCACAATAGTACTCATCCACAAAAAAGGAGACATAGACGTCATGGAAAATTACAGACCAATAAGTTTGATGACAAACCTGTACAAAATATTTTCTAAAATTATTCTTAAAAGAATAACAAAACGCCTAGATGAGGAACAACCAAGGGAACAAGCTGGCTTCAGGGCAGACTTCTCAACTGACTGTAGACCACATGCATGTTGTGAAACAAATTGTTGAAAAATATAATGAATACAAGAAACCATACTATCTAGCATTTGTGGACTACAACAAAGCTTTTGACTCAATATCCCACCATCACATCTATAAACTACTAACATCGTCCGTGGCTCAGCTGGTAAGAGCACTCGCCTGGATAGCGAAGGGACATGGGTTCGAGTCCCACTGGATGAGACAGTCGATTAATTTTTGTGAGCGAAATTCAATTTGATTTTATAAAAAATTCATAATGATAGTGCATATCATAAATTTTAAAGGAAAACTATAGCGGTTAAGAACTTAATTACCTTAACAGTAATATTCGTAGAACTTGGGTGTTGGATAACTTTGTACCAAGTACGAAATACTTACAATAAATTCTTTAAAGTGACTAAGATGAAGTAGATGATGGTACGGAACCCTTCGTGCGCGAGTCCGACTCGCAGTTTTTTCAAGATGAATTGTAGGTATGATTAGGAAGTATGAGTTAAGGGAAATATGAGAATTTAAAAATAATTTCCACAAATTCTAGACTGTTTTATTTAGCTGAAACACACTATAAAACATAACCGTAGTGACATGCGGCCGGGTAATGTTCGTAATCCTGAATTATACTTGAAAAATTGTTTAATACATACCCGATAATTATTCAGTAGTGTAACTAGCCTCCCAGTAATCAAATTCAAAGGAAATCTAAAGGCATTTCGTTATTTTTCCACAAAAACAAACTTACATTAAGAACAATGAATGAATGAATGTGTCAATGTCAATGAACTACCTACTAGAAAAGGCGAGAAAATTCATCAAATGTTTTAACTGAATAAATTATGAACCTTATTTTTAACAACATAAAGCTTAAATTTAAATTCAACAGTAGTTCTGTTCCTATTTTCAACGTGAAATTAATGGGTTCTACCATCCCAAGTCCTGAATGATTTGAATAGATATTTCGGTGAAGTTCCGTGAGGTTCTTGAGACATGACATTTTGATATTAATAAGAACACTCTGAAGTACGCTTGAGATTGGGTTTTTTACGTTGTAAATAAAACAAGGCAAGTTGAATATCATGATAAATTTTTAAAAATTCGCGCTGGGAAACCAAATAATCTTTCTTTAAATGTAGAATAGAGATTTAATATTAAGCATCATTGTGTGAAAGTTACACTGTCTACTATAAACCACCTAATTTTATAACCTCAAAAAAGTGACAAACAAGTGTACAATCACCGAAGCAGTTTATTTATTTTGCGTAAATAAATATTTTATCAAGTAGATTTACATCTTAACTCTGTGATTGTGTCGTTAAATAAACGAAAATGCTACCACTATCGCTATTGCGAACAGCACAAAACCACCCAATGTTGGTAGAATTAAAAAATGGTGAAACATACAACGGACACCTAGTTTCTTGCGATAACTGGATGAATATCAATCTCAGAGAAGTGATCTGTACATCGCGAGACGGAGACAAGTTCTGGAGGATGCCAGAATGCTATATTCGAGGCAGTACGATTAAATACTTGAGAATTCCTGATGAAGTTATAGACATGGTGAAGGAAGAAACTCAAATCAAAGCCAGAGGCCGCAGCGAGGTGTCCAAGGGTCGTGGTGGTGGACAGAACATGAGGTCTGGCCGTGGAGGTGGTAGAGGAGCGTTCGGAAATAGAGGTCGACCTGCACCTCTTTCGAGAGGCGGTGGGAATGCAGGGCGGAATCCACAGAATAAAAATAAGAAATAGTTTAGGTTACCTTTGCTGTACTGTTAATTTAAATAAATTAAGCTCATTTATAGATTGTTTGTGTTTCACTTATTTACACTTATTATTTTGTTGAATTTAAATGATTTTAGATAAGACTAGCAGTTCCAATTGAATTCGCCTGCGCCAAAAGTCAGATTTTCCATACAAACTTTTATCCCTTATATCACCCCCTTTGATGTTTTTATATCGCGACAAAAAGTAGCATATGTCCTTCACAGACTATCAAAGTATCTCTTTCCAAATTTCATTTAAATAAATTTATACATTTTAATATAACTGTAGATGGTCGAATTTTGTACATTGATTAAAAAAATACTAAAATACTGGAGGTATTTTATGTTTTAATTATGTTTTTGAATACGGCAGTAATACCTGTTGAGAAGAAGTAACTGTTAAATAATCTGTGGTTGTGATTGGCCGCAATTCGGCAAAAAGGACATAATTATTATTGCGAGGGCGAAGTAGCGGGAAACTGCCAGTTATATTCATGTTAAAATTCTGTACGGTGCTTTTTAGGGTTTCGTACCCAAAGGGTAAAAAGTGGACCCTGTTACTAAGCCTCCACTGTCTGTCTGTCACCAGGCTGTATCTCATGAACCGTGATAGCTATACGGTTAACATTTTAATATAACTATAGATGGTCGAATTCTGTACATTGATTAAAAAAATACTAAAATACCTCCAAGGCCTTATTTTAGGTCAGTAAAGTATAAAAATGTAGTTTCTGAAATTTTTATTAGTATGTATGTATGCATGGATCTTGAATGTTATAGACTCATATTCTGCTCAACAAATCTTAATGTACATACCACAGTATATTCCTCTCAATAGTAATAGTAAATCCAGAGATTCAGGTTGACCCCTCTGCACCATACATCATGGAACAAACAAGAGGTCATCATAGAGTGGAGATTTACAGGTGTATGATTCCATTCACTCGAAATAAATGGCAGATGCGAGGTACAGTGATTAGTTCATAATTGCCAACGTTAGTGGTCTCCTGGTATTTAATTTTCCAGATATAGATGGCGCCAAATGCTGGTGAAAATTATAATCAGAGCCACCTGTTAATTGGAGTAATTGAAGGTGGAGGAAGGAAGTGCAGGTGGTAGTCTAGTTGATCACAGCTCCAGTAGGTTTGATAGTACGCCATCTAGTGTCGAGTAGAAGTCAACAAATAAATAGTTGTTATGCTTTTTGTCAGTTGTTGGCGTTTAATGGCACGTGTGTGATAGTTGTAAATAACCGTTTAAAACCATAAACAAACTACAAAAAGTAGGCTAACTATCAAGAGTCGTTAATTGAAAACTTGAAAACTTTAATTGACATTTCTGAATACTAAATGGGAAAATTATTTTGCTTTAAATTTCCGCTAAGAGACGCTAGCGCAGGCACTAAAACCACACCAACCGCAACCGGGTGAACCGGTTGCGGTTTGTGTGGTTTTTAACTTGTTGGTGGCTTAATAATGGTCGTATTTAATAATGATTTCATTAATTATGTTTCTGAATATGACAGTAATACCTGTTGAGAAGAAGCATGGACAAAATATATTTCGTCCATGGAAGAAAAAACTGTTAAATAATCTGTGGTTGTGATTGGCCGCAATTCGGCGAAAAGGACATAATTATTATTTACTATGGGATATTCGAAATATGCGAGGGCGAAGTAGCGGGAAACTGCCAGTTATATTCATCTTAAAATCCTGTACCTTCGGCGCTTTTTAGGGTTCCGTACCCGAAGGGTAAAAACGGGACCCTGTTACTAAGCCTCCGCTGTCTGTCTGTCACCAGGCTGTATCTCATGAACCGTGATAGCTATACGGTTAAAATTTTCACAGATGATGTATTTCTGTTGCCGCTATAACAACAAATACCTACAAAAAACAGAATATAATCAATATTTAAGGGGGGCTCCCATACAACAAACCTGATTTTTGGTCGTTTTTTGCTCGATATAAATAATGGCAACAGGTATACGCTTGAAATATTAACAGAATATTAAAATGTCTTTAAAAATAAATAATTAAACTAAAATGAAAAAAATATTTAAGGATCGCCCTTACAAAATTGTTTTATTTCGTATTTAAAACTTAAAAGGTCATAAGTCTACTGTTGTATTATAGATAATGGTACGGAACTCTTCGTGCGCGATTAGGATTACACTCGGCCGGTTTTTATCGTTTGCCTATCATTATCGACGCGACGTGCACAAGCACGAATTGTGATTTAATTGCTTGTCTCTATTTTCACATTTTTCATCAATTAGCTTCCTAATTGAAATCTTGCAAAAATCGTGTACTTGTATATTTACTAATTTCATGGCAAATTAGATTGAAAACATGAAAGTTTTTAAACATTACGAAGAATTACAAGTTGTATCGGAAGGGAAAACGCTTTTCAATTGAGCTCGACAATGAAGTACTTAGTTTCACAATTATCAATCATATTTGTAATAATTTGTAAGTACCTGATTATTTTGTGTGAATAATAAATTGCAAACGAGTTATACATACGTTATTGCATAAAATTGAGGTGCTTGTGGCGCAGTGGCGGCAGCGCTTTGGTAGTGATACCAAAAGTTAAGCAACCCACGGCGCGGTCGTGATTGGATGGGTGACCATTCCGACCATTTAAGTGACGTCCATGACAAGCATCTCCGTGCTTCGGAAGGCACGTTAAGCAGTTGGTCCCGGCTAATGTCTGTGGTATTAGTCGTTAAGCCTAGTCAGAGGCCCTAGGGCGGCTTGATAACTTCTGACAGTAAGGTTTGTCACTTGCCTTACAATACACCCCTCCACCAATCCGCACTGAGCCCGCGTGGTGAAGTATGGCTCGTTCCTCCTCATAGTTGAGGTGAGGCCTTTTCCCAGCAGTGGGATCTAATAGGCTGACTTATTATTTATATTTTATCCATCAACTCATTTCAGAAGGTGATATGTAAGGTATTATGGTTTAGTAACTTTAATTATTTTTAGGGTTCCATACCCAAAGGTTAATAACGGGTTACGGTTACTTTACTATGCCTCCGATGTCTGTCTGTCACCAGGCTGTATCTCATGAACCGTGATAGGTTAGAACAGCTTTAAAAAAATAGTATTTTATGTAACACGCTTATTTATTTTTGTAAGTGAATGTCAAAAGTTAAAGAAGCGGCTCGTTCATATTTTTATTTAAATAGGAGATTTATTAGTGATGGTATTTTTTTATTATTTTTGCGTACTAATGTTTCTTCAACAGTATACGTAGAGTACGCAGACTCAAAATACAGTACTATATTATAGTACGGTTGGCAACCCTACTCCCATACAACATACGTGATATTTTCGCTGTTTTTTGCTTGATACCTATTAATAATGACAACAGGCAGATGCCTGGAATATTCCACAGAATATTAAGTTGTATATTCACTTTAAAAATAAACAAAAAACAGCCAAGTGCGAGTCGGACTCGCGCGCGAAGGGTTCCGTACCATTAACTTAAAGCATTAGACAGTACCTATAGGCAAAAAAAGTATATATTTTTATTTTATTAATAATTTCAAAAGTATTCATCACAGGATACCCGAAACAATTTTAAATAAAGAGTTTCCGCGCCTGTTTCTTTACGTGAGTGATTTGAAGTTTATAGGTCCAAGACTTTAGAAATTACAGGGGGGGGGGGGGGGACACCGTGTAAACGACTTTGGCGGGCTATATCTCGCAAATGGTAAAGCTGATAAAAAAGTGTTGTATGGAAACCCTACCTTATTTTCATAGTCCTTTTCAACGATACCCCATACAAGGGGGTGCACTCAAAAAAATAATTCCCCCTCTTTACATGTATGGGGAGGTACCCTTAAAAGGGGTAATTTTATTTTTTTGTATTTTTAAAAATGAGATCTATATAAAGTATCCTCTAACCAAGTTACATGCAAATGAGTCCATAAACGTAGAAGATATTCTGCTGTGACAAACTAGGACGGACGGACTGAACGATCTTATAAGCGTTCCTTGTCGGTCTACGGAACCCTAAAAATTAAATTAAAATTTAAGTAACTTCCCATATAAACTTGTTTTTTTTATAAAATCAATAGTGTCCGTTGTTATTGGTACGGATCCCTTCGCGCGCGAGTCCGACTCGCACTTGGCCGGTTCTATTTTCCTAACTAAGTATAGCAATATGGGTATCAAATGAACGCTAGTAAAAGTTCCTTTCAAAACATACAAATTTTTGCAGTTTTGTTTTGTCAATTATTGTTTGTTTCAGCGATAGTATTCGTCCTCACGACTCCAACCGACGCAGGTAGGCGGAGATTCACCAATTTCGGCTACGTCAAGAAGAGGAAACCTAATTTCGAGTTCTTGGACATATGGTTTGGCCCAGGCGCACGTTCCAAGCTGCGAAGTGGCTTGCGAATAGATTTGACACTTGAAGATGAATTAATTTGATCTGAAGTCTAAAGATGCTGAAACTCATTCGAAAATGCGCACTTTATTCAATTATCTTTGGATTTGAACTCAAATAAAAGTCAATTTGGAAACTGTTTACTTCTAATTTTTTTTAAACTTTTTTACCAACTAAAATAAATAAAACCAATGTTATACAAATAATTCGTATATTTTGACTGTAGTATAAAAATGTACACAATATTTTACACATTTGAGATAGTAAACCTTATGATGATGTCCTCCTAGCCGATTTCGACTACGGCGGCCTATCTCAACAGAGATTAGCCAACTGCGCGGGACATATTGTAGTGCACAATACACAGGTGCACTCTCTGTTCCTTCACTCTCATAATCCGGTGAGACGGCAGTCCAACATGACCGTAGAGAGATCAGGCGCGGGACCAACGGCTTAACGTGCTTTCCGAGGCACGGTTAACACCACCAACTTCCTGACTCCGGAGCTGTGTCTGAGTAATTTCAAGACAGAAAAACCCAAACACTCTCGGGCCAACCCAGGATTCGAACCCGGGACCTCGTGGATAGTACCCAGCGACTGATATTATAATTATTAAAACATACATAATAACATGCAGTTTTGTTAGGTAAGATTTGAGTTTAATGTAGATTATAGCTAGGTTACGAGAGATGGGCAACTACGATCCCTATATTTGAGCGTGGCCCGACACACAATTAGCAAATTTTTGTTTACTTGTAGGTACAAAATAAAGTCCTGTTCACACTAAATTTTCTTTCCTTCTTATTATAACTACCAGAACCAGGCCTGTGTATTTTCTCGCGTTGGTAGCAAAAACGTACCTACGCGTGGCGACCCTTATGTAAGGGACTAAGCAAGTTGGGTGTCGCTAGCCGGCAGCGACACGCTCCCGCGTTTTATTCACCGGCGGTGCGCGACACTAGGTTGCTGGTTGGACGAGCGTAAATTAAGTCCTAGAAAGTGCGCTAGATGGCGTAAGTAGCTTCTTGTGGCAGTCAACCCTATCGCGTTGCGTGATAGTACGTCACTGAATAGGTTTAGTGTATTATGAATCATATTCCAGAGTTATAAGAATGAAATTATCTTGCTATGTATTTCTGTAGGTGTCTGCACGAAAATGTTCTTGAATCTGAGGCGAACTGAATTACACCATATCGTTAACAACATTGAGTAGATATTTCTTTGAATTTCATTGCAAAGTCATACTTCTGTACAGAGTACTAGTACTTATTCTGTGCTAGAACTACGGATTGTGTGGCCGTATCTCAGCGGCACGTTGCTACATGTTGCCATCTCTCTAAATCTTGGTGTGGCGTGACGCCATAGTTGATAAGTATTGACAGGAATTGAGCAATTTTTATTTCGCACCATAAGGCCAGTTTACACCATCAGGTTTTCTATAACAATCGTCAAAAATCTGCTAAACTACAGGGTGTCCCGTTAATAAAGGATAATCCTTTAAGTACAGATAAGTTACATCATGCTCAACTATATGCCAAACTTTCTTTAAAGTAAAAGTGTTGCCATTTTTGAGATTTTGGTTTTGATTTTTTATTATTTTTGAAAGCCTTACTTCGTCAGAAAAATTGAATTAAAACTTGCAAACAAATTGCTTAATTATAAAAATAATTACAGGGCCTAAGAGTTACGATAATTACACAATATTCTGAACTATGCCGACGGGAAGTGGTTGCACAGCGTGCGCTATGTTGGGAACTATGTTCTGCTGGAAGTATTGCATTCGGTTCGCCAGTTCGATGTCCGGGTAGGGCTCTTGTTTCTTCACCGGTTGTGCGGCTCGGGTCTGCTGCGGAAGAAGTTAAGTTATCTTGAGTTCGAAGTTGAGAACAAAAGATAGAGGGAGAAAGAAATAGATATATAGAGTATATTATGTTGCAAGTCAACTTGGACCACTTGTTATCTTGTGTATCATGCGCGTGCTTGTAGACGGAGGTAAGGAGAGTGAGAAAGAGAGAAGGTCATGCAGACAGAGATGGAGGGAGAAAGGGAGCGAGAGAGATAGATTAAGAGGTGGGGTGAAAAAAGAGAGGACGATACAGATAAAGGAGAGAAAGAGGGGAGTAAGAGAAAGGGACGGAGGAAGAAAAATGTAAAGTAAAAATGAGATACAGAAAACTAGAGGGAGATAGAGGCAGAGGTAAGTATTTGTGGTTATTATGAGTTATGGACAGAAGAGGGCTAGAGAGAGAGTCTCATCTTAGGCCTCTTGGCAAACCAGGAGAGAGAAAGAGAGAGGGAAAAAGAGATAAGAGATAAAAGCAGAGAGAGAGAAACGGAGAGAGAGGAGAAAGATAAAGATAAAGAGACGGAGAGAGGAAGAGGATGTAAGAGAAATATAAAAAGGAAGAGAGGGAAAGAGGGGGAGAAAAAGAGAACGTACGGAAAAAGTGTAACAAGGAAAGGGGGGAAGAAAAAGATAGAAATGGGGAAAGGGAAGAGAGAGGAGGAGAGACAGAGACAAAGATAATCTCACCTTAGGCCTCTTGGCGTCGTGCATCATCCTGGCGTGCTTGTAGATGGAGGTCTGCCACGCGAACGTGGCCGGGCACAGCTTGCACTTGAACACCTTGGCGGACGAGCGAGTCGTGTGCATCGACCACACGTGGCCCTTAAGACGCTTTTCAGACTGCAATCGACAATGTTATATGTGAAAAAAAAATATAGCTTTTAACGAGTAGAGTAGTACCCACTTAATAAGGCGTGTCGTGAATCTTCGTTCACGCAGAAAAGAAAGTATGGCTTCGAAGATAAGCGAAAAAGCTAAAATTTAAAATAAAATAAAGATTGCACTACTTTCAAGGTTTATAGTACACTGCATGTATTAGTTCCATGTCACTCTCGCGAGCGCTAGCTAATAACCAATAGCGGAACAGGAAAAAGACGCGCGAGCGTGCTGATTCGCCAATAGTATTTCTCGAGCTTTAAAATTCATCTTCTGCGCAGGTACATCGGCAAGCCATATCAGTTTGGTATTAATGTCATGGTCGTTATTACAATAACGGATAATACATATAATGCATTATTTCAACACATTGTTGAGCTTGGCTGTTATCCCGTTGTAGTTTTAACAATTATTTTGTAAGAGCAGGCACGCAACAGGCACACAGCTACTGTGTGTGCGAGATAGAGCTATTAGCATTACATAGTAACTATTATATAATCTGTGCTATTAGCGCGGCGTGCGCATGCGCGTAACCTCATCGCCACGTTTCTATCGTAATTTGATAATTCATATAAACTTTCATTTCATTTCATACTAATCTTTCAGCTAGTGAAATAAGGTTCACATTGGCTTAGACTGTTTTTGTTAATCTTAAAATGTTTCAAAATTGTAGATAGTGTGGTTTAATCTGTGGTATTTAAGTCTGATTTTTTTTAGTTGCCAATGAGCAGCAGGTAACAAAAACTAATAATATTGCTGTTTTGTATCATTATACTATACGTTGAGTAAAAAGGTGACAACACTAAAATTACGAGAAAAACAGCACAGAACATGGCCGCATTAAGGAATTTCGATTAATTTTACACGCTTTGTAGAAAATATAAACTAAAAGGTGTCGCATTACAGACTTTCAAGCCAGTGCTAATCTATTTTTTCTTATTTTAAAATCAATTGCATTTTAGGAGCTGTCAAATTAAACCTGAGGTTATTCAAACAGCAGTCAATTCTATTCTAAATTCAAATCGTTGGTGGCCCAAGAACACTCGCCTTACTTGCTTGTCGCCCTAAGTCTTGGTAGGACAACTTTCTAAGACGAGCACACCTTGTACGACTTCCCGCAGACGTGGCAAAGATGCTGGCCGTCGGGCTCCTAGCTTTACTTCCGTGGATGACGACACCAAACGCTTCTTCACGGTGAGACCTGCCTAAGGCATTGTCCTACGTAAGCGACCAACGCGACGCGTTACGATAATATCAAACAGTAGCTGTACTTATAGTACGTGCCAGATAAACGTGCATAAAAGGTCGTTCACCTTGACAGCTAAAACCTTGTGACACGTATCATTTGTCTTTCTAACTAGCGAATATTACGACTTTTGATTTTTGGGTTCAAGGTCGACCCGTACCGAGGTTAATTTGTTAGACAGATTCGTATCGCTACGGCTTATAGTTAGGGTCGCCGCGCTTCGTATGCTGGCGTGCAGTGGTACACGGGTGACGGTCTGCAGGGGTGACGGGTCAATGACTTTTTATGCACCGTTAAATGGGACGCTGTATGGATTTGTATGGGTCGCATAGAGTCGCATCGCATCGCATCGCGTCTCGTCGTTTACCTAGGACAACGGGCAAGACGAGCATACCTTGTACGACTTTCCGCAGACGTCGCACAGATGCTGGCCGTCGGGCTCCTTGCTCTTCCCTCCGTGGATGTTGTTCACGTGCGATACCATTATCTTCGCCGTTTTGAACGCCTGCAATATTACAAACCGATGAAGGATACGGACGTGAAACGGACCGTGAAATACAGCACCATATTTACCTGTTACACAAATAAATGATTTGATTTGAGAAGGAAGGACGGAAGGAAAGTAGGAAGGACTGAAGGAAAGTAGGAAGGACTGAAGGAAAGAAGGTAAGAAGGAAGGACGAAAGGAAAGAAGGAAGGACGGCAAGAAGGAAGGAAGGTAAGAAGGAATGACGGAAGGAAAGAAGGCAGGATGGTAAGAAGGAAGGACGGAAGGGAAGAAGGTAAGAAGGAAGGACAGAAGGAAGTACGGCAAGAAGGAAAAACTGAAGGAAAGAAGGCAGGAAGGAAAGAAGGCAGGAAGGAACGAGGTTACTGAGTTCCCAGTGTATTGTCTTACCTTGAAGCAAACGTTGCACTGGTATTTGATTCTCTTTAGATGGTCCCAATCGATGTGGTCGACCATACAGTATTTGGTCGCAAATTTTTTGCCGCAGTAGTTGCACGCGTGGCTGAAACAACATTAATTTTTGGGAAGCCAGTCTGGCGGATCACATATACATCGGTAGATACATAGATATTCTTTATTGCATAATAAAGGACAAGCAAATATAATTATTGAAAAAACAAAACACACGACTGCAAAACTTATTTTATTTTTGAAATGGTCTTTTTACTGGCTTCAATTTGATACCCATATTGCTATGGTAAGGAAAAAATAAAACCTCCCTCCTCCTTTCCAAGTTTCTCCCTCCTTTATTTCTATTTGTAGGCGCCAATTTTAAAATGTATATAGCCTATGTCACTATCACAATTTTGACAAATTCAACGACACTTCACATGACAAAATCCGTCCAGCCGTTTGGGCTATAGGCCGTGCCAAACAATTATACATACATACATACATACTCTTGAAAAACATAACCCTCCGCAGTCGGGTAAAAATAGGACAAATCTAAATTGGTACCATCCACATTAAAACCGTCCCTGAACACGGCTCCGCCATTTTTAAACAGTGAATATTTTCGGATACTCTTAAAAGTCCTCTAAAATGGTACCATCCACATTAAAACACTCCCTGAGCACAAAACTGCAAATTTTAAACCATCGGATATTTCGGATATTTTCAAATACTCACAAAAATCCCTTGAAATTGGTACCATCCACATCAACACCACTCTTTGAACTCGATTTCCCAATTTTCAAATGATCGGATATTTCAGATATTTTCGGAATTCCTCAAAATTGGTACCATCCACATTAAACCCACTTCCATAACACGACTCCGCCTTTTTCAAACCGTTCGTTCAAATATTTCTGATATTTTCGGATACTCACACATACGCGTCCTCGGTGACGTGCCTCTTGCTCAACCTCATGTGGTTGTTGTAGCAGTCCCGGCTGGCGAAGGTCTTGCCGCACTCGCGACACTCGTGCGTGGCGCCCGCGTCGCGCTCGCGGTGGTTCCGCTTGTGGCGCGCCAAGTTACGCTTCCATTGGAACAGCTTGCCGCATATTGGGCACGGGTAGGTCAACCCGTCGTGGATTACTCTGGAATAGATTGCAACAGGGACCTCTATTATATCTTTCCGCGTAGGTAGCAAAATCGTACCTACGCGCGGCGACCCTTTGTAAGTGGCTAAACAAGTTGTGTGTCGCTAGCCGGCAGCGACACGCTCGCGCGGTTTATTCACCGTCGGTGCGCGGCACTAGGTTGCTGGCTGGACGAGCATGAATAAAGTCCTAGAAAGATGCGCTAGATGGCGTAAATCTGGCTTCTTGTGGCAGTCAACCCTATTGCGTTGGGTGATAGTACGTCACTGAATAGGTTTAGTGAATTATGAATCATATTCCAGAGTTATAAGAATGAAATTATCTTGCAATGTATTTCTGTAGGTGTCTACACGAAAATGTGCTTGAGTCTGGGCGTCTACTCTTGTTGCTCGTAACTCGTACTTTCGAACTTAGTTACGGGCATTTCGTACTCTCTTACACTTACGAATCAAGGTACGAATGCGAACTCGATCGAAGAATGAATGATGACGTAATTTGACAGTTTAGGGCTACTCTCTAAGCGTTTTCTTCCGATCGAAACTACCTTGATTCGATCGAAATAACTGTCATTTCATACGACAGCTAACTAGGTCTCGTGTTGGTTTACAAATGCAACAAATCAACGTTAAATGTAATTATATAATGGTGTTTTCATATTGTAAAGCCCTAAAATGCGATTGCGGATGTCTCTGTGTCAATACTTTATTGTTTTATAATACACTCGTTAGGCAGTTTGTGAAGATAAACAAGCATTTGTAGTGACTTCCAACAACTTCATATTACTCCTCTCAAGATTAATTTTTGGACAAAAGAAGGCCTTTCACCTTTTTTAAGGTCCATTCTATAACTATACAAAAGTTGATCAAAATTGGTTCCCTTATTTGTGCTGAGATAAGAGTGAAAATGTCACAATCATTTAGGGCATTTCGGGTTCTTTTCTGTGTGTGGCATGTAGGGGAGAAAGAGGGATTGCAAGGTTGACCTTCCCTTGCAACCCAAATAACTTGTTTGGGTTGGGTTATAACAGTAACCTAACTTTCCATGTAGGGCAGGGACTGAAGAGAGGCAGCGGCAGGGGAATTTCTAGCTACCTAGCTACTTAAAGATAATGATTATGGATAAAATACAGTACTTTAATTTCTGGGTGACTCCTATTACATGACCCAACCGGGGAATTAAACCTGGAATTTTTGTATAGGTACAAAGTCAGAAAATTAAAATAAAACATACTTAAGCAATATTTTTTTATTATTTAAAGATATATGTTTAGCATAACACTTGTAATAAGAACAACCTAGGCCTACTTTGCATTTTACAACTTAAATTTTCTTTAAAAATTATGAGGCAAACATTTTAAACATTTTTTACAGAAAACTATGCATAAAAATCACAATGAAATCAGCTGATCCGACATCAAAAGAAAGTTACAAATACCAAAACATCACACTACACAGAGGATCTACAAAGTATTAATAAGAGCACAATAAATAGTAATTAATGACTTACAACAACCTTCGCACTTGAGTTTTATCATTTCATGTGGTTGGTCAAAATATACATAATAGAATTCACCGTAACTTTCATATTTGATAGATACAATAGGTTAACTAAACCACATAACTAGTGTTACTAAAATGTATAATCACAAACAGCTTATTGATTGCAACCTATATTCCATTTGCTGTGAGGTTTAGATTTCTGACATTCATTTGCGTTTTCTAAAATCCATTGTTCTTCCACCACAATGATTGAGATCTCTTTTGAATCTCCAGAGCGAGCTGATAGCCATATAAATGGCATGATTTGATTACTGTAAATAAAATAAAACATCATTAGTATGATATAAAAATATACCTACTTCTGGTCTCAAATTCAATTTCTGTAAATGCCGTTCATGGCTGCGGCAACATAAGTGATTTATTTAGTACGTAGCATGGATTAGCACTGTAAGTTTCTGAAATATTCCATTGAAAATGTTTTATTAACATGATACTTACTTGGTTGTGTTTGGATAATATGTTTACAACCTCCATGGTTTAGGAGAGCCCAACTTCGGCACGAGTCGCATCCGGTAGGTATATCGGGCTAACGATACTTATTTTTAGGCTTTTTTTTATATTAAAATAGGTCTAATTACGTAAAATAAACAAACTTTAAAACGTCTTTTGATATTGTCAAATGTCAATGTCAGTTAACTTGACAATGTCTGTGGATGGACAAGGAGATAAAAAGTAGCAAAGGAATCGCATGTAATGCCATTCACGAATTAAATTTAAACAAAACTTATATATAATACTTATTTCGCACTTTATTTAATAAATTGCGATAAATTTGATCATTTCGTAATAATTTCTTGTAAATAAATGCATGAATTTATGTAAAAACAAATAATCATGTCTCAAATTAGGAAAACCGGTAAATGTCGATAGAGTATTACAACCCTAGTTGTACCGTAGTAACTATTATATAATCTGTGGTAGTAGACATCATTCGTTCCCCGATGAAGTCTATGATTTGTCTATGAACTCGTTAGAAACATTCTTAATCGAAAGTGTTAGAGAGTAGCCTTAACTTCTTTGATACGAATACACTTTGAACGAAACTGAGAATTTTCGTTCGAGTGTGAGGAACTAAAATGGAGTAACTTACATAGGGCTCAATTCCAATACGCCCTGTCTAAAATTAAATAACGGTTCAGTCTCTCTCTTTCTCTGCCAAAAAAACGAAAAGAGACAGACTATATTAATTTCGAAACGTCAGCCTAAAGCTGTCCGTTGCTAAGGAAATTTAAGAATCCATAGACAATTTAGCAAGGATGCCATTCGATGACGACTAAAGTTAGAGGAAAACATGCAAAAACTTATAAAAATACGTAAGAAATCGCATCACTTAATTTGACGTTTCTAAATTATTGTAGTCTGTCTCTTTTCGTTTCTTTGAAAGTGAAAGAGAGAGACTGAACCTAAATTTAATCTTAGACAGGGCGCATTGGAATTGAGCCCATAATGTTTGTCTAATCTTATATCTGTAATATGTGTGTTATGTAATGTCCATTCATTAAATAAATGTATTTTCTTTCTTTCTTTTCTTCTAATATTAGTTCTGTGGACGCTTACTACAGACGACATGCGCCGAAATGGCGATAGTCAGATGTCATGGCTTCATTTTTAGGTTGACAGTATGCAGTCCAGCGTACTTGTATTATAGAGGTCAGTGGATTGAAATCACTCTATACAGTGACTCGCAAAAGTCAAGGTCAAGCCGAAATGGAGTAATATAATTGGCCGAGTTATGAGAATCATTCTATGTAGCTTGTTTAAAAAAAAAATTCATTTTAATAAAAGCCTGGAAAACTGTAATCCGTGTGGTGCTTTTGGTGGGCACCACGCCTACAAAACTTTTTTCGATTTGCAACACTACAATACAATACAACTACCACTGTATATTTTATATAACGACCGACGATTTGACGACCGTCTTGGTGTAGTCGTTCGCGCACCGGACTTCTAAACCAGGCGGTTGCGGGTTCGAAACCCGCAAGGGGCAAATGTTTGTGTGATGAGCACGAGCATTTGTACCTAGTAAGTCAAGGATGTTTATATGTATTTAAGTATTTCTATCCGTTATCCTAGTCACCATAGCACAAGCTCACGCTTAGTATGGGGATAGGTAATTGTTTGTTGAAACAATTTATATTTATATAACTTTTATATCAAATCTTTACAAATATGAGGCCATGATTACTAAACAGCGATGGGAGTGTGAGTCAATTTGTCAAGTCTGCCCTACGGCTTGACTTGATGATATCTATCTGGTAATAGATAAAACTACCCACACGACTGACTGGCTTACCCACATAAATTGTAATTTTGTTGTGTTTCTTGTTTTATAACCGTGCCCGTTACGTTGTTTGTTTTCGTGTGTTATGTGATGTCCATTCATTAATAAATGTATTTTCTTTCTTTCTTTCTAAAATCTACTCACACATGTGCTCGGTAACTCTTCTTGGAGTGGAATATCTTGTTGCAGCCTTTGCATGGGATGTAGAGCTTCTCTGCTGGTTTATCTTCCTTGCCCTGTGTCTGGCTTCTGGAACATAACGCTTGTAAACTTAGGCACATATTATACTATAATAGTTACTGCGTAACAGATAATTCACTCCATACAAAATAGTCCATACCTACTTTTATAATAGCCTACAATTTTTTGTAGCAAACCGCTGCGCACGAAAATGTACCTTGAGCATCGAACATTACGTTATTATTCCTCTGCAGAATCACATCAGAGGCACTTCGAGTGACAGACGCCTGCTTAAGGTACTCTTACACGGCTAATTTTTTGGCAATAATTGCCAAATTGTAAGAGATTAATGGTTTGCTATACGGACAAAATGACGCATACAAAATGGCGGCCGTCTTGGTTTAGGGGTTTGCGTCCCGGACTACAAAACCAGAGGTTCCGGGTTCGAATCCCGCGAGGGGCAAATGTTTGTGTGATGAGCACGAGCGTTTGTACCTAAGTCATGGATGTTTATAAAAAAAAAAAAAAACTTCCGACACAAAATAATAGATGCACATAAAAATCCTAAAACAAGGTTTTTTAACTATGGAATTATAGCTAGATACAGTACAGTTGGTTTAAATGGAAACCCTATAGAAAGCAAAAAATAAAACTGAAATGTTGACCCTACGTAAGAACGTAGGTAAACAATTTTTAATACTAATGTTGTCGCGTCGGGGGACCGCACTAATATTAGACTAACTTTGTGTTAAAGTACAGGGTGGCGCAATAGAACGTGCATATTGCATCATCTTTTTTTGCGGGGTAGAAGGGGCGTGGGCGGAGGGAGACCGATATCGTTGGGTAGCGCGGTTCATAAAGTTTTAGTCACGATGAGTCACTTCGACGGGAAGCATCGCGCATTTTGCGTGCGCGCATTTTACGAAAAATCTCGTTCGTACGTAGTTGTCAGGCGACTATTTTGTTCTGAGTATGGTGTACGGCAAATTAGGGAGGCTCCGAGTGCTAATTTAATTAAAATCTGGATAAAGCGTTTTGAAGAGACTGGATCGACGTTTAAACCACACGCGAAAGGTCGTCCACGCACATCTAGGACCGAAGACAATATTGAGAGTGTTAAGCAGTCGGTACGAGAAGATCCACAAATGTCTACTCGCAAGAGATCGTCTGTCCTAAACATATCGCGACGAAGTTTGCAACGAATTTTAAACTTGGATCTTAAATTGCATCCATACAAGCTGCAATTAACTCAAGAATTGAAAGACTCTGTCTTCATAGCACGGCTCACATTTGCTAATGAAATGCTCAATCGGTTTTCAAATTTTGAAAACATCCTTTTCTCTGATGAGGCACATTTTCATGTGAATGGGTTCGTAAACCGCCAAAATTGTCGTTATTGGAATAGTGAAAATCCCAGACTCAAACATCAAAAACCGTTACATAGCCCTAAAGTGACAGTTTGGGCCGCAATATCTGCCAAAGGAATAATTGGTCCTTATTTTTTTGAAAACGCACGGGGGCAAAACATCACTGTTAATACCGAACGCTATGTTGCGATGTTGGAAGGTTTTTTGGCCCCAGAACTTGAAAATTCAAGAATAAAGAACTCTAGGACTTGGTTCCAACAAGACGGAGCTACCAGTCACACATCAAATGACTCCATGGCGGTTGTGAAGCAGATGTTCCCTGGCAAACTGATTTCGAAAAGAGGTGATATCCCATGGCCTCCGCGCAGTCCAGACTTGACGCCTCCTGACTTTTTTTTGTGGGGATACCTCAAACACAAAGTCTACACCAATAATCCGAGAAACATCAGTCAGCTCAAGGAGAATATTCGTGGTGAAATGGCAGCAATCACACCAGCACTACTTAAAAAAGTTTTCGGTAATTTCCGTTTGCGGTTAGAGGAGTGCCAACGTAGAGAGGGTCATCATTTAGATGATGTTATTTTTAAAAAATAAACTTCAGTTATCACTTAATAATTGCTTAGTTTTATTTTAACTATACCTTTTGTATTTATTTTTTAATAATTATTTTAAAAATGCACGTTCTATTGCGCCACCCTGTACATAGTTACGTGACATATTATTATAAAGTTTTTGTATAAGTCCTCAATCCATTTACTTAAATAGCTTTGCTTCCCGAACGCGACTCGCGCAAATTTTGGTGGACGGCGCGCAAGGTCTAATATTAGTGCGGTCCCCCGACGCGACAACATTAGTATTAAAAATTGTGTTCTTACGTAGGGTCAATATTTCAGTTTTATTTTTTGCTTTCTATAGGGTTTCCATTTAAACCAATTGTATTGGATCTAGCTATAATTCCATAGTTATTAAACCTTGTTTTAGGATTTTATGTGCATCTATTATTTTGTGTCAGGGGTTTTTAAATTTTTAATTTTTACCCTTTGGGTACGGAACCCTAAAAACGAAGTTCAGCAAACAAACTCACGTGTGATGATATTTGAGCGTCATCTTGCTGGCAAAGACTTTGCCGCAGCAATCGCATTGTAGTTTCTCCTTGTGTTGCTTATTACGATGGTAGTACAGCTTCGATCTCGATCTGGCAAAGAAGAAATCAAGTTCCGAATTTCATCTACAATCGCGTCAATTTGTACGTTGTTCATGTGCCAAATGTTCGTCTACGGAGAAATATATGGGACCTGAATTAAAGGCGCTACTACGAATCCTCTTTATATGAAAACACATAATACGTCATATAGTCATAGCGTAGATTGGCAAACTGAACATAAAAAATGTATTTTATATATTTACATTTATGTTACAAGTCTGATAACAGATTTCACAAAACAAGAACAAGACAGAACACTCACAAATTAGGTAGGTAGGTACTTGTTAAAGCCAGTAACTCCTCTTAATATTGGCCCTGAAATTTGTACCAAATTGGAATTATTTTTTCTAAACCACAGTCAGGTACAACTAAAATTACCTGATGTTCTTTTCAAACCTGCAGAATCCTTAAAAAGGCGCAAATATGCAGCCCTCAATGATAGCTACATATTTGTGCCTTTTGGCGTAGAGACCATGGGCTCTTGGGGTCCCTGTGCCCTTAGTTTTTACAAAGATCTCTGCAAAAGGCTAACTGATTCTACTGGTGATCAAAAGGCTGGCAGCTACCTTGGGCAAAGAATCAGTATTGCTATCCAGAGGGGCAATGCTGCCAGCCTTTTGGGCACCATTCCTTTCGGCACTGCTGGGGCTGATGCTTTTTATATTTTGTAAATATATATATATTTTTACATTACTTTTAGTTAAGTTTTAGGTTATTGTATTAGTTTTAATATTTGTATAGTAATTATAATTAATTATTTTTAAACATAGATCTATAATAACTATATTATTAATCATTTGATTTTTTTGCAATTTCTATGAACTATTCCAGTATCTAAGCACGGTTTAAATAAAGAAAAGAAAACTCTCAAAACAAGTATAAATAATTGTAGTTTTAAAAATCGTCATTACAATATTCTTCGTTATCATCAATAGCCACTGTTCGCACTATTTGACGTACCAAAAATTGTTCTTATTATCGAGTATGTGATATTTTCATGTCTTAAAATTATCACATACTCGATAATAAAATGACGCTTCCACTTTGACACTAATCATTATGACAATTTGTGACATGACAAAGACAATATGTGGTTTCTGTTGTCAGTAAAATAAATAAGTTCCAGTTGTTTTCCGCAACATGGCGAGGTACCATATACTTTTGGTTAGGCTATACATAATTTAGGGCGAATGATGGAAATTTGATTGATCCCATTGACAATCGCGACTGACGCAGCCATTGCAGCCAACTCGAGACCACGTGCTGTGCGAGTGTAAGCTATACGACGAGGAGCTCTTGGAGGAGTTTGGAGGAGTGAAGAGGAGCCGCTAGGGCGCGAAGTACTGTGTCGTGGTGTCACGCCCCAGAAGGGGGAGAGGTGAAAGGGTAGAGGGTCGGAGATAGAATTTGTAGGGAGCATCAAGAAGCGTGACCCGGGAAAGAGCCTCGAGCAAGTACCGGGCCCGTCTCCCATGATTCGGTCTGTATGCCGCAAGGCGGGTAAGACCATGAGGTGGGTTTTAACGCAGCCATTGACTGTCTCGTTGCGCAATTGACGATCGTTCGGCCAAGTGCTCTTTGCCCAGGAAATATTGCAAACGTCACACTTGTTACAGCAACAGTCGACGCACACAGCAGCGATATGATCAAGTGTCTTTATAGATATTGTCTTTGTCGATAGTGTCTTTATCAATAGTGTCTTTATCGATAGTCGATAGTGTCAATGTCCAGTGTCTTTAACCATAGGGTCTCTATCAAAAGTGTTTTTATTGATAGTGTCTTTATCGATAGTGCCTTCAATGTTTAATAGCGTCTTTATCGATAGTGTCTTTATCAATAGTCGATAGTGTCTTTATCGATAGTCGATAGTGTCAATGTCCAGTGTCTTTAACCATAGGGTCTCTATCAAAAGTGTTTTTATTGATAGTGTCTTTATCAATAGTGTCTTTATCGATAGTCGATAGTGTCAATGTCCAGTGTCTTTAACCATAGGGTCTCTATCAAAAGTGTTTTTATTGATAGTGTCTTTATCAATAGTGTCTTTATCGATAGTCGATAGTGTCAATGTCCAGTGTCTTTAACCATAGGGTCTCTATCAAAAGTGTTTTTATTGATAGTGTCTTTATCGATAGTGCCTTCAATGTTTAATAGCGTCTTTATCGATAGTGTCTTTATCAATAGTCGATAGTGTCTTTATCGATAGTCGATAGTGTCTTTATCGATAGTCGATAGTGTGTTTAGTGTTGTGTGGTGTTAAGCATGTTCAGTGCGTGTTGTGTCGCGTGTGTATCATATCGGATAGTTGATTCAGAATTTTCAGATTCATTTATTTATTAATTTTTTACGGTAATAATTATGGTACATACCATAATTATTACCGTTACAGCTGAAAAAAAAAAATTACTCACGAGAAGCTTTTGCCGCAATCCGTGCACTGGTGTGATGCGTCGCTGTTGTGCTGCGACGCGTGTTGTCGCGCGCGCCGCAGCACGCACGTGCGGTAGCCGCACGTGCACCTGTACGCCGCGTAGTGCCACGCGCGATGCGTGGCCAAGTGCTCTTTGCCCAGGAAATATGAATTGCAAACGTCACATTTGTTACAGCGGGAGTCTTTCTGGAAAGAGATTACTATTTTTTTCAAATATTCGTTGAAGTCCGAGGAAGATTTTTACGAAAAAAATTTACAAAATTATGAAAGACCTATATATACCTATATACCTCTTGTTTCACGCTGCGCATACAAAAATACAAACCTTTTCTCTTTATAATAGTGGTAATGTATAGACATACGTTAAGTGCATAACGACTAACAAGTGTCAAAATATTTTAATGGAAAATGCTGAAGCAAAAGCTATATTATAGCTTTACAGGGTGCCTAGGTATCGTTTAGAGATGCTATTTTTGAAAAAATAAATAGTTAAATCAAGTTATAGCGTGGGTACCTAAGCATGAATGATATGAATGCGGCCTTTAGGTATTGACGCCTTTAAAGCCTACGAAACAGCATCCCTGTTATTTCAAAAACTCAGTAGCGGATTTAAGACAGGACTAAGCTATTAGCTAGCCAATTAGAAAAGCGCTTCTCTATTAGGTTATGTCACGAATGCCATTTTAAACCTGGTCAATTTTTTTTGTAATAACACCGCATGTGTCTTAATTGCATCTTGTCTATGGGGCCTGGTTTGGCTGGACATCCTGTGAACGTCAGAATCGCCGGTCAACAGTCGTATTTAACTTTAAAATTGTGTCTAAAATTTACTTATGAATTGCTCATATTTGCTTATCATGATGAGACAATTGCTTATTACATAATTTAAAAGAATTGAAGCATTTAAGGTTGAACGTCCATTCTGACGTCAGAATGGCTGGTCAATGTCTGTAGAGCAGTAAATATGTAGAATAACTGAAATTTTCGTGGACCAAAGATTGCTTATCAATTGCTTATTTCACAATTTGTAAGTTAAGACCCTGTTATTATTTTCTTAAGTTATGTACGAGCTTAAAAAATCTCCAGTGCCTGTTAAAATAATGAGAGCAAAGTATCGTATGTTGGAAATTGCGTTTATATTACAAAAATATATCAATTCAAAAATCTTGTCATATAATTTGTTCCAAATCAATGTACATAAATAAGTAATAACAATTAATATACATAATTTAATTTAAAAATCTTGACCCCCCTTCTCGAAATGACAGCCATTTGAATATTTAAAAAAAAAACTATTTCTATAGATTTGGAGGTTCTAAAAGTTGTGAAAAAGATTCAATTGAAAGGTAACGCTATCGCCTATCAAGTAAAATAAAGATCAATTCAAAATTAATAACTGTCATAGAGAAAAAAAATAAGTTTGAAGAAACATTGCTAAAAATTTTATACAGCTAAATAGTTTTTTAAACCTATTACAAAAGTAAATGTTTTTTTTTACATTTAATGATCGATCTATTTTTTTAGGATTATGTCTTGGACACACTGTATACAAAGGGAACTTACCAGTCTATGCTTGGACAGTATGTGCTCGTTCATAAGCTTCTCAGTGTTGAATGTGAGCAGACAGTCGGGGCACCTGTAGAAAAACATGTGTGGCTTGAGACGGTTGCTACTCGTATACCAAAGGGGGGTAATATGACTAAAACCAAAAGGTTGAGATTGCGGTCAAATGTCTACCTATTAATAAAACATAAAAGTTGCCAAGTGCAAACTAAACTCGCGAAGGGTTCCGTACCTTTATCTAGTACCTGGGCGACCGAGTTTTGCTCGGTTACTACTTTAATTAATTAAGCTAGATTTTTTAATTAAGATAGATTTTAGAAACAAATCGTTAAGTATCTGTAAAAAAATACAATTTTAGTTAAGGAAGAGCGGAGTCTTCAAACACAGGCTTCATGCTTAAATTGAGACTCCAATCAACCATGTATTTTTATATAAGTTTTTATGGAAATAAATATTATTTTATTTATTTACTACTATTTAAATAAAATAGTTTTTTCGTAAATTTTAATAAAAAAAATATAAACTTGAATAAATAAATGTAAAATTGGCCAAGTGCGAGTCAGCCTCGCGCACGAAGGGTTCCGTACCATTAACTTACAACATTAGACAGTCTAGGCAAAAGAAACACGTTTGTATGGGAAATATTATTTACATATTATTTTTTAAAAGTGAAATACAACATATTATTCTGTGAATATTTTAAGCGTCTACTTGTTGCCATTATAAATTTCGGGCAAAAATGGCGAAAAATTCATGTTTGTTGTATGGGAGCCCCCCTCAAATATTATTATTATTTTAATTTAATTATTTATTTTCAAAGAAAATATACAACTTAATATTCTGTGAATATTTCAAGCGTCTACTTGTTGCTGTTATTAATAACGAGCCAAAAACGTTAAAAAAACACATTTGTTGTATGGGAGCCCCCCTTAAATATTAATTTTTCTAGTTTTTAGTATTCGTTGTTATAGCGGCAACAGAAATACATCATCTGTAAAATTTCAACTGTCTAGCTATCACGGTTCATGAGATACAGCCTGGTGACAGACAGACAGATAGCGGAGGCTTAGTAATAGGGCTCCGTTTTTATCCTTCGGGTACGGAACCCTAAAAACCTCTTAGCGAGGAAACCCTTCAAACGTGGCGGCCATTTTGCAATCGGCACCGATTAATCGGTGCCGATTCGCGCAAAATGGCTTAAGTCTGTGACTTTAGCGACGCGTGTGATTAAAAGCACGATATCTGTAAAGTTTTGTATGAAAGCCTTATAAAAATATTATGTCATTAGAATCTTTATGAAACAACAAAACTGCTAACATAAAAAAATATATTATCCCGCTTTTGTCTGTTATTGTATTACTATTTATATATGAAATCAGGTTGAGCGATTTTTTGTAGGTTTTTTGTACAGAAGTGGTAATAAAATAAAAAGTATAACATCTTTTTAATAAGTTTTTATTGTATTTACTTTAATAAAGATTTTTTTACATTATTCAATTAAATAAACACAGTTTGTCATACATTTTTTCTCACCCTCACAGTTTTAAAAACATTTTTATTTAGAGGACCCGAGCGCCTGGACAAAAAATGGGCATGTTATATATTTACATTTCAAGCAAACTCTAGGTCAAGTGTCCTATGTTCTTAACTTATGCTTTAGTGTGGTTCACATTCTTATCACTTACGAAGTTTCGGTAGAGACAAGTGGTAAGTTCAATAGAAATCGAAGAAAAACCCAACACTTAAAAATAAGCACAAAAAAGTCCTCTCAAACCTTGGGTCACTGAGTTCATTCTGATGCGATTTATTGAATAGAAAGTGACATTCTAATACAAGAATCGATTTTACAAATTGATAAGCATAATAAAGAAACTTGTTTCTTAACAAATAATTTCAGAAATTAATAACTAGAGTTGGAGAGTTTCATCGATATTACAATATCGATCTCCTAGAGATCGATCAACAGGCGGAGAAAGAAAGATACGTGTTCCATAGTATGGATATGACTGTGAAAGGTTTTTTTTTAAATAAACTACGGCAGCTTTCTTTGTTATTAAAAGTCATAAAATTCAATTTTAATTCCGTTTTTATTTATTTTGCAATACTGGGGTAATCTTTTCACATAAATAATAAAAAAAATAGTTTTTGCTTGACAGCACGTTAAGCTTAATACTGCGATATCTTATTCAATTGTAATAAGGGTGGTTTTGAATGGACAACCTGATGTGTTTACCATCGTACAAAAATGTGGCACAAAAAATATACAAATATATAGATACATAATAAAGATATATATATATATATATGAAGAAATAAATAAATACTTAAGAAGAAATATGTAAATTTGAATATTATACTTTAAAATTAGGAATGAACAGTAAGAAAACAGGGCTCCATACACGCGGACTTGCCGCAACCTACACAGAAAGTACGCACCTGCTTTTTGCACACCGTGCACGCGCGCCGCATGCGTTGGTGCTTTCCCATAGGGAACTCAGCCAAGCGGTGAGTCACGTCCACTTTCTGTGTGGTTGCAGGCGGAATCGGAAGAGAAGAAGAAGAATGGTTGGAAAGAAGAGATTTTATAAGACTTTTACGAAAATTTCGGTGGCTGACAGATGAATTATGTTGACAGATAATATATGAATTTAGAACAGAGACATTCAGAAGTCTCCTGAAAAGTTTTTTGTACCACACTTTTGTACGCTTGCGCTCAACTGGATACATGGCCAGGAGCTGATCTTTTTTGTCGACCCCACCCATCATGATATTGTAATCCAATATCAGGATGGGTTTGGTGGACTCTCCGAGTGTCTGTTAAGCGTTGCCGTGGTATGTAGAGATCATATCCACTCTATTTGTATCTCTCCATACCATGATATCGACGTCCCCAGAGGTAAGGCCAGTGATCTGCCCCAGGCGCATGTTTCGCTTGGTGAGGCTATTTAAGGCCTGAGGGACAAATTTTCTGTCAGTCCTTAAGGTTCCGACACAGTCAAACCCTAACGATTTTAAGCGTCGGGCTAAGGATGGGGATTGATAAAAATTGTCCATCCAGAGGGTATACCCCGGCTGCAAGCCCTGGATGAGCTTCAGCACGATTGCCGGAGTAGCCGCTTCCAGAGGATCATCAGACTGCGGTCGCGATGTTTTTTTATGAGCGTGAATTTCAAACCGCCATAGGTAGCCGGTTTGAGATTCACAAATCTCATAGGTTTTAATGCCTCGGTTGGCAGCTTTGTTGGGGATGAGTTGGCAGAAATCCAACCAACCTTTCCACATCAATAGACTTTCATCTAAAGCAATGTTTTGGGCCGGCGTGTACATTGCTTGGAATTTTTGATTTAAGTGCAGCAACAATGGTCTTATTTTGTACAATCTGGCCTCAGAAGGATCGAGTTCCTGCGCACACATTTCTTCGTTGTTATTAAAATGTATGCACTTATTAAGATTTAAAAACCGATCTATTGACATGTGTGCACTAAATCCAGGAGTATAAAAGATGTCCGGGTTCGAACTCCAGTACTCCTCGATGCGCGACTTGACCACAATACCCATCGCGAGAATCAGGCCGAAAAAAACATATAGTTCGTCGGGCGTGGTGTCATGCCATCGGCTGATCCTACTATTAGGATGGAGACTGCTGCTCGCAAACATCTGAGAAGCCACCTGCTGCGCATATCTGTTTGTTTCTGCGGCAATTTGTTCCATGATTGACCGATCCCAGATTTGCGTAAATATTACGTAAGGGTCGACCTCTGGTGTTGTTGGACCGACATCAGCAACCAAAAATGGTTCCCGCCTGATATGAGCTGACAATGGTGGGTTTGGGAAGTTCCTCCAGTCAAAAAAACTGAGACCCCAAGGTTGCTCCGTCGACGACATGGGAACATCAGTGGGCTCAAGTTCACCGGAAACTGCTGTAGCTGGTGCTGGGTGTGCGGCAACACCCTCATAGGCATCGGCAGTATCGCTGTCCAATGGGGTCTCCATGTAGCTTTGGAAACCCCTTGTAATTATCGGAACAGCAATGGCCCCTTCGTCTTCATCGCTGTTGGCCGAGTCGTTATCACTGCCTGTAAGAAATAATTGTTTTTAAATTTGGTATGCATCAGAAACTTAGCCATGGTCTAAGGTCCAAAATAAAATCAGCAGGTACTTACCATAATTGATGCGGAAGGATATATCCTTATCTCGCAGGGGTTGAGGACGACGATAAGGTGGAAGTGGAGGTGCAAATGAAGTAGAAGGAAGAGGTGGGGGTGAAGAGGCAGGTGAAGGTGCAGAGAAAGTCAAAGGTAAAGATGGGAGTAAAGGTGGAGTACGTGAAGAGAGCTGGGTTCTGACTGGCAATCATCACATTCAACAAACCTGTAACAAAAACAGGTCTGTAGTAACCGTATCTTTACAGGAAACTGAGAAATTCTATGAGTAGCTTACATTGCTGGCGAAGGGACCGAATATGACGCC
Organism: Pyrausta nigrata; assembly: GCA_949316185.1. Lineage (NCBI taxonomy): Eukaryota > Metazoa > Arthropoda > Insecta > Lepidoptera > Crambidae > Pyrausta > Pyrausta nigrata. The sequence goes on along the minus strand of OX438964.1, from coordinate 7,024,475 downwards.
GGTGATGGCGGTGCTACTGGTTGTGTTGATGGTAAACTTGAACATGAAATTTGTGGTGGTGGTGATGGTGCTGATGCTGATGCGGAACTCGACCTTGATAAAAAAATTAAAAATAATGTAAAACCATGGGTAAAACGTAATAGTGAGTAATATAATCAGTACATCTTCAAATATCTATTCGAGCAGAAATACTTACGGTTGCCATATGCGCTTCCTTTTAGGATGCAGGGCGGATTCGAGGCCACGGCCTTCCGGTAGCAACCCAATGTTACAGATTGCAAGTCTAAAATTCAAGACAATATGTTATTTATTTATATTGTGGTTATATACCACAACAAAGTAAAAAAATAAGAAACAAAGAAAGTGTTAAGCAAAAAAGCTAACTCGTCAATAGAGTGAGGTCGCTCTTGTCGAACATTGGCACGGCCTCCACGCCCTTGGCCACGCCGACTTCCGTGTTAGGAAACCTCAACCACATGCTCTTCACCTGTACCTCTGCCACGGCCATCTCGCACACGCACACCCCTACCACGTCGTAGACCACGCACGCAAGGGCGTCTAATCAATAAAGCACACACAAAAAAATGCTAATTAACCTCCTAAGACCCAGACTTAAAATAACTAGGTAGTCGTAAAATCTCACTGTCCAGAATTATGCACAGATTAATTTATTGCTGTCAAACCCAGAGACATAAAACTTTATAAATTTGAAGCTATGCCTCTTAGGATTTAAGAAGTATATTAACCATAATACTAGGTGTCGAATGACCATTTTTGGTTAACTTACATCGTTCTATCTTTTGTACAATATATTGAACATTGGGTCTTAACATTGAGGAGAAAATAAAAAATGATAGTATATAATATTTTAAGATTTATTAATGAAATTATGATGCGCTGAATTAGTAAAATACATTAAAAAAACTTATTTACGTAAGCCAAATCATTGCACAAGGTCCGTCTTGTTGAAATTTGAAACAAATTCTTTATGATATAACAAAAATGACTTTTGCTAATGATATCTAAGAGCATTTTTTTCCAAAACTTGGTGATTTTTACGCATGAAACAATAATTTGTACATGAAAATGATTGTATTGATATTCCGCAGGTCCCCATCTTTTTAATAAACACGAATAAAATATAAATTAGAAAATATGAACACTTTTCAGTTTTTAAGACAAATGCCTGATGGTTTTGCGCATTGCGCAGAATAAAACTATTGTTCTAATTAAATCATCAAGTCTAAAACTTTAAAGCAAATGGATCTAATTACTAATATTAATAAGTTCGATTCTGTTTGAAGATCGTTTAGACTTACTCGACTTGCTTCGCGCTGCACCCCCTTAATAACAAATCAAAATGAACGGGCATGGTGTCGGTATGCCAAACTAATGTTCGTTGAAATTACTATTTCTGCTCGAAATCTTTATCAAATACACAATCTATGCATTTAAAGCTACTGAAATATGACTTACCCACTCATACTGCAATGCTGATTCTTCGTAATTCTTCTTTTTATAACACAAAACACGAAATCAAAGCAGCCGGCACGCGCGCGAAAACGTTACCAAAATCACTCATAATTCATAATTCTTTTATTTGCGTAAGACCATGGTATAAATGGATGTTACAATAAATACAGTGCACATGTCTTGCCAAGATTGTTAGCATGCAAATACAATAAGGTAAAAATAAGCAAAAATTTACAATGTCAATAAAAGTGATTCTAAATTCTATAAATTAAATTAAACTATTATAAAATTTAATATTTATGTCAGAGACTATTTAATTAACTGGTCGGTCAAGTAGATCTTTGAGGTCATAAATTTTTTGGTCAATAAGCCATTTATACAATTGACCCTTGAAGACATTAAGTGTTTTATTTTTAATGTCACGAGGAATTTTATTATAAATCTTAATAGACATACAAACACAGCTTTTATGGAACTTTTGTGATTTTTGGATAGTACTTAAGACCAGCCTGTCGGGGTTTCTTTTTAGCCTAGCGTTTGTATCTTTAGCTTTCATGAAAAGTTCCTCGTGTTTCTTAACAAAACATCCCATTTCAAAAATGTAAAGTGCAGGTAGTGGTAAAAGGCCAAGTCTAATGAAAGCTGGTCGACAAGACTCACCAGGCGGGATTCCACATATGGCTCTAACACACTTCTTTTGCGCTATAAATGCTTTGTTTATATCAACACTGTTACCCCATATTATTAGCCCATAACGCAGTAAGGAAGCTACATAAGCGTGGTAAGTAGTTATAACGGCTTGTATGTTAGTAACTTTCCTAATCTTGTAGAGTGCGTAAGCGAAACTATTGATTCTTTTGCATATATTGTCAATGTGCAATTTCCAGTTTAGGTCTTGGTCGACAAAAAGACCTAGAAATTTGGTATGAGTTATTTCTTTTATTTTATTGATATTAAGTTTAAAATTATATTGATCATGTTTGGATTGATTAAATTGTATAAAATTTGATTTACTTAAATTAAGCGTTTAGTCATTTTCATCTAGCCATTCAATTATATTGACAACAGTTTTATTAATTTCCATTTAATGTCTATTTATAGAATTATCACATTTTTTCTCGGAAGTCACAATTACAGATACATATATCGTCAGCAAATAGAACGCATTTATGGTTGGTAGCTTCTGTAATGTCGTTAATATAGATTATAAATAAAAGCGGACCCAGTACACTGCCTTGGGGAATGCCACGTGAGGTATTTTTATAATCTGAACCAAACGGCGTAAGTTGATCATTAACTATTTGATTGACGACCACGCGTTGGCATCGATTAGTCAAGTATGACGATATCCATTGCCAAGCAGGTCCTCTTATTCCTACTGACTCTAATTTTTGAAGTAAAATATCATGATTGACAAAGTCGAATGCTTTCGACAAATCAAAAAACAGACCTGTGGTTAAATAGCCAGCGTTTACGTTTTTTAGTACGATATCTATAAGATTAAAAATTGCCAGTGTCGTTGACTTTTTCTTTTGAAAACCGAACTGTTCGCTTTTTAGTACGTTAAAGGTGTTACAGAAATTCAGCAATCTCTTGTACATACACTTCTCAAAAACTTTCGATAAAATTGGAATTAGTGCAATGGGTCGGTAATTCTTTACGTTGTTTTTTTCACCTTTTTTATAGAGAGGCTTAACGATGGATTTCTTTAACAGTTCAGGGAAAGTACCTGATGAGAAAGAAAGATTTATCAAGTACGTTAAGATAGATGAAAGTTCTTCTACACAATACTTTAATATTTTCGTACTTATTCCATCGAAGCCTTCAGATGTGGTGTTATTTAGACACATGATTTTTTTTTACTTCGTCTTCTGCCATCGGGCGAAGAAACATCGTATTAAGTGTCTTGGTATGCTTTTTTCTCACTCGTGAATTTGCTGTGTAAGTACTATCTGTCAATTCTACAAAATAGTCATTAAAAGCCGAGGCTATGTCAAAAGGGTTGGTCAGAATTTGTTTATTTATGTTAAGTTCAGAGATATTATTGTCATTTTTATCATTACAAATTTCATTTTTAATTATTATCTAAGTAGCCTTACATTTATTTCTACTGTTATGTAAAAGTTTCGTATTAGAGTTTTTCTTTGAGTAATCAATGCATTTTTTTAATAATTTTGCATACATTAAGTATTTTTTTTTGTTTTTTAAGGACTTGTTTTTATAGAACTTGCAACGCAAAGTTCTTTTGTTTTCTTTTTACTGGGAAAGCCAATAATTGAGCAGTATCATGGTCGGACAGGTATAATGGGAGCACCGTGGCATCAGCATTTTTACGTTGCTAATTGTGTGGTCTATACATGATTTTTTCCGTATTGGGGCGTTAATATGGATTTGCAAGTTGTGGTTAAGGCATGAATCACGAAGGTAGTTAGTGATTTTACCTTTTTTTAATGTATTTATGTTAATGTCACCTGCTAGTACTATCTTCGTATTTCGTGTATATTTCCTAGAGAGGTAATGCAATAACTGGTCTAGTTTGCCTAAAAAGGCATTTGGATGAGATGTCGGCGTTCTGTACACACATAATACTAATAACTTATGTTGAGGTATTTCGCAGCTGCAAATCTCGAATAATTTTTGTTTTGAGTATGTTTTTAATTCCGTCATTTCTCTATATTTACAGTTTAATTTAGCTAAAATACATGTTCCCCCCCTTCGTTTATCTCGACAGAAGGAGGACGCCGTTTCATAGTCAGGGACGTGTAGGAACTGTTCGCTTCCGGTTTGTAGGAATGTCTTCGATAGACATATTAGGTCCGGTTCACCCTGATCCTTATCATAGAGCTCTTTTAATGTTAATGCTAATATTTCTTGGTTTGGACAGTACACTTGCAATATTTTGATGAATAATTGTAAATGTTTGTTTATTTGCTTTAGGTGCGAAAAAATATATTTTTATTAATGTCTTGAGTAGGCTGTGTTGCAGTGTTCGCGATTATATTTTGATCAGAACCAATAGAAGAATCCCGCCCTGATTGAGACCTTGGGGAGGTGCCCTTTGGATTCAGTTGGACTACGTCAGATATTTTCCTAGATAATGGCTTATCCTGAACAGTTTTCTTTAGTTCTTTAAAGTTTAAATATTTATCGGCGTAATCCACACAGTCAATCACAAAATTAATATTTTTTTACACATTTTGAATAAATTTCGGTATTTGCAACCAATAAAATGAGAACGGGAGTAGTTTTTACATATTTTCTTAAATAAATTGCTTAGATAAATTACATTTAAATAAACATTTGTCAAAGGGTTAACAATAATCACATCATTATTGGTAAATTTTCTAAGTAAGCGTCGTAATTGTATAGTCAGGATATTTACATCATAATCGTGTGCTTTCTATATTTTTCATAATATCTGCAGTTAAAGCAAAAGGCTTTATGACTGATGTGATATCGTACTTGTCGTATCTTGTGTTCTCTCTTGACCTTATTAAAGCGGATGAAAGACCAACGCATCTTTGAGTTCCGAATATATATATATGTTTTTTCACAACTCGTTTTTTAGTCTGAGTGTCAATCGAAGTGTTGTTTCTAGCAATACAAAGATATGGTTTGGGGGTCATAGTCGTTAGTTTGTCTTCCAATGTATTTATGTATGTATTGAGTCGAAAGATTTCCTGTTCCGTATCTTTTAACTTAATTTCCAGATCAATTATCCGGTCTTGAAGCATTGCTAGTGATTTGTTGTTGCACGCCTGAGATGGTTTTTGATGTCGAGGTGAAATTCCAAACTCAACGGCTGTAGGTGTCAATGATTGGCGTTTAGATTGATTGTTTTTTTGGAACTATTTCTAGTGAACTGTCTGTTACTTACTGGGGATTGACATAGGGATTTTAATGTGTCATTTTCTTTTGTCAGCTTACTGATTTGCTGTCGGAGATTACTATTCTCTAATAACGTATTGTCAAACTCATTCTGTAATATAGTATATTCTGAGCGCAGTAGGTTTATCGTATCCGTCATTTCTTGTGTTGGACGTGGGTTGTTAATTGTACAATCCGGGCTTTTGGATAGTAAGTTGTCATCTGGCTCAAGCGAATCATCAAGGACTTGATATTGGGTCAGTATGTGCGAGTCTTCAACCTGGAAGAGCAGCGACTCATCTTCACTGTGTGTGGTTGGTAAGCAGTTCTCTTGTGTGGATGTTGTTGGTGTATTCTGCACAGGCACGTCATCCTGGACCGTCAGGAAGTCATCATTTTGAGAGAGCAGCAGTTCGTCGTTTTTAAGTGAATTGTTTGCCTGTTGTAGCAACTTTTGTTGCTATTTGACGAAGAAGTTTTTTTCCTAATAGTAACGTTGGATGAAGCTGGACTGTGCGCTAATAGCGAAGAACGCCCTTTTGGTTTAAGACTGCAATTTTTGCACTGCCAATTATTCCTTGTTTCAGTGTCTTTTAGCCGGTGCAAATTCATAATTTTTCTTACACAGTGAGCATAAGACAGTATTTCTTTCGCTCACTTTTAGCTTACATTTGTGGCAAGTGACTAGTAGTGCTCTCTTTTGAGGATCGCAAGTATTTTTAGACTGAGGTTTCGACATATTGTTTAAAACCAAATCGGCCGCCACCAGTAAGTTTCAATAAACTCAAAAGATGTCAGTGCTGACAAGCGTTGTAGTGAGATCTGATTGGTCAGTGTCTCTGGTGGTGAGTAGACGAACTAAAAAAAGTGACAGATTTATGCTTGTATCGTAGCGCCATCTAGTGTCAAGTAGATAAACCACCTGGCGAACGCTAAGTAGGATAGCTTTTGGTCGTTAATTACATCCACTTCTCATGTGAAATTAACAGATGGAGTTAGTGGCAGGGTCTCATTTGTACGTAAAGTAGCTCCATCTAGCGTTGAGTAGCAGGTGATATACTAATTCACTTACGATGATTCATCAGCTGATCTTTGTTTACAATCAAAGTTTAAAATGATAACGGCTGTCGAATTGATTTTTCATTAATATTATTAACTAACACTGTCATACACTGTGTCAAAATGCTGTTCAAATATGTCTTTATTTATTTTAATAACTGCTTTATGTCCACACTCACAGATTAACACTTTATTCTCACTTTATTGGCTGAAGCACAAAGTTGCGTTTTAGAATCACAATCCACAAATTTTCACTTAGCTAACGTTTGTGACTGTTGGTTTAACACTGTGTAATATTCTGAGACTACTTTTGTCCGCATAAACATCACTTAACTATTTTTAAACAATAAACTCTAACGGAGCTGATAAGTGCCCCGTGACGCTAGCGCCATCTCTCCGTATTGAAACTGTCAAGTTCTCATTGTAGGCGGGATACAAAGACGTAACACGCGATTGTATGCCATCCTTGTTCTTTTTCCTATACTTCGTGCAAGTTTGAGCAGAGCCCGTAGACAAGATGCAATCTATTCTGAAGCGAAATTCGTTATCGCTAACAAAATGTATGAAACTGACATAAACCATCGATATATAACGTGACTTTTGCATACATTTTGTTGGCGATAGCGAAGTTCGCTATATAAATATTGCATCTTGTTTAAGGGCCCAGGATAGTTATTTCGCGCAAAATAACCGCCACAGTTGAAAGGAAGGAATGCGGCGATATGAGGAGGCCCACAGATGAGGGTTTTTTGACGTCAATCTCCAGGAGCGAGGTCAACAGTCGAAGGGACCCTTCGACCGTTGACCTCTCTCCTGGAGCATTCTTAATTATATAACACGAGTGTTTAAATCCATACTAATATTATAAATGCGAAAGTGTGTCCGTCTGTCTGTTACCTCTTGACGCTTAAACCACTGAACCGAATGAGATGAAATGTGGTATGGAGACAGTTCGATACCCTGGAAAGGACATAGGCTACATTTTGTCACGATTATAAAAACATTACGGGGTGAAATGGGGGATGAAAGTTTACATGGAAAATCCAAGTCTTGCGGGCGAAGTCGCGGGGAACCACTCGTTTAAAGGTATAAGATAAAACATTAGACCTTATCATCGACGTAAAGAAAAATGTGGACTCCGTCTCGCCTACATTAAAACTGAAGCACCAAAGTAAGCCAGTGATCATCGTAAATACACGATCTTCTCACGCACACACTCACACTAAAGTACGCCGATCAACCCTATGATCTCTCACACACAGGCTTGAAGCCTGCTTCACTCTTTAGTATCGCAGTACGGAGTCCATATTTTTTTCAAGTCGATGGTTCCATATGAAGTGTCCATCTATACATATTATAACCTTATATTCTGTGAATATTTCAATCGTCTACCCTTACCTTGAGGTGCTTGTGGCGCAGTGGCGGCAGCGCTTTGGTAGTGCTACCAAAAGTTAAGCAACCCGCGGCGCGGTCGTGATTGGATGGGTGACCATTCCAACAATTAAAGTGACGACCATGACAAGCATCTCCGTGCTTCGGACGGCACGTTAAGCAGTTGGTCCCGGGTAATATCTGTTGGTATTAGTCGTTAAGCCTACTCAGAGGCCCTAGGGCGGCTTGATAACATCTGACAGTAAGGTTTGTCACTTGCCTTACAGACACCCCTCCACCAATCCGCACTGAGCCCGCGTGGTGGAGTATGGCTCGTTTCTCCTCATAGTTGAGTTGAGGCATTTTCCCAGCAGTAGGATCTAAATAGGCTTACTTTACTACCCTTACCTATAGTTGTGCTTAAGGAACTCTGGTCGTGTTATCTCTTCGGCCCTCATGGTCCACATTTCTTCTTCAGACATAGTGTAGACTTCAAAACCTTCGGGCAGGGCCTTCAGTTTTCTTGGCTTCACCTCCTGAAAAGAATAAAAATAATAAAAACTAGCAGTACTCCGACTTCACCCGCGCCAAAAGCAGATTTTCCATACAAACTTTCAACCCGAATTTCACCCCCTTGATGTTTTGATATCGCGACAAAAAGTAGCCTATGTTCTTCCCAGAGTCCCAAACTATCATTGTACAAAATTTCATTGAAATCGGTTCAGTAGTTTAGGCGTGATTGTGTAACACACAGACAGAGTTACTTCGCATTCATAATAGTACCTGGGCGACCGAGTTTTGGTCGGTTACTACTATTTAATAAAAAAAGCGTGTCTAAATTTAAAAAAAAACCTATAAACTTAAAAAACAAAAAAAATTTCGTCGCCGAACAAGATTCGCACCCACGTCTTCTAAATTTCTTCATTCCTACGTCTTACGCACTCCGCCACGACGCTCATGTTTACCATTACGAAATTAGCGACCATATTTTGCGTCTAACAATGCGAAAGAAGAACGCATGAAAACTTTAAAACACGCGTTTTCCTAAACATTATTTTATTTTATTTATTTATTTGGTATACAAAACATATTACAATTATTTAATGCCTAAGTATGTATATTATACAGGGTGTGGCGTAAATAGTGGTCCAAAGCAAAGGTGTGGATACACTGTACACTGAAGCACCACATACCAGTATTTTAAAAAAAAATATGTACAGGGTTTTAAAAAAAAAAATTTTTTTAATTTTTTTAGAAATCGTTACCTTGCCTTACAAATTTGGTTATAATTTCCAAAAATGACGGTTTTTTTTATCCATTTTTTTTTATTATTATTGCTGATCACTTGTACTTAGTACTCCATTCGTTTTTTTTTTTTACAAACTGAATTTAATAAAAAAAATTAAGTTTCTTTCAAAATTCAATACTCACTGCTAGCAAATCGTTTGACTTTCAATGCTTTTGGTGCAAAAAAAATGTACCACACTGTCAGTGCCCATTGTTTAAAAAAATGCCCATCTTTTGCTGATTCTAAAATGGTGCAACAATAAGTGTTACGACTTACAGGAAAAAAGTTATTGCTTTTCGAAACAAAAAGGAGCCCAATTCAGAAAAACAATTTATTTGAAGTTCAAGGGTTTACAAGGGTTGTAATTTTTTTCTGTGTGGTCCAAAGCAAAGGTGTGGATACACTGTACACTGAAGCACCACATACCAGTATTTAAAAAAAAAATTATGTACAGGGTTTTCAAAAAAAAAAAAAAATTTTTAATTTTTTTAGAAATCGTTACCTTGCCTTACAAATTTGGTTATAATTTCCAAAAATGACGGTTTTTTTTTATCCATTTTTTTTATTATTATTGCTGATCACTTGTACTTAGTACTCCATTCGTTTTTTTTTTACAAACTGAATTTAATAAAAAAAATTAAGTTTCTTTCAAAATTCAATACTCACTGCTAGCAAATCGTTTGACTTTCAATGCTTTTGGTGCAAAAAAAATGTACCACACTGTCAGTGCCCATTGTTTAAAAAAAATGCCCATCTTTTGCAGATTCTAAAATGGTGCAACAATAAGTGTTACGACTTACAGGAAAAAAGTTATTGCTTTTCGAAACAAAAAGGAGCCCAATTCAGAAAAACAATTTATTTGAAGTTCAAGGGTTTACAAGGGTTGTAATTTTTTTCTGTGTGGTCCAAAGCAAAGGTGTGGATACACTGTACACTGAAGCACCACATACCAGTATTTAAAAAAAAATTATGTACAGGGTTTTCAGGGTTTTCAGGGTTTTTTTTATTAAATTCAGTTTGTAAAAAAAAAAACGAATGGAGTACTAAGTACAAGTGATCAGCAATAATAATAATAAAAATGGATAAAAAAAACCGTCATTTTTGGAAATTATAACCAAATTTGTAAGGCAAGGTAACGATTTCTAAAAAAATAAAAAAAATTTTTTTTTTTTGAAAACCCTGTACATAATTTTTTTTTAAATACTGGTATGTGGTGCTTCAGTGTACAGTGTATCCACACCTTTGCTTTGGACCACACAGAAAAAAATTACAACCCTTGTAAACCCTTGAACTTCAAATAAATTGTTTTTCTGAATTGGGCTCCTTTTTGTTTCGAAAAGCAATAACTTTTTTCCTGTAAGTCGTAACACTTATTGTTGCACCATTTTAGAATCTGCAAAAGATGGGCATTTTTTTTAAACAATGGGCACTGACAGTGTGGTACATTTTTTTTGCACCAAAAGCATTGAAAGTCAAACGATTTGCTAGCAGTGAGTATTGAATTTTGAAAGAAACTTAATTTTTTTTATTAAATTCAGTTTGTAAAAAAAAAAAACGAATGGAGTACTAAGTACAAGTGATCAGCAATAATAATAAAAAAAATGGATAAAAAAAAACCGTCATTTTTGGAAATTATAACCAAATTTGTAAGGCAAGGTAACGATTTCTAAAAAAATTAAATTTTTTTTTTTTTTGAAAACCCTGCACATAATTTTTTTTTAAATACTGGTATGTGGTGCTTCAGTGTACAGTGTATCCACACCTTTGCTTTGGACCACACAGAAAAAAATTACAACCCTTGTAAACCCTTGAACTTCAAATAAATTGTTTTTCTGAATTGGGCTCCTTTTTGTTTCGAAAAGCAATAACTTTTTTCCTGTAAGTCGTAACACTTATTGTTGCACCATTTTAGAATCTGCAAAAGATGGGCATTTTTTTTAAACAATGGGCACTGACAGTGTGGTACATTTTTTTTGCACCAAAAGCATTGAAAGTCAAACGATTTGCTAGCAGTGAGTATTGAATTTTGAAAGAAACTTAATTTTTTTACTAAATTCAGTTTGTAAAAAAAAAACGAATGGAGTACTAAGTACAAGTGATCAGCAATAATAATAAAAAAAATGGATAAAAAAAAACCGTCATTTTTGGAAATTATAACCAAATTTGTAAGGCAAGGTAACGATTTCTAAAAAAATTAAAAAAAAATTCTTTTTTGAAAACCCTGCACATAATTTTTTTTTAAATACTGGTATGTGGTGCTTCAGTGTACAGTGTATCCACACCTTTGCTTTGGACCACACAGAAAAAAATTACAACCCTTGTAAACCCTTGAACTTCAAATAAATTGTTTTTCTGAATTGGGCTCCTTTTTGTTTCGAAAAGCAATAACTTTTTTCCTGTAAGTCGTAACACTTATTGTTTGTTGCACCATTTTAGAATCTGCAAAAGATGGGCATTTTTTTTAAACAATGGGCACTGACAGTGTGGTACATTTTTTTTGCACCAAAAGCATTGAAAGTCAAACGATTTGCTAGCAGTGAGTATTGAATTTTGAAAGAAACTTAATTTTTTTTATTAAATTCAGTTTGTAAAAAAAAAAAACGAATGGAGTACTAAGTACAAGTGATCAGCAATAATAATAAAAAAATGGATAGCAAAAAAACGTCATTTTTGGAAATTATAACCAAATTTGTAAGGCAAGGTAACGATTTCTAAAAAAATTAAAAATTTTTTTTTTTTTGAAAACCCTGTACATAATTTTTTTTTAAATACTGGTATGTGGTGCTTCAGTGTACAGTGTATCCACACCTTTGCTTTGGACCACTATTTACGCCACACCCTGTATATTTCTGATCTCGGAAACGGCTCTTAAGATTTCGCTGAAATTTGCGTTTTTCTTTTGCATTGGTCGACGCAGACAGAAACGATTATACAACCAGTGCCATCCGGTGGAACTGATACTATATTCGAGACAACGCACTAATCAATCACATAAAGCAAACTGGGACTTATAGACTTGACTGATGTGTCAGTTTACCCACTGATCGCATAGATGGCGCTGATCGGTATTAACCTGCGCTAAAATTGTTTTTTCGTATAATAATAATGTCCTCCTAGCCGAATTTCGTCTGCGGCCTATCTCATCAGAGATTAGCCAACTGCGCGGGACATATTATAGTGCACAAGTGTGTGCGCAATACACAGGTGCACTCTCTATTCCTTCACTCTCATAATTTGGTGAGACGGCAGTCCGACATGACCGTAGAGAGATCAGGCGCAGGACCAACGGTTTAACGTGCTTTCACGGCACGGGGGTGTTAACACCACCAACTTCCTGACTACGGAGCTGTGACTGAGTTTTTTTAAAGACAGAAAAACCCAACACTCTCGGCCCGACCCGAGATTCGAACCCGGGACCTCGTGGATAGTACCCAGCGAGCTGACCACTAGACCAACGAGGCAGTTTTTTCGTATATTGACCTCCCCAACCTCACGAATCAACGGTAACCAACACCCCCTCACGTCACAATAGTAGTAACCCAGGTACTTAAAATATTTTTTAAGTGATCCTTCTGTATATGTACTATCATGTATTATGTTACCTCTTCACTCTTTTTCCGCCGCTTCTTGCCTCGTCTCTCCTTCTTTTCCTTGAGCTTAGACAGCTGCACATCGTCCTCGGAGGAGGCTTGGTCTTCAGGTGCGAAGTCATCGAATTGCACGTCCACTTCCGCCAGCTCCTCTTCCGACTTCACTACGTCTTCTGTACGAGAAAGAGAAAGCAGTCACCCCGCGACCATGATTCGTGCAACCGAATCGAAACGTTGGAAAAGTAAATTCATATTTGCTCGTTAAACAATGATACTAAGAATTATGCATTGTTGTTTCTTTTACAAATATAACAAACTAGTGTTTCCCCGCGACTTCGCCCACAACAGTTGGATTTTCCATATAAACTTTCATCCCCCATTTCACCCCCTTACTGTTTTTATATCGCGACAAAATGTAGGTATGTAACTTTTCCAGGGTCTCGAACTGTCTCCATACCAAATTTTATCTCAGGTCAGTGGTTTAAGCGTCAAGAGGTAACAGACAGACAGATACACTTTCGCATTTTATATATTAGTATGGATATGGATTAGCAGTTCCCCGCGACTTCGCCTGCGCCGAAAGTCGGATTGCCATACAAACTGTCATCCCTCATTTAACTCTCCTGATGATTTTATATCGCGACTATCTCTGTACCAAATTTCATTTGAATCGGTCCAGTAGTTTCAGAGCCTATTCAATACAAACAAACAATTAAATCTTTAGATAATATTAGTGTAGACAATACATAATGCAATTTACACAGAACATGTACAAAGTAGGCGGTCTTATCGCTAAGAGCGATCTCTAATTCTCATCATCATCTATTCTATTTTTTTTTACACACACAAATTACCTTGGCCCAAACTAAGCATACGACATACAAACATATGTTTTATAAACATCCATGACTCAGGTACAAATGCTCGTGCTCATCACACAAACATTTGCCCCTTGCAGGATGTGAACTCGCAACCTTTGGTTTTTTAATCCGGAGCGCGAAGCACTACACCAAGACGGGTCGTATTGCCAGCTGGCAATAGAATACAGACAGACTGACACACTTTTGCATTATAATATTGTTATGGTTGGATTAGTATAAACTTTAATTGATGTTTTACCTCATTCAAAATTAAGCTCTATTTTCTTAGATGTTCAGATGAAAATTCAAACATACCTTCTTTCACTTCATAATCTTCTCCTTCAAGTTCACTCTTCACTTCCACTTCATCTTTCGTCTCTTCTCTTGGGTCTATTGTGAGGGAATCAATATCGGTCACAGATAGGTGCGTTGCTGCGTGTCTTGTGAAGTCTGATGGGGAACTTAAAAAAGGATTCTAAAAAACGAAAATTAATTAAAACTGACATACGTAATAAATAGTAATGTCCACCTAGTCGAATTTCTAACACAGCGGCCAATCTCAACAGAGATTAGCCAACTGCGCGGGAAATATTGTAGTGCACAAGTGTGTGTATAATACACAGGTGCACTATCTGTTCCTTCACTCTCATAATTCGGTGAGAACGTCAGGCTTGACTGTAGTGGAGAGATCAGGTGCAGAACCAACAGCTTAACTTGCTTTCCGAGGCACGGGGGTGTTAACACCACCAACTTCCTGACTCCGGAGCTGTGTCTGAGTTCATTTAAGGTAGAAAAACTCAACACTTTTGGCCCATCCCAGGATTAGAACCTCATGGATAGTACCCAGCGTGCTGACCATTAGCCCAACAAGGCAGTCAATGTACGTAATATAGGGTTGTAGTTAAAAAAAATGCTACTATTATACTACAAGTAAATAATACTATTTATTTTATTAATAGTCTATGTGCCTTTGACGGTAAAAAGATAAGTCTTGTGAATTTTTGATACCATCTAATTCAGCAAATTTTTATTGTTTTAGGTAAATAAATAAATAAATTGTTTCACAATGTTGTTGTTGGGTTGTGTGTAAGCGTGAGCTTGTGCTATGGTGACTAGGATAATGGATTGAGATACTTATATAAATTTATAAACATCCAAGACTTAGGTACAAATGCTCGTCCTCAACATCATCTGCCCCTTGCGGGATTCGAATCCGCAACCGCCTGGTTTAGAAGTCCGGGGTAGAACAGGTTTTAATATTTTATTATATCTTTTATTTTCAATTTTCAATATTTCTTCTCTATTAAAAACCTTTTGTTAACTTCACCAAAGCTTTAAAAACAATTTTTTTAGTCATTATCAACTTCTGCTCTTAGCTACACATTAAGCAATATTTACAACAATACTTACAATAATTTACACAAAAACAAAATTACAATGTAGGCGGTCTTATTGCTATAAGCGATCTCTTCCAGACAACATTTAGGTAAAGGAACATACTCATTCACAGGAAGGGGGAGTTTGGTGTAAAAATCAAAAAAATAAGTGTACACTTATTATAGATTTGTAGGAATTTCTAAATTGTATTCTGAACTTTACTCAATGTGCATGTTCAATTTCATACCTTAGCAGAGTAATCAATGAGTATGTCGTAAGCGTTCACAATTTGATTCCGGAACCTCATCACTGTGCGGGCAGCAGCGAGGCACTCCCAACAGACCTGAATTGACAGTCCATCGGGCACCTGTAAAAATATATTTTTTAATTAAGTAAGCTTCAAGCAAAATTAATTATGGTAATTAATGAATCCTATGACTTTTAAATGAGAAATTCTTGTATATTTATTGTGATTTTAGAAACGGAGCTGATGATTGCGCTGTTATGTAGTAGGTGGGGGTGATTGTAGTTAAAAATTGATCTAGATTAGTCTTATGTTTGGGAAAACAGGTGTTTTAAGGTTTCATGCATTACGCGCATTATTCAATGCAGAATACGGTCACTACTTTCTTGTTTTTTTTTTATTCAAGTTAATATTTTTCTTGTTATTTAAGCAAGTCTTACAAATTATAATGCTTTTGTATTAAATAGTAGTCGATCAGGTATTATAAATAAACATTACAACACATAACATTACTCTGATCCCAACAAAGTAAGTAGCTAAGGCACTTGTGTTATGGAAATCAGAGGCCCTACTGCTGTTGACGATGTCCGTATTTTTGAGTCAAGCCATCACGCTCGTTCGCGTTGTCATTTTGTCGTGAGTGAAAGGGACCGCTCCGCTACATTCGAAAATACGAACATCGTCAACCAGAGTAAGGCCTCAGAAACAACGGTGTTATCACATTACCCAGGCACTAGACAGTAAACAACATATTGTCTATATTGACCCAAGTGGAGTTAACACCCCAGACATCAGAGACGTTCAGATGCCATGAAAACAAGCGTGTGAACCAATCAACCACGGACATTGTTTAAATTAAATATATAATTCACGTAAGAGTTTAGTTAAATAGCAAAGGATCAACTTAAAATTCCGGATTAACCCCCTTCCCCATATTCTATTGGTAGAATAATAGCTAGTCATGAGATATGTGTGGAAGGGTGAATATTAGTGTCAGATTAAGAGGTTCTTGTTTTAAATAAAGATGTACTTGATCGAATTTATCTAAACATTTTTTTAATGAGTTTTCATCAAGAAACAAAAAAAACCTAACATGGCGCATCCAATACTTTTTTGTTCTTGTTTACATTTACCAAACATACTTTTTCTGACAAAAACTAACCACAATAACGCAAGAATCATTGATTTATAGGACTTCTTACATTAATTTACAAAATAAATTGGCTCTAAAAGCTACTTACATCAATATCGGCTATCAATTTGAAACACTCCTTGACTTCTTCCACGTAAAACATTTTACGTTTGTAATTCAAACAACCAACACATATCCCGTTTACATTGTAACCTTCTATGTTTATATCAATCTCCTTCATTTTCGAGCTGTTTTAACATGAATGCAATGTTTATGAACACTCAAAATATTTCTACGAAGAAGAGGCTTCACGGATTTTCTTCGGCCATTTTTGCTTTTGGCAGTCGTAGTGATGTGAGTGTGACTAAGCCGAGTAACTCCAGTAAGTTGTTAGATTAGGTCATTGATTTATTATATACTAGCGGTTGCCCGCGACTTCGGACGCGAAGTCGTCACCATCCAGCTATCATGATCTCTTAGTCTACCATGTCGTAAGAAGAAGAGATGAATAAAAAATCAAGGTCAATAGGCACTCTTTTTTAGATAGGTTACTATCACCCACAAATTATAAAGAGTATGCTATCACCTCACCACTGTTCTCTTGTAAGAAAATTTCGTATGGCAGTGACACCGACTCCAAGACTAAATTTTGTATACGACAACATTTTTCTTCTTAGTAATAGTGTAAACTTTTTTTTTTTACTTTTTCGTATACTTTATTAAAGGCAGTTTTATTCGTTTGTAAAAAAATATAGGTAGTTAACTTTAGGTTTTAGTGTTCAAATAAAAGTCAGACTCAAACCTCCCTACCACAATAGATGAATGTGGTTTAGTATCTAATTATTGTGGCCCTAGCCTACTCAAAGGTCGGTTTGTAAGTTACTACTATCGTAAAGTTATTATTATTATTAGGAGCATATCATGGCACTGCAGGGCAAAGGCCTCCCTACCCTTTCTCCTATATCGTAAAGTAAGTAAAGCTATTCTTATAGTTCAATTTCCATAAGTAAAATAGTGTCAATTGACTTTGATCTTTCATTTGTTATACAGTAATTCAACAAAATTTCGACGAACTGTTTGTGGTGAAAGTATCCACGAACTACTTAGCGTTGAGGTCAGCACTACAAAATTATGAATCCTGAATGTAAACGCACCTAAATTAATGCTGTAGCATATATGGTATACATGCCTATAAAATCTGAAAGATTCTTTCGATTTCTCCAGGTTTCCGTCATCAGACCGTAACTTGGAGATAGTAGGATTACCTTGGGAGTTTGAAAATCAGTCTTTTATTCCTGACTTAAACATACACAAATAATATCCAATAATATCAAGCGAAATAGATGTGTAAGTATCTTTTCTTTGTGCGCCATTAAGTAGCGTACACATCACTATTAACTATTTACACTGACAGTTTGTTTCTGTGGTTGCCTAGCTTGATTTTATTAATACCTTGACAGCTTTTTTTAGACTGTTTGTTTTACGGCTAGTACAAATAAGTTAATCTGTGTTTACGGCGCTGGTGCTTACGGTCTTGCCCATAATATACCATAGTATTATTTTCAAAGATAGTATAATGAGAGCTCATAAAGCAATTCGGAGATTTTCATTACTTCCCTTTGAATGTAATTCTTTAAAAAATTCTCCATTCTAAAAGAGCGTAAGGATGTGACATCACGCCTTTGCCATATTTTAAATTTTAAAAAATAACTAGCGTCCATAGTGTTGTATTTTGTAGCAGTAAGATATCGATATCGACAGTAAGCACGTATATAAAAATAAGTAAAGTATAAATGAAGACGTAGATAAATAATTTTAGTACCTAAGTATTTTTTTCCAAACACAGCCTAAATGCTTATGTTGCAATTTTCCTTACTTAAATTTTTATGGTTTTTAAAATCAAATGAAACATCTATAATATGAATAAATGAACTTTCATGTTTTGTCACTATACTAGAAAATAATTTTAATGCAGGTGTATCTTTATTAGCAATCCTAAATAAACTATACTAAAACTATCGATAACTAGATGGACTTCACTTCTATAGACAACACTACCATTATCTCTTGTCTCCCTCACTTATGATAGTGTATATCACTTAACATCGTGCCCGGCGTGCCCCAACACCTGCACGCCAGCGGATTTAAAGGACGGCAATCGATCCGCAATACAAGTGGCTGAATTCCGGGCTGCTACGATCTTGGAATAATGCTACGATGTAATTTTCTCGTGTTCCATCGACTCGCAAATATTTTTTTTGTTATTTTTCTTCCGTTTGGAACAGGCTTAGGTCAATGACCATGCTGCCTTGTCATAAGTTTTTCATTTCTTTAGTCAATTTAGGGAAATTTGTCTTCAGTATTTTTAATGTCTTAAATCCATGGCTTTGATCATTACGAATGTAATTATAAGTTCATCTTGTGAACTATAACAAAATACACGTAAAATCCAGTAAGAGTACAATGTCATAGGTTGGTAATTTCTCTAGTACATGTAGGGAAAGTTAAGTCTTTAGTATTGTAAGTATGTCTTAATCCGAGAATTCAGTCATTTAATGTTTTTTAGATACTTAAATCCATTTTTTTATATAATATCAACTTCCACAAGCACACGTACAAACAATCCATGTGGAATCAATAAATCATAGCAGGAACAAAGCAACGCAGACGCTTAGATCAAACGTCAATGTCAAATTCAAAAATTATCAACAGTGTTATCAACAAGCACAAGCGATTACAAAAAACAATAAGCAAGAAAGTATATACACCATTGAGCAATTCAAAGTATTTACAACGATTAAACAACACCTAGATTTATACATATTTACAAAAAAACATTAGATTCTGCAAACCGTACAGAGAACAAATTTGTAGAGAGGTATGTAAGTCAGGCTATTTACAAGAAGAGCTTGAATGGAGCGCGGCACCAAATCAGGCTTGCCATAAATTTTAATCAGCTCGTCCATAAGCACAAGGCGCTGAATGCCAAAGGCCGAGCAAACAAAGAATATGTGTGATAGAGTTTGCTCTACCGCAACATCACAATAATCACAATGTGAGCTATCCACCATTTTCAAGCGGAAATGATGAAATTTCAAATTACAGTGTCCAAAACGTAGCCTCAGAATAGAAGTGTAAAATTTCCTGTTTAAATAGGTGTCACCTTTGCAGAACCAAGGCATAACTCCAATTTGGGCATTACACTCATCATACCACAAACCTTTCTTTTCAATTTGAACTATATGATTATAATGTTTTTTCCAAATGTCAATGGACTTTTTCTTTAAAAGAGGAACAATATCAGAACAAGGTTAATGGACATCTAGACTACTGCTAGAATCGGGGACTATTGTAGCACAATTTGTTATAGTTCTAGCTAAAAAGTCAGCTCTCTCATTACCTATGACACCAACATGAGACGGTACCCACATAAAAGAAATATTGAAATTATTTTTTGATATTAATTCCAACCATAACTGTTTGATTGCAACGATCAAATAGTTAGTGTTAGCATTAAATTTATTATTTTTTAGATTTTCCAAAACACTCATACTATCACTGACTATTACCCATTTAAGACTACCACTATTTTTGTGTTTTATGTGTTTCAAAGCGGCAAGAAGAGCCACAGCCTCAGCTGTGAATATGCTTGTGTTTGAATTAATTTTATAACCAGTTCCAGTATTTAACAAACTATCAAAAACAGCAAAAGAAACAGCAGAATCATTTTTGGACCCATCAGTAAATACAAATCTACAATCATCAAATTCAGAGAATTTACTATAAACATCTTCTTTTGAGAACACATTATGATCAATAATAATGTTGATTGTAGGAAAGTGACTTTGAAAGACTCCAACATAACATGGCAGAACAGAAGACCTATGTATTTGCAAAGTTTCAAGAAAATTTATGAATTGTATCAAGCCCTGCAATATGTAAAGAGAATTACGTATGAGAGGAGGTGGAGCAAGTTTTAAGTTTAGGAACGGGTGATTATTAATTTTACTGTATAGTTTCAATATGAATCTCTCTTTTAAATATGAGAACCTTATACTTAAGGGAGGAAGTCTACATTCAACTTGCATTGCATTTATGGGAGTGCTTTTAAATGCTCCAGTTATAAGTCTCAAGCTTTTATTTTAAATTTTTTCTAAGACATCAACCAGCCTACTGTCATTAGCAAAACAAAGGAAACCATATTCAAAATGACTTCAAATTAAAGATTTGTACAACATCAACAGTACCTTGGGATCGGCTTCCCAAGATGTTCTACATAATGATTTCAAAATATTGAAGGCTTTATTAGCTCTAGAAGCTATTAAATCAATATATTTTTTCCAGGAAAGGTTTTGAGTGAAAGTTACACCTAAAAACTTAACTTCATAAGAGACAGGAATAGGAACTTGATTGTAGACAATAATAGGGGTAGAACTGCAAACATTTCCGAATACTAACAGTTTTGATTTTGAAGCATTAACTTTAAGATTTAAGTATGAGAAATAAGAAAACAAACCTTCCAACGACTTATTAATAAGAGTTGTAACATGAGCCAAACTTTTACTAGATGTGTAAACTACTAAGTCATCAGCAAATTGAAGATTTTTAACATCAGAACCCAAGACCAAGTTCAAACGGCGAATATAAAGAATAAAAATTAATGGAGACAAAATACCACCTTGGTTTGTACCAACTGAAGCAAATCTTGGACCATATAACAAACCATTATATTTAACAAAGATTTCCCTTTCTGTTAAAAATTTTTGGACCCGATGAACCACTTTGGTTGGAATCCCAATAGAAAGTAGTTCATTGCCCAAAATATCAACATTTACATTATTAAAGGCTCCAGAAACATCAAAGAACACAGACATCAAAAAATAATTATTATTTAAACTACTTTGAATATCAAGCTGTAATTGACAAATACTTTCACGAGCAGACATACCCCTACGAAAGCCGTATTGATTAGAGGGTAAAAGGTTATTTTTTTCTATATAAAATTCTAGTCTTTGTTTTAATAGCTGTTCAAATACTTTTCCTACACAAGATGTTAGTGCGATAGGGCGATAAGAGTCTGGACTAGATCGCGGCTTATCTGGTTTTAATATGGGAACTATACAATCAGACTTCCAAGAATGTGGTATATCATTAGCTAGCCAAAGATTATTTAATATTAATAGAAACATGTCCAATCCCATACAGCTAAGCTTTTTCAACATCATGTAAGGAACACCATCAAGACCAAAAGCACTATCCTTTCTAGAATATAGGGCAGCAATTAACTCATTTTTGTGAAGGCATCAGTCAAGAAACTATTTACAGAATTTGTACCACTAACGGAAGGAATGTTTGTTTTGTTATTTACATAATCAGGAGTGTACTTACGAAGAAAATCTAAAACCCAACTATCATCGTTATTAGCCCAGGAATATGTTTTATTGAATTTTCTCATAAAATTCCAGATTGTCAACAAGGGAGTACATCGATTAAAGGAGTTGCACAATTCTATCCAGCTATTGGATCTAACCGTTTTCAAGGTGAGTTTTTTTAAAGCTTGCAAACGCTTAAATTGAATATATGTTTCATCTGAGGGATTGTTTTTGAAGTTAACATGTGCAGATTTAGAATTTTAAACAGCATCTGTACATGCTTTGTTCCACCAAGGAAGAGGAGGATTTTTGAATTTCCTATGAGGTGTACTATTAGTAGTAGTAGCACCAGTAGTAGTGCTACTACTGTTGATAGTAGTAGGGCAAGACATAGATAAATAGTGGTTTGGAAGGCACTTTTTTATAGTAGTGTGTAAATTTTTATGAAAGTGGAGTAAGCATCTAGCGGAGAATATTTTTCGATTTCAAAGTCAGACAGCTCCAAATCAACAATTCGCTCATACATTTTCCAATCCACACTTTTAAAGTTAGGATAAATTGGAGAATGTATGATACAATTATTATACAACACATCCCTATTTACATTATTATTATTTACAAAAACTTTTATTATTACAGGAAGATGATAGCTACTGCCAAGAGGATCGGTATGTACGGACCAGTTACAAGAAAGAGCGAAAGATGAGGAAACTAATGATAAATCCAAAGCACTTGAACGCCATGACAGAGATCCAACAGTTGTTACATGACCATTATTTAATAATACCAAATCACTATTGTCAATAATATCTAAAATGTCTCTGCCTCTTGAATCTATTGTGTGACATCCCCAATGAGTGTGATGAGCGTTAAAATCACCGGCGAAAATCATTGGTTCAGGTATTGAATCTATTAGAGATTGAAATTTAAGTTTATCAAAAGATGGCGTAGAATTCGAAGGGCAATAAAAACTAACAATACTTATTTCTACATTATGTACAGTTATTCTAACACAAATGTTTTGTAAAGAATCATCAGAATAAGTATTAATTTTCCTGTAATCTATACTATTGTGAATTAAAATAGCTACTCCATTATGTTGGTTGCCTAAATCATTTCTTTCAGTTATATATCCTTTAATATTAAAAGTTTTAATAGGCGTAAGCCAAGTTTCAGAGATTATTGCTATGTAAATGTTATTATCATATAAAAATTTTGAAAGTAAAAGCTTATTGCTATTTATACTCTGGGCGTTCCATTGCAGAATGTTAAGATCCATTTACTGGAAAAGAAGAGCTGTTTCAAAGAGTAAGGTGTAAAGTTTCTTTAATAGAGGTAGAGTTTATAGGGTTGTCTTTTTGGTTCAATATTAATTTGGTGACAGCGTTTGTTAAAATGTTCATAAAAAAATCAGATTTTGTTAGGTTTTCCAACTGAGTTTCAATATTTCTCATTGATAATTGAGGAAAAGTATTTTCTTTAAAAAGTTCCTCATATGTGGTAGCTCTGGATTTTATTTTATTTTCTTCAAGTTTGGCTTTCTTTTGTGGACAAGAATTAGAAATAGCAACGTGGTTGCCACCACAGTTTATACATTTGGCATCTTTTTGGTCAACTGTACAAGATTTAAAATTATGTGCACCTGAGCATATGGAACATACTTCAGAATTTTTGCAATATTGTGCAATATGTCCGAACTTCAAACAGCGCAAACACTGCTTCACCGGCGGTACGTACACACTTACCTCATGTCTCCACGAGTCAAGGTATACGTACTGCGGGAGCTCTGTAGAGGCGAACGTCACCGCGACAGTCTGCGTGGGCTGGTACGAGACCGCACCACCCTCACTCCGCACTCGTCGCATTAAACGGCGGACTTGAATGACATTACGGGAACTGCCAATTAAAGTTGAAATCTTTTTATTCTATAAATCAGTGGGTACTGAGGTAAGAACCCCAGTCACCTCTGTGTCACTCGCCGGAATTGAAGCTTTGAGAGCAAGATCATCTAAAAGTTTCCTGTTCTGTAAAAAGACATTTGTTTGATAAGTCAAAAGCTATACCAATTTTGTACTTGTTGATAGATTTAAGATGGAGTATACCAGTCACGCAATACTTGCGTATAGCGTGAGAAATGGCAAGTCGGTCTTTGTCGGTGAATGGCTTTTCTTCTTTGTGGGATATGAAAACTATATATTCCGTTTTTTTGCAATTTTCAGGGTACTTTCTAGAGTACCCTGGTACCTTATAAATTTGATACTTAGACGAAGCATCTTCTTCGTCAGATGAAGAGTCACTTGGCGGAGGCCCATCAGGAGGGTCAGCCTTTTTCCGCTTCTTGCTACCCCCCATGACTCCAACACTTTCACTTATAAAACAAACTATTTACTATCTATTTACAACGATATAAACAAAAAATGTACACTAATTATAAAAAACTTTAAATTTTATAAAATTGGGCGCCTTTCACTATCAAGGTTCCCGCGCTTTCCTCGACTCGCTAATTTTTTTTTGTTCAATTCCACCAGTCTGGGTAGGCAAAGGATCGAGTCCATACAGCCACGTCTTCAGTATCATTTCATTGTTCTTTCTTTTCTTCAGAATCTTCTTCTTATGTACTTACACAACTACACTAACACTAAACTACAAACTAACCTAACCTAACTCATTGAAATGTGAGGATGGTTCACATTTCAATGCTCTCAAGGAAATTTTGAGCAGGAAATCAAACCGGATCTAGGAGCGCCTTACTTTGTTTCTTACTTTCACTTGATTAGATCTCCATTGCAGCACATTATAAAGATTATTCCACCTCACAATCACAATAATGACCACGAAAAACTAATTTAGAAAATTAAGAAACGAAGCCCATCCGTCACGGTTTATTTCCCGCCCAAATTCCTCGACTCGCTAAGAAGAAGATCATAGTGTCAGTGTCAAATGTCAAAATGACAGTTAGCTTGTATAAATGGTAAAATACTTTTTTAAGTCAAACGAGATAACCAAGCAACGGCATGTCTCCTTATTATGCCTTTATTATCGTACCTCTCAGTTTTTTTTCAAATATTTCTGAATTCATAGCGTAAAAACATGTTAAAATATTTTTAACGTGTTAAGCATCACCAAATCTCGAAAAGGTTTCTGAATTTTAGTACCATTATAAAAATGAAGTGTTGTCAATTCTATGCCTGCAGGTGCAACTATAAGAATTATTATTATTAATTTGCGACTATAGACTATACAAACAAACTGTATAGTGTAGAGGCCTCGGCAGACAAAGTGAACCATTATATTCAGATTTTTCTTTGCTCGTCCAGATACGAAATAATTGCTGTGCCTAGTACTTATTAAAGGAATAAAGCTTAGGAATAAAGAAAAAGCTAGGAACGCCAGTAAAAATATAATTTGGCATCATAATAATTACAACTTCAATGATAATTGTGTGGAGAATTTACATTAACATGTAAATCAAAATCACTTCTTCAATTTGTAATGGACTTCGTCGCACTCTCTCAGAGCGCTGGCGGCTTGCTCCGGCGTGAGGTCTCGCTGTGGTTGTGCCAGCATCTCGTAACCAACCATAAACTTCTTGACGGTGGCTGACCGGAGTAGCGGCGGGAGATACAGCCCGTGAAGAAGCCAGTGGGGCGAGTCCCCTGCGGCGTGGCCGGGGCCCGTCGGTGCACCTAAAGATATAATTATTTATTAGATCAAATTTTTACATAAATGAATTTTAGATACTAAAACGCGTGCTGCTACTTTACGTAGCATGTTAGCGCCATCTATTAGTGTTATTAAGAACTATTTAGTTTTTCTACTTGACACTAGATGGCGTAATATGAATTTTAGATACTAACATGTGCTGCTAGTTAACGTATTACTTTAGCGCCATCTATAGTATTATTAAAAACAATTGAGTGGTTCCACTCGACACAAGATGGCGTAGTATCTAACCTACTAGCGTTATCTATGATCAGATCAAGTAGATAGACTACACTACTATAATTCTGTTACTTCCAGAATCAAATAACAGGTGGCACTGCTTATATTTTCACCAATTTTCACCATTGATTATTTTCACTGAGAACCGTGTACCTGATAGATTGTACAGGAAAGTTTTAGAAGAACCATTATTGTAGAAATTGCATGAAAATGTCGATCGAAAGTTTTGTAACAAGTTTTGATTTTGTAAGGCGTTGAAAGTAAGTAGCTACTAATGCTCTAATGTAATTTCTAAGATTTGATCTTACCATGCCATCCCATGCTATACGGGAAACTGCACGCGAACAGGTTATCGTACTTTATGTTCAAACCCTTCATGATCTCGGCCAAGCCCTTCTTCTGACCTTCATTGAGGTCTGTAAGCCTTTGCGGTCGGCCTTTCTTGGGAAGCAGCATAGTCTCGTAAGGCCACGCGGCCCAGTAAGGCACCAAGGCTACCCACTCTTCGTTCTCGATGACTATACGCTCCTGGAAGACGGTTTTGTGTTATTACATAAATATATATTTGTTTCGAAATATATCATCTATGAAAAACTCAAAATTTTCAACTTTATAGTTCATGAGATAGCCTGTGACATACAGACAGATGGACAGCGCAGTCTTAGTAATAGGATCCCGTCTTTACCCTTTAGGTACGGAGTAGGGTACATGGTTAAGACAGGACAAGGATAGGGGGTATTTTTTGGTTCATTTAAAATTAAATAAAATAGAAACCAGGTAGAGACCTTAACCAGATATTACAATAGGTTGACCCGTGTGGAATTTTCTACAAAACACCCTTTTTCTTATAAGGATAATCTTTATAAAACAAACCTTTTTCTCGAGTTCTTGTTCCACATAGTCAGCTAGTAGAGGTCTGCCGTATTGAGTGTAGTAGTCCTTTTGAGTTCTGTAACACCATAGAACATAAATAGGTATATGTATATTAAACAGAACCACATACAAACATTGCTGCTCTGTCCCCAAAGGAAGCTGCTAATGCACTGTAAAATGTTAACCTGTAAAAAATAATCTATGGTCAAAAAAAAAAAACTAAACGAAAATCGGTTTATCCGTTTTGGAGCTACGATACCACAGACAGACCCATTAAACTTATTATAACACCCCTCTTTTTGCGACGGGGGTTAAAAATCGCAAACATCGTAGTCTGTAGCACAACCTATTGAAAGGCTATGTTAGATTAGATGAGATGTTTAAAGCATATATAAATGTTAAATTTACTGGACGCGGCGATGGAAATATTTTTACCATCGAGTGTACGCAGACGAAGTCGGGCACTAGTAGAGATTATAAAACAGAGGTGACGAACAGCCAAAGTTGATGAAATCAAACGCCCCGGCTTGTGGCTCTACAAGTAGGTGAATTTTGTGTGCATCTACTTTGGTTGAACCGGGTTCGATCCCACGTGCCACCATGCACCAATGACTTTCTGAGTTATATAGGTACATTAGTTGTTTCACTAACCGATGCTCTTACGTTGAGGGAAAACATCGTGAGGAAACCAAAAATTCAGGCAACTGAATGTGTAACCATGATCTAAAACTGGTCAGGTTCCCCATAACAGGGTCACGAAGGTCAGATGTCAGTCGATCCATTGTAATTACCTGATCTGCTAAGTCCTGGATCATGGTCAGCGGACCTTGGGCCCTCGCGTGCGAGTGCACAGCCGGGATAACGCTAGGAGGATGATGATGATCCACTTTGGTTGAAGTTACCTCTCTTTGACCCTCGCTTCGTTCGGCATGAAGCTTGACGCCCATATCTGGCAGTGGGGGTGAGGGTTGGAGCACCCCATGACTGCCCCCTTGTTCTCGAAGATCTGCACCCAGGTGTACCGGCGACCGAGCTCTTTTATTTGATTTACCCACCTGCAAACATTTTGGCTTGTTAATATTAAATTGAACTACGGTGGCGAATCTCGACTATTCTCGACAGAGATTCAACAATCTTGACAGCTAACTGCGCGGGAAATAATAATAATAATAACACATACATACATATCCCAACTCATTATCGTATCCCAAACGGGCCTGTTCGTGTTAGATCTAAGATATCCCCACGTAGGTACGCCTTCCAAAAGGACCGGCCTCGTGCCGTGATTTCCCGCATAATAATAAAAATCTTTATTTACGTAAACAAGTAAATTTTTAAGGTTACTAATTGATGTAGTCTCCTATTAGGCATTTAGGAAATATTTAGTTTACAAGTGTGTACAGTACACAAATGCACTCTCAGTTCTTTCTCTCTCATAGTTCGGTCGGACATCATCGTAGAGATCAGGCGCAGGACCAATGGCTTCACTTGCACAGTAAGGCAGAGGGTTGTAACACCACCGACTTTCTGACTCCGAACTTTTTCCGACTTTAAGAAATAAAATAAAACGAGGACTTACTCTTCAATAACAGCGATTATTTCTTCCACCTTCATCAATGGTATTGTCATGGATGAGTCAGGATGGAAGCACATCACTCTGAAATAGAAAATGTATGATTAAATGACCTGAGTGAGCTCGCTCCACCGTCGACTATGTCTACGATACGTCTGGATTATTCTAGAGTCAAGAGCAAACCCATTTCAAATAAAAACTAAAACTAAAAACTGAAAATATCCGAATTAGACTCGCGTACTGCGGGTTTCGTACAGACTTGTGCGGAACAATTTATTTGCGATGGAACAAAAAATTACCAATTTGCGGATTTTTCCTTTAGAGTTATGCTGTTAGACCTCTTTCTAAGATTCTAGGTCTATGGGTTTGATTCCCCTGCGAAATGTTAGTAAATAAGGCTCAAATATCCTAATTCCGTATGCGTGAGTAAAGCTTGATTTTTTTACAGCTTCAAGGGACCGCAGACTACGTGTTTGAACTTGACAGTTCCAGGTGTTCCTCAGGAACAGTCTTCACAGACAGACGGACAACAAAGTGATCCTAAGGTTCCGTTTTTAGGGTTCCATATCTCAATAGGAAAAAAAAACTCTTATGTATAGGATCACCTTTTAGGTTGGGATTTTGGTGATGAATACACACAAAGTTCTCCGTCTGTTCGTTGGTTGTCCATTTGTCTGTCAATACACCTTTTCTCAGGAACGCGTGGAGGTATCAAATTAAGTAATACATAGGTCTGGGCGTTCCCTTGGAGCTGTAAAAGTATCCGGTCACACGGTCCACAAGACCGCACGTCAAACTACCCCACTTTGATCTTGAGACCGCCTCTATTCCCTATGTAATATAAGCTGTTTTGGTAGTTCAAATGGGTAACTTGATGTTCTGCCGTGTGTACTTCAACGATAGCAGCTAAACATCCTACCTGCAGGTGCCTTTAGCCTGTCCGGCTTGAAAGAGGGGGTGCTCCGGTGCGGGGGGCTCCGGAACTTTCTCCAGGAGCGCCGGGAAGTCGTTGGGGAACACATAAGTGGACGTGTACTCTGGATTGCGCTGTAAAAGTAAAGTCAAGTTATCCTACATAGATCGCACTGCTAGGCCAAGGCCACGAGGTACGAGTCGTACTCCACCACGCGGGCTCAGTGCGGTGGTGGAGGGGTGTCTGTAAGGCAAGCGACAAATCTTACTCTTAGATGTTATTAAGCCGCCCTAAGGCCTCTGACTAGGCTTAGCGACTAATATCAACAGATATATTGGCCGGGACCAACTGCTTAACGTGCTTTCCGAAGCACGGAGATGCTTGTCATGGACGTCACTTAAATGGTCGGAATGGTCACCTATCCAATCAATACCAAAGCGCATAAATTTTAACATTTAAGTCGCTCTTTTTAGAAATTAGGCCATACTAGACGTTACGACGTACGACACTAGCTTTAAAATAAAAATACATTTATTTGCATAAGTCTGGGTGTCGATAAAACTATAAAATGATCCAAAATTGTGATTTTTATAGGGCTTCTTGATCTTCATCTTAGCCCGAGAGCAAAGATAAGGTCTACGATGGAGCGAGCTTGCCCAGAAGTAGTCTTTTTGCACGCAACTTAAAGAGTTTCGGGTTATACTTAGGTACGCACTCGGAAAAAAGTGTTGCTTGCTTTTTACTCTGTTTAGTAATTAAGCCACTGCTTACAAGACGCTAGGTCTAGAGCTTCCAGGCCTAGAGATCTGTCTGAAAGCAGTATGCTGGCCGTAAAATTATCTGACCGATTATGGATTTTTTTAGATAAGTCGCAACAGTAAATTGGGTTTTTCCTTAGCAAACTGCGGTGTGTAATTTTTTTGGGTTCTAAGCCTCGTACCGCGATTTTCAATAGCACCTGTCCACTGGACACTAGACGCCACACTGGACACCTAAGGGCCTAACTAGAGACTTGGGGCCACACAGACACGTGGGGCCACACTAGATACTAGGGGCCACACTAAACACTCGGGGCCATACTAGACACTAGGCGCCGCACTACACACTAGGGGTCATTTTAGACCCGAGGAGTCATTTTAGACACTAGGGGCCACACTAGACAGTAGAGGCTACACTAGAGACCACACTTTGGGCCACACTGGACACTAGGGGCCACACTAGACACTAGGGCCATTCAAATCAGTAGAGGCCATTTTAGACTTGAGGGGTCATTTTAGATACTAGGTCAATTTGAGACACTAGGGCCTTTTGAGACACTAGGGCCATTTTAGACACTAGAAGTCACACTGGACACTAGTCGCCCTCGCGCACTAGACACAGGCAGACTGCACATCTGTCCACTGGCCCTGACGACGCCGGCCCGCAGCGGGTTTCGGGGGTCGGGCGGCGGGTCCCGCTGCGGCTCCGTCTGCCCGCGCCACGGTGCGGGGACAACAGGATCCACTCGTCCTTCAGCGGGTCGTATAAGACAAACACACTAGCCACTAGGAGCCACGCTAGTGACCATTTTAGACGCCAGCGGCCATACTAGGGGCCATTTGAGACACTAGAAGCCATTTCAAACACTAGCGGCCACACTAGGGGCCGTTTAAGACACTAGCGGCCACAAGAGGAGACATTTTAGACACTAAGGGACATTTAAGACACTAGCGGCCACACTAGGGGCGATTTTAGACACTAGGGGCCAGTTTGACACTAGGGGCCACACTAGGGACTATTTTAGACACCAAGGGCCATTTTGACATTAGGGGTCACACTAGGGGCCATTTTGACATTAGGGGCCACACTTGGGGCCATTTTAGACAGTAGGGGTCACACTAGGGCCATTTTAGACACAAGGGGGTATTATAGACTTGAGGGGTCAAATTAGTCACTAGGGGCCACACTAGTTATTAGGGCCATTTTAGATACTAGGAGCCACTTTAACCACTAAAGGCCATTTTGGGCCACACTAGTCACTAGGACCATTTTAGACACTAGGGGCAACACTAGTCACTAGGACCATTTTAGACACTAGGGGCAACACTAGTCACTAGGACCATTTTAGACACTAGGGGCAACACTAGACACTAGGGCCATTTTAGACACTAGTCGCCACACTGGACACCAGTCGCCCTCGCGCTCCAGACACAGGCAGACTGCGCACCTGTCCACTGGCCCTGACAGCGCCGGCCCGCAGCGGGTTGCGGGGATCGGGCGGTGGGTCCTGCTGCGGCTCCGTCTGCCCGCTCCATGGTCGAAGGCAGCGGTGCGGGGACACCAGGATCCATTCGTCCTTCAGCGGGTTGTACCGGACATGCTGGTGCTCTGGAGTTAGGGGAAGGCGGGTTTGAATACAGAAAACGAAACGGCTACGACTCTTCGCTATAATATAGTGATATAAGACAAAACGCGATAGCAAAGCAAGCGCAGAAACCTCTGACTAAGCACCCAAGTAAACCACGATTTGGGAGCTGAATAGAGATCACATGACTATGTGAAACAAAAATTGCCTATCAATCTATTTTGGTTATATGTTAAAATTTGTTGACTGCCTCGTTGGTCTAGTGGTCAGCACGCTGGGTACTATCTACGAGGCCCCGGGTTCGAAAACCCGGGTCGGGCTGAGAGTGTTGGGTTTTTCTGTCTTGAAATAACTCATATATAGGCCGCCGTAGTCGAAATTTGGCGGAGGACATTATTATTTGTTAAAAAACAATCGGTTATCAAGTTCATAAGTTTATCATTTATTATCATCTTATTACCAGAAGTACTTTTTGCTAATAAACTGTCCAAAAGTGGTTATTAGTAACTACAAAATTTTCCTACACATATTTTTATACAGGGTTTTGAACGAAATCCTTGAGATACACACCATATCCAATGGAAGTCGACTAAGGTCACAAAATGCGAGGGAAGTGAATGCGGAAACTTTTAAGTTTCACACATGATGCACGCAGCGAGAGTCGAAAAATAAGGTCACAAAATGCAAGCGAAGCGAGCACGGAAAATTTTGCATAACACACGACATAGTGGTCGGAATAAGGCCATAAACTCCGACTGAAGCGAGCGCGGAATTGTTTGGGTTCCACAACAAAGTCACAAACGCGAGCGAAGCGAGCGCAAAAATATTTGGTTTATAAAACGCGGAAATTTTTATGTTACGCGCGATTGTGGTGGCCGAAAAAAGGTCATAAGGCGCGATTCAGCCTGGTGACCGTGACAGACAGACAGACAGACTGACGGACAGTCTTGTAATACGGTCCCATTTTTAAACATTGGGTAAGGAAACAACTCAAAACCAATATACCTAAATTTTAAACCGCTTAATGGAAATTTGAACCGCGCCTAACTGTTTATACAAATGTTTTTATTACAAATACAAACCTGTGGGCTTAAACTCTGTCATTTTCAATTAATAATCACAAACTTTCAAATCTAGGCCACGTGCTCTCAGCGTGCTGCGTGGAACACAACTAGTGATATTATTATGTCTGCTTTAGTCATTGATAAGGTAATAAGTTGAAGGCAAAGAGTGAAGCGACAGATGCGTCATCGGATTTTTGTACATTATGCCTACTTTCTGTATTTTGAGTGTGTGGGCGAAAGACAACACAACTAATAAGAGTAATCAATGGAAATGCAATATAAAACTACTACCTATCAATTTTATATATTTATTGAGAAACTCAATAGCTTGTTAACTATTTATGTAAGTTTCTTAGGTATTGGCCGTTTGATGTCACTTTAGCCGACAACAGAGTTTCGTAGCATGCTTATTTTAAGCCTTTACGTATCAAGTTTCCAGACACAATAGAAAATAAATTGTTATAAGCCCGCCCGCGGATCTTATAGGATTTAACAGGTTAAGAATTCGTGCATAGTTGTAGAAGTATGGAAGTAATCAGACCAGCTCTTTCCATAAGAATTTTTTAGTAAATATTAATAGAAATTGAATGAAAAGCAGAGGATGACCGAAAATGCCAACAATAAATATTGAGTGAGTATGTAACAAGTACATACATACATATAAGGTAAAACTATCAAGCTTCATCAAAACAAGTGCTTTACCTTCGGTCGCCTCGCAGTAAACAGACGATAATCAGTTCTTTGTGTAATAAAGATACATTTGTTTGTCCCTGTAATAAAGATGTCTGATCTATTGATAGATTGGAATGTAATCTAGACAAGGAGTAAGGCGCATTAAAAACTGTTCCGTGTGAACCGTAATTTCGTTTCGACTTTGTTACGAGGGTCAAACTGAAAGTTCTTAGAAAATCAAAAACTGATTACATTAGCCAGTTATTAGTTTTATTATATCTTTTCAAAATATTGTCCATTGACGTCAATACACCGCTGCATGCGATGGAACCACTGGGAAAAGCACTTTGCCCACTCGTCCTTAGGGGTCTCTTCAATGGCATCGCGATACGCAGCCACCGCTTCTTCAGCATTCATAAACCGCTTTCCTTTAAGTTTTTCTTTAATTTTTGGAAATAAATAAAAATCACAAGGCGCGAGGTCGGGGCTATACGGCGGGTGACCCAGTAATTCAACGTTTGATGTCGCCAAATAGTCGATCGTTCGCTTGGCGGTGTGCGACGAGGCGTTGTCGTGGTGAAGGAGGATCCTACTGCGAGGTCGTTTCTCTCGAACTTTTTCCAAGACAAGTGGCAAACAATTGGTAGTGTACCATTCTGCAGAAACTGTTTTTTGATCCTCTAACACAATTGTTGCGAAATGACCTATCCTTCCAAAGAACGAGGCCACCATTTTTTTTCCCGCACTTCGATCTCTCTTCACTTTAGTTGGCAACTCCTCGAAAGGAAACACCCACTGAGCAGATTGTCTTTTGGTTTCAGGATCATAACAGTAAATTCAGCTTTCGTCACCTGTTAGTATGTCGAACACAGCATTTGAGTCACCTCCGTTAAATCTTTCAATCATTTTACGGCACCAATCCACACGATGGAGTTTTTGAGCCTGAGTCAAATTATGAGGTATCCACCGGGCGCAAAGCTTCCTGACCGCTAAATGTTCGTGGAGGATTTTGTGCACTTGACTCATACCGATGCCTAAGCTTGTCCGAATCTGCTGATAGGTCACTCTTTTGTCAGTCTCTATCATACGCCGCACAACACAGATGTTATTTTCAGTCGTCGCCGTAGAAGGCCGTCCCTCACGTACATCATCAGTGAGATTAGTGCGACCACGTTTAAACTCATTAAACCAGTTGTAAACAGTCGCACGAGATGGGGCTTCATCGTGAAAGGCCAATCGTAGTCTATCATAACTTTCTTGTTGACTTAAATGACATCGAAAGTCATAAAAAATCATTGCACGAAAATTTTCTCGTGTTAAATTCATTTTGACGTGACACAGACAATTTTCAATTTGCCGCCAAGTCGTAAAACAAATGACAAATGAATGAAATATATACTCAGTAATATTGGCAAAGAGTTCTATTTTCAAATTTTAGAATATTTTTTTTATTATATTGTTTATAAGTGGCCAGTTCTAAGAACTTTCAGTTTGACCCTCGTATTCTCGTACCAGCTGTTGAGTAGGGTTTCGTCGGCGTTGACTTGATGATAATAAGGTTTTAGTTAAAAAACAGTCTTACTATTTATTAGTGAGGAAACCTGTACACTAGTTGGCTAGTGTGTGAAATGGAGAAGGCAATGGCAAACCACTCCATTAAAATTGCCAAGAAAGTCGTTGTGTGTGTTTCATTTCACATAATGATCACGACCCTTAGTCATTTAGGTATACGACTGTGACTATTTAATAGGGGTTAATATGGCCATTAGATACCTACAACTTTTACAATAGAGTATTATCATATTTATGAAAAAAAATGACTTTCCACATACATTGTTATCGAGGTAGCTGATTTTTTTATTTGGAGCATCATATTTTTTTTAAAGATTTCAATCATGACCCCATTGTAAAAGTTCCAGGTATTGATGGTCTTATCCACTCCCTTAATGGTAACTAAGACTGTTTGATCACACCCTGAAGCATATGTATATGCAGTTGCACTTTATTAGGATGATTTTGCAAACAAAAATGTACACTTTGATATGCTAGCCATTTAGCCAGCCACTACAGATATACTTACCATATTAATTTTTTGGGCTTATTTTGCTTTAGGCAAAATTCACAAATGTTGTGCTAGTTTAGTTGTACCCATGGTTGTACCCTTCTGCCCGACAAAGTAATCTATGTAATAAAGTTTATACTATTACGATGTTAGGTTGTAATACTTATTATAACACGATATTAATACTTATCAGTACATCGTATCTCACAGTACAGTGAGCCCCGCATCAACCTTCCCAAATTTGACAATTAATATCATAAACGATCTATGTGATCAACATAAGATTGAGACTTGAAATAACTATATAGTTGCGGATATTTGACAGATATGGGTAGGTTAATGTGTGGCCTACCGTACTTTGATATCAGCTGGGGGCTGATTCAATATCATGCGACCAGAAAGAGAGGGGACCCCGGGAGAGGGAAGACCTACGTCATCGATATACCTAAATGCAACTTAGGTCGCGTCGTTATCAAATTAAATAAGTGCCTACTTATTAGGTGCTGAAATAGGTACCTATGCCACAAAAGCGTAAAATACAGAAGCGGCATCGGAGCGTTCTGAGTACGTGAATTTTTGTAGTTTAAATTGCTATACAGAAATCAGCCTATCTTTGGCATAATGCATAGAAATACGAACTTTACAACATTTCCTGTGTAGCCATGATTAACATTTATTAATTTGCATGTAGCGCCCTCTTTTCTTTTATTCTTTTTTTCGAATGTTCATTTCAGTCATCGAGCACGTAACCTAGGTAATTCAGGAGAGCAAAGTGCGCATTATGGTTTAACTTTCCACCCTTAGGTGTCGTGCGACAATTCTTTTATACCTACATCGTGGCGCTATATAAGAAAATATTTAAGTTAGAATACGTATCACGTACTTATTTTTTTATGTTCTATTACCAAATATTACTAATCATTTCAATATTTTAGTTCCAGATCCGAGGAAATTCACGTGGCAAGTAAACAATACCACGAATGTTCGTAAAGCAATCTCATAGCGCCATCTATGAGCGTTTTCCAGAACCATGTGCCACGCGCTTCTAAAGACATCTGTCTTTAGTGGCGGCGAAAATTAGAACTACTTCGATGAAAACTCCTTGGAATACGATTTTTTCTTGCATCTTATGTGGCGCCCTCTATTTGGGGATTTTTTGAGTAGGTAGTTAAAATAAAGTGAAAAGTGTCTGGTTTGCTTTTTGACTTTAAAAATGTATTAACTCGTCAGTAGAAGTGTTTAACACAATAAAGACTAGTTGTGTTATTAGATCATACTTACACATTAACTTATACTTGCTTCGAGGCGTAAAGGCGAAACTATTTTACATAAGTTTGTTTGTTATGTTAATTGGTTATCCACTCATTCATTACAATAATAAGATGAAATATAACTCCTGTTGGTTTATAGTAGGTACAACTGTACCTATGTATCTGCAAAATTACAATCGTTTTGGAAGGAAATAATAAGGAATTTGCTAAAAATTGGTGACAGAAAAAAGGCAGGTCCTTATTTATACAGCTATCCATACAAAACATGAGACTTTGTGAATACCAAGTTATTTTATGCGAAACTTTTGGTTCCGAGAGGTCAATCTTTACCTGCCTAATTTTTTAAAACTTCTGCCCAAGAAGCACATCTAGCATTTCACGATCACGCTTTATCACGACATCGATGACAACTAAGAAGGGAAAACTTGTATATTCAATGAAAAAAGAGGTTACTTTGAGAGAGAGTATACTCGTAGAAGTACAGAGTAAAGAGAGCTTCATATGAAATGTCCAGTCATATATCACACAACTTGAACATTTGTTTAAGAAATTTAAGTATTGTATTTGAGTTCAGTTCTAATAATTCATTTACCACTACTTTAACGCTTGGAAGCTACGTCGGGAGTGCGGCGCTGCATCCCTGCATCACCGGCTGAAGATCCAGAGACAGACCCAAAAAAAGGTGGAGAGATGTAGTGCTAAACGATAATGAGGGAGTTCGGAGATTCCAACATAGATGTCAAGGACCCGGCGAAGTGGAAGAAATAAAATAAAGAAGGCTGACCCCACCACCATATGGGATATGTAGCCAGGAAGAGCGAGAGAGACTGATTTAAACTTGTATAAATATAAGTCGGCTAATTTGCAATGATTGACAGGTGACATGACATAGTGGAGACAAACATTTCAAATTAGCCGTCTAATATAAGTACCTATACTTAATCTGTGAAGCAATGTCAAAATCAATATTAGTAAGGAGTTAGTCTCAAAGACAGTGCGTTAATTCTGTTACGTGATATTTATTATTTATCTTACATTCAGGTCAAATGTAGCTTCCAAACTGCATTGCAGTAGGTACGTTTGACAGCATGTTAAGATGAACACCTTGGTGTCTAATGCAGTTGTGATAAGGGTGATTTTGCGACAAAATTGTACAGTTCGATCTGCTCGCCACTTACTATCTAAATTAGGTAGTACGCAAGCATATCTAAAAGTACTGTTGATTCCTAATGAAAATAAACTTTAAGTGTAAGTTAATATTTTACCTATGTTTTATGAAAAGTCATGAAATATGTTTAAGTACATTAACTTGGATGTTTACTTGATTTTTCAATAAGTAGTCAGATAAATATTCGTACAATGCAGCTGATTTCAGAATGTCATTACATTACCTAATTAGTGTCACATCAAGTCGTTATAAAGGACGCTATATTGCCTATAGTATTTATATTTAGTAGTTTTTATCCGACAGTTAAAAATCGGTCCTTAATAATTAACATTCATGTACACAGGTTAGGTACCTACTTTCGTTTGTCAAATGATTTCAAATTATATCTGTAATGGCGCTTATTTTTGTGATTTGACAAATTATTACAAAATTAAGCTACATCGCAAGCTAACGAAAAAAATGTAAATATAAATAGCCAAAAAATCTTGAAAATAAAGTCCTACATAGGTACTGCATACGTCTAAACTTCCTGGACGTATGTAAAACCTATGTACTTTATTTTCAAGATTTTTTGGCTATTTGTATTAACATTTTTTTACGTTACACATAAATTATCCCTTAAGCCAAATCTCTTTTAATATAGTCCATATTAGCCCATTCATTGTTGTGTAGACATGCATCTCACCCTATATTTCCACTGAATAAACTCATGGGCCGTCGGTGCCCCCACAAGTTCAGGCGTGTCCCAACTCCCATGGTGCTCTACTGACCCCATTTTCGTTGAACCTCTGCCATCCTTTAATTTTTGGGTTCTAAGAGGACGTTTATATTAAAAAGATTTTTTAGTCGATCACCGACAGGCTTATTTTTAAATAATCGATTTTTAAAGGAGTTTTTAATTGGGATGAATGTTTTTTAAAACAAATCATAAAGAGGATATAGGTAGGCAAGGTTTTATTTTTATAACGAATGAACACAAAAACTTCCAAACGATTTTTTCTATGTAGGTAAATAAAACATTTCAATTATTCTTGCACCGTTAATAACGCCTCGTTGTTCCTGGGTGTAGCTATGTATTACGAAATGTAATTCAATAATTCGAAAAAATAATGAAGCCGAGGCGGGGGTTGCTAATTGTTTGTAATTAATAGGAAAACCTTATAGTTAAAAGACCAACATTATTAAGTTATATTTATAAACATATATTTTTAATTATCTTATAATTCAAAATCAGAGTCCTTTTAAAAACAAAATAGGTGCTTGTTACAATAAAATTTAGGATACTCACTCGCCCGGGTGTTATAAATAAGTTTGTGAAGCTTGTTTTTTCTTTATATATCTACAAATGAATAAATAAAAGTAACAGTAATCTAGGCAGGTCTTTATAATTGGAATTATTAACCCTACCTGCCTATATCCCTATACTGAAATTGGGCTACTCTTTAAAAGTGGCCAGAATGCGCAGTCTTGGTGCACTGCAGCAAAACCTCCCTTCAGCAGCACTGGCACCGAATACTAGGTCTAAAATATAGGTTTCAACCACAAACTAGCACTAGACCTAATTCTCTGTGACCTACTTTTAAAAAATAAACAAATAAACACCGCTTTTTTGTAGAAAATGAATAAACCTTCGCTGGTATGTAGGTAATGTATTGTTTCTTCTACGTTTGATAATCTGCATTATGATTTTTATTTTTTATGTAGCATTGCGACATTTTCCCTTACACACTCGATAACTTATTTAAAATAATTTTTTTTTTTCAAAAATAGTGTTGTGCGTAAACCTAAAAATAATTTTAATTCAAAATATAGTAAAATTAAAATTTTCGTTACACATAAAAACTTTCAATTGCGTGGTTTTATTTCTATTTTTGTCAAGAAAAGAAAAAAACAACGCCCTAAGGAGGTCGGAAAGAAAATTAAAACCTCGTTACAACAGATTACACAACAATTTTTGTTAGCGTGTGTGTGGATTTTGAAAATTGGAACGCGAGCTGCGCGCGCAGCCACCATCGACCCGATATGTGTTATCGTGGCCAGTGTTCGACCAACCTCCAAGCGGGGTGGCCGTATGCCTTATGGGCGAGCTTCAATACCCCGGCGCACCTAGCGTCGTAGACGACGAACGGCAGTATCGCGCCCCTTTCCGGCGCGCCCCACAGTACAGATGGCCCGCGCCGCAGCCCCCACAGCCGTCGGCCTTCGCCCCGTGGCGCAGAGCCCCCGCGCCACCTCGCCCACCAGACTACAGGCGGAGCGCCTCTTATCCAGGAAAGCCCGACGAACCCTACCAGGTAAGCTGTCAGCTGCCATTTAAAAAGTAAAACGTCAACCCCTTGTTTTCTCGTAAACCTCCTTTTAGCCACATCATATCGCTATTTTTCGAACGTTTAGTTAAAAATATCGATTTTCCTAACGCTGTAATTTATACGAGCCTTATCTGCAATGAATACAAAAACATTTATCAACTGAAAACATATGTATGTTGACAGAACGTAACACCTGACTGTATTGCGCTGAAAGTGTAATTGGTTTGCGCGTTCTTTTCAATAAAAAATATTAACAACATTTTTTTCTATGAAATCTTTGATGAAAGACGTCAAATTGTAATGCGGCCCTCTTTTCAGGCTGTCGTCAAAGTACACTATTTAATCGATAACGCGTCTCTTTCTATCATTATGTCGTGCGATAGAGACGGCGTTTTGTTTTATTCTCCAAATCTCTTGACACGAACGGAGAGAATGGTGATATTGCGGTGACCCAATTCGACAGCCTTTGATCTAGTTATGGTACAAGGGAGTATTGCAAAAAATGGCCGTTGTCGTCCGCTTAGCTTATTTGAAGTGATATTTTTAAACTTTTTTTAGAAGCTATATAATCATAGAGCCATAATTATGTCACTCAGAATGGTGCAATTATAAGGTTCAGTGCATTATTTAGTAAGTTATTTAGAAAGTTAAATTTGTGTTAAACTCTAAATGTGTCGAACGTAACAAAAAGTGTTTAAAATTAATCCAGGATTTATAATGTGAAAAATGCTACCACTCTGCGTACAATCGATAAATTACCTAAGTAGGTAAATTCTCATACGTAACTTATGACAGTGCATAAAAATAATTAATTTGCTTTAAATTTTAATTGTTTACCATTGCTTATCAGCAAATTTAAAAAAAAAACCATTTACAAAATGTGTCCAAAAAGCCTAAATATATTTTTTTTAAAACTAGTTAAAGACTAGTCTATTAAACAATATTAGGAACCAAAAATTCTAATTTTAAACGGAATACGTTTATATGCCGATATCATCAGAAGGAAACTGGTAAAACGCAATAAAATTGCAAAAACTAGTTGTACTGCGTATTACAGTGATATGGAACAACATAGTGATGTATAGCACATAGTTAGACTATAGACTTGATTCCCATGTCAGGGGCACATTCTAAGATTAAATTAATAGATCAGTCTTTTTCCTCCTAAACAAACGAAAAAAAATCGTTACAATTAGAAACGTCAAATTAAGTATGCGATTTATAACGTATTTTTACAAGTTTTTGCGTGTTTTCGTTTTCTTTAGTCGTCATCGAATGACATCCCTATTAGATTGTCTACAGATGAATTTTAAGGAATTTTCTTAGCAACTGAAAGCAGTTTAGTCTGACGTTTCTAAATTATTATACTCTGTCACTTTTCGTTTGTTTGGCAGAGAAAGAGACCGAAATTAAATTTATTCTTAGACAAAATGGAATTGGGCTCGCCCTATGTTTCAGACCAAGGCCTTTTCTTTTCGTCTTACAATATATCTACGCTGCGAAATTTCAGCCAAGGATAAAACGTAGGCAATCAATCGTAGATGAAAACTGACGTATGAACCTACTTCACTTATATTTTTAAGGTAAACGTTGATATTTTGATGTAAACAAAATTATTCCCAGCAAATACATTATGTATCTACACTAATACTATAAAGAGGAAATATTTGATTGTTTGTTTGTATTGAATAGGCGCCGAAAGTACTGGCACAGATTACAGTTACTTACTGGACCGATTTGAATGAAACTTCGTACAGAGATAGTTTGAGATTCTAGAAAGGCTATACTTTTTGTCGTAATAAAAATCATCAGGGGGTGAAATGGGGGATGGAAGTTTGTATGGAAAATTCGACATTTGGCGCGGGCGAAGTTGCAGGGACCTGCTAATATATGATGAGTATATAATATAATTTATGTATAGTATTATTTTTTTCGTACCCATTATTTATAATTTTACTTTGAAGCACATATTTTATATCTTTTGCAAGGGGGCTTCCTGTGATTACAAGTATTTCTTATACATAGGTTGTCTGGAAAAGATCGCTCTTAGCGATAAGACTGCCTTATTTGTACATCTTTTTGTGTTAAATGTATTGTTGTTACTTTTATAGATAAAAAAATAATTATTTAGAGCTATCTCTCTATCTTAATAATTATAATATATTCAATATTATAATTGGTACGTTTTTAAAACCATTTATTATTTTTATCTATCTACTTATAACATTCGAAAAATAATTGATGGAGACTCGATTCTTCAATCAAACTTACTTATTGGAAATCAGTTGTTTCCATCATAGCAATTTACTTTAGTTTATTATAATTACTAGACGGCTTCCCGCGACTGCGCCTATGTCGAATTTCCAATTGAAACTTCCACCCTTTTCACCCCCTTAGAGGTTGAATTTTCGGAAATCCCGAAAACAGGTCATTCTTAATTTTGAACCAAATAACAAAATACTTACCTTTATTAATTTAGCTTTAGTGCCCCTTTTTACCCTCTTAAAGGGTAATTTTCCAAAATTATTTTTGTAGTAGTTGCTAACATCATAATTATGAGGAATATTAATTAGGTGATACATGCAAGGGTTTGGGCTGAGCGTTTTTTTTTAGATTTTGGTGATTATTAAAATAATAAACCTAAGAGACTAGTTTTTGATGGGCACAATTCGATTTTTGACAAAGTTGTGTTCGGCGCTTGATGTCACAAACTTGGGTTATTCATTGGGCCAACCAACATCACAAACATTTCTAAAAAAATTAACTTAACGCATGCTCTGATGTATTAAATAACTGGATTATATTCAAATCGATAGAAATTCGACATATTTCTATACTTTTGTCTTTCACACTTTCAGACGTAATGAGAACTAACATAATAATGAGTGAGTTGACATTTACATAACTATAGGTACTTATGCCGCGCCGCCACTTGTAAAATGAGTAGGGGAAGTCTGGGAGACTTGATCACGGGAGAGATGACCCATTAAAACTGTTAAAATTAAAATGTCATGTCAATCTAAAGTCAACATCAATAATTAGTAGCATAGAAAACGTATTTACCAACAAGCAGCAAATTTGTGCTACCAATTGACATAACATTCTGCCTCGTTGGTCTAGTGGTCAGCACGCTGGGTACTATCCCGGGTTCGAATCCCGGGTCGGGCCGACAGTGTTTGGGTTTTTCTGTCTTGAAATCACTCAGACACAGCTCCGGAGTCAGGAAGTTGGTGGTGTTAACACCCCCGTGCCTCGGAAAGCACGTTAAGCCGTTGGTCCTGCGCCTGATCTCTCTACGGTCATGTCAGACTACCGTCTCACCGAATTATGAGAGTGAAGGAACAGAGAGTGCACCTGTGTATTGTGCACTATAATATGTCCTGCGCAGTTGGCTAATCTCTGTTGAGATAGGCCGCCGTAGTCGAAATCGGCTAGGAGGACATCATCACCATCATAAACAATGTCCTCCTAGCCAAATATCGACTACGGTGGTCAATCTCAACTCAACAGAGATTATACAAATACACGAGTGCACTCTCTGCTCCTTCACTCTCATAGTTCGATGAGGCAGCAATCCTACATGACCGGCGAGAGATCAGACGCAGGACCAATGACTTAACGTGCTTTCCAAGGCACGGGGGTGTTAACACCACTAACTTCCTGACTCTAGAGCTGTTTCTGAGTTATTTCAAGATAGAAAAACCGGCCAAGTTCGAGTCGGACTCGCGCGCGAAGGGTTCCGTACCATTAACTTAAAACATTAAAACATTAGTATAGGCAAAAAAAGTATATATTTTTATTTTATTTCTAACTTCAAAAGTATTCATCACATGATACCCGAAACAATTTTAAAGTAAAGTTTCCGCGCCTGTTTCTTTACGTGAGTGATTTGAAGCTTATAGGTCCAAGACTTTAGAAATTACAGGGGGGGGACACCGTGTAAACGACTTTGGCGGGCTATATCTCGCAAATGGTAAAGCTGATAAAAAGGTGTTGTATGGAAACCCTACCTTATTTTCATAGTCCTTTTTAACGATACCCCAAACAAGGGGGTGCACTCAAAATAATAATTCACCCCCCCCCGTTACATGTATGAGGAGGTACCCTTAAAAAGGGGTAATTTTAATTTTTTGTATTTTAAAATGAGATCTATATGTGAAGTATCCTCTCGAACCAAGTTACATGCAAATCAGTCCATAAACGTAGAAGATATTTTGCTGTGACAGACTAGGATGGACGGACTGAACGATCTTATAAGGGTTCCTTGTCGGACTACGGAACCCTAAAAACAAAGAAATTATTTTGAATCGTGTTTCAATAGGTATCCTTAATTACTCAACGATGTCCTGAAGTTTCTGGTATATAGGTTTGAAACTTTCACGATTGAATTCTATCAGAAAAAATAGTAAGGTCCTTTTTTAAGCGCGCACCTTCCTGACTGAGTATTTCATACATTTGCAAGGTATATCGAGCACCATCATCATCCTCCTAGCGTTATCCCGGTTGTGCACTCGCACGCGAGGACCCAGAGTCCGCTTTGGACTATGATTCAGGATGTGGCAGATCAGGTTATTTCAGTGGAACACTGCCATCTGACTTCCGTGACCCTGTTAACAGGGAAACCTGACCGGTTTGGATCATGGTCACATATTTAGTCGCCTTAGTTCAGGTAGTCAGTTATTTAGTCAGTAAAGTCAGCCTATATAGATCCCTCTGCTGGGAAAAGGCCTCACCACAACTATGAGGAGGTACGAGCCGTACTCCACCATGCGGGCTCAATGCGGATTGGTGGAGGGGTGTCTGTAAGGCAA
Organism: Pyrausta nigrata; assembly: GCA_949316185.1. NCBI lineage: Eukaryota > Metazoa > Arthropoda > Insecta > Lepidoptera > Crambidae > Pyrausta > Pyrausta nigrata. Next base: position 6,979,840 of record OX438964.1, on the reverse strand, counting down.
GTGACAAACCTTACTGTCAGATGTTATCAAGCCGCCACAGGGCCTCTGACTAGGCTTAACGACTAATACCGTCAGATATTATCCGGGACCAACTGCTTAGCGTGCCTTCCAAAGCACGGAGATGCTTGTCATGGACGTCACTTAAATGGTTGGAATGGTCACCCATTCAATCACGACCGCGCCGTGGGTTGCATAACTTTTGGTATCACTACCAAAGCGCTGCCGTCACTGCGCCTCAAGCACCTTACACAACTATTCAGTAAGTATTCAGCATATTTCACCTTATTTAAGTCTACTTTTTGAACCCCACCAAACTATTTAATGACAGATACTTTTACTAAATATGCAATACAATTCATTATTGATATTGAGAGATAATTCAATTTTATTTCAATTAATTTAATATGTACACTTAACAAAACTTAAAAATCTACTTATTCAAAAATGTAACCGTGTCCATGAGGCAAGGAAGCGAGAATGCTAGCTGCGATTCCGCGTTGGATAGCCAAACTTAGCCTCTGAGCGAAAACCGAGCCAGCTTTTTTGCTTTTTTTTTCAGAATCAATTGAAATGTAAACCATAGATTTGTTACTATTCCGTCCTATAAGCAGGCTCATTTAAGTTTTTCAATTTCAACTTTGAGAGACATTTATGTTTACAGCGATTACTTAAAGGATGTTGATTATTTGCTAAGTTATGGTACTTACCTTAGCAGTATTATGTTTATTTCAAGACATTTCAAAAACTCAACTTTCGGCCCGACCCGGGATTCGAACCCGGGACCTCGTGGATAGTACCCAGCGTGCTAGCCACTAGACCAACGTCGAATAACGTGGTGTTCAACTTAACACCACCGTGCCTTAGAAAGCACGTTAAGCCGTTGGTCCTGCGCCTGATCTCTCTACAGTCATGTCGGACTGCCTTCTCACCGAATTATGAGAAGGAACAGAGAGTGCACCTGTGTATTGCGCACGCACTAGTGCACTATAATATCTCCCGCGCGGTTGGCTAATCTCTCTTGAGATAGGCCACTGTAGTTAAAATTTGTCTAGGAAGATAATATTTATGTATCTTATTTAATGGAGCTGAGCTGAATGAATAATAATCTTCTAAAATGTCTTGTGTCAGGCTTGGGTTGGGGTAAACCTTCTCCAATAATCACCTATCGTAAATGGAAACCTAATTCAAATCTGTTCACTGTTTTTCGAATCTTCGCGATCATAGTAAATATACCTACACTAGCATTTCCCCGCGACTTCACCCGCGCCAAAGTCGGATTTTCTATACAAATTTAAATTATATTTTTAAAACTTAAGCAATTATTTTGCAAGTCATTACGAAATTAAATCAAATTTCACTTAAAACATTCCCCAAGTACCTATTGATGAAATCGAACGCCGGCTCACTGGCGTAGCAAGCACTTGAAAATTCGTCGACTAACTAACGTCCTCCGTAGCTTATTTGGTAAGAGCACTCTCCCGGATAGCGAAGGGACGTGGGTTCGAGTCCCACCGGATGACACAGTCGATTAATTTTTAAGTGAAATTTGATTTAATTTTACCATTTCTCGATAAACTATTGCCTGTCCTTCCCAGGGTCTCAAACTATCTCTATTTGAATCGGTCCAGTAGTTTCGGAGCCTATTCAATACAGACAATAAAATCTTTCCTCTTTATAATATTAGTGTATATAAGGTATATACAGAGAGACACGGCGTGGTACTATGTTACACGACTACCCAAAAATCGGAGTGTAATGTTTTCAGGGTTCATGTGTATGTACAATTCTTTATTCCGCCATAAGTTCTAAAATTACACACCAATTTATTTTAAACCCGACTGTTAATTAAGATACTATTTATTGAATAATCTAATGAACTAATTATTACATGAAATATAGTCACATATACTAAGATTAAAATTAATATAAATTACAAATAAAAAGAAATTAATAATAAATAAAAAACAAATAAATTAACACAATGTCAACCCCGGAGAAAAAGTGCCCATAACACTCGCAGCATTCCCTCGCTGAATGGCTTCGGCTATCCTCTGAACCAGGAAGGACCCCGACCGAGGATCATTGGTCCTAAGTCTAAGGCGGCGACCTACCTCCGCAACAAAATTCTAAATGCCTGAGCCGATTTAGATGTGTGTGGTACCTATTGTTAGAATCCTTTCACCTTCCCGGGTAACAAATAGATAAAAAATTTATTCAAATTAATCTTACTCATATTTTGACCATCTCAAATATATATTTGATTTTACTTTTTAGTTTAACTCTTTTTAACAGTAGTCGTGTTTTTAATTGTTTTAATTATTAAGCTTGTATAATATATGATAACTAGCAGTTACTTCGCCCGCGCCAAAAGTCGGATTTTCCATACAAATTTTCATCCCCCATTTCACCCCCCTGATGATTTTATATCGCGACAAAAAGTAGCCTATGTCCTTCCCAGTGTCTCAAACTATCTTTGTGCCAAATTTCACATTATGATTCGGTCCAGTAGTTTCGGAGCCTATTCGATGCAAATAAACAAACAAACAAACAAATCTTTCCTCTTTATAATATTATATATATATATGAATATATGATAATGATAATTATGATAATATGCAGTGTGACAATGATAGGTGGAAAATCAGTCAGGTCTGAGCACCTATAGCTAGGTACTTGCCGCATCAGCTTTCAGGGTTCAGGTATCACTTCACAGGCCACAATCACTCGAAATGTCTGTAAGGAGCTTCACAGGATACACACGCGGCGAAAGTACTCCGGTCAGTCCAGCACATGTGTCATAGGGAACGTCTCGATGTCGACTCGATCTGCGGGGTTCTAACGGTACGTTTTAAACAAATAAAAATAAGGCAGGTATGCGTGTGAGTGTGCGCGGCGTAGTATCAATAGGGTACACAAACAAATCAAAATATTGTAAACATATCGCCCGCCCTAAACACGTCAAGTGTTTACGAGAAGGTTAGGAAGCTAAGGGAAAGGAAGTTTACTGGACTGGAAGACGAACTAATTTCGTCAAAGATCTCTTTAGGCTACCGGTAGGAGTTTTAACATCTACCACACGAACAACCTGGTCTTGGCCAGGGTATAAACCAATAATGCGTCCACGACGCCACTGCAAAGGGGGAAGGTTGTCATCTTTTATGAGTACTAGCTCACCCACTTTAGGAGGATCACAAGGAGAGGTCCATTTATTTCTAATTTGAAATGTATTTAAGTATTCTAAATGCAAGCGAGACCAAAAGTGCTGGGTAATTTGTTGGATTAGCTGAAACCGTGTAAGGCGATGCAATTTTACGTCTTTATAAGGGTACTTCGGAAGTGCAGTTAAGGGTTGTCCAATTAAGAAATGACCGGGAGTTAACACTTCGACATCATTAGGGTCCGGAGCACAATTACCATTCTTAGGTAGAAGAAGGGGATGGCGCGCATCAAAGGATAGATCAGAGTTTCGTAATCGGCCTCAAACTCGAATTAGGTCTCCGTCATCCAGAAATAAATTTAATTTTCTCAGGGAGTTAGTGATAGGATCGCCACGCCGTAAGCGATCAAGTTCATCAGAAAAGGAGGTTCAATTTGAACAATTTTCACTAAAAACAAAAGGGAATCTCTCCGTTCCTCAGGGCTCAGGTAGGACGAGTAAGATTTAGGAAATAAAAACCGCCTTAGGTAACAAGTCACGTTTATTAGCTTGTTGAAAGAACTATACCGCTCTAATAAGAATGAGGGATCCGGGGTAGGAACATCGGCAGAGACTACTAAACAACGTAGTCCAGGGAGATCACTACTTGGGTTAGGTTCTGAAATACCGGGCCAGTTGTCAGGAGACTGCGTCAACCACAAAGGTGAAAACCAAAGGGAGTGGTTGATCAGTCGGGTGACTGACATACCTCTCGATGCACAGTCACTAGGGTTCATGTAGCCTGGGACGTGCCTCCATTCACTAGATGTAGGACTATTATTAATCTGGGAGACACGATTAGCCTCAAAAGTCTGAATGAGGTGAGGAGTGGTTTTTAAAACGATTACATACAATACGATTTTACTATCCGTCCAACTATGGATTGAAGTCAACACAGACGACCTATGCAGACAAAGAGCGCCGTGATGAAGTAATTTAGAGAGGAGGGTAGCTCCCAACAATTTCAACTTGGGAATTGTTAAACGGGTCCGAACACGGGCAACTTTAGATTTAGCCATAACCAGATGGACGGAGCAAACACCAGACGGAAGTTCCGCACGTAAATAAACAGCGGCAGCATATCCCAATTCAGAAGCATCACAGAACCCATGTAGGGATAAGGAGGAGGAACCTTTGGGGAGAATATGTCGGGGAATGGCCACTTCACTAACCTTCGCTAGGTTCTGAAATAATGCAGTCCACTCTAAAGACAGGGGTTCATTTAAAGGATCATCCCAGGATAAGCCTGACATCCATAAGCGTTGGATAAATTCCTTAGCCTTAAATACGACGGGAGATATCCAGCCACAAGGGTCATACATACGGGCAATCAAAGATAAAACTTTGCGTTTTGTAATAACTGTATCACGTGTATCACAGGTATAATTGTAGGTAAATGAGTCACTCACAGGATCGTATTGGACACCTAAAATAGCGACAGTCTGAGGATTATCTGGGTCTGAGAATGAATGAGGAAGTTGCAAATGATCCGGGGGCATATCATCTAGGAGCTCGAGCCTGTTACTAATCCACTTACGGAGTTCATAACCACCAGAGGCCATTATTCCTATAAGCTCAGTTTTCAAAGCCCGGGCAGACGCAACAGTATCAGCACCAGTAAGACAATCGTCGACATAAATATCTCTCTCAAGGACTTCAGCAGCTCGAGGGAAGGTAAGTCTCTCTTGTTCAGCGAGCTCAAGAAGGGCACGAATTGCAATGAATGGACTGGAACGAAGACTATAGGTATTGGTATTAAGTTCATAGGCAAGAAGTGGCTGAGAGGGATCCTCACGCCAAAGCACAAGTTGGTACCTTCTATCATCAGGATGTACCCAAGTCATACAAAACATCATACGAATATCTGTAACAAACACTACCTCGTGCCTGCGGAAATTTAGGAGAATGTGAGAAATATCTCGCTGAAGCTTAGGGCCTGTATGTAAACATTGATTCAGGGACACTTTAGAGGACGTAGGACTACTACCATCGAACACAACACGTATTTTGTCACTAACAGACTTAAAAATTCCATGATGAGGGATAAAATAATGTTCCCGGGTCGAGTCATATGAAGAAAGGGACATATGGTTTAGGTCAAGGTACTCACGCATAAAGGAAATATATTTCTCTCGAAAATTAGGATTGGCTTGCAAACGCTTGTCAAGATTATGGAATCGCCGTAAGGCATTGGTTTTAGAATCACCGAGAGGTGGACGATCATGAAGAAAAGGGAGTCTAACCATAAATCGACCATCGCTTTCACGAGTGGTAGTTGCTTTAAAAAAGGTTTCACACTCTATATCTAAGGGGTTCGCAACTGGAGATTGGGGGGCCTCTTCGATTTTCCAGAATTTTTCAACTATTTGGGACAGCGAGACTCCAGTCAGGGGGGGTTCCAAATCAGTAAATCCTCCATAAACAGGACCACACAGGACATAACCAAATATCGTCGAGATAGCAGTAAGGCCATCAGGGGACACAAACAACTCGGACCTTAAAAGGCGACCAATGACGTCAGCTCCAAGAAGTACACTTATAGTACCAGGTTTGTAAAATAAAGGGTCAGCAAGAGGGAGGTGCTTAGTACAGGTAATTACACTTTTAGGTAAGTCTACCTCTGGGAGGGTACCAGCAATCACATCAACAACTATTGCACTGGTAGAGATTTCTGGAAAGGCAGAATTAACTGGCTTAAATGAAAAGGATACAATGCCCGGGTAATTAATCGCTTGAACATTACCTATTCCACGAACAGGAACTGGAGAAGGAATGATAGGTAAGTTCATGTGGTCAACAACAAGCTCAGTAGTAAGAAGGCAGCCCTGAGCACCAGTGTCACATAAGGCACGCGCTTCCACATAATATCCAGACGAGGTTTTAACATTAATCAAGGCCGTAGGTAAAAAAAACGAGAGAATTGCGAGGTAAAGATGTAAAGGCGGGTATGGAAGGGGGGCTATCTATTCAGAATTGTGGGGCCTCATTGTACTTATGATGAAATGCACGTTCATCCTGGGTTCTTTGACCTAGAGGGGCATTATAAATACGGTTACCGCTAGGTACAAGGGGAGATCGCCCGCCCGAACGGGGAGGTGATACTCTACGGGAATCATGAGGTGGTGGGGTGCGAACACGGTGCCATTCAGTACGTGGGGGTGACTCACGGTCCGTTAAGTGACTTTGTGGAGATCGCCGCGTTTGGTTAGAAGCTAAGGCTGCGACGTCTCGGTATGAGCGATCGCGAACGTAATTCACAGGAGAGGAGTCATCATAACACAGTGACGTGTGATGACTGGAACGACGGCACGTGCGACAGCGATAATCTCGCGTGCATTGGGATATGGAGTGTTTATCCAGGCATCGATAGCACAGTCGGGCTTCTTTTACAAAAGTAACACGTTGACGTGTAGGAAGGCGAATAAAATCGGGACACTCGCGTAAGTAATGCGAAGTACTATTACAAAGGTGACATTTAGATGTCATCGCAAAAGTAACAAAGGCTCTCGCAGGAGGTGGGGAACGCGCGTTAGGTTTAGGCAAACGAGGGGAGCTCACAGTAGGGGGGGTAGTAGTGTCAATGACAGAAGCACTACCTACATTGTCGTGGTGCCTACATTCATCCTCAAGAAAGTATAAAAATCGCCATAACGACGTTCAAATCTCGATTTTAACTCTGAAGGCAGTTTAGCAAGGCATAAGTGAACTAATAGGTATGACCAATGTTTAACAGGAAGTTCCAATCTCTCTAAGCATCGATAAGTCGAAAGCAGGGGGTTCAGGAACGACACACGTAACCCGGAAAGTTTAGGCGTTATAGTAGGGAGCATCATTATTTGAGCAATGTGGGTATCCGCTAAAACACGCAGGTTATGGTACCTACGTTTTAGGAGGTCACGGGCCACGGTGTAATTGCCCGCCTCAATCTTGAGATGTTGTATCAATCGACGAGGTTCATACGATAAGGCTCCCACTAAATAGTGTAGCTTCAAAGTCGGGGTAAGGGTAGGCTGGTTGTCCACCACGCTATCAAACTGGTCTATAAAACTGATCCAACTATCGGGACGGCCATCAAACTTAGGTATAGGTAGGTCAGGCAATTTACTAGCCGGGTTATCAATAGCCAGGGATTTATTCTCCTTGAAGTGGGTGCTAGTACGGGACGTCTCAAATTGGTGAGGTCGTATTTCGTCTAACTTAATTTTTAAGTCGTCTACTTTGTCCCTTACTACGCGCATCTCGTTCTTAACTTGCACATATTCTTGCTCATAAATCGCAGGATCGAGATTACCTAACAGCTTGGAACAAGCGGCGGAAAACTTGTCGCACATAAGTGGCAGGTCGGAAAGACGCGCTCGCATACGATTGGAGGAAAAGGTCTCAAGAACTCGGTGGGAATCATCAACCCAGTCACTAATATAACGGAGTTCACCTATAGCTTCACGGTATTCAGCTGTATCCGTGTAAAGTACGGCCCTTACAGTCTCGTTGCCGGTTTCGGTATCCGACATTTTATTTACTGTAAATCGCAGGAAACAAGGTAGGTAAATTAAACTCACAAAAGATTCCAATAGGATGCGTAAAGGAACAAATAGTAAGGGACGGCGCAGATGCACCGGGTATAGCAAACGTAACTCGTAAACAACTCGCACGCGGTCACGCGGTAATGGCGTGATCAATAGGGAAACAAAGCGCTCGCGCACCTCACTTGCACTCAAAGGGTAATCGATTTAATCGACACTTATGTAAAAGGGGTTGTACTCGAATGTTATTAAGGAATTTACTGTAAATAGGTTAGGTATATGACGAGACGTTTTGTTCAAATTACAAAGGAAAGTAGCAAATAAATAACTCTCAATTAAACAAATTACGTTACTAATAAGGGGTCCTAATAAAAAACTACGCTCTGCTACCAAAATGTTTGAGAGTTTAGGCAGTGGATCACACGTGGAGGGCGACAATGATAGGTGGAAAATCAGTCAGGTCTGAGCACCTATAGCTAGGTACTTGCCGCATCAGCTTTCAGGGTTCAGGTATCACTTCACAGGCCACAATCACTCGAAATGTCTGTAAGGAGCTTCACAGGATACACACGCGGCGAAAGTACTCCGGTCAGTCCAGCACATGTGTCATAGGGAACGTCTCGATGTCGACTCGATCTGCGGGGTTCTCACGGTACGTTTTAAACAAATAAAAATAAGGCAGGTATGCGTGTGAGTGTGCGCGGCGTAGTATCAATAGGGTACACAAACAAATCAAAATATTGTAGTAAACATGCAGTGATAAATTGGCAGCTGATATGTCCATAACATTATCTACTGCATTATAGTTTAGAACAATTGCACAAAAGCAAAGCGTTTTCCTGTGCACGTCGGAACTAATTATAATAATTAGGTTTAATTTAAATAATTACGAACATTAGTTAGGAAGTTGGTTTCCTATGTGTGTGTGTCTGTGTGATAGACGGACTTTTGACTACACTAAACTAACTAAATTTTGTCAAAGTTGTCTCTCCAATCGCTTACCTGCCACTCGAGTGTTGCCAGAGCCCAACAGCTAAAAGTTACACGAGACAACTAGAACAGTTACACGATACTGTAACAATTTGACTACAAAAGTAACATTATATAAGTACTAGTGGTTCCCCGCGACTTCGCCCGCAATAGTTGGGTTTTTTCATATAAACTTTCATTCCCCATTTCACCCCCATAATATTTTTATATCGCGACAAAATGTTGCCCATGTCCTTTCCAGGGTCTCGAACTGTCTCCATACCAAATTTCATCTCAATCGGTTCAGTGGTTTAGGCGTCAAGAGGTAACAGACAGACACACTCTCGCATTTATAATATTAGTATGGATAAGAGGGGGGTACAAAACACGAGCGAAATATAATAGTAAAAGACGCCTCAGCGGCAGCGGTAGGAGAGGGCGAATCCAAAAGACTTACTGCCGTACTTAGAGACGTCAATTAAAGTTAATCCTTCATTAAGTCTCATGCTATCCTTTTCTTTTTGATTGACAGAGAAAGTGACAGTACGAGACATAATTATAGATTAAATTTAATTGACGTCTCTGAGTGTGGCAGTTAGTGTAATAATGACTTGTTGAAACAATTTATAAGATAGTCAGTTAGACCGAGGTATCTACGCCCTGCCAACGTCTTCACAACGAACGGGTGAAAGAAATTGTAGTTCGTTACACAAAATTTACTTCAATAAAATTTTGATACCAAAAGTAACGCAAAATAAAAGTAACGTTTTGAGTCATGTTACATGAAGGCAACATGAATGGGTAACGAAAAATGGTACAGAAGTAACGTACTGGCAACGATGCTTGTACGACGTCCATTCTTAGGCAGTATCCTTAGACCATTTATTAAGACACATTGTTAGTTTACACGTATCCTGCCCACTCTCACTTCAGCCACGCAGTCTTGAATCCTAGACATCTGGTTGTAGCAAAAAAGTTAGCCTATAAAGATCTAACTTCTGGGCAAAGGCCTCACCTCAACTATGAGGAGGTACGAGCCATACTCCACCACGCGGGCTCAGTGCGGATTAGCGAAGGGGTGTCTGTAAGGCAAGTGACCAACCTTAATGTCAGATGTTATCAAGCCGCCCTAGCGCCTCTGACTAGGCTTTACGACTAATATCAATAGACATTAGCCGAGACCAACTGCTTAACGTGCCTTCCGAAGCACGAAGACGCCTGTCATGGACGTCACTTAAATGGTTGAAATGGTCACCAATCCAATCACGACCGCGCCGTGGGTTGCTTAAATTTGGTATCACTAACAAAGCGATTTGCCGCCACTGCGCCACAAGCACCTCTGGTTATAGTACTGCGATTAAACTAGCGGTTGCCCGCGACTTTGTCTGCGCAAATGTCGAATTTCCCAAGCAAATTAAATCCCCCTTAGATGTTGAATTTTCAAACACCCTGGAATACGTCAAATACCAGTTTTCATCGACTTAGCTTCCAAATTGACAGAGTTTCATACAAACTTTCCCTTTCTTTTTTACCTCCTTAACGGATGAATTTCCAAAAATCCTTCCTTAGTGCTCACTCTTACTATAAAAGGAAGCCTGGTGCAAAATTTTAAGTTTCTCTTCCCAGTAATTTGAGCTGTGTGTGTCGTGATATGTTAGTCAGTCAATCAGTCATTGAGTCAGTTTTATTTACGAAATTAAATCAAATTTCACTTACAAAAATTAATCGACTGTACCCACAGGATGAAACAGTCGATTAATTTTTGTAAGTGAAATTTGATTTAATTTCGTAAAAAAAAACTTGCAAAATAATTGCTTAAGTTATAAAAATATAATCAGTTTTATTTTGTATATTTAAAGAATATCACAGATACTCGTAGATACGGAATTAAATCTAATTTCACTTACAAAAATTAATCGACTGTGTCATCCGGTGGGACTCGAGCCCACGTCCCTTCGCTATACTCGCCCGGATACCAACTAACTAAGCTACGGAGGACGTTAGTCAATCGACGAATTTTTGCAAGTGCTTGCTACGCCAGTGAGCCGGCGTTCGATTTCATCAATACTTGGGGAATGTACCCGCATGTATCCAATGGAAATATTTTTACAAAAATTTAACCATCATCGTAGATACGGAACAAGCGCCTCATAAATGATCTGATTTAGTTAAATGTCAAGGCACACGGGTTTACTGGCAATCACTGTTTGTTGATGCAGTTTGCCATTAACTTAAACTAATAGAAAGGGGCTGAATTGTATTGAGCCCTACTAAGCAAAGGCTCGGGTGTGATGATAATGATGATATTCTCCAATACCTTCCGAAATACGGCCCCGAAAGCTAATCCAAACAAAAGTCTACCAGGAACGCATGAGATTTATAGTGCATTATTGCGTGTGCAATACACAGCTGCACTCTCTGTTCTTTTAGTGTCATAGTTTGGTGAGACAGCAATCCGATATGACCGTAGAGAGATCTGGCGCCGGGCCACGACCATCACAGACAAATCTACCTGGTACCCAGAAGATATTTAGTGCACAAGTGCGTGTGCAATACACAGGTGCACTCTCTGTTCTTTCAGTGTTACGATATCACGACGGATTGCTGTCTCACCGAACCATAGTTCGGTCATCCGGTCATTGCTGTCTCACCGAACTATGGTTCGGTGAGACAGCAATGACCGGATCAGCGCAGGAGATCTGCGGAGAGAGATCAGCGCAGGACCACGACTCAATGTGCTTTCCTAGGCTCGGGGATGTGACACCCTACTTCCTGAGTTGGGTGACGACATTTATCCGACATGACACGACCGGAGAGAGATCAGACGCAAGACCACGACTCAACGTTCTTTTCTAGGCACAAGGGTGTAACACTCTACTTCCTGAGTTGGGTGACGACATTAATCCGACATGACACTACCGGAGAGAGATCAGTCGCAAGACCACTACTCAACGTCCTTTTTGAGGTACTAGGGGGTAACACCAACTTCTTGACTTGGGACAATTTCTGGGTTATTTCGAAACAGAAAAAATAAAGGTTTGGGAAACTCAGGAATCGAACCCAGGACCTCGTGGATAGAAGCAGTCGGGCGTAGGTTATGTAGGTATTCCTAATCGTTAACAAGCAAATCTGTTAGTAATTGTAAGTCGGTCTTTCGTAACAAGCACCTACACATTGCAAAAAGAATGGCTCGTTTCCATTGTAGATTGTAGCCATGTTTACGAATTACCAGGAGGTGAAACAGAAAACAAACAAAAATGGCCGATTCGTATGAATTACGAGAATGCCTAGTCTGTGGAGGTATTTGTGGCATTTACTCTGATGTATCTACCTAATGCTAATAGGTACTACCCATGGTGGTACTGATGTACCTTTTTAATATGGCGAAAGCCGAAGTACTTACCTAGATATCGTTTGTAGGTATTTATTTGGTAAAAAATACCTATAATAGGTGCATGAAAACCGGGAAAGTGCAGGTCAGATCGCGCACTAATAGTACTTACTAAGCTTGTGTAATTGCACCAAAAGGTTTTTTTACGTTATTCGTTAACTTATGTGCTTTACGATCTTCCTTCTTACCTTTCATGATTCTAGGTTCTAGGTCATTGGGAAGTACCCTATGGGTTTGATTCCCCTGCGCTGCGACTTGTTAGAAAATTAACGCTCCAAATGTCCATATCTTTGGAATCTTGGATTGCGTTGACTCAGTAGCTTGATTTTGTTAGCTTCAAGAGACCGCTAAGATATAGGTACTTACCTACCTAAGTACAGTATTTGACACCTTTACGCGTTCATTAGAAAAAGGGTCTTGACGGACAGAAATACAATAAGGTGATCCTCTAAGGGTTCCATTTTAAACTTTTTTCCCTTTTGGCTTGCTTTTAGCATAGCAAAACGTTGTTACGTTTTGAGGCACATAAAATAAAATAAAAATTCAAGCCAGTCCTAAATTTCCCAAACTGGCCAACTGACCCTGCCCAGGGCCTAAAAAAAAACTAACGCACCGCATAGTTTATACACAGGGCAGGCAAGACGTCGGCGGGAGGGCCGCAGACACATGACCCACTTTCAGTCCGTGGCGCACTGCGGACCCAATGCCCGCCTACCGCCTACGTAGAACGGAACGCTTTTCGTTTTTTTTTCAGCCGATCAAGGAGGATTTGTATTTGAATAAACAATGACAAGGAAAAAGGTTTTGAGCGGGGTAGTTTCAGTCAATTAAGAAGGGGGGGTTAAGAAGACCAAAATAGCAGGCTAGATTTTTAATGCCGGGATAGCTAGTGCTAAAAAGCAAGCTAATGCCTCTATCTCCGATTATACACAGGATATCCCGTAAAGAGCGTGCCAGACTGACACTGGACAAAGCTTAGCCTTTTAAATAAAAATAACACGCCTCTAATAAAATCTGATTCTCTAGGTAGTTTTTTTTAAACACATTCTTAATCAATATTGCGTTTTAACAACAATTTCATTCAGATTTTACTTACATAATCCTTAAAAATCCATATCCATACTTCCATACTAATATTATAAATGTGAAAGTCTGTCTGTCTGTCTGTTACCTCTTGACGCTTAAGCCACTGAACCGATTGAGGTGAAATTTGGTATGGAGACAGTTCAAGACCCTGGAAAGGACATAGGCTATATTCTGTCGCAATATAAAAACATTAAGGGGGTGAAATGGGGGATGAAAGTTCTAATTTAAAAGGAAAATCTAACTTTCGCGGGCGAAGTCGCGGGGAACCACTAGTTTTAAATAATCTATTCCAACTATATCGAAAGTTTGAAGATTGATAAATCGCTGTTGGCAAACTATGCCAATGTTTATACTAAGTAGAAACATTAGCAGACTCTTTAGTTTAAGTGAATTATATATATACTACCCAGCCGATTTCGGCTACGGCGACTGCTATCGATAAATTATTTGTGGAAGAGCTAGGATCATCAGCTCTCGCATGTGCCCTTTGATGGCTACAGTATCCAATCTTACTAGTGAACGTGCGCGGGCAAAGGCTGCACGTGAGGATACCGCCGACATAATTATAACATATGGCTGCTGGTGGTTTAGCCTTTAGAGCATCTCGTTTGGAATCCAGTTCGGATTTCCTCTGCTCTTCAAAGTCATGAACTTTGCTCTTTACCAAGCTCCTCCATTCAGGGCGTCCACCTGCCTTTTCCTCCCATTTCTGGGGATCAATATTGCACCTTTTAAAGTGTCTTTTCTGAACATCTTTGAAGCGTAAGAACTGGCCGCCTTGTTTCCGCCTGCCGTTCTGGAGTTCAGAAAAGAAGATGCGTTTAAGTGAATTATGTTTGGAATGTTAAAGTATGTTCATTCAAAATATATTCAGCCGGGGCAGAAATCTGTATAATCTGTGTCAGTACCTAGACTGTAATAAATAGGGTGTATCTTTTAATTAATAATGTCCTCCTAGTCGATTTCGACTACGGCGGCCTATCTCAACAGAGATTAGCCAACTGCGCAGGACATATTATAGTTATTATATATATTGCACAAGTGTGTGTACATTACACAGGTGCACTCTCTGTTCCTTCACTCTCATAATTCGGTGAGACGGAAGTCCGACATGACCGTAGAGAGATCAGGCGCAGGACCAACGGCTTGATGTGCTTTCCGAGGCACGGGGGTGTTAACATGACTTGTAGCTAATGATATTTAAGAGCATTATTTTCGAAAACTTGGTGATTTGTACGCATGAAAAAATAATTTGTATATGAAAATAATAATTATATATACAACTTATTAATAAAAATAAGATAAATTACTTAATACAACACAAAAACAAAAATTATAAAAAGGGTCCTTGTGGTAAGGTTCCTAGGATGCTGGCAGCATTACCGCGCTGGATAGCGATGCTTATACGCTGAGCAAGGAAGCTGCCAGCTCTTAGGTCACCACTGATGTTAACTAGCCTCTTGGAAATCTCTTTAAAAAAAGAAATAGCGTTGGGACCCCACGAACCCAGTGTTTCGACTCCAAACGGTACAAAGTGGTACCGGGAGTCGATCTGCCTGTACTTGTTCTTTTTAAAGTTTTCGGCACTTGTCGCAGCCAAACCAGCATCACGGCTGGTCCCGGGCACATGAGAGGCTGCAAGTGTGTCGACACAGGTAGCGTCCCACACAAGAGCCCGACCCATCCGCCAAGGAACAAGTGACATCCCGTCTGGTCTCTTGCCATTATCACGCGCGATACCGTTCGGCTCGAGTAAAGCCGGCACGTTGATAGAGGCAAGAGACCGACGGATGATGTCGTTGATGCTGGCATTACGCGAAAAGCGGCCTGCACTTTTAATACAGGAGAGTCCGTGATGTCCCAACGAGCCGACATCAGAACCACAAGGACATCTGTGTGAAAGGCAAACCTCAGCACCAACACGCAGACCTATCGCGACTCGTAGAGTTTCTGAGTCCAAAAGGGTTCCCACGTTGGCCGAAGGATAGGCCTGAAGCCAGTATCCTGCTTCCTTGGTGGAAACTGCTTTTAGTCTGGCCAGATCCGCGTTGTCAGTGCTACTGTCAATAAGACTTTTCAAAATAGACTCACAAGAAATTTGGTCCCAACTCCTTTGAATTTTAAGATCTGAAGGGAATTTATTCGCATATGCTATATCCCAAGCATTTCTAGCCTCGTCCAGGCACGCCATTTCGAAGTTTGCAGTAGAAGGCTGCAGGATACTTGCAACGAGAGTGGACGTGCTGTAAGATGAGGATAGAAAGGCAGGTAAGGAGACAGTGGAAATTTTGCGTGTCCCAATCCCACCAAAATGGATAGGAAGGGACGCTTGATCCCAAGACCGTTCCAAAAGACTAATGTTCTGAATCTTTTACAAATGTGTTTTCACAAGATTGTCTAAATTATTAGTCAAATTTTGGAATTTCCAAATAGGACAGCATCGAATAAGATAATTAAATTTAGGAACTAAGAGATAGGATTTTAGTATAAAGACAGCCGAATGAGAGTTGATTTCCAAAAGGCGGTCTGAACATTCATCAAATTTAGTTACTAATTTTTGAAAATGAGGGGGTATTGCATTATCGAAGATGGGAGAACCTAGAAGATGGAGGGTTGAGTCTGTGAGAATCTTAATATTGGGGGCCAAACTATGAAATTTAGAAATTATCTCAGATCTTCTTGAAAGAGGAAGATGTTCTGAAATAAAAATTTCGCATTTGTCAAAATTTAAAAAAAAGAATTTTTTGAATTATTCTAGAAAAGTCTAAAAAAACAGTGTCAGCGTCACCTCCTAGTGTCCCATCGTCTAAATACCATACATTAAATTTTGAAAATAAATTTTGAATGAAGGGGTTAATAGCCAAACTGAAAATGGCAGGTTCAAGAGGGTCACCTTGTTGACAGCCTATAGCGGAATCAATTTCATTACATTTGTATAATAATTTTGAAGGGTTGTAATAACATTGATTAACGTAATTGAAAATTTCAGGACAGTTAATTTTGACCTCGTTTAACAAGGATTTCCTGGAGACTGAGTTAAAAGCATTTTTGACATCCAATTTGAGCAACACCTCTGTCCGATAATAATTGTATTTATATTCCGCAGGTTAATATACACGAATAAAATATACCTAAATAAGAAAATATGAACACTTCTCAATTTTTAACACAAATGTCTGATGGTTTTGCGCATTGCACAGAATAAAACTATTGTTCTAATTAAATCATCAAGTCTAAAACTTTAAAGCAAATGGATCTAATTACTAATATTAATAAGTTCCATTCTGTTTGAAGATCGTTTAGACTTACTTACTTCGCGCAGCACCCCCTTAACTTTACCAAAGTTACATATTTGTTTCTTACGTTTACGCGAAGTTGAACTCATTGGGTATATAATAATATAAATATTGAGGTGCCTGTGGCGCAGTGGCGGCAGCGCTTTGGTAGTGATACCAAAAGTTAAGCAACCCACGGCGCGGTCGTGATTGGATGGGTGACCATTCCGACCATTTAAGTGACGTCCATGACAAGCATCTCCGTGCTTCGGAAGGCACGTTAAGCAGTTGGTCCCGGCTAATATCTGTGGTATTAGTCGTTAAGCCTAGTCAGAGGCCCTAGGGCGGCTTGATAACTTCTGACAGTAAGGTTTGTCACTTGCCTTACATACACCCCTCCACCAATCCGCACTGAGCCCGCGTGGTGAAGTATGGCTCGTTTCTCCTCATAGTTGAGGTGAGGCCTTTTCCCAGCAGTGGGATCTAATAGGCTGACTTATATGTATACGATGCAAACGCCACACATGTTCATGGGAATTTTAAATGTGTCACAATATTTCACCTAGTTGTGGTCAAAATCTCCAGGCCTTATCAAAGTACCAGTTTTTATCAATAAATCAGTTTACCTACACAGTGGTGTGTTGTGCTGATAACAATTTATTGTTGCCTATAAAATGTTGTGTTAATGACCTGTTATCATTCAAAATAATGATTGTTATTTCAAATAATAAGTATTACGTGTACACGTTTAGGCTTTAGAAAATTGTTTAATAACGTTTTAAAATTGTGATAGATAAATAAATAGAATTTGGATTTTGAAAATACATTAAAACGGTTGTAATTATGGAGCCTATGACCAGGATCGGGGCAACCCGATTGATTTATGTCAGGCAAATAAAAAACGGTAAGAATAACGGTGTGGATATCATACTCGTATGTAAGCTAGTAAAAAGAACTTTTAAAAATTTAATACATTTTGCAGTCGGATAGTTTGTTTTTTTATCCGACTACGGCAAAGCAAAAGGAGGGTTATGATTTTGACAGGCTATGTATGTATGTATGTATGTTCATCTGTTCCCTCGTAACTTCTAAACTACTTATCAGAATTCGACAAATGACATATCATTACAAGCGTCTTAATTGTCCGCTGGTTATAGATAGGCTAGATGAAGTTTCACAAATTTCAATCTAATGCGACGCCCTCTAGCGGACAAAACATACAGAGTAAAAAATAAAGTTAAGATAAATATGCCGTGTTTGGTATCATTTGAAAGCGCTTTACTTGTACATTTTATATATATATATAACTAGCATTTGCTTGTGACTTTACCTGCATTCATGGGCTGATTGCATATAATTCACATCTTTTCGTTCATAGCTTCTTTACTACTTATCAGAATACTTAGTTTATCAATTTAACTTTTGTTAATATTATGCGCCACAAATACAGTTTAACACCAAAATAGTACAAATAATAAAAAGTAAAAAAACTAAAACCCAACTACGACAAAAAACGAAGCTGAAAAAGTATAAAACAAGATTTTCAGAATTTTCATGTTTGGAAAGGCGTAGTCACACGTTGTCAAAGTGCTACGGTAGGTAGGTATATGTAATGTCATTACTTGTTTCTTTTTTTAATTTTATTTGTTAAATGTGTATTTTAACGCTTGGAGTGGTTGGGACATAGTCTCTTTTCTATAGCGTCAGCCCATAGGGTATTTATCAACCAATTTGCTATAAGCACTTAATTCACCATCATATTTTTAGCATCCTAACTTTGAAGGTAGGAAGGAACCAATCGGGTCTCCTTTAGGAACATCCTTAGGATCTAATTGGTTCCTACCTCCCTACTTATGATCCTAAGTAGAGGCCCTACTCCTGTTGACGATGTCCGTATTTACGAGTCTAGTCATCACGCTCGTTTGCGTTGTCATTCTGTGACTTGTGACTCGTGAGTGAAAGGGACGGTTACATTCGAAAATACGGACATCGTCACCCGGAGTAAGGCCTTAGGATCCTAGTTAGGATGCTATAAATAAGTATACAAGGGTCTTAAAAGTGCGACTATAGAATCCCATGAGCGGGGAGCCCGATCAATTCTTACATGTTTGTAAAAGTTATGAGAAAACACTACGTTCTTATCACAGCACTTAATTTTCAAGGTTCTAGGCCTTACGTAAACTGAAAAGAAAACACGTGCATCAGTTTGTCCTGCTCGCACACTCTGTTATGTGAACGAGTGACATAGACAGGTATATGGCTGACAGTCAATTTTTCAAGTTATTGGGTGCATACATAAATGTGCATTACCTTTCAGTATTTTTTGCGGTATTTCCCCCAAAATCGTAAACAATTAAATTAGCTTAGTTTTTCAACATGTTTTATTTAAGTTAATGGCTTCCTTGGGCTTCGTCTGCCTTTTTAACAGACTGTAAATCAAATGAAATAAAAAACCGGCCAAGTGCAGGTCGGACTCGCGCACGAAGGGTTCCGTACCATCCATACTAATATTATAAATGCGAAAGTGTGTCTGTCTGCCTGTCTGTTAGCTCTTGACGCTTAAACCACTGAACCGATTGAGATGAAATTTGGTATGGAGACAGTTCGAGACCCTGGAAAGGACATAGGCTACAATTTGTCGCGATATAAAAACATTAAGGGGGTGAAATGGGGGATGAAAGTTTATATGGAAAATCCAACTCTTGCGGGCGAAGTCGCGGGGAACCACTAGTTATCTATATATATAACTATAAAATTATCCAACACCTAAGTTCAACAACTGTAACTGTTATATTACCCACTATAATTTTCCTTTAAAGTTGCAAGTTGCCTTCATGTCATCATCATGATTGTTTTTGCAGTTAAGCGTGTAGAGGGGGGGGGGGGGGGGGCGATGTCTACTGGACAAAAAATTACACTTTTAAGTTAAATATTTCCTTAATGGAACGTTGAATTGAAAAATTGTTCTAAAAACCACTACGGCATTATAAAGGAGGTACTAAAAAGAGTGACAAAAAATATTAAATTAGGTAGGATCTTCATACTTTTTCATAATTCATAATTCTTTAATTTGCGTAAGAACATGGTATAATATGGATGTTACAATAAATACAGTGCACATGTCTAGCCAAAATTGTTAGCATGCAATTGCAATAGGGTAAAAAATAAAATAAAAAGTGATTCTAAACTCTATAAATTAAATTATTTTAAAATGAAATATTCATGTCAGAGACTATTTAATAAACTGGTCGGTCAAGTAGATCTTTTAAGTCATAAATTTTTTTGGTCAATAAGCCATTTATACAATTGACCCTTGAAGATATTAGGTGTGTTATTTTTTATGTCACGGGGAATTTTATTATATATCTTAATAGACATACAAACATAGCTTTGAGGGAACTTTTGTGATTTTTGGATAGTACTTAAGACTAGCCTGTCGGGGTTTCTTTTTAGCCCAGCGTTTGTATTTTTAGCTTTCTAAAAGTTCTTTAGCTTTCTTTTTTTTGTGCTTGACTGACTATCTGATTAAAAAAAAAATCATTGACTATCAGTTGACTTGCTACAGTTTTACTAAATTAGGTAATATATTGTTCAATCAATCACACTAACTATTTACTTACTTAGTTCCGTACTATTCTCAGACAAATATTTGCCACCAACAGGATTCGAACCAGCAACCACCCAATTACGTTGTTGGTTTGTCCCACCCAACGGTTGTCTATAATTCCATAGTTAATTTTTATACTAGCACTTCCCCGCGACTTCGCCTGTGCCAAAAGTCGGATTTTCCATACAAACTTTCATGACCCATGTCAACCCCCTGATGATTTTATATCGCGACAAAAAGTAGCCTATGTCCTTTCCAGGGTCTCAATCTATCTCTGTACATAATTTTATTTGAATCGGTCCAGTAGTTTTGGAGCCTATTCCATGTACAAACAAACAATCAAATATTTCCTCTTCACTATTATATTTGTGTAGTAGTGTAGATAATGTATAAAATTTATTTGCAAGTGACTAAGTCCTCAGTATCCGTTGGGAGAGCATTCTCCCGGATAGCGAAGGATCGTGGGTTCGAGTTCCGCGACGACAATCGATGAATTTCGTGTGCGAAATTTACTTTCGTAAAAAATCCGTAGTAACTAATCTTGTCCCATTCCGTGACTTCTTCACTGAACTTGTATTTTTGAATAAGTTACCCATCCAGGAATCGAACCTAGTACTCCCCCAATCGTCCTCTACTAGAAAATTATCGGATGTAGCCACAAACTAGTGTTATTTACAGGATATGTCCATCAATTTGGTATAGGCTTCTGTCTTCGTGATTTATTACGGTAAGATAGGGGTGGATAGGGGGAGGGGGATCAAATTTCAAGGCTGAAGAGCGGGGTTGGTATTGAGATCAGTCAATAAGTAAATTCAGTAGAGGAAAGTAACCAATTATGGAATAGTATCCCTAAAATGGAATACCGCCATTTCTCGAAACCTTTACTAGAAATGCGGTAATTAAAATCCCGGGCAAGTGCGAGTTTGACTCGCACCTGTAGGTTCCGTACAAATAATATTTTTTTCGGCTATGTAACCACATATTTGCGATTTTCGGACATTTTACCTTACTTGTGCTGTAACATCTTTCTTGCCTTAATGATTCTGAATCTAAGTCTATGGGAAGTACCCAATGTTGATTCCCCTGCGAAATGTTAGAAATACGGCCAAAATGGCCGCTCTACTGATAAAGCCTTCGGATCAACTTTCTACAGTTTTATTCAATTCCTATACAAGGTGACCCTAGCCTCTGGACAAATAATGCAACCCTGGATAAGGGTGATGCTAAACAATACCTATCATAAAATAGTACTATTTGCTTAATTTAATAAAAAAACAAAACAAAATATTTTTTACAAATTAAGGTTTTACATTCCTTATTTCGTACCAACAACCTTCTGAAATCAATAATTTAGATGAATACAATTTAGAAAACTTGCAGTTTGCTTTGCACTTCCTGACCATACAATCGCATACACGCTGCTCCAAACTGATATATTTTAACCCCGTTATTAACTACTTTACAGTTTGGTTTTGAACATTCTACTAAACTGTTAGTATTCGTATTTGTCGAGAGACAAGACTAGGGACACCTTGTACAATAGATTTTTACGAATTTGTCTTAAAAGTCTGACCTTAGTGCGATTACGTTTTTTAGTAAGTACTAAATGTTTGTGTGATGAGCACGAGCATTTGTACCTAAGTCATGGATGTTTATATGTATTTACCCTAGTCACCATAGCACAAGCTCACGCTTAGTTTGGGGCTGGGTAATTGGTGTGTTTGTTAAAACAATTTATTATTATTATTAGTAAGTACTCCACTTTGTTTTGCTTTAAAAATTCCTCAACACTTCCTACATAGAAAAAGCAATGCTTGTTTTCTCAGCAAAACAGATAAGGTTATGTACACAGGCTGTTGTAACAGGTGGATCTTGATAACCTAATTCCGTAGATATTTGCGAAAGATTCCGTCTCTTTTGTAAGGCAATAAAGTCTAAATTTAGTAAATTTTTACTGACTATCGTTGCTCGATCTGTCTTTGGGGAACATCTAGAATAATCACAACGTCTCTGTGGTCCCTATTGTAAGGCAAAAAAGTCTAAATTTAGTTAATTTCAACCAATTTTAACAGACTCTATGGTGGCTCGATCTATCTTTGGGGAACATCTAGACAAATTATAACGTCACTGTTTTTGTAACGATTTTTGTGATATTTTGCTCGGAAAAAGAAATAAAGATAAGTTAGGGCTCATTCACACGGGATCCGTCATTGACGATTCGTCAAAATACAGGATACGTCATGACGGATGGACGTTCAAATTGCAGGAATCGTGTTTTTTACGATTCGTCAAAGTATCCGAATAGGTGGCTTTAGCGGATCCGTCACAATAAATTCATGATTTGTATATTTTGACGATTCGTGATTTTTAAAAACACGACACGATACTAGATTTAAGACGAATCGTTATTTTTTTTGATGTTAATAATAAATAATAATAATAATAAATTTACTGAATTACCCTTATTTGTTTCAAGGTGATTTAATTTAATTTACTTTGAATTGGTGTTTATTTATTTTAAATTGACATTACTTTTAATTTTATTTATTTGCAATTAGTACCTCCTATATTCGAAGTGGAAATCCTATTTTGGTACGGAACCCTAAAAATACCAAATAGGTAACGATTTTTTTGTGACTTTTTCAAAAACAAAACACCCTACAAACAATTATAAATACATACTCTCGAAAAACATAACTCTCCTTCCGCAGTCGGGTAATAACAGCACCTGATATTTTCACTTCCTGTATTTAACCTATACAGCCATACTAACGATAGTGGTTGGGCCCGAAAATTAGCAAGTTTATCAGTCAATGACTGATAGCACGAGTGTTTGACCCGCAAACGAACGAGGTGCGGTGAAAAAAACATGGCCGACATTTTGGTTAGTTCATCATTATAGCGTTATCCCGGTTGTGCACTCGCACGCAAGGGCCTAGGGTCAGCTTTGGACCATGATCCAGGATGTGGCAGATCAGGTAATTATAGTGGAGCGACTGCCATCTGACCTCCGTGTCCCTATTAACAGGGTAACCTGACCAGTTTGGCTCATGGTTACACATTCAGTCGCCTGAATGTGAAGGTTTCCTCACGTTGTTTTCCCTCACCGTAAGAGCATCGGTTAGTGAAACAACTAATGTTCATTACTCAGAAATTATAATATCAGTCATTGGTACATGGCGGCTCGTGGGATGGAACCCGGTACCTCCGTCATGAGAGGCAACCCGCTAGCTACTGCGCCACCGACGCTCTTACACTTAATTATTTATTTTACCGTGGTTTCCTAATTTCGGGATACTTATAAGGGGGGTACAAAGCATTTTTAGGGTTTCGTATATCGGAAAGGGAAATCGGAACCCTTGAAAAAGGATCACTTTCTAGTTCCTCAGTCTTTATGTGGTGAAATTACAAATAGTACGGAATCCTCAATGCGCGAGTCAGACACGCACTTGCCTGGTTTTTAGTACGTCCTACATCCTATGTCTTGCCCCTTGCGTACTATACGGCTAGAGAGTGAAATTCGTTGTCGGCTAAAGTGTTTCCTTTTTTTATTTTCATAGGTAATGGCTAACTGATCTTCATCTTAGCCCGAGAGGAAAGACAAGGTCTACGATGGCGTCTACGCTAGCTTACCCAGGAGTAGCCTAATTACAAGCACCTTAAAGAGTTTCGGAGTAACCATTACATAATCTGTGGTTTCGGGTTAAACGCACTTGGAAAAACAGACACAGGCATGGCATTCCACTCTTTGGCTGTTTTTCCTAAAGACTATCTGGATTCCTTTAAGAACAGCGTGCATAGGCTGTTATAGTTGTGCGTAGTCAGACATGATGATGACCCATTCACGGCCGCATCGTCGCTTACCATCAGGTGCCTAATAATAAAAAAATCCTGTTTATGTTATTGATTAAAAAACTACATGTGTACAAGCATACTTAGATACGCATTTGAGATACGAACCTATTACTTATTTCCACATTTTGTTACCAAAGTTACAAACTACGTTAGTGATACGTGTTTACAGCGTCTTATCTCTTATCAGCGAATCGCTTACGATAAGTCGTTATCGCTGTTATCTTATCAGTATCAGCGTCTCGGCCGCCAGATGATCGCTCACGTTATCTCAATGCTGAGAGATGAAAATGGAGCAATTCCTCTAAAATCTATACTAATACCTAGTGTATTATAATATCTGTGATAGTACTATTATTTTTATAACTTAAACAATTTATTTGCAAGTTTTTACAAAAGTAGAACCTAGACTTGAACCCACAACCCACGGATAGCGATCCGGGTGAATGATCTATCAAACTGAGCTGCGCCAGTGAGCCGGCGTTCGATTTCATCAATACTCAGCAAGCACTTACAAAAATTCGTCGACAGACTAAGACTAGTCGTCCTCCGTAGCTCAGTTAGATATAGCATTCCCCCCGATAGCGTAGGGTCGTGGTTTCGAGTCCCACTAACCGGATGACACGGTCGAATTTTCGTGTGCAAAATTTACCTTCTTTCATACTGATATTAATGCGAAAGTGTCTGTTTGTCTGTTACCTCTTTATGCTAAACTCACTGAACTGATGAATTTAAGTCCAAGGAATAGACAAAGATAATCTATCCCAGAAATCATGCTTTAAGAGAGTGAAGCGTAGTCAGAAGCTTGATAATATCCGACAGTAAGGGTTAGTCACTCACTTGCCTTACAGACACCTCTCCACCAATCCGCACTGAGCCCGCGTCGTGTGGTAGGTATGGCTCATACGTCCTCATAGTTGAGGTGAGGCCTTTGCGCAACAGTGGGATATAATAGGTTTACTTCTACGTATGCAATCGCCCGGTATGCGAGGAACGCGGGTTCGATTCCCGCCTTTGGTGGTCGTTTTTTTCAAGTGCAATAATATATTTATTGCATAGTGAATGCTTATCACTTAAAAACAATAATTATCTTAATTCTACGTGTTTAAGGGGGCGAAAGTTTGTAGGTATGCGAAATTTGACATTTCAAAATCCCAGAAAACCGCTAGTTACCTATGTAGAAATAAGGCTGCGGCTAACGCGACGCCTAGAACTGCCTGCTAAAACTCTTTTTGCCTGATAAAAAAGTAAAGGCAAATCTCTATGTCAAGAGATTTTGCTCAGAACTTTCTAAAAGTACAGTGGCCACTGTACTGTCAGAATTCAATTTTATTGCAAACTAGCTCCTATCACAAGAACATACGATACCATAACATTACCCTGATGTGCTGTCGATCATACCAGGTAGAGTTGCTTCGAAAAGTTGTCTTCTCGACCAAATGAAATGGCAGAAATAGGATTTATTAATAAAGTATGGCCCCAGGAGAGATGATCGAACAAGATAGACTAGCAGGCAGATAGACTATCGCATACTAAAGACTAAGCCATAGAACCCGTAAAATAAAAAACACATAAGCTGTCAAATCGGACTTATGTATAAGTTTAATCATTAGGTAAAATAAAACGAGTACTTATAGCGCAGAATGTCCAATACCCAAAATGTCCAGCGGTCAAAAATATCCAATTAGCAGAATGTACAGTTCGCAAAATGCCCAATATGCAAAATGTCCAATTTTAATCGTATCTTAATCTAGCTAGATATGATTATATTCGGACATTCTGCGAATTGCACTGCGTAATCGTAGCAATTTAACGTAACCTAGGGACGCACGAATCTATTGTTATCTATCTTATCACATCTATCTATGACAGTTACTGATTGATATTGGCGGATTAGATATACCATTGGCTATGCCCTGGTTGTGCTAGGATAGCCCTAAATAATAGGAATAAATAACATTAGCGTGTAGTCAAGAGTGTCGTTGAATCTCTTCGACTTTGGAGAATTTCCCTTTAGCGAAGAGTAAATACTAATACGTTACACTGTACAAAAGGTTTATTTACATATGTACCTATATTATTTGCTAATTACAAATAGAAAGGGGAAAAATAAAAAGAATACAAAAAGGAAAAACGGCCGTTTAAAAGTAAGTATGTACAAGCAGAACAGAAGAAGAATGACAGATGTAAAAATGTCATAAAAAATAAAATCTTCTAAAATGCGGGGCGCGAACCGCAGAGGTCTTAATCGCCGCCACATCCCAAAGAATTTTGAAAGATGGAATCAGACTTAAAAAAAAATTATGCGAGATAGGCCCACATGCGCACGTCCGGATAACGTGTAATTAATCCGGCCTATCCGGTTCAATGCCTATTATCTGAGTTGAAAGCCCACTTGCGCACGTCTGGATTTGCTAATCTGGAATGGCGCTAGTGGGAGTTATAATCATGGAGTACCGGCACCGCATAAAATAGACACCACAGAAAAATCATTAACGCCAAAATAATAAATAAATAAATAAATTGTTTCAACAAACATACCAATTACCTAGCCCCAAAATAAGCGTGAGCTTGTACTATGGTGACTAGGATAATGGATAGACATACTTATATACATTTATAAACATCCTTGACTTAGGTACAAATGCTCGTGCTCATCACACAAACATGACCTGGGGCCCGATTCTCGCGCCTTCGATATTATATCACATACGATATTTATCAAAAAAACATGGCGGATATCACAAAATATGATAAATATCCGACATTTTCATACTTCGAGAATACGTAACATCAAAATTTTGTGATATCCGGCATGTTTTTTCGATAAATATCGTATGTGACATAATATCGAAGGCACGAGAATTGGGCCCCTGGTTTAGAAGTCCGTGGGCGCGAAAATCTATGGTAAAGCCAAACAAAATTTGTGGAAACAAGATAATATTGTAAAGCGCTGTCATTATTTTTATATCTTCATTCAAAATTGGCCCTCAATTCTCATACACGTAAAAGTTTATTACCCAAATAAAATACAACGTCGATAAGTTAAGCATAATACAAGTATGTCTCTTTATGTGAAAGCTGCTGAATTGATTTTTACGATTACCTAGATATTTGATTTGTCTCATTCCCTAATAATAATAATGACGACACGAAAATTTTCACACTTTGGCGGTGAAATAGGCGACATCAATTTGTATGGGAAATCTGGAAGTCGTGCAAAGTCCCGGTGACCAGCTAGTCAGATACGCATCATCCTAGAGTTATCCCGGTTGTGTATTCGCACGCGAGGGCCCAGGGTCCGCTGACCATGATCCAGGACGTGGCAGATCAGGTAATTACAGTGGAGCGACTGCCATCCGACCTCCACCACCCTGTTAACATGGGAACCTGACCAGTTATGACGACCGTCTTGGTGTAGTCGTTCGCGCACCGGACTTCTAAACCAGACGGTTGCGGGTTCGAATCCCGCAAGGGGCAAATGTTTGTGTGATGAGCACGAGCATTTGTACCCAAGTCATGGATGTTTATATGTACTTAAGTATTTCTATCCGTTATCCTAGTCACCATAGCACAAGCTCTCGCTTAGTTTGGGGCTAGGTAATTGGTGTGTTTGTTGAAACAGTTTGGATCATGGTTACACATTCCGTCGCTTGCATGTACAGGTTTCCTCACGGTGTTTTCCCTCACCCCAAGAGCATCGGTTAGTGAAATAATAAATGTACATAAGTCAGAAAAAGTCATTGGTACATGGCGGCACGTGGGATCGAACCGGTACCTCTCGCATGAGAGGCAACCAGCTAGCCACCGCCACAGAATAAGTACTAGTACTTCGTACAGAAGTATGACTTAGCAATTGTATTCAAAGAAATGTCTACTCAATGTCGTCAACAATATGGCGTAATTTAGTTCGCCTCAGAGTCAAGCACATTTTCGTGTAGACACCTACAAAAATCCATTGCAAGATAATTTCATACTTATTGCTCTGGAATATGATTCATTATACACTAAACCTATTCAGTGACGTAATATCACGCGACGCGATAGGGTTGACTGCTACGAGAAGCTTCTAACGCCACCTAGCGCCTCTTTCTAGTACTTTATTCATTCTCGTCCAGCCAGCAACGTAGCCGCGCGGCCGCCGGTGAATAAAACGCGCGAGCGTGTCGCTGGCCGGTAGCGACACGCAACTTGTTTAAGCCCCTAAGTAAGGGTCGCCGCGCGTAGGTACGTTTTTGCTACCTAAGCGGGGAGATACACAGGCCTGCCACCGCCACCGACACGCTCCACCGGCTAGTCATTTAGGTGCTTATTATTTATTTTGTGGTACTACCAGGCCTGTGTATCTTCCCGCGTTGGTAGCAAAAACGTACCTACGCGCGGCGACCCCTTGGTAAAGGGCTAAACAAGTTGGGTGTCGCTACTAGCCGGCAGCGACACGCTCCCGCGTTTTATTCACCGGCGGTGCGCGACACTAGGTTGCTGGTTGCGCTAGATGGCGTAAGTAGCTTCTTGTGGTAGTCAACCATATCGCGTTGCGTAATAGCACGCCACTAAATAGGTTTAGTGTATTATGAATCATATTCCAGAGTTATAAGAATGAAATTATCTTGCAATGTATTTTTGTAGGTGTCTACGCGAAAATGTGCTTGAGTCTGAGGCGAACTGAATTACACCATATCGTTGACAACATTGAGTAGATATTTCTTTGAATTTCATTGCAAAGTCATACTTCTGTACGGAGTACTAGTACTTATTCTGTGGTACTACTAGAAACTACTATAACAATATCTAACGCGTTGACGCAAGTATGCCATAAATACATACGCCCTCTTTCAGTTGATGCGTGGACAAAGATGAGAAAGGTGCAGAAGTGGCAATTTGAACTTGCCTAAACTTTTTGCGATACAGAGAAATGTGTTATTTACAAATAATTAAGCGTAGGTAGAATAGGTTTTGATTTGAGATTTTAGACCCTTTGTTGGACTAAAGAAATGAGTAGTTATAAGTTTTAGATTTTTGTAAATTTACTGAATATATCATGTGGTAAAATTTACCTTTAAATATAATTTAGATCTCGTTTGAAGTCTATTGGTAGATAATTAATATTTGATCATAATCATGATCGAAATCTTTAAAAAAAATCTGGTGCTATTCGAAGAAATCTGCGATCTCTCCAATATCATCGGATATTGGAGAGCCAAAACTTTTTTTTACGATTTCGGTGATAACTTCTTTGTAGGTATTGATGGCCATATGGATAAAAGATGATTCTGATTACATTAACACCCTGTATATAGGCTGATGTGCTGGCTACTGTAGGTACAACCTACCTTAGTAATCGTAATATTAGTTATGATTATGTTTATAATTTATCCTCCGAATTCCCCTACATCGCGCACATTTTGGTCCTTCGAGCCGAATGTGGCAAACCGAACTCTTTGTGTTTTTATACTTTTTTTTAATGTTTCAATTTCCTTCTCTTTTTGACGTCTTTACTATTTTACCAGTTGTTTCTTTTACTTCACACGAATTACATTGATTTTTTTACAAATATTACCCAAAGTTTATAATTTATCCTCCGAATTCCCCTACATCGCGTACATTTTTGAAATTATAAATTAAAATATAGAAATGTCAAAATTGTAAAATAGTTGTAGATTATAAACGAGAATGAAACGTACAATATCACAACTTTCTAACTCTAACAGTATTTTCCAATCATGTTACTATAAATAAATGTGTATTCGTTCATAGGAATCTGTTACTGCATGATCTGTTATGGAAGAGCGGTGTTTCCTAACACAAGCAAACTCTTTGCTTAAAAGGAAGCGCCCAACCCACAGACCACACAACCTAAAGACCACGCTTTTATCAACTCTAATACGAAAACTAAATCGCCAAAAGTTGGTGGGGTGCGGGGAGAGGTTTCCTAGTTCTTATTGGCTCATACAAGGAGACGTCAAAATTGACAATGGCAGTGATAGCTCACTAGTGATGGGCAAGACATCTCTTGATATCGATACCCGAGTTTAAAAAAAAAGTAAGACAATATTAAGGAGCTTTAAATTAATTCATTTAAAAAACACACGCACAACCGATTTCCGATAAATAGCAATTAAAAAAACTGCAGTGGGCAAAAGTCAATCGCAGGAGATCTCACGTTATTTAGCTACTTTTCATAATTTAGCGGTTTCAGTAAAACAAGTTACCTATCTCACTCAACATCATTTAGTTAAGTGTACAAAAACTTTAAAAAATGGCAATCGGTACGCAATGTGAAGTTTGATATATTTATTTAAAAAAGGTTAGTTAAGTTGTTTGTTAGGGTTCCGTAATCCGACAAGGAACCCTTATAAGATCGTTCAGTCCGTCCGTCCTAGTCTGTCATAGCAGAATATCTTCTACGTTTATAGACTGATTTGCATGTAACTTGGTTCGAGGATACTTCACATATAAATTTCATTTTTAAAAATACAAAAAATTTAAATTACCCCCTTTTAAGGGTACCACCCCATACATGTAAAGGGGCGGGTAAATATTTTTTTGAGTGCACCCCATTGTGTGGGGTACCGTTAAAAAGGACTATGAAAATAAGGTAGGGTTTCCATACAACACTTCTTTATCAGCTTTACCATTTGCGAGATATAGCCCGCCAAAGTCGTTTACACGGTGTCCCCCCCTGTAATTTCTAAAGTCTTGGACCTATAAACTTCAAATCACTCACGTAAAGAAACAGGCGCGGAAACTTTACTTTAAAATTGTTTCGGGTATCCTGTGATGAATACTTTTGAAATTATAAACAAAATAAAAATATTTTTTTTTTTCCAAAAGAACAGTATAAACTTAAAAAGTTTTTTTTGCCTATACTGTCTTATATTGTAAGTTAATGGTACGGAACCCTTCGTGCTCGAATCCGACTCGCACTTGGCCGGTTTTTTAATAGCTAAGTTTATTTGTTTAAGCACTTTACACATATTTTGATTCATCGTAAGTCCTCTTTTGTAAAGTCACTTTATTAAAATAAATATGAAATAACTAAAATTTTGATACCCATATATCACTTGTTTTATTCAGGATTTGTCGATATTTTAAATTTTAGGTTTACTATAATGTGTCTCGACACTATTTTACTCCTTGCCAATTGACAAATTGAGACAACATCATTTGAATTTAACTTGCGAGAAAGGGATAGCAAAAAAAAGACATCAACGCGTGCTCTTCGA
Organism: Pyrausta nigrata; assembly: GCA_949316185.1. Taxonomy (NCBI): domain Eukaryota; kingdom Metazoa; phylum Arthropoda; class Insecta; order Lepidoptera; family Crambidae; genus Pyrausta; species Pyrausta nigrata. The sequence goes on along the minus strand of OX438964.1, from coordinate 6,948,715 downwards.
AATAAAACATTTTATTTCATTTTTGACTTGGAGTATTTAAATTAATTTGATAGGAATAATTACTTACCGGTGAAATGTAATGCCATCTTTCGTGAGACTAGATGTTTTACTACACTTTCCATACCATTTTACTGAACAATATGGCATTATTACCGCTTATTTTTATTTTTTTTCGGGAGCAAGGTCAATGTTGTTACTTTGAGTCTCGGTAGCGGAATGAGGAACGAAAGGGGGCGGGGCCGGCTGTTATGCAGTGATACTGCATAACCTAGGCGAACGCAAGTCCCCCGCAATGCGTGGTCTTTAGGTTGTGTGGTCTGTGGCCCAACCCTAACCTGTAATAGTTACCTACTAAGTTACGCAATAAAGATTTTGTATTTTGTATTACCTTCTGTGCTGTGTTACTCTTTGACATGCAACAAATTTTTATCTCTTAGAAATATGATAATATTAGCGTATGGACCAATGAGTGTAAACTGTTTGTTTTTGTGTTGCATAAAAGAAATTAGATAAAAGTATATTAGATACGCTAGATCACGTTTTGTTTTTCATTATCTCATTTTTTGTTGCTGCTATCAAGCTGTCCGGATGAGATTGGTCTCGTCAAAAAGGCTGTCTTAATCATTATTTTGTAATTTCTGTTTTCTTGTTAACGTTTGGTAAAAACTGAGGGCTTACGTCTGATAAGAGTCACAGATATTATAATACTTAAGAGTGTAATGTAAATAAAGTGAGTAGAGATCCATTAATGTGTAGTGGGTGAGAGGTGCTTGTGGCGCAGTGGCGGCAGCGCTTTGGTAGTGATACCAAAGTTAAGCAACCCGCGGCGCGATCGTGATTGGATGGGTGACCAGTCCGACCATTTAAGTGACGTGCATGACAAGCATCTCCGTGCTTCGGAAGGCCCGTTAAGCAGTTGGTCCCGGCTTATATCTGTGGTATTAGTCGTTAAGTCTAGTCAGAGGCCCTAGGGCGGCTTGATAACTTTTGACAGTAAGGTTTGTCACTTGCCTTACATACGAGTACACCCCACCACCGATCCGCACTAAGCCCGCGTGGTGGAGTATGGCTCGTATCTCCTCATAGTTGAGGTGAGGCCTATTCCCAACAGTGAGATATAATAGGCTGACTTTACTTAGATCCATTAATTCCTTTAAAATACAGATGCGCAAATGTTGTACTCTCAATCTGCTAATTAACGTGTTATAAGGTATACCTGTGTCTGATTTCGCAAGGATTTCCTTAGCTTAAAAGGAGATTGGTGAAAGTCGTCATTGCTTAGAAAATAAAATTTTTTTTGCTACCATCGAGTCCAAACAAAATAGGGTCCAAAGTCTTCTAAATCCTGTCAAAGGTAGACTTTAAACCACCTTATTACAATAAAGTTAGGTAGGTCTTAACCCAGAGTTAAATATTAATAATATAACAGACTAGCAGTTCCCCGCGACTTCGCCAGCGCCAAAAGTCGTATTTTCCATACACACTTTCATCCCCCATTTCACCCCCTTGATGATTTTATGTCGCGACAAAAGTAGCCTATGTCCTTCCCAGGGTCTTAAACTATCTTTGTAAGAAATTTCATTTGAATCCGTCCAGTAGTTTCGAAGCCTATTCAATACAAACAAACTATCAAATCTTTCCTCTTTATAATATTAGTGTACCTACTCGTAGATAAATTAGAAATGAATGACACATCGATGTTTCAAATTGTTTGGCCCTGGTTTAAAACCTGGTATTGTCCATCTGCCACTTTCATTTGATATCTATGTATGGTTAATCGAAGTAGCTGCCATTTGATATTTTGTTTTATTTACAAAAAACAAATGGTCGTATCGGTACAACGTTTATTAATAAAACGTGTATATTTCGGTAGGAAAAAGGACAGGCGTCAACACAAAGCCTTGTTGAAAATCTACACCAAATATATTTTCATGTGAAATGTTGCTAAGACGAGACCATCGTAATGGCTCGCATTGTCAAACGTTTCTCATGTAGAGTCAAGTAGGTAATGCTTCATTGGTCTAGTGGTCTGGGTAGGTACGGTATTGTCCACGAGGTCCCGGATTCGAATCTCGGGTCGGGCCGAAAGTGCTGGGTTTTTCTGTCTTGAAATAACTAAGACACAGCTCCGGAGTCAGGAAGTTGGTGGTGTTAGCACCTCCGTGCCTCGGAAAGCACGTTAATCACGCTTGAACTCTTCGATCATGTCGGACTGTCTCGCCAAATTATAAGAATGAAGGAACAGAGAGTGCACCTGTGTATGATACGCACACACTTGTGCACTGTAATATCTCCCGCGTAGTCGGCTAATCTCTATTGAGATTGGCCACTGTAGTCGAAATTCGGCTAGGAGGACATTAAGACGTGTGAGTTCGAAGCTTGATTCTAGGTACACGAGATGTGAAATAATTTTCAAATAGGATTAGTAGTCTGTCTGTTCTAGAACTTTACGTCGTTGTTACTTTTGTAACAGTATGTATAGATTAATCTTATACCTTTAAACGAGCAATTCTTGTATATGTATTTATATGTATATATATATTGTGATCTCGGATACGGCTATGGGGGGGGGGGGGGGGGGGGGAATTTTAATCTAGATTAGTCTTGTTTGGGTTCGAATCTCGCTCGGTGACACATTATTTTTATTTATTATACGGTTATATACGGTTCTAGATTTTTTTGTTTTTTAAACAAGACTTCAAAGCAAAGCTCGATCATACTGTTATATTAAGCGACCAACCACTAATATCCTATATTACCTATGTAATAAAAAAGGATACAACTGGTATTTTTTTTTTAAATCGGTCAGTGGTTTTTGAAATTATATGATGCTAGTGGTTCCCCGCGCCTTCGCCCGCAAAAGTTGGATTTTCCATATAAACTTTCATCCCCCATTTCACCCCCTTAATGTCGGGACGAAATGTAGCCTATGCCCTTTCCAGCGTCTCCAAATGTCTCCACACCAAATTTCATCTCAATCGGTTCAGTGATTTAAACGTCAAGAGGTAACAGACCGACAGACAGACAAATTTTTGGACATAGAGAGAGCGCAAAGATCCCTCTTAAAACTGATGTATTTTAAGCCGTACAGATACCCAACCGAACATCTTTACAAACTGGGGGATCTGCTATCAGTGAGGAAACTGTACATTCAAAACACTATTATAATAAAACCTTGCCTTTCGATCCTTCCAAGTTACTAAGTAGGCGGAGAACCGCAGTGGCATTCTCTCTCCCGCGACGCACTGTATTTGCTCGACGCCAATTCGCTTCTCAGAGTGGCTATATTTACAACATCATAAACCGTAGGCTTAATATTTACCCTATGCTAAGGTACAAATGTAAAGGTACTGTGCACAAATGGCTTACTACATTAACACACGATGAAACCGAAAGAATTCTTAAAAGACTAAGTTGAGGTTGATATATCTATCAACTTCAGCTCAGTCTTTATGGAACTCTGGTGCATCTTTCATCGTACCCTTACAAAACACGTATTTACACACACACATACACACACACACACACACACACACACACACACACACACACACACACACACACACACACACACGTATACGTATACATTAATTTAATATAAAATATCCAAAGCTTATTGTAAAATACCTATGTTGGTTACCTACTAAGTAAAATTAACACATAATAAATAAGTAAAATTCTTTAAAAGTTACTGTTATTGAATTTAAGTTAATGCAATTGTTTTGTAATAACTCAATAACTAGGTACTAGCACTTCCTGGAGCTGTCTCACCAAACCACTTGTAAATTTATTGAGTAATAAAGAAATATTTTATTTATTTTTTATTTTATTGTTTTTACACTTTCGCATTTATAATATTAGTATGGATTTTCTAATGAAATTTTACAGCGACTGTACTTCAAATATAGAATTGACATTTCGAGTCTTCCTACATTCTGCACCCAGTTATATTAGGAATCTACGGATTAATCCTTACTGCTGTCAGAATACAAGCTAATTTTGTCTAAACTGAAATCTTCGTCGTCCTAAAAGGTACGCCTAAACCTTATTTGTATAGAAATAGAGTTGGTTTTAAACTAATAAGTTTGGGTAGCTAAATTATATTGTTTGATTTATACTTGTAGTTAAAAGGGTGTAAAGAAATGTCTAACCATGCATGTAGGTAATAATAGTCTTGACTGCAACAGGCTAGGCAAATAAAATACTAAATGGAGTTTTAGAAATATTAATAAAATCATTTGTCGTTCTGCATACTTCATTTTATTTATTTCTTTTCTTGCACCGCCTGTATCTTTTCTGCTTTACCTATGCTTGACTGGTAGAGAATGCCTTTGGCGTTAAAAGTCCGCCATTTGTGCAAATGTGTCGATTGTGCAGAAAAATAAATATTCTTAGTAGGGAAAAACACCTTTTAAAAACATTCATGTGAAAATGGGAGCCAAGTTCAATATTTCAGATAATCACGAAAAATGAGAACATATCCATACTAATATTATAAATGCGAAAGTGTGTCTTTCTGTCTGTTACCTCTTGACGTTTAAACCACTGAACCGATTGAGATGAAATTTGGTTTGGAGACAGTTCAAGACCCTGTAAAAGACATAGACTACATTTTGTCGCAATATAAAAACATTAAGGGGGTGAAATGGGGGATGAAAGTTTATATGGAAAATCCAACTCTTGCGGGCAAAGTCGCGGGGAACCACTAGTACCTAATAAATCTGAAACTATATTTGAGGATTGATACAAATCTACCTTCTTAGACAATTTCCCTGCATTATCCAGAATTACCTAACGCCAAAAAGGTGGGCTATGTAAAACACGCCCAAAAGACGCTATTTCAATACACTTGAGTGATGCCAGCGTGTTAATGAGTTTTTGATGGCTCATCGGTTGTTGAGAATTTCCTTTGGCTTTAGACAGCCATTTTCTTTTGTTCTTCAATTATGGTGAGTAAAAACCTAAGTAATTAAACTATGTATCTAAAGTTATTACTATTAAATCTTCTGATTCAGAGGTCCTATTTTGTATTAAGATGTTTTGTCATGCGATAGACTGCCTCGTTGGTCTAGTGGTCAGCACGCTGGGTACTATCCACGAAGTCCCGGGTTCGAATCCTGGGTCGGGCCGAGAGTGTTTGGGTTTTTCTGTCTTGAAATTACTCAGACACAGCTCCGGAGTCAGGAAGTTGGTGGTGTTAACACCCGTGCCTCGGAAAGCACGTTAAGTCGTTGGTCCTGCGCCTGATCTCTCTACGGTCATGTCGGACTGCCGTCTCACCGAATTATGAGAGTGAAGGAACAGAGAGTGCACCTGTGTATTGCGCTCACACTTGTGCACTATAATATGTCCCGCGCAGTTGGCTAATCTCTGTTGAGATAGGCCGCCGTAGTCGAAATCGGCTAGGAGGAACATCATCATCATCATCATGCGATAGCCAGGTAGAAAAAACTTCACTATCCTAATACTAATAAAACTTGACTATACTAATCCGTGAGATCATCGATCTCCAGTTTGTACATACAAAACTGAAGTACTTTACCCCACTTCGAACTTGAGACCGCCTTTATTCCCTACGCAATAAAAGCTGTTTTCATAGTTCAAAAGGAGTCACCTGACGTGCTGCCGACTATACAATCTTTTTCGAAGACATTGTTGCCTTACGACCGTCTTGGTGTAGTGGTTCGCGCCACGGACTTCTAAACCAGGCAGTTGCGGGTTCGAATCCCGCAAGGGGCAAATGCATGTGTGATGAGCACGAGCATTTGTACCCTGTTTATAAATGTATAAGTCTATCCGTTATCCTAGTCATCATAGCACAAGCTCACACTTAGTTTGGGGCGAGGTAATTGGTGTGTTTGTTGAAACAATTTATTTATTATTTATTTACGGTAAAAAACCTATATACAATTGGTTGAAATGTTGGACTATGTGAAATGCATAAGGCAATGGCCAACCATTACATTGAAATTGGCAAGAAATTCGTGCGTTTCTTTCCACATACCTACTTATTGATCACAACCCTCAGTCATGATGAGGTTTACGACCATGAAGAATAAAGAATATAATCCTGGACCTTCCGTCGTCCAAAACTCAAACTATAGGATCTCGGAGGCTCCCCCTTACATGATTTTCAATTGGTAGATCGCAATAGTATAAACTACAAATATTTAGTATGAGTATGTATAAGGCCACTTTGAATTAAATTAAAATTGTTAAGTTAGAGGTATTTAGACGTCCAAGTTGGTGAATTTTCTTTCTACATATTTTCTTCACTGAAAAAAGGCTTCAGAAAAAAACAAACTATTGCCATACAGCCATTTGCTGTGTCTTCAAGAAAGAGGTCCCAGTATTCTCACATTTTCATTCTTACTATTGAAAATTAACTGTATTGTTTGCGACACAAGATACCGTTTCCCTTGACAAGCGATTCGTAGCGCAATGCTGTAGTGACGTCACACTGCGTAGGCGGGAATATAGGTCACTGGGTTTGCAGTATGGAATAACTTCCATATTATGTTGACCTGTTCCTTTTACAGACACGATACGGCTACGGGAGTTCAATTTAAATTTGCGTTGCGTAGCTAAGTTCCAGTTTACAGAGAGCTCGTCCTTCCTTATGTTCGCTATTTGAATTCTATCAAGCGAAGAGGTCTTGTTCAAATTGGCGATTACTGCTGATAACCAGTATAGTTAGAGCTCATCCTATCGCTCTAATGTTATTATGTTACATAATATGTGAGGTCACGTTATATTGGTCGGACGGTGGGTTTTTTATGTGCCCATTTCAGTTTAAAAGGTAACATTGGGTGTTTTATTAGGGACACGACATGTTTTTAAATGAAACATTGTACGTATGATTTGGAAAAATGTAACGTTGGAAAGGTTATCTTTTCATTTTGGGTAAAACATTTTTAATTAATTTTGCGTCGAATATGTAAACTCAAACTCAAACGTTTATTTGCCAAGAACACAGTAAACAAAAATAACATATAAAAGTAAGTAGCGCATGTGTTCAGTCTGCTCGCAGACGTGCAAAAATTCAACTATAATGTTAAACATAAGAAAATAAATGTCAGTTAAATTAGGTCCCTACATTTACTCTATTTTAGTGAGTGCTAAAGTGTGCTACATGCCTAAGCTTTCTCATTACTTAAATTTACTTAATATTAATTAATTTATTGTTTTTAAGTAAAAAGCATTAACTGTGAATAGCATTAAATTTTTTTTTTGAATTTTTGAAAACAACTTAACTTTGAAAAATAACTTTTTTAAGATTTTTAAGATGTACTTAAAAATCTTTAAAAAGTTATTTTTCAAAGTTCAGTTGTTTTAAATAGGTAGGTAATATTATAAATGCGAAAGTGTGTCTGTCTGTCTGTTAGCTCTTGACGCTTAAACCACTGAACCGATTGAGATGAAATTTGCTATGGAGACAGATCGAGACCCTGGAAAGGACATAGGCTGCATTTTGTCGTGATATAAAAACATTAAGGGGGTGAAATGGGGGATGAAAGTTTATATGAAAAATCCAACTCTTGCGGGCGAAGTCGCGGGGAACCACTAGTTTATACATAAACATACTATGAAGCGACTATCTACAGATTAATAACTAAATGGTTAGATTGTCTGATAATTACCTACTTATAAATAAATAATATTTATTTTCTTTTTCTTCTATTTAACATAGAATACTACGTTTGATTGTTACAGGAACGAAGCGGGTTGGACAGTATGCGGTCTCTAGAACACTACCTCACAGACATCATGCGGGCTGATACCTCGGACCACATGAAAGGTGAGCTTGGCGTGTCACTACCGTGCGCCGTTAACTTGACTTGCAGTCCGACAAGATCGTGGCCCCTTCTGGCGAGCGAAAGACGTGGGGCGAGGCATGATGCTATATATCAGCGGGGACGGGCTGTGTTGCGGGGAAGGGGATTTCATATGACAGCGGCGTGCGATTGGCGCTTCTTTGTCTCCTGCACTTCTGGCAAAGAGAGTTGTATATTTTTGGTTTGGAATTTGTGGTACTATGCACTATGTTATTTGAATGATTTGATAGACAACATGGCGTGTCCCGCTGCCGTGCGCCGTGTAAGGAGCTTGTCGTATTTCTACCGTGCACCGTTATCTTGACGTGGCACAGTGCGCCTTTTTATTTGGTTTATTTGCTGTATCATTATTCATTAGCCATTGGATTGATATTTCCCAGGTGAATGTTATTATGTATATAATAATCTGGAATGATTTTACTAAAAATCAATTGCAGTCTCTTTTTTGGGTTATTATTACAAATTCTGATAATGGATTCAGAAACCTGATAAACTTGGCGCGTACCTCAACCATGCGCCGTGTTCCTTACACGTTTTTGCAGTACTCTTAGCGTGTAACTACCGTGTGTCTTGTTATGATCTAACTAAGGTTTGACACAGATTGAGGTTTGACTACAAGGGGACAACTATTACGACAAAATACAAATATACAGGTTGTCCAAAAAATGAAGGATAATAACTGCGGATAGGTCACACTACGGCGGCCTGTCTCAACAGAGAATAGCCAACTGCGCGGGACATATTATAGTGCACAAGTGTGTGCGCAATACCCTGTGTATTGCACTCTCTGTTCCTTCACTCTCATAATTCGGTGAGACGGCAGTCCGACATGACCGTAGTGAGATCAGGCGCAGGACCAACGGCTTAACGTGCTTTCCGAGGCACGGGGGTGTTAACACCACCAACTTCCTGGCTCTGGAGCTGTGTCTGAGTTATTTCAAGACAGAAAAACCCAACACTCTCGTTCGACCCCGGTACCTCGTGGATAGTACCCAGCGTGCTGACCACTAGACCAACGAGGCAGTCTAGGCAGTTGATAATACAATCAACTTAAGTGGCTGGCCTATTCATCATATCACCAAGAAACTGCACGATTTATTATCAAACAAAATAGCTAACTATATAACCTAGGTAATCATATCTAGTAAATACTGGACCGCACCCAGATCCTTAGTCGTGTTATGACGATTCTCATTCACCGAGTGATAATCTACTCCGCACGACCACAGGTTATATCACGACTTCCTTTTTAGCGTAACATGTACCGTCCACAAAAAATGGTTTTAAAAAAATGATTAAAAAGTAGTGACTAAAAATAGACTTAGTTACTTAATTTGCTGACCTTACTTGTCTTGTTTGTACAGGTGTCGTCACCGATATGTACGTGGGTATAAAATTAACTAGAAACGCTCTCCCCGTTATTACAAAAACTTAGTAGGTACCTACCGGGTATTAGCCAAGACCAGGCCTGTGTATCTTCCCGCGTAGGTAGCAAAAACGTAACGCGCGGCGACCCCTAGGTAAGGGACTAAACAAGTTGGGTGTCGCTAGCCGGCAGCGACACGCTCCCGCGTTTTATTCACCGGCGGTGCGCGACACTAGGTTGCTGGTTAGACGAGCATGAATAAAGTCCTATAAAGATGCGCTAGATGGCGTAAGTAGCTTCTTGTGGCAGTCAACCCTATCGCGTTGCGTGATAGTACGTCACTGAATAGGTTTGAAATTATCTTGCAATGTATTTCTGTAGGTGTCTACACGAAAATGTTTTTGAGTCAGAGGCGAACTGAATTACACCATATCGTTAACAACATTGAGTAGATATTTCTTTGAATTTCATTGCAAAGTCATACTTCTGTACGGAGTACTAGTACTTATTCTGTGCCAAGACTAAGCTATTAGGTAACCAATTAGAAAAGCGTTTCTCTATTAGGTTATGTCACGAATGTCATTCATTCCTCTGTTTTCGGCTAATATTTAGACCTATTTAAACCTGGTCAATTTTTTTGTAATAACACCGTTTAGAAAAACCAAAGTCTAAACTTTGGTTTTCATGTTAGATGTAGATACTATACTTTTGGAAGTTAAATTAAATTCATTTAAACTAAATACAAAATATATTTTTTTACAAACGAGATGTTTCATTCATTGAAATGACGGCCACGGGACAATTTCAAATCCCCCTATAAAATATTTAGGGACTTGAATACAAATATGAGTATACATTGAACTCGGTTCCCATGTTAGACTTAAGAATTTTAAGTACAGTCTATTTCTTTCTGTACCAAACAAACGAAGAGAGAGAGACTTATATAATTTAGCAACGTCAGATTAAACAGCTGTCAGTTGCTAAGGAAATTACAGAATCCATAGACAATTTAGGAGGGATGTCCTTACAAATGTTAGACGAATACACGCAAAAATTTGTAAAAATACGTAAGAAATGGCATCACTTGATTAGAAGATTCTAAATTGTTGTCGTCTCTTTTTATTTCTCTCTCGTCGTCTCGTCGTTGTCGCTAAACACCAACTAAATACTTATCCTATGATAGCCCATGAACATAGAAAAATACAAATCTTTCCTCTCAGTATGAAGTAGCGATGGGCGTATATTAATAAATTAATCGAATAATTCGAATGGTCTTTGTAATCGAATGTATTCGATAAGCAACCGCAGTCATTCGATTATCCTTCGATTATGCGGCGAGCAATAACGGAGCGCGCGGTGCGCAGGCCGTACTACTAACGAATGAAACGTCATTCGTCGCGTCGATTAATCATTCGTTCGTTGCCTGTCCTGCGCACAGTCGCGGCAATTCAATCGAATGCATCGAAGAGCCGAGTATAGATTATCATTCGATTGTCGATTATTATTCGTTATTTTTTTTCCGAATTACTAAATCGACATTCGATAGTTCGAATGGTCGATTGTCGATTAATTCGATTATTTTTTTCGAACAATCGCCCATCGCTAGTATGAAGTGATGGGAAAACTGACATTAGCGCAGATGAAGTGACGGGAAATTACTACCTTATTATAATCAGTTTTCTACGAAACTGTGCACCAAAATCTACTTAAATTATAAGAACCTGGGCGACCAAGCTTTGCTCGGTTGCTACAATTTATTTCTTCAGTCCCACGTCTTACGCACTGCGCCACGACGTTCATATTGACCTGGCGAAATTTGCGACCGTATTCTGCGTCGAACAATGCGAAATAAAACGCATGAAAACTTGAAAACCGCGTTTTCCCAAAAACAAGATCTAAATCGATTTTTCACCCCCGATACCGAATTTCAGCGAAATCGTTATAGCCGTTTCCGAGATCACAAATAAATATATAAATAAATATACAAGTTTTGCACGTTTTAAGATACGTATATGTATTTTAAGTATATTGTAATCTGTAGATTAGTTGGGTGGAAAAGAAGACCAATGAGGAGGTTTTGAAGATTGTTGGTGAGGAAAGACAAATACTGCAAACCATCGAGAATAAGAGGGGAAAGATGCTGGGACACTTGGTACGACACGATGAACTAATCAGAGTTATTATAGAGGGAAAAGTAGAAGGGAAAAGGAAAAGAGGAAGACCAAGTAGGACCACATCAAGGAAAAGTTTGTGGTCGTCTCGTACCAGGAAGTCAAGGAAATGACACTGAATAAAAAGGAATGGAAAAGGCTTCACCGACAAGAGCGTAGCTCTTAAATAATAGATAGATAGAATCTGTAGATGCTTAGGTTTGATTGGAAATGAATTTTCTTTTCCGCTTCCAGCGCGGCTAAGTGCGCGTGTTGCGTAAGCGCATTGTGTGGCCTCTGTGCGCGGCCTTGCGCGGGGAATTAGCTCGAAAACACACTGCAGTTCTTTGAGCTATGACAAATGTTCCTGTGACTCCTGAAGCCTTATACTAGGTGCGAATTTAGCAAATCCTGAAGGCCTGTACAAGGTGCGAGTCAAGGACCTGTTAGTCATATACTTAAGTTTAAAAAAGAAACCAAAAACGTGCACGCGGGTAGGATATGAACGCTCTCACCATCCGAGCTACCTTCTCTTATCACTAGTGTTCTCCTTTATCCAAAGGTTGTCTGGAAGAGATCGCTCCCAGCGATAAGACCGCCTACATTGTACCTACCAACATTGTTTTTCTTTTATTATATATTTGTAAAGTGTTTTCTGGTTCAATTAAGAGTTATCTATCTATCTACTCGTACAGTGTAGTTACTCCACCCAAGTGAAATTCGTGGTCTGTTTTGAATACGTCATTGCGTGACGTCAGATCCTACCCGTGTGCGAGTTTTTGGTTAACAATTATTTAAACTTAAAAATATAACACAGTGAGTGTTAAAAATAAGTACCTATCTATAATACTCGTATATTCTTGTTCTAAGTCCGAACTATACTAAATTCGACTTATGTCAGAAATGCATATACGAATATGATCTCTCCTTAAAGCATGTCAAGCCGTGTAGTTACTAACCTGATCACTCTTTCGGTCATGTAGGACTGCCGTGTCACTGAACTATGAGAATGAAGGAACAGAGAGTGCACCTGTGTATTGCGCCCACACTTGTGCACTAATATCTCCTGCATTTATTAATCTCTGTTGGATGTGGCCTGAAAAAAAACTTGTAAGAGAATATTATAAGATGTGGGCACAAAAGGGCTTGGTTTTTACAAATAACCCTATAATAATAATCGAAATAATCCCCTAAAAACATTTAGGTATGTACCAACATCATAATCGTATTAATAAATAATAACGTAAACGATCGGAAGTCCTCGGGACAAAATTACGTAACTTCCGTTATGGCGCCATTCCCGTACTGTCCCCTTTTGGGGGAACCTTGTTTGTTGGACTCGCTGAAATACCTTTAAATATTTTAAAATAATAATTACAAACTTTTTTCGAAATCAGGTAAAAGGTTTGATAATTTGGACAATCGGATTAATTTGTGCATGGTTTAAAAATATGTTACAATACTAACTTATATTCATAAAGTTAAGAGTTGTTTGCAATGATGGTATTTTCTTTCGCCTCTGATTAAAATGTCATGTGCATTCCCATGCGGTTGACTGGTAGAGTATTCTCTAAGTAAACTGAGCCGGTGCATTGCACTTTAATTCATATAATTTCATTAATGAAGGTTCATATTTCTTTGAAAAGTATACATAAATAAGTTCATAAATATATGTAATGTATTGTACATTACGTATATTGTTGACTAATTTGACTAGCTAAAATTACTAGTTATTTTTTTAGCTCCAAACAACAATAGAGTCGGTCTAACTCCTGAAAATAAAAACAAACAACAATCAGGAAGATATTTAGCACTATTGCAATAAATATAACAAGTGTATATCGTATTTTGATCGAACAACCATCCTGACATTTCACTATTGGCTAGACGACCCGCCGTCCGAAAATAGATAGAATCATAGACTCACTCTGACTCTTCGCACTACCTCGTGACTCTTCACACCTACCACTCAAAGAATTTCCATCAAACCCAACCATGTAGCGTTCATCTTTATTCTAATATCCCACAAATTAAAACGGAGGCCAATATAAATAAGTCGTATTAAGTCCAATGACTTACGCAAACAAATTTAGAAGGTTCAAACATAAGTCAGAACAGCAACCAGAGAGCGGTCTATCGCACATTGCCGGCTTATCAATGAGAATCGAGTTAGAATCTGTGGTGGTATCTGTCAGTTGAAATCCCGCGCGCGGCTGAGCGCATGCGTCCCGATGAGAATATTTTTTTAAACATTTTTTTTAATAGATTCGTGGGCGACGACGTTCTATTTTTAAGGAATTGTGCAGTGCAGTGAACTCGGTGTGTATTTAATCTGTGCGATAAAAGTGGGATTTGGGAGACTATTCGCGTATTTGGTATTTATTTACGGTATTTTTATAGTGATTTGGATAGTAGCGCGTGATTTATGCAATTATTTTCAGTTCAAATTCAATTTTAATGAATGAAAAGTACAGTCGGCCTCAAATTAGAATGTTTCTTTAAAAAAAACATTTAGCGCGTTTTAAAAAAAAAATACACATTTTATATATTTTTTAAAGTTGATGACAAAGACAATATACGGCAAACATAAGTAAACAAAACACTTTTAAATATAATCTAGCCAAGGTTACGAGGTTCTGAATAGAATGAATGCTTTTCACGGTCTTTAGGCAAGGTGGGAGATTTAACACGGTGTAGCAACAATCAGTCACAAATTCTTGGAAGCGACATCATTTAGCTTTCTTTTGATAATAATTGACTTTGCCAGCTTATAAATAATTCTGCCTACAAGTACCGCAACTAAATGAATATTTAGTAATCGTATCCGTTATTGATAAATAAATATCGACACATAAAAATCAAAATAAGTTAAGTATTTTATTAACCTTTATCCTTTACAGCCTCAAAATTTGTGAATAAAAAAAAATTAACTGTATAGGTGCTAAACCTAAACCGCGATTTCTTTTTAGGATTTCAAAATTAATTGAAATCCTAAAAGTTTGTTACACATTATCATATTGTATAAAGAAAGAGACATGTTTCTGTGTGTGTTTATAGGAAGGTAGCCCTGGAACTCCTGAATCGAATTAGAAATTTATGTCGCCAGTAGAAGTCTGCATTATTTCTAGGTGACATAAGCGATATTTTATTTAAAAATCGGCCAAGTGCGAGTCGAACTCACGCACGAAGGGTTCCGTACCATTAACATACAACATTAGACAGTATAGGCAAAAAACACGTTTGTATAGAAATCTTTTATTTTATTTTAATTTGATTTAAATAAATAATTGACGACCGTCTTAGTGTAGTGGTTCGCGCCACGGACTTCTAAACCAGGCGGTTGCGGGTTCGAATCCCGCAAGGGGCAAATGTTTGTGTGATGAGCACGAGCATTTGTACCTAAGTCATGGATGTTTATAAAAGTATTTAAGTATGTCTATCCGTTATCCTAGTCACCATAGCTCAAGCTCACGTTTAGTATGAGGCTAGGTAATTGGTGTGTTTGTTGTAACAATTTATTTATTTATTATTTAATTCTGTGAATATTTTAAGCGTCTACCTACTTGTTGCCATTATAAATATCGGGCAAAAAATCACGTCTGTGGAATGGGAGCCCCCCTTGAATATTATTATTATTTTATTTTATCGTTTATTTTGAAGCGTATATACATATTAATATTCTGTGAATATTTCAAGCGACTACCTGTTGCCGTTAATAGCGAGTAAAAAACGCAAAAATACACGTTTGTTGTATGGGAGCTATATATTTTATTCTGTTTTTAGTATTTGTTGTTATAGCAGCCACAGATATATCATCTGTGAAATTTTCAACTGTCTAGCTATCACGGTTAATAAGATACAGCCTGGTGACAGACAGACAGACAGCGGAGGCTTAGTAATAGGGTCCCGTTTTTACCCTTCCGGTACGGAACTCTAAAAAATATAACTAGTGATTTGGCAGTATAGCTTCAGACCTTAGCCTGATACATATGAAACGATTTTTTTATTGACACCCATGCGAAGCCCGCCCTCATCGGTCGCTTATCAGATAACAAGCAAACATAATTATTGAAAAAACAAAACAGCCGACTGCATTTTTTTTTAAATGGTCTTTTGACTGGATTCCATTTGATACCCATATTGCATGGTAAGGAAAAAAATAATTTCCCTCTCCCCTTTATTTCCATTTGCGGGCGCCATTTTTTAAATGTAAATAGCCTGTGACACTCTCACAATTTTGACAATTCAACGACACCTCATATGTCAAAAACTGTCCAGCCGTTTGGACTGTAAAGTCAGCCTATTAGATCCCACTGCTGGGAAAAGGCCTCACCCCAACTACGAGAAGGTACGAGCCATACTCCACCACGCGGGCTCAGTGCGGATTGGTGGAGGGGTGTCTGTAAGGCAAGTGACAAAACTTACTGTCAGATGTTATCAAGCCGCCCTAAGGCCTCTGACTATGCTTAACGACTAATACTTACCAACAGATATTAGCCGGGACCAACTGCTTAACGTGCCTTCCGAAGTACGGAGATGCTTGTAATGGACGTCACTTAAATGGTCGGAATGGTCACCCATCCAATAACGGCCGCGCCGTGGGTTGATAAAATTTGGTATCACTACCAAAGCGCTGCCGCAACTGCGCCACAAGCACCTCGTGTGGGCTGTAGAGCGTGCCAAACAATTATACATACATACTCTCGAAAAACATAAGCTTCCTTCCGCAGTCGGGTAAAAAGAATCAATATTCAGGTGATTTAACATTCAAACCACCCTGTTACAAAAATCATCTGTTACTTATGTCAAACGAGTGACACGAAGTTAGTCACTGTCGATCATCTATGTTCTTGGTTTTTTGTAGGGTCACCTCAATTTGAACTGAATAGTTTTTACGAGTATTGTACAAAAATACTTAAGTCATGTATTTTCCTTCTGTCGCCTGCCATGTCAAGGTTCAACCGAGGCTGAATAACTATTAAAAACAACTAGGTAGGTACTTGTGGAAAAAATATGAATGCATTTGGGTTGATATTTGATAATATACACAAATAATACCGAAATATTTTTCCTATACCCAAAGGTTGTCTGGAAGAGATCGCTCTTAGCGATAAGACCGCCAAATTTGTACATCTTTCTATGTAAATTGTATTGTTGTTATTTTTATGGTGTGCAATAAAGAGTTATCTATCTATCTATATGTTTTGAAAATAGCAGCTTAAGTAAATAAATAAATGGTTTCAACAAACACACCAATTACCTAGCCCCAAACTAAGCGTAAGCTTGTGCTATAGTGACTAGGATAACGTATAGACATACTTATATACATTTATAAACATCCATGACTTAGGTACAAATGCTCGTGCTCATTACACAAACATTTGCCCCTTGCGGGATTCGAACCCGCAACCGCCTGGTTTAGAAGTCCGGGGCGCGAACCACTACACCAAGACGGTCGTCAAAATATCAAGTATTTCAAACACACGTTAATTTAATATATTTTTAAAACTTTCCAAATATAAAAACCGGCCAAGTGCAAGTCGGATTCGCGCGAAGGGTTCCGCACTATTATCTAATGCATCATAGACACCTTATCCACCTTTCAACCTTATTATTTAGCAAAAAATCTCGATTTTTGTATAGGAGCCCAACTGAAATATTTGTTTCTAGTATTTTCTAATAGCAGGAACAGAAATACATCATCTGTGAAAAATTCAACTGTCTAGATATCAAGGTTCATGAGGCACAACCTGGTGCCAGACAGACAGACGGACAGTGGAGTCTTGGTAAGCTTCCGTTTTTACCTTTGGGTACGGAACCCTGAAAACGATAGCTGATTGACTGACTGACATATCAACGGACAGCAAAAACTCCTAGGATTAGAAACTTCAAATTTTAATTCCCTTGCCTGTTAAAAAATAAGGCTCTTCTTCAAAGCTTGATTGTTTACAACTTCAAGAGACCGCAGACAATGTTTGATGTTAATTTCGACTTGATATCTCATCACGTTCCTGTAAAATTGGGCTTTGACAGACAGACCACGGACACACGGACAACAAAGTTATCATTTAATTAAGGGTTGCTCTTTTCCTATTTAGTTACGGAACTATCTACGAGGTCCCGGGTCGGGCCGAAAGTGTTAGGTTTTTCTGTCTTGAAATAACTCAGACACAGCTCCGGAGTCAGGAAGTTGGTGGTGTTAACACCCCCGTGCCTTGGAAAGCACGTTTGGTCCTGCGCCTGATCTCTCTACGGTCATGTCGGACTGGCCGTCTCACCGAATTATGAGAGTGAAGGAATAGAGAGTGCACCTGTGTATTGCGCACACACTTGTGCACTATAATATGTCCCGCGCAGTTGGCTAATCTCTGTTGAGATAGGCCGCCGTAGTCGAAATTCGGCTAGGAGGACATTTTTGCTAATCATAGGATAGAACGACATCTTAGAACACCTACATTATGTAAAGGATTTACGTAGACGTACAACAAACGTTTTAAATCTACGTTCCTCTTGCGTAACTTATGGCTAGAAAGTGATTCGTTGCCAGCGGAAGTGTTTCCTAAACACTACGATTTGGATTCCTTTAAGAAAAGACTGAATAGGCTGTTTCTATAAAGACAAGTCCTATCATCGGCCGCATCGTTGCTAACCATCGGGTCAAATGTCAAAAAAAAATTACAAAAAAAGTTAGGTCCGAGGAAACCATTTTTTTTACGAATAAGACCATGTATTCAGTAGTCTGTAGTGCGCGAACAATGCTTACGACCTTGAGTGACGTGCTTACGACACTGCATCGTAGTGATGTGCGGCCAAGGTCGCTGTCGATATTTGCATGCTTAATAGAATTTTATTTAGAGAAAAAAATCTACTATTATTATTTGCGATACGGATGTATTTATTTAAATTAAGAAAATTGTTTTTGATGTTTGTGTAATTTAGTATTAGTTTTCATAAACTTAGTTGTTCTAGTTCTAATAATTGAACTGTTATAAGCTTACACAAATATCATTAATGCAGGTTTGCGTTTACATTTGCAATTCATTTTTTATATAAACACGCATTTTTGCAAAACTTCAATAAACACATATTGTAACAATAAAAATTATGTAGCTAATAAAACGTATAAAACTCTACGGCGAAATTTGTTTCAAAGGGAAGTATTTCCCAACCGTAGTGATGTTCACATGTCGCTCGCTTATCAAGGCCGATCGATCGAAAAGATATCGATTAGTTTTTACGAGTGCGCGAAACGTGATGCATGCTCGTCACGATAAGAATATTGTTATTATTATCGATATGTCAGTTCAATTAGTCCAAAACGCGAGGTCAGGGTTTCAGATATGAAATAATGGAGATTGTATGATTTTAAAAACTGAGCAAGTGCGAGTCGGACTCACTAACTGAGGGTACCTTCACAAAATTAGTTTTTTTTCTAAAATGCAACTACTTAGCAGTTTTCGGATTTTCTTTTACTTGTATTGTAAAAACTAGAATTTAATGATTCAAAGTGTTTGAGAGCTATTGTAGGTAGGTTTTGTTTGATTCTACCGCAAAATGTTACAAAATAAACCTCAAATGGCTTTGGACTGCGTGGACTTACATGCTTGATTTTCTTACAGCTTCAAGACATAAGTATTTGATGTTTATTTCAACTTGACACCTCCACGTCCATGTGTTTCTGAGAAAAACATAACCCTCCTTCCGCAGTCGGGTAAAAAGGGTCTTGACGGAAAGACAGACGGACAACAAAGTAATACTATAAGTGTGTCGTTTTTACTTTTAAGGAACAGAACCCATTGTAAATCTTTATTAGCTACGTCCAATGATTACTAAAATGCTTCGATGTGATCATAGGTAAGAATTATTATATTGGTCAAAAGAAATATCGCATGACTATTATGTATATACACATAATACCCGTTGTAATTTTATTCATAGTGACTAAAAACGGAACTCTTAATACTTACTTAAAGTTTAGGTGGGAAATCTAGCATTTGGGAGAAAAAGTCAACCCCTACAAGTAAACAATTACTGCCGCACTCAGCTACTCAGTAATGTCAATTAAATTTAATCTATAATTATTAGGTCTCGTTCTGACACTTTCTTTGTCAATGAAATAGAAAAGGATGACTCGAGACTGTAAGAAGGATTAACATTAATTGACGTCTCTGAGTATGGCAGTTAAGTAACTTATATATATAGTTCATCTTACGTAATATGCTGTAAACTAAATAACTTATGAACACTCCATAAAATTGCATACTCGTAGTGTTGTTCCCATTCTGAAGCATCGCGGTCAAGGTCGATAAAAACTAATCGATAAACGTGACTTTTATATTTAAGTACCTATCGCCTAAAATATTAAATTCTCACTTACGAGCTACGATGAGTTATATTTAATTTATTTATTAATTTTTTATACAATTTATTTGTTGCAATGAATTCCTTAATAAATAAAATTATTTATCTTAGGTATAAATTTAGGGATAGATCTAATATATACATAATATCAAGTATTGTGTTTCCAGACACAATTGGCAATCAGTTATTATCGTAAACGATACTAATATTTGAAAACGATAAGTATTATTCTGATATTAATCACTGTTATGAAACTTATATTTAATCAGAATTTAGTTAGGTACACGGTGTAAGTAATCCAAACTGGTTACATGCTAATATTAATGTTATTTCTTTTACTTAATCGAAATGAAAACACATGCTAAACACGTGTCAATTATTGCATAATTATTCAAAAGTAATCACTTAATACCTAAACTATGCTAAATCAATAAACAAAAGTCAATCAATCATAAATCAGCTGAAGAGCACACTTTTACTGGAATTAAAAACTCAATAGCAGAAACATTTGGTTGATTTAATCACATAAATTAATTACTATTTGTCCTTGACATATAAAAAATACTACAAGCATGATTGCTTACCAGACAATGAAATTATGTCAAGTCAACTAATCTTAGCTAAGCCAACTCCTATTTTTATGACAGAAATGTTTTTAACCAGATATTTATAGGCGAAGATTGTCAAACCTATGTTCCATTTAAGGTTGTCTAAGTATTTAGTTGTTTGTTTTAGTGGAGTAGTAAAAAAACTTTTACTGTCCTAATACCACTGAAATTTAATTAAAAAATCTACAACAAAGAATTCCTAAACACAACAATGACACTTGTTCATAGCATATTGATTTAGCAATTATGGAAAAGAGTAGCTTGAACTAAATGGATAGAAATGGATATGACCTTGTTTTTATCGAACGAATAACGATGCACATCACTTATTTATTAAAAAAGCTAAAGCATTGAAAATAGTGGAGCGATTATCAAAGGCATAGCTAAGTTGAAATGAAAAAAAGTTGGTTTATTCAAATTCTTACGATACGATACGAGGTGCTGACTCAGCCATGATCTTAGAATACTTAGAAAATGGTTTCTTGAAAAAGAAGTGAAAACAATCTGGTACGTCGTAAAGTCTTAAACGTCGTTAACCTTGGTGGTTGGCATCTCATACATTAATTCTGTGATTTATTAAATTTAGCATTATCAACTGACAAATTGATACATATCAAATACAATAGTTGCCCATGCCTAGAACTTATCTTATTAGTGATTCCATCAAATATTAATGTTGGTTAAATAACTAACAAGCAGACTTCTGGTTTGCTCTAGAAAATAACAAAATATTGCTTTAAAACACCGTTAAACTTAACATTAAATGGATTAAATGCTAAGCAGATACCCTAATATAATACTTACCTTCAGTAAAGTTCCGAATAACCTCGATTCAGGTTAATCCATTTGGGAGCGGATTTTGGATCGTTGACGTATTATAAAGCCTTCATAATGTTTTCAGAAATGCTTAAGTAAGAATAGCTTTTATATGATTTCCATCTTACTTAAATCATAGTCATTGTACAAGCTGTTTCCGACGAAAATACACTTTGGTACCAGTATGATTGCTGATCTGAAAAGAAATTCCTAAATAAAACTATAAATTAAACAGTTTAAACTACTTCTACTTATGCTATTGCTACAAGGTACATGCCATATGTAAAAACCAAAAAGACGTGCAATTACCACCTACCCATCTTATTATTAATTTGCCTTACGATAAAGTAAAGTTTGTAAGTTCTTCGAACTTCTATAACCCCATTTTTTATCCAAGATGAAAAGCTACCCATTAAATATTTATTTAGTAACTTGGTGACTTTGGGTAGAGTGATTATTCACAATTTTCATAGCACTTTATTAAACTGAGGTGTTAAGAGGTATTATAGAACTTTTTATAAACAAAAACTGAATAGTAAAAAAACAGTCATTTACACAAAAGCCTCGATCTATATCTTTTGGTGTTCCAAATGTAATACTATAATTCGATAACATTAACATCGATATCGATATTTCTCTATTAACCCATTCCCTCACTACTGGCTACCTATTTGTTCATTGTAATTTACGCGAATCGGTTGACCTATACATGATTACCATAGCAACTTAATTAGAGCCTTATTGTCCAGAACCTTGAGTCTAAAAGAGCTTGTTCAGACGTTAGAAGATGAATAATTGATTTTGAATATCATTTACTATGTAATAGCAAATTTTCAGCGATTATTTTTTGTAGGATTTCCTATATAAACTATATCTATTACTAATACCCGTTTTTACTTAACATCCACTTGCTTAAGAGTCACCCTTCTTTTTACCCGAGTTTATAATGTAAATTACAAGATAAAAAATTAATTGTTTCAAGAAACACACCAAATTACCTACCTAGCCCAAAACTAAGCGTGAGTTTGTGCCATGGTGACTCGGAGAACGGATAGACTTACTTACATACATTTACGAGTAAACATCCATGATTTAGGTTCAAACGCTCGTGCAATACACAAACATTTGCCCTTTGCGGGATTCGTACCCGTAACCATTTGGTTTAGTAGTGCGGGGCGCGAACCACTACACCAAAACGGTCGTCTCAGGTCTCAGTCAGGTCGTTCATTTCAGTAAATCTGTATTTTGTAAAAAAAAACTTCCAAACGCATTCTTTGAATTAACAAGTAAATACTTGTAGATACTATCATTTATTCTGTGGCACTACACAGTAAGCTGGTCATCTTACACAATTGCACCTAGATATCTAATTATGAAAGAAATTTATTCCCATAAGAAATTTTACATTTCACTTAAAATGAGATATAAATTAAATATTATATACTAACTAACTATATATACAACTTATTAATAAAAATTAAAATAAATTACTTACAACACAAAAACAAAAATTATAAAAAGGGTCCTTGTGGTAGGGTTCCTAGGATGCTGGCAGCATTACCGCGCTGGATAGCGATGCTTATACGCTGAGCAAGGTACCTTATGAAAGGTACCTTTAAAATCCGTTACAGTATCTAGCGTTTTATCACAAAACAGTTAAAAACATGATTCGGCGATAAGACAAAGCAAAGACGTGATTACATTTGAGAATGGGCACGTATCGTCATTAATAACATATCTTTAATTAGGTACTGATAAGGAAAATTAAGAAAAGATGTTATTCATTCAGTATGGCTATCTTAAGATTTAGCATTGTAGGTAAACCTCAGGTAGTTTTTTAGCAATGATATTATTGTGTATTTTTAATCCATACTAATATTATAAATGCGAAAGTGTGTCTGTCTGTCTGTTACTACACGCTTAAACTACTGAACCGATTGAGATGAAATTTGGATACAGACAGTTCGAGACCCTGGAAAGGACATAGGCTACATTTTGTCGCGATATAAAAAAAATAAGAGGGTGAAATGGGGGATGAAAGTTTATATGGAAAATCCAACTCTTGCGGGCGAAGTCGCGGTAAACCACTAGTTCACCGCGACTTCGCACGCAAGTTATAAATGAAAAAATATACAGTAGCAGTACAGAAATTTCATATGATTATAAAGATCTCTAGGTTCTAAGCAGTTATACCTAGACTGAAACAAATCTTTCTTTTAAATGCCCAGAGTAACTTAAAAAAATATTATCAATATCAAAAAATTATGCCTAAGCCGCTTAAAGTATTTTGAAGAATTTTGGTAAAACTTTAGATCATAGGTACATACTAAAATACCTTAATAGTTTTTGTCGTTAAAAATATGTTACAGGGGATTGAACTTGAAAATACTTATTCTGCGATAAGTGATAAGAATTCACTATGCAATCTAAATATATTTTTGCACTTGAAAAAATGACCACCAGAGGCGGGAATCGAACCCGCGTTCCTCACATACCAGGCGATTGCCTAACCTCTCGGCCACCTTGACGTTGGCAGAGCCTGTCGAAATTTTCAAGTGCTTCTTAACGCTGTAATGCCGCGTTGCTTTCATCAATGTTATATAACATGAGAGAGGTTAGCTTCGCTTCATGATTCGCTTGTCCTGAACATCAAATGTTTAAAACAGGGCAATCCTATCACTCGTCACTATTATTCCGCCGTCTCCTACCTGGAGAAGCCCAAACCTCGTAAGTTTTGAAAAACTTCTTTGATTTTTAGAAAAAATGTGTCCTTAACGTAATAACGCAGTATATTTTTGAAACCGGCTTGTAAATCCCTTTCATTTGATACCACACAAAATCGACGACGTCATTACTGCCTCCTCATGGGAATATTTTTGAGAACTACCGATCAAAATAATTGTATTAACCTAAAGTACCTGTGTACCAAATTTTAATCCTGTACATTGATTTGCGTTTTTTCACCCGACTGCGGAAGGAGGGTTATGTTTTTCGAGAGTATGTATGTATGTAAGTATATATGTATCGCCCTACAGCCCAAACGGCTGGAGAGTTTTTGACTTATATAGTGTCGTTGTCGGGACCCATTCTAGAAATGGACCTACCTCTATATTACATTGCAGGTTACTCCAATCTAGTGACGAGACGGCTGACTTTCTAACATGGGTCCCGACTGCTACAATTTTTAATATGGGTACCAATTTAACCCGAGTATGACCACTCTCTTGTTTTAGGGTTTTTTAATTTCCAATTACACTGAAACGCAGTCAGGTTTTTAGTTTTTTAAATTACCTTTTTTTATTTACGTATCTCTACCACTCTGAGGATGGTTTAATTACTCTAAAGAAAAAAGTTACTGAATTATGGATAAAATATAATTTGAATATTACAGCAATTATGATAGTCTCCCAAAAACCACTTCAACATTAAAACTAATAAACTCTCGTATGTATGTAGTGCACTCTGATGTCAAGTGAATATTAAAAACATAAAATGTTATAATATTTGTGTGTTTTGTGAATATTTGACAAAATGATAAACGAACACATGGTGACGTATTATGGTAAGTTTTATGTCTTATATTTTTACTTGTTTTTTATCTTTATCAGCATTTACATAAGTTTAAAGAGGTGCTTGTGGCGCAGTGGCGGCAGCGCTTTGGTAGTGATACCAAAAGTTAAGCAACCCACGGCGCGGTCGTGATTGGATGGGTGACCATTCCGACCATTTAAGTGACGTCCATGACAAGCATCTCCGTGCTTTGGAAGGCACGTTAAGCAGTTGGTCCCGGCTAATATCTGTGGTATTAGTCGTTAAGCCTAGTCAGAGGCCCTAGGGCGCACTGTGGGTCGAAACGCCATTTTGAGGGACTTAGCATATGACTTTCTATTTTCACTTTTTTCTTTTTACCAATGGATAGCCTATTATAGCCTTAATCGAAAATGTCATAAGGCATTTTGTGCTAAACCTTATAGTTTAGCTGTAAAAAAATAAATAGTTTTTTTTTGTATGGGACGGATTACTTAAGTCTATATTGTTGTTGACCTAAGGGTGATCACGCGTTAAAACCTTTTTATTCTTATTATTTACCTATAGGACTATAAACAAGCACTAACACCGTGTCTATAAGTCTGCAATTCTCTGAGTTATTGCGATCGGAAAATAAATAAATTTTATACCTTACAAAGCTTGATTTTTGAATAACATTTATCAAATTAAACGTAAAATAGTAACTGATGGTTACGTATTTTACCATTTGTGATTAGGAAACGAACAAAAGCATGAACCCATACAATCTTTGAGTACTTGAATGTTAATGAGACGTTATAGATGCTGCTTTAAAAAGAAAAAAGTTTTGGTTTGTGGCTATTCTATAGACGTTTATGCTGGAATCGCTCTGCATGTTTCAGAGATAATTGGATTAGATAAATACAATAAAATTAAACGTTAAGCACCTGAGCATTTATTTTTAAAATATTGTTCATTGACACAAAATATAAACATTTAAGTAGGTGCATAATTAAGAACATAAAAATTATTAGAAAATTACTTAAAATTAAGCCAACAAAACATACAAACATCAACGAACCACTGACTTCTCGTTTTGCCTTAATATTTTAAAACATTTACACAAATATATCATAAATGTAACAACACAAAATCATAAATTACACTTAAATAACAAAGAATTTAATAAAATAATATGTACAAAGCTACCATTCCAATATCAATAATACAAGTATTTACAATTATCTTAAATCACAAGGAATTTTAATACAATGAAACTTACTCACTATCACTATTACTATCTTGTAAATTATCTACATCAATAAAATCTATTGCTGGTTCTGTCGGAAAATCCAGAAGAAGCTCTTTGGCTCTCGAAGAGAGAACCAATAGGTTTCGTTTTACCATCCGAGGTCTAAGACTGGTAATCTTAGGATCAGAAGACAAAAGAAAATTGTGTAAAATATCTTCATTCGTCGCTATCCTACTTACTTTCCTAGAATGGTGTTCTCTATAATTACGGAAGTCTTTATTGCGAGCTTCTGCTGCTTCTTCCGACAGTTTACCAATTGGAATGGAACCAAAATGCTGAATAATGGCAGAACCATGCACTAAAAGTTTGTGCAAACTGGAAGGCATATAATACCAGGGATACAGTTTTACATATAATTCCGCAGTATCATTGCAAAATTGAGAGAATTTAGAAATATCAACGCGTTCTCCACACGCAACAGTTTGGAGAATCACGTGTAACCTTTCAATTAAATTCTGATCAATTCCAGTGATACGGGCTGTTGTGTCTGCTTCCCTGAAAAATTTCCTTGCAGTATTGCCATCGTTAGTGGTGCCAACTCCTTGCTTGACCACATCAATTAGCAAACCACTGTCCTTTTTGAATGCTTCTTGAATAGCGCTTTTGCGTAGCTTCATTTTTTCTTTGTCATCACCTCTGCAACTCCATGTTTTGAACTCCAACCGGTAGGCTACAAAACAAGCAAAAATATAATGAAAAATAATGATTAAAAATACTAATACTACTACTAATTATTACTTCAAATAATATGTAATTTAGCGTGGTGAAAATTATAATTTTTTTTCTTACCTATATGTAGTAAGCACTCCATGCACCTTATCCAAGCATGAAGAGATGATAGCCCATACTGATACATATCTTCATTATGCTGTCTTTGGGGATGGGATTCCAGATCATTCATTTCCGATGGCTTCGCTTTACAAATATCGCAGACAGCTGACGAAGTCCCTGATAAATAGGAGGCTATCTTGCCGTCAATCATTGTCAAATGTAATTGGTGTTTTACTGCAATCTGTTCAATTCTTGACGGTAAAAGTGCTTCTATTTCTCCGGATATGCTGGCTTTTATGGCTGTTACAGTTGCTTGAGATTCTTTTGTAAATTTAAACATAATTGGACGGCAATAAAAGGTTGAAGAAGGTCGGTCATTTTCCCAAAGCACTGTTCCATCAGGTTTCTGCAGCCTAATCGGTACTAGACTGGCCATAAATATACTGCTCTCATGAAACTCTGTATCAGACTTTTGTTTGTAATTACTTTGACCTGAAGCACCATCAAAACCCCATTTGCTCACAAGTTGTAAATCAGTGGCAAGTTTCAGGTCCAAAGTAATCGAATCCAAAAGTCTGTATACAGTTAAATCCAGCAAAGCTTGCAACTTAATTGATGCTCCGTCTTCAGTAACCAAGATGTCTTCTGTTTTTGGATAACAATTCTGTTTTTCCTGTCTAACTTTATAGTACGAAGGGTACAAGTCTGTACCATTTTCGCTAGCTGCCTCTCTTAGGTTTATGTATTGCCACTTCGAAAGTTTAAGGGAAATTATTAAAGCCAATGCTTTTTCGGGTGTATATGTTTTTCTTTTGTCTTCACTTTTACCTATACAATCTTTTACTTTTTCAAGGTCTTCTGGGTTATCCAATAAATGTTGCATAATTTTTGCCACATCTTCGTTTCCAGAACTTTTTAAGCTCCTCATAGCAACCGCATTCACTTCTTCAGGGGACAATGACAGCGATTTATTTATTTCCTCCACACGTCTTCGCTTTTGCTTGGAGCCCAAATCTTCAAAAGGTTTTCTTGGTGTAAACATAGCTGTTGAAGGTCCTGATGTAGGAGATTCTGACGTAGAAGGTTGTGATGTAGATGGTTCTGACGTAGAGGGTTGTGATGTAGATGGTGGCAGATTTTCTATATTATCAGTATCATCACACGTGTCTTCATGATCTTTGCTTAAGATAACTTCTTCAGGCCAAGTTATTGGACTTTCTAGCCAATCTCCATTGTTCCGTATAAACTGAGGTAAAACGCGACTACTCCTTCTCCATCTAGCACTCACAATAGAACAAAATCGCTCACAGAACTTTTTAAGTACAGCACTGGTCTTCTCCGGCACATTCATTTTCTCTTGAAGAAAATCAAAAAGTTTTTTACTGTCCGACAGTGATCCCAAGTTTTCTCTCAAAATCACAAACAAATCTAAATTATTTACTATATTTTCCATCTTAGCGAAAAGAAAATAATTCACAGTCACAAGAGATTTAAATAGCAGTTAAACGAAGGTTCAACGAATACTAGTTATGATTTTCTCATTACGGATATTATATACCTTTTGTAACACCAGCAACTATTGAATTTTCATAATAAAATAACAACCCTAATTAGTAATTAGAAACCTAAAATAATGAGTACTTGAAAGTGATTAGTGGTATCACTTAATTTATTTCATAAATAGATAATAATGTGAAACATAGTTAGTTAATCACGTAATCATTAGCTATTTTAGCAGAAAACATTACCAATTAGCGTAAACATAATAGTAAGTATTTGTTTTCAAAGTAATTTAACTAATTTCTTAATCCTTTGTATGTTTTTGAGTACTTAAAGATTGTGTGGGTTAATGGTTTTGTTTATTACCGAATCACAAATGGTGTAATATTTAACCTGCACCTACTATTTAACGTTTAATTTGATAAATGTTATTCAAAAATCAAGCTTTATAAGGTATAAAATATATTTATTTTCCGATCGCAATAACTCAGAGAATTGCAGACTTATAGACAAGCTTTTAGTGCTTATTTATAGTACTATAGGTAAATAACAAGAATAAAAAGGTTTCAACGCGTGATCACCCTTGGGTCAACAACAATTATAGACTTAAGTAATCCGTCCCATACAAAAAAAACTATTTATTTTTTTACAGCTAAACTATAAGGTTTAGCACAAAATGCCTTATGACATTTTCGATTAAGGCTATAATAGGCTATCCATTGGTAAAAAGAAAAAAGTGAAAATAGAAAGTCATATGCTAAGTCCCTCAAAATGGCGTTTCGACCCACAGTGGGGCGGCTTGATAACTTCTGACAGTAAGGTTTGTCACTTGCCTTACATACACCCCTCCACCAATCCGCACTGAGCCCGCGTGGTGAAGTATGGCTCGTTCCTCCTCATAGTTGAGGTGAGGCCTTTTCCCAGCAGTGGGATCTAATAGGCTGACTTATTACATAAGTTTAAATTAGATAACAAAAATTCGCATCCTACCTGGATGCGAATTTTTAGTTTTATATGTAAATAAGAAAAACACTGTGAGTGTTATTGTGTATATGTAAATATTTAAAAACTATTTATCATCATTGACATGATATAGGAAAAACATTTTTGTTACTTTAACAAAAAACTAAAATAATTAGGTAGGTAAGTCAATTAACTTCTAAGAAATAATTAATTTTTGGTTGAATAAATAATTTGATTTTTTGGCAAAATACAATTTTTTTTTAAATTATTATTAAGAAACCAAAGGAGTTAAAAATCTTGTTCTTATACCGTACGTCACTGACAAAACGAACAACTGGCGAAACTCACTTTTGACAGCAACAATCAGTTAGTCAATTTTGCAGTCTCAGTTATCGGTTGCAAACAAAAACCCAGCTTTTTTCAACGAACATTTATTCAGTAGTCTTACGTGCTGGCGATTGTTAATTTATAGTTTGTTTACGTATAACCCTTAAGTGACAGACGTTTCAGCACACCGCAATGCAGTATTTCAGCGTAAGCTTAGGTTTGATTTCCGACTAAAATCTTTGCTAATTTGTATTTTTGTATGGAACGAATGAACTCACAAAATTCTTTCACCATTAGTGCATTTCGCAATGACATAGACAATTTTTTTAATTGCACGGATGTAAACTCTTCACTATAAAATTCCTTGCACCTGCTTGTATTCTTTACCCAGCTAAAATCCAATCAGTGTTCACTGAATACCTACCTACATTGGATCGTAATAATGACGGACATCGACATATGGCCTTTGTAAGTAGACTGCGATTACGGACTGAAAGATGTTCTTAAATTTCATCTACACAATTGACTTGAAAATTAAAGATGTCTTGATTCCTATTATGTAATGTGGGTTTGTTAAGCAAGGGTTTGCCTTTTTATAATGGTCTAGTCATGGACCTGAAAAATCTATATATTTTGTAGGATTCTGTAGCTACTGATGCCTTATCCTACTGTCTGTCTGTCCGTCTGTGGCGTATTCATTATTAACTAGTCCCTTTCATGTTGCCAGCTGCCAGAATATCAATACAAACGCAAAATCATGCATCAAAAAATAAAAATAAAACATCCATTATCATAGCCTCGCCCTTATCAATCTGACGTTTGCCGCGCACGCGCGGTCTCCATGGCAACCGCAACATGGCCGCCGTTGCCACGGCAACGTGGAAGTGGGCCACCGGGCCTAGATGACCTATTTAAGTTAACCTAGAGAATGACAATTTTGTATGTTGAGACAGGGGCAGACATATTTCAAGATAATTTATACGATTTTTGTAGTATTTGGACAAAATTTATAGGTGGCAGGGAAACTCCAGAGATCCTTCGCTTTACTGTCCGATTTGCAAACTCGCTACTGTTCGAAAGTATAAATCACACTCGATATTCCAGTACCACGACCACTTATGCATAAATGACACGTGTAGGTACCTACCCATGTCTTAAATTTATAAAAAAGTTATCAAATAATCATACGCAGCGCCCAAAATTTAATACCCTAGATAATATAATTTTGGCGCCCAACGTGGTGCCCAAAAAAACCGGTGTCGTGGTATGCCCCCAGCTGCCATGACTAATGCTGTCTTTTCGGTGGATCGCGCATTAAATGTGCCCCTATAACTTATGTAACTTCGATTGCCGAATAAATATATAACGACGTAGACGTAAGAGGGATCGTTATCAGAAGGCTCATACATGGTGGCGTACACGAAATATTAGTCCAGTTAGTTATTACAGACGTCTATTTTCAGTTTCACAATTAATTTAACACAAAATAACAAACAGTGAACAGGATGGCTTCGGATTACAGTCAAGAAACGCGGCAAGTTCAATACGGCGACGCAAAACTCAACAAGACACAACCACACAACCATTTGTGTCGGCACTCCGGCCATAACAATCACGGGGTTCTCACTTTCCCGATAAACGAAACGTCAAAATGACAGAAGCAAGTGCTGCCACCGCCGTATCGACCATGCCCAAGTAAAGTACTTGACGTTTCTGACTAAACTCGATAAATAGCTACAGTTTGACGTAAGCATATGATGTGATGTTTAAACGTCAAAATCGAATGACGTCTGTCATCGCGTTCTGACAGCTCGAAACTTCAAAATAAACACCGCCAATTGCCTCACGCTCCGACATATATTTTCTTTCTTTCTTCCTTTTTTTCCGATGCCGAGTAGGTTCGGCCCACCTAATTTGCCCCCGAGAAGTGATTAGAAAAAATATAGGTTATAGAGATACCAACGAATTGATGATTCGAGAATTGGGCAAAAAAATCAGAGAATAAACAATAAGTTCAATTAGGCATATCAAAACTTGAGAGATATAATATACAGGAATAGAGCCATTATCAGCCTAGTGAAGAGTCATCCGGACATAGCTTTGGAGGGTTCCGTCCTTCCTATTGCATGAGATTGGTTAATTTGCGGCTTTCCGGAGGGATTGGAGCTACAGATACATCCATACTAATATTATAAATGCGAAAGTAAATAACTTTAAATAGACTTTGGACACAAGTCGGCCGAAGCAAGGAGAACATGCACCGATGGGATAACGCTGCGGACAGCGAATGTATGTGTGGTGTCTCTCCCCAGACAATGGCACACCTACTGTCATGCCCTACGTGCCCCTACACCTGCACACGTGAGGACCTGTACAACGCTACTGATATTGCTTCGTTAGTCGCCGAGTATTGGTCCTCAAAAATATAACGCCAGTGTCGACACGACAAGAAGAAAAAGAAGAAGCGAAAGTGTGTCTGTCTGTTACCTCTTGACGCTTAAACCACTGAACCGATTGAGATGAAATTTGGTATGGTGATAGTTCGAGACCCTGGAAAGGACATAGGCTACATTTTGTCTACATATATAAAAAAGAGGGTGAAATGGGGGATGAAAGCTTATATGGAAAATCCAACTCTTGCGGGCGAAGTCGCGGGGAACCACTAGTTTATTAGTCCGCACACCATATACCATGTGATTGGGTAACAATGATCCAAACAGGTCAGGTTCTACCGTTAACACTCACGGAGGTCAGATGACAGTCGCTACACTACTATAACAAACTGATCTGCCATATCGTAGATCATGGATTAAAAGCGGACCCTGGGCCCTCGCGTGCGAGTGCAAAACCAGAGTAACGCTAGGATGATGATGATACACACCATAGCACCAGAGCAGCTAGGCTAGGGTCTAGGTAGGCTTTTAATATGTACATCACAGACTCACAACTGCACAGTCCGACTGGCTTTCCCACATAAATTGTAATTTTGTTGTGTTTCTTGTTTTATAACCGTGCCCGTTACGTTGTTTGTTTTCGTGTGTTATGTGATGTCCATTCATTAATAAATGAATTTTCTTTCTTTCTTTCTTTAGCAGCGATGCCGAAAGGAGTAAGCCCTGTATAGTTCCTGCTTTTTCGCAGTCGGTTAAAAGACAACTCGGATTTCAGAGAAAAGAACTGCATCGACATTTTAAAGTTTTCTGTGTCACTGCGCGGTGGAGCTATCATCCTATCATATCTAATTTTCCGCAACAACCAGCTGTCATGAACTGATTGGGTTTAGCGAAACTAACTTTGCTATTGCCTCGAAACCGTTTGGTATGGACGACAGCGCCTCAAGGTAGACACTACGGCACTTATGTAGTCGCAATAGAGGTACTTATGCAGTTGTAATAAAGTTAAAAGTTCAAGTTCTCGAATCATTACAATTCGTTGGTGTCTAAAACCTGTATTATTTTCTGATCACTTCTCGGAGGCAAATCAGGTACTTATTCTTATTGAAAAATGTCTCTTCTACCCCCTTTCCAAAAGCCTATATTACTGCACATATATACTACCTATAGATACCTATTTGACCGGCGCAAAATTTTAAGGTCCTATCCGATACAATCCAGTAAATACTTATTTATTTGGATTGTTTAATCGCTATTCGGTGATCTTAAATTTTTAACAGTTTTTTAAGCAGATTCCGATAGTGATACAAGTAGATTGGATCAATAATTTTCTCAATTTCGTGCAGGGCCGCCTAGATATTGTCTTTGGGCGTAACTGCAATGCAGTAGGATTAGAGCTTAAGGTATCAACAGGCACTGGGTTGGCTGTTGCAGGAACTACAACTAGATACCAGTCTCAATAAATTATTAGTGCGGCAATTTGGTACATTGATTCTGTCTGCATTTGATGAGCTCGCCTAAACTTGTCAATTATGTAAGTACAAGGCTCTAGTAGGTATTAACCTATTTTATTGCACTCAATTCTCGATATCTTGCAGCTCTGTTAATGTTGTCATCGCGTGAATGAGAAGAAATTATACATACATACATAACGATTAAAGTTTTTTCCAACTTTTAGTGCATGTTTTTTGAAAGCAGTTGTTCTACGAGTGTGATGTACGGGCCTTTAATATTCATTAATTTATTTATCAAATCATTAAGAACATATTTTTTTCTTGGGATAGAGCCATTTTTCTTTTGAAGGATTATCATTGAGTTCAGCTTGCATGATCTTGGCTGTAAAAGATTAGCAGGAAAATTACGGAGGTCAACTGACTGGTCAATATAAAAGTTTGAAACCAAAGTAACTGACATTTAGTTAAAAGGCAAACCCTGTCAAATTTTGAATGATTGTGCCACTTCGCTCCAGTGACTGCAGAAGCTGATGGTGAAAGTGTAGTTTCACGAACCATTGGTTCGGCTATCGAAAACGCTAAAGCCCTAATTATAAGAGTGAAGGAACAGAGACTGCACCTGTGTATTGTGCACACACTTGTGCACTATAATATTTCCCGCGTTTGGCTAATTTCTGTTGAGATAGGCCGCTGTTGTAAAAAATCGGTTAGGAGGACATTAAAGCCCTTAATTCTGATACTTAGCTTAGAGTTAACCAACACATGTTAGATTTTTAATCAGTCGGCTAAGCATTATTTGACATTGTGTATGGGAATTCTGTCAACTTAACGATTTGTGAACTGGGATCGTTAACTTAGGCACAGATTAATCCTAGCACTAATGGCACTCGAATAGCCTTTGATAGCTTTCTTACTCTATACAAGTACGCTGGACTGCATACTGTCAACCTAAAATGAAGCCATTTGACTGTTGCCATTTTGGCGCTGACAGCTGTACTGAGCGTCCACGAAACTAATATGAGTTGACGTAAACGTACGTAAGTTACTCTACTTTAGTTACCTGGATACTCGGTGGGGGCGCTTTGATTAGGCACAAAAATGATCTGCCATCTCTTAGAGAATCTTTAGTCCAGCGTAGCTTGTATAATAGAGGTCAGTGCTTTCATAGCACCCAAACTGGGTAATTCACTATATATCTTGTCCCAAAGCGTAAGATTTTTTTATTTAAGATTTCAAAAACTTTTGCAACTCGTCCCATTAATTTCTTGTGTGATAAGTACGGATAACAGAACATCAAGCCAAACATAGCGGCATCTTAGGCGGTTGTAATAAGTGCGATTATGCAAAGAAAATAGGGAATCTGATGTGCTGGTTTCTGGCTACTGTACTTTTAATAAACCTCCATCAATGTCCAACGTCAAAGTTAATTTTCTTTGATATTAAACATTATTAGATAGAACCTACCCCATAAGAAATATGACCGTCAGTAACTACTAAACGTACCCTTTTGGTATGGTATGGTTGGAAAGTTCCACCGGCATGGGATCCTATTCTAGCAAAAACCAAAACAACACCTCGCAGTGCAAGATCTCAAGACACGGTTAGCTCTTTCTGCGTAAATAGGAACGTAAATTAATATTAATGAGTGACGGTAGTTTAAGTTTTCAAAACTTTGTAATTGACAAATAATACCTTAGTCTCCCTGTGACCACGAACGCTGTAAAGTGTTCGAAAAGTCAGGTTTTAAATAAAATGTAAATGAATCGCGAAGTAATCCGTGAAATTGTGTTTTAATGAGTACCCTTTTGGCCCGAACATTCTCCTTTTTAATTTTTTGAAACGATTTCAATTATTATTTAAAAATTTTAACACTCGAATACTGCAGTGCAATTCAATGATGATTCTAATTCTCGTACAAAAATGTGTCTTATTAATAGGACGAATATCAGAATGTTACCCAAATGTCTACCTACTCACAATAATGGCAGTAAACGCATTTGAATTTGAGTTTATTTTAATTTCTTTTACTGGTCCCATATTTTTGGGCAAAGATGTTGAATTGCCCAAACCACAAGGAACCAACGTTATATCTTGACAGGACTCGCGCATGCGTGCGACGCGCACGGGACCACGTGCCGGGTCACTGACCTGATGCGACAAAAAATAACTTTACTAAAATTTTCGTGTTCGAGGTGCTAAGAGATAGACAGTCATCTGGTTGAAAAAAAAACCCGGACAAGTGCAAGGTGGACCCGCGCACGAAGGGTTCTGTACTATCTTTAATACAACTGTAAGTATATCTACTTACGACCTTTTTTAGTACGGCACAAAATCATGTTTCTTGTATAGACGCCTCCTTAAATATTTATTATATTCTATTTTTAGTGTTTGCTGTTATAGCGGCAACAGAAATACATCATCTGTAAAAATTTCAAATGTTTAGCTGACACGGTTCATAAGATACAGCCTGGTGACAGACAGACAGACATCGGTAGCTTAGTAATAAGGTTCCGTTTTTACCCTTTGGGTACGGAACCCTAAAAACAATTCTAGGTACAAGCCGCGGTGTAACCATTAATTAGTTGTTCCTGATTTTTTCTTTGCTTGTGCTATAAGATCTTCCTTCTTGCCTTTCATGATTCTAGGTCTACATATATAAAGTAGGTACCCTAAATTTTATTCCCCTGCAAAATGTTAGAAAATAAGGCTCATTTGACGTAGGTAGTATTATTCTGTGACATACTTAGGATTACCTTAGATTGTGTTGACTTAGAAGCTTGTTTTTTTTTAACAGCTCCAAGGAGCCGCAGACATATTAAGTATTTGTTATTAATTTCAACTTGATACCTGCCCGCGTTCTTAAGAAAAAGAGGACAAAGATTAATGGACATACGGATAACAAAGTGATCATGTACCTAAATTAGGGTTCCGTTTGTATCATGTGATGTGAAACACCTTAAAAACATGAAGAGTATTTCCATTACCGATGACTTTTTCTGAGTTATGTACACTAACCGGTGCTCCTACGGTGAGGGAAAACATCGTGAGGAAACCTGCACATTCAGGCGACTGAATGTGTAACCATGATCAAAAAACTGGTCAGGTTCCCCCGTAAACAAGATCACGGAGGTCAAATGGCAGTCGCGTCGCTCCACTGTAATTGCCTCATCTGCCATATCCTGGAGCATGGTCAGCAGACCCTAGCCCTCGCGTGCGAGTGCACAACCGGGATAACGCCAGGATGATGACGATGATATCTTTTAAATCTTAATTAGACATTTGTATGGGAATTGATCAGCGCCCCTAGTGGCACGTTGGCGTAACCTGTTTGTTTCAGTCACTGACCCATATAATACAGCTGGACTAAACATTCTCTAAGAAATAATAGATAATTTTTGTGCCGAATTAAAGCGCCCCCACCTTGTGTCTAGGGAACTAAAAAAGATTAACTTGCTTAGGTTTATGTCAACTCTCATTAGTTCCGTGGACGCTCACTACAGCCGTCAGGGCCAAAATGGCGATAGTCAAATGGCTCCATTTTTAGGTTGATAGAATGCAGTCCAGCGTACTTGTATTATAAAGGATTAGAGGTTAGTGGTTTCAGTACAAATTTCCGTCATCACTCAGTCGATCGTCGGAGCGTGTTGCTGTCAAATGGAAACCCGCACTAAGCCCTCAGTACACTTCGTAGAGCCTCTCACTTGTAATCCGTTTTGCCTGTCTTGGGTTATTCTAGGCAAATCTTGTTTATTTATTAGGTTACCCATTGGGTCAGCGGCACACGTGTGCAAACTGCATAGCGTCACCCTTTACTTATACCACGGAATAAGTAGTAGTACTTCGTACAGAAGTTTGACTTTGCAATGAAATTCAAAGAAATATATACTTAATGTCGTCAATGATATGATGTAGTTTAGTTCGCCTCAGAGTCAAGCACATTTTCATTTAGACACCTACAGAAATACATTGCAAGATCATTTCATTATTTTAACTCTAGAACATGATTCATAATACACTTAATCTATTCAGGGACGTACTATCACACGACGCGATAGTATTGACTGCTACAAGAAGCTAACAGTAACACCATATTTCTAGCACTTTATCTTCGTCCAGCCAGCAACGTAGTGCCGCGCGCCGCCGGTGAATAAAACGCGCGCGCATGTGACAGCGCTGCTCGCTTGCGACACCCAACTTGAATAGCCCACCACGGTGGGTCGCTGCGCCTCGGTACGTTTTTGGTACCTACGCGGGGAGTTGTACAGGGCCCGTAGCCAAAAGGCAATCTTTCTGGAGCGAACTTCGCTATCGCCAAGGAAATGTAAAAATACAGGGTGTGGCGTAAATAGTGGTCCAAAGCAAAGGTGTGGATACACTGTACACTGAAGCACCACATACCAGTATTTAAAAAAAAATTATGTACAGGGTTTTCAAAAAAAAAAAAAATTTTTTAATTTTTTTAGAAATCGTTACCTTGCCTTACAAATTTGGTTATAATTTCCAAAAATGACGGTTTTTTCTTATCCATTTTTTTTATTATTATTGCTGATCACTTGTACTTAGTACTCCATTCGTTTTTTTTTTTTAACAAACTGAATTTAATAAAAAAAAAAAGTTTCCTTCAAAATTCAATACTCACTGCTAGCAAATCGTTTGACTTTCAATGCTTTTGGTGCAAAAAAAATGTACCACACTGTCAGTGCCCATTGTTTAAAAAAAATGCCCATCTTTTGCAGATTCTAAAATGGTGCAACAATAAGTGTTACGACTTACAGGAAAAAAGTTATTGCTTTTCGAAACAAAAAGGAGCCCAATTCAGAAAAACAATTTATTTGAAGTTCAAGGGTTTACAAGGGTTGTAATTTTTTCTGTGTGGTCCAAAGCAAAGGTGTGGATACACTGTACACTGAAGCACCACATACCAGTATTTAAAAAAAAAATTATGTACAGGGTTTTCAGGGTTTTCAGGGTTTTTTTTATTAAATTCAGTTTGTAAAAAAAAAAAAACGAATGGAGTACTAAGTACAAGTGATCAGCAATAATAATAAAAAAATGGATAAAAAAAACCGTCATTTTTGGAAATTATAACCAAATTTGTAAGGCAAGGTAACGATTTCTAAAAAAATAAAAAAATAATTTTTTTTTTTGAAAACCCTGTACATAATTTTTTTTTAAATACTGGTATGTGGTGCTTCAGTGTACAGTGTATCCACACCTTTGCTTTGGACCACACAGAAAAAAATTACAACCCTTGTAAACCCTTGAACTTCAAATAAATTGTTTTTCTGAATTGGGCTCCTTTTTGTTTCGAAAAGCAATAACTTTTTTCCTGTAAGTCGTAACACTTATTGTTGCACCATTTTAGAATCTGCAAAAGATGGGCATTTTTTTTAAACGATGGGCACTGACAGTGTGGTACATTTTTTTTGCACCAAAAGCATTGAAAGTCAAACGATTTGCTAGCAGTGAGTATTGAATTTTGAAAGAAACTTAATATTTTTTATTAAATTCAGTTTGTAAAAAAAAAAACGAATGGAGTACTAAGTACAAGTGATCAGCAATAATAATAAAAAAAATGGATAAAAAAAACCGTCATTTTTGGAAATTATAACCAAATTTGTAAGGCAAGGTAACAATTTCTAAAAAAATTAAAAAAATTTTTTTTTTTTTAAAACCCTGTACATAATTTTTTTTTAAATACTGGTATGTGGTGCTTCAGTGTACAGTGTATCCACACCTTTGCTTTGGACCACTATTTACGCCACATCCTGTATGTATGCAAAAGTCGCGTGGTGTTTCGATGGCTTAATGTCAGTTTCATACATTTTGTTAGCGATACGGAACTTCGTTTGAGGATAAATTGCCACTTGGCTACGGGCCCAGGCCTGCTTATTCAGTGGCGTTACGACAAAAGCAGACGTTATGATATAAGTAAACACTTGGATCAACCATACTTGCCGCCTCTCCGTAGGATATTTATTAGTCCCTGTGACGACATTTACTGGATCCTATATCTAAACTAATACGAGGGTCAAACTGAAAGTTCTTAGAACTGGCCACTTATAAACAATATAATAAAAAAAATATTCTAAAATTTGAAAATAGAACTCTTTGCCAATATTACTGAGTATATATTTCATTCATTTGTCATTTGTTTTACGACTTGGCGGCAAATTGAAAATTGTCTGTGTCACGTCAAAATGAATTTAACACGAGAAAATTTTCGTGCAATGATTTTTTATGACTTTCGATGTCATTTAAGTCAACAAGAAAGTAATGATAGACTACGATTGGCCTTTCACGATGAAGCCCCATCTCGTGCGACTGTTTACAACTGGTTTAATGAGTTTAAACGTGGTCGCACTAATCTCACTGATGATGTACGTGAGGGACGGCCTTCTACGGCGACGACTGAAAATAACATCTGTGTTGTGCGGCGTATGATAGAGACTGACAAAAGAGTGACCTATCAGCAGATTCGGACAAGCTTAGGCATCGGTATGAGTCAAGTGCACAAAATCCTCCACGAACATTTAGCGGTCAGGAAGCTTTGCGCCCGGTGGATACCTCATAATTTGACTAAGGCTCAAAAACTCCATCGTGTGGATTGGTGCCGTAAAATGATTGAAAGATTTAACGGAGGTGACTCAAATGCTGTGTTCGACATACTAACAGGTGACGAAAGCTGGATTTACTGTTATGATCCTGAAACCAAAAGACAATCTGCTCAGTGGGTGTTTCCTTTCGAGGAGTTGCCAACTAAAGTGAAGAGAGATCGAAGTGCGGGAAAAAAAATGGTGGCCTCGTTCTTTGGAAGGATAGGTCATTTCGCAACAATTGTGTTAGAGGATCAAAAAACAGTTTCTGCAGAATGGTACACTACCAATTGTTTGCCACTTGTCTTGGAAAAAGTTCGAGAGAAACGACCTCGCAGTAGGATCTTCCTTCACCACGACAACGCCTCGTCGCACACCGCCAAGCGAACGATCGACTATTTGGCGACATCAAACGTTGAATTACTGGGTCACCCGCCGTATAGCCCCGACCTCGCGCCTTGTGATTTTTATTTATTTCCAAAAATTAAAGAAAAACTTAAAGGAAAGCGGTTTATGAATGCTGAAGAAGCGGTGGCTGCGTATCGCGATGCCATTGAAGAGACCCCTAAGGACGAGTGGGCAAAGTGCTTTTCCCAGTGGTTCCATCGCATGCAGCGGTGTATTGACGTCAATGGACAATATTTTGAAAAGATATAATAAAACTAATAACTGGCTAATGTAATCAGTTTTTGATTTTCTAAGAACTTTCAGTTTGACCCTCGTATTATAAAGCTGAAGAGTTTGTTTTTTGTTTGGTTGAACGCACTAATTTTTGTAACTATTGAACAAATATTTTGTGTTGGATAGTCCATATTTTATCGAGGAAGGTTATACGTATCAAAGAATAAGCTATGTCATCTCGCAACGACTAATAGGAGCGGGGTAACAATTCAGGGTAACAGAAATCCTTCTAAGAAAACTAAACACCAAACTCTATGTCGGTGTAGTACACGTGCATACATGTATACAACTTCAATGCTGTAAATATTATCTGTTCTCAAACAGTAATGCATAATTGCCACTTGAAAACTCAGTTGAAACTTGTGCCATGTGGGTTTGTTTTTCATGACTTATTGAATCCTGATTTGTTGATTTACTACTATTGGAGCGTCGGTGGCGCAGTGGCTAGCGGGTTGCCACTCATGCAGGAGGAGCCGGGTTCGATCCCACGTGCCGCCATGTACCAATGACTTCTTCTGTTATGTACATTAGTTGTTTCACTAACCGATGCTCTTACGGTGAGGGAAAACATCATGAGGAAACCTGCACATTCAGGCGACTGAATGTGAAACAATGCTCCAAAACTGGTCAGGTTTCCCTTTACAGGGTCGCGAACTCACGGAGGTCAGATGGCAGTCGCTCCACTGTAACCATAATTACCTGATCTGCCACATCCCGGATCATGGTCAGCGGACCCTGGGCCTTGCAAGTGCACAACCGGGATAACGCTGGGATAATGATGAACTACGAACATACAGTACCTAAATTGGGTGACTTTGGGTTTGGGTTGGATGGGTGAATCGAATGAATCGATAATCGACAATTCGAGCTATCGAATGTCGATTTAGTAATTCGTAAAAAAAATAATCGTATAATAATCGACAATCGAATGATAATCTATACTGGGCCCTTCGATGCATTCGATCGAATTGCCGCGACTGTGCGCACAGGACAGGCAGCGACCGAATGATTAATCGACGCGACGACTGACGATTCATTCGTTAGTAGTTAGTAGTACGGCCTGTGCACTGCGCGATCCGGTATTGCTCGCCGCATAATCAAAGAATAATCGAATGACTGTGGTTGCTTATCGAATACATTCGATTACAGAGACTATTCGAATAATTCGATTTATTTAGTAATAATCGCCCATCGCTACTTTTGTGGCGAAGATTTAAAAGTCAGTTCAATGCGTATTTATCATTATTATCACTATTAACAGCCACCCACGCTACGGACACGATATCCGCTGCTGAACAAGCTTAAAAAACTAATAAAAAAATGAGAATATTTTACTCAGTTTATACGAAAACAGATTTCTATTAATTTTTACAGTAAGTAATAGATAAGTAGAAAGTATGAGACATTGAACAATGTAGTTTTAAAAAGTAGGTACCTAATTAAGAATTCCTGTACCCAAAGGTTGTCTGGATGTCGTTTTTAACAATAAACCCTACTTTGTACCTACAACTTTCTGCGTAAATGGCGTTGTTTCTTTAAGGAGTTTAGTAAAGAGTTACCTTATGACACACATAATAAACAATACTAGAAGGCAAAATAGAAGGAAGAAGAGGAATAGGAAAGTCAAGAAGAGCATACACAGTAATTGCTAGAACAGCTGATGTCTTGCTGCGTATCTAAAATAGAAGGAAGAAGAGGAATAGGAAAGTCAAGAAGAGCATACACAGTAATTGATAGAACAGCTGATGTCTAGCTGCGTATCTATGCGAAGGTGCTGGCGGAGAGCCGGAGACAAGAGAGAATGATGAGCGCAATGATGAAATTATAAGTTGGTATTATGTATTTTGTATACCTATCTATCGTACCGAAAATGAAGATTGTTTAATGTTTATTTTAGTCTGTTTTGTTATAGCGGCAACAGAAATACACCATTTGTGAAAATTTTGACTATCTATCTATCATGGTTTCATGAGATATAGCCTGGTGACAGACAGACAGCGGAGGATTAGTAATAGGGTCCCGATTTTACCCTTCGGGTGCGGAACCCTAAAAAACATGAGAAATCCGTCATTTTGCACAGTCGACCCTCAGTAAATGTCGCAACATAACCATAGACGAATTCTGAAACCGTAAAACTAGACCATAGTGCATACATATTATTGTCTGTGTCGCAAGGGCGACGCGTAGAGGAAATGCTCGATTAGGCGACCTCGCCAGTCGCCACGCTACTCGTTGAATTTACTCCACTGCAAGAAAAGAGTGTTATTATGCTTAATCACCGGTGGTCAGAAATTTGCTTAAAGTCTCGGGTTCTATATTGAGGGAATAGAATATTGGTGGTTTCTGTTCTCTGGTTGGTAAGGATATCTCATCATTAGGATAACATACAGGGTGCCCCACAAAGTAATGGCAAAGCGGAAGTATAGAGATAGAGCATCTCTTGTGGTACCCGAATCACCCCATGTATGTTCCGTGATTTTACATAGTTTTCAAGTTATGATTTTCGATGAAAAAAACTTTAAAAAAAATAAGTGGTTCAGATCAAAAGTTCAGAAAAATATTTAATTGGATTGTACCTACATGTCCTACATACAGGGTATCATTTTTTTAAGATGGGTCTTGAAATAAACTCCTCCTCGCCCTCTCGAAACTTTTTTGACAATACGAATTCCCATCAAAACAAATGCCACTGTCAAATAATCAAAAATACCACAGATGACATCTCGCCCCCATTTAACCACGCGTGCAGATAAAAACATATATTTATCGAGGCCGAAGCGCGTTATGACATGGTTGTATTGATTTTTATTCAGCGTAGTGACCTAGAAAACCTTCGTGGACTGTGAAAGTACTCAAAGGGTATATTTAGCCACTCTATGTGATGGCATGTTACGTCATCGCTTCTTGTGTCAGCGGTATCAGCGGTTGGCATTGTAATAAATTCACAGGTTTCTAACGATAGTGCATTTAAAAAGAGACAAAAAAAGGTCATTAGCGCGCGGAAATTGATTGAAACCTGTGAAAGCAGAGAACTTCTTAGCGAAAAAACTAAGCACACTGAAAACACGAGGCAATCCATACTAATATTATAAATGCGAAAGTGTGTCTGTCTGTTACCTCTTGACGCTTAAACCACTGAACCGATTAAGATGAAATTTGGTGTGGAGACAGTTCGAGACCCTGGAAAGGACATCGGCTACATTTTGTCGAGATATAAAAACATTAAGGAGGTGAAATGGGTGATGAAATTTATATGGAAAATCCAATTCTTGCGGGCGAAGTCGCGGGGAACCACTAGTAGTTTTATATATTTGAACCTTTCATCAGATAAAATTTGGTAGAGAGATAGTTTGAGACCCTGGGACTGATCCTGAAAATTCGACTTTTGCGCGGTTGAAGTCGCGGCGAACTACATTTTTAACTT
Source organism: Pyrausta nigrata (assembly GCA_949316185.1). Taxonomy (NCBI): domain Eukaryota; kingdom Metazoa; phylum Arthropoda; class Insecta; order Lepidoptera; family Crambidae; genus Pyrausta; species Pyrausta nigrata. The sequence continues at coordinate 6,904,651 of OX438964.1, read as the reverse complement.
CTAATAATAACCCTAGTAATACCTACTAGAATCATCTCACACAGATTTTTAGTTACTCAGTGCACAGTAGGCAGCACATTAGATTACCCATTGAAGTTTTAACCATCCTAAAGTTGGGCAGTTTTTTTGATCGCTCAATTCAAAGGATAGTTATTTTGCTGATAAAGGGCCCATTTCTAATACATAATAGTATCTACTAGCAAGGGTTTGATAAAGCCCAGTAACACCTTACCTCGGATTCCTCTTGATATTTTCATTAACATTAATACAGGGTTTAATAGTTATTACGTTGACAGCCGGTGCGATACTCATGGGAAGTATGTTAGGGATGTCACCTGTCAGTTTGTCACAGCACAGGGCACGATTCGCGGCCTCTACCAAACCAAATTTATCATACTCTCCTAAATGACTGTCCCTATTTTATTCGTGAAATTTCAGTATTTTCCAGACTACCTACTTATACTTATTTTGGGAACGTCAATTAATTTAGATTGCAGTTGCTAGTGTAGGCGACAATGGTTAGATGTCACCATAAAATTGTCTTTTGTCAAGTAACGTATACATGCCTATTTCAATGTCGAACCCATGAAAAGCCCATAACCCTTTTAAACACAATAAATGGCTCATAATAATTAAATTAGCCGTTATTTACTTAAAAAATATATACCTACTTACATGTCGATTTGAGAACCTCTCTGTTTTTGATGTTAAAAAGACAATATGGTGATTTAAGATGGAATTAATCGATTGCTCTGTTTAACTATTGTGTCTGTTGGTGAGTTACCGGCTAATCGATCACAATATCACTAAGGTCAACTTTTTATTTGATTAAATATGTAATTATTATTACGCAGTCAGCGTGAAACACTTATTCTGTGGTGAAACTGAGATTCAGTCAATATCTCATGTGTGGCAACCCTGTATAAACTTCATGCATATTTAAATATTATTAGACTGTCATTGCGAGCATGTATGAGGTTAATTAAAATGTATGCTGACTTAAAGTGACCTACTTCTAAACTGTCGTTTGTATAAGTAAGATAGGATAGAAAATTTAATGAACTTTCTACATTAAAATACAAGTTTTAAAATACTTAATATTATTATCATACTAAACAAAATGTGCGGTGGTTAGTAGTTATTTTATTAAAGGTTAGAAAAGCATGACTAAAAAAACGTTTTTTTTTTAATTATTAGGTAACATAGATAGGCAGTACCTACATAATTTTATCGACATGAACAATTTAGTTCAAGCGTATTATGTACCTACCAATCGACCACGGTTTTGGCGCAAAACACCTGCCAATGTCATATTGCAGCATCCATGCTAACTGCGCCAACCGTGGCGCAATGCTCAGATTATACAGGTCGTGTTGTGTGTTACGAACTTTTTTTTTCAAAGACAATTTTTTATGGCAAAGGACTGAGGTGCTTACAGCCAGGTTGATAGAGATTTCTGAAAGAAAGACACAGAAAACACCGATGTTAATACCTACATAAAGTATCTTATTATAAAACCGAATTTATTATTAATGTTGTTAAGGCAGCCTTTATTTTTGCTTAATGATTTGGTCTGCCTAAAATATTTGAAAGAAACACGACAGTTTGTAAAATAGAATTGAAATATATTGTAAATTAAAATAGACAAAAGTAGGTATTAAGTTAAAAACATTTAAATTGGTTTGTAAACTAAATCCTAGTCTAGTAGTATTAGTTTTATGTACTACTAAAATACAATATTTTGGGTCTTATTTTATTATGAAAAATGCTTGGTACTTTAAGTTATTTTATATTTTAACACTCTCCGTATAAGTTTATAAAATATATAAATTAAATTACTTAAATATCAACAAAAATATTCAGCCAAAAATTTACGAACAGCCTGTATTTGATTAGTTCGTAGTTCACGAAACGAAGCCTACTTGAAATCAAAACAAAACCGATTCCACCGCAAAGGCGCAATGTCATTTATTGTCATTGCATGAAAATACACCAAAAAGTTTTCAAGTTTATTTTGACACGAAACTTTTTCAGGCATTTTGAAAAAATTGTGAAACATCAAAAAAAGAACGCGTTTTTCAGTTTTTTCAATCGTGTAGACTGATGTGGTAGTGTTCACCTAAACAAAAATTTAAGGAAATTTTAAAGAAATTTGCGATAAATTCAGCATTGTTTGTGATATTATGTCGGTGCATACGATCCCGCTGGTTACACCTTTTATTCGAGGCCCGAGATTCCCTTACAGAAAGAGTAAGTTGCCGACATTTCATTTGACTGTGTATTTTTGTTTAAAAAATATTTATGGTAATTTTTGTTACACTAGATACTTAATTATTTATTTACTCAAATGTAACGTACCTATCTCAGTTTGATGCAAAATTCGCGGTATTATTATTGAAAGTTTTGGAAATAAATTGTAACAAAGATGCGGTATATTTACAGCGTTTCTATTTGACCACCTTATAGAGAACTGCGTTAATTGGGTAAATATTTTTTTGACTATTCACAAACTCGCTGGGTTCTGTCCTCGGTGGGGTCTAGAAATTCTTATTTTCTCTACAACCGTTGTTTCAAGTTATCTTTGCGCAGTGTTTTATCAATTTACTTGATCAACTTGGTTTGACAATATTTCATTTCGCCTCCACAACCAAATCTCAGGGCTATCGTGTCGAGTAAGGTTTGCATAGCTTTGTGTAAGAAGTGTCTTATGGTCATGGTAGCGTAGTGATGTGGTACCGTCTACTAATAGGTAAAATATTGCCATTCAAACCCTGAATGTCAATCTAAGGTGACCTAAGTATTTGTATGTCTGTGTACCTATCATTTAAATTCGTTCCCATTTTGTTCAAATAATGTTTATCTCGCTAAATTCATTGCGTTTTTTGGCAAAGACTTTGAACCAGTTAATGTTAACAGGGTCAATGAACTAGTTACCAGTTGGTCATGCTTAGTTTGATGATTTATTTCATCGAGTTACGTAAAACGTGGTCATGGCGACTTTTTTGTTTTAATTCACAGAATAGGTACTTACTCCTACTCGAACTCTGTCAAAAAACATTTTGGGTAACGTCTAGTATTACTTTTCTTAACTACCTAGGTATAGGTACTTATTTCTTTTTATTTATTTCGCGTATACCCTAGTTTGATGACATCCATCTTATTTGGGCGCCTATTAGGTTTCAATATAGGTACCTACCTAGCTGGACCCTATTTTTAGAAAGCTAGTGCCCCTTACTACATCTATGATAATGACTTCCTATTTCCGCTCTTAGGTAGGAGGGTATAGGATGGTTCCCCTAATAGTGCCTGGACCGGGATTGGAATCCAACACTGTTAAACTCTTCCCATACAGCGAGCTAATGCTCCTACACGGGTTAGGTTGGGACCAGGAATCGAACGCTACTGCTTCGCGCCAAACGCCAATTTGCAAGATGGCCGCCAAAAATGACACCTGATGGAGGTCACCGACCATGACCCTAATGACCCCTTCTGACCCCGAGGTCGTAGACCAACGCTGCAACGCCCCGCGATCCTGGCTCCTGGAGTTTTATGACTGCAATGTCAAAACGGCGCTTGGTGCACTGAGAGCAAAATTTTTCTCATGTTGTCTCTGTGGTTCACACGGCCGCACTTACGACTTTGAGACCGCCTCTATTCCCTACAAAATAAATCTGTTTTCGTAGTTCAAATGGGTCACCTGGCATGCTGCCGACTGTACTTTAACATCTGCTTAGGTATTTATGGTATAAACAATGTACCTGCCGTACCTTAAGGGTGTCAAGCAAGCTCTAATTAAGTCTTCGCTGTTCGTATGTGTGTCCCGTTCCTATTTATCTTGCTATAAGCAGTCGTTTTTTTGTTTATTGTTGTTTCCAAATAAGAAAATATGTTTCACCATTCTGTGTGCTTGACTAATAATCGAACCCTACAATGTAGCCGTCTTCAAACCATTACCTTCTACTAATTTATAAGTAAAACTCCGCCTTTTCAGACCTGTCTACATTTGAACGAACTTTTTTGTATTTTCTTGTAGCTTTTCATAAATACTAAGCTCGCTACGTATAAGATATTTTAATAGTCAGGTCCACTATTTTTAGATTACCTGAAGGTAACGTGGACATGATCATTCTTTAAAATTAAACACTAATGGGTGTTTGGTGCCAATTTTAGATTTTGCCTGATAGATAAGCTTTAACTGATGGCAGTTTGGCACTTTCATAGGTTTGTCAGTCATCGTAATGTTATAAGCATTATTTGTCGTATAATTAAGTCAAAGATTTCTGACTCTTGACTAAGAATATAAATAAGTTTATCAAAAATCTCCCTAAATATTACTAGCAGTTCCCCGCGACTTCACCCGCGCCAAAAGTCTGCTTTTCGTACAAACTTTCATCCCCCATTTCACCACCCTCATGATTTTATATCGCGACAAAAAATAATCTTTGTCCTCCCCAGGGTCTCAAACTATCTCTGTACTAAATTTCATATGAATAGGTTCAGTAGTTTAGAGCCTATTCAATACAAACAAACAATCAAATCTTTCCTCTCTATAATATTAGTGTAGATGATTTACGTCTGCTTCTGGTGAATATTTTCATATAAAATAATATATGTTTCTGAGCTCAGTGTACCTCAAACTTATCAGATCAGTTTGATACGACGAAATCGTAGTAGTGTAGAAACGTCCTGTCTCCGAGGATCGAGCTGCGAAATAAGGGGACACATCCTACTTTGCTTGCAACTTGCTATTTTGCTTTTATAGTGATATCCAGACAATGTTTTGTATCTTTTTCTGTATTTACTTACTAAAAGTGTTTCTATAGATATAAGTATTCAAAATCTAAACAAAATATTGTTTGGTGTAGTTCAGCACAGAGATTATATTTCTTGGCTCATACTTCATCCAGATGCAAATATTTTTTCTGTCGTGACTAAGGATGCGAATTTTTTAATTTTATTTTGAAGAATCAATGTCATTGATTGCTGATGATCAGGACTAAGCAGTCCTGGCAGTACTAAACTAACCTGGCAGGACTAAACTTTTGAAATTATAGAATGATGACAGCGAGGGCAATTTTATTTCATAAGAAGTACCTACTATGCAAACCTTAGCTTGCTTATTTAGAATTCGTCTTAGGACCAGGCGTTCAATGCTTAATTCTTCTTGGAAGAGCTAAACACAAACATTCCTATCGAGCATAGCTATGGCTCATGAAGTGATAATAGTCATTGAAATCGTATGACTAACGTGGAAGCAGGCCTGTGTATCTCCCCGCGTAAGTATCAAAAACGTACCTACGCGCGGCGCCCCTACTTAGAGGCTAAAACAAGTTGCGTGTCGCTACCGGTCAGTGACACGCTCGCGCGTTTTATTCACCGGCGGCCGCGCGGCTACGTTGCTGGCTGGACGAGAATGAATAAAGTACTAGAAAGAGGCGCTAGATAGCGTTAGAAGCTTCTCGTAGCAGTCAACCCTGTCGCGTCGCGTGATATTACGTCACTGAATAGGTTTAGTGTATTATGAATCATATTCCAGAGCAATAAGGTGATTTTTGTAGGTGTCTACACGAAAATGTGCTTGACTCTAAGGCAAACTAAATTACGCCATATTGTTGACGACATTGAGTAGACATTTCTTTGAATACAATTGCTAAGTCATACTTCTGTACGAAGTACTAGTATTCTGTGGTGGATGGTAGACTGTGCGTCTACCGAGAGAATGCGAGTTGGCTGCGCGCCAGGCAAGACTGCTCTGGTCTCCAAATGTCATTCACATGGTTATGCAATGTTTGCTACTATTGTCTTCAAAACATTTGAGCTTAGATTTTGAACCTCTATTCATTAATGACTATCAAGAATGTAAAGAGGAATGTTGGGTTCTTCCAGTTTTGTCTATTACTCTTACAAGCTCTATGGCATGCATGCTATAGTCACAGAATAAGTACTAGCACTTCGTACAGAAGTATGACTTTGCAATGATATTCAAAGAAATATCTACTCAATGTTGTCAGCGATATGGTGTAATTCAGTTCGCCTCAGACTCAAGCACATTTTCTTGTAGACACCTACAAAAATACATTGCAAGATAATTTCATTCTTATAACTCTGGAATATGATTCATAATACACTAAACCTATTCAGTGACGTACTATCACGCAACGCGATAGGGTTGACTGCCACAAGAAGCTACTTACGCCATCTAGCGCATCTTTCTAGGACTTTATTCACGCTCGTCTAACCAGCAACCTAGTGTCGCGCACCGCCGGTGAATAAAACGCGGGAGCGTGTCGCTGCCGGCTAGCGACACCCAACTTGTTTAGTCCCTTACCTAGGGGTCGCCGCGCGTAGGTACGTTTTTGCTACCTACGCGGGAAGATACACAGGCCTGCTATAGTACAGGCGTTAAGTTATATTTTTTGTAAAGATGCCAGATACCTAAAGCTTCGCTAGGTAAATCATTTTCTTATTCCTTATTTAGCTTGATTTCCTTCCTATATTTCTATCTGCTCGGTCATTTTAATTCTTAACTGATAATAGTATTGGCTCTTTTCTACTTACTTCAATTTATCAGATAGTTCAAATCCAAGGTCAGCGCTCAGCAGCATCAGTCAGTTAGCTAGTTTCCTTAATGAATCATAATGCTTGAAAGTGCTGATTATTATAGTGCGACCCTCCAGTAAGATAAGTGGTAGCACAAATCGCACGCGACTGTCATAAAAAACCCCCTCTCGCAACACCCGTCCCCGCTGACGTCTAGCATCTACATGCCTCACCCTCCGCACCTCTGGCGACCGCAGGAAGCTCGTGATCGAAGTTGGTGGAGTCTTATTGGATGAGGACTGGTATACTTGCCCCTGTCTAGACAAGTAGGCTCATTTATTAAGCGTTTTCGACACGGTCATCATTGGCAACAGCATCTGTTGTAGATGTTTGCCACAGCATCAGGGTTTCCTACAGCGTTGATGGCTGTAGAGACCAAAAGCTATGCGACATTTTTGGTCACATCGATCGCATACAACACGCGAGTCCACAGGAGATGATAGAGCGCGTTGGTGACTTTTCTGCTTAAGGTTCTCCAGCCAGTTATTCGCCGTGTTTTGATGTCCCGACCTTAAGTTCGTGGCACCATTCAGGTCTCATTTCAGCGCGTTTCTCTCAATCGTTTGTCTGACTGAACCGAAGCTGAATATCTCGCTTGCAAGAGTCTTTAAATCTCAGTCAGACGGCAGACAGGTCATGCTAAATATCGGAATTGAATCCTAAGACTGTGATTTTACTACTATTTAAGTATTTAGTATCAGCGGTCGTAGACTCCGTTAGGTGCCGCCTGGTAGATACCACCCTCCCACCGGAGCCCGGCGCCGATCAGCTTGCTGTGTTCCGACGGTGAGTGGGAGTTTCAGAGCCAGGGTGAACTCGCTCCACCGTCAACTCTATCTACGCCACGTTTGGCTTAGCTTAGAGTCGAGAGCAATATCGAAATTGAATTCAACGACTCAAGTTTTAAAGTTGACTTTCTCTTGTTGCAGGCAAGTCGCCGTTCTTCCCCGGCGTGGAGGAGGCGGCGGTGGCGGGCGGCGCGGCCGGCGCGGGCTCGCCGGCGGGGCCCGACCAGGCGCAGGACGTCGTGTCGAGGCTCAGCGCCGCTGGTAAGTAGAACCTGGCTCTCGGACCCAGGAAATAAAATGTATGAATGTCCTCCAAGTCGATCTTCGGCTATGACTTCAGCAGCCGCCGGTGGCTAGGGACAAGCTGTTTACATTGTTTTTAATACGTTTTGTATAGAGTCGCCGCACAAATGAAGTGAGTGACGACCACTCGCGACACGCTACCGGTGGCGGCCACTTGACATTTTTACAAAACATCTGTCAAATGATCTAGCAGATGATTATCCATTTTGACGGCCGCCGACCGCTTTCGTTTGCGCGGGACCAAAGGGCGTGGCGCGCGATAGTCACCGGTGGCAGTCGTCAGTAGCCAATCTGCGCGGAGCCTTACAATCGACCGATTTAAAAGTTCCTTCATGCTGATTAAGAGCGATCGAATCGAACTATCGCTCATATTTTGGTGAGACGGCAGTCTGACATGACCGAGAAGAGATCAGGCGCAGGATGCAATGACTTAGCGGGCATTTCTACGAGGCCCGGAGTATCGTGGTATCTTGCGCCCCACCAACCTACATTTAGGCGACATTATGATTGGATATAAAACAATACTCCCCCGTGTCTCGGTGCGCATGTTGAGCTTTGGGTACTGCGCGCTTGATTACTCCCCGGTAAGGTCAGATATGCCGTATCATCAAACTTTGAGAGTGAAGGAAGTATGATAGTAACTTGTAACCATTTTTCCTGTTCTGTGCTTCCAGGTCTGTCGATGTGCGTAAGCGCACTGGGGTCACCAGCACGCTCGTCGCCGGTGTCTGCGGGCTCCGAGCACGGCGAGCGGTTCAGCCGGAAGGTGTTCGTAGGCGGACTACCGCCGGACATTGATGAGGGTGAGCGAACTGCTATTATGGAGCACTAGGATGACCGACACTCGGTGCATGGAGAGAGGTTTAGATGGAAGGTATTCGTAAGTACCGCTAGACATTGGTGATGGTAAGTGAACTGCTATTGAAGAGCGCTAGGATGACCGGCGCTCGAAGCAAGGAGCGAGGTTTAGTTGGAAGGTGTTCGTAGGCGGAGTACATTGATGAGTGTGAGGGAATTTATTGAAGAGCACTAAGATGATCGGCGCTCGAAGCATGGAGCGCGGTTTATTGGAAGGTGTTTGTAAGCGGACTACCGCCAGACATTTATGATGATAAGTGAACTGCAATTGGGGAGCGTTAATGCGTGTATTGACATTGCAATACTGCTTGCGAGATTTGAGCAGTAAGCCAAGGCCAGGCTCGTGATACAAACGCGCTTCGCAAGCCAGCCTTGCAATGTCGATACACGCCTTTAAATTGCTTGACGCTCGGAGCACGGAGAGCGGTTTATTTGGAAGGGTTCGTCGATGGAAGGCCGCTGGACATTGATAAAGGTGAGCGAACTATTATTAGGGAGCGTTAAGATTACCGGCGCTCGGTACACGGGCGATTCAGCCAGAAGGTGTTTGTTACCGCGTTTGAAAATGTAAACTGTAGGTACTGCAGTTAAGGTGCAGGCCCACTTGCCAGATATACCCTTGGTGGCCGACCTCTGTGTACCTATTGCTCAACAACCGTCCTCCTTTCTCTAGTAAGTAATCTGCGACTGTGGTTTGGTGTTACCTTTAACATAAGCAGTAGATGTCTTAGTGGAACCTATAACCCATAGGTAGAGTCGTTCTCCCACCCTCAGCAACCCATAAATAACTTCAGAACAAGCCTTCAGGCAAGGCAAGGCTCGTGAGGCAACTCTCTGGCGATGCATCCCTCGCGAGCCAGACTGGCAATGTCTATTCACTCTTTTAGGATTACCGATTGTAGTTACTTATTGCTGAACACCCGTCCTTTTTTCTTTAATTTGTAATCTGTGACTGTATTTTGGTGTTAGCTTTAACATAAGCAGTAGATGTCTTAGTGGAACCTACTACCCATAGGTAGAGTCGTTCTCCCACCGTCAGCAACCCGTTAATAACTTCAGAACTAAATCCTAGTAAGATTCTCCTAGTGTCAGAACAGTCGCCAAATTAATGTGTACTTATCGCGCTCGTCAGACCTCGAGCTAGACAATTTATCTCGGTTATCTTCTGCAGATTACTTATTTAGGTCAAAGGCATCTTGGCCACAGCGCAGGCAATGCACACAGCATAAAACTTAGGTAACCCATTTAGGAAAATATTATTGAAACTTGTAAATTAATAGCTTACCTGTCTTGCCATTGGAAATACGTTAGCGACGATTTAAGAAAATCTGTGTTGAAGCCGATTACTAGCTGTTGCCTACGACTTCGTCTGCGTACTTAAACTTGATGATACAAAATCACTCTTACTTCCATCATCACCGTCCAGTAATCATGACTTCTTTTGGACTTAATATGTATGTTTCTTCAACATACCTTGGAGGACCTTGTATTTCCAGACGTCCTTACCCTACTGACATGAAACAACCAATGTTATGCACCACCACCACCTATATTCAAATTGTGGTACATGAGCATCAAAATAAATTCAGCAGACTTAAAGAAATTTTTGCCGTTTTCCTATGTAAATTCTTATGTACATTGTAATCTCTTCCTGGTTACTCTCAAATGGCCTGGCTGTTATCCCCTCGACACTGGCTGCCCAAGTTATAACGCAGATAGGCCAGAGAATACAATATCTGGTTTTATCTCGGCTGCAGGGCGGCAGCATTGTTTTAAAATAAAGCCTTTCAGATAGGGCTGTCAACGTCTGATATTTTCCGGAGGGTGTTTGCTTCCTACAGCTTGTGAAGTGCGTCAAAGATGTTATTTGCCCTAAATAATGTCACGCACGCCCTATTAGATCATGCTCTTTTCAATGCCACCGATAAAGGACAAGATAGAAAACTTAGGTATGTAGTAGTAGGCCTGTTTCTATACTTAGCAATTTAGAAGTGGAAATACCACTTCTAAATTGCTATTGCTAATGCTAAGTATACCTTTTTTTTTTAATAACTACTTAGTTGTGCCCGGTTTCATACCGGCACAGAATAAGTACAGAAGTATGACTTAGCAATTGTATTCAAAGAAATGTCTACTCAATGTCGTCAACAATATGGCGTAATTTAGTTCGCCTCAGATTCAAACACATTTTCGTGTAGACACCTACAAAAATCCATTGCAAGATAATTTCATACTTATTGCTCTGGAATATGATTCATAATACACTAAACATATTCAGTGACGTAATATCACGCGACGCGATAGGGTTGACTGCTACGAGAAGCTTCTAACGCCATCTAGCGCCTCTTTCTAGTACTTTATTCATTCTCGTCCAGCCAGCAACGTAGCCGCGCGGCCGCCGGTGAATAAAACGCGCGAGCGTGTCGCTGGCCGGTAGCGACACGCAACTTGTTTTAGTCCCTAAGTAAGGGTCGCCGCGCGTAGGTACGTTTTTGCTACCTACGCGGGGAGATACACAGGCCTGGTAGTAGTAGACCTGTTTATTATTTCCACTTCTAAATTGCTATACCAATTTTTTAAATAACTACTTAGTTGTGTCTGGCATGACTTTGCAATACCACGTAGAGATTTTTGATCCAGGCGCCCTCGCGGGCGTTACCAGCAGAACACTCTGCCAAAGTTTCACAATCTGATGATGACGTAGATGTAGGTACTTAGGTTACGTAGGCTACGTGGCCGACCAAAGTAGACTGGCAGAAAATATGTATTTCATCATCAACATCAGCCACTGGAGCAGGAATTGACTTCCTGCTGAACATTTGCCTCATAGATTTCCAAAGGGCTTAGTTGCAAGTGAACGTCAGAATCGCCGGTCAACAGTCGTATTTAAGTTAGACTCTAACTTAAACAATCCTTGTGCATTCTTGTTGTTTTCGCAACCTCGTTAATTTGTTGCACTCATACTTTTAACAGGCACTGAGAATTTTTAGCTCGTTACTGACTTACGGAAGAAATAACAGGGTCTAAACTTATAAATTGTGAAATAAGCAATTGATAAGCAATCTTTGGTCCACGAAAATTTCAGTTATTCTACATATTTACTGCTCTACAGACATTGACCAGCCATTCTGACGTCAGAATGGACGGTCAACCTTAAATGCTTAAATTCTTTGAAATTATGTAATTAGCAATTCTCTCATCATGATAAGCAAATATAAGCAATTCATAAGAAAATTTTAGACACAATTTCAAAGTTAAATACGACTGTTGACCGGCGATTCTGACGTTCCCTGGTTGCAAGCGGTCTGCATCCAGCGCGATCATGTGACCATACTTTTCCCAACTACTATTGGTATAGTGTGTCTCAGGAGATTACAAAATAGGAATAACGGTGCAATCCATTTCTGTTTATAGTTTTCACCATTTAGTAGAGTCGTTGGATAAAAGTAATTTGTATACTAGTTAACTGTATTTGCAATGGCAATGCAATGTTGGTGCCTCGTTGCTAGGCAACCACGTTGCAATGGTTGACTACAAAGAAACTAATTGGTATCGCTAATCCGCTATTAGCACTTAATTTCTAAGAAGAGGCCTTTTCTGTATCATTTCCCACCACAAATGATTGCTATGACCTTCACAATTTTATGACGTGTGGTGATTAAGGAAAATTATTTGCTTTTAATACCTTATTATTATTTATTTATGTATATGTATGCTTATATAGTGTCTTTTTTTAATTCTTTACCCATTTACCTTTATTCTGTTAGTTTTCACCGCCGACCTAATTTAATCTTTGACTGTCCTCTACCCGAAGGTTGTCTGGAAGAAATTGCTTTCAGCAATAAGACCGCCTAAATTGCACCATTCTCTATGAACATTTATGTAAATTGATACTGTGTGTAGTGTGCAATAAAGAGTATCTATCTATCTTTCTACCTATGTTATGCAGGTTTTGAGGGTGACCAAAACACAAACTGCGGAACCAATTTGCAGAATTATTTTACCAGTAGAAAACTAAATTATTCCAGTGACATGTTGCTACTATATTTGTTTAATTGCTCCCGTGCGCAGCTCGCGCAGTCTCTGGTAGGTAATTAATAACAAAAGGTATGTAAAACTAAATTAAATTACTTGAAACCAACCTACTAAGCCAGTCCTTCTTTCAAATGGTACTGTATTTTAATAAATATAGCACCTGCTTTTAATTCCTTTGACCTAGTCTAGTCTACCCCACTTTAACCTTGGGACCGCCCCTAGTCCCTATGTAATAAAAGCTGTTTTCGCTGTTAAAATGGGTAACCTCACGTGCTGCCGACTTTTCTTTCTACGTCACCCTACCAGCAATCTTACTTTCTTCAACAATGAAAAGCTAACTTATATTGTCTTAGGGAGGGCACATCGGAATGTCTTAAAAGCTGACTTAAACCACAGAATAAGTACTAGTACTCCGTACCGAAGTTTGACTTTGTAATGAAATTCAAAGAAATATCGACTCAATGTTGTCAACGATATGGTGTAATTCAGTTCGCCTCAGACTCGAGCACATTTTCGTGTAGACACCTACAGAAATACATTGCAAGATAATTTCATTCTTATAACTCTGGAATATGATTCATAATACACTAAACCTATTCAGTGACGTACTATCACGCAACGCGATAGGGTTGACTGCCAAAAGAAGCTACTTACGCCATCTAGCGCATCTTTCTAGGACTTTATTCACGCTCGTCCAACCAGCAACCTAGTGTCGCGCACCGCCGGTAAATAAAACGCGCGAGCATGTCGCTGGCCGGTAGCGACACCCAACTTGTTTAGCCCCTTACAAAGGGGTCGCCGCGCGTAGGTACGTGTTTGCTACCTACGCGGGAAGATACACAGGCCTGCTTAAACTAAAGTTCCTAAAATATTTTAATAGAAAACCACATACAGTGTATTTTAAAAAAAAGAGCTAGACCACGTACTGCGCGGCGATTCGAATTTGATGCTCCGAGCACACGTTCTTTTACGTGTCAAATGTGACATATCACATTTGAATGTAAAATTGAGCAAATTGCTCAATTTGAAACAAAAAATTTTCGCTAATGCCCCATCTACCTCTTTATAAACGCACTATCATTGTCGAAACCTACCTTGAGACGACCGTCTTGGTGTAGTGGTGCGCGCCCCGGACTTCTAAACCAGGCGGTTTGCAGGTTCGAATCCCGCAAGGAGCAAATGTTTGTGTGATGAGCACGAGCATTTGTACCTAAGTCATGGATGTTTATAAATGCATATAAGTACATATGTCTATCCGTTATCCTAGTCACCATAGCACAAGCTCACGCTTAGTTTGGGGCTAGGTAATTGGTGTGTTTGTTGAAACAATTTATTATTATTATTTATTATGAATATAATTTGTTTCAGATGAGATAACATCTTCGTTCCGGCGGTTCGGCCCGCTGGTGGTCGACTGGCCCCACAAAGCAGAAAGCAAGAGCTACTTTCCGCCTAAGGGATATGCGTTTCTACTATTTCAGGTACTTTGACAATAATTGGCAATTTTTTAAGTAAAATTAGCCTATGTATATCCCACTGCTGGGTAAATGCCTCACCTCTACTATGAGGAGGTACGAGTCTTACTACACCACGCGGGCTCAGTGCGGATTGGTGGAGAGGTGCCAATCTTACCTACTGTCAGATGTTATCAAGCCACCCTAGGGCCTCTGACTAGGCTTAACGACTATATCGACTGATTTTATATTTATTATTGTCTATAAATTATTGTTTTTAAGTGATAAGCATTCACTTTGCAATCTAAATATATAATTGCACTTGAAAAAACGACCACGAGAGAGAGGCGGGAATCGAACCCGCGTTCCTCGCATACCGGGCGATTGCCTAACCTCTCGGCCACCCTGGCGTCGGCAGAGCCTGTCTGTGAGAGGTTAGGCAATCGCCCGGTATGCGAAGGTGGTCGTTTTTTCAAGTGCAACTATATATTTATTATTGTCATTTAGTTATTATTTATTCTATGTCAATTATTGTGACTTGTATCACGTTATCACGTATCAAATCATACCTAGGAACTCTCTCAGACTCTACGCGGAGGTACGCGCTTACCTACTGTATGTGTTATTATGGGACAAATGGTGTCTAAGCAGGATAATCATCATTCGCTTCCCGTGTTCTTTCCATCAAAAATCTAGAAGGCGTACTATAAAAATCCTTTGTACATTCAAAAAGTCATGTTTTAACATTACTTCTATGACATGAATTCTATGCCATCAGCCATCACCTTACCATTTCCAAAAAACTTTAGCTTCAAACCATGGGGTCCAGAGTTAAAAAACTGTGGTGTTAATACCGTGTTTCGGAAAGCACGTTAAGCCGGCTTGACCTGGGCTCTCGCCGGCCATGTTAGTGTGCACCTGTGTATTGCGGACATTGTATACTTGTTCACTATATATCTCCCGCGCAGTTGGCCAAAATAATCTCCGTTGAGATTTCTGGTTGTATCCAAGCAAGTAGCTAGCTCTAGGCTCTAAGAGTATGCAAGGCGCTTTACTATGCGGCCGAAGCCTTTTTCTGGGTCTAGTTATTACACTGACTTATATAATATAAGTATGCTGGACAGCATAATTACTGTCAACCTAAAATGAAGCCATTTGACTACCGGCACTGACGGCTGTGGAGCGTGTGGTGAGCGTCCACGGAACTAATTAGAATTGACATAAACGTACGTAAGTTACTCTATTTTAGTTACCTAGACACTCGGCGGGGGCGCTTTGATTAGGCACAAAAATTATCCGTCATTTCTTAGAGAACCTTTAGTCCAGCGTACTTGTATTATAGAGGTCAGTGAATTATTACGATTTGCAGGACGAGAGCTCAGTAGCGGCGCTGATGGAGGCATGCATCACCGACGATGACAAGTTGTACCTGTGCGTCTCGTCTCCCACGATTCGCGACAAGCCAGTGCAGATCCGGCCGTGGAAGCTGGCTGATGCAGACTTTGTGCTGGACGCCAGCATGCCGCTGGATCCGCGCAAGACTGTCTTCGTCGGCGGCGTTCCTCGCCCTCTCAAGGCTGGTGAGTGTCGCAGTGTCTTCACAGCTACGTCATCTCTTTCACCAATTCCTGGGTGAAAGAGATGACCTTACTTCTTCCCTTCCATCCCGCTTCCATCTAGCATTCCTCGCTGACATCCTAGTGCGATAAACTAGTGCAGATTCTAGAAGATCTGATTATAGAAGCTTGCTGACGCGAACTTTGTGCTCGACGCCAGCATACCACTAGATCCACGCAAGACTGTATTCGTATGCGGCGTTGCCCGCCCACTCAAGGCTGGTAGGCTGTTTACCAGCTTTGAGTGGGAGAAGAAATGACAGAAGAAACCAACACCAGGGCCCTTACCGTCAGAAACAATGCAGTTTCTAAACCAGCCAAGTCCCCTTAATTCGTAACTGAACCCGGAAATAACAGGCCCGCATTGGAGCAATTTTAAGTAACCTGTCAATATGTGAATGCGTATTGCCCCATCTCGCTCTTTCCTCCTGTTACCACGAGGCCTTGTAATTTTTTTTAAGTGCAATATATAATCTTAAGGAAAAATCTTTCTTCATTAAGAAGAAAGATTTTTCCTTGAATATAATAGAAGTATAATAGAAGACGAATTTAAAATGTCCACTTTTCGTGTTCCAGTGGAGCTGGCGATGATCATGGACCGGCTGTACGGAGGCGTGTGCTACGCCGGCATCGACACCGACCCAGAACTCAAGTATCCCAAGGTGAGCTATTTTATTACATACTGATCCATAATATGCCAGTAGATGAAGTATAGACTCATAACTTTCTTGGGTTCTCTTCTTATTGTCTACGATGTCCTGAAATAGTTTAACTTTCTTCTTAAAGACTCTAGCCGGCTCCTGTCACTCTTGCAAAAAGACAAGAAGAAGAAAAGCGCATTCGGGGAAACAATGAGTTACAGAGTAGGGTATCTTTTTAACTATCATTCAAAATGGACGAGGTTTTATGTGTGTTCTTGGGTAAAAAGGCTGCCGATTGAAATATTGGTTGTCTAAAAGTGGTCACCACCGAGGTGATAATGAGGTGGTGATAAGATGGAAGTGTCATGTGATTGATCCACGCGACTTTCCTTCGCACATGATAATAGAATAAATGCTCTTTTTATAACTTGAGAGGGTCCAAATTTAAGGTCCCTCACAGAGGTCATCTATTAAACAAAGCAGAGCCGGAATTAGCTGTGATACATACCTACGATTTTTCGATTTTCCTCTGAAGTGCGGTGCTTACGAGGGTCAAACTGAAAGTTCTTAGAAAATCAAAAACTGATTACATTAGCCAGTTATTAGTTTTATTATATCTTTTCAAAATATTGTCCATTGACGTCAATACACCGCTGCATGCGATGGAACCACTGGGAAAAGCACTTTGCCCACTCGTCCTTAGGGGTCTCTTCAATGGCATCGCGATTCGCAGCCACCGCTTCTTCAGCATTCATAAACCGCTTTCCTTTAAGTTTTTCTTTAATTTTTGGAAATAAATAAAAATCACAAGGCGCGAGGTCGGGGCTATACGGCGGGTGACCCAGTAATTCAACGTTTGATGTCGCCAAATAGTCGATCGTTCGCTTGGCGGTGTGCGACGAGGCGTTGTCGTGGTGAAGGAGGATCCTACTGCGAGGTCGTTTCTCTCGAACTTTTTCCAAGACAAGTGGCAAACAATTGGTAGTGTACCATTCTGCAGAAACTGTTTTTTTGATCCTCTAACACAATTGTTGCGAAATGACCTATCCTTCCAAAGAACGAGGCCACCATTTTTTTTCCCGCACTTCGATCTCTCTTCACTTTAGTTGGCAACTCCTCGAAAGGAAACACCCACTGAGCAGATTGTCTTTTGGTTTCAGGATCATAACAGTAAATCCAGCTTTCGTCACCTGTTAGTATGTCGAACACAGCATTTGAGTCACCTCCGTTAAATCTTTCAATCATTTTACGGCACCAATCCACACGATGGAGTTTTTGAGCCTTAGTCAAATTATGAGGTATCCACCGGGCGCAAAGCTTCCTGACCGCTAAATGTTCGTGGAGGATTTTGTGCACTTGACTCATACCGATGCCTAAGCTTGTCCGAATCTGCTGATAGGTCACTCTTTTGTCAGTCTCTATCATACGCCGCACAACACAGATGTTATTTTCAGTCGTCGCCGTAGAAGGCCGTCCCTCACGTACATCATCAGTGAGATTAGTGCGACCACGTTTAAACTCATTAAACCAGTTGTAAACAGTCGCACGAGATGGGGCTTCATCGTGAAAGGCCAATCGTAGTCTATCATAACTTTCTTGTTGACTTAAATGACATCGAAAGTCATAAAAAATCATTGCACGAAAATTTTCTCGTGTTAAATTCATTTTGACGTGACACAGACAATTTTCAATTTGCCGCCAAGTCGTAAAACAAATGACAAATGAATGAAATATATACTCAGTAATATTGGCAAAGAGTTCTATTTTCAAATTTTAGAATATTTTTTTTATTATATTGTTTATAAGTGGCCAGTTCTAAGAACTTTCAGTTTGACCCTCGTATAGAGGCAGAAACTTAGAACATTTTTCCTCTTTAACCATGCCTTTAACCACGTTTAGAGAATGAGAGCCGGGGACAGTTTCATTCAAGTCTTTTTGGTTTTAAACTTTAAACCATACCTGTAGACGTCATGTCTAGAAACTGAGAACCAAGTCCCCCATCATTTGAGGGACTTTCAAGCAAGAATGTTTGCGTGTTGCAGGGCGCGGGCCGCGTGGCGTTCTCAAACCAGCAGTCGTACATCGCGGCCATCTCGGCTCGCTTTGTGCAGCTCCAGCACGGAGACATCGACAAGCGTGTGGAGGTGCGTATAACGGGGTTCTTTTAGCATTTGATCAGTAGATGAATTTAAGACTTTATGCACTTACTACCACTTACCACTTGCAGCATCCTAACTAGGAACCTAATTAGAATATAGGAAGATGTAATTGAAGCTAGAAACAAATAGGATCCTATATATTATATTCAGATACATACGGCCGCACGTAAGACTACCCGATTTTGTCTTTGAGACCATCTTTATTGCCTATGTAATAAAAGCTGTTTTTGTAGTTCAAATGGGTAACCTGATGTGCTGCCAAGTTACTATAAATATGGTCTACTGAAGTTATATGTTAAGATGGACTAAGCTGCAAGAAAGATCGGTGGCGCAGTGGCTAGCAAGTTACTTCTTATGCGGGGAAGGTACCGGTTTGATCCCACGTGCCACCATGTGCCATACCAATAACTTTTTTTGAGCTATGTACATTAGTTGTTTCACTAACCGATGCTCTTACCGGTGAGGGAATACATCGTAAGGAAAAATCTGCACATTCAGGTGACTGAATGTGTAACCATGTTCCAAAACTGGTCAGGTTCCCCTGTTAACAGAGTCACGGAGGTCAGATGGCATGGCAGTCGCTTAATTGAATAACCCGATCAGCCACATATTGGATCATGGTCCAAAACAGGTTCTAGCCCCCCGCGTGCGAGTGTACAACTGGGATAACGCTAGGATGATGATGGATTTTCGCACTCGAAAACCCCCTCTTTCTCGTGTGACTCTTGTTACACGAGTGTTAGTGAGTGTTGTTGTCAGTGTTGAGTGTCCGTGCTCAGCCGAGGCGACAACATATCCCTAGGATGCCGCTTGTAGTCGCTAAACGCGTTGAATTTTTTTGCACGTCAGTGTTGGTTACTAACAACTGCATTAGCTGTAGTGCATGCGTATTGAGGGAACCTGAACTATACTCAACGAGGTTACGATTGGTGTGGTTTTAAGGTTGCGCCAGCGTCTCTTTAACGGAAATTGAACGCAAAATTTATTTTTCCCACTTCGTGTGCCACTGACGGGTCGTGCGTGTTGCAGGTGAAGCCGTACGTGCTGGACGACCAGATGTGCGACGAGTGCGCGGGCGCGCGCTGCGGGTCCAAGTTCGCGCCGTTCTTTTGCGCCAACGTCACCTGCCTGCAGGTGAGGACATTTTGTTACCTATTATTATTTAGGTTTCTTGTTGAAAAGGAGCCGACGACCCTCAAATCGGCCCAGAACCGTTCTGTGGTATTACCAAACAAAGAGCCATTACGCTTCTCTCTACCCTGTGTAAACGAGAGGCTATTGAGTCGCGGAAGTCCGCACCAGGACAAGAACACTCTACATCAAAGTATCTAAAGAACTGCTAAAGCTCAAAAGATACAAGACATGTGCTGTGACCAGAATATAGACGGGTCACTGCAAACTCAATAAACACATGACAACCATGAAGTTGACCGAGGACACAATGTGCCGTTTCTGCCACTCAGCAGAAGAAACGGCTATGCACATACTCTGCTCATGCGGACCGCTTATGAGCAAAAGAAGTATCCATTTAGGGCAGCATATAATGCACCCGGACGAATCACTGGTCGAGCTGGCCTGTACTTGACCCAAACTATCAATAAAAAAATAGGGTTCTTGTACCTGATCTGCCAAATCCTGGTTTATGGGCAGCGGAACCTGGGCTCTCGAGTGCGAGTGCACAACCGGGATAACGCTAGATGTACCTATTCAAATTGAATTTCGCTCACAAAAATTAATTAGATGTTGTACCTCAAAAGTAAAACGGAACCCTTAAAGGATCACTGTGTGGACCACATGCGTCTGCGTCTGTAGGACGTCTGGGTATCATGGTGTTAAGTTGACATTACCATGTCTGTACATCTATCCGTCTGGCTGTCAAGTTAAGACCAATTTTTCTCAGTGAGCGTGGTGTTAAGATTAACATGTCTGCAGTCCTTTAAAGTTGTGTAAAATTTGTACATCTGTCTGTCTGTCGGATAAATCTCAGGAACGCGTGGAGGTGTTAAGTTAAAATTAACATGTCTGCATTCTTTTGAAGTTGGGGATAAAATCAAGCTGCTAAGTTAACGCTATCCGAAGATTTCGCTGATGAATCGGTCGATACCTATAGCCTATAAGGTAAGGTCCCATTGACCTAGAATCATGAAATTTGGCAAGATTTTACAGCACAAAGAAAATTTTTAATTTTTCGCAAAAATAACCTGTTTGTACGGATTTCTCAGTACGCAAATCCAACTCACACTTGCCCGGGTTCCCAAATGTATACTTTGACGTGCTGCCAACTATAGAAGGAAGATTTTACAGCACAAGTAAATGGGAAAATGCAAATTTTTTGTTACATCGCAAAAATAACCTGTTTGTAGGTACAATTCGCAATTGCACCGTATTTTTAGTAAAATGTTGTGCGTACTGTACTAATAGAGCCTTTTCACCCCCCATTCCAGTATTACTGCGAGCACTGCTGGGCGACTATCCATTCTAGGCCGGGGCGCGAGTTCCACAAGCCGCTCGTGAAGGAAGGCGCAGACCGCCCGCGCGCGGTGCCCTTTCGCTGGTGCTAGTGGGTAACGGGCCGTCTGTGCGGGTAGTTGGGGAGGGTCGATAGTGGAGTGGGGTAGTGGATGAAGGAAGTGGATAGTGGGGATTGTAGTGGATGGTGGGAGGTAGGAGTGAGTAAAGGAAGAGGATAGTGGGGGAGTGGATAAGGGAAGATGATAGTGGGGGAAGTGGATAAGGGAAGAGGATAGTGAAGGGGGTGGATAAAGGAAGAGGAAAGTGGTGAGGAGTGGATCAGGGAATAGGATAGTGGGGGAAAAATTGATAGCAGAATTAGGGAGAAGGGTGTAGGCGTGAATAGAGGTGGGTGGGGGTAAGAGTGGAGTAGAGTTGGTGGGGATATGGTAAAGTTGGGGACAGATGATGGAGTTGGTGGGTGAAAAGTAAGGTTGAGAAATCGATTAAAGGGTTAGGGAGTGGATAAGTAGTTGGGAGTGGTAGTTGGAAAGTTGAATAAGTAGATGAAACGTTTTTTGGTAGTTAGAAAGTTATACGTAGTTACCACAATACATGAGGGGAGTGGGCAATGTAGTCAACGCGGGCTGGAAAGAAGTTAATCGTAAGAAGTGGCCGCTAGGTACCCACCCCCACTGTCGATCGAACTACCCTCAACCACCCGACGCACCCCGTCGTTCAGTACCAGGTAATATCGCTGCCCTCCCGTTGACACAGGTCGTTGAGAGTTGAATTATTATTGAAAAAATCCAAATTACCATCAAAATCTGTTTTTGTTTTCGAAATTTTCGATCAGCACATCTAAACGAAATAATGTTTAAGTTGCAACAGTGTTGCTAGTTTTTGACAAAAACTACCAAAATAGTAGAAACGTTAATTCCTATGATAACTAAGCAACACTGCTGTACCGTTTATGAATTCAATCATAATTCAACTCTAATGTATAGCTAAAGAAATCGTACGTCGGATAGAGCTACGGAGTGTAAAATTAAAACCTAAACTAAGGCGAATCTAGCAATATTATTCCTCTAAGCTTAGGTTTTTCTGCTTTGGCAATAATCTGGTTACATTTTGCTGGCAACATTTTGTATTTTTACTTCATTGCGAGAGATTATTGAAAAGTTTATCTCGAATTTTTAGTAGTTTTTCAAATTAAATCTTGTTATGAAGAGTATGAAATGTTGCGGAAATGTCAAATTGTATCGCAACATACGGACATGACACATATTCTCTGATTGAAATTAGTCGCGGTTGCGTCTCTGCCGTTTAAAAAAACAATTTAATAAGCAACATTATCCAATGTTTAAATGTAAGCAAAATATTATAGAATTTCAAGTACAAGGCGTTACGGTTCGGTCGCCTTCGCCTAACGTCACGTCCTTTAGTGTTGCAAGTTAGAAAAAACCTAGGGTTTTGGTAGTTTTGGCTCCACGTACGGGGAAGGCGGCCGGACGAAAATAGATTCGATTTAAGCAAAAATATGTATCCGATAAAACTTAGCTAGTTGTCCGTTCGTTTGTGGTTAAGCACTATCTGGAGATGGATGCGCTTGCGACTAGTCGCGAGACTTCATCGCAGGTCTACGCTCACTTATCTAACGTAAGATATTATTGTAAGACATAAGTGCGATGTCTGGTTTTTCAAAACATAATTGTACCTGTGTAGCTAGAATGAATTTCCTATTTCCCCCGTTTGTTTTTTCCGTCGTATTTGGATATTGTTGCAGAGTTCTGTTTTGACGTCGTCCCGTCCTCTTGCGATTTGTCGCAGGTTGCTTGGGCTCGTTTTGTGGTGTATGAAAAGACAATCTACGATATCACGTCCTGAAAATGGTTTACAGTATTGTGGATTGTTTTATTCATATTAGTTATTCTGTTATTGTTACGGGATGACAGCTTTTCACGTGGGTTTGTTCCTAGGCCTTAGGGCTAAAAGTCGATTTCTTTCAGGGAGGCGGTAGGGACTGTATTTTAGTACAAACATTTTCGACGCGTTACCGATTCGGCTGTAGTCTTGTATTAATCTTTTTCCTATATTTTAGCGTTAAAAGTATATTTAATTTTTTTTTTTATTTATCGCCGGGGTAGTGCAATAGATGGTAGTTTAGTATCTATAGGGAATATATTAACCAATTATTAAAAACTATATTGTAAATAATACGAAGTTCACAGTTTTTGCCTTTGCTTATATATCACGTTAATTTTATCGTTGAGATTGTAAAGTTTCGTTTGGCTGAACCTCCCGTTTCTTATAAAATATATCGAACTATGACTGACGTCAATGTTGCGATCAATTTTGTGTAGAAATCAGTGGTAGTTTTTGGCATCGACACAGTTTTGGAAAGGGCAATTGGTGGTTTCGCACGTAAGAAGCAATAATTTGATTGTGAAATTGTCTAAAGGTGTCGATGTGAAATTGTGCTTGTTTACCTCGAGTGCAACACCGATATGCACATTGCATTCATTTATATTTGTAACACTTTTCGTAATGTACTTAATGAACTCGAAGACGTGAGTGTTACCGGATACTTGGAGTAGACACATCGTATCCCGATCGACCACGCATCATAGACTGTAGTAAAAAGACTTGCGCGAATTTTTTGATGGTTTTTTCATGATTTTGAAGCGGTTTTTTCGTGTCGTGTTTAAAGTATACTTTCTAAATTAAAAAGTGAGGCTAGATAGTGCCTTGGCGTTAGGCGTATGAGTTCGGCGTACCCCTCCCGTGTGTTTGGCGACTCTGTTAATTTCTATCGCGATATTAATATGATAATATAATTTCTGTCTAATATTGGTGAGACGAACAACTGGTATCGTAGCCACTTTGGGTAACTGAGATTTGGTGTCGTGACCATTTGGTGATACGACCGCCTGACGAGAAATCTGTCTTATTTCGATTGCATCGCCAGCGTTTCAATATTTGACACATTTTCCAATTTGCACGCGTTTTTGTCTTCACATTTGTGGGACGCGGGATCATTTTCGGGTCGATTTAAACCCCGGTGCAGTGAGATATAGCACGTTTGAGAAACAACGCTTGGATAAGCTAAATGTAAAATCACAGTAGAATTCACATTTTAGCAAACAAGCTGCAAACTCAAATGTGTTCTATTCCACTATGTTTCTCGTTCTAGGGATAATGAATTGACCCATTCGATTTCCTAATGAGTAAGTAGGTACAATTTGTAGATGGTTTTAGTGAAATTATTTGCCATACACGATTCGTAGCGTTGTACGAACTTTTCATATTATAAAAAAATATTATGGGAAAACAATGTTCAAGTAATAACGCAATTAACAATGTAGATGAAATATTTTAAAATATGTATATTTTCCTAGTGATTAGATATGATTATAAATAAGATGAAAAGTTTTCACAACGCTCAGATACAGCACATTTTGTGCAGATTAAAACTCTTGATAGATATAGTGAAATATTAAAATAGTTTCAGTAATAGCAAATAATTATGAAGTCGCGGAGTCGTGGTTTTCTCTTTATAAAAAATAATAATATTAGAAATTCCTAGAAGATATTTTTCACAACGCCTTGACGCTCCGTAAATTCACATAACGAATCATCTCTCACTCTTGGCACCCTCAATTTTCAATCCTTTCGTACGAAACAACTTTTGATTTTTATTCCTAATCAATTACATTTTTCGAAATAATTATTGATTTGGTAGAATTTTTCAATCTTTTTGTGGCAACACTTCTTTTTTTCTAATGTCATCTTTTCGAAATTGCCGTTATTTAAATTTGTATCCGTTTATTTTGTTATTTGGTTTCGTTTGTTAAATTGTTTACCGTGCACTGCGAATCTGTGCATTTGATGGTTCTTTTGAATGAAATTGCTCAATGTTTTTGGAGTAAATTGTTTGGTGCCCCCTACCTTCGTAGATGACGTTAGACGGGTCGCGTGAATGGTACTTGTATGGTCGCACTGTCCCATTTTGTATTTTTGTATTTTTATAAAAATTGACAATTGTGGAATTCGGACGTGGTATATTTATGATTTATGCGCAACGTAGCAGTAAACGCTTGGGTGTTGTTTTTATATTTTGTATATGAGATAAACAGTAGGTATCTACGACTGAAACGAATCTTCAAGATCGAAATAAAGTTTTTTGACGATCTTTGTATTTTTTTAAAACCTACTATTCTAGTATGATTTTAAAACAATTTTTTCAACCTCAGAATTGCTATATAACTAAAACCAAATAACTTTAAAATATATTAATGAGCTACATTCCTGAGTAACATCAATATGAGGGATATAAATATCGTCAAACAAAATTGTCTTGAAGGTTCGTCCAAAACCAAGCGAATAAAACTTAATTGGTGTTCTAGATTAGAACAGAGTGTGCGTTGGGATATGTGGTCTTGCAAACGATGGCTTTGCATTATGCCTGGAAGCTTGCAGTCTGCCCTATGGACTTGCAATAGACAAAACTTGACTCGCGTCTCTGTGTCTTTCTGCGGAGAAGCGCCAATTTTGTCCCTTGAGGTTCAATGTAAAACTGCTGGACTAGCTAACAAACAACAAGTGATAAACAACTGGTATAATAAGCAGTTGTATATTCAACGTTGTAGTTGGCAATATAAAGTCCATAATAGACTGGCGTCGGGAGCGCCGTGCCGTGTTTAGAGTTATTTTCTTTCTAGTTGAAACATGGGAGAAAGTTTCGTTTTCTACCCATAGATTTTGTCCTTCATTTATATTTCATATAAAACTGGTCCACTGCGTAAAGATTTCTTGACCGATAGCTTTAAAAAAATTGCGGGTACCTCAGTATTGCCACTCACAAAAAATCTACCAATTTTATTATTTTCATTCGGAATGAGTGCTGGTGATGGATTGGGGAAGAGTCGAGTAAAAATGGCAGTGGACGTTTCTGATTTGTAACACCTCGTGGCGTTCAGTTTTGAGTTTTCGTTTGATTTTATACCAGTTTCTTGTATGGAAAGTTTACGTTTTTTAGTTAGTTGTTTGTTGCCACGGGGTGTCGTTTTCGTTTCGCTAGTTTGTAGGTTGTTTTCTCTCCTTGTTTACGCCCTAAGGGCCTGTTCATGTTGTTTCTATTATCTTCCCCGAGTTGGTGAAAATGTGGACGACCGGCTTGTAATAAGGCAATCATCAAACCTTTGTTATACGTTACTATAGCTTTTCAAATTCAGCTTTTATCTCCAATTTGTATGTGGTGTATTTGAGACGATTGCTTTAAAAATTTTGGAAAGAACTTTAGTTTTTGAGAAATAAATTTGGTCGTCGAAAAATCTATAAGTTGATTGGGCGCATTTTCACCGACTGCTTTCTGGGAGATAGTTTACGTTGTCTGTTTTCTATTGCTAAAGGTGTGCATCGTCGCTGTATTAATTTTAGATAGTAATTTAGTGTTCGGCATATCAAACGCGCCGCGGGGGGCATTGTCATCTGATAGAGCATTCTTTAATAATAATATTAGTATATACACTTTTTTTGACGTGAAATTTGTACTTTTTGAGATATCGTAGCTAAACTATGAGATGTAAACGAATTGTTGTTGTTAAAAAAACTATAATTGACAATCGGTGTTTCGTCCCCTCGTTGTTCAGAGTGAGTTTCGCACTTTTTTCACTTGCATGTACATAGTGAATCGTTGGATTTCTTAGTAAAAAAATATAAAAAAGGGAAAATCCGCAAAAAAAAGTTTTTTATTGATTCGTCGGACGCGGACCGCGAGGAGTTAGTAAATTTTTTCGTCTTAGACCCGCGAGACGGGCTTGTAACTCCCGTGCTAGGGGTTTTAGTGAAATTATTAACATAATTTTAAAAATAGCGAAGAGTAGCGCAATTCATAAATTACCTACCTAGTTGAGTATAATGTATAATGAGAAAATAGTACCTAAATATCTTGTAACATTGCTAGACAATATTGCGTTTGTAAAAATGAGTATTTCTTGCACCGTCATCGGTCATGAAACACCATTTCACGGGTTGACGTTTCTGAATTTCACTAACTTTGCCGGTGGTGCATTGAAATTATTTTTTTAAATAGATTCGAAATAAATCGTACTCCTTTATTTACATCGCGTCGAACGTTTTTCATTCTCACTATGCAATAATTGACTAGACGAAATGACAACTTAGATGGGAATGAGTGAGGCGAAAAATGTTCGAAACGAGAAATCTACTTATTGTTCAATGTTACCAGCTTAGCTGAAAAAAGGAGTCGGTACCATTATAATTTAAATTGATTTGAATAATGATAATATATTTTTATAGACAGTTGTTTCAGTGAATTGTTAATAGAATCAATTTTGTTGACAAACTAAATGAATTAAAAATATATGTTCAATGATTTTGCTGCGAGGCGTGTGTTGATCGGTTTGGTTTAGTGACGTAGTTACACAAAAATAAACCTAGTGACAGCTTTAGTGAGAAGTAATTAAGATTAATTTTTAAGCTTTCTTTTAGATTTAAGCACACTTAAAAGGAGAAACGCTATATTTTAATGTAATGGGTGCAAACGGTTTGAAACTGCTGAGCTCGAAACTGTTTTAGTAACTAAGTTCCGAAAATTGTGTTAAAAGAGGTTTCACTTCAGTATGATTTCCTATTGTTCATCACTTTGATTGAAATATTAAAAAGTATAACGGAAGTTTAGGACTTGCTATAAACATAAGTTTACATTATCGCTATAGCGTTTTTGATAGATATCTGTGCTGCACCAAACCGATCATCTCACATTTTTTTTAATTACACTGCGTTCGATTTTAAAATGTTTTAAGCGAAAACTGTTTCTCTCTGCTTTTATACGTGGTAGCCTGTTTGTTTGAATGCTATTTGATTATTTTAGACTATTGTGGAGATATTAAAATGAATTTGAAACTTTCGCCCTGTGTTTCATCTTGTAGTTTGCTTCTGGGATAGTGCAATCGACTCGAATTTTATTTTTAACATCACAACGGTGCTAATTTTGTAACTCTCCAAACTCTGACAGTTCTGCAAATTCTTTACTGTCGAGTTTAGATAAGTTCGAGATTCGTGCACCCTGCTTCTATTGTTTAGTATGTTTTTTTTCTTTTTGTATGTTTTTTTTTGTATAGTTGTGTATTCATCTGTTGACTTCGCATGTTATAATTTACATCAGGCAGGTGTTTTCAGATGAATAAAGAATTATTTGCTTGTGTTGTCACAGATCCTATTTTTGTAAGTACATTTTTTTGGCTGCATTGTCTCCGACAACCACTGACCAAAGACAAAACGCATCCAAAGATGCTACCAAAAGACAATCGGGCCTTCGTCGCCTGCGTGATTCCTATTTTTTGCCCCTAAGGCGTTAACCCCTTAAAGGGGTTAACTGTGGAGAGAATGCGGCGTTTTGTATCATTTTTATATATCACCCGCTTGTTTGGATGTATTTTTAAAGTTATTCCTATTTATTTATTTGTTACCTTTTTGTATAACGTTTTTTAATTATTTCTTAGTAGGTTACGATTTATTCACTGTAGTTTAGCTATTGTTTATATTTTAGTAGTCGTTAAATGTTAATCATTTTTTCAGTATTTTTCAAAGTTTTCTATAAGTAATTAATGATACACTGCAAACTTTTTTAGAATAAGCTTTCGCCAGTATAAAGAAGTTAAAGTTGCACATTGGCCGTAAGATAATATATTTAAGTATATTATCTATTGTATAATAATAACACTTGAGAAAAAGCAAAAAAATGAAAATTGTTCGCATCAAGCAGTTTTGCAAAGAGTAGATTGAAATTTCTAAATCGGAGCTTTACCGGTATAAAATGTGTAATTCATTTGTTTTATTTACTTAAGTATTAAATTCAATGAGATCCATAACATACAGTTTTTTATATATTTATATTTATGTAAACAAACTTAGTAGATGTAACTATGTAGTTTGAATCACCTGTGTTTTCTTATTTTTATTGAGAGTGACTTTATTTTTTTGTTGTTTGAATAATAGTATTACTTAGTGTTATGGTGATGCTTGCTGGGGGGTGAAGGAGGAGTTTCGTGTTTTTCTGGCGTGACATGCAAAAATAGAAACGCAACGTTCAGTAGCTATTACTTCACATTGCGTTTTTGTAGTGAAATTAGTATCACACCATCGTATATAGCTTTTAAATACATTTATGTATCTACTTAATAACTGAAATTAGAAATCCAGATATTAAACTTCTTACTTAATAAAGGCGCAATAATATTGCCAAACATGCTGATAACGTTGGTAAAACACGAAATTTTGAATTACATATAAATAACATTGTAATCATTAATAAATTGTTCACTTCACCCGTGCACCCAGCAAGTGGTAGATGTATTGTTTAAAACTGAAATACTTGAATTTTTATATGAATTTTATTATTATAATATGGTATTTTACTAAATATTAGTCCAATATTAAATCTTTACTATTCGTTTTATTTACAACCCCAAACATTATAAAGAAAAACTAAGTGGTACAAGGAAAAAAACAAGTACCTTGTAATACAACTTCCTATACAGAAAGAAAGTATCATATAGAAAACGAGTGAAAAGTAGTAAGTATACGGAAAATAAATAAGTATACGGAAAACTAGTAAGTATACGGAAAAAGAGTTAGTATAACGGGAAACGAGTAAGTTTACGAAGAACGAGTAAGTAAACGGGAAGCTAGTAAGTATACGAAAAACTGGTAAGTATATGGAAAACGAGTAAGTATACGGAAAAAGTAAGTCTGTATACGAAAAACAAGTTAGTATACGAAAAAGAGTTGATACGGTAAACTAGTATTAAGTAAACGGAAAACTAGTAAGTGTACGGAAAACTATTAAGTGTACCGAAAACGTAGGTAAGTAAAGTATACGGAAACTAGTAAGTATACAGAAAACGAATTACCTAGTATACGGGAAACTAGTATGTATACAGGTAACTAGTAAGTAGGTATACGGAAAACGAGTAAGTATACGGAAAACGAGTAAGTATACGGAAAACAAGTATACGGAAAACTAGTAAGTATACGGAAAACGAGTAAGTATACGAAAAACGAGTACCTAAGTATACGAAAAACGAGAAGTATACGAAAAACGAGTAAGAATACGGAAAACAAGTGCGTCGATTACTCCAACAGGAAAGGTCGATCTAGAGCAAATTGAAATAGGTATACAGAAAAATAGTGGGCAATTTGGTCAGCATCAAGATGGCGGGACCAAGCTTCCGATTCAAAATGTTTCATATCAGGGTATAAGTGCATCATTTGAACCATTTGTACCCTGACCTAGACGTATGTACATCTGAAGACAAAAACGGCACATCGACATATTACTGGTCCCGCCATTATGACGTCAAAGTGGCGGGACCAACTTGAAGCGCTGCACACACAACCATAATTCATTGAACTCGATTAGTACTGCATTTGTACTTCCTATATACTGTACTGTTTTCTTAGTAGTAATAACTGGATTAAAGTAATGAAATCAAAATGCTGATCCCGCCATTTTGACGTATTTGTAAATTGGCGTATTCATATCAAAGTCGCTAAATCACACAAAAAAACACATGACAAGACTTTGTACTAGCTAAGTACATGATCGTGATGTTTGTCTCAGATTTGTAAGCCTTGTAGGGAAAAAGTTATCATCAATTTGTTGCTCCATAATCCGTTTGGCATGTAAATAGGGGAAGGGGGCCTAAAGCACGTTACTAACGAGTATGTTTATTTTAATGACCTATTCAGAACCTCGATGCAAATCTCGCCAAGATTTCTCACACAACACTGTCTGTTCAGACTTAAGATATTTCGCACTTGCTGTTCTCCTCGCTACTAAAGTAGTAGTATGGACGACTTTGACAGTGCATCTCCCGCACATCTGGCGACCGCAGTAGGGTCCGGCACGAAATTGTGTTTGTTCTTCGATCGGTATCGGTATTTTTCCTGAACATTATTACATTCTTGTCTATGTTCTCAGTGTAACGAAAGGAAATAAATATAGCTATTTTGCAATGCTGTTGATTTAATTTATGTTATGTCCTTATGGTTATCATTCCAGCAGGGGTCACGCAAGAAATTGTCTGTGATTAGTGTCAGTATTTTTCCTGCTCTATATTAGTTGTCATGTAGGTATCCGGGCTACTTACATTGATTAGGTACTTATGTAAATGTGTTATAATAAAAATCTACAGACCCTGCAATTCCCGCAATCTTCGGAGGCATTAAAAATTAATTTAAGAATAAAACAAATGCGAAAATATTTTTTTACCATGCACATAACAAAAATCTTGTTACACAGTTCAATGAAGCCCTGAATGAAATACAATAAGAAATCAAATATTTTTTTTAATTTTGACAGCTGTCATCCGAAATAAAGATCTCGTAGAGCCCTAAAATTTGTTTCTATACCCCAGTAGTCTTGGGTGGATAGTTTTCGAAATATGGCGGTTTCAATTGTGACAGCTGTCATCCGGAATTAAGGTGTCATGTAGCCCACACACTCATACTTGTTACTTAAGAGCGAAGAAGCTGACAATTGGACATAACAAACACTATTAAGTATTTTCTCAGAAAAGTTATAATTTTTATTATTACACATTACATAGGTACCCAATCAGTGTAGGTATCTAGGATATCTATAAATAAATAAAAAAATAGAAAGAAAGAATAATGCTTTATTAATTTGGGACATCACAAACACACACACACACACACACACACACACACACGCTTACAAAAATATGTAACATAATAGTAAATACAAACTACACAACAAAAAACAAAAAAAAATACCAACCGATCAGAGAACACACACAATTTCGTGCCGGACCCTACTGCGGTCGCCAGATGTGCGGGAGGCGCACTGTCAAAGTCGTACACACTACTACTTTATTAGCGAGAACAGCAAGTGAGATATATCTTAAGTGTGAACAGACAGTGTTGTGCAAAAAATCTTAGCGAGCCTTCTTGCGAGACTTCTCATCTAGAATCTGAAGAGGTCATTAAAATAAACATTAGTGACCTGCTTTGGGCCCCTTTCCCCTATTTACATGCTAAACGGATTACAGAGCAACAAATTGATGATAACTTTTTCTCTACAAGGCTGACAAATCTGAGACAAACATCACGATCATGTACACAGCTAGTACAAAGTCTTATTATGTGTATTTTTGTGTGATTTAGCGACTTTCATATGAATGCACCAATTTACAGATACGTCAAAATGGCGGGATCAGCGTTTTGATTTCATTATTTTAATCCAGTTATTGCTACCAAGAAAACAGTACAGTATATAGGAAGTACAAATGCAGTACTAATCGAGTTCAATGAATTATGGTTGTGTGTGCAGCGCTTCAAGTTGGTCCCGCCACTTTGACGTCATAATGGCGGGACCAGTAATATGTCGATGTGCCGTTTTTGTCTTCAGATGAACAAACGTTTAGGTCAGGGTACAAATGGTACAAATGATGCACTTATACCCTGATATGAAACATTTTGAATCGGAAACTTGGTCCCGCCATCTTGCTGCTGACGGCAATTTGTTATAAATGTGTGCCAAATAATTAATTTGTGGGGAATGTCGTTTACCCACAAAAGCGGATAAACGAATTCTGCTGGAGCAACGTTTCTCCAGCAGGAACATTTTTAAAGAGTGATCTGACAGAAAAACAAAGTTTATGGGGGTGTAGATCTTACTTTTCTATAAATGTGACACCTAAAATCGAAACTGTGGCCCGCCATACCGCTATTGAGATATAAAATTTTCTGCTAGAGTAACGTTTCGCAAAATCTGATATATCGGACCCCATGGTCAGCATCAAGATGGCGGGCTCAAGCTTCTGATTCAAAATGTTTCATATCAGGGTATAAGTGCTTCATTTGTACCATTTGTACCCTGACCAAGGCATTTGTACAAATGAAGTCAAAAACGGCACATCGAAAAACACACAAAAATACACATAATAAGACTTTGTACTAGCTGAGTACATGATCGTGATGTTTGCCTCAGATTTGTAAGCCTTGTAGGGAAAAAGTTATCATCAATTTGTTGCTCCATAATCCGTTTGGTATGTAAATAGGGTAGGGGGGCCCAAAGCAGGTCGCTTATGTTTATTTTAATGACTCTTTAGATTCTCGATGAGCAGTCTCGCGAGAAGGCTCGCCAAGATTTCTCGCACATCACTGGTGTCTGTTCACACTTAAAATATTTCTCACTTGCTGATGTACTGTTCTCTTCT
This sequence comes from Pyrausta nigrata, assembly GCA_949316185.1. NCBI lineage: Eukaryota > Metazoa > Arthropoda > Insecta > Lepidoptera > Crambidae > Pyrausta > Pyrausta nigrata. The sequence continues at coordinate 6,871,480 of OX438964.1, read as the reverse complement.
CCACTGAAGTACTAGTATGGACGACCTCCTGGCGACACATCTGGCGACCGCAGGACAAACTAGTGTGTGTACTTCGATCGGTGTCGGTACTTTTTCCGAATATTTTCACATTTCTCAGTGAAACGAAAGGAAACAAATATAGTTATTTTTGCCATTAAGAGCGAAGAAGCTTACAATTGAACATTACAGACACTATTAAGTATTTGAACAGCTATATTTTTACATGGGTACCCAATCAGTGTAATCAACTTAGGATACCTAAATGACATACGGAGCAACTAATCTTAAGCGGGATAAATACCGACACCGATCGGAAAACACTTACAATTTCGTGCCGAACGCTTCTACGGTCGCCAGATGTGCGGGAGGCGCACTGTCAAAGTTGTCCATACTACATCGCTTTAGTCTTAATGTGTGGGCTGGGATAGTAGGGAATCACCTGTTGGGACCTGACTTCATCGAAGGCCGCCTCACCAGTGCTACATACCAGGGACTGCTGGAAAACGTCGTTGAAGAGATGTTAGAAGACATACCAAAGTCTCTCCATCATAAGTTCATAACCTTTTCTACCAACACGACGAAGCACCGCCTCATTACGGTCTTCAAGTGCGTGACTACCTGAATCGTGTATTCGAAAGTCAGTGGATCGGGCGTAGTGTCTATTCGAATTTGGTCGGGTAACCAGTAACCAAATCTTGTGTCGGTTTTTTGTTGATAACTTCTTTAATTGAACCCTTTTAAAGCTGAAAGGACTTGTCCATTAATGGTTTTTTATTCGTCAATATTTCTAACCAGAATAAACCAAATATTATATTAAAGAGTTCACAAAAACTAGCCTTTCTGCATAATTAATATATTTTTAAGGCCTCCGATTTAGAGAAAGATTGAAATTATTTTTTCTCTTTGTCTGTACAGAAACCGCACCTTCGCCTATATCAATTAACGCATGAAAAAAAATTGACAGCAAAATTGACATTCCATTGACAGTAGTACCTATTATATAATTTGTGGTAGTACCTAGTAGCATTTATCCACCAGTGGAAAGACAATGGTACATAGCCATACAGCCAAAAAATACAAGTAAGTGATCAATTGATGATGCCTGTTACAAAACATATTTTTTCTCAAAAATGGAGGCGTTTAAAATTCTGATTTCTATGGTTACGTGTTTCATATTTTTGTAGCTTAAAGAAAAATATAGGTTTATTAGTGATTGGTGATATCTTAGATTAAAAAACCAGCCTCCATACAAAAAGAGGACAAGTCCTTTTCAGGATGTTCATTTTAATTTTCTCACTAGTTATTGGTTATACTGGAACATCTTAAGTTGATTCTGTTTCTTGCATTTTCGTGTCAAATATCTGCAGTATCAGTTGGGAGTCAAAAGTGATATTATTCAAGAACGGGCATGTGCATGGCCTTTGAACTTTTCACAAACGTTAAGAAGAATAAGGCCATTCAAATACTGTCATCAATAAACTCACTGGTTCTCTAATTTAAGCGCTATCTCATTTTTTATGTTTTTCAAGAATTCTTCATAGCGTTTTAACTGTATATATTTTCTCAGATCTAATCATTGGAGTAATCGTCACTGATTAAAGCCTATTCATATCCGTTTACTTTACGGCCGCACATGCCATTAGGTCCGAGATATAAGATTTTGCGAAACGTTACTCTAGCAGAAAATTTAATATCTCGATTTTAGGTGTCACATTTATAGAAAAGTAAGATCTACACGCCCATAAACTTTGTTTTTCTGTCAGATCACTCTTTAAAAATGTTCCTGCTGGAGAAACATTGCTCCAGCAGAATTCGTTTTTCCGCTTTTGTTGGTAAACGACATCCCCCACAAATTAATTATTTGGCGCACATTTATAACAAATTGCCCACTATTTTTCTGCATATTTTAATTTGCTTTAGATCACCCTTTCCTGTTGGAGTAATGGACACAAAACAAGTTTACGGAAAGCGAGTAACAAGTTTACAGAAATTGAGTAATAATTATACAGAAACTAGTAAGAATACGGAAATAAAAGTATTCTGAAATTAGGAAAACCTTTACGGAAAACTAGCACGTATACGGAAAACAATACCTTTTCGAAAAAAAACTATCACGTACACGGAAAACAAAATATACGGATAACGAGCGTTTAGGTATACGGATGTTTGATAGTAGGTAAGTACCTACCTAATGAATGAGCGATTTTCCTTGTGTCAAAAATGAGTACTTAATAATCCACTAGATGGCGTTGAACAACGTAACTCAGGTATTATAATAATTATTTTTATAACTTAAGCAATTTGTTTCCAAGTTTTAACGAAATAAAATTTCGCTCACAAAAATTGGCACCAAGCACTTACAAAATTTCATTGACTGTCTAACGTCCTACGTAGCACAGTTGGTAAGACTATTCGCCCGGTTGCGAAGAGTCGTGGGTTCGAGTCCCATCGGATAACACAGTCGGACAATTTTTGTGAGCGAAGAAATTTTATTTAAATTTGTAAATCGAGTAGATTTTGATTTATGAAAATGGCTGGTTTAATAGCGTTGATCATGTTCATGCTTAGCATGTTTGAGATTCACGCGTACCTTAGATTACTCTTAGGTACTGACAGGTAATCATTACGGAATAAAACAGCAACACTGAGGCACAGATAATATCATAAAGTCAATATATTTACCTAGCGCATTGATTTATTATATATAAATAATAATGACCTAGCGGAATTGAGGAACATAGGGTTGAGCGAGCGAGATGGCTCTAGCAGCAACACTGTATGATAAAAAGAGAGGTGTGATGCGATGTAACAGAACCGTTTTTGAAACTGTCAAACAGTTTGTCGGCACTTATCGGCACGCTTAGGAATATTAACTTTATGGATATATTATAAGACTGAGGGCAACACCCGCCGCCCGTGCGAGTTTTTTTCTTACATATTTACGCGCTCACCGTCGAGTTAGTGACAAAAATATATATATGTCACCGTAAGATTATAAACATCGCTCGATTACAATCTATCTCGTGAGATTGTAAACTGTCGAAAAATTGTGAACCGTAACATATGATTGCAATTTAACGCATTATTGATCGCTATATTATAATCTATCGAAGTGAAACTGTTAAATTACAATCTATCCCGCGTCAAACTGTCAACTGTCCGAAAGCTCTTAAGACCGACCGATTGGTCGGTCTTATTGTAAGAGCGACCAATCACGACCAGCCGTTCTTTGTCCCCGCAGAGTTAGAAATGAAATGAATACTAAAACAAATATTAAAACACGAAAAAATTATTTAATTTAGGTTATTTTCGGAAACTAGCACTACTTCGTTGGTTTATCATTCAAACTGCTTTTTTTTGGTTAATGACAAGAATTTTTACGTCCACAATAATTTTAAATAAGTGATTCTATAGATATAAGTTTTTTCAACACGAAATTAATTTATAATTACGAAAACACAGTAGTTTACATTAAACAACAAACTAAATAACAAACAAATATGGCAAGTGCCGGGGCGGCGGGGGGCACATAATATTCAACCAATCAGCGTCTGAGATGCATTCCGTTCTACACCGGTTCACAATTTGACCGCTTCCCATCGATAGATTACAATATAGCAAAAAATAATGCGTTAAATTGCAATCATATGTTACGGTTCACAATTTTTCGACAGTTTACAATCTCACGAGATAGATTGTAATCAAACAATATTTATAATCTTACGGTGACATATATAAACAAAAATAGGTTTGCTAACGTGCCGCCAGTGCTGACTAATTTTTAAGTTATTTCTTTTCGAAGTTTTTATTTTATTACACAAAATATAAATCAAAGCACAGTAAAGATTTTACTGTTATGTATCGTTCTTTTATACTATTTTTTGAAGGCGAGCGCGTGAAGATGTGACTCGCTCGCATCGCATTCACTATCACTATAATAGGTCTACGTGTATGCTGTTTGTGGCCGTTTATTTCGTGCAGGAGTAAACCTACCTTTAAAAAACTAGCAGCTGTCAAGAGTCTTCTTCTTTTTTGTTCTGATTGGCAATCCATGCCTATCTTCAGTTTTTACAACCGAGGATGACTTCTGCCCTTAGACTTTTCCAGTAATTTTGGGAGATTACAGTGTAATAGGAGAGGTTGGAAGTGCGAGCGATGATTTGCGGGTTTTAGGACGAGGGAGAATAAGAGTACATATACATAATACTATAGTTTTATGTTATGATATTTAAGGAATTTAATTAAAGAATAAATATATTTTTATTACATAAACTTAAAATAGAGGAAAGGTTATACGGGAGAGGAGCTTTGTTTTTAACTAAAATATTATTATGAAGTGGTAAGGAGTTGTAAAGGGGACAGTTAAATAAAATGTGTTCGATGTTACCTTCTTCTAAACCACATTCACAAATCGAGGAGTCTAAAATATGTATTTTTGCGAGATGGGCAGGAGATGAACAGTGACCAAAGCGTAAACGGGATAAAGTAGAAGAAACAGTTTTCTCGAATCTCAATTTAGAAAACCATGGTTTTAATGAAACTCTTGGTTGATCATGGTAGAATTTTCCTTTTTGTTGGGAAGAAGCCTCCCAATCCTGGCTCCAATCTTGCAACATTATTATACCAGGTACCGTCAAAAGGTCTTGGCAATAGACGCTTTTGCAACTATTATTTCCTTGTTGTGCAGCTAATTTTGCTAAATCATCCGCTAGTTCATTACCCTGGATACCAGAGTGTCCGGGAATCCAGGCTAATTTGACACTAATATTCAAGTCCTTGCATTCTCTCAATTGACTTTTAACTAACAATGACAATGGGTGGAAGAAATTGTTTTGAAAGGGATTGGCTAAAAGAGATAGCAAAAAACTAAGCGAGTCTGAAAATATAAAAGATTTGCTAACTTTATTTTTGATAATATAAGCGATGCATTCAAGGATGGCCAAACCGTCACCACTATAGTTGGAAACAATACAGGGATATTTGAAAAGTTTAAAGAATCCAGAGGAGAGTCGAAGGAAAGCAGATCCAACGGAGTTTAAAGAGTTAAAATTAAATGGGTAGTTTCGTTGAGCAGATTTCGACGCATCAGTGAAGAAAATTTCATAGTCGGGAACATTTTGTCGTAAGTAACATTGAAGTTTATGGTTGGGATTATTAGTGTGCTTATCGATACCCAAAGAAAGAAGTATGTCCGGTTGAAATAAAATATCACTACTTATTATTACTAAAATAGTACTTCTCATAGCACCTATAATGATTCTTAAGCTTCGAGATTGTACCAAGTCAAGTTTTTTAAGGGCTGTCTTACAAACTAAGTTATTTGTGAAACCACCATAATCTAGTAAACTTCTGACTTTAGCATTATAAACCAATTTTAAAGTAAAGGGATGAGCACCCCACCAAACACCTGCGAGAGCTCTCAACACGTTTAACCCTTTTTCACATTTATCAATAGTATAATTGATATGAGCTTGACCATTGTAGTTTTTAAGACCATTTCTAAATAAGAAATTTCCAAATTTTATGGGGTGAAGAGTGGAGCCAGCATTTGGGGAGGGGAGGAGCCAGGATCAGGGTCCGGCTCTGTCTCCATGTTAATGCCGCTCACTGCTATGAACAATTTGTGCAAAAACTTACCGAAATACTTGTATATACAATATTTTACACTAAATACACTAATTAGTTACAGAAATGTACAATTAAAATAATATTAAACAATAAATTATAAAAAGTTATAAATATGTCGTCCGCCCTTTTCAACTTCCCGCCAAAAAAAAACCCTGTCAAGAGTCAAATTATGTCCAGTCCTACGCTACGCCAATGTCACTGTTACTGAAATGGAGAAATGGCTATATGGACGCTGTCCAAGGCCGTTAAACATATATTTAAAAAAAAACGTCAATGTCAGTATTGTCAGTGTGTAATGTGTATTATTGTTGTATTTGTTGTCTTGCTTGCGATTGCGAGCCAGATAAAAAGTCGATCGATTGGTTGTTTAAAGGTTCCTCTTTAGCATGATTAATTTGTATCGGGGACTTTTATTATTTACTTTCAATTAAGTCGTAGTTGGATTCCATGTCGGAAAGTGTATTCCAAGAAAGTCCACTGGAAATATGTGTGGTTGAAACTCAGTCTGCTTTCGCGGGCATGTCAGAAACACAAACCTCGACGCACCCATTCAGAAGTTTCTGCTCTCCTTGCAGCATGCACTTCGATGATAAATCCGAGTTTGAGTTCCACATCTCTGAGATACATAAAACTGACAAAACTCCAAGACAAATAGACAAAACATATCCGTGTTCAATGTGTAACCAAATGTTCAAACGTCATGATCACCTAAAGAGGCACATTCATAGTCTCCACACCGAAAAAAAGTACTCTAAATGCCCTGTCTGCAGTAAAGAGTACTCAGATAAACTTGTGTTAGCACATCATATCAAAAAAGTACATGCAGGAAAAAACGAAGTTTATAAGTGCAGAGATTGTCATTACCAGTGCGATAGTTTGAAAGTATTACTCTTACATGAATTAAATCATATGGGGAGACATAGATGTCCGCACTGCACCTTGAGTTATAAGCGCAGAGATCACATGACTCGGCATGTGAAGACTGAACATCTGAAACATGTTGTTCCTTGTCCTATGTGTAATCAAGTTTACAAGAGGAAAGACCACTTGGCCCGGCATATAAGAGAGAAACATGAAACCCCTCCCAGCACCTTCATAGATCATGTAGAATTGATTTGTGTAGAAAATGTTTAGAACAGTATTTTTAAGTGTAACATTACAAATTTTGTTTTAAAAAGATCATCAGTTGTTTTTATTCATTTGATTTATTAGTAGGATGATAAGTAAAAAATCAGTGTTGATACAACTGCATAAAAGTTGCTAGTGTTAACCTTGACATGCTGTGGCATTGCAAAAAATACTGTTTAGTATTTTCATCAACAAGTATTAGCAAATTGAGAGAACCAGTTAATTTTTAATAGCTTCATACATAGTTATTGCATCAACTAGCACAACATTAGGTATCTTCAAAATATTCATTTTTGTATTCTTTTTATCTCCAGCATCTTTACTGCAGGTACCTGTTTCGAAATGATAAAAAATATATAATCATAAGTGTGACCATGACCAGCCATCATGGCTATCAGCCCAACTTATTTTAAAATGTTATGTCAATCTTAAGAAAGGCACTGTATCCTCTATCAATTCTTCTACTAAAGTACTTAGGTAGGTATCTAATCTCTTCTCTTTAAAAAACCTAGATTTTGTATATGTACCAACATTTTCAGTGTTATTACCAAAAAATTAGTTTAAAATAGGTATAAATATTAGCCAACAACAGAGGAATGAATGACACATTCGTGACATAAGAACCTAATAGAGAAATGCTTTTCTAATTGGCTGTACTTAGTCCTGGCTTGAACCTGGTACTAAGTTTTTGTAATAACAGGGTTTAGGTTTAACATTTACCTAGTTCATTGGTAGATACTTTAATTATAGGGTTACAATAGTCCAAGAAGTTCGTGCGCAACCCTCCCTATCCCTGCGTCCCGCAAGGCGTGCGGTGGGCGAGGGAGCGCCATCGCACACGCGACACACAAAATCCCTTATCTCCGAACACCATCCATCCCTGCTGACATCTGGCATGCCTATCTCTCCGCAGCTCTGGCGATCGCAGGAGAGTCGTGCACGACCTTGACGGAGTATACAGACTGCCAAAAACCAGACTATTAAGATTACTCACGTAAATAAAAACAAAGTAAATCGAACTCTTATTTTATTTAGTTACACAGCGCTCCTTTTCTGAGAAAAACATTTTCGCTTACAAACAACTATACCTACCTATTCGTAAATAGAACCACTATTCGAGAAATTAATACTAGATAATAAATTATCAACACGAAAAAAAACATTTAATATTTTGGTGAAAAAAGATAATAGTAAGGTCCAAAAATAGGCACCTTAAAATTTTAATAAGAAAGTAAGTTGTATCTTTAAAAGATTTGCTCATAGTGTTATTAAATTTATTAATTAGACATTAAAGCTTCCTAGCTTGTACCTAACTAATCATAACTGTAACCATTTAACTTAATTTTTTATTTTAAACTTCTATATATATACAACTTTAAACAATAAATTATTTATGACAGAGTAATCATAAGTTATTAAATAAACCCTAAAAGAGCACAAATGAAAGAAAAATAAATATTTGTTTCTCTGTAACAAAAATGCAAGACAGTTTCATAAAATCAAAACATTCTAAATCAGCAATATTTTTTTTTGTATTTATGTACTAAACAGTAACGAAAATAAATGGCCTTTGGCTCAATACAATATGATAGCTCAAATAATGCCTTTGCTGGAAACAAGTCCACCAGCCTATGTGTTATTTTCTGGTTAAACAGTCACAAAATACTTGTAAATCTATCTTTATAATGTATCTATTGTAAAAATACAATCTTATTTACAGTATTATTTATTGTGGTTTAAGTTAGAAACACAAAACATAGAAAATTACATAAAATGAAAAACTTCTACCACAGGTATGTAGTAGATCAAAATACCTACATATTTGTATAAAAAAATAGGTTCTATTTATTTTGTTAGTTATGAGAGCTGAAATTAGGGGACCGAAAGAAATGAATAGTGAACAATCTTAGAAAATATTTTTAAGTACCTAATATAAGAAAGAAATTTACTTGCTACTCTTGGGGGGGTAGCTGAGAAATGGTTTTTAATATCCACCCCAAATACTCTTCTATTTTTAGGAGTACTGTTACAGTGGAATCTGCCATTTAATTATAAATAAACCATTGAATGAATTATCGCCAACTTTAATATAGATTGGCTCAAGATACAAAACTGAAGATATAAAATAAACCTACATTTTACTAGCACAAAAGCAGGTTGCACTTCATTATTTAAATTATTACTTCAATCACAATCAACAACTTCAATTCCTTATACAACCTTTAGAAACTTAAGTTTAGCTATGTATCTGATAATTGTCATTCAAGAATGTAACATTTATCTTGCCTAGTTAGGAATGCCATTGCATTTGCTTCCAAAAAACTGTCAGTGGACATTTTTTAAATAATTGAAGACTAATTCATGACATAAACATGATAAGATAGCAAATATTCTACTAGAGAAATCAATAGCAAGATATTTAAATCATGTAGGTACTGTGACATTAGCAGAAATCAATTTATTTACAAAACATAAATAAACAAGCTAAACAATAATTTATTAGCAGCTAGAAAATAGTTCATAACCATTGTATTAGTAGTGTTACAGTCAAATAATAAATAAGAAGTAGACAGCTAAATCACTTTCATAAGTACTTAGCACGAATGTTCTTATTATAATAATTTCTAGTAAAATCATAACCGCTTGTGAATCCGATTCAAGTGGCTAAGAAGTGACTCTTTTGCTTTAAATTTTAACAAACAAAAATCACATTGGAACATCACATTCTTAGATGTGTGCTTGTTTTGGACATGTTTAGACAACTGGTCTTTGCTCAAAAACTTTTTCTGACATTTTAAGCAAGAATTCTCTTGCATCAACTGTTTTAACTTGAGATGCCTTCGTAGACAGTATCGGGACTTGAATGTAATCGCACAACTCTCGCATTTCGACTTGCTCTTCGCCTGATGATGCGTCTGGCAGTGCAGATCCAAGTTGCACTTCTTAGAAAAAACAATTTGACACTCATTGCATTCGTAAGTAGCTTGGCGCTGCTGCAACTCATGGTTGGACGTCATGTGGCGAAAATAGTGGCTGTTATGGGTGAATTTTAGACGACAGTACTGACAGGTGTAGATATACTTCCTTTCATCGACCACTTTAGGCGGAGACACTGGTATTTCGTCTAACTTGCGGTTGCGTAGTGCAGGTCGAGTTATCCTGATCTTCGGGCCAGTTCGGGCCGATTTTTTATTCATAACTGAGCCGAGAGTCGCTTCTTGTGATACTGGTCAGTGTATCATACCTCAAAAAGCGATCTGTGATGTTAATCGAAAAGATGGAATCAAACACGTAGGCAAATGGACGGATTCGCACTAATTTCTCTGTCGCCTGCGACAGATAACTGATGGCTATTACTTCGATCGATACAGGAATAATGGATTCAATTAACTAGAATGCCTTCGTAACACTTTGGTCGTTTAATAAAAGAATTTTTACAAAGAAAAAACGGACTCCCTTTCTCCAAAATAACCTGAGAAACGTCAACAAAACGTCAACCTCAAAAAAAGAAAAAGTCAAACATTTTTTTAATCCTCGCTCCGTTTCGTCACGACTCATGATGATGCGAAAAATTCTGGTGCCAAAAAAAACTTAAAATTTTCATCATACTGAACTTAATCTAGGATGCACTATGGTGTTTTACACAATTTACCAAAAAATGACCAATTTTGATGAATTACATAATTTTGGAATGTAACATAAATTACAAATGCGCCACCTGTTGGTATATAATCTCTTTCAAGCAGGCGGCCATCTTAAGCCGACTTCAAAAAAGAAGACAAGTTATTCTTGTTCACCTACTATGGTACAGTCTGCATTTTAACTAGGTACGAAAACAGCGTTTATTACGTAGGAAACCTATTCCCTAGGCGGTCACAAGGTAAAAGAGGGGTAACCGTAGTCTTAGGTGCAGCCGAGTGTAGGTATTATAGATACTACTAGCTACCGTATAGTATTGCATCAATAAAATTATTATAATATGATAAATTATTGTTTTAAGTGATAAGCATTCACTTTGCAATCTAAATATACTCGTATTATTGCACTTGAAAAATCGCATGCATTGAGGGTGTAATCCCAATAACATTGATGAAAGCAACGCGGCATTACAGCGTTAAGAAGCACTTTAAAAATTTCGACAGGCTCTGCCAACGATTTGCGATTCCTGATTTGCGATTCCTGACCTCTCGGCCACCCCAGGTTAGGCAATCGCCCGGCATGCGAGGAACGCGGGTTCGATTCCCGCCTCTGGCGGTCATTTTTTCAAGTGCAATGATATAATTTAAAATTATTATATTCTGTGCTACTACTACTGCAACAAGGAATAGGTAAATTATAGCTACTAGCTTAGGTAATATTACCTAAGTAGACATAGGTACCTAGTAGTACTAGTCACTAAATCTGTTCCTGAATTCGGTAAATCAACCAGTTAAAAGAGTGGGTAAAAAATAGTTCATTTCTGTGGGTACAAAGTAATTAATTGTTGGTGCTCGCTGAATTAGGTAGGTACCTAATTATGGTATGGTAAGATGATATGGTATGATTCAAAATTGGTCAGGTTTCCCCGGTAACAGGGTCACGGAGGTCAGATGGCAGTCGCTCCATTGTAATTACCTGATCTGCCACAACCTGGACCATGGTCAGCGAACCCTGGGCCCTCGCATGAGAGAGCACAACCGGGATAACGCTAGGAGGATGATGATGATGATGTATGGTATGGTAAGGTGAAAAGTTACCTACACCCACCCACGTGAGAAGTGTCAAACGTACCTAAGAGCTTGCTTGGTTTAATGTCGTTGTAGTATAGTAAAACGCTAGGTAGGTAGTAAGTAAGTATCTTGTTAAGTATTACATCATCATTACCTGCTACAACTTATTAATTTTTTATGTAATTCTTATGTCATAATATCGGTAAATCTTCGCCTATCTTTTAAATTAATCACGTTTGATTGCAGTTTGATGTGATAAACTAAACGCAAAATCGACACGTTCGTGTATTGTCAAATTAAAAAGAACCCTATGATTATGTTGAAAAAGGTGTGGATTGACTGTTATTTTTACTGTAGAAAAGTGAATCAACCTTTTTATATAAAAGCAAAGACAATAATTAAAAAGTATGGTTTTATTTTAATACTCTGGAAATGAGCGCGCAATTATTTGTCAGTTTAGTGATTTTTGGTGCGGTGTCATGTATAGAACAGACACAGATAATAAACACAAAGTATGGGAAAGTTGAGGGTAGTTTAGCGTCAAATGGGCTCTACTATGAATATTTGGGAATCCGATACGCCGTGCCCGTCAAGTTTCGGGTAAGTTAATTGCAAAACTTTTCAATCTCATGCAAATTTTAATAACTTTTTATTCGACTTTGTAATTTTTGTATAACTTTGACGATTCATTGGTTTAATAGTACCTATTTAGACTAGATTAGCTTGTACGGACACGACAGCTCGTCTAGTAAACAGGCATCTTATGAAAAAAACTGTATTATGGGCTATTTTTTAGAACGAAAATGTGTAGTTAAGTTTGACGGGCCATGTTTCAGAAAGCGTACAAATATTTGTAATAATAATACAAGTTATTTACCATGGTAGCTCATAGTAACCCATAGTAGAAATTGGCGTTACTATGGTTATACACTCGTATTACAAGACTTGTGTTGTGCGCTTTGTAAAATAGGGCCCTGGCCACTGTAGGTACTTCTCTGTTTTTGCTTAATTTGTGGACCAACCATAAGCAGTGTAAACTGTGTGTTTTAACTATTAGTGTTGGTTGCTCATCGATAGCTCACTATTGGCAGAAAGAGGCAAAACTTCCTAATAGTATCGATATTATTGTCATGTGTCATTAGTAAGTAATGACACTATCGATAGGGCATTTTGGGCTGTACTAAGTATTAATAACGGCAATATTATCTATTCTATCAATATTTATAGTTTTCCACGTATCGATAGTATTGCAAAATTTGGTTCTATCGATTGCTAGTGCTGACTATTGAAAGTAGAAATCACGACACTATCCATCGATAGTTTTTATTGCACGTAAAATTATTGATAGTGTCGTGACTTCTTCCAAAAACAATCAATAGCTTTTGAAATGACGATACAATCGACTTATACTGAGCGGAGCGACCTTTTTGGTACACACTCTTAGATATATAAGTTTTATGTTTATTTTTTGTTATTATTTTTGTCAGTTGTTTTTTTTTCTTTACTCTGTCTTGTGTGTTGTGCCAATTTTATATTTCTATAACTCTATCGATATCCTAAATATTCGTCAAGGACGACTATCGATAGTATTGGAAAATTCCTTATTCCAGGCTCCAGTAGAACCACCAACCTATGAGGAAGTATACAAAGCTGATAACCGAGCGGTGCTGTGCCCCCAGTTCCCTTGCAACGACCCTCTCGCCGTACCCAGTGACAATGAAGACTGTCTTGTCCTTAACGTCTTCTCTTCTAGCCACCTTCTCAATTCCACCCTGCCTGTCATGGTCTTCCTTCACGGAGGAGGCTTCGGCGTCGGCTCGGGTAGTCCCAGCTTCTATGGCCCACAGTACCTCGTCAGCCATGGAATTTGCGTCGTCACTATCAACTACAGACTTAACGCCTACGGATTCCTCAATCTCGGCATCAAGGAAGCACCTGGTAATGCAGGCTTGAAGGACATCAGAGCGGCTTTGAGATGGATAAAAGAGAATATTGCTGGCTTCGGGGGAGACCCTGACAATGTCACTGTGTTCGGCCAAGGAAGCGGTGGAATAGCAGCTCTATATTTGACTCTATCCGAATCCACTGTAGGTCTATTCCATAAAGTGATTTCTGAGAGCGGACCCATGTTTTCTCCTCACTCTTTCGATAGGTACCCACTAACTACTGCCAGCCAAGTGGCCAAATCTTTGGGCGTCAACACAGTTGATCCTGAAGAGTTGTTGAATATTTACACGGAGACACCGATTGTGAAAGTTGAAGAAGCAATTTCTAAACAGATGCACCCGAAAACCGTTTTCTTGCCATCGGTTGAAGAGGAATTTGACGACGAAGAACCATTTCTGACTGACACTCCGTATAATATCCTGAAGAACGGAAAATTCCATGCAGTTCCAATTATAATAGGACTTAATACTGTTGAGGGATTGACGAGTACGCTGGACTACAATACGATAACAAGTCAAATGGATAGAATTAAGAATGAGGACTTTTCTTGTTTGGACCAGCGCAGTCTCGACATCCCAAAGGACGAGAAAGATGACTTTAGGAACACTATGAAAGAGACGTACTTTGCAAGCATTGAATCGGACGAGACCCTCATAGGTGGCATTATAAATATGAATTCTGACTTCTCATACGTTGGACCGATGTCACTGTTCGCTGAGATGTACGTGAATAGTTCTCAGCCAGTGTACCAGTACATATTCAATTACATAGGTAACAGGAACCTTGGAAGGCTGCTTACAAACAGTAGTCTGCCAGCTACAGCGAATCAGGATGAGCTGTTCTACATTTTCGAGTTGGAGAGACTACCATTGCCGATGAACGAAGAGGACGCCAGAATGGTCACCTTTATGACCATGATGTGGACTAACTTCGCCAAGTTTTGGTAAGTGGGTCGTGAGAAAAGCTTCAAATTCTAGCTCTTGTTGTGCGTTTGAGCGAAAGACGTGCCGGTAGCGAAGTAGGGACAATCGTATGTGACTATGTCATTGGAAATCCCCTTCCCCGCAAAATCAATCGTCCTCACTAAGAAGGTTATCAGATTACGCGGTATTCAGACAGTGTTACTCAGCGTAGTGTAATATGAGTTGGCCTGGAAGTCATTCACAGGATGAAAGAGCGAGATGGGGGATAGATTGTCTCAGTAAGACTGTCTGAATAATAATAACAATGTCCTCCTAGCCGAATTTTGACTACGGCGGCCGATCTCAACAGAGATTAGCCAACTGCGCGGGACATATTATAGTGCACAAGTGTGTGTGCAATACACAGGTGCACTCTCTGTTCCATCACTCTCATAATTCGGTAAGACGGCAGTCCGACATGACCGTAGAGTGATCAGGCGCAGGACCAACGGCTTAACGTGCTTTCCGAGGCTCGGGGGTGTTAACACCACCAACTTCCTGACTCCGGAGCTGTGTCTGAGTAATTTCAAGACAGAAAAACCCAAACACTCTCGGCCCGACCCGGGATTCGTGGATAGTACCCAGCGTGCTGACCACTAGACCAACAAGACAGTCTCAATACCGCGTAGTCTAATAACCTCCTAACACGTAGCATGCCTCGCCCCCGCGTCTTTCGCTCCGCAGCAAGGTCGCGCATGAACTTGTTGGACTATACCTAATGAGAAAATATAGCGGCATATTATTAGCTTGGCCTTGTATCTATTTTTCATTAACATGTCACCGCACAGACAACAGACTATCGGCCCATAGAATAGTTTGGTCGGACTCTTAATTTTTTACTGCCTTGCGCGGCTCGTGCATTGCCGACGGAGTTAGGGTTGGGAAAGTTAAGCCCTTCAACTGTGGCAGCCATTTTGCGCAAATCGGCTCATCTGTGGCGCCACATCCGAGTGGAATCGCGCGATAGCGACGCGTGTGATTAGAATCACGATATCTCTAAAGTTGTGTATAAAAGCCTTATAAAAAAATTACGCCATTAGAATCTTTATGAAACTGGCTAACATACAAAAAATAACATTGCACTGAAACTTTCAAGTTCTCGTTGTAGTTTTGAGTGGTTTCACTCTTACTCAGAAGGCATGCATGTGCTTATGAGTCTGATTATACCAGTTTACTCTCTTTTAGGTCACCAACCCCTGATCCCGGCAACGGTGAGTGGCTGCCGTTCCCTCATCACTTGGCTATAGATTTAGAGCCACAGTATGTAAGCCCTCTAACGCCAGAGCGCGCGTACTTTTGGCGCGCTTTCTATCTGAAGTATGGCGTCGACGTGCCAAAAACGCGGGAAGACTAACCGCCATTTTGTTAAATGATAGATTTTAGTAATTATTTATTGGTTGTTTTATTATTAAAATGTGTATATTTTAATGATTGTATAGCTAAGATTAGTAAAAATATGACGCAGTTGTTTTTCAAAATAAACTTTGTGTAATTAAAACACACTTTTACTCAACAGTTTTTATTATGAAATCTACGAAAGATAATAAAATAGTTTCAAACTTTCCTATGATTAAATTTAACATTTTCAGTAGGTATATAAAATACATAATTTCATATTAATATGGATATAATGTCTCGTATGACTTTCGCCGCCGACCCCCATCTATGTTTGTTTTTGCCTAAAAACTGGTTTTTGATTCTTAGTACCTACTTAGAACAAAAGTATTAAAATATTCTTACCTTGTAAGTTTTTAAGTAGTTAGTCAAATTCCATTCCCAAAAATTACTAAAAAGGCACTTCATTCTGAAAAGGCATTTTTAAAAGAGCTCAGATCTTATATGAGTGATTCTCCGGAAAGCATTCTCCGCGTCACCTTCGTGGCGATTTTTAGTTAAAGTTTTTATAACAAGAAAAAAATACTACACTAAAGAAGGCCTAAAATGATAATGAATCCTGTTGGAATCAAACAAATCGGTTTGTTATTCGCTCCGATATTTAATTTTGAAATTTGTACCGATATTTAAATTTGTACTGTACCCACGAAAGTTATTTCTGATTCCACCAAAAATGACGAAACGTATTTTTCATAGCGAAGTCCTATGTCATTACATAAAAATATTTCAAATAAAACCTAAATAACTAATATTATATCTGTTTTTTTAAAAAAAAATAGTTTTTTTAAAGTTAAAAGCGTGAAAAGCATTAATAAATAAACCTTTAATATAGTAAAAGGTTCCGATTTGACGATGAAGTAGAAATAAATGTTTTGTTAGTAGATAACTATAGCTAAAGTTATACATAAAACAACTTAAATCATAAAATAAATTTCATGTATCAGCAGGCAAATGACTGATAATATATATCTGCTAGCTGTTATTAACTGTGGGTCAGATCATTTTGTCTTTTGATCATTTGGTCGGCTGTTCTTGTTACATGACTTTGTCAATTATTTTTCACCATGTAGCCAGCAGTCTTATTTTTATTAAGCGTATTTTTTCATTTCTTCGTTATACATGCCCAATCTATCTCAGTTAGCTTTGAACCATCTTTTTCGCAACAGGAGCCACTTTGAAAAAGTCTGGTTCACTCGTAACGTCATTTAACGAGTTAGATCACTTTTGCTGCTCACCGCAGCACCTCCATCTTAATTATTATTGTATCATCTTATGGGTTATAAGATGTTTCCTCTTAATTTAATATGAGATACAAAAAGCTATTGTATTTACACTGGGATAGCGATTCTTGTTTCAACTTATGCGCTGACCACTGACTAGTCATTATGGTCATTACATTAATTCAAAACAATTCATTGTTTAGATGTTTCATTTCGCTGCGGATTTTTCTAAAAACAACAATAGAGATAAATGGACACACTTAGGGGAGGCCAATGCCCATCTATCGGACAGTAACGGCATAAAATATGTAATATTTTAATAACAAATAGTAGATAGAAAGTAAAGTTTCTCTAGTCCAGTACAAGACTAGTTACATGCGACCTGCATCCAGTGCGATCATGCGACCTTTTCAGGGTCGTCCGTCAATCTTGCTGGTGGACGCCCTACACTACGCTCTTGACCAAATAGAATCCAATCAAGAACCTTTCTGCACTGCGCCCTGCTTACTGCCACTTGAGCTTGGTAATCTACAGGATAGTCTCGTAGATCATTTAGACATAGGTCTGATACTTAAAACTTCTACGTATCTCTTTAATTCAATCCCGTGGAGAAACACCAAACATATAGCTCGTTGTGTGTCCTTAAACTTTTTTGCTACGCCCATAGAAAAAGACCATGTTTCGGATTAGTTCTAGACGTTCATTTTTAAGCACTGAAGTATTTGGGTCAAAATGATGCCCTCGCGTAGTTTTTCAAACTCTGTCTAGCCAAGGTGAACCTACGAGTACCTTATTAAATCACTTGTCCCAGGTAAACGTACTCCTGTCGTCTAAAACAGTAGATCACAGTTTTCGTTTCTAATAGATACAGGAGCGAGTGCCACTTGAACACGGGAACTCGACTAAAATTCGTCTGGCCCAAGTTAATTTTAAGGCTCACTTGTTAGGAGACAAGCATAGTGATGCTATGAATAAAAAGTGTGTGATGTATTGGTTATGCCAAATCCTTTTTATTCAATATGTGCACACATTCAATCAAGGGCAGTGTTTTATCAAGTTATTTGTATATGAATTCTATAGAGAACTTTCCTTATTGACGTCGATAAATTAATAAGCCAGCCATTTATTTAGTTAGTAGAACATCAGGGTTTAATCAAATAGGCATATCAACCATATTTGACTAAAATAGATAAATACAAGAAAAACTCATGCTATACCTACACAAACTATCGTTTGCTAATACCTTTGGGAGAAAACGATAACACGGATATTTAAAAACATCTACAGACCGATAGAGAAGTAAATTAAGATTGCATAAAGACACCTTCGTAACCTCACGTGGAGTGAAAGATAACCTTTGTGGTCAAATGTCCACGAAAACCATGTCACGAAAGTTACGAAAATTTTACGTTTTAAAAAATTTACAAGTTGTTTCTTGATAAATATAAAAACTAAATAGCGGACGATGAAATTAAAAAGGGGTTTTATACTGAATATTCAACACTTACATCTAAATCATTATATTATCTTTAAAATTTTACCATGAAGGGTTTCTTCAAAAGGTTGCCAGAAAAAAGTTGATGAATTTATGTGCCTGTATTTTCTGTATCAAAGCGGTAAGAAAGGCATTTCTCCTTCAATGATGCTGTAATGGAACTAAAGTTTCCGTAGGACCATTAAGCTTGTCAGAAAGTTGAGGCTCTTTGATGCTATGAGGCTTTATATGTCGCGTTCACGAATCTACCTCAATCGTGTGACCGAGACAAAATATTTTCTAACTCTTTCTGTTTAAACGATATCACTATTGTTTTTATAATTAATTAATCTTGACTTATTAACAAATTTTTTGACATATAGTATGTGTACATAACACAACAAATGATAAAGATATTAGTGGTTGAACTAAGCGCGAGGTCGTGCGGACGCGCGGAGAACACCGGTTTTGCTCCCGTTTTCGGCGGTTAAGTATTATTTAAAAAATAACTGTAAGCCCTATTTTATGTTTAAAACTATGTTCGTATAGATGAATAAACAGAGAATCATTTAAAATTGATTCCGAAGCTGTTTATTAAATGGGTTGGGAATTAAGAACGTGTGACCACCAAAAACCGGCCCTCGGAGAATCACTCATATGATGAATCAGATCTAAATTAAAAAAAAAAAATACCGCCTGGCTTGACCCAGCTCAAAACCGATATTTTATAAAGACTTCTGATGTTCATAAAGTATTTGGTTCTTTATGGCAAGGAAATGCCTGCTTTAGAGGAAAAGCGGTCACGTGGCATTTGAATAAAATGTTGCTGTCTCGATTCATCCCTGCAACTGGCGGCCGCCCAAGCAAGAAGGGAACAAATGAGCTCTGACGATAAATCGCTTCTTACATTTGACCAAAACAGAATTTTAAAGTCCCCTATTTCCTCATCCAAAATTTGACAAATGATAATATTTTTTTCGGAAATAATTGATCACAGGTTTGGACTATGCTCAGGCAAGCGTCTGAAAGTTACGTTTTTGAAGGCTTATATTTCCTTTGTTAATTCGAATACTTATGAGAAAAAACTAAAAATGGGAGCATAGCTGTGGTAAATTTAATTTTATGGTAAAAAAAGTTTGCCTTTAGCCATTATCCAGGGAGAAAACAGGGGACTACGTTTGTATGGAGAAATGGCGCCTAGTCTTTCCCCTTAACATGACTTTTTTAAGGCACATGTGCTTTTAAGGCAATTTTTATAAAAAATAGGCCTTACAGCCACATTTACAATAGGTTAAATTCATATAGTAGAATGTTTATGAGATTTAGGTTATATCTTAATTTAATTACGACATCGTATTACTTAGCTAAATACAATTTTTAATGCATACGGGCATGCATTTACATAAAAAAGTAACGCCACAGAATAAGTATGCACAATTTATAACTTATCATTATGGCTCTGACCATAGTCAACCCTATCGCGTCGCGTGATATTACGTCACTGAATAGGTTTAGTGTATTATGAATCATATTCCAGAGCAATAAGTATGAAATTATCTTGCAATGGATTTTTGTAGGTGTCTACACGAAAATGTGCTTGACTCTGAGGCGAACTAAATTACGCCATATTGTTGACGACATTGAGTAGACATTACTTTGAATACAATTTAGCAAGTCATACTTCTGTACGAAGTACTAGTATTCTGTGCCATAGTTAAATGTTACAAATTGAAAATAAGAAACATTGTGTGGCTGAAAACTAATTCATCGTCAAATCAAATCAAAACGCACTGCGAAAACTTTTTATTAAACTTATGTTTATGCATAATCCTTGTTTTATTTCCTCGAAATCAAAGTCAAAAGCAGAGTGTAAAATCGAGCATATATCCCATTTTACCGTGACGATCCACCCTCCCCGTGCCTACCGGTTCGGGTGGCTATAAGAAAGCCTCGGGTTAATAAATAGCTCCTTAAATGCTCTTGTTGTATGTAACATTTTTTTTGTTTTCTTACATTATTTCAACGTACAATTAAAATATAAAAATACCTTGATAGGCACTAGGACCTCACAACAGTAAAGACGTTAAAAATACTTGCAGCTTTAGCCAAAATTTTACATAATTACAAAAATCTAAGACAAAATCTTAAGACTATTTTGAAAACCTATTTTCAACAGTTTTTGACTCGATGCCTTTTACAAGAAAACGGCCACGAAAAACAGACAAGTCTATGCTTTCCATTTTCCCGCGCTGTCAAACTGACATTTTAAAATGGCGCGAAGCCTAATCAAATTCAAATTCAAACCGTCAAACGTAAACTTTTTTTTCAACTGCTGCTGTCGCTGTCACTATCGCTGCTCTCCTTCTTTCTCTTCTTCTTTTTGTCTCTGCGCTCGTCCTTGTCTCTGTGCTTAGGGCTGCGCCTCGGGCTCTCCCTTCGCACGCGGTGATGTCAAATGCCCGAGTCGTCTGTCGTATGATGGACGTTGTTCAGGGATTCTTCAGATGTTTCTGATTTCTGTTTTTTCTTGGTTCTGAAAACAAATTTGGTAGGGTCAGGCGAGTCAGATAATACCAAGACTCCTAGAACCTGTAACTAGGAAGCTAGGACCAACAGCTCCGCCGCTCTGGGGCGATGGAACGCATAAGATAAGCGATCTTTCATCGCCCAGTCAATAGCGGATTGAGGGAATTTACTAATTTTAGTGACTAGTAGGTTCCTTTAAGGCACTTAAGAGTTCTGGGTACTTCTGAATAGTTATAAGCTTATTGATAATAGTCCACAGACTAGACTTTATTCCGGACAATAGTTTGGTCGGCTTCATAATCAGTCGGTATAAAGGGGAATGCAAATGCGCACGTTACAATTATTGGCCGATATAAAAGTTTCTTTATATTGATTGATTATGAGACCAACAGAAAGTTTTTAGTCTTCGGAGACTTCAAGGCCCGAACCAACCACAGGTGGTCATCAATGCAACTGTTAGAATAGGCGCCCTGAAAAGCATTCATTGTGCACGTACCCTTTCAAGCAAAATTGGGTAGGTACGCATTTCTAAACCATTCGACGCATTGCACAAGCGCCAACAGTGGCAGAATCAAAGTCAGCCACCGTAGCCCTATTCGGCTAGGATAGCATATCGAAAGCATTTATTACACCATCCTATTTGTAGCCTCCTAACTAGGATCCTACTTAGGATCCTGTCTAGGAAGTTACCATCCTAGTTAGGATCCTAAGTAGGAAGGTCGCAGCCTACTTAGGATCCTAATTAGGAAGGATGGATTGATACGCAGGTGCTCTACTGTGATGATAACGCATTGTCCGTATTTTCGCATCTAGCCGTCGCGCTTGCTCGCACTGACATGCTGGCATTAGTGACAGGGACGGCTACAGCCGCAACTACGGATATCGTTATTACCGAGTAGGGCACCGGACACCGTCCTAGTTAGGACGCGAGGTTCCTAACTAGGAAGGTAGAAACCTAAGTAGTAAACTGCGATTACATCTTCCTATTTCCTAAGCGGATGCTACACAAATAGGATTATGTTATAAATGCTATAGCATCTATAGACGTTTTGGTAGCCTACCACCTAATCTATGTCTTGAACCAATTTTGAACTGAGTTTCTGAAGGAGGAGGTTTTATAGAGTCTCAAAAATTATATTTTTATAACTTAAGCAATTATTTTGCAAGTTTTTACGAAATTAAATCAAATTACACTTACAAAAATTAATCGACTGTGTCATCCGGTGGGACTCGAACCCACGTCCCTTCGCTATCCGGGCGAGTGCTCTTACCAACTAAGCTACGGAGGACGTTAGTCAGTCGACGAATTTTTGCAAGTGCTTGCTACGCCAGTGAGCCGGCGTTCGATTTCATCAATACTTGGGGAATGTAACCGCATGTATCCAATGGAAATATTTCCACCGGATGACACAGTCGATTAATTTTTGTAATTGATTTAATTTCGAGTCTCAAAAGTTTAAAGAATAATTTACTTACCCTTTCTTTCGTTCATTTTCCGTCGTCAGCTGGTCTTTGAATAGCGTAGAAATTTCCAGTTCCCTGATTTCATCCGAATTTGTCAGAATAATGGCCCTGAGAATAAGATTAACAACATTAATTGCAATTAAAATAAATCTAATAGGCAAGGGACCTACCCAAACATGTAGATGTCTCAACATAAAACGCATCCTTCTCTTTTAATAAGGTAATAGACTAATAATTAATTCTTTATTATATCTAACTAAAACGCTTATGAAACGAGGTCCCGGGTTCGAAGGTCGGACCGTGAGTGTTG
This sequence comes from Pyrausta nigrata, assembly GCA_949316185.1. NCBI lineage: Eukaryota > Metazoa > Arthropoda > Insecta > Lepidoptera > Crambidae > Pyrausta > Pyrausta nigrata. The sequence goes on along the minus strand of OX438964.1, from coordinate 6,848,717 downwards.
GGTTTTTCTGTCTTGAATAACTCAGACATAGCTCCGAAGTCAGGAAGTTGGTTGTGTTAACACCCCCGTGCCTCGGAAAGCACTTTAAGCCGTTGGTCCTGCTTCTGATCTCTGTACGGTCATGGCGGAATGCCGTCTCACCGAATTATGAGAGTAAAGGAACAGAGAGTGCACCTGTGTATTGAGCACACACTTGTGTAATATCTCCCGCGCAGTTGGTTAATCTCTGCCCAACTAGCACAAAATTGCTGTAAAACAGCTGATAAATAGATTTTCCGACTCTTAAGGCTGGTGTCAGATGCTGTTTAAAGTGTTGGCCAAGCGCTTATGCAGCTGGTTTAAGTGTGAAAGAGGACCATATTAAACAGCACTATTCTTTAGAAAGGCTGGTTTAAGTATTTATGAGGGCTGATTATTAGCTGTACTTAGGCTGGTTAATGGCTTACTATTAAGTTAAACGCTAAATTTGTGCCGCAGTTAGCGTTGGGTTTACTCCCCGGAATATTTCCAACTGTTGGGTTTTTTCCCAAATTCGGGGAAAGTATGCGGAATATTTCCAATTCGTCGGGAAAATAGGGAAAATACTCAAAAGTGTCCTTAAAGTAATAAAATGCGAGAATTTTGCTATTTTGACAATGGTTTTACGACTGTAGCACACCTTCACATAAAACCATAACAGCGGGACCACGCTAGTTTTGCCTTTTTGTCAGTTTTATTACACCGAACGTAAACGGCACGTTCTAATGCTTAGGTTTCTGAGTCTCTCTTTCTTTGAGATTCGACGATCCTGTAGTATACTTCCTTCTACTGAACGATTTTTACAAATATTTAACCATCAGTTAGATGGTTAAATATTTGTAAAAATATTTCCATTGGATACATGCGGGTACATTCCCCAAGTATTGATGAAATCGAACGCCGGCTCACTGGCGTAGCAAGCACTTGCAAAAATTCGTCGACTAACTAACGTCCTCCGTAGCTTAGTTGGTAAGAGCACTCGCCCGGATAGCGAAGGGACGTGGGTTCGAGTCCCACCGGATGACACAGTCGATTAATTTTTGTAAGTGAAATTTGATTTAATTTCGTAAAAACTTGCAAAATAATTGCTTAAGTTATAAAAATATTTAAAAAAATTGTTGTGTATTTTCTTTAAATAGAAAAATCCTTTGAAATTAAGAAATAGAACTAATTTTAACTTTCAAATAACAAAAATTGAGTAATTAACCATAATGTAATTGTAAGAGAAATTTGATAAAAAAGAAAATTCTGTTTAACCAAACTTAACAACAATTTATAACGACGACATATATAAACAAAATGTTTTTATTCAATATAATATAACTCCTCCCCTAGCTCGAACACATGCGGAGATCCTCCTGGGCATGCTAAGGTTTAAGTTATCCAGCATTTCTTGGGGGTAACCTGTCCTATTCTTGAATAGCGGCTTCCCTGAGGTCTGGCACTGTCTGAGGACGTGGCTGACGGTTCCAAATAGCTCGCTTAAGAGCATCCCACGCGTGCTCTATTGGGTTTAAGTCAGGCAAGCCGGTAGGCTAGTCTAACCTTGTTATGTCGTATTTTCGGAGAGCAGCATTGACTCGTTGAGCTCGATGTGTGGGCGCATTATTATCGACCAGTACAAATTGGTGCCCATTGTTTACTCGGAATGGTCTGACAATTCCATCAATAGCAACTGCTTTATACATGTCTGCTGTCAGGAAGCCTCAATACGGGATCAAAGGTGTTCTAGCTCCAATCATAATACTATCCTCAAAAGGAAACCGATTTCCCGCCTTGCTGAACTGTTCCTGTGGCAGTTCTTTGCCTTTCACGGTATCCTGGTCTTCTCCAGACACGGACGCGTCGGTTATCTGGATGAGTACTGATTCGCGATTTGTCAATGAAGAGACAGTTTTGCCAACTGTTTTCTTCTTCATCTTCTTCATTCTGCCGAAGCCTAGCCCACTCCAATCTCTGTCGTTGACGTTGCCGGGAATTCAGAGGCGCTCACCAAGACCACCGTGCTCGTAATCCAGCCTGGTGCAAGCAATTTTGAATGGTCTGAGTACTTCAAGCCCAGAAGGGGCCCGAACTTCTGCTTTTTTTTTAGTAGCGTTGATTGTTGGGTCACGGGCTGCCAGCAATCTAATATAGCGCTTTTGGGCAGCAGTCCAAACAGTTGGGCGACCACTGCCGGGTCGGTCAGCTAAATTACCCATCCCGTGGTACCTTGCAGAGGTACACGTGGTCGTGGTCACGACACAGGATTGGGATATAGCAAGTCTGCGTGCTATATCTCTCGTGCTGTATCCTTCTTCACTCGAAGTTACTATTCACGTAAAACGTCTGATAATCCTCTTGGCATTTTTTCAATCACAACTTGCGAAAAAATATTCAAAATCCTTCAAAATTGACTAAATCAGATTTCTGAGTGAGCGTTAGCTATGACCGACTGCCTTTTAATATGGAAAAACAATTGAACTGTTCTATTGTTTTGTATTCTAATTGTATATTTTTAAATAAAGAATCTTAAAAATCTACCGTAACAAAAAAGATTTCGATTTTTCAGTGATCGTAAACTTTTTTTGATGTGTGTGTATTTAAAAACTATACTGATTTTATCAATTTAGTTTTTTTTTTACATTTTTAAGTAAGATATCTTACCACTTTAGCTTTATCAAAAAATTTGTATTGCGAGATTTGTCCGCAGTTGGAATTAAGTTTTTGAACTTGTTATCAAATCAGATACTGTGTAATATCTTGTTAACTTTTGGACCTATTAAAAAAAATTTAAATGAATGTGTCTTAAAATAAAATAAGCAGTTTTCGAGTTTACAAGAAAAAAAATATAAACAAAAGAGGCGCCTTTCTTTCACTATTCCGTTGATAGCTTACTGCGAAGCCAAACTGTCGTTTCTAATGTAGATATTTTACTATGATCCTGTTACTTTACGTCGAGATTTCCCCAATCCTTCTCAAACGTCTTCATTTCTGCACCCATTCGCGACGTCGTGGGTACAGTAATAGGAAGTATACTACAGGATCGTCGAATCTCAACGAAAAAAAGACTCAGATAAATAGAACATGCAGTTTACGTTTGGTGTAATAAAACTGACAAACAGGCAAAACTAGCGTGGTCCCGCTGTTATGGTTTTATATTATTTATGTAAGGGTGTGCTACAGGCGTAAAACCATTGTTACAGTAGCTTAATTCTCGCATTTTATTAATTTAAGTCCACTTTTGAGTATTTTCCCGCCGAATTGGAATATTTCCCAATCTTTCCGTTTTTTCCCATACTTTCCCGTATTTTTCTTTTCCATCCCAATTTTTTCTTTCCCTTGCCCATCGCTAGCCGCAGTACATCTCCTATACTGGTTTTAGTTTAATATCTAACTTTGATTAACTTTTTCATATGGATAAAAGTTTTAAAAGAAGCAATACTTGTATGGACAAATAAAAACGTGTAACAAAACTTGATAAGTGTCAGTGTTATAAATATTGGTAAGTGTTTTGTGTTTTTTCATGTATTATAAGCAGTGAAACGGATGCAGGGATAAATTTACTGTGAAACTATACATGTATTATAGCTAAAATTTTCAAGCGCTCGCAAGTGGAGTTAATTTGAAGAAAAAATAATACTTAAATAAGAAATGGGTATAATAAGTCTCCGATTATTTAGCCAACATTAGGGTATCTTGTAGGTATAAGTTACATAAAATAACTGGCAGGATAGTTTTTAGTAGTTTTCATAGCTGTTCTTATAAGTAGTTTTCGTAAAAATAGGATTTGTAAATATCCATGAGAACTAAAAAATGGCGCAAAATTTTAAAAAGCCTTTATACTTAAAAACAGGTGTTTTAAAGTCATAAGCTTGTTAAAAATCTTAAACTATATTTTATTAGGGTTGTGTTTGGTGTAGGTCTGTAAAAGATATTTCAGTAAGGTTTCAACTGTATGATGATCTTTCAAGATTACATTTTAGGCCGGATAGTGTTTGCGTTTTAGGGTACACTACATAAAATAGAAAAACGCTATGCAAAATTATATATAAGTATTTATGGTGTACCACTGTCAAAAACCAAGTGTAAATTTCTACCTACCGCGGATAATTATGGAATACGAAAATCATATACAATATTTGGTTCTGAAGTTTACGCGAATACTACTCATTGATTAATTACTTCGATTACAATTATGTTTAAGTCATTGGTTCGAAATTTCAGATTAGGCAGAGAAGAAAAACACTATAGTCTATTTTTCTTTGCTAGTCGAAAGATGTAAAAACTATCTTTATATAACTTTTAAAATAATTGTCACTATCTGACAAGACACTATGGCTTAAACTATTAAAACAATATGCTCTGCGTCGCCAGGTAATAGTGGTACTTGTGCTTATGTCTCCAGACAGTGCCAGAGCTCAGGGAAGCCGCTATACAAGAATGGGACAGGTTACCCCAAGAAATGCTGGATAACTTGATCCTCAGAATGCCCAGGAGGATCTCCGCATGTGTTCGAGCCAGGGAAAGAGTTATATTATATTGAATAAAAACATTTTATTTATAAATTGTTGTTTAAGTTTGGTTAAACAGTATTTTCGTTTATATCAAATTTCTCTTACAGTTACATTATGGTTAATTACTCAATTATTGTAATAAAAAAAATGGTTTTATTTCTTAATTTCAAACAGGGTTTTTCTATTTTAAAAAAACACACAACAAAACATTTTTCTTGATAAAGTTAAATTTAAAGAATTATATCAGTTTATGCTAGTGAGCTCAAACTTTTTTTGATGTGTGTATAGTTGATGTATGAGCCCATTATGCCAATATTCACCTTTTTCAAAAACTGTCAATTTTATTTATCGAGGTGGACGCAAAATTGATCTAGGATCATTGGGCAAAATATTCGGAAATCGTTTGTTTACAATTGCAACTAAATCTTTTAGCGCCACCTGTGATTTTTTTTTCTATAGTCCAGCCTTTTAACTTTTAATTAATCACGGACAGTTATTTTTTTTATGAATTCACTAGAAAGAGCGACCTCAGTTTCGCGTGAGCTATCCGATTCGTATTGGTATTGTTGAGAGCTATCACCAGATCAAAAGTTGAGTAATTCTGAGTATACGGAACCCTCCACATTTAGCGCCAACGCTTGACCAGATTCTGGTCTTTCTAAAATGGTTTGTAGTTTGTCCGATTCTTCTTCATCAATTGTCTGGCTGTGATGGCTAAATACTTTTTTAACACTTTTTTCTTAAGGGCACAACTTTTTTTTTCTGCATTTCCATGATTTACGATCCATGATTATAAACACTGATAGACCAGTTGCGAAACCCGTAAGCGTATTCAGAACAGGATTTACAATTCGCCATATTTACAGCCATAATCTTAATAACGCTCTTCATTGTCTTACTTATAAAGGAAAAAGCTGTTATAAAGTTTTGATCTAGCGTCTTATTTAGCTGTACTTATTAAGGTTTTAAAATATTCCACTAAACAGGTTATTTTCTGTTGACAGACTTTTATCAAGCTTATAGTTGTAAAACGTACAGAATCGATTCTCATTTACACCTTTAGCCTTATTTTAGTACACTAGTATACCAAAACACTAGAGAAAAGTTAGTTGCTGTATAAAATACAGCCTTCATCTGTAGATTTGATTTTTCTAAAACGTTTTTAGGGTTTATAGCTCGATATCATTTATGTCAAGACTGAAATATAGCTAAAGGCCTTTCTTAATCTAATAAATTCTGTAGACCAGCTAGAACACGAGGCGAAATCCTTTATCAAACACTAATTGAACTTTAGGCGGTAATGCGACTTATATCATCCCGTTAACTAGGCTAGAATACATTATGAAACGATTTTTTGAGTGTTCGATACTCGTTCACTAAACTGATTGCATACAAAAAGTTGTTACAATAATTAAGCACTGAAAATATCTTATAAACAATAGTGACAATGGACTCAATTCCAATGCGCCCTGTCTTAGATTAAATTTAGGTTCAGTCTCTCTCTTTCTCTTTCAAACAAACGAAAAGAGACAGTCTACAATAATTTAGAAACGTCAAATTAAGTGATGTGATTTCTGACGTATTTGTACAAGTTTTTGCGTGTTTTTGTCTTACTTTAGTCGTCATCGAATGACATCCCTACTAAATTGTCTATGGCTTCTCTAATTTTCTTAGCAACGGACAGCTGTTTAGTCTGACGTCTAAATTAATATAGTCTGTCTCTTTTCGTTTGTTTGGCAGAGAAAGAGAGAGACTGAACCTTAATTTTATCTTAGACAGGGCGCATTGGAATTGAGCCCAATGTATTCCTAACTAAGATTCCTAACATTAAGTTTTTGCAACAATAGACTCGAATCCAATAAGAATGAATTTAAGTTCAGTGTCTCTCTTTCTCAGCTAAACCACAGAATAAGTACTAGTACTTCGTACAGAAGTATGACTTAGCAATTGTATTCAAAGAAATGTCTACTCAATGTCGTCAACAATATGGCGTAATTTAGTTCGCCTCAGAGTCAAGCACATTATCGTGTAGACACCTACAAAAATCCATTGCAAGATAATTTCGTACTTATTACTCTAAAATATGATTCATAATACACTAAACCTATTCAGTGACGTAATATCACGCGACGCGATAGGGTTGACTGCTACGAGAAGCTTCTAACGCAATCTAGCGCCTTTTTCTAGTACTTTATTCATTCTCGTCCAGCCAGCAACGTAGCCGCGCGGCCGCCGGTAAATAAAACGCGCGAGCGTGTCGCTGGCCGGTAGCGACACGCAACTTGTTTTAGCCCCTAAGTAAGGGTCGCCGCGCGTAGGTACGTTTTTGCTACTTACGCGGGGAGATATTAAACAAACGAAAAGGGGCAGACTTCAATAATTAAGAAACAGATAACAATTAATTTTTCTATTGTGTCTGGAAACATGAGACGTGAAGGATTAGTGATGAGTTTTTCTTACGTATTTTTTTGCGTGTTTTCGTGTAACTATAGTCGTCTATTGAATGACATCCATACTAATTTTTCTATCGATTCTCTAATTTCCTAGCAACTGACAGTTGTTTACTCGTTACGTTTCTAAATTAATATCTGTCTCTTCATTTGTTTGGCAGAGAAAGGGAGAGACTGAACCTAAAAATATTAGATAGGGGCATTAGAAATTGAACCCAATGTACATATACCTACCTAACATTAATACGCCAAAAACCCCCAAATATGTAGCTATCATTGAGGGCTGCATATTTGCGCCTTTTTAAGCATTCTGCAGAGCCTGCCCCCGCGCCAGCAGCGGAAGAAGTACCACTTACATGGGACGGCGCGAGCGTATCCACGCATGTGGCATCCCATACAAGTGAAAGTCCCCGCTTCCAGGGAATGAGCGTCATGCCGTCAGGTCTCTTGCCGTCATCACGAAAAATGCCAGGTGGCATAGCACAGCCGGCACATTGGAGGCGACAAGAGCTCTGCGGATTCCTCTGTTGTAGGCTAATATTAAGACCTAGTTTAAACCTGGTCTAATTTTGTAATAGGAAGGCTGTTAAAGTTTCAAGGGAGACTTTTAAATGTACCGTGGCTGTCAGTTTCTCCATGTAAAATCTACGTAATGATCCTAAGGTTAGTTCGAATCGAACCACCCCATTGAACTTTTCCCGTAATTGCCAACCTATCCGTCAATCATCTTATTAGCAGTTCATTTGAAGCTAATAGTCTTCTTTCTAAGTTGACTCATAAAATAAATAGCTCGTTCCATTCCAATACTTGCAATCTCACCAGCACAAACAAAGTATACGTTTGTATACATTGTATACGTATACACAGCGGGTCATCCGACGATTGAGCGCCCGCGAAAGTCATTTAGCCGCGCCCTTAGTTCTAAGGTGGGGGGATTATCGATAAAATAGATGTCGATATAGGTACTGATAAAATATATTTTTAATCATATTCACTAGCGAATTTGCGCGACTGCGGACAAAATGACGAATTTTCTATGAAAACTTCCACGTCTCTTTTCACCCTCTTGTAGGGTGATACCTGGCATTAAAAACTAACCTTTGTCCTTTCACGGGATTCAAACTATCTTTATGTACCAAAATTATTAAAATTAAAATCGTAACATTTATGTATCAAAATTAGCACTTTGGAATTTTCTGTAGGCTCACTTGCAACTTTTAAATAAATAAATTCTGTCCAATTTTTATACCAAATTTCATTGAAATCGTTCCAGAGCGTCAAGAGTTAAACATACACTATTACGCATTTTTGTTATTAGTGGTTAATTGATCTTAATCAGTTCAGCGTCATGAGGTAAACAGACACACTTTTGTATTTTTACTCGTAGGTGTGGATTATTCTGACGCGTGCATTCCATTTAATAATATTTTATTAAAATGACACTGGCAGGGGAATTATATCTAGAGTTAAAGGAATAAACTACACAACGCGTAAGGTCGTCGAGAGCGCATCCTTAACACAACGTCATCATCACCTACCTTTTTGTCTCATGAAGTACCTAGGTGAGTACTATTATAATTATTTTTATAACTTAAGTAATTATTTTGCAAAGTTTTACCAAATCAAATATAATTTCACTCACAAAAATAATCGACTATATCATCCAGTGGGACTCGAACCCACGTCCCTTCGCTATCCGGGCGAGTGCTCTTACCAACGCCGGCTCACTTGCGTAGCAAGCACTTACAAAAATTTGTCGGCTGACTAACGTCCTCAGTTAGTAAGAGCACTCGCCCGGATAGCGAAGGGACGTGGGTTCGAGTCCCACCGGATGACACAGTCGATTAATTTTTGTGAGTGAAATTCAATTTGATTGACTCGTACTATTAATATTGTACCATGATGTAAAAAAGAGATTACTCTGTATTATCCCTGCAATCTCATTTGTATCTCTATTGAGATTAAAACATAGTACCTATGTGCATGTGCATTAAAATTAATTCAACCAACCCATTGATAGTATACTAACATAGGGTAAGTCTTTTATAACTAACAAAATGAGTCTCTCTTATTATTAGTAACGTACGAGAAAATCCAAAACCTAGTAACCAGGATAATATTTTTTCAGCTTAGGAAAGTGTTATAAAATGTCACCTACTTTTTGGCATCCCTGTTAGGTAGTTTAATCTATTTAGTTAGATAGATATTAGTATACCTATATATTTAATCTATAGCTATCAAAACATCTTCAAAAGTTGCAATGTTATTAAAATCTATATCGACAATCGATTTCCTTCCACACCCCTAGCGCAGGTGATTCGTGCTGTGTCAAGGCGACGATCGACCCCTTTCACGGTGCCCCTTGCTATAGATACAGCACTATCGCGCTATAGATACAACACTATTATGCCTATAGTGACGAATTGGTTTGTTACAGCATTAGGCTGCCCTCACCTTTGACCAGCGGAAATATTTAGCCATTTTCAAACATTAGGAAAAAAACAAACCGTCTTCGAAACAATTGCACTAAAAAGTTAGATTTTTTTTATTGGAAAGTGGAAAAAACGTAGAAGGAAATCGGTGCCAGAGCAGCATTGGCAGTATTGGCATACACGACACAGGCCACTCGTATAGTGACACGTACCTATAAAACATACGAACATACTCTCAAAAAACATAGCCCTCCTTCCGCAGTCGAATAATAATAGTAAATACCTACTCTTAATGAGCACTAGAACCAAATGCCTTCCACGTTTCTTTTACTTAACATTAAAATACATTTCTTTGAATACAGTTAAAATTGTTAAAATCAAATGAAGTCTAATTTCAATTATGTCTATTCTATGTCTATCTACAATATTTGAGTATCTACAATTTGTCTATTACAAGCTTTGTCTGCATCCTTGCACCTAATCAGAGATATATAAGATTTCAGATCCGGCAGATCTGCCGCACTCGAAAGCTATCGATAAAATAATGTAGACGAAAAGTTTATTAGTTTGATATTATGTTATTGTTAAGGAAGAGTGACTCATTCTGGCACAGGTGCCGTCAGCCGTAGCACTTACAAGATTGAGTACATCTCTAGTTTATTGTTTTTATTTGGCTGCGACAAGTGCCGAAAACTTAATAAAAAGTACACGCAGATCGACTCCCGGTACCACTTTGTACCGTTTGGGGTCGACACTCTAGGTCTGTGGGGTCCCAACGCTATCTCTCTTTTCAGAGTTTTCAAAGGCTGGTTGACATCAGTGGTGACCCAAGAGCTGGCAGCTACCTTGCTCAGCGTATAAGCATCGCTACACAGTGTGTTAGAAATCCTGATTTTGTGTCACGTCACTTTTTTTTCAAAAAACTAATTAACGTTATCATCACAAACATAGCTCGCTATCCAGCGCGGTAATGCTGCCAACCTTACCACAAGGACCTTTTTATATTTTTTGTTTTTCTATTGTGTTAAATAATTTATCTTAATTTTTATTGATAAGTTGTGTAATTGATGATTAATTTGTTATTTTAAATAAATATATTTTTGTAACGAAATTTTTTTTTCATTTTCACCTACTTTATTTACTTACCTTATTCGCCCTCCATCGCCTCTGTCTGTATGTTTCTTCGAGTCGCTTATAACAGATATTGACGTTTCTCCTATTTCATGCTTCTTTTTTGGTTTCTTTGATTTGTGTTTTCTGAAAATAAACGGTCAGTCAGTTCCTAAAGATCCGAATTCAATTTCTGATGGATGTTATATCAGTGGTACAAATTGGCTGCATGCGTGTAATTTGCCTTTTTACGGTTCCGTACAATAAGGGTTAAAACAGACCCTATTATTGTGATAAACTATTGTTTTAAGTGATAAGCATTCACTTTGCAATCTAAATATATTATTGCACTTGAAAAAATGACGATGCGAATGAAGTGCGAGTCACACTCGCGGTCAAAGGGTTCCGTACCATTAACTATACAACAGACACTATATTATGATCTATTTAGTTTTAAAACGGTAAAAAAGACACGTTTGTATGTAATTTTATAATTATTTTTAAAGTTTATATACAATTTACGACCGTCTTGGTGTAGTCGTTCGCGTACCGGACTTCTAAACCAGGCGGTTGCGGGTTCGAATCCCGCAAGGGGCAAATGTTTGTGTGATGAGCACGAGCATTTGTACCTAAGTCATGGATGTTTATATGTATTTAAGTATTTCTATCCGTTATCCTAGTCACCATAGCACAAGCTCACGCTTAGTTTGGGTTTGGGGCTAGGTAATTGGTGTGTTTGTTGAAACAAGTTATCATTTAACATAATATTCTGTGAATATTTTAAGTCTCCTGTTGCCGTTATTAATATAGAGCAAAGACACAAAAATATCAGGTGTGTTGTATGGGAGCCCTTAAATATTTATTTTATTCTGTTTTAAGTACTTGTTATTATAACGGCAATAAAAAATACATCATCTGTAAAAAATTCAACTATCTAGCTATCATTATTCATGAGATACAGCCTTGTGACAAACAGACAGATAGCGGAGGCTTAATAATAGGGTCCCGTTTTTACCCAATGGGTACAAAACCCTAAAAACTATTGGCTTGTAGTTTCTAACTTACTTTTGTTTCTTTTCCTTCTCTTTTCTCTCGCTTGATTTATGTTTGTGTCTCTTTCGGTAAACCGATCCCCCGTTCCCGTCATCCACAGTCTCCAAGTGTAAGACGTACAGCCTGTATATCTGAAGGAGGATCACCTGCGAACGAAGTATTATTAATTAAAAGTATTGTGCATACATAAGGCAGGTATCTGACCAACGATAAGCGAGAAGCGAGTAGAGCTAGACACTAGAAACGAGTTGACCTGTTGTCGCTGGGCAAAATTAATTTAATTTAGTATGCAAGGGGCAAATGTTTGTGTGATGAGCACGAGCATTTGTACCTAAGTCATGGATGTTTATAAATGTATATAAGTTTGTCTATCCGTTATCCTAGTCACCATAGCACAAGCTCACGCTTAGTTTGGGGCTAGGTGTGTTTGTTGAAAAAAAAAACGCTGACGGCGGCGCGGGGTGGCTAGCTCAGCGAACGTCGTGAACTAATTGCCTCCGTCCCTCGTGTGCTTTGTGTTCGCGGTGAGGGCAGTCGCGGGCATCGATAGGTAGCAAAAACGTACCTACGCGCGGCGACCCTTACATAGGGGCTAAAACAAGTTGCGTGTCGCTACCGGCCAGCGACACGCTCGCGCGTTTTATTCACCGGCGGCCGCGCGGCTACGTTGCTGGCTGGACGAGAATAAATAAAGTACTCGAAAGAGGCGCTAGATGGCGTTAGAAGCTTCTCGTAGCAGTCAACCCTATCGCGTCGCGTGATATTACGTCACTGAATAGGTTAAGAGTATTATGAATCATGTTCCAGAGCAATAAGTATGAAATTATCTTGCAATAGATTTTTGTAGGTGTTTACACGAAAATGTGCTTGACTCTGAGACGAACTAAATTACGCCATATTGTTGACGACATTGAGTAGACATTTCTTTGAATACAATTGCTAAGTCATACTTCTGTACGAAGTACTAGTACTTATTCTGTGACGCGGTCTTTATTACTTCGCGGTCAAAAAGACCGGCCCGCCCCGCCGTCTGCAAAGCGCCTAAGGAAACAAACCCCACTATGCCACTTACCAGCGTGTTCTTGCAAGTGAAAAATATGTTCATATAGCTTATAATCCTGTAGTGGCAGATGATGATTAGTCGGAAGGCCAGAAACGGGGCATCTTGGAGAGCAATGTTCATCATGATGGCGCAAACTTCGATGGAGCAGCAGCAGGCACGACTGTTTCTGTGGGTAAGCAAGTATAATAATAATGTCCCTAGCCGAATTTCTACTACAGCAAGAGAGATGAGCCAACTGCGCGGGAGATAATTATATTGCACAGTTTCAAGATAAAGATATTTTCAGAGTCAGACTTGCGCACTGATTGTTTTTTTTCTACGATGTAATCACAAATTCGCGCTGTTCGGACTTTTTCCTTTACTTGCACCATTAGACCTTCCTTTTAGCCAAATTTCATGGTTTTAGGTCTATGGGGAGTACCCCAGTTTTTGATTCCCTTGAAAAATGTTAGAAAATAGGGAAAAAATGGATGTATCTTTTGATTGAGTTGACTTAAAAGCTTGATTTTTGTACAGCTTCAAGAGACTATAGACATAATATTTGATGTCAATTTCAACTCTATACCACGCGTTCCTCAGAAAAAGGTTCTTGACAGACAGACGGACAACAAAGCGATCCTATAAGGGTCCTTTTAGTCTTTTGTGGTACGTAACCCTAAAAATCACTTAAAAACAGTAATTCAACCACCATTCCTTTGTACAAGGTGGCCTTCAAATTCATGATAAGTGTAAGATCAACCACTATAATACGGAACGTTAGTTCCTAAACATGCTAACACATGGCACTGTTCATAGTTGTCTCGCACTAGATAAGTTTCAGCTTGTGGTCAATACAATGGTCGGAGCCTTCATGTGGCGACTAAGAAGCGAAATTGCTACCACTTTCTTAATAGGATCGACTTTGAAATTCCAAATATTTTTTTCTCTATCGGAGTTATACATAGTCAGGTCATAAGTTCAGTCACACAATAAAATCTTTTGAATTTAGAATGCTGGCGACGAAAAAGTTTATTGAATTCGAATTTCGAATTTTTCATGAAAATAAAAATGTGTACTTTTTAGAATTTTTAAATATGGAGTGGACACTTAAAGAAGACCGTGTCGCGGTTATTGCGTTGCATCGTTGCGGTTACGCGCCAATTCAGATTTTCGATTTACTGAAAAATTTTAATATAACCAAAAGATTCGTTTATCGTACCATAAAACGATACAATGAAGTCTCTAGTATAGATGACAGGTCAAGAAGTGGTCGCCCTCGCTCTGTTAAGACTCCAGCAGTGATAAAAACTGTCAAGGTTAAAAATTCAAAGAAATAACATACGTAAGCAGAAACTGTTGGCCCTTCAGATGGGGTTAAGCAGGACCACGGTGAAAAGGGTGTTAAATGAAGACTTAGGGCTTAGGGCATATCGAAGAAAAACAGGACATCGTTTGTTTTACTCATTTAATGAACCTGAGACTGAAGAGATGCCGCGCTTTGTTAAAGCGGTACGCGGGAAAAAAGCATCAGGAAATTCGTTTTTCGGATGAAAAAAATTTCACCGTGGAAGAGAACTACAACAAACAAACTGATAAGATGTACGCATACAGTAGTGAAGAAGCGAGCAACCGTATTCCGCGTGTCCAACGAGGTCATTTTCCATCCTCGCTCATGGTTTGGTTGGAAGTCTCTTATTGTGGCTTTAACCGAGGTACATTTTTGTGAGAAAGGCGTAAAAACGAATGCAATTGTGTATCAAAATACAGTCCTCAAGAACCTTGTGAAACCTGTTTCTCATACCATGTTTAAATAACAGGCACTGTGTATTCCAACAAGACTCTGCGCCAGCTCATAGAGCGAAAAGCACACAAGACTGGCTGGCGGCGCGTGAAATCGACTTCATCCGGCACGAAGACTGGCCCTCCTCTAGTCCAGATTTAAGTCCGTTAGATTACAAGATATGACAATACTTAGAGGAAAAGGCCTGCTTAAAGCGCCATCCTGATTTGGAGTCACTCAAGGTATCCTTGATTAAGGCAGCCGCCGATATTGACATGGACCTCGTTCGTGCTGCGATAGACGACTGGCCGCGCAGATTGAAGGCCTGTACTTATTCAAAATCGCGGAGGTCATTTTGAATAAAGTTTATTACTATCTATGTTTTATTAAGTTCATTTTGCTATATAAATGGTTACATAAATAATAAACATGTCTAAATTATTTCATATTACACATGTGACAGAACTTATGACCTGATTAGGTACACACGGCAGCACGTCAGACTACCCCACTTTGACCTTGAGACCGCCTCTATTCCCTACGCAATAAAAGCTGTTTTCGTAGTTCACTTGGGTAACCTGACGTGCTGCCGACGGTACATAAGTAAGTACATACTTACTTGCCATAGATTATAACACAACGAAAACACATATTGCAGTAAGTTGTCTAGAAATAAGTACAGTGTAAAAGCGGTGATAAGCGATACGAAACTAAAAGAAATAAAAAGCATTATATTATTATAAAAAATATATAACCTAAGTTTGTTGGGCGCCAATCTGGCTTTTAGGGATGTAGAAAGAAATCAATCGATAAAACTTGTCTAAGGGTAAAAGGTTAAAAGCAATAATGTCTTCTGTGTTTTTTTTTCTGATTTTAGTATAAGCTTACTTTTTAATCATGCAAAAGACAAACTATATTTTTTAATTTATTAGCCGGCTCTCAAACTGTTTTTCCCCATTACACACCCTTTATGAGGAATTTTTTGATGTTTTTCAAAAAAGGAGGTTATCAATTCGACTGTATGTTTGCAATACTGAAAATAGCAAAAAAAAAAACATAACCTCAAAACGGCAACACAAGACCGCTTCGTGCAAACGCGCTCGCGTGCACTAAATACGTACATTTCAGACCTATTGGCCGTGCCGCGGGACTTTCTGCTCTTTGTCGCTGTCAATACGACCGTAAATTGCATGAGCGACCACGACCAGATGCCCAGAGTCAGTAGAATTAGAACCGTGTCCGTCGCGACCTTTTCTTCTTTGAAGGAATCGAAGAATTCGATGATGTCTGCCGCGGTGCCTGTTGATTATGTTGTACAATTATAATTTGCTTGCTCTGTCTGTTTTAATTACCTATATTTGGGGTCAGAGTAGTAATTTCTCTTCCACATAATCATATCATTCGTCATTGACTCATCCACTGCTTTTACAGTCTTTATCACGTTTACAGTCTATTCTTATATCCTTATCTCTTCCATACACTATAGTTTAAATAATCTAATAGGTGCAATTTGACAGCTCTGAGTTTTCACATTACGTATAGTACGTGCCAGATAAACGTGCATAAAGGTGAATTTCCCAACAGCAAATTTTACGCGGCATGAGTGAAATCGGCAGTGCAAGGTGATACAATGAGGCCTATATTTTTTTAATCGATAGAAGGCGTTATCCTTTATACGAGACCATAAATATTTTTTGATTAGAACTGCGTCAAATTTGGAATAAAAAATGATAAAGCACCACATTTTTCATTTCGGTTGCGCGGTCAAATCCATTTTTCTGTTTAATTTCCCTTATATAGTAAAAACTTTTGGTTATATGTATACCAGTGACACCTCAGTGCTTAAAGTGAATAGTCGTGGGCCGCTTGCTCCGTGTTCCCGCAAAAAAAAGTAAGTAGTTGGTTTTGGTGATCTGGGTTTTTTTTTTCATTTCCGCAGGTTGGAATATATTGTCATCCAATGCGCCATAAAATGTATGAAATATTTATTAGTGTCCTTCACGAAGTACGTTTATTAGAGTGGTATTAATAACGTTATGACTTTAAAACTTTTATTGTTATATTTAATTTTGTTATTGATTTTAATATCGGTGTTTTCATTTCGGTTGATTCGGTGGCCTAGATTGACCACCGGAATGATAAAAAATATCATTTCTGTGAATATTATTAATTTCGGTGAAGAATTGTTCATATCGGTGATTGTATTTCTCATTTCAATGGCTTCATTATATCATTTCGGTGAAATCTATACACCTCAAAAGGAAAAAAAAATATGTAGAAACATTTTGGTTGTCCGTTATTTTGTTTGACCTAAAATTATAAATCTTGACAAAAACCAATATCTTTCAGCACACTTAAATGATAAAATCTGAAAACAGTACAATGACTCATTAAACTACTTGACCGTCACTGGAAGCTTTATATTAAGAAAGCATATCCGTATCCGTCGATTTCTACCAGTTCTAGTACCTTTTTACCCCTTCCCTTGTTTCCGGGACAGTGGCGACACCTGGCGGCCGCGCGACATTTTTAGTTTCCTTAAGTGTGTAGCGCCATTTTTGTACATTGGCGTTTTGTATTCCGTCGAAGCAACTTGTGCGCAGTAGGCTCTGCCTCTGCCACAATGTAATTGCTTAAAAATAATTTTAAGTGAAGTAAATATAATCAAGGTGAGTGAATATAAAACCACGTAAGTAGAAAAAATTCTACCTTACGAATTGTTGTTCACAGTGAAAATACCACGCAGTCATGACATTCAACGGTTTTTCCGTTCGGATCTCGTGGTAAGTTTTTTAAAGAATTGCCAGTTCGTAATTTATAGATTTTCACTTGCTAAATCAAATAAAATAAGTACCTACCTACCTAGTTTTTTGTAATGCATAAAAACTAAAGTAACATCGCATCGAGCAGAACGCGACGGGGACACAAACGTGCTCAGAGTAGTTCTAATGACAGCAGTTCAATAAGCAAGCTCGTTTTGTCTCTGGCTCGTGTTTACTGGGTGTGCTTACTTCTCTTACAGGGCTGACCGGCCATATGCTTTCTTATTTGTGGGACCGGCAAGGACAGAGGCGGTCACGCCGCCGCTGTCAGCCCTGTAAGAGAAGTAAGCACACCCGCCATTCCGAATATCTAGGAAATGGGTGAGCTCTGCATGTTTCTAATCGTATTGGTCCTACTGATAATTGAAATAGTGTTGAAATATAAATTGTTTTTATAAATTAAGCAATTTCTTTACAAGTTTATACGTGTTGATATAGATTATCAATACAGGGTTCGGTTTGTTCAGAGCTTAGCGAAAAACAACGTCACTGACGACTGTCATGGCGACGAACGACATATCTTTACTTACGATATTGAAAATATTGCTACCCAACGCTTGGGTTGTTTCTCTTAGGCAGAAGTTAGATTTATGCTGATACATAGAATAATTACAACCACACTAGTCATAAAACCAGAAACAAACAAGAAGGTAAAAACATTTATGACACCTTCCGCTACCAGGCGTAATATGTTGATAGGTCTTATCCTACTATATTCATTCAATGCTTTTGCTTTCGGTATATTCTGCACGGTAGCTACTACGCGGAACCAATTACGTTTTAAATTGTTTTTTGTAACAATTCCTCCACATTTTACCTAAGTTATCGAAATTTATATCTTTAACTTTAACCTGCATGCACCTTTTACAGCCGTTTTAGAAAAGGGTAATGTAATGTAAGTAAAAGTCAAATCAAAATATAATTTATTTGTAAAAAGTTTAACAAAGCATTCTTTCCATCAAAGTCGGGTTACAATCTAAATCTAGTGTAACTAAAGCCCGCCCCTCGCGGCGCGGGGGAATAGAGTCCGAAAACCAGCAGTTCCATCGTGTGGAACTCATAATATTTTTCATGAACCGAACCTGACTTCATATGCACATGCATTCTTATTCATATAACAACCCACCCTCGCGAGGTGGATCCAACCAAGGTAAGTTTTTACATATGGGTCAGCACTTAAATGCTCAATATAGCCGCCCTTCACGGGGGCATGGCTTGCGAAAACCAGCAGTTACATCGCATGGAACTCATAATATTTTTATGAACCAACCCTTACTCCCTATGCACATGCATTCTTAATTATATAACAACTCACCCTCGCGGGGTGGATCCAACCAAGGTAAGTTTTTGCATATGGGTCAGCACTTAAATGCTCAATATAGCCGCCCTTTGCGGGGGCATGGCTTGTGAAAACCAGCAGTTACATCGCGTGGAACTCATAATATTTTTCATGAACTAAATCTTACTTCTTATGCACATGCATTCTAATTCATATAACAACCCACCCTCGCGGGGTGGATTCAACCATTATAAGTATCTTGATATGGCTAAGCACTTAAATGCTCAAGATAGCCATTAGCCACTCTTCGCAGGGGCATGACCTGCGAAAACTAGCAGTTCCATCGCGTGGAACTCATAACATTTTTCATGAACCATATCTTAATTCCTATGTACATGAATTGTTAGTCAAAATATAACAATCCACACTTACGGGGTGGATTCAACCAAGGTAAGTATCCGCATATGGGTCAGCACTTAAAAGCTCAATATAGCTATAGCTCAATAAGCAGTTCCATCGTGTGGAACTTAAATATTTTTTTCATGAACCAAACCTTACTGCCCATGTTCTTGCATTCTTATCATATAGCAAACTACCCTCGTGGGGTGGATTCAAGCAAAGTAGCTTCCCGCATTTAAATGCTCAACACGAAAGTCAGAATTCTAGTGGAAGAGGTTCATTTCACGATAGAGGCACTCGGCCCGATCACGTAGGCATCCGAGGGCGCTCCAAATGGTTCTAGTGTAAGCTGAAAAACTTTAGACAATGACTCGTTTCAAGCAGGTAAGTTACGTACTATCACCGACAGTGGAGGAAAATGGGAACACTAGGAATTGTATCAAAGCTGAATATTACATTTCCAAATAAATC
Source organism: Pyrausta nigrata (assembly GCA_949316185.1). Lineage (NCBI taxonomy): Eukaryota > Metazoa > Arthropoda > Insecta > Lepidoptera > Crambidae > Pyrausta > Pyrausta nigrata. Next base: position 6,829,365 of record OX438964.1, on the reverse strand, counting down.
AGATGGATCAGCCTGTCCAATATTCGACTACGTGATAGCAACCTTAAGACTGGCTGTGCAAGTTCCCAGTCATATTGCCATTTGAAAGTGTGTGCGTGCCTTACCCACACACACAGGCGCTTTCTTACGCCTGATGTACAATAAAAAGTTGTTGGAACTGACGTGCCCGCTATTCGGCTTTAGCACGGTTCCAGAGACCTTTTACACTATCACGAATTGGCTAGCCTAAATACTGCGTGACAGATGGAATGTAAAAATAATTGTTTATGAGTCTTTTAACAACTTTTTATAGCCCAAACACACACATGCTTCGCGAGTGGGTTTGACTGAAAGTTCACAGGTTCTTGGACGAAAGATCAAGTTTGAATCTGTCTTATATCCACAAAGCATAACTTTTTTAGTAATAATTTGAAGGACTTGGAACTATCTAAATTCCTTGCCGAAAATAAAGTCGGTTGCAAAAATAACAGCGATCAATAAATCTTAGGACTACCGATTATAATTAATCGGGCTTCTAATTTTTGCCAGCTTTGTTGCCTCTCAAAGTTGGCTAAATCATCAACAGTTTTTGACGTTACCAAATCTTCGAAGATCTACGAACTAAATTGCTACCAATTTAGTTACTTAGAACTTCATTAACCTCCTCCAAACGATCTAGCTCTCATGGGTCACAAGGAGAAGGGGTGTTGCGCTACAAACAAAAATAGATGCTAACTATACTGTATGCTCTTCAGAGCCAAGCCCAAGAACTGCATCACAGTTCAGTCCTCATATCTCTTTGTCCAATGCGACATCAAGACAGCAGTGTCTCATGCATGAAAAAGGGGAGGCACGATATCGCTACTCCTGATAGAGCGACCCATAACAACGATGCCGATCACTTTTCGCATCGTCGCCTTTCTCTGGACTAGAATGGCATTTACAGCCGGCCTGTGCAAAAATTGTATTTGAATACTAAATCCCTTTTCTTCTCAAGACCGCGCATGTTGTTTACAATTTATGTGTCATGATGTAAGACCGCCAAGCCCTTTTTCATGACGCGTTCAGCAGTGTTCCATGGAACGCATCGCATGGGTGTTTCTGCCACCATTTCTTATATGTATATGTAACGTCTTTCACTACGGTGGAAGAACGTATTGGCCTAAATAGACCTCAAAAACCGAACCTAGGGTTCGGCAGCACTGCAAAAACTCTTTATCGATTCGACGACGGGCCTCATACAATCGCGGGTCGAAGACTAAACTCTCGGGTATAGAAATGTGGGGTTTCTCCAGGCGATAAAAACATTAAACCCTGAATACTTGACCTTACTAAGATGTTCTTAGCGGAAGTCTACCGATAAAACAGATGAGGTGGCCTGGAAACGATAGAGCTTTTAGTGCAAAAACGTAAACACAATAGTTTTTAATATTTTTAACACTCAGTGTTCTTTTCTTATTTATATAAGTTTCTTATTTAAACTTATATAAATACGTTATAAACAACATAACCTTATGGTTCGCAATCAGCAATGTTTGTGTCAAATCTGCATCTAGTGCACAATTACTTGTCATTTAATACAACTTTTACAAAAGTCCCACACGTTAAAACACTGAAGCATCTGGTAAATTAAGCTCACAGAGTTGACGTTACAAATGATTCAAATATTGCTATTTTATTACTTCTTTGCACATGTACTTGGAATTATTTATGACTTGATCTTACTGACAATAGATTCTAGTCACGGTATTAGATATTAAGAGTAATATTTTTTCCTATTTAAGGCAGTCTGTAAACTGATTTCGAACACTTAATTCGAACTTAAATCCTGTGCTGTGGTTTGACAAAACAATTGATCCGCTAAAATATAATAATGTGACGTGAATAGAATGACGTGACTCGGCTAAGTCATTAAATGTATTTATTACACAGGTAATGTGTCTGTTTGGAGCCGCTTCACGTACAAATTATAGCCTGTTTAGCCCAAGGAAATTGGCGATCATATACGTTCCAAAATGCTGCAGACGAGAAAATAGTACCTTGTATACACAATTTGTTTGAATCAATAAGCTAGCCTAATATTATATAAAATTTATGGCAATTATATACAATAGTTTAAACTATAAAGTTCTATAATCACATTGGCGTAACTGTATCCTGTTAGATACAAGTGGCAACACCAGGCGATAACACACAGGTCTCAATATAAAGCTTCCAGTGACGATCAAGTAGTTTAATAGCAGCGTTTTACCTGAAATAAAACGCATATTAAAATACTTACCTCACTGGAAGCTTTCACTTAATTTCTGCCTGGTGTAAATGAGCCAATGAACAAAAATGGCGCTACACACTTAAGGAAACTAAAAATGTCGCGCGGCCGCCAGGTGTCGTCACTATCCCGGAAACAAGGGAAGGGGTAAAAAGGTACTAGAACTGGTAGAAATCGACGGATACGGATATGCTTTCTCAATATAAAGCTTCCAGTGAGGTAAGTATTTTAATATGCGTTTTATTTCAGGTAAAACGCTGCTATTTACTTCGTTACATAAACTTGTACGGACCCCCGGGGCACGAGTCTAACTCGCACCAGATCGTTTTTATAATAATAATAATGATTTGTGGCAGATACAGAATTCATAAATTTATAATTACAATAAAAGATATCAAAAAAGTTTAAAATATAATTAAGGCTGGTGAACCACATCCAATACCAAATGCCGTTAGCGGCCTTTACTTAGGTGGCGGTAGCCAACTAGTATCCATACATTCTGGTTCCGACTAACCTGTCTTTTAGCTCCCTAATAATTGTGTTCTTACACCTACCTACTCTGTCCCTGAAAACGCTATTCTATGCCTCATGATTGCATCGAATGAGTTAACTGCAGCAGTTGAAAACACCTCTGGTGCACTGCAACAACGTCTCAATCCCATGAGCTGCCTGAAGATGTTGTTATACTGCACTCGCATGCAATCACGCGACTTCCGCGTGTAGCTTGTCCAGAGCTGACAGGTGTAAAACGATTGACAATACGTTTTGAAGAATAGGGTTTTAACTTCAATATTACACTTGAAGAACCGTCTCGAAATCATGTTACCGACCACACATAGTGCTCCTCTTTGTCGCGCAATATCAGCATCGTCTGTTTGATCTGGTGTAAGAATGTGGCCAAGGTACTTAAAACCTGTTTGAGTGAAAAAACAGCCAAGTCAGTAGACACTTGCGGCCTAAATCCAAATTGGGCATCATCTATTTTCAGATAAGGGGCCATTTTTTGTTGCAATATTCTTTCAAGTACCTTAGCCACAACCCTAGCCAAGGATATTGGTCGGTAATTGGCAACACTCGATAAAATAACCTCTCTTGTTTTTTACAATAGGGACAGCGATTGTTTTTGAGAGGTCATCTGGTAAGAATGCCGCTAACAGAGACCAAAAAATGGAGCAAGCACATCACCGACAAGCGGTCCCGCACACAGAAGGTGCTCAATACTGAGGCCGTCGTGACCCGGGGACCTGCCACGTTTCATCCTTCTTAATATTATTAAAATATTATCGGAGGAGACGCCGCAATCCCCCGTTTCACGACGACCCTCTTTTGATTTATTGTCATTTACAAAACTATTTTCATTCGAGTTAAAAATAGGGGCTTCTATTTTAAAAAATGTACCAAAAACATTGGCAATGTTTTTTGGGTCCATTTCACCCTCAACAGATACTGGTAAACTAGTTTCAGAATTTACATTTTTAATTGATTTCCAAAATTTCACGAAATCTTATTCTTTCGTGTTGGCAAGAACATGAGCTAAATCTTACTTGCCCAGAAGGCGGCTACCATGGTAGCCCTCTGGTTACTGACAAGTAAGTCCTCACGTGAGCAGGTGGTCGTGCACGCGGGACAGTTAGTCAGGTGAGCCATGGTTTGCAGGGGTTCTCCACATTCACAGCTGGCGTCTGCGCTGCTTGAGTACCCCCACCGACATAGGTTATCTTTACTTCGACCAACCTGGGTCCTCAGCCTATTTAGACTTCTCCAGGTTGGCCAAGGTTCCTTATAGCCTGGAGGCAGATTTTCATCGGGGTGTACAGTGAATGTGGATACTCGCTTGCCCAAAGCCTGCACCTCATGTCAGTAGGGGTTTCGTCGGTAGGCTGCGTAGATCGCAGGAAGCTTTTGCGGCTTCGCAACTGACCTGTGGCGGGGGAGAGCCCGTAGAGTGGATGTCTCGGGTCGCTTTTCTGTTTTTGTTTTTCAAGCGAACATGTCACTTCTCTGCGGACTATGGGAGGAGCAATGGTACCTGTGGATCGGTTGAGTATTAGTCGCTCGAAGAGCTTGAGGGTATGACACAGGAGAGAAATTGGTCTGTAGCTCTTAGGGTCAGATGGAGGTCAGATGGAGATTCCCAGGTTTTAGTAAGGCCACAATTTTCGACTTCCTCCACAATTTCGGGATCTTCGCTGATGCCATGCACGCGTTAAATAAACTAAGCAGCCAGGATGTAGCCACTGATCCCAGGTGTTTCAGCTATTTGACTGTAATATCATATAAGCCAGCAGCTTTGCCGATTTTGAGTGCTTTTATGCTTGTGATGATATCAGTGAGTGTCAAAGGCAAGCTGATGTTGTTGCATGTCTGTTGCGTATGTTGGGCTGATCTTGGTGTTTTGGGGAGTCTTTTAGTTGGCTTTCCATTAAGTTTAAGCTGGTGCGCTACTTGATTGGCTGTGGTTTGACCCGGTAATGATGGAGGGGGCGGGTCACAAAATTTTTAACACATATTCACTGAGAACTTGATATTGTTATTTTGTCTATTGGGACAAAAACATTCAAAATAACTTATACATAAACTTTATAGTGTATAGAAGTAATTTTGTTGAAGGTTTTTGGTAGGTGGATAAATGTTTTCATTTCGGTGGCGAGTTATTTCATTTCGGTGAATCGTTATTTTCATTTCGGTGGCATCAAAACTTTGAGCTACTGTATCTTTTTATGTTATTAAGATATTTTGATAGCGTTACGTATGGATATAAACAACATCAAGAAATATTATAAACCATAGTTTAAATCCGAAAATTGTTAAAAATAAAAAAGTTCACCGAAATGATAAAAAAATCAACCTAGTTGAAATTCACCCATAAAAGGCCGTTCACCTTGACAGCTAAAACCTTGTGACACGTATCATTTGTCTTTTTAACTATTATAACGATTAGTATGACTTTTGATTTTTGGGTTTAAAGTCGACCCGTACCGAGGTTCATTTGTTAGACAGATTCGTATCGCTACGGCCAGGCATGTGTATCTCCCCGCGGAGGTAGCAAAAACGTACCTACGCGCGGCGCACCTACGTAGGTGCTAAAACAAGTTGCGTGTCGCTACCGGCCAGAGCCACGCTCGGGCGTTTTATTCACCGGCGGCCGCGCGGCTACGTTGCTGGCTGGACGAGAATGAATAAAGTATTAGAAAGAGGCGCTAGATGGCGTTAGAAGCTTCTCGTAGCAGTCAACCCTATCGCGTCGCGTGATATTACGTCACTGAATAGGTTTAGTGTATTATGAATCATATTACAGAGCACTAAGTATTAGTAAATTATCTTGCAAAGGATTTTTGTAGGTGTCTACACGAAAATGTGCTTGACTCTGAGGCGAACTAAATTACGCCATATTGTTGACGACATTGAGTAGACATTTCTTTGAATACAATTGCTAAGTCATACTTCTGTACGAAGTACTAGTATTCTGTGCTACGGCTTATAATTAGGGTCGCCGCGCTTCGTATACTGGCGTGCAGTGGTAAACGGGTGACGGTCTGCAGGAGTGACGGGTCAATGACTTTTTATGCACCGTTAAATGGCACGGACTATAGCAGTGTATGCGGAGGGAGTCCATAGACAACACATAAAACAATGAAAATAAAATGCTATTGATTTTAAAATAAGAAAAGATATAGCACTGACTTAAAAGTATGTAATGGGACACATTTTGCTTTATATTTTCTACATAAAGGGTAAAATAAATCAAAACTCTTCACTGCTGACAGCCGTCTGAAAACGGCCATGTTCTATTCATATTTTTTCTTAATGTTAGTGTTGTCACCGATTTACTCGTCGCGGAGGTACAGATTTATCGATTCATCGGTTGGTATTGAACAAATAACATTTTTAGAGTGCAATTTTGAGTTTAAAGACTTTATTTTATTTTTAGTTCGTATAACGTAATTCTAAAACATACTCATGAAATAAATAGTCACTAAAAAGTAAAATATTTTGTAATGATTAACAATGTTTTGAATCGATTGTAAAAACGAGTTGATATCTGAATCTTTCGATTCGTAAACACCCAAACCTATATGTCACCTGTCAAATTGAACCTATTAAATTATTTAGACTATATTACCTAGGTACCTACATTCACTCTTTTAGTCACAACATGTCACTCCTCTCACCATCACATATCCATACCAAGATAAATGCTTTCCTGTCGTCTTTTCTGTCACAGACGCCACTTTCAAACTTTCCCTTTAGTTTCTTGGACTTGGACTTGGTAAGTCCATTATTTCTTGTCACTCCACACATCTATCTCAACATTCTCATCTCATGTTTTAAAATGTGAACTCGAATAATACAGAAGTCAAACTAGTTACGTAGGAGATATTATTGAGCAAAAGTGGGTGCGCAATACACAGTTATTTCATTTAATTTAATTTTAATTTATACATATAACAGTTTTCGGGGATCTTACAGCTAGGAATTGAATATTTAATACAGTAGAAGAGTAAGGCCATTTACAAGTTTCCACTTATAGTTAATGTGTTAGTAATTATGTAACAGTTAGAGGTGCTTGTGGCGCAGTGGCGGCAGCGCTTTGGTAGTGATACCAAAAGTTAAGCAACCCACGGCGCGGTCGTGATTGGATGGGTGACCATTCCGACCATTTAAGTGACGTCCATGACAAGCATCTCCGTGCTTCGGAAGGCACGTTAAGCAGTTGGTCCCGGCTAATATCTGTGGTATTAGTCGTTAAGCCTAGTCAGAGGCCCTAGGGCGGCTTCATAACTTCTGACAGTAAGGTTTGTCACTTGCCTTACATACACCCCTCCACCAATCCGCACTGAGCCCGCGTGGTGAAGTATGGCTCGTTCCTCCTCATAGTTGAGGTGAGGCCTTTTCCCAGCAGTGGGATCTAATAGGCTGACTTATAATTATGTAACATCACTACTGCGCACAACATTCAATTACCTACATCCAAAGAACACATCGCTCAAAGCCTTTTTAAGTGTTGAGACACTATGGTGGCGGTTATTATGAAATATCTTCCTTTACTTTAAAATAGTTTAGTGAGACCAATGATAGTGAATTTAAAAAGAGGTAGATGGGTCATTAGCGCACGAAAATTGATTGCGTCAAATTGTGTAATTTACTCAAATATGCCATTTGACGTAAAATAACGTGTGGTCGGAGAATCAAATTCGAACACAAAGCTCATTGGCGCGCAGTACACGCGCTCAAATGACTGTCAAACATCGTGACCGCTGCCAAGATCGCTATAGTTCCTTTTGCCCATGTTGCTTTCGCATGGATCGCGTCCTCATTTCATATCTCTTTTTTAACGATCAACAGCTTATTAGCTGTTGGTCTGCATTCCCAGGTGCGGGGTTACACCACCAACTACCTGATTTTTTCGACGGGACTCCACCTGTGTATTACCATACTCTGACTTGGTCTGACTGTACCAAAGCAGGCCTGTGTATCTCCCCGCGTAGGTAGCAAAAACGTACCTACGCGCGGCGACCCTTACTTAGGGGCTAAAACAAGTTGCGTGTCGCTACCGGCCAGCGACACGCGGTTTTTCGCGGTCGCGCGTTTTATTCACCGGCGGCCGCGCGGCTACGTTGCTGGCTGGACGAGAATGAATAAAGTACTACAAAGAGGCGCTAGATGGCGTTAGAAGCTTCTCGCAGCAGTCAACCCTATCGCGTCGCGTGATATTACGTCACTGAATAGGTTTAATCATATTCCAAAGCAATAAGTATGAAATTATCTTGCAATGGATTTTTGTAGGTGTCTACACGAAAATGTCAAGCACATTTACTCTGAGGCGAACTAAATTACGCCATATTGTTGACGACATTGAGTAGACATTTCTTTGAATACAATTGCTAAGTCATACTTCTGTACGAAGTACTAGTACTTATTCTGTGACCATAGTATGACTGCCTCGTTGTATTAGTGGTCAGCACGCTGTGTACTATCTATCCATCCGGGTTCGAATTCCGGGTCGGGCCGATAGTGTTGGGTTTTTCTGTCTTAAAATAACACAGACACAGCTCCGGAGTCAGGAAAATGGTAGTGTTAACCCTCCCGTGCCTCGGAAAGCCGTTTTGGTCCTGCGCCTGATCTCTCTACGGTCATGTCGGACTACCGTCTCATCGAATTATGAGAGTGAAGGAACAGAGAGTGCATGTGCATTGCGCACACACTTCTACTACGCACTACAAAATCTCCTATAACCACAGGTATTACGCACATATTTGTGAACTATTTTCCTTTAAGTACCTGGTTGAACTATTGGGATTGGACCTCAAATTAGGTAAACTCAAAACTCAAAAACGATAATACTTAACACAACATAATGCTTACCAATATAGACGAGCAGTAGCTGACTGAGCTGGTCCCTCGTCAGGTCTCCCTTCGGCAGCAGCCAGCGACCGACAATGAGCGTCAGCATAAGGAACTGCTCTATGAGAGTCACAAACATATCGGTGGGAATCTTCGTCGCCACTGGTATTGGCAGGTCTGTCTGTGGGGTAATCAGTTTATAAGAGTTGGTGAGAGCACTCGCCCGGATAGCGAAGGGACGTGAGTTCGAGTCCCACCGGATGACATAGTCGATTAATTTTTGTGAGCGAAATTCAATTTTATTTCGTAAAAACTTGCAAAGTTATTGCTTAATTTATAAAAATAATTATAATCAGTTTATGTAACAAATTATCATCATCCTAGCGTTATCCCCCTATCATCATTCTAGGGTCCAGGGTCCGCTGACCATAATCTAGGATTTTGCATATTAGTTAATTACAGTGGAGTGACGAGTGACTGCCATCTGACCTCCGTGACCCGGTTAACAGGGGAACCTGACCAGTTTTGGATCATGGTTACACATTCAGTTGCCTGAATGTGCAGGTTTCCTCACGATGTTTTACCTCGCCGTAAAAGCATCGGTTATTGAAACAACTAATGTACATAACCCAGAAAAAGTCATTAATACATGGCGGAACGTGGGATCGATGAGAGAGATGAGAGATACTAAACCCGCTAGCTACTGCGCCAACGCTCCTTTTTAGTTTATTTAACAAGTAATGCAATTATTTAAAAACAAAATGCCCGCCTGCAAAATTTATTATTTGAAATGGTCTTTTCACTAGCTTTCAAATGATACCCATATTGTTTAAATACTTACCCTGTTTTACCTTACCCTTTGGTTAATTTGCAGGCACCATTTTTTTTGTACCATAAGCCTAAAGTCACTACCACAACAAAGACATCTTACAATTCGTCCTGCCGTTTGGCACACCCACATACATACTATGTATGACATACGCTCGAAACCATCACCCTCCTTCTGTCGCAGACGGGTAAAAATAGAGAGGTCTAATAGTTTACAGATTTGGGTAGATGGATAACTATAGTAAAGATAGACAGTTAATTATGTACCCAAAAATAGGGAAATCTCAAAGACAAAATCGTTCGCACATCGCATCTTATTTTTCGAAGGACTGTGTCTGGGCCCTCGCGTGTGAGTGTACAACCGGGACAAGATGAAGAGACATTGCCAGTGATTCGAATTTTAAAATCGTCTAAGGCCTGCCAAGCGAATTTCCTTGCAGTGGTTAGGCGCAATTCACCCAGTAGTAGTTACCTATTAAAATGTGTTTTACCTGAGCTCCCGTACAATACATATTGTTGTACTTATCCAAGAAGGAGAAATTCAAGATGACTTACCTCAACATAGGAGGTATTGGTGTGGCTGTTTTTTTTGTGGAGCCTATTGTCAACTTTGTGAAGTTCCAACAACCAGATCGCTGGCACCACGAGGACTAAGTAGATGAACACAGATGGACAGAACCTGCGGACAATAATATATCTTTAAACGAGCAATTCTTGTATTATTATTTATATTATCCATAATAATATTATAAATGCGAATGTGTGTCTGTCTGTCTGTCTGTTACCTCTTGATGCTGAAACCACTGAACTGATTGAGATGAAATTTGATATGGAGACAGTTCGAGACCCTGGAAAGGACATAAGCTACATTTTGTCGCGATATAAAAACATTAGGGCTGAGCTGTAGGCTACTAACGGGGTCACAGGTGGCGGATAGTGAACGGCCACCAGATATGGTGGTTAGCTGCGAATATGTAGAATAAGCAGTCCCCGACCACACAGCGGCAGGATACCAGAATGTAGGGGGGAGTACAGTGGGATGAACTTCTCTACAAAAAACTACAATATTCATTGACGATCCTGTGCCATGGCGAGTCAACGCCGCCATCAAATAAGCGTTCCCCTGGTGTTGTGCAGCAGCAATATCAGTACTGGCAAAAGGCCGAAGATATAGTATCAAGAAGGGCTTTTGACTGGATATTAAGATGCGGGATAAACCGGTTCTTAAACTGCGGTGTGGAAGGGAAGAGGGAAACCACCACACTATCTTTCCTAATTTGGAGTTTTAAAAAACTCCACCGATAAGAGCCTAGCTCTTAAATTTGATGATGATGATAAAAACATTAAAGGGGTGAAATGGGGGATGAAAGTTTATATGCAAAATCCAACTCTTGCGGTCGAAGGTGCGGGGAACCACTAGTAATATATATTTGTTATCTCAGAAACGGCTCTAAAGATGTCGTTAAAATTTGGTATGGGTTGAAAAAACTATTTAGGTTAATCTTATGTTTGTGAAAACGCATGTTTTCAAGTTTTCATGCGTTTTTCTTTCGTAATTGTTCGACGCAGAATTAGATCGCTTATTTCGTTCCCGTGATCATGAGCTTCGTGGTGTAATGCATGCGTAAGACGACGGACTAAAGAATTGTAGAAGACGCGGGTTCGAATCTCGCTCGGTGACAATTTTTTTCCTTTTGTTTTTTTTGTGTATAATAACTGTATACAGGATGTCCAAATAATGAAAGATAATCCTATAACTGCGAATAGGTTACAGTGTGATCTACTACATGCCAAATTTTTTTCAAGTAAAAGTGTTACCAGTTTCGAGATATTGTTTTATTTATTCTTTTTGTGACATTTTTTCCTCTTCGTATATAAGTTTATGTAATTTCTACAAATGAAGACTTTTTTGGACTACTATCTTATGGATATCTGAGCCAACTCAAACCAATGTGATGTCATTTATTCAAGGTAATCAATATTTACAGGCAACTTACAGATATTATAAAACATGATTATGTAAAAAATTAAAATTATAAAAAGGGTCCTTGTGGTAAGGTTCCCAGGATGCTGGCAGCGTTACCCCGCTGGATAGCGATGCTTATACGCTGTGCACGGTAGCTGCCAGCTCTTGGGTCACCACTGATGTCAATCAGCCTCTTGAAAAAAGAGATTAAGCGTTGGGACCCCACGGACCCAGTGTTTCGACTCCAAACGGTACAAAGTGGTACCGGGAGCCGATCTGCCTGTACTTTTTTTTTAAGTTTTCGGCATTTCCCGCAGCCAAACCAGCCTCCCGGCTTGTACCGGGCAGATGAGAGGCCGCAAGTGTGTTGACACAGGTAGCGTCCTACACAAGAGCCCGACCCATCCGCCAAGGAACAAGTGACATCCCGTCCGGTCTCTTGCCATCATCACGCGCGATACCGTTCAGCTCGAGTAAAGCCGGCACGTTGATAGAGGCAAGAGACCGACGGATGATGTCGTTGATGCTGGCATGGCGCGAAAAACAGCCTACACTTTTAGGAAAACCAAAGTTACATTTAATATAAAAATTAAAAAACTAAATTCGAACTACTGACTTTGATAGCTTGTGGTGTAAAAAAATGTAGTTCAACTAAGTATTGCCAATTTAAAAATGGTAAAAATAATTGAATAACTATTTCAAAATTAATAGTTATTTTAATTTTAGTGCACAAAGGTACTTATTTTTGGCTAAAATAAAATAAAAGTTTTTCAAGCAAATCTATTTTGCCGGTTTCTTTGGTGAAGCAAATAAAATACGAAATGAAGAAAAAACAATAATTTTGTAAAAAGGACAAGTGCGAGTCGGCCTCGGACGCTGTGGGTTCCGTACAAACTTGTGAAATCATAATAAAAGTTTTTTTTTTCTATGATTTTACCATAAATTTGCGGTTTTTAGATTTATTCCTGAATTTGTACAATCAGATTGCTAAATTTCAGACAGACGAGAGGACAGACAAAAGTGTTCTTATAATGATTCAATTTTTCCTTTAAATAACGAACCCTAAGAAATTGTAATAAGTTTTATAATCAAGTTTATAGCTTTTTTGGTCTTTTTTTAACAAGACTTACGAATTAAAATGCTTTTTTATATTAAATAGTAGTGATAGTAGTAACCGAGCTGCTCAACCGAATGCTCGGTCGCCCAGGAACTAAGGTGAGACTGACACGTTGTTCTAGAGCACGACCCATGGTACTATCCACGAAGTCCCGGATTCGAATCCCGGGTCGGGCCGAGAGTGTTAGGTTTTTCTGTCTTGAAATAATTCAGACACAGCTCCGGAGCCAGGAAGTTGGTGGCGTCGACACGCCCGTGCCTCGGAAAGCACGTTCAGCCGTTGGTCCTGCGCCTGATCTGTCTACATTCATGTCGGTCTGCTATCTCACCGAATTAAGAGAATGAAGGAACAGAGAGTGTACCTGTGTATTGCGCACACACTTATGCACTATAATATCTCTCGCGCTGTGGGCAAATCTCTGTTGAGATAGGCTGCTGCAGTCGAAATTCGGCTAGGAAGACATTAATATGCCTATACTAATATTATAAAGAGAAAATATTTGTTTGTTTGTTTGTTTATTTGCATCGAATAGGCTCCGAAACTACTGGACCGAATCAAATGAAATTTGTCACAGAGATAGTTTGAGACACTGGGAAGGACATAGGCTACTTGAGATATAAGAGATATAAAGTCATCAGGGGGGTGAAATGGAGGATGAAAATTTGTATGGAAAATCCGACTTTTGACGCGGGCGAATCGCGGGGAACTGCTAGTAGGTAATAACGGTGACGTAGGTAAAAAAATTACAGCAACGCCCACGTTTTCAAGCCGACAAACAGATTGAGGGGACTTGATGTCAAATTGTTGGAAACCCTAAGTCATTTAAGAGACATACTCAAAGATTTCCCCCACGATTTAATAGACGACGAAAAAAAAAAATGTTCCCCACTGCACACGTAGAGAAGCTACCCTAAAAAAATATTTTCTAAAATTTTATTCCATCACTTTGACGGCGGAATTGGTATACCATCCCGATCATTTACTGTCCAATCCATCCGCTTATGGAACTCTCTGCCACTGTCTATCAGGCAGTCTGAATCTCTTCCCATCTTTAAACGCAAATTAAAAACATACTTCCTCTCAAGCCTCTAGTTTTCTTTCAATTCTTACCTTCTCCTTTAAATGTTGGTCAAGTCGCACACAACTTATAACTTATGTTATGTTTAGTATATAGTATGTATATTTTGTGTATGTATGGGATTAAAAAATAATATGTTGGGACGTGTATAAGTGCCCCCTGTGGGCCTACATACATAAATAAATGACTTTTATGACTTTACTTTTTGTATATAGTATCATTATAATTTGTATGCATAATTATTATTGTATGTTTATGTAACTCAGAATATTTATTAGTATTATTAACATTTAATAGCCTTAGTAATTTATGTATGTGTATGCTTAATGTCTTTTTCTTTATTCTTTACCCATTTCCCTTTATTCTGTTAGTTTTCACCGCCGAGCCAATTTAATTTTGGACTGTCCTCTACCCGAAGGTTGTCTGGAAGAAATTGCTTTCAGCAATAAGACCGCCTAAATTGTACCATTCTCTATGAACATTTATGTAAATTGATACTGTGTGTGGTGTGCAATGAGTATCTGTCTATCTATCTACCATGTATAACACATTGCTCGTACACCTAAAAAAATACAGCTTTCTAGTACTTGGACAGACAGACAGACAGACGGACATGACGAAACTATAAGGGTGCCTTGTCAGGACTACGGAACCCTAAAAAATGGTATGACTGGTACTCTGGTAGAGAATGCCATTGGTATTAAATCCGACTTCTGTACAAAATTTAGTTATGCACTAAAGCCTAAATAAATAAAAATAAAAATGGTCGTAAGTTAAAATGGTTACTTATTTACTCTACGCAAATCATGACTCTTCTATTATTTTTGGCGTCAAAAAGAACTTTCTACGTTGAGTGGCACTAATTTGCTCATGTCAATAGGCGCGCCCGGAAGCCATTTAGTTATGGACATTTAGTGACTACCCTCGGTTCGTTTTTCGGTGTAGACGCAAGGTCGGGATAGCTCTTACCGCAATATCATAGGTTTTATAACAGTTACTACGTATATTAATATAGCTGTGAGTTCATTAAACACAACTTTACAGATTACTTTGCGATTTATTTACATTTTCTTTAAAACCTGACGTTTCGAACACTTTGCAGCGTTCGTGGTCACAGGGAGACTAGCTGCCGCACTCAGAGACGTCATTCAGTTGGATTTAATCTATAATTAAGTCTCGTTCTGTTTTTTTTCTTTTTCAATGGAATAGAAAAGGACTGCAAGAGACTTAATGAAGGATAACATTTAATTGACGTCTCTGAGTACGGCAGTAAGACAGGCCTGTGTAACTCCCCGCGTAGGTAGCAAAAACGTAATTACGCGCGGCGACCCTTTGAAAGGGGCTAAAAATGCTAAAATGAGTTGCTTGCTGGACGAGCATGAATTAAGCGCTAGATGGCGTAAGTAGCTTCTTGTATGTAGCAGTCAACCCTATCGCGTCGCATGATATTACGTCACTGAATAGATTTAGTGTATTATGATTCATATTCCAGAGTTAAAGAATGAAATTATCTTGCAATAGATTTCTGTTGGTGTCTAAACGAGAATGTGCTTGACTTTGAGGCGAACTTAACTACACCATATCGTTGACGACATTGAGTAGATATTTCTTTGAATTTCATTGCGAAGTCAAACTTCTGTACGGAGTACTAGTACTTGTTCTGTGACTAAGACTAAGGTATATTATTTGTCATTACAAAGTTCTTCTTCTTCTTTGTTATGGCGAGCCACTGACCTCAAAGTAGTACTAGTACGCTGGACCAAAAATTCTTTACGAAATGACAGATTTTTTTTTGACTAATCAAAGCGCTCACCAAAGTTCCGAGGAACTAAAATATAGTAATTTGCTTAATATTATTATGACATAAACTGTCAATTCTTATTAGTTCCGTGGACCGTCACCACACGCTCACTACAGCCGTCCAGCGCCAAAATGTCTACAATCAAATAATCACATTTTGTCATTATTATACCAACATTTAATCCAGCGTAGCGTTGCTTGGGTTTCTGCTAGAATAGGATCCCACGGTAGAACTTTCCAACCATCTTCTTTAATGAAATTGAGATGTTTTCTAATTTCAATGGCTTCACGCAGCATTCGAGGAATAAAACGCCGTTCTTTTCCAAGTATTTTAGATTGGTCGAAACGAATGAAGTGGTTGGGTTTGTCTAAGGCATGTTCACGTACTATTATAGTTATAACTTATAGTAATTATACTAGTAGGTATAGAAAAGAAAAAGATATTTCATCATGAACTGATAGCTAGCAGTTGAAATTCACAGACGATGTATTTCTATTGCCACTATAACAACAAATACTAAAGAAATGTTAATAAGTGGGGCTGCCATACGACGAACGTGTTTTTTTTTCAGAGTGTGGATGCCGGGAAATCAATGTTTTCAAACGTCTGACGTCACGTCACAACACCTTTGCAAGGGTTGGGGTGACATTTGCCGTATTGTCAACGGGCTTTGACCCGTTACCACCCTGGGTTGACTTGATTACCTTCAACGACAGGCTATGCCGTACTTATATATAAAAAAAATACTAATATTGGAGAGGCCTATGTCCAGCAGTGGACTGCAATAGGCTGATATGAAATACTAATTATAAAGAGGAATTTAGTTTTAAGGAACACAAATCTTGTAAAACTTTGAAAAGAGGCTATGACAATAGTGACTGAGTTTCTTTGCTGCTTCTTCTCAGCACTAGCCCACAATTGTCTCGAAGCAGTGGTAGAGTTCTATTTTATGTTGGGACGTGTATAAGTGCTCTTTGCGAGCCTATGTACAGAAATAAATGAATTTTATGAATTTTGAAGATTTGATTGTTTGTTAGTATTGAATAGGCTCCGAAACTACTGGACCCATTCAAATGAAAGGTACAGAGATAGTTTGAGACCCTGGAAAGGACATAGGCAACTTTTTGTTGCGTTAAAAAATCATTAGGGGGGTGAAATGCGAGATGAAAGTTTGTATGGAAAATCTGACTTTTGATGCGGGCGAAGTCGCGGAAAACTGCTAGTATACAAATATAGATATATGTCTGACGTGCATACGACGCATGTATGCGACGTACATATAGGTTGGGTTGCACCATCGTACTTAACTATTTTACTAACGTAAGAAATCTGTCAAACGCCATACGAAAATCACCCGTTCACCCATCGTTTTAGTTACGGTTAAATTAAGGTAATAAAATAAAAAAGAAATTGTTTCAACAAACACACCAATTACCTAGCCCCAAACTAAGCGTGAGTTTGTGCTATGGTGACTAGGATAACGGATAGAAATACTTAAATACATATAAACATCCACGACTTAGGTACAAATGCTCGTGCTCATCACACAAACATTTGCCCCTTGCGGGATTAGGTCCGGTGCGCGAACGACTACACCAAGACGGTCGTCAAAGGTGGTCCAATCATCAGACAATCAGCTGGTTTTGAATTATTTAAAATATTTTGTCAAATTAACCTTCGATTAGGTTTTCCAGCTGTTTAAAAAATCGTGCATTTGGGTTTTTGCATGAGAACTCTGTCAAATCAACCGTCAATTAAGATTGACAGGCTGTTTAAACATTGGTGAACTTCAGTCTTAGTGAGGTAACATTTACATTATAAGACTACTCGGTTATATTTGTAAAAATATTTCCATTGGATACATGCGGGTTCATTCCCCAAGTATTGATGAAATCGAACGCCGGCTCACTGGCGTAGCAAGCATTTACAAAAATTTGTCGACTAACGTCCTCCGTAGCTCAGTTGGTAAGAGCACTCGCCCGGATAGCGATGGGACTTGGGTTCGAGTCTCACCGGATGACACAGTCGATTAATTTTTGTGAGATAAATTTGATTTAATTTCGTACTACTCGGACTATATGAACCCGGAACCTCAGAGATGGCGACTCCTTGAAAACCGGTGTACGAGCCACTAAGCTATTGATGTCGTCATGACTGGTCGTATGATTAATATTCGATGCCAAATGGCGCTAAGTTCAGTGCAATAAATGGTTTGTACAATGATACATAAAATTGAGCACATTTAGCGCCATGGTGGTCACCGGTAACCCCAAACAATATTTTTCTATTGTGTCTAGTTTCGTGGCAGTCAAAGGCTTAATAACTAGCAGTTCCCCGCGACTTCGCCAGCGCCAAAATTCGGATTTTTCATACAAACTTACATCGTCATTAAGATGATTTTACATGCCTACAAAAAGTAGCCTATGTCCTTCCCTGCCAGGGTCTCAAACTAACTCCGTACCAAATTTCATTTGAATCGGTCCAGTAGTTTTGGAGCCTATTCAAAAAAACAAACATAAAACAAACAATCTAATCTTTCCTCTTTATAATATAACTAGCAGTTCCCCGCGACTTCGCCCGCGCCAAAAGTCGGATTTTCCATACAAATTTTCATCCCCCATTTCACCCCCCTGATGATTTTATATTGCGACAAAAAGTAGCCTATGTCCTTACCAGTGTCTCAAACTATCTCTGTGCCAAATTTCATTTGATTCGGTCTAGTAGTTTCGGAGCCTATTCGATGCAAATAAACAAACAAACAAACAAACAAATCTTTCCTCTTTATGATATTATATAATATAATAGTATAGATTATTAATTTGTAAGAAGAAGAAGACAACTTACCATTTCCATTCCTGGTTTTCTTTGATAGTCAGCGTAAAGATCCCTTCAAATATCAATAGAAGTATTGGAGACGCCAAATACCAATATTCTAGATCCTTCTTGAAAACAGTCACTTGCCATATTGCTATTATACCGTGGCAGGCGAATACCAATCGAGTTATGACAGCTTTAATAATTGCCAACACTTTGGCCACATTAGCCATTCTAATTTGAATTTATTTTATTTTAGGCTGAACACAAACATACCTTTGCGTTTATTTTTTTAAATAACTTTTTAAACTCTTTTCAAGGCATAGCTTCTTTTTTTAAATCGTTTTTTTTAATAGGTATAGTTTTTTGATGCGAATGCATCGCATACCGTAGCAAGACTGAACTCCTGAGATTTTGTTCTCAATAAAAACCCCTAACGTGAATCGTAACCTGAAAACGAATTTCGATAGTCAACCCTATACATTGCTGGCTGAAAAAAAGTCAAGTTTCGGACAGCGACCAAGTGTAGGTTCCGTAGCTATGTATGATTTTCACTCAAAACATACATAGGTAGATAGTATTTAACAGTACCTAGTCTAGTCAGAGAAAACTAACTACACTAACAACTTTGTACTAAAATGTTAATGCAGTTAGTTTGTACTAAAGTTGTTAATGCAGTTAGTTTTTATGACTAGACTACTATAATACTATAGTCCGACAAATTCTTGCGCGACCCTCCCCTCAAGGTACCGTCAACCGCAGGAAGGTCGCGCACGAATTTGTCGAACTTTGAGCTTTGTTTGAGCAATGACTCTTCAATGTATTCGTACTTCACCAGAAATGTCGTAAATGCGTTGAAATTTTACGCGCGCAAACTCGCGGCAGGCCAATCGCAGTCACCCTTCCCAGAAAAGGGCTTGAACCTTAGGAAAAAAATAGCTTTAACCCTTACTCGTTCAATCCTATTTCTCTATACAAAGGGTTGAAAATACAACGTACAATACTCAAGTTTGTATAGATAGGTGAGTTATGCGAAAATTCACCTTCTTTTATAACTGTAAGGGGCATGATCGTTTCAGTCCCTATTTATCTGCAAAGACAAGCACAGATGAATGTGTTATTTTATTATTATAATTTTTTTTTATTGTTTCAACAAACACCAATTACCTAGCCCCAAACTAAGCGTGAGCTTGTGCTATGGTGACTAGGATAACGGATAGAAATACTTAAATACATATAAACATCCATGACTTAGGTACAAATGCTCGTGCTCATTACACAAACATTTGCCCCTTGCGGGATTCGAACTCGCAACCGCCTGGTTTAGAATTATTATCCGTGATGTTAGTAGGTAGACAGGAGAACGTCACACTGCCCCATTTTTACCTTGAGACCTACCTACGTAATATATCCCTCTGACCTTAGCTTGTATTTTATTTAAATATACGAGTATATTCAACTATCTATAGTATTATTATATATCTATAAGTATGTAGTGTTGGCTCCATTGTCCGCGGACCTCACTAGGGGCCCACTGAAAATCAGCGCCAGGGCCTTTTGGGGACCTGGCTTAAGCTGAGTGAGGCCCCCTTGATTAAGACATCACAGACACACAAAGGCACTGTTTGGCTAGCGTTGACTGTTACTGATTTGTTTGTGTGCTTTCTATTTTGTATTGTTTTTTTTTTGTGGTCTGTGTAATTTTGTATTTTTTTTAATTCTACACGATGTTTGTTTGTGATGACCTAAATTAATAAATGCTTTTTTCTTTTCTTTTCTTTTTTTAATAAAATGTGTTTTCTTAGTTCACATTGTTAACCTGACTACTACTGACTGTACCTACTTGCGACTTCGCTCGCTCAAATTGCAGATTTTCCACACAAACTGTTATCTCCCGTTTAACCCCCTAATGTTAAATTTATCGGTGTTGTCCTTCTGTTATTCTAGGTAGAGACGAATCGAACAAATCAGAGATCATCAAAATCGGTCCAGCCGTTCTCGAGTTATAAGTGTTCGAACGAACCAGATTTTATTTTACATATTAAGATAAGATTGAATATTGATAATAATTAATAATGATTGAACACATTATTTATCTTATACCTTTAAATGAGCAATTCTTGTATATTTATTTATATTTGATATCGCGGGAACGGCTCTAAAGATCTCGCTAAAATTTGGTTTAAGGAGGGTAATCGGGGTTGAAAAACCGATCTTGATTAGTCTTATGTTTGGAGAAACGCGTGTTTTCAAGTTTTCATAGGTACGTTTTTCTTTCGTATTTGTTCGAAGCAGATTAAGATTGTTATTTCGTGGGTGTCGTGGTGTAATGCGTAAGACGTCGGACTGAGGAATCGTAGAAGACGTGGGTGCAAAACTCGCTCGATCGGTGACGAAAAAAATTTTCCTTCTCTTTCTTTTGTGTATTTTTTAAAGTTTATACCTTTTTTTTTAAACAAGACTTACGAATTTAATGCTTTTTTATTAAATAGTAGTAACCGAGAAATACTCGGTCGCCCAGGTACTTATTAAACTAAATAACGTTATTTGCCGTCAATGTGACCGCTGCATCTTATGACGACAGTACGACACGAAAATGGTGACTTTTGGCGCGAACCTTTAGAATAAAAATTTTAAACATTTTTAATTGCATGGAGCAATATAATACATATCGCAGAAAATAAAAATACCAGTTTCATGAAAACTAAAAATAGGTACGTTTTGAAAACTAAGAATATTTACTTTTAGATTCAGTAAAAATAATGTAAAAAATTTTAACAATTTATATAAAAAGAAGTATTTGAACAATATGCAAATTCATTCCATGCATAAACTAGTTTTATGATTTCCCGCTAAAACCGCTAATAGTTCAAAAAACAAAATCGACCAATCAGCGTCTCTCTGAGGTTGACCAACTTTCAGAAAAAAGCCGATTTACAAATGGCAAATCCGAGCTACAAATTGAGCTACAGCTAGTGCTGTGCCAGTGTTGGAAAACTGGTATTTTGATGAAGTGATATTTTTTTACTAGAAAATATACCTACAGTATTTAATTAGGTTGAAGCACAGATTATATAATAGTTACTACGTAACAGATAAATCACTCCAAGGAAAATCGTCCATACCTACTCTTAAAATAGGCTACAAATGTGCCTTAAGTTTCAAATATTACCTTTCTATTCCTCTGCAGCTACGCGACCTTAGAGTAAAACTAATAAAGTCAGGGTTGCCTCTTTAAATACAAGGTGTTTTTTATAGGTAGCCCCCGGTTTGAAAGACAAGAGTTTCAGCCAAAATTAAATAATTAAGCACTTTCTTAGTCTTTATTTTAGCTATACAGATTTTGTATAGAGGTAGTGTAATGTTTTGACAATACTAAGTTTTATTGTGAAGGTATCTAGTAAGTTAAGCAGGTAACCTAGTTATGTAGTCAGAAGTATGTCAAGGTATAGCTACATTTGAACTACAAAAACAGCTTAAATTACGTAGGGAATAGTAGCGGTCTCAAGGGCAACACGTGAAGTCTAACTTACGGTGTGTAAGTACATAAGGCCGCACGTCAGACTACTAAAAGCGGTTGTCGTAGTTTAAAAGGGTAACTTGACGTGCTGCCGACTGTACAGTAACTAAAAACTGTTTTTTTTACCTAATATGTTATACATAACTATTACATTGGATTATACCGAATGCCAAGATAATAATATGACAATTAAACACCAAGAAAGTAAAAAACAACATAAAAAATGAAATATTTACATACCTATTTCATAAAAACTATTTTGTCACTTGAAGCAAATGTCCAAATTAAATTAAACAGTTATAGGTAATATAGTGGCAAAAAAGTCGATTTCTTGTGGCGTACTTACTTATTAGATTTTGATTATTTACAACCATTAACTGCACATAAATTACTAGGTAAATCTTTTTTGGCTCGTAAATAAGGCGCGCGCGCGTCTTTGTCTTTGTTGTCTGGCTACCTAACTAAATTTAAGATTAAAACTTGAAATCACTGACAAAAATCGTACTTTTAAATTTGCACAAAATATTATATTTTGCTAAAGTTACTAATCTGTTATCATGTTATTTATCATTTTCTATTAAAAAGGTTTACAGTGCATTCAAAAACACTTTTTTTTTTAAATTTTTCGGCGTCGTGTTTTGAAAAAATCTGAATTAAACGAATTATAGTTTTATTTTTACGAAAAAAATTATATATCTGTAAAAATATTCTGTAAACAAAATATTTACCGATAAAATAAGCTCTAGTTTCAAGACTTAAAATCCCGTTATTTCAAAAAGGGTCTAATAACTAATGAATGAGCGATTTTCCTAGTGTCAAAAATCAGTACTTAGAAATCCGCTAGATGGCGTTGAACAACATAAGCAACGTAGATTTTATTTATGGAAAAGGCTGGTTTTAGCATTGACCATGGTATGATGTTCATGTTTATCATGTTTTCGATTCACGCGTACTTACAGGTAATTTTGTAACAATTTAGTGATCTAAATATATTATTGCACTTGAAAAAATGACCACCAGAGGCGGGAATCGAACCCGCGTTCCTCGCATACCGGACATATATTTAGATTGCGAAGTGAATGCTAAAGTAAAGCGAGAGTGACGTCATTCTATTGCTTAAATACAACAACTTTTTCTATGGGAACAACATCGAAATCTCAAAAAAAATTTTGGCTTCTTCATACAAAAGTGAGAGCCGTTTGTATAAAGAAGTCAATTTTTTTTTTTGAGATTTCGATGTTGATCCCATAGAAAAAGTTGTTGTATTTAAGCAATAGAATGACGTCACTCCCGCTTGACGCTAATTTACGGGACACCCTGTATATTATATTTATACAACTTAGAAGAATAGCGCCATCTATTAACATAAAACAAAACTAAATGTTTGAGCTGTCAGAAAAATCCTTCATTGGCTGTATTAACATTATTGTCCCAGGCCGTTAAACTTATATTTAAAAAAAACTATTCGATTGAGCTCAGTTTTATCGACGGTTGTAAATCGGCCTTTATTTTCTGAAAGTTGGTCAACCTCGAAGCGAGCGACGTTGATAGGTTGATAGCTGTGGCTGAAAGTTGGTTGATCAAACTTGGAACGACGCTGATTGGTCGACTTTTTTGAAACGAAGCGGGTTTGGCGGGAAATCAGAAGAATAGTTTCCAAAGTTTTGTTGAAAAAATGAAGGTCGCGTCGTTAAACAAGCAATTTATATTTGGATAAAACTAGATGTTTGGCTAGCTGAAGTTTGTGGTACAACGGTAATATAACTTTTTTATTTTAATTATTTGAAAATGTTGTAGTATTTGTAGCCCATAAGTGTATTGAATAAATACAAAGTTTAGTCAAAATGTCTGTCTATCCTAGGCGCTTTGAAGTATGAAACGTCGTAGCCTGCGGTGTATACCGCGTATAAGTTATAGTGAAGTGGAGGAACCTAATCTCGACGAATATGTCTGTAAGTAGCATACAACTTTCTTTGATAGTTAATTAGTTTGGTGATTAAATTGTAAATCAAAATTGTATTTGCTACGATTTTTTAAGTAGATTCAATACACGGACGGTTCCCATAAAAAGTATTTTTTTTACTCGTCGATTCGTGGTTCTATACTAAGAAAGAAGTAGGTACCTACCTTGATGTTAAATCATACACAGGATTTCAGATTAATATTTTTTAACAATCGTAAAATATTATAAGTACCTACTTTACATTACTATATTTTTAATTTTGTTTTAGTTTGTGACAAATGCGCAGATTACGTCTACGAATACTGCTCTATACATGGACCGTTGCTTGTCATACCCGATGACAAAGTGAGTTTTTTTACGAATTTTAGTAAGAAATCATCCTTATATGAATAATCACTTCTTCCCCCTGCCTCCCCCCTCCACCCCAAATCGCCGATCAGCTGACATATTATGTATGAAAAGACATTTTTTTTGCGATTTCGATGTTTGTTTCATAGTAAATGTTGTTGTACTAATTTAAGCATCAGAATCAGGCCCCATGAGGAGGAATGGTTTCAATAACCCGATATTGTTTTTAGTTTATACATAACAAATATTATTATAGTTTTAAAATCGCTAGACCCCCTACGAATCCAATATAATAATGTCTTTAGGATGATTTTGGGTCTTCCTCGTTTTTGCAGCGGATCAGGTATGTTTGCGGAGTACCAAACTGATGGCTTCAAAACCGTCTTTCGCAAAAAAACAAGCTCCCTTATCTGTAGAGTGAAGAACAGTCCCAATACCATCCTAAGGACATTAGCGGATAGGTTCATGTGGAGATGTTTTGTGCAAAGGGTGACAAATACGGGGACGTACCCCCTTTTGTAATAGTTTTAATAAATTAAAAATTTAACTTTTCAAATAAAATACTAACATAGTTTCTCGTCGTGCTTTATTTCACTAACATTCTATGGATTATTTTTGTCTGGATTAAAATATATTTTATTTTATTTACGTAATATTTTTACTACTCGCAGTGTTTTTATTTTTATAAGTTTCAATAAGTAGGTTAAGTTTCATAGGTCGTGGCCACGTGGGTGCAAATCCTATCCGTGTGCGAATTTTTGGGTTCTCAATTAAACATTAAAAAAATGTTTTGCTCATATTATTATACACAGGTGCCTCTGAAGTCCCCGTACCCCGCGTTCGTCCCGCGCGCGGCCCTCACCATACCGCGAGTGTTTCTGCATTTAGCGCCATCTATTATACCAGGTGAGTCATCATCCATTCATCCTCCTAACCTTACCCCGGTTATGCACTCGCACGTAGCGATGGGCGATTGTTCGAAAAAATAATAATCGAATGAATCGACAATCGACCATTCGAACTATAGAATGTCGATTTAGTGATTCGGAAAAAAAATAATCGACAATCGAATGATAATCTATACTCGGCCCTTCGATGCGACAGGACAGGCAGCGAACGAATGATTAATCGACGCGACGAATGACGATTCATTCGTTAGTAGTTAGTAATACGGCCTGCGCACCGCGTGCTCCGGTATTGCTCGCCGCATTATCGAATGATAATCGAATGACTGCGGGTGCTTATCGAATACATTCGATTACAGGGACCATTCGAATAATTTGATTAATTTAGTAATAATCGCCCATCGCTACTCGCACGGCCCAGGGTCCGCTGACCATGATCCAGGATGTGGCAGGATCAGGTAATTACAGTGGAGCGACTGCCATCTGACCTCCGTGACCCTGTAACAGGGGAACCTGACCAGTCTGGATCATGGTTACACGTTTAGTCGCCTGAATGTGCAGGTTTCCTCGCGATGTTTTCCCTCACCGTAAGATGGTTAGTTAAACAACTAATGTACATAACTCAGAAAAAGTCATTGGTACATGGCGGCACGTTGGGATCGCACCGGTACCTCCCACATGAGAGGCAACCCGCTAGCCACTGCGGCACCGACGCTTTTAAACTTTGATAACTTACAGACATTGATTTATTATATATAAAACAATGTCTTGTTACCCATGTGAACTAAGAAAACAGCTTTTATTACGTAGGGATAGAGGCGGCTTCAAGGTCCAAGTGGGTTAGTCAGACGGATGGCCGTTGTAACAATAAAAGTCTGCGAAACTTTTTGTATTATTTACTCACCCGGTATATTTATTTATTTATTGAGAAACTTAACAGCTTTTTTAACATTCTACATTTCTTATGTAATTAATAAGTATGATGTCTCTTAAGCCAATAACAGAGTTAACTTAACTGATGGTTAAATATTTGTAAAAATATTTCTATCGGATACATGCGGGTACATTCCCCAAGTATTGATGAAATCGAACGCCGGCTCACTGGCGTAGCAAGCACTTGCCAAAATTCTTCGGCTGACTAACGTCCTCCGTAGCTTAGTTGGTAAGAGCACTCGCCCGGATAGCGAAGGGACGTGGGTTCGAGTCCCACCGGATGACACAGTCGATTAATTTTTGTAAGCGAAATTCAATTCGATTCCAATAACAGTTTCATAGCTTGGTTAGTAAGTATTCGTACATAGAAAAAGTATGGTAGTAACTAGCCTAGCTCCTTCCGTAAGAATTTGGTAGCCTAGCTAGAGGATTGAATGAAAAACAGAGGACGACCTGAGATGTCAACTACATGTTTGAGGTGAGAAGATAAGTACTATTATAGGAATAAAACTATCAATCATCATCGAAGCAGCATTTATTTATTTGCTCGCAGGCGCGGGTCTGGGAGTATTCTCGACGTTGATTCTGCCGCACGGAGTCCGCTTCGGGCCCTACCGCGGCCGGCAGACTAAAGAAGTCGAATCCCCTTACTGCTGGCAGGTTTGTGATTCCTCCATATACTACCTATTTATTCGCTTTATAATATTTTACTGGTTGCCAACATTTTCACTATTTGCCGTCAAATACGTATCTATACCTAACTACATGATTTTAAACCAAAAATTAATATGTCTGTTAGTCTGTTTGTCACTGAGTACATTAGAAAACTGACTAATAAGTTATAAAATGGGCATCTACAATTTAAATTTTGTTTTCTGTTCGTAAGTACAAGCTAAACTCCGAAACTACTTACTAAAGGATATACCTGAATTTAACTCTTTTTGTTGTATAGCTGCCTGACCTGCTGCGCTATAATCTATTTTGAAGATCGGAATACCTGAGGTAGAACCCTAGTAACTTAGCTTAACTATGAGAGCAGTGTTAACTATGAGAAAAAAAAAATTGTGTGCAATATTTACTTTTACCATTATACTTATACCAGTTACCATGATGTGCTGGTGTCCATACATTGGTATGTTACCAAATTGTTTATCCCTAGATTCGAGATAGCAACAACAAATGGTCCCACGCAGTAGATGCGTCGGACGCAAACGCCTCGAACTGGATGCGCTACGTGAACTGCGCGCGACACTGGAACGAACAGAACCTTGTCGCCTACCAGTACCAGGGCCAGATATACTACAGGTCAGTGACCAGTATCAGATATAGTACAGGTCAGTGTTACCAAAGTGAGTAAACAAAGTTAAGCACCCCACGGCGCGGTCGTGATTCCATAGGTGACCACTCCGACCATTTAAGTGACGTCCATGACAAGAATCTCCGTGCTTCGAAAGTCACCTTAAGCAGTTCGTCCCGGCTAATATCTGCAGATATTAGTCGTCAAGCCTAGTCAGAGGCCCTAGGGCGGCTTGATAACATCTGACAGTAAGATTTGTCACTTTCCTTACAGCACCCCTACACCAATCCGCACCGTATGGCTCGTACCTCCTCATAGTTGAGGTGATGCCTTTGCCCAGTAGTGGGATCTATATAGACTTACTTTACCTTACAGGTCAGTGACCAGTACCATAAATAGTACAGGTCAGTGACCAGTACTGGATATAGTACAGTGACCAGTACCATATTTAGTACAGGTCGGTGACCAGTACCGGATATAGTACAGGTCAGTGACCAGTACCATATTATATAGTACAGGTCAGTGACTAGTACCGGGGCAAGATATACTGCAGGTCAGTGACTAGTACCGGGGCAAGATATACTGCAGGTCAGTGACTAGTACCGGGGCAAGATATACTGCAGGTCAGTGACTAGTACCGGGGCAAGATATACTACAGGTCAGGGACCAGTATCAGATATAGTACAGGTCAGTGACCAGTATTAGATATACTACAGGTCAGTGACCAGTACCGGGGCCAGATATGCTATATCTAATTATAACATTAAATGTTACTCGGTCAGGATCAATACAATATTTTGTTTTATGTATATGTATTTATTTTTGACATTTTAAATTGCACTCTCGAACAGCCGTATTCAGAGACGTAAATAAAGTTAATCCTTCATTAAGTCTCATGCCATCCTTTTCTATTTCATTGACTAAGAATTGACAGAACAAGACTTAAATGCTGATTAAAAATTGACGTCGCTGAGTGCGGCAGTAAGACTAATTAATTTTAAGTCCATGCTGTGCTAAACAAATGAAAAAGACAAAATACAATAATTTTCAGTTTAGTTAAGTTATGCGAATGCGATTTCTTACATATTTTTAACAAGTTTTTACCTGTTTTCCTCTAAGTTGAGGTTTTTCGGGAATCAGGCCAATTTTTAAGTGTTACCGTCATCCATACTAATATTATAAATGCGAAAGTGTGTCTGTCTGTTACAACTAGACGCTTGAACCACAGAACCGATTTTGATGAAATTTGGTATGGAGACAGAGACCCTGGAAAGGACATAGGCTTCATTTTGTCGCGATATAAAAACATTAATGGGGTGAAATGGGGGATGAAAGTTTATATGGAAAAACCAACTCTTGCACGGGCTAAGTCGCGGGGAACCACTAGTAAAATCATATATTTCTGACGTCGACTGTACCTATACTATAAAGCTAGCAAAACTTCCAGAACGATAAAGATAATCCCTCGCTTCACGGAGCTGCTCGTGTTCTACGGAGGCGAGTTCGCGGCCGCGCTACAAGTCGACCTGCGCACATACAACTCGCGCAGGGAATACGCCGCCAAGTATGGTGAGTCCTTCAATGTGTACAGAGCAGGGACCGGAATACCCCTTTTTTACCCGACTACGAAAGAAGGGTTATGTTTTTCTAAAGTTTAATTATATTAAGAGACAATTATACATCATGTATGTATATATAATTGTCTCCTAATATAAATATGTATCGCTACACCTTGAAAACCGGTCGCCAGGTTCCGGGTTCATTTCCCGGTTGGGTCAATATAGATCTATTTTGGGTATGGGTGTTGTGGTACCACTGCCGTGGTTTCAGATTTCCATAACGCAAGAGCTTTAGTTACGTTGGGAACAGAGCAATGCATATGATGTTGTGCAATATTTAACTTAGGTATACACAAACTGAAGTGGATGGAAGGTAGCCTGCTGACTAATGTCATATCCCTAAAAAATATGAAATAGAAATAATTGTATTCAAAGTTACAGTTATTAAAACCGTAGGTATTTTCTAGATTTTGCAGAGGTATCAAAACCTATCCACACAGGGTACTTCCCATAGACCTAGCAAGGACGGTTTTACAGCATCATGTAAAGGAAACATCATTTTGTAGTTACGTCGTAGAAAAAATCCTTTTCTTTTACTTGTACTTGCCTGGCTTTTTTATCGTCGATCGAGAAGGGAAATTACTCAGGCAGGCTAAATTACACAGTATTCTCTCATTGCGAAAGACAGGAGCTCTATTTTTATTGAAGTATATAAATATTGAAGGGGGCTCCCATACAACAAAAGTGTTTATTTAGCGTTTTATGCTCGCTAGTAATAACGGCAGCAGGTAGACGATGGAAATATTAACAGAATATTAAATTGTATATTTACTTTAAAAATAAATAATTAAATTAAAATAATAATATTATTTAACTCCCATACAACAAACGTGATTTTTTTGCCATTTTTTGCTCGATATTCATAATGACGCTTTATTATCAGAATATGATGTTGTATTTATGAAAATAAATAATTAAATAAAAAATAACTATTTAACAAATAAAAAATAAATATTTTAGGGGGGCTCCCATACAAACGTGTTTTTTTTACCTATAGTGTATAATGTTGTAAGTTAATGGTACGGAACCCTTCGTGGAGCTCGCACTTGGCCTCGCACGGTTTTTATTTATTTATGATTGATGACCCAAAGTGTAAAAAAAGGACTCTAATACTAA
The DNA here is from genome assembly GCA_949316185.1 of Pyrausta nigrata. Classification (NCBI taxonomy): domain Eukaryota; kingdom Metazoa; phylum Arthropoda; class Insecta; order Lepidoptera; family Crambidae; genus Pyrausta; species Pyrausta nigrata. Next base: position 6,799,467 of record OX438964.1, on the reverse strand, counting down.
CACTCCGCAGTCTGTCTGTCACCAGGCTGTATCTCATGAACCGTGATAGTTAGACAGTTGAAGTTTTCACAGATGATGTATTTCTGTTGCCGCTTTAACAACAAATAGTAAAAACAGAACAAAATAAATATTTGAGAGCCCACACAAGTGACACAACTAACGTGATAGATAGATCTATACTCTTTATTGTACACCACACACAGTATACATTTACATAAATACTCATAGAGAATGGTACAATTTAGGCGGTCTTATTGCTGAAACCAATTTCTTCCATAAAACCTTCGGGTGGAGGACCGTCTAAATTGAATTGGGTCGGTGGTCCAAATTAAGGTAAGTGAGTAAAGAATTAAGAAAAGACTAAGCATTCATACATTTACATAAATTACTAAGTGAATTTTTGTCGTTTTTAAAACCATTAAATAAAGGTTATAATGTAGTGTCTAATGTTGAATAAATAATTTTATTTATTTCTTTGTTTTTTGTGAGGTGCTTGTGGCGCAGTGGCGGCAGCGCTTTGGTAGTGATACCAAAAGTTAAGCAACCCACGTCGCGGTCGTTATTGGATGGGTGACCATTCCGACCATTTAAGTGACGTCCATGACAAGCATCTCCGTGCTTCGGAAGGCACGTTAAGCAGTTGGTCCCGGCTAATATCTGTGGTATTAGTCGTTAAGCCTAGTCAGAGGCCCTAGGGCGGCTTGATAACATCTGACAGTAAGGTTTGTCACTTGCCTTACAGACACCCCTCCACCAATCCGCACTGAGCCCGCGTGGTGAAGTATGGCTCGTTCCTCCTCATAGTTGAGGTGAGGCCTTTTCCCAGCAGTGGGATCTAATAGGCTGACTTATTTTTCTTTGTTTTCAGGCGGAGCGCTTACAACCAAAAAACTTCAAACGGCAACAGATCAAAAAAATGAATTATCTGAAAAAACAGGTGTACAATCTTCGCCAAAACAAAATGAAATTGGTGAAAAAACTTCAACGAAGACTGAATCCAAGGGGAAAGAAAAAAAATCCAAGATAAAATCAGCCAAAAAAGAAATTCTAAAACCCAACTTGAACAAAAAATCTACCGTTTTAAAAAATAATGATCAAAATAATAACAAAATACCTGATGTCAACGCGCTACCACCTTTAAACTCAAACTTTGATAGTAAGCAAAATAAACATAATGTTTTTATGAACTTCGCTCAAAAAAATAATAACGAATATATTATTTGTGATAAGTGTGGACTCCGATTTAAATGTAAAGATACTTTAATATTTCATATCAATAGTCATGATCCTAATAATAATGAATCAAATATATCTCTAGTTCAATTATCTAGTAAAGAAAGCTTTCAACGAAACGAAAATAGTATTAAGAGTAATTTACCAAATAATGATAATTGCGGAAAAACGTTCACACAAATAAGTAATTTAAAAACACATAAAATAATACATACGGGTGAGAAACCTTTCTCTTGTAGTCATTGCGGAAAACAGTTCACACAAAAGAGTTATTTAAAAACACATCTAAGAATACATACGGGTGAGAAGCCTTTCCCTTGTAGTCATTGCGGAAAACAGTTCACACATATGTGTCATTTAAAAACACATATAAGAATACATACGGGTGAGAAACCTTTCTCTTGTAGTCATTGCGGAAAAACGTTCACACAAAAGAGTTATTTAAAAACACATCTAAGAATACATACGGGTGAGAAGCCTTTCTCTTGTAGTCATTGCGGAAAACAGTTCACACAAATGTGTCATTTAAAAACACATATGAGAATACATACGGGTGAGAAACCTTTCTCTTGTAGTCATTGCGGAAAAACGTTCACACATAAAATATATTTAACAAGTCATATAAGAATACATACGGGTGAGAAGCCTTTCTCTTGTAGTCATTGCGGAAAACAGTTCACACAAATGTGTCATTTAAAAACACATATAAGAATACATACGGGTGAGAAACCGTTAAAAAAATATCAACTTAAGACCGTTTTCCAGTTATGAAATAAGTATTGATGGTTTGATAGTCCTAGGTATAAATATTACTAGCTGAAATATTACTATACTGTATAGAAGATGTTATCAATAGCACGTTAAGTAATCTTAAATTATTCGATTTTATTCTAACTTAGAAGAACATTAAGGTGGGTCTACGCTAGACGAACCGAGCACGAGCGAAGCACGAGCGGAGCCGTTCTCGGCTTCGTCAAGTGTGGACGTACAACGAACGCAACGATTACTTCCCTCGAACGTAGTTTTCCGCAGTGCGCTCGCGGCACTTGGCGAATATGGACGATATTATAATATTGCGGCAACCGCTGCTGTTGCAAAAAAGGAAAAAGGCTGTAATTATATAAATAAATTAATTGCATGGAAGCATCTTCGGTCCACGTTTGCATGATGCTCGGCTCGAGCGACCGACGTCTGTCACTAAACACGTCCACGAGCGCACTGCGAACGCGAAGCAAATCCCTTTGTGTTCGTCAAAAAACCGACGACCGGCGGAACGCAAACGAGCACGAACGAAACGCTCGCAGCGCGCTCGTTCGAGGCTTGTAAGTCGGTCCACATTAGACGAATTGAGTTCGGCTCGTGCTCGGCTCGCCTAGCGTAGACGCATCTTTACATCTGATTTTAGGATTTACTGCCATACTCAAAGACGTCAACTGTAGTTAATCCTTTATTAAGTCACATGCCGTCCTTTTCTATATAATTGTCAAAGAATGTGACAGAACGAGACTTACTGCCGCACTCAGAGACGCCAATTATATTTAATCTATAATTCTAGTCTAGTTCTGTCACTTTCTATGTCGATGAAAGGAAAAGGATGGCATGAGACATAATGAAGGATTGACTTTAATTGACGTCTCTGAGTACGGCAGTTAGTTATTTAAATGCCTCTGATTGATGGACGGTTTATTTGCACACAATTCCCATACAAAATATGTCATGTGTCAGTGCGAGTTTTTATTCACAGCTTCACGGCTTACTATCGATCGACCGAGTGTCTAAAATTTCTGTAGAACAAACACAATTCCTAGGTTACACACTTATTTTAAAGCAATTTTTGAGCTGTGAAATAATGAAGTTTAAGAATATTAAGGTAATTTAAATTTGTTAATTTTTTAGAATTTCTTGTAAACTACTTGTAATATTGTAACTTACGGCTACTTTGTGCGGTCGCCACCTGCGACGTATATGCGGTGTGCTAGATGTCAAAGACTGTCAGATACAATGAATATTAAAAATAAGTTAACTGAGTCTTTACAATTTAGGCGGTCTTATCGCTGGGAGCTCTCTCTTCCAGGCAACCTTTTGGTAAATGAAAACATTAATAATTTTAAAAAGGGTAGCACAGTTCAAGAAAAATATACTAAATTACAATAAGTAAAACATACATGAAATAGGTACCTACATAAATTGATAAGAAATCAATTAATATATAATTACAATATACCATATGTAAAATATAAACAAATATAATGTTGATAAAATATAATATATTTCGGTGAGTGTCTCATAAGACAGTCGCGTGCAATTGGTGCTTATCGCACGTCGCAGGCACCCAGGAGGCAGTCGCACCGACTTGAAGTAGTAAACACGCTGGTTTCTGTCCAGCTGGGTTCGAATCCCAGGGTCGGGCCGGATTTTGTTGTCTTGGGAAAACTCAAACCGCTGTACTTATTTTAAATTTACGTACTATTGCAATAATTTCAAGTAATTTCAAGTAATTTTATTTAAATACAGGGTGTGGCGTAAATAGTGGTCCAAAGCAAAGGTGTGGATACACTGTACACTGAAGCACCACATAACAGTATTTAAAAAAAAAATATGTACAGGGTTTTCAAAAAAAAAATTTTTTTTTTATTTTTTTAGAAATCGTTACCTTGCCTTACAAATTTGGTTATAATTTCCAAAAATGACGGTTTTTTTTATCCATTTTTTTATTATTATTGCTGATCACTTGTACTTAGTACTCCATTCGTTTTTTTTTTTACAAACTGAATTTAATAAAAAAAATTAAGTTTCTTTCAAAATTCAATACTCACTGCTAGCAAATTCAAAAGCAATTTCAAATTGCAAATTCAAATTCAAATTGCAAAAGCATTGAAAGTCAAACGACTTTCAATGCTTTTGGTGCAAAAAAAATGTACCACACTGTCAGTGCCCATTGTTTAAAAAAAATGCCCATCTTTTGCAGATTCTAAAATGGTGCAACAATAAGTGTTACTACTTACAGAAATAAAGTTATTACTTTTCGAAACAAAAAAGAGCCTAGTTAAGAAAAACAATTTTTTTCAAGTTAGTTACATTACAAGTGTTGTTTTTTTTGTACCAATTATTCAGTTCTTTCTTAAATTTTAGGTTACTCTAGTGACAAAAAAAACGGTGTACTGAAATCATCTTTATTAAAAAACAAAAGTCTTAACTTAAATCTTAAACTTAAACTAACAAATTAAACTTACAGTAAACCATAAGGTGTACCATACCAGTAAGGTAGTCATTTTGAACATTTAGTTTAGGCCCTATACTAAATGTTCAAAATGACCACCGTTAGCGGCGATGCAAGCTCTGCACCGTCTAATAAAAGAACGTTTGATTCTGCGTGCATACCCGCTAGTATTTATTTCTTCGGCCGCTCTTCCGATTCTTTGTCTCAGTTGATTTACTGAAGTGATTTCTTCATGATATACCTTTTCTTTAAGGCACCCCCAGTAGAAAAAGTCGAGGGGGTTCAAATCAGGGGACCGAGGTGGCCATGTTATAGGCCCTAGTCGGCCAATCCATCTTTGAGGAAATGTCGCATTTAAAAATTCTCTTACGATAACAGCGTAATGGGCCGGACAGCCGTCATTTTGCAGCCACATCACTTCCCTCACCTCCGGATCGATCCCTCCGAGCAATTCCGGAAGTTCGTTCTGTAAAAAGTTTAGGTACCTTTCGCCATTTAGAGTTTCAGGTAACTCGAATGGGCCAATTATTTGCCCACCAATGATCCCAGTCCATATTTATTGATTTTAAATTGATACTGGGATCTGTCTTGTCTAATTAGGTTGGGATTTTCAAGTTGCCAACTGTGTAAATTATGCATGTTAAAATATCCGTCTTTTTTACACGATGATTCGTCCGTCCATAATATTTTATCGAAGAAGCTTGAGTCGACTCGCATTCTGCGTAGCATTTCTCGGCAAAACTGAACCCGGAGTGGTCGATCACGGGGCAGTAAACTTTGCACTCTTTGATAGTGATACGGGTACAGTTCATGCCTTTTCAACACCCGATGCACCGTTCTGGTAGAAATTCCGGTCCTCCTTGCTATAGCACGAACTGAAGTGGTAGGGTCTTCATGTACCAGTTCTAAAATTTGATTGTCATCATAGACCATTGGGCGTCCCTCACTTGCGCCGCCAACGCCTGTACCTGGTATCCTCCCTTCAAGGTATGCCTGATGCACTCTAATAAACACCCGATGATCAGGGTGTCGTCGATCAGGATACCTTTCTCTGTACAATCGAGCTGCTTCTCTACCATTGCATCCGCATTCGCCGTAAATTAAATACATTTCGGCGTATTCTCGCGGCGTGTACTGCGACATGGTTGATTCGTTACTGCCACAAACAGGTTCCAAGTCCAAATTGTGTAGCCAAAGTCGTAGGGATCACCAAATCAACAAATCCAAATCACGAAGCAAAACCAATCTGGTTTCAAGTCCAAATAACGTAGCAAAAGTCGTAGAGATCACCAAATTAACAAGTCCAATTCAAGAAGCAAAACAAAGTCCAAAAACAGCAATTTAACGGCAGAGATAGAAACCACAGGAAACACAAATGATAAGCGCATGCGACGTACGAAATCGCACTGACTCTGTCATCTATCATAGAGACGTGGTCAAAAATTAAGGAGAGGGAGGGGGTGTAAGCAGCGCCGGCGCACCAATCAATCATCCGGTGGTACACTCGGATAGTAAAATAACTGCTTCACGCGCTCGCATGTCAGCAGTCGTTTTCTATCAACATGACTCATCAATGTGAAGACTCACGGAACAAGAGCAATAAGCGGAAGCGAGACAGAAACACTCGCTATGAATTTATGACCCTAACCCGACTGAGACGACGGTACTGCTTTTATTGTTTGAGTTGCTGTCTCTTTCCTTTTTAAACTCGACCTTGAATTGAACTGTAAGGTCCCGTCGCATTCCTTTTACTTTAAATGAAAGGAAAAATTACCACGCAACGACAAATTACCACAAAAATTTCATAACCTGACACAAGTCGTCGTGGTAATTTTGAAAATGCTTAGAACATTTTTATGGATCCACGTTCTAAAAATTTTAAACGCCGTTTGAATAACCAAAATTAAAGAAAAACTAAATGATTGGTTAGAAAAAAATTACAACCCTTGTAAACCCTTGAACTTCAAATAAATTGTTTTTCTGAATTGGGCTCCTTTTTGTTTCGAAAAGCAATAACTTTTTTCCTGTAAGTCGTAACACTTATTGTTGCACCATTTTAAAATCTGCAAAAGATGGACATTTTTGTAAAATAATGGGCACTAACATTGTGGTACATTTTTTTTTGCACCAAAAGCATTTAAAGTCAAACGATTTGCTAGCAGTGAGTATTGAATTTTGAAAGTAACTTAATTTTTTTTTAATTAAATTCAGTTTGTAAAAAAAAACGAATGGAATACTAAGTACATGTGATCAGCAATAATAATAAAAAAACTGCATAAAAAAATACCGTAATTTTTGGAAATTATAACCAAATTTGTAAGGCAAGGTAACGATTTTAAAAAAAAAATTAATTTTTTTTTTTTTTAAAACCCTGTTCATAACTTTTTTTTAAATACTGGTATGTGGTGCTTCCTTGTACAGTGTATCCACACCTTAGCTTTGGACCACTATTTACGCCACACCCTGTATAAACTTGATTTAAAAGACAGCTAGAAGCAACGTGTCGTAATAGTTTAAAAACCCAAATCAGTTTTCGCGTTCTACTCATTATTACCTCTATCTGCGCGTGCCAAGATAGCCTTTGGTCGAGCATTATACCTAGGTATTTTATGTTTTGAACTTTTTTAATTTTAGAGCAAGAGCAAGTGGTATTAAGAATATTCAAACATTTATGGATTTTGATTTGAAAATTTGAAGGTCGATTTTGGTCATAAATGGAGAAACAAATGTAATTCGTTTTAAGGGTATTTAAAGTTAAAAGATTACTATCGAGCCAAGATGCAACCTTTGCTAGACCTGCTTCAGCAAGGATTCTTACGCTGTCCCATGTTTTACCCGAAAAAACCAAAGTAGTATCGTCTGCATAACAGAAAACGTGTCCCCCTTCCAATTTCATGTTGCAAAGTGAGTTTATATAAATTAAAAATAATGTAGGACCCAAGACACTGCCCTGAGGTACACCGTAAGATAAGGTTTTTTCAGAACTTGTAAATTTACACAATGAACACAATGACATGACATCAAAATGCTGAATTCAGCATTTTGATGTCATGTCATTGTGTTCTTTTAATTACTTGTTCGATGTAAGGATTGCCTTAAACGACATCTTGTATATAAAATAGCTGTGCATCAGAAAATAATCTTTCACTCGAATGTAACACTTAAATAAGATGCCTTGGAGTTTCTTGTTTAAGGCCCAACTGTCCCATTGCATTTTCGCTGCGCAGATTTCACATATGAAAATGGGTTTTTGGCAATTTCATGAACGAAAATTCAAACAAATCAAAAATGTATTCTCATAGTTTTCGCCTTCATGTAATGAGGAACAGAATAAAACAGAAAGCTTTAACATTTTAACAAGTGCAAACATATAAACCATATTAAACCTGCAAAAAAGACAAAGTTAGACCGAATTTCAGGAGGATTTTTCAAGGAACCAAATTCATGTAATCGTGTTTCGAAGTTCATAATTATCTTAACGATGTCCTGAAGTTTTTGGTTACATAGATTCAAAACTCTCACAATCTCTCTCACAATATGAAAAACTGTATGAGTAGTTCGGTCGGGGAGAAGCACGTTGATAAAGTTATTTTTCATCTCACCTGTTGGGAAACAGGTGGACCCGTGAACCCGGGTGGGAAATAGCTTTTCCCTCCTACTTTATACTCCACTCCTACTATTGAATAGGCCACTATCGACTATCGATAGATTGCAATAGTCAGAGCTGTATCAGCTATCGATAGTGATTTTAGTATTGAACTTTGATACTATCGATAGTATTGCTATGTGTCGATAGTATTTATATTAACGGAGCTATCGATATTTTATCGATACTATTGCCTTTGCCTCAACTATCGATAGTCTAACGATACTATCGATATTATAGCTTTTTTCTCAACTATCGATAGTCTATCGATATTTTATCGATACTATTGCTTTTGCCTAAACTATCGATTGTCTATCGATACCCTCGATTTCCTCACAGTCGAAATGAAAAATAGTATGTTTAACTGGGGTGAAAGCACCCATTCCACTCTCGAGCTATTGGCGCTCTCACTTCGTTCGAGCGCGAGAAACTTCTCGAGTGGAATGGTCACCTTCGTCCCTTGTATAACAATCTACTATTTTATGATAGGAATTCGTCCTATCATAAAAAATAACTTTATCAACGTGCTTCTCCCCGACAGAACTACTCATACATTTTTTCATATTTGCAAGACATCGAGCATATTTCGTCTTATAGGATACATAGGTAGTTCAAATACAAATTATTATACGAGAAAACGCTAGGAAAATTAAAGTATTCGTAAAAATATCTAGGTACCGTTGTATTTGGCCGTGTATATTCATTACTCCATAATTAGACTAAAACTGATAAGGTAGTTAAGTAGGTACCAATTTTTTATCAATAGCATTGAAAATTACTGGGAGTGATTATTATTTAAGTGTATAGGAGGTATGGTTTCCTACTTTTTCGTTTGTTTTTACTTATTTCGTCATATTTAATGTATTACAAAATTGAGGAATGTGATTTAGAAGTACCTATTATTATGTAAATACCTACATTCTTAAACTTGATATGATTATAAGAAGATAACATAGGAATAGGTACATACTGAAAGTCATATTAAATATGCTTTTGTTCTTTTTATTTCTTTTTAATAAAGTTTTTGTTTGATTTAACGTTGTTTTAATTTTTCCATATTCTACCTTATTCGCTTACGCACCGGCATTAGATTGAACAATCAAGTAAAGAAAAGTCTAACTAATTACAAATGCAAATCGATTTTATGGACTTATCTGTCAATCATTCTGCAAACGTCTCGAAGATAAACTGTACTACAATAAGTTTACAACTTATAATGTTAGTGTGTAGACTTATTATCGTTTTCAGTAAGTCACGTACAATTTTTATTTCTCTAGTCAGTTTATTGTAACAGTTGATACTATTATATTTATTCTGTGGTAAAAGTAGGTACTAAATACTTAGGCCAAATTGCGCACGTCCGGATTAGCTAATCTGGAGTTATTCAAGGCCTATTATCTGATAATTATTTTTATAACTTAAGCAATTATTTTGTAAGTTTTTACGAAACCAAATTGAATTTCGCTCACAAAAAAGCTTAAGTAATAAAAATTGCTTAAGTTATAAAAATAATTATTAGTTAAGCTGATTTCATCTTAACTGATGGTTAAATATTTGTAAAAATATTTCCATTGGATACATGCGGGTACATTCCCCAAGTATTGATGAAATCGAACGCCAGCTCAGTGGCGTAGCAAGCACTTACAAAAATTCGTCGGCTGACTAATGTCTTCCGTAGCTCAGTTGGTAAGAGCACTGATAGCGAAGGGACGTGGGTTCGAGTCCCACCGGATGACAGTGGACAATTTGACAGAGAATGTCAAAAACTGCAACATGAATTCCAGTTTCAATCCATCAATCAATCAAAATACGCCCCAGGTAGTGGTGAAACTGGTAGCTGGATGTATTTAACGGGCTCGATTGTAATGTGTCTATTGAGATCAAAGACATTGTACTTACAACTAGACAGTGCACCAAAAAAAAATTATTTAAGTAAAATGAAATCTATGTTCATACGCCTAGGGTAGCTATTTCCTTATAAGCGGTAGCCAGCCCAAAACGGTCCTGCCGAGATAGCTTCCGCTGGTAGTGTGTCCTTGTCTAACATCTTGCCAGCTCAATTAATCACTGGCTTTGGTAGAAATGGTAGATTCTTTTTTAACTATATTTTTATGATTTACCAAACTCATTAACTTCGAATTGTATTTATATATTTCTACTGTACGTGTTTATTAATAATCATATCGATGTATTTTAAAAATATTTCATAAATACTTATACTGATACTGATAAAGTAGTTCTTAAATGTTTTGGCCTGGTAATACTAAATGTAAGATAGTGGCTTGCTTGCACTGCGCGTTGTTTTGAAACTCGCGCTTTCAATTGGGACTGTGTAAATTTTCATATAAACCTGTTTGCTTTGCATGTAAAATGGTTATTTATACTTTTGTTTGTCAGGAGGGTGCAACAATGAGTCTTCTTAACCTGGTAGCCGCTTTTCTTTCCACGGATAAGTAAAAACAACAATCATGTTCGTTAGGGTAACCATGAATTTTGTTGATCGTAAATCGTAATACGTGAGCGTGAATGCATAAAACCTAATAGATAACCTTAGGAATTCAAATCTTGTGACGTTTTTTCCACATCATTTTACTGAACTAATTTCTATAACATTTTACACGTGTGTTAAGACCACGGAGGTAGGACCAGCACCAAAAACAAAAGAACTGGAAGAAAGTGTCACAAAGGAATGATTACTTCGGAAAATGTATGTACGCAAACACCAGCTTCACCGACTACTGCCTGACCACGTAAACTAAATTCGCGATGTCAAAATCTTACAACAATGCCTGAAATGACGTTATACAACGATTAAGATCCTAAATAAGTTTGAAAAACTGTATTGTTTAGCAATGTATAAACAAATTACTCAATAAAACTTTCTTTAAAATTCTTCTTCTTAAATCTTTATTTTCTATTTAGAATTTTGCATCGCGTTCATTTAACCTAACACTCAACTTAAACATATAATAAATAACTATCTGGGAGACCGAGCTTTGCTCGGTTACTACTATTAGAATAAAGCTTTTCGTAATTATTGTAAAACGCATGAAAACTTGAAAACACGCGTTTTCCCACACATAAGAATACATGCGGGTACATTCCCCAAGTATTGATGAAATCGAACGCCGGCTCACTGGCGTAGCAAGCACATGCAAAAATTCGTCGACTGACTAACGTCCTTCGTAGCTTAGTTGGTAAGAGCACTCGCCCGGATAGCGAAGGGACGTGGGTTCGAGTCCCACTGGATGACACAGTCGATTAATTTTTGTAAGTGAAATTTGATTTAATTTCGTTATAACTTGCAAAATAATTGCTTAAGTTATAAAATATAATAAGGAATACTCTAGATCGTTTATTCCCCCCCATTAACCCTCACATAGTAAATTTCAGCGAAATTGTTGAAGCCGTTTTCGAGATCACAAATATGTATAAATAAATAAATACAAGAATTGTACTATATGGACTGAAAGTTTTATTAGGTGGTCGTCAATTTACCGGTAGTTTAGATAATACCTTTCATACAAAAAGTACTTACGACTCTTAACTCGCGTGTACACACTTTGTACATGTATATTTTATTTTCTACTTAAATAATATATAAGTAGAAAATAAAATATTCTAGGCATAGCATACTAGCATATATACTAACATATTATGCTATTAATATATTGAGGCTACCTAGCCTCAATATATCTTAGGTTACATACACAATCGTTTTTACAAGCAATTTGTCCCTTGTTTTGTTTGTCACGCATGGTCACCTCATTAGAAAGGGACACACTACCGTTGAGAGCCCTCTCGCTCGGACCGGTTTTTAAGTCTCAGTGCACAGTCTAGGTAATAAGTACAATGTCTTTGATTGAGATTAGTTTCAGTTTTTTTTTTGTATTGAACAAACGAAAAGAGACAGACTTATACAATTTATAAACGTTTGTCATTTTTAAATTTCAATATTAAATTAAACAGCTATAATTTCTTTTTGTTCAATTTACCCATAGGCAAAGGATTAAGTCCATACAGCCACGTCTTCAGTATCTTTATTGTCATTTTTTTATCCTTTTCATTAATATTCTTCTGCTTTTACAACTACACTAAACTACTAACTAACCTAACCTAACTTATTGAAATGCGAGGCTGGTTCGCATTTCAATGCTCTCAACGAAAATTTGAGCGGGAACATCGAGCCGGATGTTATAGGAGCGCCTTACTTGGTTTCTCACTTTTACGTAATTAGTTCTCCTCTGCAGCACATTATTAAGATTATGCCACCACACAATCACAACAATGACCACGAAAAATTAATTTAGAAAATTAAGAAACGAAGCCCTTTTTAAACGGCTCATTTCCCGCCAAAAACTCGCTAAACAGCTACCTAGTATAAATGTCATTCGATGATGTCAAAAACACCCAACAACTTGTAAAAATCCGTGAAAAATCGCAATACTTAATTTGACGTTTCTGAATTATTGTAGTCTGTCTCTTTTCGTTTGTTCAGCACAAAAAGAAATAGACTGAACTTTAAATTAGTCTTAGACAAGGCACACTGAAATCGAGCCACATTCTTACCAAAAAAAAATTCATTTTCAGTCCTACTAATCACGCTACAGATATGTTACACAAGAAGCTATGCCAGGACAAAGCAACTGAAAAAATATGAACCCGACAAAGTCCACAAACTGACTGCGAAATCGCCTAACATGATTACCACAAATCGACCAGTTATAAGAGCGAAGAAAGCAAAGAAGCGACCTGTTCTGAGAACGAAAGCAACGACGCCACATTCAGAAATAACTCTGAATTATGATAAAGATATGGCACTAAGGGCAGACGACGAACTGTTGTATGAATTGGACGGTGTTGACTTAGTTGTTGACGACTGGTGATACAATATACAGATCTCAGATCAGAGAAAAAAGGGATATCAAACGGGGGCGTGACCCGCGCAATTGTGACATGGTCAAAATGAACTATCGTTTTCCGTGGCGAATCAGTCACATTTAGTCATTTTGTGGGCGTGCCGTGCAGTCATGCACTGCGCCACAGAATAAGTACTAGTACTCCGTACAGAAGTTTGACTTTGCAATGAAATTCAAAGAAACATATACTCAATGGTGTCAACGATATGGTGTAATTTAGTCCGCCTCAGAGTCAAGGACATTTTTGTTTAGACACCTACAGAAATCCATTGCAAGAAAATGTCATTCTTTTACTCTGAAATATGCGACGCGATAAGGGTTGACTGCTACAAGAAGCTACTAACGCCATCTAGCGCACCTTTTTAGCACTTTACTCATGCTCGTCCAGCCAGCAACGTAGTGCCGCGCGCCGTTGGTAAATAAAACGCGAGCGCATGTCGCTGCTCGCTCGCGACACACAAGTTGAATAGCCCACCACAGTGTGTCGCCGCGCGTCGGTCCGTTTTTTGCTGTACTCCCCGCGTAGGTAGCAAAAACTTACTGACAGTGAAATTGGTTTGAGTTATGAGAGTGAAATTATCTCGCAATGGATTTCTGTAGGTGTTTACACGAATCTGCTTGATTCTGAGGCGAACTAAATTACACTATATCGTTGACGACATTGAGTAGATATTTCTTTGAATTTCATTACAAAGTCAAACTTCTGTACGGATTATGTGCCTACGCGAGGAGTTACACAGGCCTGACTGCGCGCCAATGAAGGTTATAAATTATAGTGTTGCTAATTTGGCAACACAGGTTTGCAAAGAATAACCAAGTTATCACAATATACCCACCTCTTCTTTCTGTGATCTGAGATACAGATTTGCGAGATATTAATTTATTTTCAACCCCTATTGTAATAATAATAAGTTTACGTTCCTTAGTTTAATTATTTTCGCTTCTAACATAGCTTCACGTTGCTAAAATTACATAGCAACAGACACGTCGCACAGTTATGACTACGCAATCTTAATAAAATCTTTGATGCGAGAACAGAACGAACTGAACTCCCTTTCACGCATCCTCTGACTAATATATATATATATAGGTAATGATACAGGCGGTTAGACTGAAAAAAAAATGACTATAATTCGACAAGATTGTGCGCAATCCTCCTAGCTCCGCCGCCAGAGCGGGGGGCGAGACACGCTAAATGTCAGCAGGAAGGAGATTTTCTATGAGAGTCGCGTGTGATTGGCCCTTCACCCCCCGCACCTCTGGCGACCGGTGGAGGGTCGCACACGAACTTGTAGGATTATGGTAAAGTCGCATGGTTTTGGGAGATTGCACCTTTTTTGTATTTTCCTTAGGAACAAACAGTAACAGTGCCTACAACAGTATCACCAGTGTCAGTCTGGCGTGCCATTTTTAGGGTTCCGTAGTCCGACAAGGAACCCTTATAGTTTC